>CM048745.1:253212577-254550278 GCA_026315105.1 Locusta migratoria | reverse complement strand
CCGCTCGGCCATCCTGACACTTGCTACTATGCTTCCCATTCGTCGTACTTACCGTAGTTGCAGCTCATTTCATTCGTGCCTGCCACAGTACACAGGCCGAGATGCGCCCTCGTTCGACGCAGCGGCGCAATTCTAGTGCAGAAACGTACCACCGGAGGACACTGTCAGGCCCATAGCAAACGACACATTTTACTCGATGCCATGTGGCAAGTTAAAGAAACCCGACATTTGTCAGAATTGAGGGATTTACTGAATTTCAACTCCAGTTTTAAACAGTTTTCTTTTTTCTTTCACCGTATTGTCGGTAGCTCTGCGCATTTCTAAAAAAAAAAAAAAAATAATAATAATTTTTGTTGTATCGCAAAAGTTCGTTACGACACGCGTGCGGCGGCGGCGCCGACGACGACGACGTTTTCAAATCATAGATACTAAATGTGTATAATGTTGGCTTTTAAATACTACTATTTGTTTCGTGTTGTCTGCATTTCACCTGCGATTATACGAATACACTTCGTCAATTGGACAGTTTTCTCGCTTAATCATTAGCACTCTGCTTATTTGTAACGAGTACTGTTCACTGTATCTCTGTTTTGCCGAAGGCACCAGCTGTATTTGACGCAGTTTTTCCGGTGTCTGTGAGTACAACACGGCCAATGGCACGTTTAAGCACATTACACGAGCTGTGGACGAGCTTTAGGGTGGTGCTGCGAAGCAACAAAATCTGTGTCAGGAGTGGGATTCGAAACCCACGCCCTCAGATGAGGACCAGAATGCTCTAGCTACTTCCGCAGCCAAGGGAAATCCTTGAGTCTGGCGCCTTAGACCGCTCGGCCATCCTGACACTTGCTACTATGCTTCCCATTCGTCGTACTTACCGTAGTTGCAGCTCATTTCATTCGTGCCTGCCACAGTACACAGGCCGAGATGCGCCCTCGTTCGACGCAGCGGCGCAATTCTAGTGCAGAAACGTACCACCGGAGGACACTGTCAGGCCCATAGCAAACGACACATTTTACTCGATGCCATGTGGCAAGTTAAAGAAACCCGACATTTGTCAGAATTGAGGGATTTTACTGAATTTCAACTCCAGTTTTAACAGTTTTCTTTTTTCTTTCACCGTATTGGCGGTAGCTCTGCGCATTTCTAAAAAAAATTGTTGGTTGTATCGCAAAAGTTCGTTACGACACGCGTGCGGCGGCGGCGCCGACGACGACGACGACGACGTTTTCAAATCATAGATACTAAATGTGTATAATGTTGGCTTTTAAATACTACTATTTGTTTCGTGTTGTCTGCATTTCACCTGCGATTATACGAATACACTTCGTCAATTGGACAGTTTTCTCGCTTAATCATTAGCACTCTGCTTATTTGTAACGAGTACTGTTCACTGTATCTCTGTTTTGCCGAAGGCACCAGCTGTATTTGACGCAGTTTTCCGGTGTCTGTGAGTACAACACGGCCAATGGCACGTTTAAGCACATTACACGAGCTGTGGACGAGCTTTAGGGTGGTGCTGCGAAGCAACAAAATCTGTGTCAGGAGTGGGATTCGAACCCACGCCCTCAGATGAGGACCAGAATGCTCTAGCTACTTCCGCAGCCAAGGGAAATCCTTGAGTCTGGCGCCTTAGACCGCTCGGCCATCCTGACACTTGCTACTATGCTTCCCATTCGTCGTACTTACCGTAGTTGCAGCTCATTTCATTCGTGCCTGCCACAGTACACAGGCCGAGATGCGCCCTCGTTCGACGCAGCGGCGCAATTCTAGTGCAGAAACGTACCACCGGAGGACACTGTCAGGCCCATAGCAAACGACACATTTTACTCGATGCCATGTGGCAAGTTAAAGAAACCCGACATTTGTCAGAATTGAGGGATTTACTGAATTTCAACTCCAGTTTTAACAGTTTTCTTTTTTCTTTCACCGTATTGTCGGTAGCTCTGCGCATTTCTAAAAAAAAAAAAAAATAATAATAATTTTTGTTGTATCGCAAAAGTTCGTTACGACACGCGTGCGGCGGCGGCGCCGACGACGACGACGTTTTCAAATCATAGATACTAAATGTGTATAATGTTGGCTTTTAAATACTACTATTTGTTTCGTGTTGTCTGCATTTCACCTGCGATTATACGAATACACTTCGTCAATTGGACAGTTTTCTCGCTTAATCATTAGCACTCTGCTTATTTGTAACGAGTACTGTTCACTGTATCTCTGTTTTGCCGAAGGCACCAGCTGTATTTGACGCAGTTTTCCGGTGTCTGTGAGTACAACACGGCCAATGGCACGTTTAAGCACATTACACGAGCTGTGGACGAGCTTTAGGGTGGTGCTGCGAAGCAACAAAATCTGTGTCAGGAGTGGGATTCGAACCCACGCCCTCAGATGAGGACCAGAATGCTCTAGCTACTTCCGCAGCCAAGGGAAATCCTTGAGTCTGGCGCCTTAGACCGCTCGGCCATCCTGACACTTGCTACTATGCTTCCCATTCGTCGTACTTACCGTAGTTGCAGCTCATTTCATTCGTGCCTGCCACAGTACACAGGCCGAGATGCGCCCTCGTTCGACGCAGCGGCGCAATTCTAGTGCAGAAACGTACCACCGGAGGACACTGTCAGGCCCATAGCAAACGACACATTTTACTCGATGCCATGTGGCAAGTTAAAGAAACCCGACATTTGTCAGAATTGAGGGATTTACTGAATTTCAACTCCAGTTTTAACAGTTTTCTTTTTTCTTTCACCGTATTGGCGGTAGCTCTGCGCATTTCTAAAAAAAATTGTTGGTTGTATCGCAAAAGTTCGTTACGACACGCGTGCGGCGGCGGCGCCGACGACGACGACGACGACGTTTTCAAATCATAGATACTAAATGTGTATAATGTTGGCTTTTAAATACTACTATTTGTTTCGTGTTGTCTGCATTTCACCTGCGATTATACGAATACACTTCGTCAATTGGACAGTTTTCTCGCTTAATCATTAGCACTCTGCTTATTTGTAACGAGTACTGTTCACTGTATCTCTGTTTTGCCGAAGGCACCAGCTGTATTTGACGCAGTTTTCCGGTGTCTGTGAGTACAACACGGCCAATGGCACGTTTAAGCACATTACACGAGCTGTGGACGAGCTTTAGGGTGGTGCTGCGAAGCAACAAAATCTGTGTCAGGAGTGGGATTCGAACCCACGCCCTCAGATGAGGACCAGAATGCTCTAGCTACTTCCGCAGCCAAGGGAAATCCTTGAGTCTGGCGCCTTAGACCGCTCGGCCATCCTGACACTTGCTACTATGCTTCCCATTCGTCGTACTTACCGTAGTTGCAGCTCATTTCATTCGTGCCTGCCACAGTACACAGGCCGAGATGCGCCCTCGTTCGACGCAGCGGCGCAATTCTAGTGCAGAAACGTACCACCGGAGGACACTGTCAGGCCCATAGCAAACGACACATTTTACTCGATGCCATGTGGCAAGTTAAAGAAACCCGACATTTGTCAGAATTGAGGGATTTACTGAATTTCAACTCCAGTTTTAACAGTTTTCTTTTTTCTTTCACCGTATTGTCGGTAGCTCTGCGCATTTCTAAAAAAAAAAAAAAATAATAATAATTTTTGTTGTATCGCAAAAGTTCGTTACGACACGCGTGCGGCGGCGGCGCCGACGACGACGACGTTTTAAAATCATAGATACTACATGAGTATAATGTTGGCTTTTAAATATTTCTATTTGTTTCGTGTTGTCTGCATTTCACCTGCGATTATTTTCGTAAATTGGGGAGTTTTCTCGCTTTATCATTAGCACTCTGCTTATTTGTGGCGAGTACCGTTCACTGTATCTCTGTTTTGCCGAAGACACAGCTGTATTTGACGCAGGTTTCCGGTGTCTGTGAGTACAACACGGCCAATGGCTCGTTTAAGCACGTTACACGAGCTGTGGACGAGCTTTAGGGTGGTGCTGCGAAGCAACAAAATCTGTGTCGGGAGTGGGATTCGAACCCACGCCCTCAGATGAGGACCAGAATGCTCTAGCTACTTCCGCAGCCAAGGGAAATCCTTGAGTCTGGCGCCTTAGACCGCTCGGCCATCCTGACACTTGCTACTATGCTTCCCATTCGTCGTACTTACCGTAGTTGCAGCTCATTTCATTCGTGCCTGCCACAGTACACAGGCCGAGATGCGCCCTCGTTCGACGCAGCGGCGCAATTCTAGTGCAGAAACGTACCACCGGAGGACACTGTCAGGCCCATAGCAAACGACACATTTTACTCGATGCCATGTGGCAAGTTAAAGAAACCCGACATTTGTCAGAATTGAGGGATTTACTGAATTTCAACTCCAGTTTTAACAGTTTTCTTTTTTCTTTCACCGTATTGGCGGTAGCTCTGCGCATTTCTAAAAAAAATTGTTGGTTGTATCGCAAAAGTTCGTTACGACACGCGTGCGGCGGCGGCGCCGACGACGACGACGACGACGTTTTCAAATCATAGATACTAAATGTGTATAATGTTGGCTTTTAAATACTACTATTTGTTTCGTGTTGTCTGCATTTCACCTGCGATTATACGAATACACTTCGTCAATTGGACAGTTTTCTCGCTTAATCATTAGCACTCTGCTTATTTGTAACGAGTACTGTTCACTGTATCTCTGTTTTGCCGAAGGCACCAGCTGTATTTGACGCAGTTTTCCGGTGTCTGTGAGTACAACACGGCCAATGGCACGTTTAAGCACATTACACGAGCTGTGGACGAGCTTTAGGGTGGTGCTGCGAAGCAACAAAATCTGTGTCAGGAGTGGGATTCGAACCCACGCCCTCAGATGAGGACCAGAATGCTCTAGCTACTTCCGCAGCCAAGGGAAATCCTTGAGTCTGGCGCCTTAGACCGCTCGGCCATCCTGACACTTGCTACTATGCTTCCCATTCGTCGTACTTACCGTAGTTGCAGCTCATTTCATTCGTGCCTGCCACAGTACACAGGCCGAGATGCGCCCTCGTTCGACGCAGCGGCGCAATTCTAGTGCAGAAACGTACCACCGGAGGACACTGTCAGGCCCATAGCAAACGACACATTTTACTCGATGCCATGTGGCAAGTTAAAGAAACCCGACATTTGTCAGAATTGAGGGATTTACTGAATTTCAACTCCAGTTTTAACAGTTTTCTTTTTTCTTTCACCGTATTGGCGGTAGCTCTGCGCATTTCTAAAAAAAAATTGTTGGTTGTATCGCAAAAGTTCGTTACGACACGCGTGCGGCGGCGGCGCCGACGACGACGACGTTTTCAAATCATAGATACTAAATGTGTATAATGTTGGCTTTTAAATACTACTATTTGTTTCGTGTTGTCTGCATTTCACCTGCGATTATACGAATACACTTCGTCAATTGGACAGTTTTCTCGCTTAATCATTAGCACTCTGCTTATTTGTAACGAGTACTGTTCACTGTATCTCTGTTTTGCCGAAGGCACCAGCTGTATTTGACGCAGTTTTCCGGTGTCTGTGAGTACAACACGGCCAATGGCACGTTTAAGCACATTACACGAGCTGTGGACGAGCTTTAGGGTGGTGCTGCGAAGCAACAAAATCTGTGTCAGGAGTGGGATTCGAACCCACGCCCTCAGATGAGGACCAGAATGCTCTAGCTACTTCCGCAGCCAAGGGAAATCCTTGAGTCTGGCGCCTTAGACCGCTCGGCCATCCTGACACTTGCTACTATGCTTCCCATTCGTCGTACTTACCGTAGTTGCAGCTCATTTCATTCGTGCCTGCCACAGTACACAGGCCGAGATGCGCCCTCGTTCGACGCAGCGGCGCAATTCTAGTGCAGAAACGTACCACCGGAGGACACTGTCAGGCCCATAGCAAACGACACATTTTACTCGATGCCATGTGGCAAGTTAAAGAAACCCGACATTTGTCAGAATTGAGGGATTTACTGAATTTCAACTCCAGTTTTAACAGTTTTCTTTTTTCTTTCACCGTATTGTCGGTAGCTCTGCGCATTTCTAAAAAAAAAAAAAATAATAATAATTTTTGTTGTATCGCAAAAGTTCGTTACGACACGCGTGCGGCGGCGGCGCCGACGACGACGACGTTTTAAAATCATAGATACTACATGAGTATAATGTTGGCTTTTAAATATTTCTATTTGTTTCGTGTTGTCTGCATTTCACCTGCGATTATTTTCGTAAATTGGGGAGTTTTCTCGCTTTATCATTAGCACTCTGCTTATTTGTGGCGAGTACCGTTCACTGTATCTCTGTTTTGCCGAAGACACAGCTGTATTTGACGCAGGTTTCCGGTGTCTGTGAGTACAACACGGCCAATGGCTCGTTTAAGCACGTTACACGAGCTGTGGACGAGCTTTAGGGTGGTGCTGCGAAGCAACAAAATCTGTGTCGGGAGTGGGATTCGAACCCACGCCCTCAGATGAGGACCAGAATGCTCTAGCTACTTCCGCAGCCAAGGGAAATCCTTGAGTCTGGCGCCTTAGACCGCTCGGCCATCCTGACACTTGCTACTATGCTTCCCATTCGTCGTACTTACCGTAGTTGCAGCTCATTTCATTCGTGCCTGCCACAGTACACAGGCCGAGATGCGCCCTCGTTCGACGCAGCGGCGCAATTCTAGTGCAGAAACGTACCACCGGAGGACACTGTCAGGCCCATAGCAAACGACACATTTTACTCGATGCCATGTGGCAAGTTAAAGAAACCCGACATTTGTCAGAATTGAGGGATTTACTGAATTTCAACTCCAGTTTTAACAGTTTTCTTTTTTCTTTCACCGTATTGGCGGTAGCTCTGCGCATTTCTAAAAAAAATTGTTGGTTGTATCGCAAAAGTTCGTTACGACACGCGTGCGGCGGCGGCGCCGACGACGACGACGACGACGTTTTCAAATCATAGATACTAAATGTGTATAATGTTGGCTTTTAAATACTACTATTTGTTTCGTGTTGTCTGCATTTCACCTGCGATTATACGAATACACTTCGTCAATTGGACAGTTTTCTCGCTTAATCATTAGCACTCTGCTTATTTGTAACGAGTACTGTTCACTGTATCTCTGTTTTGCCGAAGGCACCAGCTGTATTTGACGCAGTTTTCCGGTGTCTGTGAGTACAACACGGCCAATGGCACGTTTAAGCACATTACACGAGCTGTGGACGAGCTTTAGGGTGGTGCTGCGAAGCAACAAAATCTGTGTCAGGAGTGGGATTCGAACCCACGCCCTCAGATGAGGACCAGAATGCTCTAGCTACTTCCGCAGCCAAGGGAAATCCTTGAGTCTGGCGCCTTAGACCGCTCGGCCATCCTGACACTTGCTACTATGCTTCCCATTCGTCGTACTTACCGTAGTTGCAGCTCATTTCATTCGTGCCTGCCACAGTACACAGGCCGAGATGCGCCCTCGTTCGACGCAGCGGCGCAATTCTAGTGCAGAAACGTACCACCGGAGGACACTGTCAGGCCCATAGCAAACGACACATTTTACTCGATGCCATGTGGCAAGTTAAAGAAACCCGACATTTGTCAGAATTGAGGGATTTACTGAATTTCAACTCCAGTTTTAACAGTTTTCTTTTTTCTTTCACCGTATTGTCGGTAGCTCTGCGCATTTCTAAAAAAAAAAAAAATAATAATAATTTTTGTTGTATCGCAAAAGTTCGTTACGACACGCGTGCGGCGGCGGCGCCGACGACGACGACGTTTTAAAATCATAGATACTACATGAGTATAATGTTGGCTTTTAAATATTTCTATTTGTTTCGTGTTGTCTGCATTTCACCTGCGATTATTTTCGTAAATTGGGGAGTTTTCTCGCTTTATCATTAGCACTCTGCTTATTTGTGGCGAGTACCGTTCACTGTATCTCTGTTTTGCCGAAGACACAGCTGTATTTGACGCAGGTTTCCGGTGTCTGTGAGTACAACACGGCCAATGGCTCGTTTAAGCACGTTACACGAGCTGTGGACGAGCTTTAGGGTGGTGCTGCGAAGCAACAAAATCTGTGTCGGGAGTGGGATTCGAACCCACGCCCTCAGATGAGGACCAGAATGCTCTAGCTACTTCCGCAGCCAAGGGAAATCCTTGAGTCTGGCGCCTTAGACCGCTCGGCCATCCTGACACTTGCTACTATGCTTCCCATTCGTCGTACTTACCGTAGTTGCAGCTCATTTCATTCGTGCCTGCCACAGTACACAGGCCGAGATGCGCCCTCGTTCGACGCAGCGGCGCAATTCTAGTGCAGAAACGTACCACCGGAGGACACTGTCAGGCCCATAGCAAACGACACATTTTACTCGATGCCATGTGGCAAGTTAAAGAAACCCGACATTTGTCAGAATTGAGGGATTTACTGAATTTCAACTCCAGTTTTAACAGTTTTCTTTTTTCTTTCACCGTATTGGCGGTAGCTCTGCGCATTTCTAAAAAAAATTGTTGGTTGTATCGCAAAAGTTCGTTACGACACGCGTGCGGCGGCGGCGCCGACGACGACGACGACGACGTTTTCAAATCATAGATACTAAATGTGTATAATGTTGGCTTTTAAATACTACTATTTGTTTCGTGTTGTCTGCATTTCACCTGCGATTATACGAATACACTTCGTCAATTGGACAGTTTTCTCGCTTAATCATTAGCACTCTGCTTATTTGTAACGAGTACTGTTCACTGTATCTCTGTTTTGCCGAAGGCACCAGCTGTATTTGACGCAGTTTTCCGGTGTCTGTGAGTACAACACGGCCAATGGCACGTTTAAGCACATTACACGAGCTGTGGACGAGCTTTAGGGTGGTGCTGCGAAGCAACAAAATCTGTGTCAGGAGTGGGATTCGAACCCACGCCCTCAGATGAGGACCAGAATGCTCTAGCTACTTCCGCAGCCAAGGGAAATCCTTGAGTCTGGCGCCTTAGACCGCTCGGCCATCCTGACACTTGCTACTATGCTTCCCATTCGTCGTACTTACCGTAGTTGCAGCTCATTTCATTCGTGCCTGCCACAGTACACAGGCCGAGATGCGCCCTCGTTCGACGCAGCGGCGCAATTCTAGTGCAGAAACGTACCACCGGAGGACACTGTCAGGCCCATAGCAAACGACACATTTTACTCGATGCCATGTGGCAAGTTAAAGAAACCCGACATTTGTCAGAATTGAGGGATTTACTGAATTTCAACTCCAGTTTTAACAGTTTTCTTTTTTCTTTCACCGTATTGTCGGTAGCTCTGCGCATTTCTAAAAAAAAAAAAAATAATAATAATTTTTGTTGTATCGCAAAAGTTCGTTACGACACGCGTGCGGCGGCGGCGCCGACGACGACGACGTTTTAAAATCATAGATACTACATGAGTATAATGTTGGCTTTTAAATATTTCTATTTGTTTCGTGTTGTCTGCATTTCACCTGCGATTATTTTCGTAAATTGGGGAGTTTTCTCGCTTTATCATTAGCACTCTGCTTATTTGTGGCGAGTACCGTTCACTGTATCTCTGTTTTGCCGAAGACACAGCTGTATTTGACGCAGGTTTCCGGTGTCTGTGAGTACAACACGGCCAATGGCTCGTTTAAGCACGTTACACGAGCTGTGGACGAGCTTTAGGGTGGTGCTGCGAAGCAACAAAATCTGTGTCGGGAGTGGGATTCGAACCCACGCCCTCAGATGAGGACCAGAATGCTCTAGCTACTTCCGCAGCCAAGGGAAATCCTTGAGTCTGGCGCCTTAGACCGCTCGGCCATCCTGACACTTGCTACTATGCTTCCCATTCGTCGTACTTACCGTAGTTGCAGCTCATTTCATTCGTGCCTGCCACAGTACACAGGCCGAGATGCGCCCTCGTTCGACGCAGCGGCGCAATTCTAGTGCAGAAACGTACCACCGGAGGACACTGTCAGGCCCATAGCAAACGACACATTTTACTCGATGCCATGTGGCAAGTTAAAGAAACCCGACATTTGTCAGAATTGAGGGATTTACTGAATTTCAACTCCAGTTTTAACAGTTTTCTTTTTTCTTTCACCGTATTGGCGGTAGCTCTGCGCATTTCTAAAAAAAATTGTTGGTTGTATCGCAAAAGTTCGTTACGACACGCGTGCGGCGGCGGCGCCGACGACGACGACGACGACGTTTTCAAATCATAGATACTAAATGTGTATAATGTTGGCTTTTAAATACTACTATTTGTTTCGTGTTGTCTGCATTTCACCTGCGATTATACGAATACACTTCGTCAATTGGACAGTTTTCTCGCTTAATCATTAGCACTCTGCTTATTTGTAACGAGTACTGTTCACTGTATCTCTGTTTTGCCGAAGGCACCAGCTGTATTTGACGCAGTTTTCCGGTGTCTGTGAGTACAACACGGCCAATGGCACGTTTAAGCACATTACACGAGCTGTGGACGAGCTTTAGGGTGGTGCTGCGAAGCAACAAAATCTGTGTCAGGAGTGGGATTCGAACCCACGCCCTCAGATGAGGACCAGAATGCTCTAGCTACTTCCGCAGCCAAGGGAAATCCTTGAGTCTGGCGCCTTAGACCGCTCGGCCATCCTGACACTTGCTACTATGCTTCCCATTCGTCGTACTTACCGTAGTTGCAGCTCATTTCATTCGTGCCTGCCACAGTACACAGGCCGAGATGCGCCCTCGTTCGACGCAGCGGCGCAATTCTAGTGCAGAAACGTACCACCGGAGGACACTGTCAGGCCCATAGCAAACGACACATTTTACTCGATGCCATGTGGCAAGTTAAAGAAACCCGACATTTGTCAGAATTGAGGGATTTACTGAATTTCAACTCCAGTTTTAACAGTTTTCTTTTTTCTTTCACCGTATTGTCGGTAGCTCTGCGCATTTCTAAAAAAAAAAAAAATAATAATAATTTTTGTTGTATCGCAAAAGTTCGTTACGACACGCGTGCGGCGGCGGCGCCGACGACGACGACGTTTTAAAATCATAGATACTACATGAGTATAATGTTGGCTTTTAAATATTTCTATTTGTTTCGTGTTGTCTGCATTTCACCTGCGATTATTTTCGTAAATTGGGGAGTTTTCTCGCTTTATCATTAGCACTCTGCTTATTTGTGGCGAGTACCGTTCACTGTATCTCTGTTTTGCCGAAGACACAGCTGTATTTGACGCAGGTTTCCGGTGTCTGTGAGTACAACACGGCCAATGGCTCGTTTAAGCACGTTACACGAGCTGTGGACGAGCTTTAGGGTGGTGCTGCGAAGCAACAAAATCTGTGTCGGGAGTGGGATTCGAACCCACGCCCTCAGATGAGGACCAGAATGCTCTAGCTACTTCCGCAGCCAAGGGAAATCCTTGAGTCTGGCGCCTTAGACCGCTCGGCCATCCTGACACTTGCTACTATGCTTCCCATTCGTCGTACTTACCGTAGTTGCAGCTCATTTCATTCGTGCCTGCCACAGTACACAGGCCGAGATGCGCCCTCGTTCGACGCAGCGGCGCAATTCTAGTGCAGAAACGTACCACCGGAGGACACTGTCAGGCCCATAGCAAACGACACATTTTACTCGATGCCATGTGGCAAGTTAAAGAAACCCGACATTTGTCAGAATTGAGGGATTTACTGAATTTCAACTCCAGTTTTAACAGTTTTCTTTTTTCTTTCACCGTATTGGCGGTAGCTCTGCGCATTTCTAAAAAAAATTGTTGGTTGTATCGCAAAAGTTCGTTACGACACGCGTGCGGCGGCGGCGCCGACGACGACGACGACGACGTTTTCAAATCATAGATACTAAATGTGTATAATGTTGGCTTTTAAATACTACTATTTGTTTCGTGTTGTCTGCATTTCACCTGCGATTATACGAATACACTTCGTCAATTGGACAGTTTTCTCGCTTAATCATTAGCACTCTGCTTATTTGTAACGAGTACTGTTCACTGTATCTCTGTTTTGCCGAAGGCACCAGCTGTATTTGACGCAGTTTTCCGGTGTCTGTGAGTACAACACGGCCAATGGCACGTTTAAGCACATTACACGAGCTGTGGACGAGCTTTAGGGTGGTGCTGCGAAGCAACAAAATCTGTGTCAGGAGTGGGATTCGAACCCACGCCCTCAGATGAGGACCAGAATGCTCTAGCTACTTCCGCAGCCAAGGGAAATCCTTGAGTCTGGCGCCTTAGACCGCTCGGCCATCCTGACACTTGCTACTATGCTTCCCATTCGTCGTACTTACCGTAGTTGCAGCTCATTTCATTCGTGCCTGCCACAGTACACAGGCCGAGATGCGCCCTCGTTCGACGCAGCGGCGCAATTCTAGTGCAGAAACGTACCACCGGAGGACACTGTCAGGCCCATAGCAAACGACACATTTTACTCGATGCCATGTGGCAAGTTAAAGAAACCCGACATTTGTCAGAATTGAGGGATTTACTGAATTTCAACTCCAGTTTTAACAGTTTTCTTTTTTCTTTCACCGTATTGTCGGTAGCTCTGCGCATTTCTAAAAAAAAAAAAAATAATAATAATTTTTGTTGTATCGCAAAAGTTCGTTACGACACGCGTGCGGCGGCGGCGCCGACGACGACGACGTTTTAAAATCATAGATACTACATGAGTATAATGTTGGCTTTTAAATATTTCTATTTGTTTCGTGTTGTCTGCATTTCACCTGCGATTATTTTCGTAAATTGGGGAGTTTTCTCGCTTTATCATTAGCACTCTGCTTATTTGTGGCGAGTACCGTTCACTGTATCTCTGTTTTGCCGAAGACACAGCTGTATTTGACGCAGGTTTCCGGTGTCTGTGAGTACAACACGGCCAATGGCTCGTTTAAGCACGTTACACGAGCTGTGGACGAGCTTTAGGGTGGTGCTGCGAAGCAACAAAATCTGTGTCGGGAGTGGGATTCGAACCCACGCCCTCAGATGAGGACCAGAATGCTCTAGCTACTTCCGCAGCCAAGGGAAATCCTTGAGTCTGGCGCCTTAGACCGCTCGGCCATCCTGACACTTGCTACTATGCTTCCCATTCGTCGTACTTACCGTAGTTGCAGCTCATTTCATTCGTGCCTGCCACAGTACACAGGCCGAGATGCGCCCTCGTTCGACGCAGCGGCGCAATTCTAGTGCAGAAACGTACCACCGGAGGACACTGTCAGGCCCATAGCAAACGACACATTTTACTCGATGCCATGTGGCAAGTTAAAGAAACCCGACATTTGTCAGAATTGAGGGATTTACTGAATTTCAACTCCAGTTTTAACAGTTTTCTTTTTTCTTTCACCGTATTGGCGGTAGCTCTGCGCATTTCTAAAAAAAATTGTTGGTTGTATCGCAAAAGTTCGTTACGACACGCGTGCGGCGGCGGCGCCGACGACGACGACGACGACGTTTTCAAATCATAGATACTAAATGTGTATAATGTTGGCTTTTAAATACTACTATTTGTTTCGTGTTGTCTGCATTTCACCTGCGATTATACGAATACACTTCGTCAATTGGACAGTTTTCTCGCTTAATCATTAGCACTCTGCTTATTTGTAACGAGTACTGTTCACTGTATCTCTGTTTTGCCGAAGGCACCAGCTGTATTTGACGCAGTTTTCCGGTGTCTGTGAGTACAACACGGCCAATGGCACGTTTAAGCACATTACACGAGCTGTGGACGAGCTTTAGGGTGGTGCTGCGAAGCAACAAAATCTGTGTCAGGAGTGGGATTCGAACCCACGCCCTCAGATGAGGACCAGAATGCTCTAGCTACTTCCGCAGCCAAGGGAAATCCTTGAGTCTGGCGCCTTAGACCGCTCGGCCATCCTGACACTTGCTACTATGCTTCCCATTCGTCGTACTTACCGTAGTTGCAGCTCATTTCATTCGTGCCTGCCACAGTACACAGGCCGAGATGCGCCCTCGTTCGACGCAGCGGCGCAATTCTAGTGCAGAAACGTACCACCGGAGGACACTGTCAGGCCCATAGCAAACGACACATTTTACTCGATGCCATGTGGCAAGTTAAAGAAACCCGACATTTGTCAGAATTGAGGGATTTACTGAATTTCAACTCCAGTTTTAACAGTTTTCTTTTTTCTTTCACCGTATTGTCGGTAGCTCTGCGCATTTCTAAAAAAAAAAAAAATAATAATAATTTTTGTTGTATCGCAAAAGTTCGTTACGACACGCGTGCGGCGGCGGCGCCGACGACGACGACGTTTTAAAATCATAGATACTACATGAGTATAATGTTGGCTTTTAAATATTTCTATTTGTTTCGTGTTGTCTGCATTTCACCTGCGATTATTTTCGTAAATTGGGGAGTTTTCTCGCTTTATCATTAGCACTCTGCTTATTTGTGGCGAGTACCGTTCACTGTATCTCTGTTTTGCCGAAGACACAGCTGTATTTGACGCAGGTTTCCGGTGTCTGTGAGTACAACACGGCCAATGGCTCGTTTAAGCACGTTACACGAGCTGTGGACGAGCTTTAGGGTGGTGCTGCGAAGCAACAAAATCTGTGTCGGGAGTGGGATTCGAACCCACGCCCTCAGATGAGGACCAGAATGCTCTAGCTACTTCCGCAGCCAAGGGAAATCCTTGAGTCTGGCGCCTTAGACCGCTCGGCCATCCTGACACTTGCTACTATGCTTCCCATTCGTCGTACTTACCGTAGTTGCAGCTCATTTCATTCGTGCCTGCCACAGTACACAGGCCGAGATGCGCCCTCGTTCGACGCAGCGGCGCAATTCTAGTGCAGAAACGTACCACCGGAGGACACTGTCAGGCCCATAGCAAACGACACATTTTACTCGATGCCATGTGGCAAGTTAAAGAAACCCGACATTTGTCAGAATTGAGGGATTTACTGAATTTCAACTCCAGTTTTAACAGTTTTCTTTTTTCTTTCACCGTATTGGCGGTAGCTCTGCGCATTTCTAAAAAAAATTGTTGGTTGTATCGCAAAAGTTCGTTACGACACGCGTGCGGCGGCGGCGCCGACGACGACGACGACGACGTTTTCAAATCATAGATACTAAATGTGTATAATGTTGGCTTTTAAATACTACTATTTGTTTCGTGTTGTCTGCATTTCACCTGCGATTATACGAATACACTTCGTCAATTGGACAGTTTTCTCGCTTAATCATTAGCACTCTGCTTATTTGTAACGAGTACTGTTCACTGTATCTCTGTTTTGCCGAAGGCACCAGCTGTATTTGACGCAGTTTTCCGGTGTCTGTGAGTACAACACGGCCAATGGCACGTTTAAGCACATTACACGAGCTGTGGACGAGCTTTAGGGTGGTGCTGCGAAGCAACAAAATCTGTGTCAGGAGTGGGATTCGAACCCACGCCCTCAGATGAGGACCAGAATGCTCTAGCTACTTCCGCAGCCAAGGGAAATCCTTGAGTCTGGCGCCTTAGACCGCTCGGCCATCCTGACACTTGCTACTATGCTTCCCATTCGTCGTACTTACCGTAGTTGCAGCTCATTTCATTCGTGCCTGCCACAGTACACAGGCCGAGATGCGCCCTCGTTCGACGCAGCGGCGCAATTCTAGTGCAGAAACGTACCACCGGAGGACACTGTCAGGCCCATAGCAAACGACACATTTTACTCGATGCCATGTGGCAAGTTAAAGAAACCCGACATTTGTCAGAATTGAGGGATTTACTGAATTTCAACTCCAGTTTTAACAGTTTTCTTTTTTCTTTCACCGTATTGTCGGTAGCTCTGCGCATTTCTAAAAAAAAAAAAAATAATAATAATTTTTGTTGTATCGCAAAAGTTCGTTACGACACGCGTGCGGCGGCGGCGCCGACGACGACGACGTTTTAAAATCATAGATACTACATGAGTATAATGTTGGCTTTTAAATATTTCTATTTGTTTCGTGTTGTCTGCATTTTACCTGCGATTATTTTCGTAAATTGGGGAGTTTTCTCGCTTTATCATTAGCACTCTGCTTATTTGTGGCGAGTACCGTTCACTGTATCTCTGTTTTGCCGAAGACACAGCTGTATTTGACGCAGGTTTCCGGTGTCTGTGAGTACAACACGGCCAATGGCTCGTTTAAGCACGTTACACGAGCTGTGGACGAGCTTTAGGGTGGTGCTGCGAAGCAACAAAATCTGTGTCGGGAGTGGGATTCGAACCCACGCCCTCAGATGAGGACCAGAATGCTCTAGCTACTTCCGCAGCCAAGGGAAATCCTTGAGTCTGGCGCCTTAGACCGCTCGGCCATCCTGACACTTGCTACTATGCTTCCCATTCGTCGTACTTACCGTAGTTGCAGCTCATTTCATTCGTGCCTGCCACAGTACACAGGCCGAGATGCGCCCTCGTTCGACGCAGCGGCGCAATTCTAGTGCAGAAACGTACCACCGGAGGACACTGTCAGGCCCATAGCAAACGACACATTTTACTCGATGCCATGTGGCAAGTTAAAGAAACCCGACATTTGTCAGAATTGAGGGATTTACTGAATTTCAACTCCAGTTTTAACAGTTTTCTTTTTTCTTTCACCGTATTGGCGGTAGCTCTGCGCATTTCTAAAAAAAATTGTTGGTTGTATCGCAAAAGTTCGTTACGACACGCGTGCGGCGGCGGCGCCGACGACGACGACGACGACGTTTTCAAATCATAGATACTAAATGTGTATAATGTTGGCTTTTAAATACTACTATTTGTTTCGTGTTGTCTGCATTTCACCTGCGATTATACGAATACACTTCGTCAATTGGACAGTTTTCTCGCTTAATCATTAGCACTCTGCTTATTTGTAACGAGTACTGTTCACTGTATCTCTGTTTTGCCGAAGGCACCAGCTGTATTTGACGCAGTTTTCCGGTGTCTGTGAGTACAACACGGCCAATGGCACGTTTAAGCACATTACACGAGCTGTGGACGAGCTTTAGGGTGGTGCTGCGAAGCAACAAAATCTGTGTCAGGAGTGGGATTCGAACCCACGCCCTCAGATGAGGACCAGAATGCTCTAGCTACTTCCGCAGCCAAGGGAAATCCTTGAGTCTGGCGCCTTAGACCGCTCGGCCATCCTGACACTTGCTACTATGCTTCCCATTCGTCGTACTTACCGTAGTTGCAGCTCATTTCATTCGTGCCTGCCACAGTACACAGGCCGAGATGCGCCCTCGTTCGACGCAGCGGCGCAATTCTAGTGCAGAAACGTACCACCGGAGGACACTGTCAGGCCCATAGCAAACGACACATTTTACTCGATGCCATGTGGCAAGTTAAAGAAACCCGACATTTGTCAGAATTGAGGGATTTACTGAATTTCAACTCCAGTTTTAACAGTTTTCTTTTTTCTTTCACCGTATTGTCGGTAGCTCTGCGCATTTCTAAAAAAAAAAAAAATAATAATAATTTTTGTTGTATCGCAAAAGTTCGTTACGACACGCGTGCGGCGGCGGCGCCGACGACGACGACGTTTTAAAATCATAGATACTACATGAGTATAATGTTGGCTTTTAAATATTTCTATTTGTTTCGTGTTGTCTGCATTTCACCTGCGATTATTTTCGTAAATTGGGGAGTTTTCTCGCTTTATCATTAGCACTCTGCTTATTTGTGGCGAGTACCGTTCACTGTATCTCTGTTTTGCCGAAGACACAGCTGTATTTGACGCAGGTTTCCGGTGTCTGTGAGTACAACACGGCCAATGGCTCGTTTAAGCACGTTACACGAGCTGTGGACGAGCTTTAGGGTGGTGCTGCGAAGCAACAAAATCTGTGTCGGGAGTGGGATTCGAACCCACGCCCTCAGATGAGGACCAGAATGCTCTAGCTACTTCCGCAGCCAAGGGAAATCCTTGAGTCTGGCGCCTTAGACCGCTCGGCCATCCTGACACTTGCTACTATGCTTCCCATTCGTCGTACTTACCGTAGTTGCAGCTCATTTCATTCGTGCCTGCCACAGTACACAGGCCGAGATGCGCCCTCGTTCGACGCAGCGGCGCAATTCTAGTGCAGAAACGTACCACCGGAGGACACTGTCAGGCCCATAGCAAACGACACATTTTACTCGATGCCATGTGGCAAGTTAAAGAAACCCGACATTTGTCAGAATTGAGGGATTTACTGAATTTCAACTCCAGTTTTAACAGTTTTCTTTTTTCTTTCACCGTATTGGCGGTAGCTCTGCGCATTTCTAAAAAAAATTGTTGGTTGTATCGCAAAAGTTCGTTACGACACGCGTGCGGCGGCGGCGCCGACGACGACGACGACGACGTTTTCAAATCATAGATACTAAATGTGTATAATGTTGGCTTTTAAATACTACTATTTGTTTCGTGTTGTCTGCATTTCACCTGCGATTATACGAATACACTTCGTCAATTGGACAGTTTTCTCGCTTAATCATTAGCACTCTGCTTATTTGTAACGAGTACTGTTCACTGTATCTCTGTTTTGCCGAAGGCACCAGCTGTATTTGACGCAGTTTTCCGGTGTCTGTGAGTACAACACGGCCAATGGCACGTTTAAGCACATTACACGAGCTGTGGACGAGCTTTAGGGTGGTGCTGCGAAGCAACAAAATCTGTGTCAGGAGTGGGATTCGAACCCACGCCCTCAGATGAGGACCAGAATGCTCTAGCTACTTCCGCAGCCAAGGGAAATCCTTGAGTCTGGCGCCTTAGACCGCTCGGCCATCCTGACACTTGCTACTATGCTTCCCATTCGTCGTACTTACCGTAGTTGCAGCTCATTTCATTCGTGCCTGCCACAGTACACAGGCCGAGATGCGCCCTCGTTCGACGCAGCGGCGCAATTCTAGTGCAGAAACGTACCACCGGAGGACACTGTCAGGCCCATAGCAAACGACACATTTTACTCGATGCCATGTGGCAAGTTAAAGAAACCCGACATTTGTCAGAATTGAGGGATTTACTGAATTTCAACTCCAGTTTTAACAGTTTTCTTTTTTCTTTCACCGTATTGTCGGTAGCTCTGCGCATTTCTAAAAAAAAAAAAAATAATAATAATTTTTGTTGTATCGCAAAAGTTCGTTACGACACGCGTGCGGCGGCGGCGCCGACGACGACGACGTTTTAAAATCATAGATACTACATGAGTATAATGTTGGCTTTTAAATATTTCTATTTGTTTCGTGTTGTCTGCATTTCACCTGCGATTATTTTCGTAAATTGGGGAGTTTTCTCGCTTTATCATTAGCACTCTGCTTATTTGTGGCGAGTACCGTTCACTGTATCTCTGTTTTGCCGAAGACACAGCTGTATTTGACGCAGGTTTCCGGTGTCTGTGAGTACAACACGGCCAATGGCTCGTTTAAGCACGTTACACGAGCTGTGGACGAGCTTTAGGGTGGTGCTGCGAAGCAACAAAATCTGTGTCGGGAGTGGGATTCGAACCCACGCCCTCAGATGAGGACCAGAATGCTCTAGCTACTTCCGCAGCCAAGGGAAATCCTTGAGTCTGGCGCCTTAGACCGCTCGGCCATCCTGACACTTGCTACTATGCTTCCCATTCGTCGTACTTACCGTAGTTGCAGCTCATTTCATTCGTGCCTGCCACAGTACACAGGCCGAGATGCGCCCTCGTTCGACGCAGCGGCGCAATTCTAGTGCAGAAACGTACCACCGGAGGACACTGTCAGGCCCATAGCAAACGACACATTTTACTCGATGCCATGTGGCAAGTTAAAGAAACCCGACATTTGTCAGAATTGAGGGATTTACTGAATTTCAACTCCAGTTTTAACAGTTTTCTTTTTTCTTTCACCGTATTGGCGGTAGCTCTGCGCATTTCTAAAAAAAATTGTTGGTTGTATCGCAAAAGTTCGTTACGACACGCGTGCGGCGGCGGCGCCGACGACGACGACGACGACGTTTTCAAATCATAGATACTAAATGTGTATAATGTTGGCTTTTAAATACTACTATTTGTTTCGTGTTGTCTGCATTTCACCTGCGATTATACGAATACACTTCGTCAATTGGACAGTTTTCTCGCTTAATCATTAGCACTCTGCTTATTTGTAACGAGTACTGTTCACTGTATCTCTGTTTTGCCGAAGGCACCAGCTGTATTTGACGCAGTTTTCCGGTGTCTGTGAGTACAACACGGCCAATGGCACGTTTAAGCACATTACACGAGCTGTGGACGAGCTTTAGGGTGGTGCTGCGAAGCAACAAAATCTGTGTCAGGAGTGGGATTCGAACCCACGCCCTCAGATGAGGACCAGAATGCTCTAGCTACTTCCGCAGCCAAGGGAAATCCTTGAGTCTGGCGCCTTAGACCGCTCGGCCATCCTGACACTTGCTACTATGCTTCCCATTCGTCGTACTTACCGTAGTTGCAGCTCATTTCATTCGTGCCTGCCACAGTACACAGGCCGAGATGCGCCCTCGTTCGACGCAGCGGCGCAATTCTAGTGCAGAAACGTACCACCGGAGGACACTGTCAGGCCCATAGCAAACGACACATTTTACTCGATGCCATGTGGCAAGTTAAAGAAACCCGACATTTGTCAGAATTGAGGGATTTACTGAATTTCAACTCCAGTTTTAACAGTTTTCTTTTTTCTTTCACCGTATTGTCGGTAGCTCTGCGCATTTCTAAAAAAAAAAAAAATAATAATAATTTTTGTTGTATCGCAAAAGTTCGTTACGACACGCGTGCGGCGGCGGCGCCGACGACGACGACGTTTTAAAATCATAGATACTACATGAGTATAATGTTGGCTTTTAAATATTTCTATTTGTTTCGTGTTGTCTGCATTTCACCTGCGATTATTTTCGTAAATTGGGGAGTTTTCTCGCTTTATCATTAGCACTCTGCTTATTTGTGGCGAGTACCGTTCACTGTATCTCTGTTTTGCCGAAGACACAGCTGTATTTGACGCAGGTTTCCGGTGTCTGTGAGTACAACACGGCCAATGGCTCGTTTAAGCACGTTACACGAGCTGTGGACGAGCTTTAGGGTGGTGCTGCGAAGCAACAAAATCTGTGTCGGGAGTGGGATTCGAACCCACGCCCTCAGATGAGGACCAGAATGCTCTAGCTACTTCCGCAGCCAAGGGAAATCCTTGAGTCTGGCGCCTTAGACCGCTCGGCCATCCTGACACTTGCTACTATGCTTCCCATTCGTCGTACTTACCGTAGTTGCAGCTCATTTCATTCGTGCCTGCCACAGTACACAGGCCGAGATGCGCCCTCGTTCGACGCAGCGGCGCAATTCTAGTGCAGAAACGTACCACCGGAGGACACTGTCAGGCCCATAGCAAACGACACATTTTACTCGATGCCATGTGGCAAGTTAAAGAAACCCGACATTTGTCAGAATTGAGGGATTTACTGAATTTCAACTCCAGTTTTAACAGTTTTCTTTTTTCTTTCACCGTATTGGCGGTAGCTCTGCGCATTTCTAAAAAAAATTGTTGGTTGTATCGCAAAAGTTCGTTACGACACGCGTGCGGCGGCGGCGCCGACGACGACGACGACGACGTTTTCAAATCATAGATACTAAATGTGTATAATGTTGGCTTTTAAATATTTCTATTTGTTTCGTGTTGTCTGCATTTCACCTGCGATTATTTTCGTAAACTGGGGAGTTTTCTCGCTTTATCATTAGCACTCTGCTTATTTGTGGCGAGTACCGTTCACTGTATCTCTGTTTTGCCGAAGACACAGCTGTATTTGACGCAGGTTTCCGGTGTCTGTGAGTACAACACGGCCAATGGCTCGTTTAAGCACGTTACACGAGCTGTGGACGAGCTTTAGGGTGGTGCTGCGAAGCAACAAAATCTGTGTCGGGAGTGGGATTCGAACCCACGCCCTCAGATGAGGACCAGAATGCTCTAGCTACTTCCGCAGCCAAGGGAAATCCTTGAGTCTGGCGCCTTAGACCGCTCGGCCATCCTGACACTTGCTACTATGCTTCCCATTCGTCGTACTTACCGTAGTTGCAGCTCATTTCATTCGTGCCTGCCACAGTACACAGGCCGAGATGCGCCCTCGTTCGACGCAGCGGCGCAATTCTAGTGCAGAAACGTACCACCGGAGGACACTGTCAGGCCCATAGCAAACGACACATTTTACTCGATGCCATGTGGCAAGTTAAAGAAACCCGACATTTGTCAGAATTGAGGGATTTACTGAATTTCAACTCCAGTTTTGACAGTTTTCTGTTTTTCACCGTATTGTCGGTAGCTCTGCGCATTTCTAAAAAAAAAAAAAAATAATAATAATTTTTGTTGTATCGCAAAAGTTCGTTACGACACGCGTGCGGCGGCGGCGCCGACGACGACGACGTTTTAAAATCATAGATACTACATGAGTATAATGTTGGCTTTTAAATATTTCTATTTGTTTCGTGTTGTCTGCATTTCACCTGCGATTATTTTCGTAAACTGGGGAGTTTTCTCGCTTTATCATTAGCACTCTGCTTATTTGTGGCGAGTACCGTTCACTGTATCTCTGTTTTGCCGAAGACACAGCTGTATTTGACGCAGGTTTCCGGTGTCTGTGAGTACAACACGGCCAATGGCTCGTTTAAGCACGTTACACGAGCTGTGGACGAGCTTTAGGGTGGTGCTGCGAAGCAACAAAATCTGTGTCGGGAGTGGGATTCGAACCCACGCCCTCAGATGAGGACCAGAATGCTCTAGCTACTTCCGCAGCCAAGGGAAATCCTTGAGTCTGGCGCCTTAGACCGCTCGGCCATCCTGACACTTGCTACTATGCTTCCCATTCGTCGTACTTACCGTAGTTGCAGCTCATTTCATTCGTGCCTGCCACAGTACACAGGCCGAGATGCGCCCTCGTTCGACGCAGCGGCGCAATTCTAGTGCAGAAACGTACCACCGGAGGACACTGTCAGGCCCATAGCAAACGACACATTTTACTCGATGCCATGTGGCAAGTTAAAGAAACCCGACATTTGTCAGAATTGAGGGATTTACTGAATTTCAACTCCAGTTTTGACAGTTTTCTGTTTTTCACCGTATTGTCGGTAGCTCTGCGCATTTCTAAAAAAAAAAAAAAATAATAATAATTTTTGTTGTATCGCAAAAGTTCGTTACGACACGCGTGCGGCGGCGGCGCCGACGACGACGACGTTTTAAAATCATAGATACTACATGAGTATAATGTTGGCTTTTAAATATTTCTATTTGTTTCGTGTTGTCTGCATTTCACCTGCGATTATTTTCGTAAACTGGGGAGTTTTCTCGCTTTATCATTAGCACTCTGCTTATTTGTGGCGAGTACCGTTCACTGTATCTCTGTTTTGCCGAAGACACAGCTGTATTTGACGCAGGTTTCCGGTGTCTGTGAGTACAACACGGCCAATGGCTCGTTTAAGCACGTTACACGAGCTGTGGACGAGCTTTAGGGTGGTGCTGCGAAGCAACAAAATCTGTGTCGGGAGTGGGATTCGAACCCACGCCCTCAGATGAGGACCAGAATGCTCTAGCTACTTCCGCAGCCAAGGGAAATCCTTGAGTCTGGCGCCTTAGACCGCTCGGCCATCCTGACACTTGCTACTATGCTTCCCATTCGTCGTACTTACCGTAGTTGCAGCTCATTTCATTCGTGCCTGCCACAGTACACAGGCCGAGATGCGCCCTCGTTCGACGCAGCGGCGCAATTCTAGTGCAGAAACGTACCACCGGAGGACACTGTCAGGCCCATAGCAAACGACACATTTTACTCGATGCCATGTGGCAAGTTAAAGAAACCCGACATTTGTCAGAATTGAGGGATTTACTGAATTTCAACTCCAGTTTTGACAGTTTTCTGTTTTTCACCGTATTGTCGGTAGCTCTGCGCATTTCTAAAAAAAAAAAAAAATAATAATAATTTTTGTTGTATCGCAAAAGTTCGTTACGACACGCGTGCGGCGGCGGCGCCGACGACGACGACGTTTTAAAATCATAGATACTACATGAGTATAATGTTGGCTTTTAAATATTTCTATTTGTTTCGTGTTGTCTGCATTTCACCTGCGATTATTTTCGTAAATTGGGGAGTTTTCTCGCTTTATCATTAGCACTCTGCTTATTTGTGGCGAGTACCGTTCACTGTATCTCTGTTTTGCCGAAGACACAGCTGTATTTGACGCAGGTTTCCGGTGTCTGTGAGTACAACACGGCCAATGGCTCGTTTAAGCACGTTACACGAGCTGTGGACGAGCTTTAGGGTGGTGCTGCGAAGCAACAAAATCTGTGTCGGGAGTGGGATTCGAACCCACGCCCTCAGATGAGGACCAGAATGCTCTAGCTACTTCCGCAGCCAAGGGAAATCCTTGAGTCTGGCGCCTTAGACCGCTCGGCCATCCTGACACTTGCTACTATGCTTCCCATTCGTCGTACTTACCGTAGTTGCAGCTCATTTCATTCGTGCCTGCCACAGTACACAGGCCGAGATGCGCCCTCGTTCGACGCAGCGGCGCAATTCTAGTGCAGAAACGTACCACCGGAGGACACTGTCAGGCCCATAGCAAACGACACATTTTACTCGATGCCATGTGGCAAGTTAAAGAAACCCGACATTTGTCAGAATTGAGGGATTTACTGAATTTCAACTCCAGTTTTAACAGTTTTCTTTTTTCTTTCACCGTATTGGCGGTAGCTCTGCGCATTTCTAAAAAAAATTGTTGGTTGTATCGCAAAAGTTCGTTACGACACGCGTGCGGCGGCGGCGCCGACGACGACGACGACGACGTTTTCAAATCATAGATACTAAATGTGTATAATGTTGGCTTTTAAATATTTCTATTTGTTTCGTGTTGTCTGCATTTCACCTGCGATTATTTTCGTAAACTGGGGAGTTTTCTCGCTTTATCATTAGCACTCTGCTTATTTGTGGCGAGTACCGTTCACTGTATCTCTGTTTTGCCGAAGACACAGCTGTATTTGACGCAGGTTTCCGGTGTCTGTGAGTACAACACGGCCAATGGCTCGTTTAAGCACGTTACACGAGCTGTGGACGAGCTTTAGGGTGGTGCTGCGAAGCAACAAAATCTGTGTCGGGAGTGGGATTCGAACCCACGCCCTCAGATGAGGACCAGAATGCTCTAGCTACTTCCGCAGCCAAGGGAAATCCTTGAGTCTGGCGCCTTAGACCGCTCGGCCATCCTGACACTTGCTACTATGCTTCCCATTCGTCGTACTTACCGTAGTTGCAGCTCATTTCATTCGTGCCTGCCACAGTACACAGGCCGAGATGCGCCCTCGTTCGACGCAGCGGCGCAATTCTAGTGCAGAAACGTACCACCGGAGGACACTGTCAGGCCCATAGCAAACGACACATTTTACTCGATGCCATGTGGCAAGTTAAAGAAACCCGACATTTGTCAGAATTGAGGGATTTACTGAATTTCAACTCCAGTTTTGACAGTTTTCTGTTTTTCACCGTATTGTCGGTAGCTCTGC
The DNA here is from genome assembly GCA_026315105.1 of Locusta migratoria. Classification (NCBI taxonomy): domain Eukaryota; kingdom Metazoa; phylum Arthropoda; class Insecta; order Orthoptera; family Acrididae; genus Locusta; species Locusta migratoria. The sequence continues at coordinate 254,524,893 of CM048745.1, read as the reverse complement.
GCATTTCTAAAAAAAAAAAAAAATAATAATAATTTTTGTTGTATCGCAAAAGTTCGTTACGACACGCGTGCGGCGGCGGCGCCGACGACGACGACGTTTTAAAATCATAGATACTACATGAGTATAATGTTGGCTTTTAAATATTTCTATTTGTTTCGTGTTGTCTGCATTTCACCTGCGATTATTTTCGTAAATTGGGGAGTTTTCTCGCTTTATCATTAGCACTCTGCTTATTTGTGGCGAGTACCGTTCACTGTATCTCTGTTTTGCCGAAGACACAGCTGTATTTGACGCAGGTTTCCGGTGTCTGTGAGTACAACACGGCCAATGGCTCGTTTAAGCACGTTACACGAGCTGTGGACGAGCTTTAGGGTGGTGCTGCGAAGCAACAAAATCTGTGTCGGGAGTGGGATTCGAACCCACGCCCTCAGATGAGGACCAGAATGCTCTAGCTACTTCCGCAGCCAAGGGAAATCCTTGAGTCTGGCGCCTTAGACCGCTCGGCCATCCTGACACTTGCTACTATGCTTCCCATTCGTCGTACTTACCGTAGTTGCAGCTCATTTCATTCGTGCCTGCCACAGTACACAGGCCGAGATGCGCCCTCGTTCGACGCAGCGGCGCAATTCTAGTGCAGAAACGTACCACCGGAGGACACTGTCAGGCCCATAGCAAACGACACATTTTACTCGATGCCATGTGGCAAGTTAAAGAAACCCGACATTTGTCAGAATTGAGGGATTTACTGAATTTCAACTCCAGTTTTAACAGTTTTCTTTTTTCTTTCACCGTATTGGCGGTAGCTCTGCGCATTTCTAAAAAAAATTGTTGGTTGTATCGCAAAAGTTCGTTACGACACGCGTGCGGCGGCGGCGCCGACGACGACGACGACGACGTTTTCAAATCATAGATACTAAATGTGTATAATGTTGGCTTTTAAATATTTCTATTTGTTTCGTGTTGTCTGCATTTCACCTGCGATTATTTTCGTAAACTGGGGAGTTTTCTCGCTTTATCATTAGCACTCTGCTTATTTGTGGCGAGTACCGTTCACTGTATCTCTGTTTTGCCGAAGACACAGCTGTATTTGACGCAGGTTTCCGGTGTCTGTGAGTACAACACGGCCAATGGCTCGTTTAAGCACGTTACACGAGCTGTGGACGAGCTTTAGGGTGGTGCTGCGAAGCAACAAAATCTGTGTCGGGAGTGGGATTCGAACCCACGCCCTCAGATGAGGACCAGAATGCTCTAGCTACTTCCGCAGCCAAGGGAAATCCTTGAGTCTGGCGCCTTAGACCGCTCGGCCATCCTGACACTTGCTACTATGCTTCCCATTCGTCGTACTTACCGTAGTTGCAGCTCATTTCATTCGTGCCTGCCACAGTACACAGGCCGAGATGCGCCCTCGTTCGACGCAGCGGCGCAATTCTAGTGCAGAAACGTACCACCGGAGGACACTGTCAGGCCCATAGCAAACGACACATTTTACTCGATGCCATGTGGCAAGTTAAAGAAACCCGACATTTGTCAGAATTGAGGGATTTACTGAATTTCAACTCCAGTTTTGACAGTTTTCTGTTTTTCACCGTATTGTCGGTAGCTCTGCGCATTTCTAAAAAAAAAAAAAAATAATAATAATTTTTGTTGTATCGCAAAAGTTCGTTACGACACGCGTGCGGCGGCGGCGCCGACGACGACGACGTTTTAAAATCATAGATACTACATGAGTATAATGTTGGCTTTTAAATATTTCTATTTGTTTCGTGTTGTCTGCATTTCACCTGCGATTATTTTCGTAAATTGGGGAGTTTTCTCGCTTTATCATTAGCACTCTGCTTATTTGTGGCGAGTACCGTTCACTGTATCTCTGTTTTGCCGAAGACACAGCTGTATTTGACGCAGGTTTCCGGTGTCTGTGAGTACAACACGGCCAATGGCTCGTTTAAGCACGTTACACGAGCTGTGGACGAGCTTTAGGGTGGTGCTGCGAAGCAACAAAATCTGTGTCGGGAGTGGGATTCGAACCCACGCCCTCAGATGAGGACCAGAATGCTCTAGCTACTTCCGCAGCCAAGGGAAATCCTTGAGTCTGGCGCCTTAGACCGCTCGGCCATCCTGACACTTGCTACTATGCTTCCCATTCGTCGTACTTACCGTAGTTGCAGCTCATTTCATTCGTGCCTGCCACAGTACACAGGCCGAGATGCGCCCTCGTTCGACGCAGCGGCGCAATTCTAGTGCAGAAACGTACCACCGGAGGACACTGTCAGGCCCATAGCAAACGACACATTTTACTCGATGCCATGTGGCAAGTTAAAGAAACCCGACATTTGTCAGAATTGAGGGATTTACTGAATTTCAACTCCAGTTTTAACAGTTTTCTTTTTTCTTTCACCGTATTGGCGGTAGCTCTGCGCATTTCTAAAAAAAATTGTTGGTTGTATCGCAAAAGTTCGTTACGACACGCGTGCGGCGGCGGCGCCGACGACGACGACGACGACGTTTTCAAATCATAGATACTAAATGTGTATAATGTTGGCTTTTAAATATTTCTATTTGTTTCGTGTTGTCTGCATTTCACCTGCGATTATTTTCGTAAACTGGGGAGTTTTCTCGCTTTATCATTAGCACTCTGCTTATTTGTGGCGAGTACCGTTCACTGTATCTCTGTTTTGCCGAAGACACAGCTGTATTTGACGCAGGTTTCCGGTGTCTGTGAGTACAACACGGCCAATGGCTCGTTTAAGCACGTTACACGAGCTGTGGACGAGCTTTAGGGTGGTGCTGCGAAGCAACAAAATCTGTGTCGGGAGTGGGATTCGAACCCACGCCCTCAGATGAGGACCAGAATGCTCTAGCTACTTCCGCAGCCAAGGGAAATCCTTGAGTCTGGCGCCTTAGACCGCTCGGCCATCCTGACACTTGCTACTATGCTTCCCATTCGTCGTACTTACCGTAGTTGCAGCTCATTTCATTCGTGCCTGCCACAGTACACAGGCCGAGATGCGCCCTCGTTCGACGCAGCGGCGCAATTCTAGTGCAGAAACGTACCACCGGAGGACACTGTCAGGCCCATAGCAAACGACACATTTTACTCGATGCCATGTGGCAAGTTAAAGAAACCCGACATTTGTCAGAATTGAGGGATTTACTGAATTTCAACTCCAGTTTTGACAGTTTTCTGTTTTTCACCGTATTGTCGGTAGCTCTGCGCATTTCTAAAAAAAAAAAAAAATAATAATAATTTTTGTTGTATCGCAAAAGTTCGTTACGACACGCGTGCGGCGGCGGCGCCGACGACGACGACGTTTTAAAATCATAGATACTACATGAGTATAATGTTGGCTTTTAAATATTTCTATTTGTTTCGTGTTGTCTGCATTTCACCTGCGATTATTTTCGTAAATTGGGGAGTTTTCTCGCTTTATCATTAGCACTCTGCTTATTTGTGGCGAGTACCGTTCACTGTATCTCTGTTTTGCCGAAGACACAGCTGTATTTGACGCAGGTTTCCGGTGTCTGTGAGTACAACACGGCCAATGGCTCGTTTAAGCACGTTACACGAGCTGTGGACGAGCTTTAGGGTGGTGCTGCGAAGCAACAAAATCTGTGTCGGGAGTGGGATTCGAACCCACGCCCTCAGATGAGGACCAGAATGCTCTAGCTACTTCCGCAGCCAAGGGAAATCCTTGAGTCTGGCGCCTTAGACCGCTTTTTTGTTGTTATTTTTTTTGGGTTTTTTTTCTGAACCCCTGACCGCAGCGGCCGCGCAGACCGCGACCGAAGCGCCTCAGTCACCTTTTTTTTTTTTTTTTTTTTTTTTTTTTATTAACATTCATGCCCGATGGGGGACTCGAATCCCGACCGCAGCGGCCGCGCAGACCGTGGCTGGAGCCCCCCCCCCTTTTTTTTTGCCTTCCTCGGCGAGCTTCTTTTGCTCTATTCTTTCTTCACTGATTCCATTTTTGTAATAAATCAGATCAAATAAAGGCCTTCCTCGGCTTGATCCTGTATTTTGGATTTCTTTTTTTTTTCTTTTTGTATTTTCGCTTTTTCGCCTCTATTGGCGTAGTAGTGGGGGAAAAAGACCGTTTTCCCCTGAAGAGTATAAAAATGCCATTTCTTGAAGACAGATGGTAGCGGTTGCAAGTACTGCTCTACTCTGGCTACCCTGTTCATTTAACACTTGAAAAAAAATCCCCTTTCCTTCTGTTAAGTGAAAGTCCTCTCCTTGGACCTTTGAACTATAACGGAAAATGGTAATAATGATAAGTCACACACACACAAAAAAACAAAAAAAAAAACAATGGTATTAACTGCCGTTTCAGAGTTCTTTTGAGGCCTTCACGGCTACCGTAGCGGCCGCGGGGCCCACGAAGTCTCCACCGTACTTCGCCCCCAACAGCAATCCCCTACTTCAGCCAGTTTTTACCTTATTGACGTTGAGTTTAAGTTCTTATCCTATTCCTTGTTTCTGGAACACGATTCTCATCATGTTGCCAAAATTCTTTTTGTTATCTTTCTTGTGACATATTTTGTAATATTGTCCTCGTATAAATTCTCTATACTCCTGTATATTATCTTTTCCCTTCTTGTTTATGACGTAGCAAATATAGTGGGCAAATAGCCTCAATATAACATTGTTTTTCTGTGGAGGAAACGAAACGTTTTCTGGGAAGAAAATACAATTTAAATCGATTTCTCTCTCATCGGTACGCCTAAGCAATGAAACCTGGAGTTTGACTTCCTGCCATATTTCTCTAAATCCTTTACAGAGGAATCGATGGTTCAGACTGTCAATTTCATTACAGTTCGTGCATTTGTTTGTTTCACTGAAACCTATTGAAAATAGTTTCTCATTAGTACTTACAATGTTGTTTATGACTCTATACCATGCTACCTGCGCCTCTGTAGGAAGTAATTTCAAATGTTCAAATGTTCAAATGTTTGTTAAGCTTATGGGACTTAACTACGGGGTTATCAGTCCCTAAACTTACAAACTACTTATGAACTACTTACGAACTAGGACGGCACAAATATCCATGCCCGAGGGGGGATTCGAACCCCCGACCGTAGTGGCCGTGCTGACCATGACTGGAGCGCCTCAGTCACCTCGGCCACCGCGGCCGGCAGGAAGTAATTTATTATTTATATTTCTCCAAATAGTTTGCCAATTCTTGTCAGGAAACTTTACGTGCATTTTGTTTTGGTTCTCCTTTGAGTTTAGTTTCGTGACCATATAATGGCAGTTTCTCTTGCTTTTATCCTGCAAAATACATGTCATATAACCCAATTCTAAATAATATCGACTAATTTGTCCGAAATTGTAGTTTATGTTACTGGTGGCTGCAAGCTTTCGGGTTTAAAGAGACTGAATAATTTCGCTGTTACGCTATCAGGGTGGTTTTCGATGAGTTGTAGGGATCTCTTTATGAACAAAGCAGTGGCTTTCTTCCGGATGTCCGTGAGTCCTAATCCTCCGTCTTCTTGTTTTAAGGTCGTTGTTCCGATTGCCACTCTAAAGATCTCTCCTTTCCAGATGTAACGGCAGGCTGTTGACATAATAGATTTTGCTATTTCCTTTGGTACCGGTAGAATTTGCCCTACATGTGTCGCTTTGGAAAGAATAGCGCAATTTATTATTTTAATTTTTTGTTTTATATTTAGATCCCGTAAGTAATTCAAGATGAGGGTACCTCTAATATTATCTAATATCTTTTTCCAGTTAGAGGCTGAAGTGCGGGGAGGACAAGTATATAGTGTTATACCTAGGGCAGTGTGAGATTCGTCACATTTGGCCCAAGGAATCTGTACAGTCGTTAGACCATTCAGGTTCAGGAACGCACTCTTTGTCTCGTTTACTTTTGCCCCTGTTGCGTAGCAATAAAGCTGGAGGTGTTCTGTTGTTCTGATAACGTCTTCGTCACTTCTTATAATCACTCCAACATCGTCCGCATACGCATGGGTGACTATTTTCCTTCCTGATACGGATATTCCCTCAAGCGCGTCATTTAATCTACGTAAAAAGGGTTTCAAAACTATAACAAAGAACATCATAGATACAGGGCTTCCCTGAGGAACTCCGTTTTCAATTATAATGTTCTTGGTGTATTTTCTATTGATGGATATCTTCGTATTTATCCCTTTTAACAGATTTTTTAAAATGGTCACAGTATTTTCAGTTAATCCCATGTATGTCAAAGTTTTAAAAAGGTATTCGTGATTAACTCTGTCGAAGGCTTTCTCAAAGTCTATGAATAAAAGCCCGCCACGTGCTGGTGTGTTGGAAAATATAGAAATGACATCCCTGTACTCACTCAAAGTTTTAAAGATACTACGCCCAGGAAGACATGTCTGGTGACCACCTAGTATTTTGTCTAAGACTGGTCTAAATCTGTCTTTGATAACCCGTGCTATTAATTTATAGTCCGAATTCATTAGGGTTATTGGTCTCATTTTGTTTATGTACTTTATTTCCGAAGTCCTACCTTTTGGAAGTAGCACAGTTGAACATTGTTTAAAATCTGTTTGGACCGCCTCACCGTTCATTATTTCCTTTATAATTTCAGTAAATTTGCTACCTATGAGATGCCAATAGGTTTTGTAAAATTCTAGGGGCAATCCGTCCGGACCTGGTGATTTTTTCTGGGGGGAGGATTTTAATATATCTAAAACTTCTTCTTCTGTTATTTCTTCACTGATTTTTCTGTTATCCTCTTCTGATATTACGTTATCAAGTCCCGACGTGGATAAATATTCTGTTACTAGGTTTTCCTGTACCTGCCGACCATTGTAGAGGGTTCTATAAAATCGATAAGCCTCGTCTAGAATCTCTTTTTGATTTGTCAAGAGTTTGTTATCCTCGGATCTGAGACATTCAATAAAATTTCTTCGCCTCTGCTGCTGATGCCGTATGAGATGATAGATTGAAGTATTTTCCTCCTCTAGTACAGTTTGTGTATGTGATTTTATTTGGTGACCAGCAATCTGTTGACTTTTGATTTTAATTAGATGTGCCTTAGTTCTGTTTATCTGCATTATTACATCCTGTGTCAACGGTTGCTCGTAGAGCTCGCGAAGACATGTGTAGTGGAATTCTATTGTGTTTCTCATCCACCTCGCTCGTTCTTTACCATACGCTATTGATGTTGCTCGTAACTTTTTCTTCTCATCAGCAGTCCACCATTCAATACTGGATCTGTATTTATGACACTGTCTTAAGGAGCCCTGCCACGTCCTCTCAAGTTGGTCAGCCAGGTCATTTTCTGCCAACATGCTTATGTTTAACTTCCATACCGGCCTTGTCTTCTGTTTACTTAAATTTATACTGCATCTTACTCCCAGGTGATCGGAGAAAATGGTGGGTATAACTTCGATACCAACTACATGGTTTTCTAAGTTAGCCGAAACATAAATTCTATCAATCCTACTCTGAGATTTTTTTGTGATATAAGTAAACCTGACCATAGTGGGATATTTTACCTCCCACGCATCTTTCCAGTTCATGTTCTGGACTAACCCCTCAAGTTCCCTGGACTTATTAAAATTTGGGCGCTGGTCCTTTTCATGTAAAACGCAGTTCCAGTCTCCACCAATTAAAACGTCAGCAGGATTGTCATAAAGTAAAGCTAAAATATCACTTTTATAAAACTTGGCCCTATAGTGTCTGGCATTGTTGCCTGAAGGGGCATAAACATTTATAAAAGTTTTACTTAAAATTTTACATCTAATGCCCCTACCAGATTCTAAACATTTGGCTTCTCGCAGTCCAATTCCTTCCTTGACAAGGATGGCTGTCCCGCAACTGTGCTCAAGAGCTACGTTTAAAATTTCTTTGTAGCCTGCCACATACACCTCCTGCAACAATGCTATATCAGTGTCTGACTGATATAAAAAATCTTTAAGAGCAGCCACTTTGGTTGCATTTTGGATTTTGTTAATATTTAGTGTTGTTACATTGTATGTTTGCAGCATATAAGATATGGTAAAGAACTTTTGGTTTTAAATTATTAAAGAACTAGGTATTTCTTTCTTTCTAATTTCTTTCTTTCTAAATTCTTTCTTGCCGACTATTTTTTCATTTGTCTCTAATAAAGGTCGTCACAATAGCCTCTGCCACGCTTTTAATAGAAAATGTCTTCGTCTTGTGCCGGTTCGTCTTTCATATCTTGATCCGTTAATTCCTCTTTGTCTTCTGACCAGTTTAATTTTGACATGGAATTGCTTTCATTTAGTGGTTCATCCAACGTTTTGTTGGCATTGGCATTTAGTAATAAAATGTTTACACTGTCCGGATTAACTTGGCTTCTTTTGTCTGAAGATTGCTGTCTGCCCCCCTCCACAGTACAAACTTCCTTCTTCTTTTCTCGTTCTTTGATAGATCTTAATTTTTCCTTTAGCGCAGGAGCTATATTCTCTGCCGCTTCGTGTGCTATTCTACGTTTTTTATTTCTCTTCCGTTTTGGGGATCCCCCGGAGACACATCAGGTGATTTTTCTGCAGAGTCAGTTGAGGATCTCTCGGCCGACATCTGCTCTGCCTTTTCGTCTGAGTTTGTTTTGTGAGAGTAATGTTGAATCTCAGCGTAAATTTTTTTCTCTGTGCTATTGCTGAGCTTTGCTTCTCCCTCTTTCCCTTTGTGTGGGTCATAATCGTGTGTTTTGCTACTTACTTTCTGCTCGTTTCCTGTTTTTGACTTATTTTCTATTTTTGAATTCCCCTGTTCCGGTTGGTTGTCTATTATTTGTTCTGTATCCATGACCATCATATCAGATCTCGCTGGCTCTTCATGATGCAGAACTGAAGAGCGCAGCGCAATATCGGATTCTGCGGTTGGCGACGCACGTGGGAAACCTTCTGTCATATTCGGTCCTTCATTTATTTCCGTATCGGGAGAACTTACACCACTTCCGCCGACGTCGGCACTACTGCTTAATTCAACGACATTTCCGGGTACCGCTACAGGATTTGCGTCCTGCGCCGTTGTTGACAGCTCTGGGGGTCCGCGCGGGTAAGCGGCGGCAGCGTACGTCAACTTGAGGCTCACTGCCTGGCCGGGGACAGCCGCCTCTCCGTTTAGTAGCTGCGGGACACGCCTTCTGCTACATTCGTTCCTAACGTGCGTCGTAGAATTGCATAATGTTCGAGGTTGGCCGTCGTATTGCACAAGTGCACGGTACCCACACACATATATATAAGAAGGTATATGCCTCTGCAATTCTATTTTGATTTGGCGGACGCCGTTCAACACCGGAAACATGTAAGCCTCTGACCATTTTTCGGCAATATTCGAAATAATTCTTCCGTACGGACTGAGAACACGGTTAATTTCATCGACAGGAGTCTCGAAGGGCAGTTCAAAGACCTGTAAGGTCCTGATACCTAGCCCTGCATGAGAGACCAGAACGTCGCTTACTTTCCCATCAGAATGATTAAACTTAATAACACCACCGCATTTATCTACAATAGCACAGCATAATTCTGGGCTCTGCATCTTTACATAAACATCATTAGACACAAAGGATAAATGTACTCCTACCACGTCGTCACCATTTATCTTGACTTTTTCCTCAAACCACCGCTTAATTTCAAAAGCCTTTGGTCTTACGAAACTTCTATCAAACGTAAATTTGATCGTATCTTTCCTCAACTGTTCGATCGTGTTCATAACTGAAGCCCCAATCACAAATGAAGTCATCACACTAACCTCGGAAACAGCGACACAGCCGTTGTTTACACCAGAACGTAAGCGCTGCCGCCGCACGTCCTCCTCGCTCCACGGCTGCGACTCGAATGACCGCTCGGCCATCCTGACACTTGCTGCTATGCTTCCCATTCGTCGTACTTACCGTAGTTGCAGCTCATTTCATCCGTGCCTGCCACAGTACACAGGCCGAGATGCGCCCTCGTTCGACGCAGCGGCACAATTCTAGTGCAGAAGCGTACCACCGGAGGACACTGTCAGGCCCATAGCAAACGACACACTTCACTCGATGCCATGTGATAAGTTAAAGAAACGCGATATTAGTCAGAATTCCGAGATTTACCGAGTTTCAACTCCACTTTTTGATAGTTTACATTTGCAAACTAAATAGTACTCGAAGGAAAAAGAAAACAAATGATTTTTTCCAGGTGAATCCGTTTCTAAATGTAGGTACTGCATTTAGGTAATTTTATTTTCTTTTTCTTTTTTTTTTTCTTTTCTTTTTTGTGAATTCAAGTAAAGAAATACTCACACACACATGAAAAAAAAATTAAATTTTTCATTTTGTCATGTATTCTTCTTTGTTGAGTCAAAAACTCTTAAGTAAATTCTTTGATACTGAGGTGTATATTTGCCGTGTTTCAACTTTAACCTACTTCATATTTCTCTAATATGATGTGTAACATGTTGCCGAAGTTCTTTTTTACAGTGTGGTATCTTTGTGCGTGCCACTGCGCTGTCTTCGTACAGGCTTCAAAGCTAATCATATTGTCCTCGGTGGGCTAGCTGACGTAAGAAGCTTAAAAATGTTCATATGTTTGTAAATCTATCGGACCAAACTGCGTGGTCATCAGTCCGTAGCTTCCAAACTACTTAAACTAAGTTAAACTAACCTAAGGAAAACACACACACACCCATGCCCCAGGGAGGACTCGAACCTCCACTGCGAGCAACCGCCCGCTCCGCAGCGAGGCGCTTTAGACCGCTCGGCTACTCCACCTCGTCCGTTGTACGCTACGTAATGCCCTAACATCCACATAATGGTGTTGTTTGTGGTTGCTGAATAAAATTCTCTGTTCAAATGTCTGTTAAGTTTATGGGACTTAACTACGGGTTCATCAGTCCCTAAACTTACAAACTTCTTATGAACTAGGACGGTACAAATATCCATGCCCGAGGGGGGATTCGAACCCCCGACCGTAGTGGCCTTGCAGACCGTGACTGAAGCGCCTCAGTCTCCTCGGCCACCGCGGCCGGCACAATTTTCTGTCCGGCCATAGGAGTATGTCAGGGGAATAACTTGCAGCCGCACTGCGTGTTAACAGTCCCAGCCGTTGCTGCACCCATCTCCAGTTAGTGAGATGGCCGCCGCACGTGAACCTGTGGCGTACGCTGTCGATCAGGCCGCAGCGGGTGCACTTAGCAGTGGCGCTTAAACCAATGCGGTGTAACCTTTCGTTTGTGGCCAGGACGTTGTTAGCAACCTTGAAACATGTCGACGCTACTTCGGAAGTGTGAATTCGTAGGCTGATGTTATTCCACACCGTTTTCCATTCCTGGGTGTTTGAGTTCCACGGGATTACGAGTTTTAGTCTGACTCATTTTCTCTAGTAGATACTTCGTCGTTAGAAATGTGCGAGTTAAAATGTTGTCTCCCATGTAGCTCACTTCGAGATAAAAACGCCCGACATGTTCCTAATTTGAATTAAGTTTCCCCTTTTAATGTACAAGGCTGTGCACTTCCTCTCGATGTCAGGCACTTGGAGACCTCCAGCCTGTCTGGGAGAGAACATCACACTGTATTTCACTGTAAACAAGTGGCCCTTCCAGATCAATTTTCTGGAGACATGCGTGACGTGCTGTGCTTGTTGCATCGGGAAAGAAAATATTTGTGCCATATGATGGGTTCTGCTGAAGACGAAAGTATCGAGGAGCCGAATGCGTTGGATAAGATCTAAGGATCAAATGTTTTCAGAAACGGCTCCTTGCATTGTACCTATGACCCGTTGCCAGTTTTTGGCACACATCGCGAGTGGGCATTTATCAATAATCAACCCGAGGGTCTTGTGATTGTCTTCGACTTGCGTCCACGAGACATTGAGTGAATCCAATCCTTGGATGTTTACAAGGGTGCATTATTTCATTTATTTTCGTTGATTTTCGCACCTGATGCACGACAGTAGTCGTCAATTATTCCCTTGAGAGTCGTAATCCTATCTTCATTTCGCATTAACACTCCGACATCATCGGCGTAAGCGCGAACTGCGATGGATGTTCCTGCTAACGTCAGTCCAGTCAGTCGGTCGTCAATGGAGCGTAATAACGGCTCCAGCGGCAGGACGAATAACATCATGGAGAGGGGACTCCCCTGCGGAATCCCTCGTTGAATCTCAATGGGCAGCGTCAGCTGTCCATTCACGCTGACCGTCGTTGTGATTCCTATTATCAAGTTTTTCACAACATTTATTACTGTGTTGTCCAGCCCACATTGTGATAAGACAGCTATCAAATAGTCGTGTCGAACCCGGCCGAAGGCTTTACAAAAGTCAAGAAACAGGAGTGCCAGTTTCAAGTTGGTCACCGACACGATAGATATAATATCTCTGTATTCGGATACGGGTGTCATGATTGTTCGGCCAGGAACACAGGACTGATGCTTCTTGATGACGTTTTTCATCACAGGTGTTAATCGGCTGTTGAGCGCCCTAGCGAACGTTTTGTAGTCAAAGTTTAATAAAGTTAGTGGACGATAATTGTCCAGACTTTGACGGTTGTGAGACTTTGGTATCAAAACTGTCCTGCCTTCCATTAGTTGTAACGGAATTTCACAACCCCGCATCACTTCATTCACAACTTCCATAAAGGTTTGTCCTATGATCGGCCAGAAGCGCACATAAAACTCCTTTGGGAGCCCGTAGGGCTCGGGAGATTTGTGAGATGGGGAGCGCTTAATCAGGTCCAGGATGTCATCCGCCTCAAAATCTTCCACGATCGCACAGTTTTCAATGTGCGTGATGACAGGAGTTATCGTCTGGACGACCTCATCGGCGAGGCTATCACGGATATCTGGTTGCGAGTAGAGGGCACTGAAGTATAGGTAAGTGGCGTGCAGTATGTCTCTCTGATGGCAGAGATGGTTCCCAACAGCAGTTGTAAGTTCGTTTATAAAAGTCCGCTTGCGATTTTGACGGTGCTTAAGCTGGTGGTACAACGATGTGACTTCGTCTGCCTTTATCGAAGTGGTTTTCGCTTTGACCTTCAAGCTGTCAAGTTGTTGACGCTTGATGCTTATTAGTTTAGCCTTCACTTTCTCGATCTCCTGTAGGTACGTGTTAGGTGAATACACTCTCGAGTACAACTCCCGCAAGACCGTCTCGTAAAAGTCAATAGTCCGCCTGGTGTCCTGGGCTTTTTGCCATCCATAGTTTTTCAGAGTTCGTTGCATCTTCCTTTTCACTACAGAGGCCCACCATGCTATCTTGCTGAGATATCTACTGCACTGTTGCAGACAGGCTTCCACGTCGCTCGGATGAGGTCTTCCAATTCATCATCCTTAAGTAGGAAAACATTGAGGCTCCATGGTTTTTTGCACCGGTGATACGGCTGTTTGTCTAGATTAATTGTTACTGAGAAGGCACACTGATCCGAAAAGCTGGCCGGAATCCCGTCGACATCAAGAACCCGATGACAGATGTTGTCTGTTACGAACATTCGGTCCAGGCGGCTGCAGGAAGTTGAAGTGAAGTAGGTGAATTTTAGCAAGGTGGGATACTTCAATTCCTACACATCCTTCATCTTCTTATTGTGGACCAGGTCATACAGTTCCTTGCAAAAATTGAAATTCGGTGATTGATCTTTTTTTATTGAGTACATAGTTAAAATCACCACTAACGATTAACTGAGATGGGTTACGGCGTAGCAAATAAATTATCTCCTCTTTGAAAAACTTGGTTCTTTCAGTTCTGTTGGCTGTACCAGATGGGGCATAAAAATTGACAAGAACAACGTCAAAAATTTGACAAGCTACGCCTCTGCCCGACGTCATCCTCTCAAGGCTGTGGACAGGAATTCCCTCACAGGAGAGAATGGCAGTGCCTGTGCCTTCTGTGTTGGCAGTGTTTGCAATAGTCTAAAACCAGCGATGTATAGGTTGAACAAATACACTTCTTGTAAAAGAACTATGTCGGCCTCGGACTCATATATAAAGTGTTTTAACAAAGCTACTTTTAAATCAGACTTGATTTTATTGATATTCAACGTCATAAACTTATAAGCTTGAGTCTGTGTCATTGGAGATCACAGGTGGTGGAGACGTATCCATTGCACTGTCAGGCTATGCCGCTGTAGTGGGGGCTCCTGGGACAGGATCTCCCGTATTTTTTGTTTTCTTACGAGGCGCCAAGAGATTCGGTTTCACCTTGGTTTGGCGTCGTCTGTTGGTCTTGACGGCCATAGCAGATGGCGGAGTGGGTGGTTCCAGGGAGTCGTCGGACATCAGTAACTTTTCTTGTACTGCCCGGCTGCGTATTCGGATCCCCAAGTTCCGAAGCCGAAGTGTTGCTGTGCGGTTCAGTAACACACGTTTGTAGACTCGCCGGCTCTGGAAGGTGTTTGTTTTCCGTTGGAGCTCGGCAGTGTTTACGTTGCTATCATAACTGGCTTCCTCGTCGCTGCTGTTTGTATCTGCGCTGCATGTTTGTGCACTGCTTTCCGGCAACACCAGCGGCTTGTTTTCCTCGAGGGGCGCAATGTTTACGTTACGGCTGGCACCGGCTTCCTCGTCGAGGCTGTGGCCCGGCGTCACCTGCTGTACTTCCGCGTGCTGCGCCGCTGTGTCCAACTCCTGCCCTGGCGTGTCACCACCACCTAGAGAGAAGGCCGCGGCACTCTCGTGTGATGTCAGGCAAAGTAGGTTGCGCGCGCATAGCTGACTGGGTAGCCACTGGGGCACGGCCCACTATGCCGAAGCAGCGAGCCAGTCAGCTATGCTCACGCAACCTACTTTACCTGACGTCACACGAGAGCGCCGCGGCCTTCTCTCTAGTAAAGCCCTGTATAGGGAAAGTATGGCGGATATGTGACAAAAGCACCCAGTGACATTTGCACCCAACCCCAAATCTGCGACATTTGCACCCAGTCTGACCTATTTACTACGTCACAACCTACCTGCAGCCCGTACCCTCCCTAAGCCGTCCCTGTTTTCGCGGTAATGCCACGCTGCCCAGTCCTTGCTCACCGGAAACGCTCTCTCGACACAGTCTGCCTGCAGTCCCGAGGTCCTTGTCCACCTCAGCGGATGACTGCTAACTGTCAGTACTGTGAATATGTAATTTTTTTTTTTGTAACGTAACCACACATTCGCAAATTATCACTTTTTCGGAAATAAAACCCAAATATTTGTTTCTTCCTTTGTTTTCTAAACGTAACATACAATACTGTAGAACATCCTTTTCATATACAGTAAAAAGGCTTAGAACCAGAATTTAACGGTGTTGATAGTTTTCGACTTCTATCACCGATACATAGGCGATATATCGATGTTCAAACCATCGCTGTTAACATCGATGTTTTGGGGCAAAACCTCGATGTTTTCAAAACGTAGATTTATCGTTTGCATCCCTAGTCATCAGTCTTCTGACTGCTTTGGTGCGACCTGCCACCAAATCCTTAGCCAACTGTTTCATTTCAGAGTACCATTGCAACCTACATCCTCAATTATTTGCTTGATGTTTCCATTCTGTTTTTCCCCTTGTGATGTAAAATGCCTCGACATTTGCAAGTTGGGGCAAATGCCTAGAATGAATGCTTGGGCAAGTGCCCAAAAGTCATAAATACCCAGGCATTTATGGCTTTAAAACAAACTTAAAAGCAGTACCTACAAAAAAATTACGTGATATTTTGTACAACTCTATAAACTACATATCAAATGCTTCAATTCTCGTCTGTTCTCATTTCCCAGCAGTCCAAGTTACATACAATGTTATACTGCAAACTTATGTTCTGCGAAATTTCTGCCTAAAGTCCAGGGCGATGTTTGACAGTAGTAGATTTCTCTTTCCCGTGAATGCTCTCATTGCTTGTGCTAATCTACTTTTTATGTCCCTCTTGCTTCTTCCGTCGTGAGTTAGTTTACTGCAAAGGTAGCGGAATTCCTTGTCTTGGTGTACATTGTGATCAAATTCAAATGTTTGTAGAGCTTATGGGACTTAACTAAGGGGTCATCAGTCCCTAAACTTACAAACTACTTATGAACTAGCTTATACTAAAGACGACACAAACATCCTGAGGGGGCATTCGAACCCCCGACCGCAGCGTCCGTGAAGACCGTGACTGGCACGCCGCAGACCACCCGGCCACTGCGGCCGGCTGCAGCACTGCATTGTGATCACCAATTCGGATGTTATTTTCTCGCTACTTTTATTTCTGTTACTTCTTATGACTTTCATCTTTCCTTGGTTTACCTTCAGTCCATGTTCTGTGCTCATTAGTCTTTTCATTCTATTCAACAGACCCTGTAATTTTCCTTCACTTTCAGAGATGATAGCAATGTCTTTAGCAAATCTTATCACTGATATCCTTTTATCCAGAACTTTTATCAGAGCCTTGAACATCTTTATTTTCTACATTAAGTCTCTTCATTGTGCAATTTGAACAGTGATGGCGACAGCCCACGACCTTTTCTTACCCCCTTTTTAATCTGAGCATTTCGTTCTTGACTTTCGACGCTTATTGTATCGACTTCGTTCTTATACAAACTATGTATTTTCCGCTTTCCCTACAAGCTTACTCCTATTTTTCTCAGAATTGCGAACATCATCCAGCACCTTACATTATCGAAGACTTTTTCCAGGTCACAAATCTTATTAATATGTCTTGGTTGTTCTTTAGGCTCGCTTCCATTATAAATTTCAGCAATGCTATTGCCGTCAAGTACGGCCTTGTGTCAATGCGACCTCACAGCCCTCGGCTCTTCTACCTGCCGAGCAGAGACCGGACGGGGAGATTAGCTGGCCGCTCCTCGACCAGAACTGGGTGCTAATGTCACTGGGTGCTAATGTCACTGGGTGCTTTTGTCACTGGGTGCTTTCGTCACTGGGTGCTTTTGTCACTGGGTGCTTTTGTCACTGGGTGCTTTTGTCACTGGGTGCTTTTGTCACTGGGTGCTAATGTCACTGGGTGCTTTTGTCACTGGGTGCTTTTGTCACTGGGTGCTTTTGTCACTGGGTGCTTTTGTCACTGGGTGCTTTTGTCACTGGGTGCTTTTGTCACTGGGTGCTTTTGTCACTGGGTGCTTTTGTCACTGGGTGCTTTTGTCACTGGGTGCTTTTGTCACTGGGTGCTAATGTCACTGGGTGCTTTTGTCACTGGGTGCTTTTGTCACTGGGTGCTTTTGTCACTGGGTGCTTTTGTCACTGGGTGCTTTTGTCACTGGGTGCTTTTGTCACTGGGTGCTTTTGTCACTGGGTGCTTTTGTCACTGGGTGCTTTTGTCACTGGGTGCTTTTGTCACTGGGTGCTTTTGTCACTGGGTGCTAATGTCACTGGGTGCTTTTGTCACTGGGTGCTTTTGTCACTGGGTGCTTTTGTCACTGGGTGCTTTTGTCACTGGGTGCTAATGTCACTGGGTGCTTTTGTCACTGGGTGCTTTTGTCACTGGGTGCTTTTGTCACTGGGTGCTTTTGTCACTGGGTGCTTTTGTCACTGGGTGCTTTTGTCACTGGGTGCTTTTGTCACTGGGTGCTTTTGTCACTGGGTGCTTTTGTCACTGGGTGCTAATGTCACTGGGTGCTTTTGTCACTGGGTGCTTTTGTCACTGGGTGCTTTTGTCACTGGGTGCTTTTGTCACTGGGTGCTTTTGTCACTGGGTGCTTTTGTCACTGGGTGCTTTTGTCACTGGGTGCTAATGTCACTGGGTGCTTTTGTCACTGGGTGCTTTTGTCACTGGGTGCTTTTGTCACTGGGTGCTTTTGTCACTGGGTGCTTTTGTCACTGGGTGCTTTTGTCACTGGGTGCTTTTGTCACTGGGTGCTTTTGTCACTGGGTGCTTTTGTCACTGGGTGCTTTTGTCACTGGGTGCTAATGTCACTGGGTGCTTTTGTCACTGGGTGCTTTTGTCACTGGGTGCTTTTGTCACTGGGTGCTAATGTCACTGGGTGCTTTTGTCACTGGGTGCTTTTGTCACTGGGTGCTTTTGTCACTGGGTGCTTTTGTCACTGGGTGCTTTTGTCACTGGGTGCTTTTGTCACTGGGTGCTTTTGTCACTGGGTGCTTTTGTCACTGGGTGCTTTTGTCACTGGGTGCTTTTGTCACTGGGTGCTTTTGTCACTGGGTGCTTTTGCCAGGACACCAGTATGGCCAGCCTGCCCGCGGCAGCCATGCTGGGCCTACTCCACTGCTGCTTACGCACCGACCACTACAACGTTCTCAGTGTTTAACAAAACTTATCAAGAGATTCTGAGAAAGCTATTCAATGAAAAAATTTAATTTTTTCCCGTGTTATAGTGCGATATATTCGCTCCATAATGATCTCATGTTCTATTCGTTATTAATTATAGTTTCCGTGCTACAAGAAATGAAGTAAACTACTGCGCAAATGTTTGAACAATTTGCAGAGGAAAAATCGCATTGTGTAGACTTAGCTTATGGTTGATTTTTGCACATACAATGCTGCGGACGAAATGTAGGTAAGATATCGAAATTTTATTTAAGGTTGAGAACAGAACGATAACTTTTTTCATTCTCGAGATACGGGGTGGTATATCCGACGGACAGATGCGGGAACTTCGCGTAGTTAAGTCCATGCGCACCTGGCGGCTCTACGATATACTTATCGTCCAGTTTTAAGAAAAATGTGTGGTTTGTGGCTCCAGATCTAAAAAATTCACGTATAAATTCAAAGTGACCTGTACCGTAGCCAAATATTCACATAGACTGCGAACCTTTCGTCATCGGAGCACAGTGTAAATTAAGAAAACAATTGAGATCATGGATAAGTCTTTGATGAGTATTTTCTTGAGTATTATGTACTTATATCTTACATGAACTACGAAAAATGCAAGGAGATACCCACTACTTTACGAGAAACAGAAATTAAAGGTGCCTTTACAACGCCAATTACATTTGAATGTCTAATATTTGTCTTGTTTCAATTCTTTGTTTCCTGTAATGATACACTCTAACACATGAAAACGAATGAGAAAAGCTTGTTTCAGGAACTGTATATTAATCTAATACCTAAACGGAAATCTAGTTCACTCATTAATATGTCAAAAATTTTTCTATTTTCGGCAACTACCTGCAGATAAAATCAACGACGTGTGGATAATTTAATCTGACGACATTATGCAGGAATTTTCTTCACAAATTTATTAGAGTTAAAAATATGTAGGTATCTGCTGCGTGATCCATTCGTCAGTGAATCTTTAATCTATTAATTTACATTATGAATTAAAATTATCACACAGCACAAGAACCGAAGTTCGCTTCTGGGCACCTAATTTTCTCTGACGATTTTCATCAGCCACACTGTTCATCTTCCTGTATTTCTGATATCTAATGGAAGTACTATAATGTTTGCCTCGCTTCTTAAAAACACCCAAAAGTACAACACTGTGGCGTTATTCAAATCCAAATATACGAATATTCACAAGGTTTCTCATGGCAGCCCAGCAACGTATAGGACCAAGATGGCGGAAAGAACCATGTGACTCGATTTCAGCCAATCACGAGCTGCAGAGGGCGGCACGCGGCGCGGAAAAGGATGGCCATACTTTCCTTATACAGAGCTTTACTCTCTAGGTGCTGTTGACCGTGCGCGGCTGCGGCTCCTCAGCGGCGTGCTGTAAACACAAGTCCGCGCGCGCGTCCGCTGCTGGAGTGGTCGGGGTTTGAGTCCCGGCGGCGCCGTCTTCCACATAATTTTCATCCACAGAAATTTGTCCTCCTGTTGCAGGAGCCTGCTCCTCGTGTTCCTCTTCTTCGCTGCTGTCGACACAAGCTCGGCGTCTTTTAGTGCCGACCGATGACACTGCGAGGAGGCCCTGTGTTTCACCCACTTCCACCTGTTTTTGTGGCAAGGGAGGGAAATGATCCTTGTTACCAACTGGTTCTTCACTCGCTGATGTACCCGGTTATTGTTGTTTCTCTAAAACTGTTTGCTGAGTCTTGAGAAGATATGCCATAGTTGATTTTCTTCTTTGCTGGAACGTCGGTTTCAACACAGCCTAGGGCAATCACCAAGTTGGTGCCCACTCTCATTGCAAATGAAACATGTTCCTACTTGATCCTTGTACATTACATAACCGCATACAACAATATACGACGGAATATTAACCTTGATATGCATGTCTACCGATCGAACGCCGTTATAACACTGAAGCTTGTGTTGCGCCGACCACTTCTCATGTCTAATTTGCTTAATGTCACCGTTAGTGGCGAGCACGGCTTTTAGACAACAGTCATCAACTTCGGGAGGCAAATTGAACACCCAAACTTGCTTGTATTCGACACCAGCATGACTGACGAAAACTTTACTCACTGATCCGTCACGATGACGAAATTCTGCTGTTTCTCCGGTTTTGTGCAGGATTTTGTCCACATTTAACGGGTTGAAAAACTTTACTAAAAAGCAGTACAAAGTCAGGTCGTAGTACGCGTGATAACACTGGTCCGACGTTATTCCAAAATCACTGTCAAGCCAATCGTGGATTTCAAAGGAGCTGCGTTGAACCTTCCACGAATCTTTTTCAAACTTGAAACAAACTGTATGTTTGCGCGGAACTGTTGGAACTGAAACTGCAGCTGCACTAACTGAAGCAGACATTTTCGTGTTTGAAGCGGCCAGGCCGCTAGTCACGAAAAACAAAGAACACTCACAAAAGTACGATGCGTGTAGACGCTAAGAAGAAACCGGAGAACCATGTGAAACAACTAGTAAACATGCGCTGCGAATGCTACGGCGGAGCGGTTAGACAGGAGGTGCTTACAGCTCGGCGTCTCGAGCGCAACTGACCGCTCGGCCATCCTGACACTTGCTACTATGCTTCCCATTTGTCGTACTTACCTAGTTGCAGATCATTTTATTCGTGCCTGCCACAGTACACAGGCCGAGATGCGCCCTCGTTCGACGCAGCGGCGCAATTCTAGTGCCGAAACGTACCACCGGAGGACACTGTCAGGCCCATAGCAAACGACACATTTTACTCGATGCCATGTGGCAAGTTAAAGAAACCCGACATTAGTCAGAATTGAGCGATTTACTGAATTTCAACTCCAGTTTTGACAGTTTTCTTTTTTCCACCGTATTTTCGGTAGCTCTGCGCATTTCTAAAAAAAGTTGGTCGTATCGCAAAAGTTCGTTACGACACGCGTGCGGCGGCGGCGATACTAAATGTGTACAAAATCTGTGTCAGGATGGTGTTTTTATTTTTATTTTTTTTCCAGGAGACACTAAGTGTGTATAATGTTGGCCTTTAAATATTACTATTTGTTTCGTGTTGTCTGCATTTCACCTGCGATTATGCGAATACATTTCGCCAATTGGAGAATTTTCTCGCTTTATCATTAGCACTCTGCTTGTGTGTGACGAGTACTGTTCACTGTATCTCTGTTTTGCCGCAGGCACAGCTGCATTTGACGCAGTTTTGCAGTTTCTGTTATACTTCATTTGTTCTATATATCTATCGTCTAGAGGCCGTAAATTCAACTAAATACCTGGGGATTCGAACAACTAAAATTTGATAGAACACATAGAAGGGAAGGCGAAGCAAAGGTTGCGTTTCATTGTCAGAACACTCAGACGATGCAACAGTGCTACTGAAGAAATTGCCTAATTTACACTTGTCCTGCCATTTGCTGTATCGCTGCGTATTGTGGGATCTCTACCATGACTGACGGAGGATATAGAGATAGTTCAGAGATGGGCAGCTCGTTTTCTATTATCGCGATACAGGGGAAATACTATCACGCTAATGATGCACGAGTTGGGGTGGAAATATTGAAAATAAAGGCGTTATTCGTTGCGGCGAGATCTATTTGCTAAATTTCTTTCACCAACATTATCTTCCGATGCGATCATATTTTGTTAGCACTCACCTATATAGGAAGATATGATGATCATCTTAAAACAAGGAAAATCAGATACAAAGCTGAAAAGTTTATGTTTCCTTTTCCCGCGTGCTATTAGAGAATGCAACGATAAATAAATATTATGAAAGCGGTGCGATAAACCCACTGCCAGGGTGATTTGCGGAGTAAATAGGACAATGTAGGTGAGATAAATCAGGATTCCCTACTTCGGTACAGCGATCACCTTAACCTGTATAGCACTTGATCTTTATCCTACGGATGATAGGAAAATTGTACAACCCATCCCAGTGCTGCGTAAATAAAATGGGTTGGAGGCGTTGTCAGGACGGAAGGCGGAGCGGTGAAGGCTTGTGGGCGCCGTAGGAAAGGGTGGCTGAATAGCTAATAAAAGATAGAATTGAAGTTAATATTTGGTATATTCTGAAATACGGGATACATGGCGGGACTCGCCCTGGGGACGGATGCAATGAATGAGTGCCAGTCTAAGTTAGCGGCTTAGAAAACTGAAAAGGTTACGGTAATGGTTATGGTTACGGTTCACACAGTTGGTGGCTGATACCGAACAGCCGCTAGGCGGGAGCGGACGGCATGCGGCCGTTCGCCCCACACAGACGCTGAGCCTCTGGAGTGCGTCTGTTCTGTACGAGAACTCAAACTGAAGAGAGCGAAGGAACTGATTCTCGCACCTCTGCGTCCTGCAGCAGTAGCACACGTGATCAAACGTGGGTGTTTGCTATTGGCTCCACGGTAGCATGGAAACGTCAGTAGTTTCAGCACGGACGCCAGAAGGGTGGCGTGATTTTAGAATCAGCATTCAATACTGGTTCTGGCCGGCTCTGTCCTGCAAGGTGGACAGCCTTGGTCACGTTGTCAAGGCGTATGTCGCGGTGGAAGAACACTTGTAAAACTTAGGCGAAGTTTTGAAATAAAATTTTGAATTTTTTCCTAACCTATTTTAGACTGGCTGGTCATCCTGTACAAACCCTTCGCCTGTGTGGTTACGTTTTTAATCTGCCACAAATTGTCAGAAGTGGCATGCTACGGAAGTATCACACCTGTCACCCTTGCCCTCTAACATTTGCTCCTTTCCATTACCGCACGATCTTGAAAAATAGTTAAACTAACGGTGTTCTCCGCGTTACACTGCGGAATGTATACATTGCAGGACGTTGAAATTTCGGTGGTATGTTCAGCAACGAAGTCAAATGTTTGTATAGCTTATGGGACTTAACTACGGGGTCATCAGTCCCTAAACTTACAAACTACTTATGAATTAACTAAGACTAAGGACGGCACAAATATCCATGCCCGAGGGGGGATTCGAACCCCCCACCGTAGTGGCCGCGCAGACCGTGACTGGAGCTCTTCAGTCCCCTCGGCTACCGCGGCCGTCAGTTCAGCAACGGATGCGCTCACAATGATGGAAAAATATGGTTCCGCTGTCTGCCATCAGGCGAAAATATGGCGCTGTATGCAGTCATAACATGGTGCGGGTACAGGAATAGGGATGGAACGATGAAACACATTATAACTGTGGTTCTGGTGAATTTATTAGGATATGGTCACAAGTTACAACAGGTGTTCAATGTGTTCTCCTGACTCAGAAACATGCTGCATCCGTAACATGGCATGGTCGACGGTTGCCCGCAGCGTATGAGGTATAATGTCGGCGATATGTCGTCGTATGCTATACTTCAGATCAGGAACAGTCGGAATACATCATCGATATATGCGATCCTTAAAATGTCCCCACAACCAGAGGTCACGTGGTTCTCGGCAGGTGTATCGGCAAGGTCATGAATCTTGAAAGTGACTAGAGATAATGCGAAGTTTACCGAAGATCTCTCGAAACACATGATGAGTGGTGCGTGGTATAGCCCCATCTTGAATCAAAATAGTGGTGTGAAGACAGTTCTCTGCTTGCAGAGCCGGATTCACGTTTTGTACGAGGAGGTCTTTATAACGTGCAGCTGTTATCTTGCACCTAACAATCCCACGAAGTGTCATCTTCTCGAAAGAATACGAACAGGGAATGTAGGACCTATTGAAACCACACCACATAGTCATATAAGCTGAATGTAGTGGATGTTCTTGATCAACGTTTGTGGGAATAGAAATCCATATCCATTCACAGCTCCGTGCAGCGTAAATGGTGCCTCTTGCGTCCAAATAAAATATCCTGGCCTCGTCTCATCCATTTCCATGCGTCACAAAACAGAAAAAAGAAGGGCAAAGTCAAGGCATTTTAACCTATTCTAGATCGCATTTGGATCTTGTAGGGATTCAAGTGCAAAATCAGTCGCAAAATCATTTGAACCGTTTATCAGGGGATACAAAATTCCAGTGCGACAGCTCGAGCACTAGCTGCACAATTTGAGGCATGTGCTGCACTATCGGTTACAGCTATAGTAACTTCATCGACAACCACCATGGGAATGGGTCGTCTCCCTCTTCCTGTTGCACCACGTAATTTACCTTTTCATCGAATTTCTTTATCATAGCCCAGTTATTAACATGTGGTGTCAAGGCCGCGCCGCAGTGCCTGCACCGGTTCCCGTTAGATCACCGAAGTTAATCACTGTCGAGCTTGGATGGGTCTACCGAGCGCATTGGCAAATGGGGTGCACTCAGCGCTTGTGAGGCCAACTAGGGAGCTACTTATTGAGAAGTAGCGGCTCCGGTCTCGAAAACTGACACAACGCCCGGAAGTGCTAGGCGCTGATCATATCCCACTCTGTATCGCATCCGGTGAAGCCATCGAGCGGAGGATGACACGGTGGTCGGTCGGTAACCGTTGGGCCAGAGAGGCTTGTGCGGGGCGGAGTTATTGACATGTGACTTCTTCGCAAGTGTTTCTATCGGCGATATTTCCTCAAAGGAGCCTAGCTGCTGCTGCCGTCCTGATAATATAACTTTACCAAAAAATGTTCAAATGTTTGTTAAGCTTATGGGACCTAACGACGGGGTCATCAGTCCCTAAACTTACAAACGACCTATGAACTACTTACGAACTAGGACGGCACAAATATCCATGCCCGAGGGGGGATTCGAACCCCCGACCGTAGTGGCCGTGCAGACCGTGACTGGAGCGCCTCAGTCCCCGCGGCCACCGCGGCCGGCAAAACAACTTTACCAGAAGTGCAGTCTTTCTCCTGCATTCTCATTGCAGTTCGAACAGAAAACTTCAACCTTCTTTTAATTCTTCACACCAATAGTCACTTCATAAACGACATAAACAAGCGTGCTCAAACAACCAGCAGTATTCGGGTGTCAAACCAGGAACATTTCACATTCTGACTACTTATTGTCGCCTGGTGCCAGAAAATTGAACTTTTTTTTTTTTTTTTTTTTTTTTTTTTTTTTTTTTTTTTTTTTTTTTTTTGCTCATTCTCCGCGAGCGCGACGATTGCTGAACGTACCCACGAAGTTTCATCGTCCTGCGATGTATTTAGTCACTACTGCAGGCCTCTGAACACCGTCAGTTCATTTATAACCATCCTGTATTATTTCATTAGGAATGAAGAAGTGATATATTCGCTATCGTGGTATAGAAATGCGTGTCTTCTTAAAGACATTATTTATTTTATTCGTCTTACACATTAAGAATGCGTCATTTTAAAACGTTCAGAGTATATAACGAATGAAACTAAATTTGACGAATATGAATACGAAGTAACCTGTAATATTTCTGGCTTACTACCAGCATATTGAGATACGAGAGTCGATCTCGTACAGCAGTTTACAACCAGTAGGTGATAGATGCTACAGGAAGCAATGGCGGCTGGTGCTTCAGATGCCTGGGGATTCACTTTTTTGAGTGTCGGATCTTGAGAGTGGCGCCCCCCCCCCCCCCCCCGCCTGCGCGTCGATGTTCCTGCTGCCCCCCCCCCCCCACCAACCAGTGTTCGAAGAGACAATTTGGCGCACCTTTGCGAGTGGGGCCGGGAAAAGCGCCTCGATTTGCCTTGCCCCCCTCCCCCCCCCCCCCACCCCCGTTATGCAGGGTGTTCCACTCAACTTTTTACCCCAGATATCTCTGAATCTACAAGGGATATTGGAAAACGCCCTTCACGGTCATGAACATACGGCAGGGGCTTATGAAAGTAGGTACTAAGGGACAGGAAATAAATATTTTTAAACGCAAACTTATGTTTTTTAAAGGTTATCCTATTTTATTTCTTAAGAAATCAATAGAACGAAAAATCACAAAACGAAAGGCGTTGGTTGCGTCGCAATGCGTCAGTTACATCCCGAGAAATTGCGAAACGAAGCACACACCTAACACGTCCCAAGACACAAGCGAGACTCGAGGCTGAATCTCGGACACGCGCTAGCTACGCGCCTCATGTATCTCAAACGTCAACTATGTTAAAAGCGGCGTTTCCCCTCGCTCCTCCCTGGCGCGGGAACGCCAATATGCTGCTTCTAGGGAGTTCAGTAGAGAATTTGAACCTAGCCGCGCATGCGCATTGGAACGCTGCGGCCACTGCCGCCTATATTAAGGGCCCGCGCTACGATTCGTGTAATGTGCTCTAGTAAAACGTTTCTCATGCGATAAAAATACTTTGCATGTGGATATAAAAACATCTGATTGAATCACGAAACGAAGAATGATTTAAAACACTTGTTATTTAATTTATTTATTTACTTTTTCCGCGACAAGCTTTTTTCCGGATGAACACACAGGACGCCCCGCCACAGACATACAGTGTGAGAAGCATTGCAGGTGTTACCAGTACGTTCGGTTCCCGTGGGAAGGAATGTAGCAAATATCCCAGAGCTGTCTGTATCTCTCACGCTGATTGGCTGGTGTATAAGGTGGTCGCCCGTCCAAACACGATCATATTTTGATTGATATTTAATGAACTAATTGTCGAACACAGGTTAAATTCTGAGAGGGAACCCCCAGTGTTAAAAAGTATGTCACAATAAAATGAAATGTATAAAAATCAGTTGTAAATGAAAACAAAATACTAATAAAAAGGCAGACGACGCGCATCGGCCATGTTTTGGCGCCAGTCAGAGCGAGAGAAGCCGACGCGGGTGGCGCTGCCCAAGTTCAGTTCAGATCGCGTGTCCAGACTGTTAACAGGTACTGTTCAGACCCGGTGTTCAGGCGGTGAACGCGTAATAGTTCAGATTCGGCGATAGTGTACGGGCACAGTAGATTAATGTTTTATTTAATAGTTATGAAATTTAAAGTAGAGACAGGGAACAACACAATTATGTGCAGCTTGCTAATATTCTGAGGTTATGACTAATAAATTAGCTGACATCCCATCATCTTTTGCTCATCATTTAATAGAAACTACACAAAACAGTTCCTAGCCAACTTCAGCATCAAGATCAAGACCTGCGCGCTGTTTTCTGCGCTGGGACGATTACTGAAGAAGACGACAGGCTGGTGAAATATCTTTCAGAACTGATGCAGAGCGGTGGCATCCACTAGGCGCCTCACGTGTTCCCCGCAGTCTTGTTACAACAGAGAACTGGTTCACGGTGTCCATAGTAGTATGGAGGAGGTTCAATTATAGGAAAATTAAGAAGCGAATAGGTAGAGACGTTCGCCTAAGGTGAAAGTAGGGAGAACGAACAGCTATCTCTCGCAGTTCTAAAAACGAGTCAAAGTGAATATCTGACGTTAAATATATCAGCTTTTATTTTTCTCATACCTGTCGTAAAGTGTTCAACTTTAAACGCTGATGTTTTTGTACTTCTACTGTAAAGCGTGCAGATGATAAATGTGATTTAAAATATACGCCAATGCTACAGTTGCGTCTTTCGACGTAACTGGCTAGACAATCATTATCATTTCAGCAAATAATAGCAATTGTTATCAGATAATAATTGCGACATTAGGTCTGACAGGATGAAATCAAATTTCAGGGAAGGGTTATACTAGTGAAACAAAAAATGGATAAAAATGTTGGAGAAACTGTAACAACAAAGCAATTAACAAAGTGGCGGCTATTGATCAGCAGCACTGGCGTGTTTGCAGGCAATGTTTAATGTAGTGGCAGGATCGAAACGTTCATTTGCTGTTTACCTTACATATCAACAGAATTTAAGTAGATGAGATTGTGGCGAGCTGTTATGTCTATCGTGACTGATGGAAATTCGCGTCAATGTTAATGCCATTTACCTTGGTCAGAGTTGAATATATGCAGTTACTAATGTTCCTCCGATTCGCAACGCGTCGCCGTTCGGGAGGTCTAACGACATCTTACAAAGTTTTCACGGTTTCTTTCTTTCTCCTGTGATTTCTCACTTGTTTCGGCCGATTTTGATTTACATCTCAAGATCCAATGCCTGTGACATACAGGAAACAGCAGATGACTCTTCGTGTAAGCTTCAAACTGTTGTACGAACTGTGGCGGGTATTTGGACTGACAGCTACTGCGGGAGAAAGTATATACAAAACTTGTTGGAAAGATAGGAAAAATAATTTTTGCAGTAAATTAACTACAGTATCGACGTTTTGGTTCTCGGTAGAGCTGACGGTCAGCGTGACGACGTTGGTTTCATACGTAAAGTTGCATCATTCTATTTCAGACCTCATAAGCGTGACATATGTAACGACTGATCTGATGCCATCTCTAAAATCGCTGTTATTATTAGGGATGTGTATCACGACTCGGCACGAAAAGCTGCACAGTTACTTCAGAAGTCTAACGTATACTGACCGAAGAAGGAAGATGACGGTAAGAAGTTGGGAGGTTTCGTGGTAGCTG
Source organism: Locusta migratoria (assembly GCA_026315105.1). Taxonomy (NCBI): domain Eukaryota; kingdom Metazoa; phylum Arthropoda; class Insecta; order Orthoptera; family Acrididae; genus Locusta; species Locusta migratoria. The sequence continues at coordinate 254,496,373 of CM048745.1, read as the reverse complement.
TATACGTCGTCGTGGCAAGCGCTGTGGCCACAACAGGCCAAAAGTCGTACGGAGTCTTCGCCTGCCTGCTGGCGATATATTTCTTGGTATTCGACTGTCTAATCTCGCTGCAGTTCGTCGTGCTGGAGCTGGAGGTGTGAGTGAGGTTGCGGTCTCTGAACCGCCGGCTGCGCGGGGTGGTGGCAGAGCACTCGAGACCAGTGCCGACCCTGCGGTGTTGGTCGTCGCCTCGTGGCAGACTGGCCCGGCTGTTGGAGGCCTTAGTGTCGCTGCACGACGCCGCTCGGCAGCTGCAGGCGCACGTCTACATCTACATCTACATAGATACTCTGCAGATCACATTCAAGTGCCAGGCAGAGGATTCATTAACCACTTTCATAACTTTTCTCTACCGTTCCATTCTCTAATAGCGCGCGGGAAGCAAGAACACCGAAATCGTTCCGTTTTCGATCTGATTTCTCTTATTTTATTGGGATGGTCATGTCTCCCTAAGTAGGTGGTTGCTAGCAAAATATTTTCACATTCAGAACTAAAAGTCGGTGATTGAAACTTTGCAAACAGATCACGCCGCAATGAATAACGTCTTTCTTTTAATGATTTCCACCCCAATTCTTGCAACATTTCGTGACGCTTCCCCCCCCCCCCCCCCGTAACGTGATAAAACAAAACGAGCTGCCCTTCTCTGAACCTTCTCAATGTCTTCCATCAGTCCCACCTGGTGAGGGTCCCACAAGGGGCAACAGTACTCCAGGAGAGGACGCACAAGTGTGATGTAGCCAGTCTCTTTGGTGGAGCTGGTGCATCTTCGAGCATTCTGCCGATGAAACGTAACCTTTGGTTCGCCTTCCCCACAATATTTTCTATGTGTTCTGTCCAGTCAAACTTGTTCGTAATTGTAACTCCTAGGTATTTGGTAGAATCTACGACCTTAAGGTTTGACTGATTTATCGCGTAATTAAAGTTCAGCGGATTTCTTTTAGTGGTCATGTGTATTTCTTCACTCTTTTCTTTATTTAGTGTCAATTGCCAATTTTCGCACCATGCAGAAATTTTGTCTAAATCGCTTTGCAGTTGCTTTTGATCCTCAATTGACTTCACTAACCGATAAACGACAGCATCATCCGCGAACAGTCTAAGGGAGCTATTCAGATTGTCTCCTAAATCGTTTATAAACACGAGGAAGAGTAGGGGACCTATAACGCTTCCCTGTGGAACGCCAGATATCACTTCTGTTTTACTCGATTACTTGCCGTCAATTACAACGAACTGTGTTCTTTGTGATAGGAAATTGTGAATCCAATCGCACAATAGGGGAGATATTCCATAAGCACGCAATTTCATAAGAAGCCGCAGTGTGAAAAGCCTTCCTGAAATCCAGAAATATGGAATCGATTTGAGATCCCTTGTCGATGGCACATAACACTTCGGGGCAGCCGTGGCCGTGGACGTGGTGCAGTCGGTGGGCGGCTGCACGCGCAGCGCCCACGAAGTGCTGCTGCACCGGCTGCAGCCGCACTGGTCCTCCCAGCTGCCGCTCAGGCCGTCGTCGCCCAACTCGCCGTCGTGGCTGGCCTGGCACTGGCTGCGGCTGTCGGCCGCGGCGCTCTGCTGCTCGGCGGTGCAGCAGCCGCCCACCTGGTCCTGAGGGCGTCCCCAGCCACCGAGGGCCGCTGGAGGCCACCTTGCCGTTGGCGGTGCGCGGACCTCCGCTACGTTTCTCTGCCGCAGGCTTCTTCGCGGTCGACCGCCGGCTGCTGATCTCTGCGCTAGCCATTGTAGTCACTTACGTCGTCGTTTTCGCTCAGATTACTCCTCAACAGTAAAGCTAGGAATTTTAGCTGGCTGCGGCGGATTAGCCGCACGTACTAGTGCGCGCGACCGTCTGCCGTCGGGGGTTCGAATCCCCCCTCGGGCATGGATGTTTGTGCCGTCTTTAGTATAAGGTAGTTCGTAAGTAGTTTGTAAGTTTAGGTACTGATGACCCCGCAGAAGTCCCTTAAGCTTTACAAACATTTGAACTGGTTTACGTTCTAGGAGGCGATCCAGTTATGATAATGTAGAAAGATATAAAAAAGCCAAGATCGCTGATCATCAATTTTTATTTACGACGACCGGTTTTGCTGAACTATGTCACCATCATCTGGTCAAATAAAATATTTTACAAGGCCATAATCTTGTAATGTCAATCAGTTGCACCTGTGCACTGTAAATTGTTATATAACAACTGAATAGCTCCCTTAGACTGTTCTCTGATGATGCTGTCGTTTATCGGTTAGTGAAGTCAACAGAGGATCAAAAGCAACTGCAAAGCGATTTAGACAAATTTCTGCATGGTGCGAAAATTGGCAATTGACACTAAATAAAGAAAAGTGTGAAGTAATACACATGACCACTAAAAGAAATCCGCTGAACTTCAATTACGCGATAAATCAGTCAAACCTTAAGGTCGTAAATTCTACCACATACCTAGGAGTTACAATTACGAACAACTTTGACTGGAGAGAACACATAGAAAATATTGTGGGGAAGGCGAACCAAAGGTTACGTTTCATTGGCAGAACGCTTAGACGATGCACCAGCTCCACCAAAGAGACTGCCTACATCACACTTGTGCGTCCTCTCTTGGAGTACTGTTGCCCCTTGTGGGACCCTCACCAGGTGGGACTGACGGAAGATATTGAGAAGGTTCAGAGAAGGGCAGCTCGTTTTGTTTTATCACGTTACGGGGGGGAAAGCGTCACGGAAATGTTGCACGAATTGGGGTGGAAATCATTAAAAGAAAGACGTTATTCATTGCGGCGTGATCTGTTTGCGAAGTTTCAATCACCGACTTTTAGTTCTGAATGTGAAAATATTTTGCTAGCACCCACCTACTTAGGGAGACATGACCATCCCAATAAAATAAGAGAAATCAGATCGAAAACGGAACGATTTAGGTGTTCTTTCTTCCCGCGCGCTATTAGAGAATGGAACGGCAGAGAAAAGTTATGAAGGTGGTTAATGAACCCTCTGCCAGGCACTTAAATGTGATTTGCAGAGTATCGATGTAGATGTAGATGTAGATGTAGATTGACATTACAAGATTATGGCCTTTTAAAATAATTTTATTTGACCAGATGATGGTGACATAGTTCAGCCAAACTGGTCGTCGTAAATAACAATTAATGATCAGCGATCTTGGCTTTTTTATATCTTTCTACATTAAACATTTGAACATTTTGAATTTTATCTGCTCAACCTTAATTTGCTATTAACCCTCAATTATCTGACGTCGGTCTCAAAGACTCTCGCGGTTTTGTTTCTGAACTTTCTTCTATTGTTATTTGCATGAAACAATCGTGAGGGAACGTACTTTCTCCGTTTCCCTGCCAGTTCGTCGTGAGCGGTCGGCAGCTCCAGATGCGTATGTTTTAAGAAATAAAGGTAATATTTCTTCTTCTGGCGTTCTGTGTGACCGACGTCTGGAAGTTATGTAACATTAGCTTACATTGTAATTATTTTACTTTTTTATGGTAACAGTGCAGAAAATAGAGATATATATACATGTGGCGTCTATTCTGAAAGGCCGGCCGCGGTGGCCGAGGGGACTGAGGCGCTCCAGTCACGATCTGCACGGCCACTACGGTCGGGGGTTCGAATCCCCCCTCGGGCATGGATATTTGTGCCGTCCTTAGTATTAGCTAATTCATAAGTAGTTTGTAAGTTTAGGGACTGATGACCCCGTAGTTCAGTCCCATAAATCTCTACAAACATTTGAACATTTATTCTGAAAGAACAGACGTCATTTCTGATCCTGCAGTTATTGTTTTCATATTTACAGAATATATGACTCCACCTGCGACTGTACAAAGCTGAAAATGTGTACCCAGCCGGGATTCGAACCCGGGTCTCCTGCTTTCTAGGCGGTTGCGCCGACCCCAACACCACTGGGGACACAGTGATCACCGCACCTGCAAGGACTACCTAAGCACGCCTCCCGTCAGATACAAACTTCCAGCTTTTACCCTGCCCACAGTACTCAGACTCGTAGTCACTATGTACTAATTCCCGTAAGAGTTTGAAGCCCTTACGCTTACGGGAATTAGTACATAGTTACTAAGATTTTGAGTACTGTGGGCAGGGTAAAACTGGAAGTTTGTATGTGACGGGAGTCGTGCTTAGGTAGTCCTTGCAGGTGCGGTGATCACTGTGTTCCCAGTAGTGTTGGGGTCAGCGCAACTGCCTAGAAATCAGGTGTCCCGGGTTCGTATCCCGGCTGGGTACACATTTTCAGTTTTGCCCATTCGCAGTTGAAGTCATACATTCTGTAAATATGAAAATAGATATATAGTCCGATGGATAGACGAAGTTGACATAGATTCAGAACTTCTGAATGAAGACTGTAGTGATGTACAAGATGTTCCAGTGGATGACGTAATTGACGACATCCATGATGCTCAAACTGGATATCTGTTAGACGTTTCTGAAGATTCTGACGGCAAAGGTCTACCAGCTGATTACCGAAGGCCAGCACTTTCACGACTAATAACTTCGATAGAAGCTAAGCACAGAAACGTGACAACCGATAACTGATTCATATCACTGGAGCTACTGAATGTGCTAAAACAGAAACAAATGACACCATTGGGTACGACGAAGAAAAATAAGCGTGAAATTCCGCTTCAGTTTCTTTCTAAACGTGACCGAGAAGTCGGATCGGCTGTTTCTGGCTTTACATCAAACATCTTTTGCACCATAGCCAAATAAATCTGTGCTTGTTTTGTCTAGCATGCATCATACCCAAGTATTGATTCAAATACGAAAAACCCGAAAATGATCATATTTTACATCAGCACAAAGGGAGGCGTTGACATGTTAGATCAGAAATGTGCTGTCTAATCCACGTCTAGACGAACTCGATGATGGCCAATGACAATATTTTGTAAAATCCTTCACATATGTTCAAGAAAAACGTACATTTTTAGTAACAAGAACCACGTACAGGCAAAGGTACCCCGCTTGACACTCATAAAAGAAGTTGGCAGAAGACGTTATACAGCCTCACGTAATGTGCAGAATTTTGGCCTGCCAAGAGAACTTCGGTGCACCATACGTCGAATTCTAAAAATGGAACGAGTACCCAGTACCTCGTCAACCGAAAGTTTGGAAAAACATGAAAAAAGGAAAACGTGTTCGACTTGTGATCCCAAAAAGAAAAGTAAATCAGCCTATTTATATTTAAGTATAAAACCAATTTGCGTTGAATGCAGTCAAATTCTGTCGGCTGAATATCGCCACAATTTCTGAGTGTTTGTTTCTTGCAATTTTGAAATATAAAAAAATGTTAATATGTGCAAAAAATTACTTGTACATTATAGATAAGATATAGAACATTTGATAAATATGTAAGACTATTGATATTGCAAGAATTTGTAGTGCCAGTTTTTAAGTCACTAGAATTTTACCTAAAATTAGTACGCTTTTGTTAATTGTTGATTTTTTAAAATATCAATCAGTGAGGTTTTTCTCATTTTAAAGTTAAGGTAAAAAGGTAAAGCAGACGACAATCCGAAGATTGGTTTTAACACCACAGTGCTTTACTAGGCACGGTTCTGTTTGAAGGTGGTTTGCCGTTGCCTTCCTCCGATCTTCAAACTGACTTACCCAGCCAGTTATAGGGGGACCTACAGTTTAACGTGGGTTCCGAACCACGGTGCTACTCGGTATTTTTCACATGAGCAATATTGCCAGAGGTGAAAGAAGAGGAAAGTGACAGATAAAAATCCCAGGCCCTGGCGGGGATCGATTTTATCAGGAAGCTTTTTTTACATTCTGAAGTTGCATTATGGTCTTTAATATTATGAAAACAAAGACGTAACTTCAGTTTATTGCAATATTTTAACGTAATTCAACATAAAATTTAAAAAACGCAAGCGGTCTCTGTGACCGCCGGCAGGTGGTAGCGTATCTGAAATACACCTCAGGCGGCTAAGGGTTAAAATGCCCTAATTACTTTGTTATTTCATCTCACTGTCTGGTTATTTATTTATGAAATGGTTGAAAACGTGTCGTCTTTCCATTCTCGGGGACCATCTCTTCACTTCCCACCTCTTCATCCTCTCTCTATTCGTTCCTTCTTATCATCTCCTCCTCCCTCTATGAAAACTCACATACGGGGTGAGGTGGTACAGTTGCGATCATTTCAGACAAATGTTATTATAACTGGAAATATATTGAGAAAAGAATTTTTTTAGCTATGACACCTGTTCTTGGATCTTTAATGAATGTTGTTGTTATGGTCTTCACTCCGGAGATTGGTTTGATGCAGCTCTCCACCCTACTCTATCCTGAGCAAGCCTTTTCATCTCCTCATAAGAACGGTAACCCACATCCACTTGAATCTGCTTACTATACGCGTCTCTTGGTCTCCCTCTGCGATTTTTACCCCACACACTTCCCTCCAGTGCTAAATTTACGATTCCCTGATGTCTTAGAATGTGTCCTACCAAGCGACTCCTTCTTTTAGTCAGGGTATGCCAAAAATTCCTTTTCTCACCAATTCTGTTCAGTACCTCTTCATTAGTTATGTGATCTACCCACCTAATCTTCAGCATTCTTCTGTAGCACCACATTTCAAAAGCCTCTATTCTCTTCCTGGCCGCACTGCTAATCGTCCATGTTTCACTCCCGTACAAGGCAACACTCCACACAAATGCCTTCAGAAAAGACTTCCTTACCCTTAAATTAATATTCGATGTTAGCAAATTTCTCTTTTTCAAAAATGCTTTTCTTTCCATTGCCATTCTGCATTTTATATCCTCTGCACTGCGACCATTGCATGTTATTTTACTACCCAAGTAACAGAACTCATCTACCACCTTCATTGTTTCGTTACCTAATCTAATTCCTTCAGCATCGCCTGATTTTCTAAGACCGCATTCCATTAATTTTGTTTTGCTCGTTTAATGAATATATAACATAAATATTAGACAGTTACAAATGTTGGTATAAACACAAAAAAAGATTACATAATTGAGAAAAATCGATCAAAATGCGCCAAACTAGGTACAATTCTGATCACGTTCTAGTAAAATTTTGATCACTGGCATCTTTCACATAAAAAGCACTTTTTCCCTTGGTCACCAACGCATACTTCGTGGTACCAAATATTGCGTTTTTGGCAGCGAATCCAGTCACCCTTAACTAGAAAATTTATAAGAGCGCGTCAGACTAAGTAGCTTCACTTACCTCTTAAATCTTTCAGTTCCACATTATGGATTCAGCTCTGCAAACATTGAAATTCAGTGTTTTCTGTATTAATACAGTGCACTTAACATTAAAATATGTGTTTTAAAATTATTGATCGAAATATTGTTATTTTATTTCACGTATTTCATGCACGACTCAGACGTTTATATCGGGGTATTTTATTACTTTGACGTTATTTTGTTGATAGCTAACTCTTTCAGGTAAATAATGCTAGCATAATTTTCGCCATAGCGCGAACCAGACAATTCATTGTTGAAATAAAATAATATGAACCACGCTCACGCTCACACTCACAGCCACGTACAGACGGCAACGTAACACAACCTGCAAGGCGGATAGATTAATGCATCAGAAGTGGCTACACGCCGTACCAAGCGGCAAAATGTCGTACTAGAAGCATGTTGTTCATCAACAACAATGTGACTTTAAGGACTGATACATAAAATACGGCATAAATCAGCTTTTAATATGTGGTTGTCGAGAAAGAACACTGGAAATGAAAGGGAATAACAGGAAAAGAATTTTATCTCAGTAGCACAAAGTGATATATTATTGGTAAAGACTGGAGGAGCTGTAGAAACTTGCTACACTACAATGCCACACAAAGGCAAGTCCTACCAACACTACAAGACTGATAAATCATGTTGATCGGAATTGTACCTGCATCGAATTTGTACTACCTTATCCTATATACGAATGGATTAGATTTGTGGTGTCGCACAAGTATGAAGTGCGCGCCACGTACTTTCGCCGCGCGCCACCATACACGCACGGCGCAGCTTTCTTACGACGTCAGCCACGAGCGCCCTCTGCTGCAACTCCGCTCGTGGCCATGACTGCTGCATCGGCCACTTGGGGATCAGATAGGCAACATTAAGACTTGGCTATCGGATAGGCAGACCTCTATCTAAACTATGTATCAACATTCTACTAGTCTGCTGCTCTCCGCCGGCCGCGGTGGCCGAGGGGACTGAGGCGCTTCAGTCACGGTCTGCACGGTCACTACGGTCGGGGGTTCGAATCCCCCCTCGGGCATGGATATCTGTGCCGTCTGTAGTCTTAGCTAGTTCATAAGCAGTTTGTAAGTTTAGGGACTGATGGCCCCATAGTCAAGTCCCATAAGCTCTACAAACATTTGAACATTTGATTTTGCTGCTCTCCAAGTTAAGTAATGTATTATTTCTTTGAAATATATCTCTTATACTAATCTAGCTTAGTGTTTCTAGTTTCTGCTGTCCCACTGGCTGGTCACCTCCGTACCTGCACAAGCGTGCATCCTCTATTTTCCTGTGTCGGTCTCTCTCTACTCGGCCACCGACACCCAGGACAACCGGCGGAAACGGGATACAAAAGTGGCGACGAGGATGGGATACAAAAAGATTAGATGTACTTGTTCCATAGATCATGAATACGACACTTCGTAATGATGTGGAATGTGTCAGGTTAATGAAAGGTGTCTTTACAAATTATTTCTTTGTACTAAATATTGAATGACACTTTTTAATTTTTTTTATTTGTTTATTTCTTCAAATGTACTAATTTATATTTAAAAATTCACCTATAGTGCAGAAGGAGTTGCCATGCAGAAATTCCTTCAATTTATTTTTAAATGCTTGTTGGCTATCTGTCAGGCTTTTGATGCTGTTTGTTAGGTGACCAAAGACTTTTGTGGGAGCATAATTCACCCCTTTCTGTGCCAAAGCTAGATTTAACCTTGAATAGTGAAGATCATTCTTTCTCCTAGTGTTGTAGTAATGTACACTGATATTGCTTTTTAATTCGGTGGGATTGCTAATAACAAATTTCATAAGTAATTTATATACTGAGAAGCTACTGTGAAGATCCCTAGCTCTTTAAATAGGTGTCTTGGATGGGCTCCGGCAATTATTCTGATCACAAACTTTTGTGGAATGAATAAGTTTTTACTCAATGATGAATTACCCCAGAAAATGGTGCCATATGAAAGCAGAGAATGAAAATAGGCCTAGTAAGCTAATTTACTGAGAGGTATATCACCAAAATTTACAATTACCCTAATAGCATAAGTTGCTGAACTCAAGCGTTTCAACAGATCTTCAATGTGTTTTTTCCAGTTCAACACCTCATCAATGCTTACACCTAAATTTTTGAATATTCTACCTTTGCTACAGATTTCTGATCAAAGTCCACATTTATTGACGGTGTCATTCCATTTACTGTATGGAACTGTATGTACTGTGTTTCAACAAAATTTAATGACAGTCCATTTGCTGTGAACCACTTAATGATTTTCTGAAAGATGTCGTTTACAATTTCATCAGTTAGTTCTTGTCTGTCAGGTCTGATAACTATACTTGTATCATCAGCAAAAAGAACCAGCTTTGCATCTTCATGAATATAGAATGGCAAGTCATTAGTATATATTAAGCAAAGGGCCCGAGACCGAATCTTGTGGCACCCCAGTTTTGATTGCTTCCCAGTTTGAGGACTCAGCTGTTTTTTGCATATTATGAGAACTACTAATGTTAACTTCCTGCACTCTTCCTCCTGTTAGGTATGATTTAAACCATTTGTACACTGTCCCATTCATACCATAATACTTTGGTTTATCTAGAAGAATTCCATGATTTACACAATCACAATCACAAAAAATCCCAACGGGTGATGTCCGGTTATTCAGAGCATTTAATATTTCATTGGTGAAACTATATATAGCATTTTCTGTTGAAAAGCCTTTCTGAAAACCAAACTGGCATTTTGTTAGAACTTTATTTTTACCTATGTGTGAAACTACTCTAGAATATATTACTTTTTCAAAAATTTTGGTTAAGGCTGTCAGAAGTGAGATTGGGCAGTAGTTTGTTGACATCAGACGTATCCCCTTTTTTGTGCATTGGTTTAACTATAGCATATTTCAGTCTATCAGGAAAAATACCCTGCTTCAGAGAACTATTGAATCCTATTTATTTCTTGAGAACAAGCTTTTATGGTCCTGCTGGAAATCCCACCAATTCCATGTGGACTTTTGCTCCTGATACAGTTTATAATTTTCTTAATATCATAAGGAGAGGTGGGTGGAATTTCAATTGCATCAAATTGTGTGGGTATGGCCTGTTCCATTAACTGTCTAGCTTCTTCTAATGGACATTTAGCTCCCATTTTCTCCACAACATTTAAAAAATAATTATTAAAAATGTTTTCAACTTCTGGCTTGTTAGTTGTAAATTTTTCATTCACTTTGATGGTAATGCTGTCTCCCTGTGTTCTTTGTTGCCCTGTCTCCCTGATAATAATATTGCACACTGTTTTAATTTTGTTATCAGAGGTACTAATCTCAGACATGATGCACATGCTTCTGGACTTTTTAATAACTTTTCTTAATGTAGCACAGTAGTTTTTATAATGTTTGACTGTTTCTGGGTCATTACTCTTTCTTGCTGTTAGATACAGTCGTTCCCTTTTTCGGTTACAAGATATTCGTATTCCTTTAGTAAGCCATGATTTCTTGCATGGTTTCTTATCATTATATTGAACTATTTTCTTGGGGAGACAATTTTCAAATACTCTTACAAATGTATCATGGAATAAGTTATATTTTAAATTAGCATCAGCTTCCATATACACCTCATCCCAGTCTAACTACTGATGATTTTCCCTGAAATTTCTAATTGTTGAATCGTTAACTGAATGTACAACTTTGGAGGGCTGTTTTGAATTACAGAGAGGAACTATGTCATTTATTGTAACTAGCTGTGCACCATGATCAGAAAGACCATTCTCAATAGGACAAGCATTTATGTTCTTTAACTTATCTAGGTCTATAAAAAAGTTATCTATCAGTGCGCTGCTGTCCTTTACTACCCGAGTAGGAAAATCAATTACAGATGACAAATTGAAAGAACCAAGGAAGACTTCCAGGTCATTCTTTCTATTACACTTCTTTAGTGAGTCAACATTGAAATCCCCGCAAATAGTAATTTGTTTTCCCTTATCTGACAGATAGCACAACGAGGCATTCAAATGATCTATAAATAACTGAAAGGGCACTTACATACTGTTACAATTATAAGAGATGGACCTTTATTCAGTTTAAGCTGACAGGCACATGCTTCTATATGTTGCTCTACACAAAACTTTTGAGTTTCTAAACTTTTTATACAGTGCTAACTTTTGACATAGATGGCAACTCCTCCTCTCACCATATTCTGTCTATTCACATGTGCTGCTAATTTGTAACTGCTTATGTTTGCTTTATATCCATCACAATTTTATGCACAGATAGGCATAATATATCTATTACATTCTCTAAATCTATGTCATCTAAACAAACCAGTAGTTAATCTACTCTGTTCTTTAATCCCCCAATATTTTCGTGAAATATGGTAACATTATTTTTTACTTTACTTTTCAGATTCATGTGAGTTTTGAGCATCTTTAGTACATGCCTGCCTGAGCTTCCCATTGAACCCTGGTCTTAGCCTAAAAAAGACGAACATTCATGAATTACAGTGTCTCCCCTTAAGGGTTTTGCTATTAACCCAGCCAGTTTACCCCTTCCTTTTGAGGTGTAGGCCTTGCCTTGTGAAGTCCCACCTATCTATAGCCTCAACAGGAACCAAACCAATGTCAGAGTGGCCGCCCTACGCAACTGATCTAACTCCATTTTGACCCTCCTGATAGAGCGGTTCAACTGAGGCTGATCATGTCGCACGAACGCAGGCACCAGACCAACATTTGTGTGGGTCGTTGCAGAGGCTATTCTCACCAGGTCACACTCAATACTGTAGCCCTGATCCTTATTGATACTGTTTCCCACTCCACCCACTACCACATGATGTTGTTTAGTGAAATCTTTGCACAGGGAACCTAAATCCCCTACCACCTGGCTAATACATGCGCTGGGATTGAAAAAGTTTGTGACCTGGTACCTGTCACCTAATTTTTCCTTCAAAATCCTCTTCCATGGCTGCTACGTAGCGAAAGAACTTTCTTGCTACTTTCTACTTTTTTTTAACCTTTGGTTTTCTAATTGAGTTCTGTTGCATCTTAACTACTCCTACTGGAGCCTCTTCTTTACTCAACTGTGATAGCGGGGCAAATCTATTGGTTGTGCCAATTGCAAAACTGTCAGACAGTGTTCTCTTTCTCTGGCCCCTGTTCCCAGCTATCACTTTGGTTGCCCTCCTCCCCACTTAACCTCATCAGTTCCTCCCTAGATCTATCAAATCTTACCCTCCTGTTCTTCTATTTTCCTATCTCTTGAGCAAACCCTGCAGAAGAATGGAAGAGTCTCGTTTGTTTCCCTAACTCTCACACCCCTACATCCCCAATGAAACCACCTGTCGCACAGCTGCATGAAACCCCCGAACTAACTTTCCTACGGCAGGTCACACACTTGGAATTCATGTTTGTTTACAAATTAATTACGAGAATTACTTTATTGATAAAGAAAAAAATATATATTAACCACAAATATAATTATTAGACACTGATATGTAAAGAAACTATTAGAAAATGCCTTAAAACTGAGGTGTCACGCTAAATATGCACCCTCGGAAATTAGGCCTAAAAGCAGTAATTAAATAAAACCGACTTTTCGCTATTACTAAAACAGTAGGCAAATAAAAGAAAATTTTTTATTGGTGGGCTTTAAGAACACTCCAATGAACGTATTTAATGATTTAAAGTGTTAAATTACACTTTATTACCAGCTAAATTCCTTGTCTTCACCCTCGGAAATTAGACCTAACAGCAGTACCGTATGTATACACGACCGACTTTTCGCTGTTACTAAAACTCTAGGCAAGTAAAAGAAAAACTTTTGTTTGTGGGCTTTAAGAGCACGCCGATGAACGTATTTAATTAATTATAAACGTTAAATTACAATTTACTATTAGCTAAATTACTTATCTAATACGAGCGGTCTTCAGCAACACGTCCGACCTTGCGCAGGGTCGTCCACAACGAAAGTTCCCTTTTTATTTCTATCCGCGACAGCGCTGCGAGCGCAGATCCGAGCATGCGTGGCAGTTACTCTGACATCATTTTCTGCTGCCGCCGACGCGTGCTTTGTAGTGCTGCTTTATAATGTCAGCCGTAGGGGAGCGAGGCAAGATGGGGTGGAGGGCAAGACGGGGTTTTTCTAATTTCTACCACGACAGATACCGCAACCTAGTGGCGAATAGTTGAAGTAGTAGGCACTTGCTATGCGAGTGCCTGATAGTGCTGGCAGCCATTTAGAGCAAACCATTCGGAGTGAATACTTCCAAACGTGTTTTCGTCTATGTTGATATAATTTTTCGTCTTTTTCAGACGTGAAAAGGTAAAAGAAGTAATTGTTTCTCAAACTCTTAAGTATTATCAACGAAAAAACAGCGTTTTAGTAATAAGTTAATGCGTGCAATAACTAACTGAATATATCATTGGTGCTGTAATATTAACCTAACGTAAAAATGGTCCCTGGGAGCAAGACGGGGTACCTAGTGGGAGGTCAAGATGGGGTACATGACATAACATGCCCCACATGACATAACATGAGCTGCAACCATGCTGACTGCCTTAAACAGTTAAAAAATAATAATAATAAAAAATAAATAAAAGTAAGCCAGGAAATTGCCCTTTCGAACCAAACATCTTCCCAGATTCAGTGTTTGAAGCTTCGTCACTACAGACACTCCTTTAACTACGTGAGGCCGCTAACGGTTCTGTCAATAATGACCAAGTAGGGACTTCAGTTGGCTCATATAAGCAGTTTATGTCAGAGACAAGTGATGGTCCTGTTAACCAAGCCGGTACTAGAGAGCAAGATGCGCTTGCTGTAGGCCTATGCCCAGGGTGCTGATTTTGGAATGATAATAACCCCAATTACCACACTACAAACAAGTAGGCTTATGAGAACAACACCAATAAATTAAGGTCATTTGCTGTTTTACCTGAACAGATTGTCCCGAACCCTCATGTCGTAAAGAAAAACATACGAAAAACAGTCCTCAAAAAAGGAAAAACTGTTGTTGTTACTAGCTCCCTTTACAGAAGAGAATTCCTGGAGAGTCCAAGTAAAGTTAAGCCTGCAAAAAAGAAGGAACTAGAAGGAAAGATTAACCTGAGGAGACTGTTAAACAATCCCTCTTTGTTTGTGAAGGCAAAAGTGGGAAGAATAAAAAAGCAATTGGCAAAGAAGATAAAAAAAAGTTGAAGAAGAAAGCACATTAGAAGAAGATGACACTGCGTGCCTGTTTTGCGGCTATTTCTACTCGCAGTCACCAGAAGGATGGGTGTCATGAGTCTCTTGCAACAAATGGGCTCAATGTTCATGTGCGGGAGAAGAGGATTATGATGCCGAGGTACATCATGTGTGTGAATTTTGCTTACAAAACGACGATAATAATTGAATAATAATAAACTGAACTTTAACATCACACAATGTTTACTTCATGCATTTTCATTAGATATTAGAATAATTCTTTTATAAATTTGTAAACCTGTGTTCATTGAATAATTTAATTACTTTTGCCTTATACAGTATTGAGGTAACCCATCTTGCCCACCTGCGTACGACAGACTCGTTCCTCCTCTGTGTTCTTACGGCGTAAACACGACGGTGCTGCCACAGTGGCAAGGAAGAAATTAGTCCTCAACAGGGTCGACCGGCAGGTAGTCGAAGCGCCTTGCCACAGTTCCCGAAGCCGCTCCTTCCGAGGTTTGCTTTTGAATTCCCTCTTGGCATGAATGTTGAGTTTGCCCTACAAAAATTTAAAAAAAGGGGGTCGGCAGATTTACCGCCCCTCGGAAAGTGCCGCCCAGTGCGGCCGCACGTTTCGCACGTGCCTTACGTCGGCCCTGTCAAACACGTTCCAGTGAAATTCCCGTAAGAGCTATTTGGTGACGCCGTGTGAGGTCGGGAATTATTGTGAAAAATAAATAAATAAAATAATTAATTAAAAAACACCTTTTGACAGTAATCCTCGACGCTTGTTCTGTAATGCATTGCGCAATTTCTTAATGGTCTCGCAGTAACCATGTGTATTGATTGTTTGGCCTCGTGGTAATAAATCAATCAACAAAATGCCTTTTCTGTGCCAAAAAACTGTGCGTATGACTTTTCGAGGTGACAAAATTTGCTTAGGCTTAACCTTCGTTGGTGATCAAGTTTACCTCCATTCCATTGACTGCCGTTTTGTTTCAAGGGTGTCTTACGATACTCAAGTTTCATCCCTCGTGGCTATCCAAGAAAGAAAACCACCGCCTTTTTCATAGTAGCGTGTCAAAAACTGAAGTGCACTGCCAATCCGCTGTTTTCTTTCTATCGTTCAGTAAGAATTTTGGGTACCCAAAGCGAACAAAGTATTCTAAATTTGTTTTTCAGTAACAATTTAATGAATTAGTGATCGTGAGATTTGCGGTACTTCCATAGCAAGGGCAATAAGTGTAAACTTACGGTTGTGCTTAATCTCCTCTTCTATTGTGTGAACCAGTTCGTCAGTAACCATAGACGGGCGTCCCCTTCGTTCTTCATTGTGCACTTAATTACGTTCTTCAATGAACAGTGTGGCCCATCTTCTAACCACTGAATTGCTCATAGCATGTTGTCCGTAATCTTCGCAGATTTGCCGGTGAATTTCCTTTGGTTTAAGTTTCTTTGGCCAGTCTGTTACGCGCCTTGTGTTTACTCACAACTAATATTGCAGGGGACGAAATCAAATTTGGAATTTCAAATGCAATGTTTGATACTGCGATTATGTGTTAAGCCTCCAGCAATTTTGCTAAGCCCTTCAATGGCAGTTTCCGAGTGTTTTATTCTTCCCGCATGATGAATAAAAATGGTTGAACATTACTAGTCAAACATGTCCCACACCTACAATGACTAGATGTATTCCGAATGGGTAAATACGCAGCGAGTAATTACAAGGGATAAAGACATTTGTAGTAAGCCTGGCATAAGTTGGCTTTCGACGTATTTTTCAAATTTTTGCTATCCGTTTCTGACTGTTAGTCAGTTTGCGCCTGCATGAACAACAATTAAACTCTGACCGGCACTTTTGTTTGACAATACTACTCGCACACTATCACTTTGCCAACATTTATTTACTTTATACGGTTTTCCGTTGAATACATTATCTGTTCACAACAACTGAAAAATATTTATTTACGTTAATTTTGTAAGTTCATGTTGCGCGGGATTAACCGAGCGATCTAAGGCGCTGCAGTCATGGACTGTCCGGCTGGTCCCGGCGGAGGTTCGAGTCCTCCCTCCGGCATGAGTGTGTGTGTTTTTGTCCTTAGGATAATTTAGGTTGAGTAGTGTGCGTGTGGGCTTAGAGACTGATGACCTTAGCAGTTAAATCCCACAACATTTCACACACATTTGAACATTTTCGTAAATTCACAAGGCTTGTTAAAATTAGCTGTATTTCTTCAATCAGGTGTAACTCTATTTTTGAGCCGATGCCCAGCTACTGCTTTGTACGAATCTGTAGAGAAAGCCACACATCAGTCGCATCTTTTGTTTTTATTTTCCAGATCTACTTATATTTCGGGTACAGTGTGGCTATTCTCAATGCTTTATGTTTACATCAATACCGTCATGCTGAACGTAACTGTCAACCTGGCGGTATACATGTAAGCACATATTAAAAGCTTTTGAGACCGGTCACTCAGCGGCCGAAACCT
Source organism: Locusta migratoria (assembly GCA_026315105.1). Lineage (NCBI taxonomy): Eukaryota > Metazoa > Arthropoda > Insecta > Orthoptera > Acrididae > Locusta > Locusta migratoria. The sequence goes on along the minus strand of CM048745.1, from coordinate 254,479,477 downwards.
AGGTATATCTGAAAAGTAAAAACAAAAATTGCGATTTATTGCTGACAGTTCCTATAGATTTAATTATGAATAGCAGTGATTTTCCGTCTTTGCAACTACAATAAAAATGCGATTTTTTCACACCAGACGTGTTTCGTTTTATTGAATGTAAAATATCTAGAGTGGTGGAAATTTTGTCTTCGTTTCGCTTCACATCATGGAATGCCGGTCTGTTTAATGGAATACCGCTGGTTCTTCATGCTGTGTCGTTTTCTCACTACTTTCACTGTCACTGTTTCACTGTTCATAGTTGTTTTCCACAGATCAGAAGTGTTTGTTTTTGTTTTTACTGATTCTGCTCAGTGTGAGCACTATGAACAGTGAAACAGTGACAGTGAAAGTAGTGAGAAAACGACACAGCATGAAGAACCGGCGGTATTGCATTAAACAGACCGGCATTCCATGATGAGAAGCGAAAAGAAGACAAAATTTCCACCACTGAAGATGTTTTACATTCAATAAAACGAAACACGTCTGGTGTGAAAAAATCGCATTTTTATTGTAGTTGCAAAGACGGAAAATCACTGCTATTCATAATTATGAAAGCAACTACGGACATTATGGCCACACAAAGGAAGAATTTTTCGCCGCCTTGTCAAGCATTTCCTATAGATTTGTTTAAATGAAATTCCACAAACGTTTTGAAAAACAAAAAATCGTGCGGTTGGAGGGGGGGGGGGGGGCGGCAATTCAGCAGCTCGCACGGGGCCGCACTCGGGCTTGCGCCGGCCCTGGTGTTTGACCATCCTCCGTACAGTCCGAAACTCGCTCCTAGCGACTTTTATCTCTTCTTGCACCGTAAATCTGTTCTTGGTAGTGAACACTTCAACGATGTTGTTTGTTGTTTGTAAAGCTTATGGGACTTACCTGCGGGGTATCAGTCCTTAAACTTACAAACTACTTATGAACTAACTTATAATAAAGACAGCAAAAATATCCATGCCTGAGGGAGATTTGAAATGTTCAAAAGCTTCAAAAGTGTTCAAATGTTTGTAAATATATGGGACTTAACTGCTGGGTTATGAGTCCCTAGGTTACAAACTACTTAAACAAAGTTAAACTAACCTAAGAAGAACACACATATCCATGCCCGAGGGAGGATTCGAACCACCGACGCGGCAGGCTGCGTGATCCGTAACGTGGTGCTCCAGATCGCTCGGCTATATCCGCGCGGCGAGGGGGATTTGAACCGCCGACGGGGAACGGTCTCGCGCATCGGAGCATAGCGCCTCAATGCGCTCGGTCGCTCCACCGCGGCCCTTCAACGTTGATGACGAGCTGAAAGAACACGTTACCAAATGATTGAATACACAGGCGGCAACCTTCTACGAAGAAGACAGACTAAAAATTGTGCCGCTCTATCAAAAGTGGCTACAAAATTTCGGAAGCTATGTAGAAAAATAGTTTAACAGCTGCAGATTTTTGTACAATTTTTTTTTCCGTTTGTACATGTTTGTTTTATATAAACAAATAGAAATTAGGTTGTGGACATACCTCGTATATATATGCCAACTTATTGGGGATCAATGAAACACTATCTATCGCAAGGTACCTTTTGCCATTGTAACACAACGTCGCGATCGTAGCATTAGGATCGCCACATTTCAGTTATTCGTATTTTTATTTATTTTTTTTTATTTTTTTTTATGAGGCAGAATTTGTATATTTTTGTCATTTAAAAGGATAATCAATTACCGTCCTTGTTAATCAGAGTAGCAAAAAGGCATAGAGAAAGATAGTAAAACATTATACTTAACAGTCATCACTTCTCAGAGTATTAGTATAAATAAATAATACCTGCAGTTGGGTTACTCACTCTCTCTAATTTCAACTCTCTCTATGTTTAGCTCTCTCTGAGCTTAGCTCTCTATGAGTTCAGCTCTCTTTGAGTTAGGTCCAATAAGTACAGTTTTTTGTAAAGTCAGATCTCAATTCTAAGTTTACCGCTCTTCGTAATAATAATATCTATGAAGATTAGATCGGGGATAGGCTATAAGAGATAGTGGGAAATTCTGCCTCCCAATTTTAGTATGAACTTTGTCAGAAGAATTCATCAGTTATATTATCATGTTCAAATGTTTGTTTAGCTTAAGGGACTTAACTACGGGGTCATCAGTCCCTAAACTTACAAACTACTTATGAACTACCTACAACTAAGGACGGCACAAATATCCATGCCCGAGGGGGGATTCGAGCCCCCTACCGTTGTGGCTGTGCAGACCGTGACTGAAGCGCCTCAGTCCCCTCGGCCACTGTGGCCGGCTATTATCATGTATAGTTGATATTGGGATTACGAACATTATTTCAGGTAACAGCAGTATAGATATGAACTGAAAACAGAAACAGAGATTTTATTAGAAAAAAGTCAATACATGTGAGTAATTGAATTCCCGAACTGTTAACTATCATACGTGTGTGTTTTCAAGTGTAATAATTGTGATCAGAGTTTTTCTGACTAAAATATATGGTCAAGAAATATAAAAATAATTTTTACAAGCTTATTTCATAATTAGAACCCTTAACAACGTCTGTGGAAAGTTTTGAAAACGTGAACTATAAATAATATCTCTGATTTCGAAAATCTTACGGGTATGCTGCCAGGTACCAAAATCGACGACGGCCGATATTTCGGCAGGAGACCACCCTGCCATTTTCAAGGCGAAACTGCAGTGAGGAAGCAATTTGCAACGATGTTTAAAACCTCGGTTTTCAATGAGTAAACAGGAAAGACAACACACACCGAGCAAGCAAGCACACAGCGCCGACACGACCAAAGATGAAACAGGTCAGAATATCGATAACAAACATCAGTTGTCGACAGATGAGGTCGGATTAGTTTTCTCCCTCTGTTTTTTGACAAGTGAGAGAGCAGGATCCCAAGCGGAATTTAAGCAGAAGCCTCCATCCCTATTCATAAGGTTGTCACCTAGTTTTATTTCTATTGCATCCTTGATAACACAGTCCTAGTAGTTGGAAATGTTCAAATGTTTGTATAGTCTATGGGACTTAACTACGGGGTCATCAGTCCCTAAACTTACAAACTACTTATGAACTACTTACAAACTAGGACGGCACAAATATCCGTGCCCTAGGGGGGATTCGAACCCCCGACCGTAGTGGCCGTGCAGACCGTGACTGGAGCGCCTCAGTCTTCTCGGCCACCGTGGCCGGCCCAGTACTTGGAAGTGCATGCCAGAATTTCCGTAGGTTTGTGTTAAAAAACATACTTCCGTGCATTTTTTTATGGTTTGTATTAGCCAATTACACTAGCCCTTCTCCTCATATTCGGTCTGTGGAATCAGTTCGTAAGTATTTGATGTGGTTTACGAAAAATATCCAGCGTTAATGTTAGATGACTCACCCTGTATATCACTCCAAACTAAATATATAAGGAAATACACACAATTTTTTTTAAAATACACTTTTTATTTTATATGTTTGAAAGTTTTACATTGTACAAATACATCCTTTAGGAAAAAATATTTCATTTCTCCACATAATCCCCATCCCTCTCGACTGCCTTAAGCCATCTTGGAACCAGCGCCTGTATACCTTCACAAAAACTTGACAATCAACACAAAAACTTTTTCTTAATCTTCTCCTTACTCCTCTATTTTTACACGAAAACACTTCAAAGAACAACAAAAAAACTATTACCTAATCTGCTATATATCTGTTCTCCCAATTACCTATCCTGACAATTTCTGTCTTGGCAGGGTCGCAGTTTTCTGACGTGAAAACTGTGCTGCCTAATTTTGATACTACTCTTTCACCTATTTGTAGTGTGCAATGGAAAACCCTACCTTTTAGTGTACTCGTGGCTCCAGCAAGGAAGATATCTACCACAATTGGCGAAACATTATCGCTTATGCAAAGACAGACGTAGATGACATCTCCTGTAAGAAAAATCTTAAAATTAACAAATAATTAGTAGGGATCAGTTCGGGTATTAAATAGATGTCACTGGTTACTGAAATAAAAAACTGTGAATTTTATATTTATTCACTTCTTCGTGAAGACTGAAATTGATAAAGAGACAAATTAACTTTAAATTTCCAAATTCCGGTTACGTTGATAGGATTAAACTTCGAGGAAACGTATAAACAATTTCAAAATAAAGTTATTAGGATGGCTAAAGAACCGCGCCTACTTGACTACAAAATTAATTCAACATCTTCAGTTTACGATCGAGGCTGTCGCAATGTCAGAAATGTTACGCAGTGGTAAAAAGTGTATTTGCTATTACTGCTTGCGGATAAATGGAGTTTTTTATTGTGATACATCTATTTCCAAGTGCCTACAAAAGTGCTTACAAAAATTACGATAAATAATACATATCTTTAATTGTAGTTAACTGACATTGTCAGGAAAGAGGGTAAACCAATTATAATAATTATGAAAGCTACTTTTGTGTACTGAAAGATGTTAAGCCAAGACCGCACTACATTGGGTGAATAAACTGCTTATTACATGGGTTGTCACACTCAATTTTTTTTTCATTGAAACTGTCTCTGTTACTACAACAGATATTGAAAAACGACTATCACTGTCATGAACGTAGCACTAAGGCTTCTGAAAGTAGTTACTTTGAGATAGTCTAAAACATAAACAAATATTATTTTCAACACAAATGTATGTTCATCTAAATAGATGACCCATATTATTTCTTACGCAATAAATAGCATGAAACAAGAAAAAAGAGAGAGAGAGAGAGTGGCAATGCATCAGTTACATCGCGAGAAATTGCGAAATGAATACGTTTGAAAAACGTGAAGCGTGAGCCAGTGCATCACGCCTCAGGCGAAACTCAAGAGTTGAATCTCGGGGCATACGCAAGCAGCGCACTTCATGTATTTCAAACGTGGACTTCGTTTCACAATTTCTCGGGGTGTAACTGATACATTGTGATGCAATCAACGCTATTGTATTTGTGTCTTTCCATGCTTTTTATTCCATAAGAAATAATACTGGGTACCCATTAAAAAAACATAGGCTAGGTTTGTGTTGAAAATAATATTTGTTTACGTTGTAGACTCTCTCAAAATAGTTACGTTCATATACCCCTTCCATACGTCCATGACCGTGAAAGTCCTTTTTCAGTATTTATTGTAGCTCCAACTTTATTTTCTTTTTAAAGTGAAACTCAAATTACAACTTCGAGGCACCTGTTTCCACTCGAGTGCGACAACCTGTATACTCAAAATGTTCAAATATTTGTAAATCTTATGGGACTTAACGTCAGTGGTTATCAGGCCCTAAGCTTACAAACTACTTAAACCAACTTAACCCTCAAACAACACAGAGACCCATGTCCGAAGGAGGTCTCGAACCCCCAACGGCGAGCAACCGCTCAATCCGCAGGAATTTCTTATTGTTGCTACTGCAGTGTTGAAATCGGTCAAAACAGCCCAGTCATTGGATACAAATGAGGGCAGAACGAGGGTGACCAGATGTCCTGCAATTCGCAGGATACTCCTGCGGCCTGCCACAAGGTTAGAAAATATTAAAGATATCCTGCATTTCAATATTACCCTGTGAACCATCATGCGAAATCTGCTTATCGTCTTCTTCAAGGGAAATGAGACTTTATTCAGTTAATGTAGAATGGGACTCATATACGAAATATTGTTTTTTTTTTTTTTTTTTTTTTTTTTTTTTTTTTCAGAGGAAAGGAAGTTTCGTTGATAGTGTAGCGTCTGCCGAACATGTCGTCTACAATCATTGCTGACGTAAACATCGCTCGCGCCGATCGGATACAAAAAATATCCGACAATAGTAATGTTAATAAGTAGTACTGGCTCCATTTACTTGTATTGGCGCCAGTTGCTCCGCTCCAACTCTTGTATCGATATCTCTTCATTACTTCACCATGCGGCTGACTCTAGTTGTTGCGATCGGCGGGTATATCTGGTGGCGCGTCCGCGAGGACAGGCAGTTGGGGTGAGGCCCCAGTGAGTCAGTCTGCAGTTTGGGTGTGCCGGCAGTGTGTGTGTGTGTGTGTGTGTGTGTGTGTGTGTGTGTGTGTCAGGCGCCTGTCCCGCTGAGGCAGTGTGGTTTTAGCGGTGCTAGTTGAAGAAAGGAGTACGAGGGTGCCGTGTTGATAGTGGCACTTAGCCAGGCAGCAAGTAGGGCCGGGCCAGGTTCCAACGTCTGGTCAATGTGGTGACGTCTCTCGCGGGTGTTAACCCGCAACATTTGTGTCAACCATCGCTGTGGGATTCAGTACTGGTGTTGAAAGTCCTTCCAAGGGAGGATAACTATGATGGATGGACGCATGATATTGGAGTTAGTCACCTAACTCGCCTGTCAACAAAGTTTTCTGGGGGTCGCGGTGTGCAGCTCCCGAGACACATTTGAGATACGTTGAACCGAACCTGCGCTGTCTGAGCTGGGAAATAGTTTAATTTCGGATGACTGAGTGAAAATTACGTCCCAACTCCTACGTCTATCGATTCTGTCTGTGAATTTATTGTATCAAATAGAATAAAACAGGCTAGCCTGAATAGATCAGGCACCTTATCTTGTGTAGCTGCTCCTGGCAGCACTGCAAATTACCAAATTAATGTAAGCTTTGGCCCTGTATCATGACTAGATGATTTTAAGCAAGGATAACATAGATATGAAAGGAGCAACCACAAAATAAGGGGCAGGTATCGGATGATCCGATAGACAACAGCAAAATTAGAGCTAAATGTATTTCCAGGGAATAACTGGTCAATTAAAATTTTTCATAATTTTGAGTGGGTTAGAGCAGAAGTAGATTTAAATAGAAGGCTTCCTTCTGACATTATTTATTGCTAACTAAAACACGAAGCAGAATAACAACATATTAAACATACATAGATTTAACAGAAACTTGGCTTGGCTGCCATAGTTTAACATTGGGCTCCAAAGGTAAGAATTACTGACGGAAACAGTATCTCTTATACCTGAAAGACTTGCAACCATACTAAAAGGACAGAAAGGACGCTTAAATGGTTTTCCACCTTGAAGCTACTGGCATGCACAACTTACCATCGTTGTTACTTCAAAATAGGAGCAGAGGCAAGTTGTCTGAGTTACAAGTTCGTATCCAATAGCTTCAACACCATAATCAAACTATATTTTGCGCCGAGGACACCATAACTAAAATTGCTTATTGAGTGACTGGCGTGGTTGTTTGTGTCAAATTCTCGTTCTTTAGGAACGTACTTTAGTTATTAGAAAAAGACTGTTATTTATTACGAAATAAATAAGCAAGGTACTGCACTACTTAACACGTGGATGAAAGTTTCTAAGTGTGAACCAATTTAAGATATTGATAAAAACACCGGTCTTTCCGGTCACAACCTACTGAAATGAATAAATATCAGTATTCTCTCCAAAATATATGAGCAAGGTGGCCAATTTATAGAACGTCATCTACGCTTCTCAACACATGGATGAAATTTTCAAAGTACAAACCCACTTACAGAAATAATAATAAAATCGCCGGTCTTTCCGGTCACACCCTAGTTACATGGATTAATATTAATATTGCCCCCAAAACATGTGAACAAAATGGCCAAATAACAGTACTTCATCTACGCTGCTCAACACAGGGATGAGATTGCATGACACAAAGAGGCACCGTTAAATCACAGATAAATAAATTCCGACCGAAGATCCATTGCATTACTCCATAGATATAAAATAATTAATTTGAGCACTATTTCACTGAAAAGCATAGACTAGGGAAGACAAGAACAAGTTTGTAAGGGCCTTATCTTGAGTCAGATAAGTAATTACCTCAAGAAAATTACAGTTAATGTTGAGGCACCGAGAAGTGCGCCGGCAGCAACAAATGAAACTAGACTGTTGAGGTTAATAATTCTTAAAATTCCATAATTTACCACCTTAGACTCTTACATGTAACTCGACTGCCTTTCCACTGCTCCCACGCCCTCCTGGCGACCGCCTTACACGTTGCCTTCTACTGACATCCTGCAACTCACCGCCCCTTTTAGTCATCCCCCTTGTCCTCAAGCGAAACCGAACCAGATTACGCGCCAAGCGACGCCGTTGGCTGAGGGCCTCCCTACCAAAGTCGGCGCCCAAGATGCACCTGACGAGCCAGATATAGTCGGTCACCGACGTTAGCTGCCTGTATCCTCAGACAACCTGTCGCTACAAGCTCCACTCCAGTTCTTTCCAACTTACTTGCTCTCCTCTCGCCCTAAGAAAGGATGGGAAGGGAAGGGAAAGGAAGTATGGCGCAAGTAAAAAAAAAAAAAAAAAAAAAAAAAAAAAAAAAAAAAAAAAAAAAAAAAAAGTAAAAAAAGTAAAAAAATAAAAAAAATGTAGGAGGAAAAAACCATTGCTGTATCCTAGGATGATTAACCAATTGATTGATCACCTGAATAGTCGCCATTTGAACGGCAAGTGAACTGATTTTCATTTTAGACTCCTTTTAAAACTAATAAAAGTCGTGAAGCGGAACGACGGTTCCGTTTCAACGTACCTTCCACACTCCCTGTTCTCGATTCCATTTGTGGTTGTCACATCTTCAAGTGTTCCCTGCATGGTTCCGTAATTTTCGTGTTTGTGATTGATTAGGGCTTGTGCGGCAGAAACTCAGCTGTCGACTTTCTTTAATGTCTACGACTTATTCTTTACTATTTGTATTACTAAGAATTCAAATTTGAAAGTGAGTGAATTGTCTTACTCGTTATCAATCGTCTATTTGAAATTGCTAAAGTACTGATCATTTGGTCTCTAAGGGTACCTACGGTTTTATCTAGTCTGGGCACGTCTGCTATTTCGTTGCCTAGCTGGGGGGCAGGTGTAATTTAAGGTTGTACGCTGCGGTTGTATTGCGGCAATTCCTGAAATTATTATGTTTTCCATTTAGCCTTCATCCTTTCCCTCCTTACTTGCATCCCGTTTGGCCATGGTAACCTAGTGTGTGGTGTCGTCAGCCTGAGCCATTGCTGCTACATTTATTTAAATAATAATAATAATAAAGAGGTTTGTGTGTCTGAAGGTGATACCAGTCCGATTGTAGGACGCTTATTTTAATATAAATAATCTTGTTACTTGCAAGTCACCTTCTAACTTGTGCGTTAGGTATAGGTTTCGTGTTGCATGGCACACTTTTGATGTGGTATCTGTACTTGAGGGGCACTTGTATTTTAGATGGACTTGTAATTTTAGGTTTCTTGCCCCTGGCTGCATTTTGAAGTTACGTCTCCACTTAGTGGCATTTGTGCTTCAATTTAGATTGTGTGTTGTAAAGCCCATTGGAGTGTATTATAACTTCAATTGTCGTTTTCAAGGGGCTATGTATGAAGTTGAATGCCCTGTTAAGTGCTTGTACGGTTAGTTACTTATCAATTGTACGATACAAATTACCTTCTTATTTGAAGGTCATGTTTTAAAACTTAAATTGTGCCTTAGGTCTAGGTTTCGTGTTGCAAGGCACCCTTTTGAAGTGGTATCCATACTTGAGGGGCGTTTGTATTTTAATGTGTAGCTTCCTTGCCCCAAGTTGCATTTTGAGGTTACGTCTCTGATTTAGCGGCATTTCTGTTTAGATTTAGATTATTTGATAATCTCTGAGAGTTTTTGATTATTCAGGTTAGAATTTTGAAAATAATTAAGAATTAATCTTTTGCACTCTGTTTGGAAACAAACCTTCAGTAAGTAACTTGTTATCTTGAATTTATTCACTTCATTGTTCATGTCAAATTTTTATACAATTCTTTGGATATCTGCCTCTGTCAAATAAAAGAGTGAGTGCAAACACAAAGTATCATTGATATACCCACCCAGTCCTTCCATGTCCTCTTACACTGTCATTTCCGAGAATTTATTATTAAGTAAAATAATTTTAATATTTTAAAAGACCACCAATACCATCCCAGTTACGAAAAGCTGTTGGCGAAACCGAATGTTACACATTATGGAAACGATTTTCTAGCTCTTTGTGTGGTTTTAAAGTGGATGAAAGTCGTTAGTACAAGAGCTTTCAAATGGTGATTGAGTTGTAGGCGCTCAAGTGAAATGGGCTTTTTCTGAAACAGTGCCCTTTTTTTCGTCTAATCTGATTTCTGTATTTTTTTGGTGTGATGTTAAAAGAACTATGTCTTTTGTACTTTAATACATTGCAAACAAAATTAATGATAAAACGTTATGATAAAATTTCAAATGTTTGAGAGTACAGTAAAGGAATGGAATGCAAGTCACAAACCAATTCTTTTGAGGTATTTGTAAAATTTGATAAGCTAAATATTGTTGACCATGCTGTTGGTAACATTGTTGAGTTTATTCTTTCACTGCCAGCTACAAATGTGCCAGCCAAAGAGATTCTATTTCTTTGGCGGCAACAGAGCAGTACTTTCTCTAATGAACAATACATGGATCCATGAAAAGTCAAGAATTAAGCCAGGAACATTTGATTATTACAAAATGTAATGTTAGTCAAAACTGTGCAGAGGTCTATGATACAATAGCGAGTATTTTTAAAATTCTGAAAGCAATTTATTGAATTGAAAATACATTTGATTATGTTTCACCATAGGCAGATCATAGTATTCACCATAATTGTACTTCACAATTATCATTTGTTTTATTATATTTAGAGTGAAGAAGTTGAGTGGATGACTACTTAAGTAGTTGCATATTCTGTTAATCAATTGTAAATAAAACAAGTGCATTTGGTATTATTATGTTGCATAACCGGTAGATCCTTCTTTTCTGTCTAACAAAGAGACCACATGGGTATCGAATTTTAAAATTTCTTTACATTTATGGTACATGAAATTCAGAACTTAAATAACAATGCGCCAAAGTCATTTGATGGAACTCTCAAAAATTCTTGAGAAAATCAAATTTTAAGTTTTGTAAAATACGTGGAAGTAGCAATAATAAAAACAGCTGCAGCATCTTTCGGTGTAGCTCAGGTTGTAGCGTTCTGGCCTCACAACCAGAGTCGGTGGTTCCAATTCCATTGCAATACATATACATATGTCATTTTCGAAATCAGTTTTATAAAAAATTTTTGGATCTCTACCTTCACGTGTAGTGTCAGTTTTTGTTCCTCTGTATGTTGTCGTACATGATTATTGAGTAGGTTAGCTGCTTGGAAATCCATTAGTAGTTATGGAGATGACTTTCCAAACTGAGTAGTCAAAGACTATCGTCGTCAACTAATAGTGAAGCCAATATGATAAAAAATGTAACTCATGTTTTTTATTGATACCATCATTATTAACAAAATGTTCAAATGTTCAAATGTTTGTAAAGTCTATGGGACTTAACTACTGGGCTATCAGTCCCTAAACTTACAAACTACTTATGAACTACTTACGAACTAGGACGGCACAAATATCCATGCCCGAGGGGGGATTCGAACCCCCGACCATAGTGGCCGTGCGGACCGTGACTAGAGCGCCTTAGTCCTCTCGGCCACCGCGGCCGGCCATTATTAACAACCTTCTATAAAATATAGAATATTAGAAATAAACAAAAATGGGTGCACTTTTAGTTACAATTACTATTAGATATTAAAATTGTGGTAGTATTCGAACACAACGAAGAAAATAAATTACAGAAAAAAGGTCTTGATAGGTTTAGAACCACTGACCCCAGGGTTGTAAATCCAGAACGATACCGCCTGAGCTACACCAACAGATGCTGCAAACGTTTTAATTATTGGTACTTACGTGTGCTTTGCAAAACAACAAATTCGATTTTCTCGAAAATTTTTTAGAGTTGCATCGAATGACTTTGGCTGATTGTTATTTGAGTTCTGAACTTCACATACCAAAAGTATCAATAATTCTAAAATCCGATACCCATATGTTCTTCTTGTAAATACGAGGGTCACTCCAAAAGAAATGCTCACTATTTTTAATACAGTTTTCATTCTGCGTGTTTGAAAGTTTTATAGTGTGTAGATACATCCTTCCCGCTTGTTTTCAAACTTAGTTAAACATGTTCCCGCAAGTTGGCGCCGTCACAGCATGTCTTCAAGATGGCTGCTACACTTGACATTCGTCAGAAGCAACATGCTGTCATTGAATTCCTGTGCTGTGAAAACGAGACAGTGAGAAGCATCCACAAGAGGTTGAAAAATGTGTATGGAGATGTTGCTGTCAATCGCAGTACAGATAGTCGGTGGGCAAAGAGGTTACGTGATAAAACCGGGCATGGAAATATTGAGGATTGTCCTCGCAGTGGGTATACAGTAGCTGGTTCCAAGATGGTGTAAGGCAGTTGAGAGGGATGGGGATTATGTGGAGAAATGAAAATATTGTTCCTAAAGGATGTATCTACACAATGTAAAACTTTCAAACATGTAGAATAAGAACTGTATTTTAAGAAAAATAGTGTGTATTTACTTATATATTTATTTTGGAGTGATATACATTACCGCTGGATATTTTTCGTAAACCTAATGTTGACGCTTGAGTATCACTCCTCCGCTGTTCGATCGTGTTTATCGGAGAGTACCGAATTAAGTAGGGATCCAAAGGGAACGGTGATGTACCTTAGGTACAGAAGAGACTAGAACAGCACATTACGTCCACATGCTAACACCTTTATTGGTCTTTTTCAATGACGCACATGTACATTACCATGAGGGGTGAGGTACATGTACACACGTGGTTTCCGTTTTCAATTATGGAGTGGAATAGAGTGTGTCCCGACATGTCAGGCCAGTAGATGTTCAAAGTGGTGGCCATCATTTGCTGCACACAATTGCAGTCTATGGCGTAATGAATGTCGTACACGCCGCAGTACGTCTGGTGTAATGTCGCCGCAGGCTGCCACAATAAGTTGTTTCATATCCTCTGGGGTTGTAGTCACATCACGGTACACATTCTCCTTTAACGTACCCCACAGAAAGACGTCCAGAGGTATAAGATCAGGAGAAGGGGATGGCCAGTTTATGCATCCTCCACGTCCTATGAAACGCCCGTCGAACATCCTGTCAAGGATCAGCCTAGTGTTATTGCGGAATGTGTAGGTGCACCATCATGCTGATACCACATACGTCGACGTATTTCCAGTGGGACATTTTCGAGAAACTTTGGCAGATCATTCTGTAGAAACGCGATGCATGTTATGTGCTCTCCGATGCACACGATCGAACAGCGGAGGAGTGGTACTCAAGCGTCAAATTTAGGCTACAATATCTCCGGATGTAATTAACATTTTACAATTCAACAAACGGCACTGATAACGTATTTGTTTATATGTCCAGATATGCTAACAAAACTAATGGGGTTCCATTTAAAAAGACGTAGGTTTGTGTTAAAAAACATACTTCCGTGCATTTTTTTATGGTTTGAATTAACGAATTACACTAGCCCCTCTCCTCACGTTCGGTCTGTGGAATCGGTTCGACAGTATTTGATGTGGTTTACGAAATATATCCAGGTAATGTTAGGTGACTCACCCTTTATACGAGGCGTGTCCAGTAAGTAAGTTCCGTCTGGTAATAAAATAAAATTGTACTCAGATACAGAAGAAATTTTTATTGCACAAAATTCTACAACTCTTAAACTACTTTTCCACATAACTGCCGAAATTTTGCAGGCATTTGTCATAGTGTGGCACCAGGTTTTGTATACTTGTATACCTTCTTTACAGAAATCTGCCGCCTGTGTCTTCAACAAGTTGGAAACAGTTTATTTCAGCTCGTCGGCATTGGTGATGACCGCCAAGGAAAGACTTGAGATGTCCTGCATCTTGTCATCAATCGCGTGAACTAGTTCTTCTGTAACCAAAGGTGGACGCCCACTTCGTTCTTCATCGTGCACATCACTATGCCCGCCATTGAACTGTCGGACCCATCTTCTCACCATCGAATCACTCATCGCATTTGGTCCGTAAACACATATTTTTGACGAATTACAGCGTTCAAATGAATTAAATAAATCGCAGTTTGCGATGTTATGGCTTCACTGTATACGGTTTAGATGGAATACCAAACTGTAGCGAATGAAAATTTGTGCCCGACCGGGATTCGAACCCGGGATCGCCTGCTTACTAGGCAGACGCGTTGACCACTCCGCCACCGAGGACACAGTGACCAGCCCGACTGCAGAGGACTCTTCCCTGCATGTCTCCCGCCACACACAAATCTCCATTCGCCACGCTGTCTCCACAGCCTATTTATTCTATAATGCTCGCAGCCACAATACTGTATTCCCGCATCAGGGAGAACATACCATGAGGTATCGAGACACAATTAACTGTCGTCAGGAGCCCAGCCTCTGCTTGTGAAGCCATAACATCGCAAATTTGCCGATAAATTTCACTTGGTTTCACTTTCCTCGCATTCAAAAACCGAATCACCGACCTGATTTCACAGGCGGCGGGATTTTCAATCAACACCGACATTTCAAATGAGCACAACAAAGCGTACGTAACTGACAGCGATCTCCAAATGGCGCACGTTCTTCTCCTTGATACACATCCTGTACAGCGCATGTGCGGAACTGCAGTCGCAGCGCTGCAGCGGAGATAAACTGAAACGGAACTTACTTTCTGGACGCGCCTCGTATATCGTCACCCAAGGAACATTCCGATACTCAGAGCCGGCGGAAGTGGAAAATATCACCCGGCCAAGGAATCCATATGGTGCCCCCTACAACCCATTGGTATTACTGAATTTAAATTTGCTATGCTACCTTACAGATAGCTGCTTTTAAAGGATAACTCCTTGAACTCTATAACTGTAACTATAAGAATCAATTATCAAACTGAGTAAGATCTTAACTTTTGTCAGTTAAACACACAGTAAGTTTTGGCTAACGATATACGAAACAATTATTTACACATGAGCATGCAGAATATTCCACATCACTGATAAGAAATTTACAGAACGATTCAAGAAACAACGATTTATATAAAATTAAGAATGATGACACGATACAGCACTTATTTACACATATATACATAAACAACCTTGTTAACTGCGAAAGAGAACACATATAAACAAAAGAATATACAAATTTTGTAACAGCATTGTACAAAGATTTCGCAATACAAATAATACAACCAGTAATATAATTTTATATCTTTATACAGTTTTAATGCAAATTGTCCTTTGAGTTGTTTACACAGCTAAGTAAAGTTATTTTTCGTGACTTTTCTCTGCAAAGTCTTTAATTAAAGTTGGTTAATACACATCTAACGAGTAAAAGTCTTATCGCTTTGGTACATGTATCAAGCATCAGTGTTGCTATAGAATGTAATTATTGCGACTTATATCAATGGGGAAAGAACTTTGAGCCTGAAGTTCGCCCCCTATCTGTGAGGCCGCCACCCTACTCACCCCATCCTGCTAAGACGCTACGTGTGTAAACACCTCTTCTCTATCAAACGTAATAAAATGAAAATACGTTACGTAATGTAGGTCTACTTACCTGTACTGTGTTATCTTCTGGAATATTTGTTGATTTCTTGCTGGTTTCTTCTGATTTATAATTTTCTTTCACGAGACATTTGACAGTACAAACAGGACTAGTTTCTTTTTGGTTGCCGATAAAAATGTTCAAATGTTTGTTAAGGTTAAGGGACTTAACTACGGGGTCATCAGTCCCTAAACTTATAAACTACTTATGAAATAGCTAATATTAATGATGGTACAAATATTCATGCCCGGGGGGGGATTCGAACCCCCGACCGTAGTGGCCGTGCAGACCGTGACTGAAGCGCCTCAGTCCCCTCGGCCACCGCGGCCGGCGGTTGCCGATAACTCAATATTGTTTGTGTATTGTTAGAGCAGCCGACATAGCTTTTTCGCAAGGAGTGCAACTGTCCCGCAGCGCGGCGGTTGTAATTGTCAGAGCGTGTTATTCTTGCTCCAAACTTCCAACTCTCAACAATAGCCTCTAGCTTTGTCAGCGGAGATTTTTTATAGACAAATAAGGTGACGGGATGAAGGGATTCAAGAAGAAACCGGGCTTGTGATAATATTACCTATGACATGAGGTAGTGACCAATGTTGCTACACAATTTATGAAAAAATTAATTTTTAGTTCACTATTTACAAAAATACAAATTTAGCAAGGATTTTGGCGCCCCCCCCCTAAACTCTCCTAAAATTTGGCGCCCCTCAAACTCCCCTAAAATTTGGCGTCCCTCAAACTCCCCTAAAATTTGGCGCCCCTCAAACTCCCCTAAAATTTGGCGCCCCTCA
This sequence comes from Locusta migratoria, assembly GCA_026315105.1. Taxonomy (NCBI): domain Eukaryota; kingdom Metazoa; phylum Arthropoda; class Insecta; order Orthoptera; family Acrididae; genus Locusta; species Locusta migratoria. The sequence goes on along the minus strand of CM048745.1, from coordinate 254,463,267 downwards.
AACTTCCCTAAAATTTGGCGCCCCTCAAACTCCTCTAAAATTTGGCGCCCCTCAAACTCCCCTAAAATTTTGCACCCTCAATCTCCCCTAAAATTTGGCGCCCCTCAAACTTCCCTAAAATTTGGCGCCCCTCAAACTCCCCTAAAATTTGGCGCTTCTCAAACTCCCCTAAAATTTGGCGCCCCTCAAACTCCCCTAAAATTTGGCGCTCCTCAAACTCCCCTAAAACTCCCCCAAAATTTGGCGCTCCTCAAACTCCCCTAAAATTTGGCGTCCCGGGCGGTCGCCCGGCTCGCCCGGCCGTTCCGCCGGTACTGTACTGCTACAAGTCTCTCGTCACTGCTGCCCCAGGACGACCAGGTAGGTGACGACGACCGCGAGCGCGGAGACGAGCAGCCTCCTGTCGACGGCGACGAGTCCGGCGGCGGTGAAGCGCAGCTTCGGCCCGTGCAGGGCTAGCCTCAGGAAGGCGGACAGCTCCGGGTGGGAGCAGCCGCAGAGCGCGGCCGCCCTGACCAGCAGCGCGCCCGTGTGGGCGGCCTCGTCGGCGGCAGCAGCGCACACCAAAGCCAGCGCCACCAGCCGCAGCGAGTGCTGCGCCAGCCACAGCGCCGACACGACGCGCCATTGGAAGGGCAGCTGCGGCGCGCCCAGCATGCCGTAGGCGTAGAAGGTGACGCCGCCCACGCAGTAGGCCACGCCGGGCGCCAGCGCCAGCCCGAAGTGGCGCTGCAGCGCCTCCGCGGCGTGCACCAGCGCCGCGTACGCCTCCTTCAGGCGGCCCAGCCCCTCCCAATCCGCCTGCAGCGACACTTTTCCCGACTCCTCCCCGAACACTGCGCGAAGCTCGGGAGCGCGCGGCAGTGGCAGCGTCTCTTGCAGACGAGCGTTGACGCCGACGAACCTCTCCCGGACCTCCAGAACCAGCAAGACGAACTGCACCGTCGTCATCGTCCTCATGAAGGTTAAAATAACGATAATCCACCTACAATACATATCGTAATAACCGTTCAGTGCCACCACTAGTATACTGGTCGTCACTACGCAGTACATCACGAGGACGATATTTGCCATTGTCTTCTTCCAATTTCCGCGGACGTTTGGGCTCAAACTGGCGTCTGCGAATCTCAGTGCTCTGATGAAAGACCGGAGATGCTTCAGACCTGTTGTGGCACATATCCCATACGTAACCAACAGACTTGCCCTTCCCAACCACTTCTGAAGCATGTACGCCACCGTTGCGAGTTGCCATTCATGGAAGTTATCTTGAGTGTAGCTCAAAATTGCTGTCAAGACTGTAGCGACTAAGAGCCATATTGTAGGACAAAATGCGGGTTTCCTTGCCCGACACCAACGTGCAGTATCGCGTAAGACGTTGCGCCTTATTTCTCCTTCCGTTGGTGCCAATCCGATAAAATTCCAAACTACATACAACACTGGTGAAATGATTCGAAAATTTGTAGTTTCGCCCTTATAGCACGCTACCATACCGACTATTTTCCTACTGGAACTTGCTTCCTTCAAGACCCTATTGCGATTATCTCTTTCTATTTCACAGTGAAACCATAATTCGTACTACTTACTTTAATGTTCGATATTTCATAAAGATAATTAGTTTTTGCATATGAAACGAAGCTTTCCATTTACTGGGCGGAAGAGAAAGGACAATAACGTGAATGACAGCTAGCGCAACAATTCCAATAACCGAAATTACTGTCGTCGTAACACTTGGTCTTTTCCCTTAATAAAATAAAACGGAAAATCATGTCGTGAGTACTTTTGTACTAACCACTGAAAGTATGCATCTGACATAACATCGATGTCTAGCAGCAATATTATTTCGTGGTTGTTGCAGACCTACAATCTTTTGTCTACATGACATCTGATTCTATCGAATTTTGTATTAGTGGCGATGAAAGAAGATTATAAGTGGTGTATACTCATTAATTCATTAATTGTATTGATTTGTTCCAACGTAATATTTTCATGTAAGCATTGCAAGCCGAATTTGGTCTCCATGTTTAGAATATCAACTCTTACAGATCATCACCATAGAACCACACATACACTTATCACCTCTAATAAAACAACGCGTTTCGTCATTTTAAGACTGTCACATAAAACCGCTGCACATAGCTAGGCAAAGTGAAATTCTTTGAATTATTGACGCTGCCTGGCCATAACTGCAACTCTTTTTAATGTAAGTTAACATGTAAAAGCAATATTTCAGTTTATACCCCATAAAGGCGAAATCCGTTAATAAACATGAAATTTACAACCAAAGTGGCCTTCGACTAGAAATCAGTTTTCAATGGTTGCTGTGTCAGCTAGCCCCAATGTAGTAGTGAGTGTCATACACTACTGATCTAAAATGATATGACCACCAACTCGATACTCTCACACGTTGTATGAGTTTCACATTATGTGAATCATGTAATGAGATTATCAGTGTGGGCTTACTACAGTACTCGTCAAAAAACTGTAATAGATATATGGACTTATGCTACACCCATGTAGCTAGTTCTAAATCTACATTCAGACTTCACAAGCCATCACTCTGTGTGGGGCGGAGGGTTCTTTATATACCACTGTCACTTTCCAATTTTCCTATTACAGACGCATATAGTTCGCGGGGGAAAAAAAGACTGTAGGTATTCCTACATGTGGGTTCTAATCCTTCTAATTTTATCCTAGTGGTCTTTCAAGAAATGTGTGCCCCCTTTCCACTGGTCTTTGATCTCAGGCAGCTTCTTCACACATCTAAGGCCACTTTATTTGTTTTATTTGTTCAATATACGTTGAACAGGCCATATAAACCTGCGTAATATCGACTATGGCCCCTGCGAGCACTTGGAAGTGCCGCAACATAAAATGGCACATACTCATCTAATGGCTGAAGTAATGCTGGCATTGACACCATACACCCTTCAGAACTGTAGGATGAGGTCAAGATCTCTTCGGATCAGCAATGTAGCAAGGCCTTCCAGAATGCTCAATAATTATGAATGGTAGTGTATGTCCATCTATGCAACTACAAATAAAATGCGATTTTTCTCACCAGACACATTTCGTTTCAATGACAATAAAACAACTTCACTGGTCTGTAATCATAGAAACCTACAGTTTGTTTTGTTTTTGGGTCAAAAACAGTTCGTTAGCGGAACATTTAAAGTAGGCCTACTGTTTTGTTTCTTACGGAAATTTTAGTCTTGTTTTCCCCTCACATCACGGAAAGCCGGTTTGTTTCATGCATTACCACACATTGTTTTTTCAGCATAATTGTTTTGTTGCCGGCCACGGTGGCCAAGGGGACTGAGGCGCTCCAGTCACAGTCTGCATGGCCACAATGGTTGGGGGTTCGAATCCACCCTTGGGCATGGATATTTGTACCGTCCTTAGTCTTAGTTAGTTCATAAGTAGTTTGTAAGTTTAAGGACTGATGACTGTGTAGTTAAGTCCCATAAGCTATACAAACTTTTGAACATTAATTTCACTTTCACTATTGCATTGTATATAATTCTTTTTCACAGTTCAGACGTATTTGTTTTGTTGTGACTGAGTCTGCACAAGTGTATTATTGTAGTGCCGGCAACATCACAATCGATTTTTTTCTAGTTTATATTAATTAATTCTGATATAAGCGAAATCGAGTAGTGACGAAATTACAATTCTGTGAAATGGAAAAGGGTGGTTTGTGTGTGTGGGGGTGGTAGCAAGGGATTGGCAGGGCAAAGATGACTGAATGGTGGTTGAAAGTCGTAAGTAGTGAGATGGTAGACAAGAGTGAGGAGTAGGAGGTGGACTGGTGGTTGGGAGAGGGGAGAAGTTTGAGAGTTGGCTTTTAATATATATAGTGAAGAAGTAACATTAATATTGAAATTTTTGGGTGGTGAGTGTTTTATGTGAGAGAGATGGTATTGGTAATGCGAGTAATGTGTATATGTGTATGTGGGGGAGGGGGGACAGAATTGGGAGTTGTATTTCTACTTCAATCTCGCATGTGATGTGGGGTAACAGTAAAGATAATGAGGCTGAATGGTTGTTAGCAGGGAGTGGGCAGGTTTGGGAGTTTTATTCCAATATGTGTGATATGTTCCAAGGACCTCATGTTTAACAGAGAGGTGGGTATGTCATTTTATTTCATATTAGATGTGGAGTGATGAATAGTGGGATGTGCAATGAGATGTGGGAGAAGACTGAGAGAGTTTTGAGGCAAGAAGTGAAGGTGTTTGTGTGAATTTTTTATTATTTTATGCAATGTTTGGTTTCGGATATTTATTTGGACATTGAGTAATTGCTTGCTGTGTGGCAATGCTTTGGGTACGTGGAGGTTTTCTTAGAAAGAGAGACGGTGTATGTCTCTACCGATCTGTATGATTTTAATATCTTTTTCTATGGTATTTGGTAGTGTTCTTGTTTAAGGTGGTCTGCAAATGTTCAGTGGTTTGTACCAGGTGAAACATTTATGTTGTACTCCCAGATATATGAGAAGCTCTGAGGGAATGTTCTGTCTTAGATCTCTGAGTGCTCTATTAAACATCTACTTCATCATCTCTTTCTACAATATTGTCTTAATGTCCGTTTCCTTTGCCGAGCCAGTTATATATATATATATATATATATATATATATATATATATATATATATATATATATATATATATATATATCAGCTTGCCCTTCTTTGGTCAGAACTGATACCCCATCTCTTTTCATACAGATCATATTCTAGTCTCTAAATGTATCTCTTATTTTCCTTTAGATGATATCTATCATTCCCCTGGTTATACATACTTCGAAAGATTTGAATTTGTCCTCTAGCCTCTCCTGCTTAGATCCTGTGACATCTATGGTTTTTTGAAGATCTTCTTTTTCTGCCTATTTGCGCTTCACTTTACATCTCTTAAAGCTACCTATTCATTTTTTACTGTATTGTACCCCCTCCCTACCGTTTTTGTCAGTTGTTGCCTAAAGCTCTTTCTGAAATGCTTAACTACTTCAGGTTCAAAAATGTTCAAATGTTCGTGAAGCTTATGGGACTGAATTATGGGGTCACCAGTCCCTAAACCTAAAAACCACTTACGAACTAACTTATACTAAAGATGACACAAACATCCATGCCTTTGGCAGGATTCGAACCTCCAACGTGGGAGGCCACACGATCCGCAACATAGTGCTCCTTCTTTAGGTTCCTTCAGTTTATGCAGCTGTAGTTTACAAGGTATAATAAAGTATATGAATTATCAACTAAGTGTTGTATGTTATTTACATCCACATATACCAAAGGACTGTAATTCCTACAGACTGTACTATCGAGAATTTACAAAAAAATTCTATTTCAAAAGTATCGCCTTTAGCATCAAACATCCTGTCTATATTTTGGGAAATGTCAAATATTGTATTTAGTTTGGTAATTAGTTTCTCAAGTTTGTCATGCATGCTTTGCATCATATTATGAACAGTATTTTTCAAAGGTAACTCTCTGGCAAAAATCATCAAATGATGTAATCAGCTACATGATTAGAATTGATCCCTGGCTTGTTTCCAGTTCCACATTTCCTGACTAATAATGTTTTCTCACATTTTGCAACTCTGGTTTGCGAAACATCTGTTTCGGAATCTGTACATACATTTCTCAGAACAACAAAGTTGTCACCATCGACATGCACTTGTGTCATGCTCTGTATTTATGCTTGGAAATTCACCATATTTTCTCATTTACCAATTAATATTATTTTTAAACAGAGGCAAGAATTCGATTGCAATAAAATTATGTAAATACAAGCACAAAGGACTTAAAATCACACATAGCCACTGCCCTGCCCTGAGAGCTGACACTGCGCCCAGGGCTGTATGTATGGTGGACCATCTTCAAACATATAAATCCAATTTTACTGTTATTTTGTAGACAGTCTGACATGTTTTAAACATCAAATAATTTGCTGAATATTGGAAATACATTAAAATACTCAATGTCTTGAGATATAGAGTTAATATAGTTCCCTATCAACAGAAAAGATATGTTCACAAATGCAGTTTACACTATGATAATGTATGTTGACAGCAGAAATACATTACTTCGTGTTCCTACAAAAGTGTTGGGAGATAGACTTACTATTTACAGAAGACTCACAGCAAGTTTCCTTTTTTGCGATATGGGACCTATTTTCATCACTCACTTATCTGACTTCCACACATTTGCACTTAGAGTGACAATCAATAGCGTTAGCTAAAAATTGAAATAACATCTTTAGATATGTTTACATTTTCAAAGAATTATATTGTAGAAATAAAACAGTTTGTTGCACAGTTGCACGATATACCATGCAAATTTCATGCTCTAAATTTCACACCTGCTTTACAATGAAGTTCTTTGAGCACCCTTTTTTACACTATAGAGCTTCCTTCATATCACTCTAAGTCAAAACAATGCATTTATGGATTTTTTAACAAACGAGAACTCGCACCTTTAAATGTTATGAGATTGATTGCATGTATAGCATTATTATGACAGTTTCCAATGTACTTAATATTTTTAAATAACTATTTCTAGTTACATTTATAAGAAAACACACATATTTGACTATTTGAAATTGGTAAAATGCCAATTGTTTTAAAATTACTGTTAGCAAAATGCTCTTTCATGAGTGCTCGTGGGTTAATAATCATGTCTCAAATTTCCCACTATGTTTGAAATAACTAACACGTTAATTGGATGAATGAGTGTAAAAAAATCAAGAAAGAAGACCACCATTATAACTTCTTAAAGGAAGTCAAGACCACAGAAGTAAGAAAACTGGGAGATGCCCTTAACATTACAAAGGAGCCACTGCCACCATATTGCAGAACCAATAACAGATGTGGTTATGAACGTGTATTTATTGCATTTTTATTCGATAGTGTTACTTTATAGTAAAAATGATAACTTTCATTACCTATGGATGTGCAAGTGGAACAAGAAAGCCGTTTTCTATTTTACACAGTGATATTTTTGTTGCTAAATTAATACTTAGTATTCATATCAGTATTTTTCCCTAAATGAGATCATAGTTTCAATTTAACAAGATATAGTTTGCCTTGAAATTTCAAGACCTGGTAGTACAGCATTTTAGCATGAATATTCATTTATGTTGAAACTGCAGAAAATATTTTTCGTGTTTATTAAAAAAATTCTTTTCTTTAGTACTGGGCTTACGAACATTACACAGTATGGTACAGTCATTATTACAAAACGCATGTTCTGCTATACCTGATGATTCATCATATGCTATAATCACATTTAAAACAATTGCACGACAATGATACTGAAGATATGAATATTCAGACATAATTACATAACTCCTGAAAATAAATAAAAATGGATTAATTTCGATTATTCGAAGTAGATAATTGAAGAACACTACATATAAATACAGAAGTATGAGTATTAATTAGAGGACCAAATGTCCTACATTCATGAGCAATTCCAGCCCTAAGAATTAAAAATGGCACAACACCTGGACGATTAAATTAATTCACAATTAATTGTCCAGAAGTATTCTTTGGACAATGTTAAGAAATTAGCAGGGAATACCAGAGATTATACCAATCATAAAGAACTTCAGTCAAGCTATTTATCACATTATTATCTAATATAACATTAAAATAACAATCTAAAGTACTTATAAATGGTATATCTTGAAACATCAGATGACTGAAAGTAATGGTCTCTTAACAAAAAAAAATTTAAGTAAATTAATGTCTACTTCTGATACATGAACTAAATCCTTCAAATGTCAACAATTATATCATTTTAATTATTTATTCTATTTTCAATTACATTAATTTTATTTCATCAATTACATTTCTTCTCCTATCAACGAAATAAAATTAAAGGAATAACATTCATAATTTTAAAAAACATTTATTGAATATGATAACAAATTTATTTTCAACATTTGACCTCTCAGCCAATGTATTTAGTATATCATTTAACTCAAATTGAAACTTAGGATTATTATTAATTCCATCAATGTTTTGATTAATACCACCACAAATTAATGCTTTATGAAATAGATTAAATATAAATTCAAACAATGAATTCAATAACTTATTAGGCAAAAAATCATTCAAATGATCAACATTCATTTTTATTTCAATGTTATTATATTATTATTTAATAATTTAATATGACTATTTCCCTATATTTTTATAAAAACCTGAAATATAATATTAATATTTGGAATTGGATTACCAATATGAATAATATATATATTATTAGATATGTTAATAATTCTAACCATATATTTATTCACCTACTCTCTCAAGGAACACCAACTGCATTAATATTATTTATAGTTTTAATTGAAACCATTATAATTATTATCTGACTAGGAATATCAGCAGTGCAACTAGCACCAAATATAATCACAGGGCACTTATTACTTACATTACTTGAAATACAGGACTATCATTAAGAACAAAATTATAGTAATTCATTTCATTGTACAAGTAATACTATGAATTATATAATTAGCAGTAACTATAAAACAAGCGTATGTATTCTTAATTTTAAGGACATTATATTCAAAAGAGCTTAGTAAACTTCCATTAACAAACAATTATAATCACACATTCAACACAGTAGATAATATACAATGACCTATAACTGCAGCAATTGGAGGAATAAATTTAGCTTCAGGGTTAGCCAAGACATTTCACACATTTAATATTCACTTATTTATTATTGGATTAATTATTTTTATTTTAACAATAATTTAATTATGAGTATATATAATTCGAGAAAGCACTATCCAAGACCTCCATATAGAGTCTGAATTAAGAGGACTACAATAAGGGATATTTTATTTTATTATTTTTATGACATTCTTTACAGCATTTGTAAAACATGATTAGCACCAGCAATTTAATTTGGAATAAAGTGACCACCCATAGAAATTAAAATATTTAATCCAATACAAATCCCCCTACTTAATATTGCAATTCTTCTTGCCTCAAGAGTTAGAATTACAGAATCTAACCATTCACAACCAACATAAGGACTATACAGTAATATCTGGAATTCATTTTACAATGCTGCAACTATATCAATATTGAGCAGCACCTTTCCCTATGGCAGGTGGAGAAACATTTTTTTGTTGCAAAACGATTCAATGGACCACATGTAATTATTGGTACAATGTTTTATTAACATGCCTAATATGGCACATAATAAATCAGTTGTTAACAAATCACTCTTTTAGATTTCATGCTGCAGCATGGTATTGACACACTGTACATGTAGTTCGATTTTTTCTATATACATCAATCCACTCATGAGGTAGATAATTATTTTTCTAGTATAAATAGTACATTTGCAATCAAAAAGCTTTAAAAGACCAATGAAGATATTTATATTCTTAATAACAAGAAATTTAGTTAGATTTTTAGTACCAAAAACTATTACAATAATTGAAAAAATTCTTTCAGAAAAATCAATTAATGACCAAGTAAAGAGAACACAATTTGAATACGCCTTTGACCCAAACAGAGCAGCATGAAACCAATTTTCAATTCAATTCTTTTTATTATAGTGATTTTTTATGTTTGATGTAAAAATTGCAATTATTTTACGAATTATAATTATTATAAAATAATCAAATATTACAACAACAACACTTAAAACATTCTATATTATTATCTTATTAATAGGATTATATTATGAAGGAAAAAAGCAGGCACATTTAAATGAATCAACTAGAGTTATAGTGAAATATAACATTTGGCTTGTAACCAATAAGTATATGAATTAATCTTAATTTATCAATAATAAGAAAATAATTATCAAATTCAAATGAAATTTGGCATAAAAATGTCCTTGTTCATTAATTGAAGACATAAAGGGTATGTTACTGTTAATAACAGTTATGGACTATAATGTTCCAATTAAAGCAGTGTAAAGTCAGTAAGAAAGCTGCTGTTTTAATAGCCATTTAATTCTGTTCACTTTCTTACATTTATATATTTAAAACTAAGAAATTTGCATTTACACTGTAAAAGTAATTCACAATATTTATTAATACCTCAACATTAAATATGTTTCCTTAACAACTTCAATGTTAAACTTTAACTACAAGCTATTTAGGTAAGATATAAAATAATATAAATAATATAAATCATCATCATCATTAGAGACTGATTATGCCTTTCAGGGTTCAGTCTGGAGGAAAGTACCTCTAATAAAATTCCTCCGTGATCCCCTATTCAATGCTAACATTGATGCCACATCTGATGTTATGCCTTTTACTTCAAAATCATTCTGCACCGAATCTAAGTACCTTCTTCTTGGTCTTCTTCGACTCCTCTTACCATTTGCTGCCGAGCTCATGAGTCTCTTAGGTAACTTTGCTTCTCCCATGCGTGTAACATGACCCCACCATCTCAGTCTGTTCGCTCTAACTGCTTCATCTATGGTGTTCATTCCCAGTTTTTCCTTGATTTCCTCATTATGGACACCCTCCTGCAATTGTTCCCATCTATTAGTTCCTGCAATCATTCTTGCTACTTTCATATCTGTAACCTCTACCTTATGAATAAGGTAACCTGTATCCACCCAAATTTCACTCCCGTACAACAAAGTTGGCCGAAAGATAGAGCGGTGCACCGCTAACTTAGTCTTGGTACTTACTTCCTTCTTACAGAAGAGAGTAGATCTTAGCTGAGCACTCACTGCATTATCTTTGCTGCACCTCGATTCCAGTTCTTTCACTATATTGCCATCCTGTGAGAAAATACATCCCAGGTACTTGAAACTGTCTACCTGTTCTAACTTTGTTCCTCCTATTTGGCACTCAATTTGTTTAAATCTCTTTCCCACAGACATTACGTTCGTTTTGGAGATGCTTATCTTCATATCATAATCCTTGCACCTCTGATCGAGCTCTGAAATATTAGTTTGCAACCTTTCAATCGAATCTGTCATTACAACTAAGTCATCCGCATATGTGAGACTGCTTATTTTGTTTTAACCTGTTTTAATCCCGCCCTGCCAGTCTATTGTTTTCAACATATGATCCATGAATAGTATGAACAACAGTGGTGACAGGTTACAGCCTTGTCTTACCCCTGAAACTACCCTGAAACATGAGCTTAATTTGCCATCTACTCTAACTGCTGGCTGACAGTCTATGTAAAGCCCTTTAATTGCCTGCAAAAGTTTACCTCCTATACCATAATCTTGAAGAACAGTAGTTTCCTCCTAGGAACATGGTCGTAAGCCTTTTCCAGATATATGAAACATAGATACAATTCCCTGTTCCACTCATAGCACTTTTCCATTACCTGCCAAAGGCTAAAGATCTGGTCCTGACAGTCTCTAAGAGGCCTAAACCCACACTGATTTTCATCTAACTTGTCCTCAATTAATACTCGCTCTCTCCTTTCAACAATACCAGAGAATATTTTGCCTACAACGCTAATTAAGGAGATACGTCCATAGTTGTTGCAATCTTTCCTGTTTCCATGTGTGAAAATTGGCGTGATTACCGCTTTCGTCCAGTCAGACGGAACCTGTCCCAATTCCCACACCTTTTCAATTATCCTGTGTAACCATTTGAGACATGATATTCCACTGTATTTGACGAGTTCCGGCTTAATTTCAACCACCCCAGCCGCTTTATTGCACTGTAATCTACTGACCATTTTCTCCACTTCCTCAAATGAGATCCTGTTTCCATCCTCATTCCTATTCCATTCTACCTGAAAATCTGACACATCATTGGACATTTCACCTACATTGAGCAATTCTTCAAAATATTCCCTCCATCTGCTTAAGGCGTCCACAGGATTGACTAGCAGCTTTCCTGACCTGCTCAAAACACTTGTTAATTCCTTCTTCCCTCCCTTTCGAAGATTGCTAATTACGCTCCAAAATGGTTTTCCCGCGGCCTGACCCAGAGTTTCTAGCTTGTTTCCAAAGTTCCCATGATTTCTGCTTGGAGTCTGCAATTATCCGTTTGGCTTTGTTTCTTTCTACAACATAACTTTCTCTGTCTGCCTGATTTCGAGTATGGGGCCATTTTTGAAATGCCTTTTACAGGCTGCCTTGACTATATCATTCCACCAAGCTGTCTGCTTCTTCCTGCCTTTACACACTACTTTTTCAAGACATTCTCTAGCTGCTTCCAGTAGTGTGTCCCTGTACCTTGACCATTCCTCTTCCAGTGACTGTAAATCATTACATTCAACTAACTGGAACCTTTCCGAGATCATTGTTATGTATTTGCGCCTAATTTCCTTGTTTTGAAGCTTCTCCACCCTTATCCTTCTACACATGGACCTGACTCTCTGCTCTTTTGGCCTCACAAAACCAATTTCACTGCAGATTAAATAATGATCAGTATCATCGAAGAACCCCATGAAAACACGGGTGTCCTTGACTGTCTTCCTGAATTCCTGGTCTGTTATTATATAGTCAATGATAGATCTGGTTCCCCTTCCTTCCCAAGTATAGCGGTGAATGTCCTCATGCTTAAAGAAGGAGTTTGTGATAACCAAGCCCATACTGGAACAGAAATCCAAGAGCTGTTTTCCGTTCCTGTTGGCTTCCATATCCTCTCCAAACTTACCCATAACCTTTTCATAACCTTCTGTTCGATTTCCTATCCTGGTGTTGAAATCACCCATGAGTAAAACACTATCCCTATCCTTCACTCTAACAATTACATCACTTAGTGCATTGTAAAACCTGTCCATCTCATCTTGATCTGTCCCTTCACAGGGTGAATACACTGGCACAATTCTAATTTTATTGCTGGTGATGGCCAAATCTATCCACATCAGTCGTTCATTTATGTACCTTATTGCAATTATGCTGGGTTCGATTGCTTTCCTGATGTAAAATCCTACACCCCACTGTGATCTTCCTACTTTGACTCCTAACAGGTAGACCTTGTATTCTCCGACTTCGTCCTCTCTCTCTCCCCTTACTCTAACGTTATTAACAGCTAAAACATCTAACCCCATCTTACTTGAAGCCTGAGGAGTCTCTGGTCTGTCAGTTAGGGGTGGGACTCCATCACCTCCAGAGGTCCAAGGCATTTTGCTCTGATTATTGCCAGCATGATATTAAAATACCTGGGAAGGAGGTTGCTAGGCTTACTTGCCCAGGGGCCCACTGGGTTTTACCCCTAATGGTGGATTAGTTAGTCTTTGCCGTCTGAGCACAAAGGTGGCCACGACTCAGAATATGGCCAAGATGCCCAACCTTATTCCAAAGTAACTGGTATCCCAACTGTCAGGACCAATTACTTGGCCACTCATACGTTGCCCGTGGTTCATGAACTAGGACATGACAGGAACTCACACCATGAACCTTAATATAAACACCCAAAAAATAAATATTAATAAACCATAAAATCAGAATCACATAAGGATTGAATATAATCAATTAAATACAACTAAAATGAATATATTCCCTGACCAGCAAATAATTCACCCAAACCAGAATTAAAAGATTGTAACAAATATTAACAAAACCTTAAAGGTAAATATCTATTATAATTAGCTGAAAGAAAAGGTATAGATCGAATAGAACCCACAAATATAATGAGAAGGAAAAAATTTAAGAAAATAAACTATAAGAATAATTAAAATCAATATAACCAAAATATGAACCCAAAATAATATTAATCAAAGGTAAAAATTTTAAATACCAAGATAAAAACAACCAAATAAGAATAAGAAAAAGTAATCAAGATAAAAATCTACCACCGAAAACAGCAACATGTAATAAACCAATAATACTGAAAGAAACAAAATAACTTCTATCATTGAAAGAATAAATACAAAAATTATTATTATCAGTAGATATTTGATAATGAAATAAACTAAAAGAATTAGAAGCTGTTAAAGTAGTGGAAAAAATAAAAAAATTAATTCAACTCAATAAACAATTCCATGAATTATATCCTTAAAATAAAAACCAGCCAAAATAGGTATACCACACATAATCTACACACATTAAAACAAACAGAACTTATAAGTATAAAATTAACAATTCAAACTATAAAACGTCTATCCTGAGAATTGCTTAAATTATGAATTATAGAACCAGCATATATTAATATAAACGCCCTAAATAAAGAATGACTTAATGGAAAAAAGGAAGATTAGATTATCTAATGGATAAAATTCTTATTATTACATGAAGCTGACTTAAAGTAGTAGGCAATATTCCTCCTTAAATCAAATTCAAAATTAGTTGAAGGCTAGCTATAAATATTGTTGAACAACCTATTAAAAGAAAATATGAACCAAAATCATAAATGAACAATACAGGACTAAAAAATTAATAAATACACACCAGCTGTAACAAACAGTAGTAGGAGCTGCTATAGCACCTGGAAGTCATGAAGAAAATGCTATAGCAGCAAAAGTTATAGCAGCAATAACAAGAAACAAAGTAATAATCCTTATCTTATAAGAATCAAAAATAAAATAATAATAATAAATGGATAAATAGAATTCGAAACAAAGCATCACCAACTGATATAATCAAAGCAATTCACATACTAGCATTACAAGATTATACATTGAGATAATAAATAACTAAACAATAAGAAATTAAGTGCAAACCACCTAACCTAACAGAATTCCAATCAAATTTGGATTAATAATAAAAAGACCAATTGAAAAAATAAATATGAAAACAATTATAACAAACTGATTAATATTTTTCATTATGTATTTAATCATAATAACTAACTAAGAAAAATACCTAACAAAAGATATAAAAATTAAAAACGACCATTGAAAATAAATGTTATGACTACCATAAAGCAATTTAAACCAAATAATTACCCCTCAATGAATAATCTATAATTAATTGTTAATTAGTAAATACTTAATTAATATAAGAAATAAGAGTTCAAAATAAAATAACCTAGTCAAAAGACAGTAAATAAATACATTACTTAAGATGAAAAACTCTTATCATTGGTTCCACAAAGCAATATTTTAAATTGAAATATTTAAGCTATTAAAAGTAAAACTTAACACTCTTTAAACATAATAAATTAAGAGATATCAGTGTAAAATTAAAAGATGGTATTCCTGGAAATAACCTAAATGACATTTATAAATATCAAAATAGCATACACCATGCTC
The DNA here is from genome assembly GCA_026315105.1 of Locusta migratoria. Classification (NCBI taxonomy): domain Eukaryota; kingdom Metazoa; phylum Arthropoda; class Insecta; order Orthoptera; family Acrididae; genus Locusta; species Locusta migratoria. Next base: position 254,448,124 of record CM048745.1, on the reverse strand, counting down.
TGAATAATAATATATGTTTACAGTGTAATAATAGCTCTAAAAGATTAAAAATTCAATAAAAAAATCATATAAGAAAATCAAGAAATAATTCTATTCAATAATCTAACTTCATATAAAAGATTTATGAAGGAGGCACAGCCATATTTAAAGGTCTTAAAGGAAATAACCAAAATGATATTCATGGCATTAAATTAATCATACCCCTGTTAATTAACAATTTTCATCCACCTAAACATTCATTAATATTATTAACAAACAAAATTAATTAATTATTAATGAAAGAGAACCTATACATCCCCATCAATTTATAGTTATTACACTAATCTCATGTAAGTAAAAGAACAAGAAGCAATTAAAGACTTTAAATAAACAAATCTAATGACAACACCACCAAATAATCTAAAAGACAAAATAATGCACTGGCTAGTTTTACAGCCCACTTTAGTTTTTTCGTTTTTTTTTAAATATTCTGACCACAAATAATCTATGTCTATAAATGTGAATGTCTGTTTGGTGTACGTTTATCACATCTGAAACACAAGACATAAAGAGCTAAAAATTTGTACAGTTTCTAATGTCTACCCAGGCATGGTTTTACAGCGATTGGATAGCTAGTTATCTATATATATTAATGTGAATGTCTGTTCAGTGTACACTTATCATGTCCGAACTACAAGACACAGTGACTTAAATATTTGTACAGTTACTAATTTATACCCAAGGAAGGTTTTAGGCACGGTTTTATAGCGATCTGATAGACATTTAATAATTTGAAGAATATAACACGAAATGTGTAACAATAATTACTGTTTGAAAATTATATTTACTCTTTGAAAAGGGTTTTATTGGTTTCATTGTTGCTTGACGGTTGTTAATGATAAAAGGGTGGAGTATATTGGGATAAAAAATTATTGGTGTATATAAAATTCTACATGTGTGAAAACTACACAATGCAAACGAATGTCTGAAGTCTCCTGTTGCAGTTCCATGCCGGTAGCTATAAGTGTGTGAAAGATATGGTGGTTGAAAATCGTCAAATTATAAATACATTCGGACTGAAGGCCAGCGATGACGTTTGCGGCTCTATAGCAAAGAGGTTACATACAGCGAAATGTGGTGCCACAGACCATATCTTTGGTCTATGGGTACTACAATGTCTTCAGTTCTTTCTCTGTAAGGATAAGCATACGAATAAAGAAATATAACAATAAATAAATAAATACTCAGGCAACGACGTGTTTTCAGCTAATAAAAAATATAAATAGTAAAAGTTGATAGATAATACAGTTATGACTCCACTATTGTGATAATAACATTGCATGTAATATTCTTTCTGGCCATATTTTAACAAACAGCCAAAATTATTGATATTTGAGTTTACCTTTGACAAATATTTTTTTTAAACTTTTACCTCTTTAAAAACCTACATTATAATTGTCACTTAATTTACTCATCTTAGGGAACGATCTTATTGTTCAAATAGAATAGATGTCAAACCACAATTTTTATTTTATTTATTCAAGACGACCGGTTCCGACACTTTATGGTGTCATCTTATGGTCTCATTAACATTAAACTGCTTGTTACAGTGCTCCACATAAAATATGGTAGGTATACTGGATGAAAACTACACAGCAAATTATGTTCTGGTAGATAGTAAGATATACAATGGATGGTTGGTAAAAATTAAAACAGTAAAATATACTGAAAATAATAACCACCATCCTGCACATGTCTGGTTCGTTTTAGTAGGTGCTGAACATTATGCATTCATAAATCAGTCACGTGTTATCCCTCATCCGAAACCTAGCCCAAAATTCTCTTTTGTATACGCCATATTTCTTTCTGTATTTGATGATTTTCTTATTACATCTAAATCATTGTTATTTCAAAGCAATGGCGCACTGAAAATTACCAAAGACACATCGTTGCTAGGACAATGAATTTCAATCAAATGCCTAAAAATACCATTTTCGCATATAACACCTGCTAGTAATGGTACAAGAATTACACATTACTCTCGCATCTGTTTGGGGTAGTGTAATGAAAGGTTAATTAGTTTGCGATGCATGAATCTCTTTGACGATGGTTCTAAACTTGCCAGGCATGTTGGCTCAGACTGCTCAGTCAGAGGATTCCCCTCAGGGGCTCAGCATTAGTTTGCTGAGTACGAGCTTGGCGAACCTGGGGTCCTGAGCTGTAGGTTGTGTCACGCCATCAGTCCGCCACACCATTAGCTCTGTACATGCTTCAATGACAAACCTTCGGTGCAACAGTGGAACGTTCTACGTTTCAGAGCCCGGGGACCTTGGCGTAATCGCCCAGGATGCGAGGACAATACAAACCTCTATAAAAAATCCTCAATCTCAAGGTGTGCCATGTGCCGAGGAGATGTGTGGCTGTTGAAGTTGAACAGTCACTAGCGAGCAACCTCTGAGGAACCTGCCGAACCTTAATTGAATAAGGCGTACCCAGGCAAACAGGGCTCTGTCTGAGTGGACCTTTATATCGCTAGCTACTCGTGGGAACACCATGAAATGTCCACAAAACATTGCCGCACGTACAACTGGTGTCTCTAAGAGTGGTAGAGGTGACTTCAGTGCCGCAGAGTATGGGCCCCAAACGATTCCTTCGCTGGCTACACGTTGGGGTAGATGTCAGGGTGAGGCTTATGCCCCGAAATACCTCATATGTAGCTGATGGGGGACTCCTAAGCTCATGCTCTTCATGGAAAACGTAGAGGATAAGTATGGTGAACTGGAAGGAATGTCACAAATGCGCTCTGGGTCGGTTGTAATAACGACGTCATGCCCAGCACAGTCACAGGAATTGCTTGCCTGTGACAGCTGGGTGATGTTTCCGTTAATATAAAACTGTACAAGACCTTAAACATGGTGCATGGAATAATATTCCACGTAGACCTTTTGTTGCAACTGGACAACGAACTGCATGCGAACCTAGAACGGCGGGGAGTTCATTTTATTCGACGAGTCCATAGTGGTCTGAAGGACAACAGGGTTGCCACTAGTGCCTTCATCTTAGCTATCGAGGGTGATTCATTGCCTGAGAAGGTTAAGGTGATGATCTACCGGTGCGATGTAAAGCCCTACGATCGTCCCCCTATGGATTGTTTTAAGTGCTGGAGGTTTGGGCATGTCATTCTGGTGTGATGCTAACCCTACATGTCAGGAGTGCGGATGTGCTGTCCATCCGAACGACCCCTGCGCCCCTCCTAAGTATGTGTTAACTGTGGCCTAAATCACTCCCCTTGTTCGCCTGTCTGCACGGTTTTGCACCAAAAAAGGAAGATCATGGAATACAAGACCTACGACCGACTGACCTACTCAGAGGCGAAGCGAAAATATCAAGGTCCACCCAGTGCACCTGGTTAAGACCTATGCGATGGCAGCCTCACCATCGTCGTTTACAGTACCTGGTCTACAGTCTGTACCACCTTCGCCAGTGGACTCCCAGGCCCACACAACTGACCCTGCCCCTTTTCCAGCTGGGGACACTTCCTCTTTGGTGGCTCCCACTGTTTTTACTGTAGGAGCAACAACTCCTCGAACATCAGAGTCACCAGTCCCCACCTTTCAGCCAGAGAAGCCCTCTGGCTCCTCTCACTCGGAAGCGGTCCCTGGAATTGTGGCGGTTTTCCCTCATTTAGCAGAGTTATGGCAGCATTGTCATTGCCCTGAAGGAAACCTGGTTTCCCCAAATGCGATGCCCTGCCTTATGAGGCTATTGGGGATATTATCGGAATCGCACAGATTATGACAAGGTTTAAGGTGGAGTCTACATTTTTGTCTTTCGTCTGTCTACAGTGAATCTATAACCCTCCAACGCCTTGAAAAGCTGTGGCAGTCAGGGTGAAGACTACAATCGACCTCACAATTTGCAGTGTATACCTGCCCCCAGACGGTGTGGTACCCCAACATGTCTTGGCAGCGCTGATTTCCCTGCTCCCCTCACCTTTCTTACTTTTAGGCCATTTCAACGCCCACAACCTCCTGTGGGGGAGTACTACAAATACTGGTCGTGGCAGAGATGTTGAGACTTTGTTATCTCAGCTCGACCTCAGCATTTTAAATATCAGTGTAGCCACTCACTTTAGTGTAGCTCACTGCACTTACTCTGCCATGATCTGTCAGTATGTAGCCCTGGATTTTTACCATCTGTCCACTGGAGCGTGCATGAGGACTTGTGTGGTAGTGACCACTTACCAATATTCCTTCCACTACCACAGCCTCAGTCCAATGGACGTTTGCCCAGATGGGCCACTAATAAGGCTGATTGCAACGAGTTTACTGCTGCTGCAAAGATTAGCCCTCCAACGGATGCCACCATAGATGTGGTGACTGAGAGTCTCACCACAGCCATTATTTCTGCAGCTGAACATACGATCCCTAGCCCTTCTGGACCCCCACGGCGGAGGACGGTGCCCTGGTGGTCGCCAGAGATCGCTGGGGCTATTAGGGGTCACAGGCGAGCACTCCAACGCTATAAGAGACACCCGCCCTTGGAGAACCTCATTGCGTTCAAACAACTCTGTGCACGGGCACGTCTTTTAATTAGGCGTCCTAAGCAGGAGTGTTGGTAACGGTATGTGTCCACTATAGGCACATGTACCTCTCCATCCCAGTCTAGGAGAAAATCTGACACCTCTATGGATACCAGCGTGCTTCAGGCATGCCAGGGAGCTATTTGTACGGACTGAGATGCAATTGCTGAACATCTCGCTGAGGACTATGCTCAGAGTTCTGCATCTGTGAATTACCTGCCATCTTTCCATGCCATGAAATAGCGGGAAGAATGGAAGCGACTCTCCTTCTTGACCCGCCGAATGGAATCAGACAATGCTCCATTCAGTGAATGGGAATACCTCTGTGACCTTGCACACAGTCCCGAAACCAGCCCTCGGCCAGATTGCATTCATAACAGATACTGAAACACCTGTCAGTGCCGTCTACATGAAACATCTTATCCATGTCCAATCGCATCTGGAAAGTGGTGATAAAGTATCATCGGCACCATTGATCCATAAAATCAATATGTTAATAAACTAATCCCTGAATGATAAAATAATAATTACATGATCATCAAACATAATGGATATTAATTTTAATAAAATAAATCACCCTGTATCAATTAGAATAATCATTATTATTCAAATGTTATTTATTAGTATAACAGCAATATTGATACAATAATTTTGTTTATCTTATATTGTAGTATTAACTTTTCTTCATGGTATGATAGTTCTATTTATTTATATCACAAAAATTGCATCAAATGAACTATTAAAATGAAATATAATAATATCATTTATATTTCTAATTAAATAATTATTTTATCAATTACATTTCGTAAGATTGATAAAACAATATTTACAGAAATAAATAAAAATACAAAAATCGTGTAAATAAAATAGTAAAAAAATTTTAAACAACTATCAAATCACTTATGACCGAAACTTATTATTGCAATAATGATTATTGCCAGCCACAGTGGCCAGTGACTGCGGTGCCCCAGTCACAGTCTGAACGGCCATTGTGGTCAGGGGTTCGAATCCCCTCTTGGGCATGGATATTTGTGCCGTCCTTAGTATTAGCTAGTTCATAAGTAGTTTGTAAGTTTAGTGACTGATGACCCCGTAGTTAAGTCCCATAAGCTCTACAAACATTTAAACATTTTGAATAATAATTATTATTTGTTTATTACTATGTTAGCTGTAGTTAAAATTACTAATATTTATCAAGGACCTATTTGCAAAATAAATAATAAATCTAATTATTACAGAAATAAAAAAAATACAAAAATCGTGTAAATAGTGCAAGCTTTCGTCGTCTTCACATAAAGATTCAGTAGGCAAATAAAATTTTAATTTGAGGCATACGTTGGTTATTTAAGTTGGTACACCTGATAATATTTCATATATTCAGTTACGGATGCTTCTGGTTTAACTTTCTGTAGCCTAACACAGTTTATGGATTATATTTTAACTGATGAACATGCACTTTGTAATCGCACGGGCTTGTTTTAAAGATTATTAATTCTTTTTGTAATATAATATTTTCTTTCCCAGCAGTTCCATTTAACGAAGCACATCACATAAACATTCACTAGTCTTTACCTATAAAAGTCATAACATTGATTTTAAATTGTAAGTCTTTTTACTGAGTATTTACATCCTTTAATTATTTTTAGTCTCTTTGATTCACAGATAATTCAAAGATGTTATTTTTAAAAGTTCTTCAATTACCAATAGGAAGGTCAGATGCTAACTACGATTGATGTGGTTGACACAAAATATTAAATTAATATTTCTTCTATATTTCACCTTAAGCACAGATTTACAAAACACGGTCAAAGTCACACTATATATTTTAAATATGCAGTTCTCTATAGTTCATTTCACAAAATTGCAGTTTGATATTCTTGGCAAAGTCAATATTTAAAAATTATTGCTTTTTTGAATCAAGTTGAAGTTATTTGATTTAATGTTTGTCAATGAAGAAAACCTTTTTACCAATGATTAATATTTTCTTCACTATTATGTTCCTATCACAAGGTAGAAATTTTCTATGTCTGTAGCCTATCCCAAATTGAACTCCTCAGATATTATTTATGCACTTGCATATAAGTTCGAATTAATGAAGCCTTTAAAATAAATTCAATCATAGTAAACCAAAAGTTCGGAATATTTTTTGCACCTGACTATCTATTTCAGATACAACCACAAAGACTGAGTGAGATCATATCGTTACAAGAAACAAATTCGGAGAGCTACTTTCTGCTGCTTTCATTATTTGAGACTTCATTTCCTCCCATGTCTTTCCTTGCAATTTTGATTTGAACATACTTTTAGTGTCTGCATCAATATTATTGGTTTCAAAATTCTTTCCCATAGGTTTCTTGCCATTTTTTACTGAATTTGGGATGAATTTTATTTTGAATTTAACAAGATAGTGACCAGAATCTATGTTGGCTCCTTTCTGAACCTTAACATTTTGAATTGTCTTAAATTCTCTTCTAGAAATGGCTATATGGTCAGTTTGGAACTCTTCATGGAGCTGATTTGGTGCTTTCCACGTCTTCATCTTCTTCGGATGTTTCTTGAAGTGTGTAGTCATAATTTTGAGGTTGAAGACTTGGCAGAGTTCCACAAGTCTTATTCCATTGTTATTTGTCCTCTTGTGTGCTGGATATTAACCAATGATGTTCTGGCATTTCCTCTCTTTGCCAAGCTGTGTGTTAAAATCCCCAAGTAGGACGATTATGTTTTCCTTTGGAATCTTCTGAATCATGTCTTCTAGTTCTTCCCAGAACGTCTGTACTTTGATCGGACTTTTCTTATTGTCAATATTTGTTGGAGCATGAGCATTCACTAGCGTATAAATTTTGTTTTTACATTTTATTGTCGTGGTTGAGAACCTGTTGGATGTAGAATTGAAGTTTATTACGTACTCCGTTATATTTTTCTAACAATAAAAGCTGTACCTAATAAGGAGCATTTTCCACAGATATACTCTGTTGGTTTTCATTTATAAATTCTGTAGTGGCCTGTTTCAAAAGAGTTTTCGTCAGTGTAGTGGGTTTCTTGTAATGCCAGAATTCGGACATCATGATGCTCAAGTGCTTGAGTCAGTTCTTTATGTTTTCCTGTTTTGATGAGCGAGTTATTGTTCACTGTTCCGATACTGTACTTTATCCTGAATGTAAGTTTTCAGGTCGTCTTTGTAAAACAAGAGCAGAAAGTGCAGGCTCCCCAGAATCCGAAATGTCTGCTTGTGACCAGAGATCGAGAGATTTTACTCCCTGGGGTAATTTGTTGTCTTTTCCACTCATTATCCATAAAATTTGTAAGGTGTGAGTGGTGGAGCTTTCCGAGGATTGCTCGAGATATAACTGGAGAGTTAATCCAGAAGGGTTTGTGTTTGGTCCATGTGAGCTATTTTATTTCGCTCAAGTCCCCTCGCAAGGCAGTTAGGACCCCCCCCCCCCCCCTATCAGTCACCTGGGACGTGCCACGTCGGAGTATCACCTTTCCGCCTGTTACGACAGTGTAACAGGTATATGGATAATTACCTTTATTATTTTGATAAGAAATGTAATTAGCCTATGCCTACATAACCCTTATATATTAGGTGATCCAGAAAATTACATACCAGCTAATCGTTTAGTGACACCAATTCATATTAAACCTGAATGATACTTTTATTCGCTTATGCAATTTTATGATCAGTTCCTAATAAATGAGGAGGGCTTATTGCACTAATAATATCAATTACAATCTTAACCCTGCGGCAGGTGCGTGGCGGCGTACAGTGCCGCCAATTTTATTTTCTTTCAATAATTACGTCAGCATGCCGAGCACGCAACAATGGTGCTAGATATGCTTTGATTGTTTTGTCACACGCCAAACTACATTACTGCGCCACCAATATACTCACCATAATAGCTGTGACTGACCTGTGGAGTGGACGACTGCACTGAGACGGCACTGTGTACTGCACGCGCCAGGTAATGTAAGTACATGTAGCCGTACCACTGTTGGATGTTTTGATGATTAGAAGCTTTGCTTTACAATTCTGTGGGTGTATGATGATTTAGTTATTAACATTGCTTTGGTATTAGAATTATTTTATTGTCTCCCAGATCCACAGAAAGGACTAACACCAGAAGAAATTGAGCATCTTCTTCTGCAATCATCTGACGAAGAAGATTACGCTGATTTCTCTGACAGCGATGAGGAAGCAGAAATAGTTGAAACTGCAGATCATTCTAACGAATCTGAGCAGTCATGCATTGATGAGAATGAAGTGATAGGAATGCCACATGATGAGTGCCATTTTATATTGGTAAGGACCAAGAAACATTGTGGATAAATAATCCGTTAGCACTACCAGGGAAAACAAAATGTAAGAATATAATCAAAGTCCTACCTGGCCCGAAACTGAATGGTAGAGAAATTAAAAGTGAAATTGAAAGTTTTCTCAAATTTTTTGATCCTGAGATAATTGATTATGTTGTTGAAAACACAAACAAGACATGTATAAGAAGATAACATCCGTGAATTACTCAAGGGCTAGAGATTGCAAAACTACTTCTGCTTCTGAAATAACGGCTCTCTTAGGAGCACTGTTTCTCATTGCTGTACAAAAGGGAGGATGCACAAATGTATTAGAACTGTGGGCATCAAATGGAACAGGGCAGTATTTAGCTACAAACGCTTTCTGTTCTTGCTCCGGTCACTCAGGTTTGATGATACTTCTACAAGAAAAGAACGACTAGCAACTGATAAACTGCTGCCATCCACAATCTCCAATAAGCATTTCTGAACAACTGCAGAAATAACGACAGTCCAGGGGAGTTCACAACCATAAACGAAATGCTTGTTCCATTTTGCGGACATTGTGGTTTTGTTCAGTACATGCCCAATAAGTCCGCTATGTACGGATTGAAGTTGTATGCATTCTGCGATACAGATCATATTAAAAGTTGCTGTTAAGAATGATGTTATACACAATAAAGAATTAATTCCACCCAAAATTTAAAAAAAAAGAAATAAAAGCTTTCTTATGTATTTGAATGTAGGCGGCACTGAGTGCCGCACGCGCCTGCTGATGTAAAAATCTTAGGCGCGCCTGCCGCAGGATTAAGTAATCAAATCATATTCTACATTATAGTAATTGTAATCTGCTTATTAACTTTAATGGTAAACGACCAGTAGAAGAAGCATATTTTATAACAGGACAAATTCAAATAATCGTTTACATTCCATACTTCTTAATCAATGTTCATATGGCAAAAATATGAGACTTTTTCACCTTAAAGTAAAGTCAATTAGCATAAGAAAAGCAAATGTTTTGAAAACATATGACAAGAAGTTTAATACTTGTAATAACTTTAAAATTATAAAAAAAGTAATCAAACAAGTGAAAAAGACATAATCCTTTAAGCCAAATGTAAATTACCACCAACCAAAATAAAAAAGTAGAATTAAAAGAATGCCTTAAAGAAATGAAATGGACGCCTGTTAGTTTCTGTCAAACAAGAACCCAAATGTATTAATACTTGCAATTAAAATAATTAATTATTTCAAGACAGGTAAAAAAAGGACGATGTCGTCATCAAGAACAACATGTCAGTCATTCAACGGATTCGAATGTGGAATATTCTACTCGAGTAGGTAAGTTAGAAAATCTGAAGAGAGAAATGGATAGGTTAAAGTTAGATATGGAAGAGATTACCGAAGTTCCATGCAGGATAAACAGGATTTCTGGTCAGCTGAGTACAGGGCTATAAATACAGAATCACTTGGTGGTAACGTAGGAGTAGGTCTGATAATGAATACGACAATAGGAATGTGGGTAATTTGCTATGAACAGCATAGTGAATGCATTATCATTGCAAAGACAGACACAAAACCAACACCGACCATGGTAGAACAAGTTTATATCCAACTAGCTCTGCCAATGAGGATATTAAAGTTGTGTGTGAGGAGAAAAGAAAAATTATTCAGAAAATTAAGGGAGATTGTGATAGGCAACTGGTACTCGGTAGTAGGAAAAGAAACAAAAGGAAATGTAATAAAGTTATAATTTATTTAATGTCCCTAGATTATCATTTTGCTAAAACTTGAACCCCACTCTTTTCAAGGCTTGAGGAATAGCAGTTTTATTTCATGTCTTAGTAAATATTGCTAGGTTTTTCTAATTTTGTTATGTTAATAATTTATTATAATATTAATGAATGTAACATAAATGTGACTTCTTCCCTACACCACTATCCCTGAGAGAATGTGCAGTTGCTTTACTTTTAAGTGCGTGCGAGAATCTAGGGCTGTCTGAATGTGGGGACTGATAGCTCGCTTTGCTTCGTTCTCTCTGGCTCATAGTCGATAGCTGCTGTGGCTACCAAAGAGGTTTCGACACCCTTTGGTTACAGTCCAGTCAGCGAGCCTTCCGTCAGGTCACTTCCCGCATCTGGTGGCCAATCGGTCTGATGATTCTGGGCTGATCGTCGGGTGAGGTAAGGTTGGTTCTGCTCTGATTTTTGGAGATGGTAGTGTTTCATTGTCTAGCACGTTTAACTTAGATTTGTGAACTTAGGATCATTTTTTTTTAAATATTTTCTGTGATCGTGTGTGGAAATGTTTTCTCGTTTTTAAATTCAGTGATTTCCAATAGGTAAACGTGGCGTGTGTGATTCTAGTTGCAGTTTGATAACTACCAGGTATGTTAAAACCTTTTGTGATCATGTGGCGGTGCATGAACTCTGTGTAAATACTTTCTAGTATTGTGGGGCCCGATTTCTAATAGGTGATATGTACATTTTTGTACAGTGCATGTAAAAATCTTCTCATAGTTTCCTTCCGTGAGTGAAATGTGTTCCACATGTTTGGTTCATAGAACAAAGCCTTCAACTTCCAGTCTTGTTTGTTCCATGCCCACCAGACAAGTAACTAAGCAGGTATCCATCTGATTTCCACTAATATTTTGTGATCTTCCCTCCCCGCCTATTTTAATGCTGCTGTTTCTACTCCGACTTGTAGTACGAACTCTGTCAGTAATTATCTCTCAGACTTGTGCAACCTCCCTTAATAGCTTCCTTATATAAGTCTAAACATTTCTATGGGATGCATGCTGTAATTCTTAATTTTATGTTTCTGACTTTGTAATTATTTCACTTTTACAAGTTTTGGAGACTGGACTTAATCCATCTCTGTAATCGCTTCCTATCGCATGTAGCTGCATTTCTTTCTCTTCTTCATGTAATTGTAAACATTTCTATGGTTTGCATTCCATAATTCTTATTTTTATTTTTCGACTTTCTAATTATTTCATTTTTGTGGTTTTTCTGATACTGGATTACATCCATCTCTGTAATCGCCCCCTATAGCATGTAACTGTATTTCATTCGCTTCCTTATATAATTCTAAGCATTTATATGGGTTACATTGCAGTAGTTAATTTTCTATATTTTTCGGAAACTGAATTCATTCAATTTTACCGGTTTTCAGAACCACTTGCGTCCGAGTTTCGGCTTCCAGGGTTCGCAGCAAGTCGCCTGAATTCACGCCACTTCTCATATAAAAAGCAGTGTCTAGATCGATTTCTAACAGACTGAAATTTAAGAACCCATCGTGATTTTATATAATGAATCCGATTTTCAACCACTTCGCCTTCAGTGGAGTGCGTTCATGTAGCCGTGTGTCGCCGTTAGAGTGTTTGCTCGCGGTCCAATTCAGATGTAATTTAACTGGGCTATACACACATACCATCTCAAAACAGACACGACAGAGCAGAGCCAGCTTCAAAGTGTTTTTGTATATTGTGTTTTGTGCTACCTCCGACTTGCTGAATTTCGCCTACTATAGCAGCGCATTCTTCTGCCTTGTCTCAGCATGCTGTTTTTGATGCGTTTCACTGTGGCATTGCGTGTGTGTGAGTGAATGAGTGTGGTTTGTGACTCTTTCCCCCCAGTAGCGTTAAATCATTTATAATTTAGTCTGGGCACCGTCCGCATTAATCCATGTAAGAGATGCATTTTATTGTATTAACAAAATTGGTTCCCCATATTGCTTGTTTTCTATCTGAATAAACAAGTTTAAGTTCAGCATAATAAGTAAGTTGCCTATAAATTGTGGTTTTAGAGCACCTTCCCTCTCTTATTTAATATTGTTCTTCACAAGTGCTGAGAACAAGCTCAGATGCAAATCATGTCTAAATTCCGTTGTGCCATAAAAGTTTTCTGAGCCACCTTTCTAAGATAACTTCAATTGTGGTGGCTTGCTTATTAATTTCTATGTGCAATAATGTGTGATCTGCTATGTATATTGACCACTGTAGTATTAACTTCCTGTTATTGAAGTAATTTGAAACGAGTCAGTTCTCAGTTTGTGTCAGGGGACAAGGCTATGTAGCAGGGAGTAACCGGTAGTTCACACGGACCTTATTTGCTAATTTTAGCGATAAAACAAGGCTCTTGTTTCTTACAGTGGTCGACTTTTAACATGGACTGGGAAAAAGGATGAAAGATGAGATCGCTTTTTAGAATTCTCTGCAGAGTGCAATTTAATGATCACCAAAACTTGGTTTAATAATCATGAAAGAAGTCTGTATACGTGGAAGACAACAGGAGACACTGGAGGTAACAGATTGACTTTATAATGGTAAGGAATAGATATAGATACCAGGTTTTAAATTGTAAGAGATATTCAGAAGTAAATGTAGACTCTGACCATAACTTATAGGTTGTGAACAGCAGATTAAAACTTGAGAAACTGGAGAAAGGTAGAAACGTTTGGAGATGGAACCTGCACAGATTGAAGGAACCAGAGGTGGTCGAGAGTTTCAGAGGGAGCAATAGGCAAGGATTGGCTGAAACGGAGGAAAGTAATACAGTAGAAAAAGAATGGATAGCTCTGAGACATAGCATAGTGAAAGCCACAGAAGATCATATAGGCAGAAGGACTAAGACTAATAGATTTCCCTGGATAACACAAGATATACTGAGCTTAATTAGTGAGAGGAGAAAATATAAGAATGCAGGAAGTGGAACAGGCAAAAGAGAGTACAGACATCTGAAAAAATGAAGTTGACAGGACGTGCAGACTGGCTAAACAGTAGAAATGCGAGATTGTAGAAGAATGTATAACTATGGGAATGATAGATACCCCCTACAGGAAAGTAAAAGAGATATTTCGATACAAGAAAAAACAGCAGTATGAATATCAAGAACAAAAATGTAAAACCAGTACTAAGCAAGGACAGGAAAGCTGAGAGGTGGAAGTAATATATAGAAGGCCTGTACAAAGGAAATAACCTTGAAGGCAGTGTTCTAGAAATGGAAGATGAAGTAGAGGAAGATGAGATAGGATATACTATACTGCAAGAATAATTTGACAGAGCATTGATTTGAGTCGAAACAAGGCCACTGGAATAGGTGATATGCCGTCTGAACTGCTGATATCGTTAAGAGAGCCAGTCATGAAAAGATTGTTCCACCTGGTATGCACGATATATGAGACAGGGGAAATACCCTCAGACTACAGAATACAGTAATTCCAAATAAAGAAAGTGCACATAAATGTGACAATTACAGAACTATCAGTTTAATAAGTCATGGTTTCAAAATACTAACTTGGATTATTTACAGATAAATGGAAAACCTTGTGGAACCCAAGCTTGGGGAAGATCAATTTGGATTTATGAGAAATTTAGGAACATGAGAGGCAATACTCACATTATGACTTATCTTAGAAGATAGCCTAAGGAAAGGCAAACCTATGTAGATTTGAAGAGATCTTTTGACATTGTTGACTGGAATACACTCTTTCAAATTCCGAAGGAAGCAGGGGTAAAATATAGGGAGTGAAGAGTTATATTCAACTTATACAAAAACCAGACAGCAGTTATTAGAGTCGAAGGACATGAAAAAGACAAAAACGATGGGAAGGGAGTAAGACAGGTTTGTGGCCTTTCCTCAATGTTGTTCAATCTGTAAATTGAGCAAGAAGTGAAGGAATGCAAGGAGAAATTTGGAGAGGGTATTAAAGGTAAGGAAAAATAAATAAAAACTTTGCAGTTCACTGATGACATAGTAATTTTGTCAGAGACTGCAAGGGATCTGGAAGAGCAATAGAATGGAATGGACAATGTCTTCAAAAGAGTATACAAGATGGACAGCAACAAGTGTAAAACAAGAATAATGGAATGAAGCGTCAGAAAATCAGGTGATGCTGAAGGAATTAGATGAAGTAATGTAAAAGTAGTAGGTTAGTTTTGTTATTTGGGTAGCAAGATAACTTCTGATGGCGAAAGTAAATAAGATATAAAATCCAGAATGGCTATGGGAAGAAAAGCGTTTCTGAAGAAGCTAAATTTGTTGATATCCAATATTAGTTTAAATGTAAGGAACTCCTTTCTGAAAGCATTTGTCTGGAGAGTAGCATTGTATGGAAGTGAGACGTGGACGATAAGGAATTCAGACAAAAAGATGACAGAAGCTTTCGAAATGTGCTTCTACAGACGAATGATGAAAATTAGATGGGTAGATCACGTACCTAATGATGAGGTGCTTAACTGAATTGGGGAGAAAAGCAGTTTCTGGCATGTCCTGACTACGAGAAAAGATAGATTTGTGGGAGATATCATCAAATCGTCAACTTAGCATTACAGGGAAGTGTGTGGGGTAAAAATCATAGACGGAGACCAAGGGACGAATTCAGTAAGTAGATTCAAAAGGATGTTAGTTGCCAAACTTATTCTCAGATGAAGAGACTTGCCCAGGACAGGGTAGCATGGACACGTGCATCAAACCAGTCTGCGGACTGAAGACCACAACAACAACACAATGCCAAAAATTTAAAGTCAAACTTATGTCGCAATAAATATTTTGAGCAACAGAACGCAAAGAACCCAATAATGAATAATTTGAATTTGACGATCAACCAGCAATTATTAATGTGTAAATTCCAAATCTAGTACAAAAAAGAAATATCTATATATATATATCTATATATATATATATATATATATATATATATATATATATATATATATATATAAAATGCAAAATCTCGACTGAGTAACTGACTGAATGACAGACTCATCATCGCCCAGCCTAAACCACTGAAGATAAAAACTTTAAATTTGTTGAGAGTGTTGATCTCTCAATAGGGGACGCAAAAAATTGATTTTCCAAAATATGTTGCTGTTAACTCAAATTTTAAGCTACAACTATGAAACTTTGGCTATGGAATTCTTGGCCAGAATTTAAAATAACACGAGTTTCTCTATTTTTGGAAATTCAACAAGTATGAGGGCAAAATAGGCGATGAAAAATTCTTTTTGAAAACACATTGCAATTAAGACAATTTTCCAGGTAGAGCTGCAAAAATTGATATTTGTGTAGTTGGTTAGAACTTAAAAATACATGATTCAGTGTTTTTGGATATTCAACCATAAAGGGGGTTAAATTGGAGAGGGATGTTTTTCACAAATCTGTTGTTATTTAAGCAGTTTTGAAGTTAGAACTACAAATTTTCGGATTTCGATTCAGGGTTCGAATTTAAAAGACGCCTTTTTCGGTATATTTGGAAATTTGAGCAATAAGAGCGGTGAAATAGGGTCTGCAGATATTGATTTTGAAAATATGTTGCTGTTAACTCAAATGTCAAGCTATAACTACAAAACTTAGGATATGGACTCTTGATTGGCATTAAAAAGACACGAGTTTCGGTATTTTGGAAATTCAACAACTAATGGGGTCCAGCATTCGTAATGTCACGAGTGCTGAACTGCTGTGCACATCGCTCTCGATTTTTTATATAATTTTAGGATTAATATAATTATTGTAACTGTTATATCGTGATAATATTCAACCTAGAGGTGTTTTAGTAAAGGATCGCCAGTTATTTTAGAGTTTGTTGTGCCGTATTTGCTTTACGTTGTGTTATTTGTGTTCGCGTGTGCGCCAGCATTGACGTCTTACTGCTTTGTTTACATCTGGGGGGATTGGTTCCAGCCGTAGCGGTCTTCGAAAGCTAAGTTCCAATAAGTGTTTGTGTTATCGTAGTTAAATTATTAACGTTAGTAGATTTCAGAAGGTGTTATCTCGCTAGTTATTTATTCAATTTAGTACTTTTCAACAGGTGTCTTCTTGCTACTTTTAACGTAATTGAGGCTGCGAAACTTTCCGTTACGATATTTGATAACTCTTGTACTCTCACTGTGCTTAGTTACTTTATTAGTGACGCTTGAATTTGAACTTGTTTACACAATCAACAGTGCAAAGTTTCTGTGGTAGTGTTATTTGCTCTTTTCTGCTACTAGAAGTTGTAGTATTAGTTGTTGTTGTTACTTGATTTGTAGAGACTGAGATTTGTTGACGGCTGTAGTTAAGAGGTACTTCCTCGTCCTTTTGTATAAACGTAACTTACATAACGTAGACGTCTAGTTTTTCATAACAAATAATTGTGAAATTTTACCGTGAGTGAAAAGTGTGGGCTCTGTCGTAGGGTCATGCATAGTGGGCTGCAGTGTGGGATTTGTAGTAAGTATTTTCATGGGGGGGGGGGTGCAGTGGGGAAGCCAGTGGACATTGTCGTGCGGTTCTCTCCTGGAGCTGTAGGATTTGCAGCAGGAATAAGATGATAGAGGAGCAGGAGCGTTTGATCTGCGCCCTTCAGGTGCAGTTGAAAAAATTCTGAAGAGGAACTAGGTAGGTTGAGGAGGGGAAGGGGGGCTGGGGGATGGGAGCTGGCAGCTGGCAAGAAGGTACCTAGGATGAGGTATTCAGATAGCTTCACGTTGCAAGTTGCAAATAGGTTTGACCAACTGTCAGAGTTGAGTGGAGATGAACCTCCTGTAGCTCTAGGTACGCTGTAGTACGCAGCAGACCTTAGCTGTTAGGAAGCCGACATCTGCAGAGAGGCCTCTTAGGAAGAAGAAAGTTCTGCTGTTAGGCAGTTCTCATGGCACAGGTGTTGGCCAACAGTTGCAGGAAGTACTTGGGAGTGAGTACCAGGTCACCAGCATAGTGAAGCCTAGTGCAGGGTTAGCTCAGGTCGCTTGTAACATAGGGGACTTATGTAGGAATTTCTCAAAAGAGGATCAGGTAGTTATAGTGGGTGAGGCTGGGAATAGTCTTGATAGGGATGGGGAATATGATATAGGTGGTGATCTGGAAAGGATAGCAACTCAAACTGGTGGCACAAATGTGCATTTCGTGCAGCTGTTTCAGTGTCATGATAGGCCTTGTCTTAATAAAGCTGTCAGGCGTGTTAACATGGGGCTTGAGAAGGCGCTGATGATGGAGGGCATGGATCACATTGCAGTGGTGCCAGTTGAGACTATCCAAAAGTCTGATTTTACTAGGCACGGTCTGCACCTCAATAGGTATGAGAAGGTGAGGTTGGCGAAGCTCATAGGTGACAGTGTAGTAGGGGGTGGGGGTGTCACTCATGGAAAAATTCCTGTAGTAGTTGGTGTTAGGGCTGCACCTTTTTTAGACTGAGAACAGCTGATAGATATTCATGCTTAAAGGAAGTCCCTCTAAGAAAGGAACCAAAGGACAAAGTCTAAAAATCTAAGTAATAAGGAAATTACTGTTTCTTATCAAAATATACAGGGTATCAGAGATAAAGTCAATGAACTGCTTATTGATACTGATTCTGACATTATTGGTATTTCATACAGGTTAGCTGCCTTCTACTCTAGGAGTTCCTTGCAGTGTGGGGGGGGGGGTGGCCATATATGTAAAAAACGATTTTTCTTCAGAGTCAACCGATTATTCTAAACACTGCACAGAAAAGAAATTTGAATGTTGTGCAGGAACTTTTAATGTTAATGGAACTAAACTAGTAATAGTTGTTATTTATAGGTCCCCTGACACAGATTTTAAAATGTTTCTGCCCAAGCTGGAATTGGTTCTGGGTTCGCTGTATATGAAGTATAAAAATTTAATTGTGAGTGGAGATTTCAACATTAATTTGGTAGGTGATAGCTCAAGAAAAAGTCAGCTGTTAGATCTATTTAATTCCTATAACATGATGCAAACAATATTTTTTTCCAACGAGAGTGCAAGGAAATAGCAGTTCTACCATTGACAATATTTTTGTTCATTCTTCATTATTAGAGGGGCACTCTTTCAGCAGAATAGTAAATGGCCTATCAGGCCACCATGCCCAAATTTTAATTCTAAAAAGTATTTGTTCTCAAACAAATGTTTAACATAAGTATCAACAACTCAGAATATTTAATCCAGTTGCAATTGAGACGTTTTTAAGCCTAATTAAGGAACAAGAATGGCAGGATGTTTATAGTGCTGATAATGCAGATGATAAATATAATGCTATTCTGAACACATTTCTTATGCTGTTTGAAAGTTGCTTTCTGCTAGAACGCTTAAAACAGGGTACTTCCAGTAACAGACAGACAGGGTGGCTGACAAAGGGGATAAGAGTATCATGTAGAACAAAGCGGAAATTGTATCAAAATGTTAGAACAGTCAGAATGAAGATGCAGTAGCTCATTACAACAGTACTGTAAGGTTCTGAAAAATGGCATTAAGAGTGGAAAAAGTATGTGGTATGCAAAAAGAATAGCAAACTCTAGGGATAAAATTAAAACTATCTGGTCAGTCATGAAGGAAGTGCCTGGCAGCAGCAGCAGGTAGAAGATACAACGGCAGTGCATAGTAGAAATGTTTCTGTCACTGACAAGTTAGATATATGTGCAAAATTCAGTAATATCTGAATATAGTGTGGGAACTAAACAAAACCCTAGTTTCTACAGGTAATCAAATAACATTTTTAGAAACTGCCTTTCCGAGGCTGTTACCTGAAACGGTCCTTCATGATACTTCCATAAGGGAGGTTGAGTCAATAATTAAATCACTAAAGACTAAGGACTCTTGTGGATATGATAGGGTATCTAGCAGAATTCTAAAGTACTGTTCTCCATATGTTAGTCCAGTACTATGCCATATTTGTAATTTTTCCTTTCAGATTGGTCAGTTTCCTGACAGATTAAAGTACTCAGTAGTGAAATCACTTTATAAAAAAGGAGAAAGGGATAACGTAGACAACTATAGACCTATTTCTATGCCATCGGTTTTTTTCTAAAGTTATTAAAAAGGCTGTATATTCAAGATTAATTGATCATTTCAGTTCACATAATTTGTTGTCAAACGTACAGTTTGGTTTCAGAAGTGGTTTAACGACTGAAAATGCTATATTTTCGTTTCTCCATCAGGCACTTGGCGGGTTAAATAAGAGGCTACAGACATTAGGCGTTTTCTTTGAATTAACAAAAGCGTTTGATTGTGTTGATCACAAAATATTGTTGCAGAAGCTAGAACATTATAGAATACGGGGAGTAGCTCACAACTGGTTCACCTCTTACTTTAATAATAGACAACAGAAGGTAATTCTCTGCAGTGTAGAAAATGGCTATGACGTACAATCCCAATGGGGCACAATTAAGTGTGTGGTGACCCAGGGGTCTGTTTTGAGACCAGTGCTGTTTCTTA
The DNA here is from genome assembly GCA_026315105.1 of Locusta migratoria. Lineage (NCBI taxonomy): Eukaryota > Metazoa > Arthropoda > Insecta > Orthoptera > Acrididae > Locusta > Locusta migratoria. Next base: position 254,428,084 of record CM048745.1, on the reverse strand, counting down.
TTTATATAAATGAAATGCCTTCGAGTATAACAAATGACTGTAAAATATTTTTGTTTGCTGATGATACCAGCTTGGTAGTGAAGGATGGTGCTTGTAATATTGACACAGTATCAAATAATGCAGTTCAAGAGATAAGTTCATGGCTTGTAGAAAACAATTTGATGTTAAATGACAGTAAAACTTAGTTTTTACAATTTTTAACACATGATTTGACGAAAGCTGACATTTTGATTACACATAATGGGCATATGATAAGTGACACTGAACAGTTCAAATTTCTAGGTGTCCATATAGACAGTAAGCTGTCATGGAAAGCCCATGTTCAGGATCTTGTTCCAAAACTAAATTCTGCTATATTTACCATTAGAACAATATCTGAAATAATTGATTTTTCAACATTAAAAGTAGTATATTACGCTTACTTTCACTCACTTATGACGTATGGCATTGTTTTTGGGGTAACTCGCCTGATGCAAAAGGATATTTCTGGCTCAAAAACGGGCAGTTCGAGCCATATCTGGTGTAAGTTCACGAACGTCATGTCAACCCCTTTTCAGTAGTCTGGGAATTTTGACTCTGGCATCACAATACATTTTTTCTTTAATGTTGTTTGTTGTTAATAATATAGCTTATTCCCACGAGTTAGTAGCTTTCACTCGGTGAATACTATACAGAAGTCGAATCTACATTTGCATGACACCACCTTGACACTTGTGCAGAAAGGTGTACAGTATTCTGCGGCATCCATTTTCAATAAGCTGGCACAAGAACTAAAGAATCTTAGCACTAATCCACAATCTTTCAAATATAAATTGAAGAGTTACCTCATGGCTCACTCCTTTTATTCTGTCGAGGAACTCATAGAAAAGTTAAACAATTAAGCTAATTTATTTTTTCTTCTTTATTGATTCTTTTCACTTTGTCTTAAGATTATCGTGTGTATAGGACTACTTAAAAATTTTCTATTACCATTATTGTGTAACAATTAACGTATTGACTTGTTCCATGACCATAGAGTCGTACTCCTCGATTGGGTTCTATGGAACAGAAAAAAACAATAAATAAGTAAGGGATCAAAAATTCTTTTGGAAAGCACATTGTTGTCAACACAATTTTGATGCTAGAGCTGCAAAAATTCGTTTTTTTTTATTGTTCGTAAAAATTCAGTAAATATGTGTTTCAGTATATTTGGAAATTCAACCATCAAGGGGATTAAATTGGAGAGAGGATGTTTTGCGAAAATCTTTTGCTATTAAGGAAATTTTAAAGCTACAACCACATAATTGGGTATATGTTATATTAGTCAGAAATAAAAAGATACGTGTTTTGGTATTTTCAGAAAATTAATCATTCAGAGAGTGAAATAGGGGATGACACATTATTTGAAAATACGTTGCTACTAAGCCAATTTTGAACCCAGAACTACAAAACAAGATATTTGCATACTTGGTTGTATTTGAAAAGACATATGTTGGGTTATTTTTCAAAATTCAACTATTAAGGGGTGCCATATGGGAATACAAGTAGTAAAATCAAATGCTCAGATGTTTGTAAACGTTAAGAGACTTAACTAAGTGCTCATCAGTCCCTGAGGCTTACAGTCTAATTACACTAACTTAAACTAACATAGACTAACTTCTGCGAAGGAAAACACAAACACCCATGCCCGAGTGATGAATCCAACCTCCGATGGTGAACAGCAGTACGCACTGCAGCATGGCACCTCAATACGCACAGCCATTCAGCCGTGGCTACAAATAGTATCACAACATTTCATTATAATAGTACTTATGAAAATTATTATTAAGAGGGAGAAACAACTGGTGCAGACCAACCAGCCTATGCATGTGAAGCAGCGGATGTTAACCTAGTCAGTTATATAACGAAAAATAACTCAAATGAATAAAAAGTTATTAAATTAAAAACGGGTGAAAAAAATATAAAAAATAATTTGACATAAAAGGAAAAGACTGTTCTCTACAAATTGACTTAACAGCATTACTAAAAGGATGAGGAATGCTCAAAAACCCCCATTTCTTTGGACCTTTATGAATCTAAATACTCTGTTATCCCTAAAGTAAGTTGATCTTATAATCACAAAGTATGGATCGAATAAATATAAATTAATGATTAAATAAGGAAGAGTTTATTGATTTTTCTTGCCTTCCCAACCAAGCAATAAAATAAATATTAAAATTTTAACCAACTAATAAAATATTAATTAATAATTGTAAAGCCTTGTATGGTCGTCTTGTCCTCAAAATCTATCTATGACCTTTAACTTAAAAGTTACATTTTAAAACTAATTAATAGACAGTTAATTACTTATCAAACCATTAATTCCAGCCTCCAATTAAGAAATTATAGAGTACGTTACTTTTGCATGCTCATAATACTGCAGCTCTTAAAGTATTACTCAGTGAGCAGGCTTAACTTCAAAAGACACGTTTCTGATAAAAAGGCGAAAATTAGTATTGCCTAGTTCGTTATAATAAACTAGTAAAAGCCTGGAAGTCAATAAAATTCACTGCCGTTCTAGATATTATGAATTGTGATTAAGAATATCTGTGCAAAGGTGTCTGCTAATTCAAATTGAATTACCCAAGGAAGCAGCGAGGACACTCCTTTGCTTACTGCTGCACAGGGTTTCCTTGACAGTCTTCACATTTCACATTCATGTCACTACAAGGAATCTTCATAAACAGTGGTTTTCCTATTTGAAACTGTTTTAAACTTTTTTCTTTCGTTCAGCATTACTTGGACGTTTTCTAGAATTTCTCTCTTGCTTTTGTTCGAGTTACTCATTTGTCAGGAGAGACACATATGTTCAGCATTTGAAGCAAGCCCTGCTTTCACTTTGCTCAATATTCTTATTTTGTTGAGACAGGCTTTTTTGTCTTGCATCTGATGCAAGCCTTGTTTCTCTATGCTCAACTGTTTCATTTTCCTGATAGAGACAAATTTGTTTTGCAACTGAATCAAGCCTTGTATTTCTCTGTTCAGTGGATTGTTTTTGTCACAAAAGCCGTTTCTTTGTAGCTTTAGCTTCTTTTCTCCCCTCTTCAGTGCTGTATTTTTAGGAAGCATGTTTAAAAGAAATTATGTAATGATGTAGTTCTTATTTAAAACAGATTATTGTCAAGGTAAACAAATGTTCAACTTTCCCCTGACCCACTCAATTGTTGTTCAGCCTTAAAATATTTAAATCTCATGTGTTTCGGTTTGTCGCTGATAGCTATTATAAACGTTATTCTGTAAAGTAACTGTGAGAGAGTAATGTTCTGTGCTAAACTTCATAAATATTCATCACTGTTAGATAGACATTGGTGTTTAGTGGGAAAACTTATATTCTTACATCAGTATTAAGTTCTCTAAAACACCAACATATTGGTGGTATGAATACAATATATGAGCTTCGGTATATCCATCCTGAAGATTCAACTGGATTCTCCAATAAAATTTTGATATGGTCCAGGATACCAATCCACAAACTAAATACATATATATATATATATATATATATATATATATATATATATATATATATATATATATATATATATATATATATATATATATATATATATATAAAAATCTGTATTCTATATTGTACTCTATGTCTTTGTCCAGTTTTAACATAATTGCATCAGTATTGGTAATAGCATGTCTAAATATATTTCAAAAAATATCTAACAGTGATGATATCGATGATCTCTAGCACAGAGCATTACACTCTCACAGTTACTTCACAAAAAACAAAACTGGTGTATTGTGATGAGCCAGTTTCTTGGCCACCATTGACAAGATGTTTTCAGTTGGTGAGAGATCTGAAGAATGTGCTGGCCAGGGCAGCAGTCGAACATTTTTCATATCCAGAAAGGCCCGTACAGGACCTGCAACATTTGGTTGTGCATTATTTTGCTGCAATGTAGGGTTTCACAGGGATTGAATGAACAGTAGAGCCATGGCTCGTAACACATATGAAATGTAAAGGCTATGGTTCAAAGTACCGAAGATGCGAAAAAGAGGTGACCGAGACATATAAGCAATGGCACCCATACCATCACGCCAGGTGATACGCCAGTATGGTGATGACAAATACACACTTCCAATGTGCGTTCACTGCGATATCACCATACACGGATGCGACCATCATGACGCTGTAAACAGAACCTGGATTCATCCAACAAAATGACTTTTGACAGTCGTGCACCCAGGTTCATACCACCATCGCAGGCACTCCTGTCTGTGATGCAGTCTCAAGGTTAACCACAACCATGGTCTCCGAGCTGATAGTCCATGCTGCTGCAAACATTGTCGAACTGTTTGTGCAGAAGATTGTTGTCTTGAAAATGTCCCCATCTGTTTACTCAGGGATCGAGACGTGGCTGCGTGATTCATTATATACATGCGTATAAGATGCATGTCATCTCAACTGCTAGTGATACGAGGCCGTTGGGATCCAGCACGGCATACCATATTGCCCTCCTGAACCCACCAATTCCATTTTCTGCCAACGGTCATTGGATCGTGACCAACGCGAGCAGAAATGCGATACGATAAACCGCAATTGTGATAGGCTACAATCCGAGATTTATCAAAATCGGAAACGTGATCGTACGCACCTTTCACAAGGTATCACAACAACGTTTCACCAGGCAACGCCAATCAACTGCTCTTTGTGTATGAGAAATACGTTGGAAACTTTCCTCATGTCAGCGTTTTATAGGTGTCACCACCGACGCCAACCTTGTGTGAATGCTCTGAAAAGCTCATCATGTGCATAACACAGCATCTTCTTCCTGTCGCTTAAATTTCGCTACTGTAGCAAGCCATCTTCATAGTGTAGCACTTTTAATGACTAGGAGTGTATATTAACCAAAAATATTCACTGAGATGGATTCGATCTGATGATGATTTCAGTGTAGACTGAAACCTCTTACCATGTTATAAAATAGATAATAATAACTTTTAGAGAACCTGACCGATGTTTCCATTTTTTAATTATATATCAGTTCGCTGCTTTCCTAACAGGAAACAATGTTTTCCAAACTCATTAAAACTATTTGTAGTGTGGTGAGTATTAATAGAGCTTATTTCAAATATATGGGAGAAATGTTTGCAACAGCAGTGTTTTCAGGCGTATCATTATCGTATTGAGTTTTCTGTCCCCGATAAATCAATGAGATAATTACTTCTGTTTTCAGAAAATTTTTATTCTTGAAACTACAGAAATTAAATGCCTTTCTAAGTCAAAAATATTAGTTATCACATGATGTGTGTACGTCTCAAACGCTCAAATTAAAGACTAATTACAAACATAGTAATTAGACTCTTCCTTGCATTCTTACCTGCAAAGTGGTGAAGTTTTTGTGAGAACAGTGGAAACAGTAATTTCAGGAAGTATATATTTTCATTAAGCTTAATTTGCCTTATTGCATATTATTTACTCTTTTATTATGATCGACAATAATATTATGGGATTATTTATCTCAAGTATGATATAATCTATTCTGGTGACAGTAACTAAACTGTTCATCTGCACAGTAAAACCGTTATATGCTTCCAGAATTTCTGAACATAGGGTTGTTGAACATTTACTTCATATAGTGCGATTAAAAATAATTATTTTTGTCAAATAACTTGTTTCTGTATTCTACTGTAAATAAATTGTGTTTTCATATGGAGTAAATACTTAATATTCACTGGAAGACTTTGGAGGTATTCATGTGCTATGTTTACAAATTTCTGTTCTTGCGACTTCCAGCTGCTTCATGAACAAGACTTCACAAGAAGCTATCACAGGTTGGATGAATAAGTATATCATGAACCTGAAAAAATGGAATGATGGATTAAGAATATCTCTGTGAACGTCATTGTGATGTACATGATGTATAACAATAACTGTAGTTACAATTATATAAACATCAAGTAATCTCTAACTAGAAATATGTCCTATGTGAATAATGTGTTTTTATGTAGTTTTATCAACTGGGTAATTACCTGCACATGTGTGGGCTGGGATAGCATGTAAATTACTGCAGCAGCAACGTCTTCTGGTTCTAAATGTGGTACTTTCTCAAACAAATCTGGTATCTTTGAATTGTTGTTGAGAAGAACCTCTGTCTTGACCGCTGCTGGAGATATTTCCTGCAAAAAAAGTTTTATTAAAATAAAAAGAAATATCTGAATTGAATCAGGCTATGAATGTATCGACATTTCAACTAGTTATGAACAGTAAATCAAAACAAGCCAGTGAAGCTACTTCAAAGCGCCATGAAGAACATCGCCACTTAGATCTTATATTAAAGTGGAATCACATAAACCTAAACATGTTTTATTTTATGCTGCCTTTTCCTTGTATCAGACGGGACATTTCAATTACAACCGTTGGTAAATAGTCATGTCACATTAATGTAGATGAACTATGAACTACAGTTACATTACTGTCCTTCGAAACAGTTACTTCCCATAATCATGCACTGCTTAGCTCTGTGATATGTGACTGGAAAATTTGCTTGAAGTCTTCCTTTAGGATGGTGTTCAAAAGCTTCGTCATGTTTCATTAAATGTAAGGAATATTGTAAAATCTCTTTCCGTTCAAAGCGAGTTTCAGTCGAGGGAATAGGAAGAAGTGTGGAGGATTGAGATCCGGTGAGTACCGTGTATATTCAAGTTGCACCAACCCCCTTTTTCTTTCAGGAACTGTTTGGCGATGTTGACTGTGTGGGCGAGCACTATCATGCAACGTTTACATCAGCCATACTCGCCTGTTCTCAATCGTCCAGACCTGTTGCTATTCCCTCGACTCAAACTCTCTTTGAAAAGAAAGAGATTTTACGATATTCCTGACGTCCAACGAAACGTATGCGGATTTTGAACGCCATCGCAATGGAAGACTTCGTGCAAAGATTGCAGGACATATATCACAGAGCTCAGTGGTGCGTAGTTACCAGAGGTGACTATTTCGAAATACAGTGAGGTAACTGTAGTTCATAGTTTATCTACGTTAATATATACGGATTATTCACCGAACTTCATTGTGAGAAGCTGTAGAATGAACTTTATTTCCCAAGCACATACAGAAAATCACAGACTGCAGATTAAATAAAAAATATTAATGAACATGTATAAAAATGAATGTATGATAGTACAGGTACATCCATGAATATGTATGGATCGATTGAATGACTCTATACAATACTCTTATTTGTCTTGCACATTGAAAGGAGTGTTTAAAAAGGCAGAATATCGACTTCCATTAATTTTAATGTCTATAAATGATATGGAAATATCTGAAATTATATGTGATACATGTACTGTAATGACAACACCGAGTACCATAACCATTCTTTTGTTCATGCTTACAGAACTATATCTTTCACATTCCAGGAGAGACTCTGACATTAACAAGAAATGAGAGTTTCAGTACATAATAAACAGCTAATGGCCTTGCCGCATCTGTTGATGCCTCTTGGCTTTGGAGGACATGATGGCCTGCTCGTACAGTTGGATCTTCCGAGGCCTAATCTTTCAGAATATACAGGTGATTCAGCGGGAATTAAACATGGTTTGCGATGTCATTTGATGTATGAAAATAAACTGAAAAAGTACTGTGAACAAGTGGCAGATTTTAGATCGTTATGCCACTGGAATGGGTTGAAGATTACTCACATCCATGAATCAATATAAAGACACTTGCGAATATTAATTACTGAAATGATTTTTAAGCTCTGTGGTGGATCGAATAATGCTGGGAAATATAACCGATCCGTCCTACAAGAGGTGTAGGGGTGGTACAACAGATGGCAGGACGTTTGGAAAACATAATATTTGAGAAACAACGGCCAATGTACCTGCAACGTGAGAGATTATCGAATCACTGTACAAGAATCAGAATAACAAATTTTCTCAACCTTGGTTGGAGCTGGCTGACCCATTATCTGGCCTTCAATGTCACGCGACCTAACCCAGATTGACTTTTGTTGCTGGAGCTGAATAACGTGGGATGAGTACGCTATGAATTGGGATAAAAGTGATGAACTTGTCGCTAGTATCATTGACACTGTTATCCGCATTAAAATATGCCGACATGATGATCGATATGCGACACAACACACCCTTGAACAGTTCAACATGTTGGCAAGGTCTTAAAAATTATGAGACATTCTTCCTGCATTAGTCTTACTACAATCCAGGCAATATAGCGTCCATATTGTTACAAAATACAAAACATGTGAATTAATAAATTGTATTTTTAATACTTCGCACCCTTATGACCACAGATGAAGAGATAATGAACCAGAACGTAGGTGAAAGCGAGACTAAAGGACGTCATTTTAAATGTTATTTAAAATAAAAACTACAAATGTAATTTAATGCTATTATACACTGCTGGCCATTAACTGCGTTGTACGAGGAAACAGTACTGTATCTACTGTGTGTATAGAGAATAGTATGAATTTCATGGAAATGCTTCACAATTCCCAAATATTTATGGGAATTTGATGTACATCCAAAACTCATTCCCACTCCCATTTCTCTCTGCGTCCTTTCGTTCGACTCTCTCTCTCTGTAAATGTTGTTACCGTGCCCATCTAACCCTCTCCTCCTTGTGCCTCCTCCTTCTGCCTCTCACTCTCTCCCACACATTCTGTATGTCTATTTTCTTCACCCATCTGCATCCTTTTACCCCTTACCTGACCTGTTATTTGAAACAATGAATCGGTTGGGATCATTGGTAGAGAGTGAATGGGAAAGACTTACCCACCAGCTGGATGTTTTTAATAGCCACAGTTACAGTATTCGGTACAGTAAATCTGAAAATGTGTATGGTTATAAAGTTTGTAGGAGTTCAGATTCAATATTATAAGCTGATAAGCCATAAATATATGTAAAGGGTTTTGTTTTGATCGAAGTGCTGTAAACCGTGAGGAGTAAATGAACAGGTGAAAGAACCCAGTGAACAGCGGTACTAATAATAAAAATAATAGTTACTCGAAAAAGCACATGATGTAGGAAATGTACCTGTGAATTACACGTACCAGCGTTTATAATACTGGGATGGGAGGAGGACATGGACAGCAAGAAAGAGTGAAGAGGAATGAATAGAAGAAGGCGGCGGAGGAGGAAAAAATGCGATTGTACACAGAGGAGGAACAGGAGGAGGGGGAGGAGTATCACGAGGAAGAGGAGGAGGTGAGGGAGATGGACAGAAAGAAAAGGATGGACTAACAGAGGACTGGAACAAACAAAGAAGCACGAAATTCCGGGTTTGAGCTAGGTTTTTTTAATTTTTATTTATTTATTTTATATATAACTGCCGAAACCACCACAGGGTGAAGCTAGTCAGCATTTAAATGTCTACTACTTCATTGTTTGTTGTGTTAGTATTTGATACAGCTACAATATTGCGAACAGAATGCTGTTGATTCTACCAACACGAATTTTCTTTCTTACTTGTTTATGCAAGTTCTATGCCTGCTTTGCCCCTATCTAATTTTGTGTTGATAACCCGCTATTCACTTGACAAGTAGTCATGTTCCTGCAGCCACTGCGCAACGTTCACTACCATTACATACAATTTCAGCATATCATTATTCTCTTTTGAAACTGACCCAACAGAACAGCCGAACGTTCGCTTCCAGAACAGAGTTGCGTGCTGGCTCCAGTTCAGACACGCCCAGAGGATCAATGACGTGTGCCAGTCTGCTGGCCAGCCTGCACTTCGAGATCGAGAGTGACTGTCAGGTTATCTGGACGCATATCACAGGTAAAGGCGAAATCAAGTTAATGGTTTGCTTCTTCATGTTTTCGCGGCGCAATGACTGTGCAAAGAAGTTTCGAGCGTGCAGCCGCATAAAGTTTACTTCTTCTAATATTTCGGCTAAGAAACGTTCAGCCTTCTTCAGAGACTGACGCTCCAGCACGCGCTTCGTGTTTATAAACGCGTGGGCCGCACTACTGCGCATGCGGCCACAGATACAACAAGCCGCGAAAGACGTTACTTGGCGGCAAGGTAGTACACGTATGTGTAAATTATGTCTGTGGCTGCATGGTCGAGTACTGCGGAGAAATCTATGTGTTATGATCTGTGCTGTGGCGGCGTCTTTCTAAAATTTAATAAAGAAAGTGCCGGATTCCATGATTTATCTAAACTGAAGCCGCTGTTTCTGTTAATTAAATTAGTCCCCAAGCGAATTTCTATTGCTTCTTTCACCACTGAGTCCCAGAAAGATGAAATGGAAGCTAAAATTTTGTCGTTTTCGTACGTCATGGAGTGTCCAGTATCAATACAGTGCTCTGCCACTGCCGATTTATTTGGTTGTAAGAGACGGGTATATCTCTGGTGTTCCGTGCATCTTTCCTGGACTGTATGTGTCGTCTGTCCTATGTACGAAAGGCCACATTCACATTTGATCTTGTAAACCCCGGCCTTCCAGAGCTCCAAATCATCCTTGATAGAACCCAAAAGTGCTGCTGTCTTTGGTGGGGATCGAAAAATTACTTTAATATTGTGGTTGTTCATAATCCGACGACAGGCTCACAACATATGGCAGAAAAGCCATGGATTTAAAACTTTTTGCACCATCTTCTGTATTCTTTGCACGTACCGTTGGCTTCGTACGTAGTGCCTTATGTATCTGCTGTGGAGAGTACCCGTTTGCTTCAAAAACTCTCTTCAGGTGTAGAGGCTCTTCCTGCAGACTGTTCTCATCAGCAGTGACTCTATGGACCAGTGTTCTAAGAACACTCATCGTTTGGGATGGATGATGGCAGCTATTTGCGTGTAAGTAAAATCAGTAAGCGTCGGTTTCCTATATACTGAATGTCCTAAAGTGCCATCGTCTTTACATCATACCATTACATCTAGAAATGGAAGGCATCCCTCTTCTTTTTTCGACTTCCATTGTAAGTTATGGATGGAATTCAGGTGGTTTAGAAATTTACAAGATCCCATGTGAATGTGACCTTTCTTTCATAGGAAAGACAACACGTACAGTCCAGGAAAGATGCATGGAACACCAGAGATATACCCTTCCCAGAGATATACCCTTCCCGAAACTTCTTTGAACAAGTTAATGGTTGGCTGCTTTTCTTCCCCCCCCCCCCCCCTCCCCTCCCTTCCTCCACCGATACAGTACTATATTTGTCAAAGAAAGTTAACGTTCAGTGGCGCCAAGGTATTCGTATCATGCATTATTAGTTGCCAGTGATATCAACCTGCCAACTATAGGATATCTATGGTTTTACTTCAGGGGGTACAGACAAATCAGTCTTGTGGCCTAGTGTTGAGAACGTTTTCCGAAAAATGCTTTGAGGAGCTAAATCGTCAGCCATATGCTGTGGAAATATTTCAGTCATTATTGACACAAACAGGCTGGACCTTGTCAATGATGTCACTGCAGAGACAGGCGTTAGTGATCATGATATCTTCCTAGCGATAATGGCCACCAAATTTAATGAATCGGTCACAAAGGCTAGGAGAGTGTTTGTGCTAGAAACAGCACATAAGCAGTTGTTATCGTCCTACTTAAGTAATGAATGGACATCGTTCAGTTCCGGTACGGTGGACATAGAGGAATTGTGAGCAAAATTAAAATGCGTTTTAAATAATGCGCTGGAGAAATATGTGCCGGAAAAGTGGATCAAGGATGGGAAAGACCCATCGTGGTTAGTAATATAATTCGAAGAATTCTGAGGAAGCAAAGGTAGTTTGCACTCTCGGTTCAAAAAATGTCAATCAAATCAAATTAGGCAAAAGTAAGCAGAGATTCGCGCGTCTATAAAAAGAGCAATGCGTGATTCATATAATAACTACCACCTAATTAAAATCGGTAAGCGGGTCGAAGGCCTCTTTCCAGTCACTCTTTGATCATTCTGGGGTGGTGATAGACTTTTAAATTTAAAATTAAAGAAATTATTCACGCAGGAAAACCATACAAACATACCTTCATTCGATGGTCGCACTAACTCCTAAATGGAAAACGTAGTAATAGGTATAGCAGTTGCAGAGAAGCAGCTGTGAGTTGAGAACAAAGAAGTCGCCAGGTCTAGATGAGGCACCAATTCGAACAGTACTCTGTGGCATTGGCCCTTACTTAGCTTGCATTTATCCCGAATCCTTGATCCAGCGCCAAGTTTCAAGGGACTGGAAAAAAGCGTAGGTGATTCCCGTGTATAAGAAAGGCAACAATATGGACGCACAGAAAATTACATACATCATTAACATCAGTTTGCTGTAAAATTCTTGAACAGATGCTCGGTTGTAATACCATAAATTTCCTTGAGACGGAAAAGATCCTGCCATGCATCAGCTTGGCTTTAGAAAGTACTGAGCACTGAAACTCGGTTTGTCCTCATGACTTTTTGCGAGCTATGGATGAAGGGCAACAGGCCGACTGCATATTTCTCGATTTTCGAAAGGCGGTTCACACACTATACCGCACTGCAGACTGTTAACGAAGTTACAACATATGAAATAGGTACCCAAATATGTGAGTGCCTCGAAGACAAGTAATACAATCCAGTGGGTTGTCTTCCATAGCGAGAGCTGATCAGAGATTGAGGTATTGTAAGGAGTGTCCCAGGGAAGTGTGATAAAACTTTTATTATTTTTTATTTATATAAATGATCTGACGAAAAGAGTGAGTAGAAATCTGTGGCTCTTTTGCGGATGATGTTGTGGTATACAGGAAGGTGTCGTCATTGAATGACCGTTATAGGATGCAGGATGACTTGGACCAAATTTTTAGTGGTGTGAAGAATGGCAGATAGCTCTAAATGTAGAAAAAAGTAAGGTGTGTGTAGATGAGTAGGAGAAACAATGCTGTAATGTTCGAATACGGCATTAGTAGTGTACTGCTTGACAGAGTCGCGTCAATTAATAATCTAGGAGTAACGCTACACAGCGATATGAAATGGAACGAGTATATAAAGACAATGGTGGGGAATGCGGTTGGTCAACTTCGGTTTATTGACACAATTTTGGAAAGATATGATTCCTCCGTAAAAGAGACCGCATGTAAAACACTTGTACGACACCATCTTGAATATTGCTAAAATGTTTGGAAACCCCTCCAGATCGGTTTAAACGATGCAGTTCAGAAGCGAACGGCTAGGTTTTGTTACTGGTAGGTTCGATCAATGCGCTAGTGTTCCTGAAATGCTTTAGGAACTGAGATGTTGGTCGCTGGGGTGGAAGACGTTGTTTTCGAGAAACACTGTTGAAGCGGACTGCAGAATTATTCTGCTTTCTCCAAAACATATTATGTTCAAATGTTTGTATAGCTTATGGGACTTAACAACGGGGTCATCAGTCCCTAAACTTACAAACTACTTACAAACTAGCTAATACTAAGGACGGCACAAATATCCATGCCCGAGGTGGGATTCGAGCCCCCGCCCGTAGTGGCCGTGCAGACCGTGACTGGAGCGCCTCAGTCCCCTCGGTCACCGCGGCCGGCAATATATTATGCGTAATGACCATAAAGATAAGATCAGAGAGATTAGGGCTCGTACAGATGCATACAAGCATTCGTATTTCCTTCATTTTATATGGAAGTGGAACAGGAAAGCAAGTAACTAGCAGTGGTAAAGCCCGTGAAAGGCAAAGGTCCCAGGTTCGTATCCTGGTTCCGACACAGACGTTTAATCTGCCAGGAGTTTCAACTAGTAGTGGTACTGAATAACCTCCGCCACGCACCTTTGGGTGGTTTGCGGAGTATTTATGTAGATACGTAGATGTAGATGGTTTAGGCGGTTTTCCACATGGCACTAGGTGAATACTGGGGTTGGTACCCAACCTTGGTGGGAGGGAGGGGGATGAAGCATGCGATGGTAATGTAGACCATGATGTCTGCTTCCTACAGTCAATGGTAGTTTCCGATATTATATTGGCATCTGTACCGTGGTACTGAACTGTTTTTGTCATTACCGTCCCTATTCAGATAAATACCAATTGCGTGCTACAAGTAATATAGTGGTAAAAAACACTGCCATATTCCAAAATAATAATACAACTACACACACAACAAAAAAGATTCTGCATCAGAAAATTACCAGATAACTCCCCTGAGCAGTAAAATCGTCACGTGTCAACGTAATTTATCTGGTATGGGTAGTCTTTGATAATGAAGATCAGATTTACAGCTTTAACATCATTGAAGTAATTGGTGGTTATTTTGGTACTTGAGTATATACAACGTTCTATAGGAAACTATAATGACAGTTTATGAATCTGTTCCTCGAAGAGTACCAGCTATTTCCAAAGCCAATGGTGGGACAACTCCTTAGTAATAAAAATGTTATGCCTATTTTAGGTGTTCGTATTATTTGTGCACCCTTGCACTTCTCTTGTTGGACTATCATTTACTTCAGATACTGTTTTGACGGTAAATAAAGCACCACTTAGTTTCTGAACAAAATCCTGAATATAGGCTTTCCTTAATGCCTAACATCTATCTGAACGACTACGGATTTGAACTGTTCAGTATCACAAATACTCATTCTTTGTATTCAGAATGTCAGTTTCTGTGAATTCTTTGATGAAAACAATAAGAACTTAGTCTTACTGTGATTTAGTATCAGTGTATTTTCTAAATGCTTCGACTTATATCTTGAACTGGGGGACTGATACCCAGCCGTTTTGTCTCCTTTAAACACCCAACAACAACAATATCTTGACCTGGATTACAGAATTGTGTGTGAATATTGGATCCAACATTCACAGAACGCTGATTCCATCAGTAAAGAGAAATCACCAGTAATACTAGAGGATATATCACATACGGGGTTCGACAATAAAGTAATGAGATTGATTTTCTTTGCAAGCTGTAGAAACCCTGCAGGCTTGCGTAGGCACAATATCTTTGAACTTGATCTATAAGCTGCGTGTAGTCCAAGCGGCACATCGATGCAGCTGCTGAGTCGTGAGTTGTGCTGTTATACGTTAACACGTGTTTGTGTTTCTCGTCACGGAAATGGAACCACATAATATTGCGCAACGGTATGACATTTCTTTTTGCGTTAAATTGGGTGAAAACGCGATGACAACTTACGGAAGCTTCAGTAGGCTTTTGGAGAGGAGGTTATGTCAATATCTCAAGTTTTTCGTTGCCATAAAATTTTTAGTGAAGGCAGAACGAATGTTCAAGATGAAGACCATCATTCCAAGGGAATTGTTCATAAACAGTGGGTACCTCCTGGACAAACGGTTCACCAATATTACTACAAAGAAATTTTACAAAGACTTCGTAAAAGAGTTCTTCCTGTCCATGACAACATTACTGATAATTGTATTCTGCATCACGATAATGCGCCATCCCATACTGCTGTGTCAGTACAGCAATTTTAAACTTCAAAACAAATTTCGGTACTACCACAGCCACGTTATTCACTAGAAATCGCTCAGTGCGTCTTTTTTCTTTTTCGAAGAGTCAAAACGGCGGTCAAGAGACACCATTTTTAGACAACACAAGATGTCCAAAAAGCTGTAACGAAGGTCTTGGGAGGGTATTACAGAAGATGAATTCCAGAAATGTTACCATCAATGGCAGAAGCGCTGGAAAAACTGTGCGCAGTCAGAACGGAACTACTTTGAAAGAGACAACACTAAACTTGACTAAAACGGTAAGCAAAATTTTTTTTTCACATCAGTCTCATTGTTTTATTGTTGCACCTCGAATATAAGGAAGAAACAGCAAGATCCCCAAAGCAGACCCCTGCGCGACTCCAAGTTAATTGTGTCCCAGTGGGATTGCATCTTGTACCGATTTTTAACACACCGAAGAATTGACTTCGGCTGTTTTTTCATGACTTGAGGGATGAACCAATTGTGAGTTAAATCCCTTATTCCATAATGATCCAACTTCCGCCGTAGTATTTTGTTGTTAACACAATGAAACGCCTGTGTTAGATTAAAGAAAGCAAATCGAAGGCAGCGTTTGATTGGCGGAACACTTAGAAGACGCAACAGTTCTACTGAAGGAACTGCCTCAACTACGTTTATCCGTCCTACTTTGAAGTAATGCTGCTTATTGTGGTCTCCTCACGAGGTGGGGGTGACGACGAACGTTGAAAAAGTTCATAGAAGAGCAGCTCGTTTCATTTTGTCCCCATACAAGGGAGAAATTATCACCGAAATAATGTACGAGTTGATGTGGAAATCATTTAGAAAGGAATTATTCGTTGCAGCAAAATCTATTTGCGAAATTTCTTTTACCAACTTTCCTCCTCCGAATGCGATCATATAGACGATTCTAGTGGTTGATGAACCTTTAGAAAAAAAATAGTGTTTCTCTTTATTGATCATGAAAACAGAAACTAAGAAGTTGTACGACAGTATGCGTTCTAGACTGCAGCATTCCCAAGTACCCCTAATACCCGGTAACAAGATGCACGCCTTTATCCGTCATGGCACACTGTCACTACATCATCAAGGGACCGTTCGTCCCGATTTTCGCACTCATCAACGACATTGCGGCGTAGATCTCTCAGTCTGGTTGGTGGATCGTCTCGTTCCAAACCAGCCCTTTACAATTTATCCCAGGCATGTCCGAGAGGACTCATGCGTGGAGAACATGCTGGCCATTATAATCTTGCGACATAGTTATGAAAGAACGCATACACAAGATGAGCTCGACGAGCGTGATAATTGTCAATATTGTTGGACTATTTGTCAGTGGATGTCAACCCTGTGCCGAATAGACGATGTACTGACTTCTGCAACCACCAGTGGCGTAAGGTTGCCCAACTTAATGCCACCCCAAAACTTCAGGGAACCATGACCTTGCCGCGGCCGAGCGCATTGAGGCGCCATGCTACGATGCGCGAGGCCGTTCCCCGTCGGGAGTTCGAATCCTCTCTCTGGCATGGACGTTTATGCTGTCTTTAGTATAAGTTAGTTTAGGGACTGATGACCCTGCAGTTAAATCCCATAAGCCTTACAGACATTTGAATCACCACCTTATTGCATTCGCTGCACGTTGTGTCTAATGCGTTCAGGCTGAAGAGACTGTCTCCAAACAATTTCCGATGATTGTCTCGTTAAAGGCAGATGTAAGTAGCACTTGGTACCGATTGTAACGACCCCATTCACCATGCTGATGGTGCAAGCAATTTGTACCACATTACATGGTGTCTAGGTATCAAAGCTGGACCTCGCTGTGGCCGTCGGGAGTGAAGTTGAACATCATCCTGCCTATTAAGTACAATATGAAACTAAACACCAACTCCCGTGGCTGTACGAAAATCATTCAGCATTTGGCGTTCGTCTCAGGGTTTCTCCGAACTGAAATCCGTAAGTAGCGGTCATCAGCTGCTGTGGGAAGCTTTAGGCGGCCATGAGGCACGTCATCGACAGTTCGTGTGTCTCCATACCTCCTTCTGCCCAAACAATATACCTGTTTCACTCCGAGAAAATTAGAAATTACCCTTGATGAGAGTCCCTCCAGACTCAAAGTAACGATGTGGATATAATCGTACTTCGTAATTTGTAACGTGCCAAAAATTAGGTAAAGAATTAAAATAAAAATAATATTTGAGAGTATTAGACTACAATCGATGAGGGTATCGATTCTTTGACGGATAGTTATTGTAAACCTGTTAAGCGTAATTGCTAAAACAGAAATATTGTTATCAGTTGGAGTAGCACGTGATTTATGTTTTGTAAAATGATAATAACTGTATGCTGCCCAAGCTAAAACACTAATAATAATAGACAATGAAGTTAGTTGAGGCATCCCTCTCTTGGCATACTCCGGTTATGTTGATATACGGTGAAGGAGTGGAGGTGACAGAGAAGAAAGGACACTTGGAAGGTGACTGTCAGGGCGATAGGACGTGTGTCCTCTTACGTACTTCTAGTGAAGTTCAGTACAGTAATGAGGTGCAGTTTTAATTAGTACTCGCTGTGTTTCAAGCGGGAGTACTTTAAAGTCATCTCAGGAAGTCATAATAATGGGAAGGTACAGAATTATCCATAATAATATGTTGGAAAACACTGGTACACTGCCAAGGTTGTAATGGCAGCTACAGGTACCGAGTTCTCATCAAGAAATTCCGTCATTATTCTGACACTTGAAGACTTGACCCTCATACACCGAGCACCAGCGCACTAGCAGCATTGCTGCACATACAGTATTCAAGGTAAGACATCCATAATTTTGTGAGAGCAACAGTAGTAGAATTTTCTTCCTTCGGGACACCCACTACCGTTGGTATTCATCTTAGGTAATTGGATACGCAACAGTTGTTAACTTCAAACCTTTCTGTTTGTATGCACTACCCAAGTTTCGAGAATTATATCTCATCATCAGGTGCACCAGCAAATTACAATGAAATAAAATAGTGACATCCGTCAAGTAATAAAATGGCTACTCTGCAGCTTCACTAAAATTACTGAGTACATAGTGAGTGTAAGTACTTAGTGAATCTGTAAAAACAGAACTGTTCTAAGGGCAAAAGAGCAAATATTTGTCAAACACTTGCAAACTCTGTGTCCGACGTTTAATTAGATCACCAATAACTTATTCCCAGGAGAAGCAAAGTCTTTTAAATAAGAAGTTTAGTTAACTGTTTCTAACAATGTTTATAATCTGTGTTTGAAAATTACAAGCAGATAAATATGGCGTACATTGCGCGTTAATGAATAGCATGGTTCATAGTCGCCATCTTTATATGAAAAAAATATTGAGAAGATTCCGATACTGTTTGTAATGCTGCAGCTTGATTCTGACTGCTTGTAATGTTTTGTTATGACGACCACTTTCTTTCACATAATACTCTTATTCTAGTTGTCAACCGCCAAAGACTCCCTGATAGCGGGAGTGCCCTCTTTTGAATATTCCGAAGGAAATCAACTTTCAAGGAGTATGTTGGGAAAGCATTATCGTCTATAACAGGGGTCTCCAATTTACTAGGCCAAGTGGGCCACATTTCAAATTTTCTATCGCAGTGCGGCTCGGATAGCATATTTGGCGATTACTGAAGAGTACGATACTAACGCCTACTTTGCCCTCTGACGTTATTGATAAGGCAAAAACCCCACTTTATCCTGTCTACAGTATTATCGCAATCATATGACAATTTACACCCGCAAAAAAAATTAATAATATGTGAACTTTGTTAAAAATGTTCAAATGTTTGTAAATCTTATGGGATTAAACTACGGGGTCATCAGTCCCTAAACTTACAAACTATTTATGAACTACTTACGAACTAGGACGGCACAAATATCCATGCCCGAGGGGGGATTCGAACCCCCGACCGTAGTGGCCGTGCAGACCGTGACTGAAGCGCCTCAGTCCCCTTGGCCACCGCGGCCGGCTGAACTTTGTTAAAATGCAGTTTAGGTGACGGCTGCTTCTGCTTAACATGTATATATTGTTGGTGGTAAAAGTTCAGAGCATCGAGAGCGGCGTACTGCACTTGCGTGACGACGTTTGCAGCGGTAGCTGTGCAGCACACAGGGACTATTGTGCTGGTCAGCTCTTTGTTTACGAGCGTCAAGTGAAAATTCTTGGTATTTTGGAATTAAAACTTGGGTGCTCAGTATATGAATGCGTGCACGTAAATGGATCACTTTGCACTGTAAAATGTAATATACACAATTTCCTTTAAAAAAAAATATTCCTCATTTCACTCAGTTACATCATTCATTTCATCGAATGGTCTGTCATAGCGCCGCGAATATATAACAAACACTCACAAAAATACATTCAGTCTTTTCACGCCTGTCAATGGTTACGTTGAAATGACACGCCAGTGGTTATCTATGTTGGCAATGGCCCGGTGAATAATGATGGGAAGTGAAGGCAGCCAGTCAGTAGCGGTCTTCAGACAGATGTGTTTTTTTTTTTTTTTATGGCTTGAATTAATCACGAAAATCTGTTGTTGCAGAGTATATAGAACCCTTTTGGGAATACAGATCGTAATTGAAATATTACACAACAAAAACAGCCGTTACCTGGATGTAACAGATTTCCTAATTAATGGAAATTTACCTTCATTGGTTATTTAAAAGACTTCTTTCGACTCAAAGCTGCAAAATTAAAGTCACTCCCACGTAGTGACTGTTTCTCTGGTTTTTTGTGTGTGTGTGTGTGTGTCCCCCTTTAACGAACGTAATTACTTTTGGGTATGTTGTTAATATGTCCGTCCACAGTCCGGAATTATTTTCAAAGTGTAAGGCCATTCTTAACAGACGGAATGTCACTCACAATTAGCTGCCTTCACTTCCCATCGTTCATCACTCCCCTACCAACATTACATCAACTAGAATCGGCTGTCACCAAACCTACAACATTATTAACTGCGAGTTATTTAACTCAACACACTTGCTACAAACGCGACCTACAGAATAACTTTTTGTTGATCCCACATTTCTCAAAGTAAGAAAATAATGTAATTATTTGGTTTTACAAAAACACAAGGCTACAATTTTACCTCGGGCAGCCGTGGGGTCGTATGCTGATGTTGGCAACGACAATTGAATGTGCTTTGAAAACTCAGTCACACAGAATGAGGAGGACAATCTTTGTGTTAAAATAAAAAATGAATGATCATTGTGCTGTACGGTTAAGCGGTTCATTTATGTACCCTGTTCCAGTAAGTAAATCAATTATCGTTGCAAATCGAACATTTCGTTGCGAACATCAACATACTCAGTAACTGCTTCCGTAAGTAAAACTTAACCAACAGGAAATTCAGCGAATATATCAGGTACACTTTGTTACTTTTCACTGCACTTAGTGTGAAGTGAGAAATTAGTTTTTGAATCCAAAATCTTATCGAGCTGTGGCTCCAGCTTTGTTGTATCAACAAAAGTATCTTAAATGTACGCCAATGAGGTAACTCCTGTATTTAGATTTAGCACATTTGACCAACGTAAATATTTGTTCAGGTCTGTGTGTAGTGCCAAATACAGATAACCAACTTCGTGAAAAGTCTTTGATGAGTGTGTAGTTATAAAAACTGCACAATACTGCCTTACTTAAATTTGTCCTTCATTGATTCATCTGCTCATTTCCATTTGTAATACTGCAGGAACATCTTCCACTTCACAAGAGAAGAGATTGTGTAGAATTCGTATTTACTTCGAGTATCTATCTAAATCGGAAAACCTGCAAAGACAACGCTTTTTTTTCAGATGGTCAAGAATTCTCCATGAAAAAGATCTGCCGGCCACAGAGGCGCTTCAGTCACGGTCTGCACGGACACTACGGTCGGGGGTTCGAATCCCCCCTCGGGCATGGATATTTGTGCCGTCCTTAGTATAAGGTAGTTGATAAGTAGTTTGTAAGTTTAGGGACTGATGACCCCGTAGTTAAGTCCCATAAGCTTAACAAACATTTCAACATTTTTGAAAAAGATCTCGGAAAACTTGGCAAGTGACGAAATGCGAAACAATTTAAAAGGTATTGGCTTCTGCCGGAAAACTTTAATTTGCTTGTAAAGATCACAAATAATATTATCCTTCCCATGACGTTTTTTGTTGAATTCGTTTAAATGGAGAGTAACATCCTCCAAGAAAGCTGATTTCCATAGGTACTCTTGGTCCGATAGGACTTAGGGGCTTTCCTTTTTTAGAAATATTAGAATCTCTATTCTAAAGCAAAAAAGTTGACAAAATTTTACCACACGTTAATCACCTTACCGTCGTGTAGTGTGTGATATGGGAGATCACTTGAAAGAAATTTGACTATTTCTAGCAAACACTTGAATTGGTGATGTTTGATTCAGTGGCCTCAAATAAAGTTCACAACAGAAATTACAGGTCTCATTACACAAGACATATCCACGGACTTTGCACAAAATTCTGCCTGATGAACACATTGCCTGTCTTTGGTTTGAGAGAACCTTTGGCTTCATAATCTGCATTTATTCTGCCAACAAAACCTGTAAATTTGCCACACATATTTCTCCCTTCATCGGTTGAGATACATTTCAGTCGAGACAGAGGAAGATGGCACTTTTTGGCTGAAGTGTCCTCCTTAAATACGTCTTAACCTGTTGTTGAGCCATATAGGAAAACTAGTTCTGCTAATTTTTCGGTTACTTCGAAGTTAAAGCTACGACCTCTAATGAAAACAGAACTTGGGCAATATTACTGATGTCAGTAGATTCATACAGGCTATAGAATTCCTAATAACGTTGGATTTCCTTTCTTGCAGCCGATATGTTAAATCGAAAGCAATGTCTTTAACTCCACGCGCCATAGTATTTGCTGATAGAGAAACAAATTTACATTGTTCCGTTTTGCCAGGAAACAATTCTTCAGCTGTAATGAGCGCGCAGTTCTTTGTGTAATCAAAATCCGTTATTGGCATTCCTCGTTTGGCGATTTCGTGGGAAATTCGTAAGCTTATTTTCGTAGCTTCATCACTCTCTTGCACATGTTTCCTAAAAATGTTTTTGTTCCAAATACAGTCTACGTTTTAACATTTCGAATTTGTGCTCACGTATATTGACTTTGAACGCATAAAACTGCACCAAGCCTTGTTTCATAATGAAGATGGATATTAAAGTCCTTGAGCACAGCTGCAAGTTCATTGCACAGCATACACAAGGCTGTTTTGCTTTTCTGTATGACGAAGAATTTCACGCCCCATATTTTATTGAATAGTCTACACTAGGCATCGAAATTTCTCTCTTTTCTTTTCAACCGATATACTGCACAGTATATACTGATTCGGCACACGAATCGTATAGATTTTACAAACAAAGAAAACCTTATGTAACAAGGGACACGCTACAACGAACGAACGAAACAAACAAGACGAAATCTAAAAATCAAAATAAGAAACTGGAGCGCGGGGTGCGGGCCGTATTTTGGAGACCCCTGGTCTAGGACATAATCACTGTAAACGCCCTGCCACTCTTTTTGATCGATTAGGTTTAAATATAGCCTTTATTGTAAAAGGATCGGTTTTTCTAAACAGTATATAATATTATTTAAGATACGTCTGAGCACATAAAACTTGTAGAGTTAAACTTTGTGCATAACGGTCTGATAAACTAATCACTTTTCTGCTAACAAATGCCCCTCTAGTAATGAAGAATGAACAAGAATGTCTGTGGTTGTGATTCTGTTCCAATGCACTCTCAATGGAAAGAATTCTGTTTGGATTAGACGATAAGAATTCATATTGAAGTCAACACAAACAACTCATTTTAAGCAATCTAGAAAGGCATCTACAACCCTTTCTATCTTGGGCAGAAATGTCTTGAAATGCCACTTAGGAGCCTATAAATATCATCAAATATCTTTTCCGTGGATTGTTTTGAAACATCGATGAACTCAAATGGAAAGCCTATTCAAGCGCATGATGAAAAACTGACGGCCAACCCATATACTGGTAAAGGAAGCCTGTAACTTATTTAGGAAGTCAGCATCTATAAGTAGTTCACTAAATTCCTCTACAATATCAAGTACGGTATATTTTGATGAAATTAACTCCTCACTTGGATACCTGACCTATGTCGAAAGTGGTTCCTTTATTAGAGAAACCTCCTTTAAGCAGGAATACCATTCAGCTGATAACAGCCAAGAAACGTTTGTCGCTTTAAAACTGCAATAAGAATTTTCGGTAATTTGGTAGAATCCGTGTACATCGAAGGAAACGGCATAGCCATCGATATATATCGAATATTCGATATAGTGTTTCTGAACCGGAGATTCGGGCGCTACGCGCCCTCACGTACTAAAAAAAAATTTCTTGTTTAACCTATACCTAACCTTCTTAAGGCTACGCTACAGATCAATTTTTTTAAGTCAAAGTTAGGTTAGGTATAGGTTAAACAAGATTTTTTTTTTAGTACGTGAGGGCGCGTAGCGCCCGAATCTCCGGTTCAGAAACACTATATCGAATATTCGATATATATCGATGGCAATGCCGTTTCCTCCGATGTACACGGATTCTACCAAATTACCGAATTTTCCCATGAGCAACAACCACCAACCCCATTACGCTGTCCCCTATAAGCTTTGCCACTCTCCCCTTGCCTTACCTCCTGAGGGGCAGAAATGTTCAAATGTTTGTAGAGCTTATGGCACTTAACTACGGGGTCATCAGTCCCTAAACTTACAAACTACTTATGAACTAGCTACAACTAAGGACGGCAAAAATATCCATGCCGGAGGAGGGATTCGAACCCCCGATCGTAGTGGCCGTGCAGACCGTGACTGAAGCGCCTCAGTCCCCTGGGCCACCGCGGCCGGCTGAGGGGCAGACCAGACCTAGTGAAATCCGACCTGCTTATAGGCCCAGCTGGCCTCACTGCTATGTGAGCCATGCTTTCTGCCGCCGGTGCCTCCATAAATGCCTTCTTAAGCCTCAAGTTACTGCGCTTGACAGCTACATCAATATGAGGCTGATCATGACGCTGAAACAGCTGCATTAAAAACACATTTCTGCCACCAGTCTGAGTAGCTACCTTGCCACTTCTACATCTACATACATCCTCCGCAATTCACCGTAAGGTGCGTGGCGGTACACTGTACCACTACTAGGCATTTCCTCTCCTATTCCACTCCCAAATAGAACGAGGAAAAAAAGAATGCCTATATGCCTCCGTTCGAGCACTAATTTCTCTTATCTTGTCTTTGTGATCTTTATGCGAAATGTAAATAGGCGGCAGCAAGATCGCACTACATTTACTCAACAGAAATTCACGAAAAGAACGTCGTCTTTCCTCCAGCGATCCCCAATTGAGTTGCCGGAGCATTTCCGTGACACTCGTGCACTGGTCGAACCTACCAGTAACAAACCTAGCTGCTCGCCTCTGAACTGCCTCTATGTCTTCTTTTAAACTGATCTGCTGCGAGTCCCAAACACTTGAGCAATACTCAAGACGTGGTCGTACAAGCGTTTTATACGCGGTCTCCTTTACAGGTGATGTACATCTTCCCAAAATTCTCCCAATAAACCGAAGTCGGCTGTCCGCCTTACTCACAACTGTCCTTACATGTTCGTTCCATTTCATATCGCTCTGCAATGTTACGCCTAGATATTTGAACGACGCAACTGCATCAAGAATCTCACTACTAATGCTGTATTCTAGTATTATGGGATTGTTTTTCCTACTCATGCGCATCACCTTACGTTTTTCTACATTGGGAGCTAGCTGACATTCTTCGCACCAACTAGAAATTTTATCTAAGTCATCCTGTATGCTATTATAGTAAATTAAAGACGACACCCTCCCATACACCACAGCATCATCAGCAAACAGCCGCAAATTACAACTTACTCTGTCCATCAGATCATTTATATAGATAGAAAATAATAGCGGTCCTATCACACTCCCCTGGGGCACGCCTGATGATACACTCGTCTCTGATGAACACTCGCCGTCGAGAACAACGTACTGCGTTCTATTACTTAGGAAGTCTTCCAGCCAGTCACAAATCTGTGAACCTATTCCATAAGCTCGTATCTTCGTTAGCAGTCTACAGTGTAGCACCGCGTCGAACGCCTTTTTGAAGTCGAGAAAAACACAATCCGCCTGTTGCCCTTCATCCATGGCTCGCAAGATGTCATGTGAGTTAAGGGCAAGCTGAGTTTCACATGAACGATGTTTCCTAAACCCGTGCTGATTCATAGAAAGAAGCTTTTCCGATTCAAGGAAATTTACAATATTCGAACTGAGAATATGCTCTAAAATTCTACATGAAACTGACGTCAACGATATTGGCCTGTGATTGTGTGGGTCAGTTCTCTTTCCTTTCTTATAAACGGGAGTCATCTTCGCTTTTTTCCAATCACAAGGAACTTTGCGCTGAATTAAAGCTTCGCGACAAATGCAAGCTAAGTAGGGGACCGATGCCGCAGAATAGTCTTTATAATGTCATACTCCCCATCCGTATCAAGACTATTCTCACCTCCACCCACTATTTATTTATTTTAATTCCTGCTTACTCCCCTAACACTCACATGAGCGAACACTTCACAATGCTGTTGACTTGTTACACAATCCCCAACACTTCCTAGAACTGCTGGCCTGCATCTCTACCATGAGAAGTAACTATAAGCTAAGCCTTCTTCTTTCTATTATACTTTGCAACTGATTTAGGCCTCCTAAAATCTAAGGTCTGCTGCATGCTTCCAACGCCAAGTGCCACTGCACTGAAGTTCGCCTGTAATGACAACGATGTCGACAGAACGTTAAACTATAACTTTCCTTGTTTTATACTGAACTCTGAGACTTCTTCAAATCTATTTGTAAGACACAAAATGTAATTTTCCTAGTTCCTTTTTGCCAACTGTCCAGCCCCATTTCCCTTCTCATTCTATCTTTTACCTCCTTCGTGTTTTGTAACTTTACTTTAAGGTCACAGATCTTCCGCTTCTCCTTCTGTAACAACTTATTCTTGCTACATACCCTGCGCTCAGGGAAGGATCTCATTAGAATACGCACTGGCTTTCCCATTGCATCGCCCCCAATGAAAATACTTTTAAAAAATCTCAGATCGCAATACATAACCCACAAACCCATGACAGAGCCCACATTTCTTACTCAAAATTCTTATAGTTACTGTAAAAAAAAAGCCCATGTTTTATATGTTCTGTTACCACAACATAAATGTTTCATTAACTACCTACAGTAATCACTAATTTCACTCCCTACAGCTGCTGCCGCTCACCACAAAATGTAAACATACAACTGAGACTTCGATGCAGGTGCAAACAACGTCATGAATAACAGACCACTCGTTGCAATAACGACTGAGATTAAGGAAAATCCTGTAATAAATTACTTGTAGAGTAAATATCATCCCAAATAATATTTTAAATAATTATCGAAAACCTGAATCTATATCAAAATTGGAGGACAATAGCAGTCCAGCACTTGTGACGTCACGAAATGGTCTGTATTGTGGTAGCATTTTCTGTGCTCCTTTGGAGAAAAGTCAGTTGAAAACATTTAGGTAAATCTGGACTTACCCCGACGCGGATGGTGCTCTTCCTGGCTACCAGATCCTTCCTCAGCCCCTCCAGCAGGCACTTAACTGCGTGCTTGGAAGCCGTATACATTGAGGCGCTGCTGCTGATGGGCATCTGGTATCCTGTTATGCTGGATAACAGAAGAATGTTATGACTACAGAACTTGTCAGACAGATATCAGCAATGTACATCTACCTAAATTCTCGGCAAGCAACTGTAATGCTATTTTCGCTGGATACTTTACATTACTATCGACCAAACCATGTCCTAGTCACGTATTTTAGTCACTGTGATTTGTTGGTTTATTTAGAATTAGGAGCATCAGTTTTTCTACATTTTCCTAATTTTTTTATGGTCACGTAATGACACAATTGTTATGAATCAACATAGATTAAAGATGGGATGCAATAGTTATTAATAAATACAGTTATACAGTAGTATGTATTCTTCTAGGTCTGAGGTTAAGAAACTAAAAATTGCGAAGATTGTGGAAATGACAGGCAATACAGATCCAACTTTGCATTATCGACATGTTATGGTTAGGAGGTACACAACCTTACATAAATAATTAATGTTTCCCAGCATATTTTTTCTCCTATAAAGGAGATGCACCCAGTTACAAGAATATGTCATTATAGATAGTACTGATAGGTTTATATTTTCCGTAATACACGTCCAGAATAAAATTAATACAAAAGGAAAAACGACAACGATTTTGTTCCAATGACGGCAGAGGTCACCTTGGGGATAGGACATCTATATGTACATTCACACTCAGCAAGCCATCTCATGGTGTATGTGATGGAGGGTACTTAGCGTAGCATTGTCACTTATTCCTATTCAAATCGCGTATGGTGGAACAAGATAAGAATAGTTACCTGTAAGCCTCTGTGTGGATCCTAATCTCTTCCCACTTCCTTAGTTGAAGGGCTACACTTTCTAAGGATTCTTCCAATGAATCTCAGTCTGGCATCTAGCTTACCCATTTCATATGGTCATTCCATTTCAGATCATCCCTTATGTCTACTCACAGATATTTTATTAAAGTAATTGCTTCCAGTGTGTGTCCTGCTATTGCATAGCTATATAATAAATAATCTTTTTTTCTATGTGAACACAGCACTTTACACTCGTTTATGTTGAGGTACAATTGCCGTTCCCTTGCCAAGCATAATTACGTTGTAGATCATTCCGCATTTTGTTACCCGCTTCTAGTGTTACATCTTTTCGCTAAGCTACAGCATCAACCCCGAAAAGCCTCGCTGAACTTAGTAGGCTATGCAATATCAGTTATCTTTATTACATCAAAACATTCAAGGACTCAGAAATAAACTTGATAAACTACTCATTTGTACTGATTAAATAGATTCCTCTAACACTATTTACATAATTTGCTTCTCAGAATATCATGTGATCACTGATTTAGATGTGCTAAATATTCCAGGATTTAATTTACTAGTTCTGTAGAGTAGATATGGAGGGAGGAGGAGTTGCCACATTTATTAAAAAGTGCTATAAATACAAGAACATTGATATAAATAAATTCTGTCTAGATCAGCATTTAGAAGCTTGTGCAACAGAAGTAGAGTTCCATAACACATGCTATATAATAGTAACTATTTACCGAGTACCTGCAGGAAAATATAATCTATTTGTAATTCATCTAGAGGCTCTATTAGATTATTTAACAGGAGGAAACAAAGAAATCTTTGTTGCTGGTGACTTTAATAGAGATTTTCTTATTCAGTCTTCCAATAAACATTGTCTTTCAATCTAACTCATTCTGTAAATTTTCCAACTAGGATAACTAAATACTCTAGGACAGCCATTCATAATATTTTTATAGACAAATCAAAGGAACAACAAATACTGGCCTATTAGATCATGACATGCAGCTCCTTCTTTTATGTACAGATGCTAAATCTCTACAGAGGAGAGTAGTCAATCCACCAAAATTGAGAACTTTAGAAAAATGCTCATAAATATGAACTGAAAAGATGTTTATAGTGCTCTTGGCATGAATGAAAAATATAACATACTCGTTAATAATGTCATGTTTGTAAACTGTTCTCCTCTATAAGTAATTCAAATTAAACAGAAGTCTATAATAAAACCATGGATTACATACGGAATCAAGATTTCATGTAAGACAAAAAGGAAAATGTACCTATCAGCTAAGAGTAGTTCCAATGATTATCATTTAGCTACATATAAGGAATACTGTAAAATGTAAAAAAAGTAATTCAGATATCTAAACTACTGCACTATGAGAAGAAGATGGCAAAATCAGGCAACAAAATAAAAACAATATGGAATATAGTGAAAGAGGAACTGGTAGAACCAGAAAGAAACGGGAGTACATAGCATTAAGAGTAGATGATACGTTAGTAACACATGGAATAGTGAGGTAAATCTATTTAACAAGTACTTCATATCTATTACTGATACTTTTGGATTGTTAGGGGCCGGCCGCAGTGGCCGAGCGGTCTGCGGCGCGCCAGTCACAGTCTGCACGGCCGCTACGGTCGGGGTTCGAATCTCCCTTCGGGCATGGATGTCTGTGTCGTCTTTAGTATAGGGTAATTCATAAGCAGTTTGTAAGTTAAGGGACTAATGACCCCACAGTTAAGTCCCTTAAGCTTAACAAACATTTGAAAATTTGAGGGTCAGTAAATAATGCCCTTGAATATTTGAAACTACCATTTACAAATAATGTTACAAAAATATACACCAATTTCAATTTTACCGGCATTCTTAAAAATTCTAGCCAAGGTAATGTACAAGCAGCTTCTTAACTACCTAACCTCAACGTCGAAGATTGAGATGGGTGTGTCTCCCATACGCCAGTGTGTTTCAGAATTTCACTACTACACCAACAAACTTCTAGGGGTTGTGGGAGTTGTCTTGAGGAACAAAGTGAGCATTGAAACCCATGCCCGGAAACGTCATCCAATGACGCTACAGAGCGTCGAAGATGCTGGAGGGGATGTCTAGCGGCAGGAGGTGGTGCCTGTAACTTGGACTCTCCGTAGCGTCGTTGAATGGCGTTTCCGGGCATGGGTCTCCGTGCTCATTTTGTTCCTCAAGACGCCTAATACATCCCTTACAAGTTTGTTGGTGTAATTATGAAACACACTGACGTATGGAACACACAGCCATCTCAGTCTTTGACGTCCATTTCCTGGTGGAAATATGCACAGGGCGAAATTTTGTGGGATGTAACGATACACTTAAATTTTATTTTTTGTTTATCTTTGATCAGCGATGCTTATCGCCTCCGGTTCCCTCTGACTCCCAATGCAACTAATTTAATTTCGTTCGTCATTTTTTACTTAAAAACAAGCGAGAAGACGGAACCGTGATAGTAGTTTTTACTCACTCTCTGGTCTGTATCTAATTGGTGTAGACGTCTTTCATACCTGTATCCACTAAAGTAAGTAAGATGATGCAAGTTGTTTCTGAAAATATATTATTTAAATTTAAAAGCATTCCCTCTCCTTGGGTTTCATTTAAATCAAACTCCTCCACGTCAAATATTTAATT
Organism: Locusta migratoria; assembly: GCA_026315105.1. Lineage (NCBI taxonomy): Eukaryota > Metazoa > Arthropoda > Insecta > Orthoptera > Acrididae > Locusta > Locusta migratoria. Next base: position 254,397,596 of record CM048745.1, on the reverse strand, counting down.
TCTTGATGTTTTTCAGCTCTTCGTCAACCGTAACAGTTTAATGTTCAGACGCCATTACAATCGCTTCGCATTGTCTGCAAAATTTCAATCAATCGATCATCCTTATACTATATTTTGCTTGATTTTAGAACCTGCAGTCATTTCTTTTGTAATTTCACGAAGTCCGATAATTTTTTTAAATTATTTTATCATTGCCAGTAACTTCATGTTCCACCCACGGTCACACAACAATGAAATGCGAAGTGAACAGTCTGAACATTGATCTCCTACGGAAAGTATATCGAACATTCACTCATTAAATAAGACGTAAAAGTTATCATTTCCAGCTTCTACTATACGAACCGCAGGATCCAGCTAGATGCTTTCCGTAAGTTTTATAACGTGCTGTTGCTTGTATGGTGCCCGACTTTAATATGCAACCCGCGGTTTATTTGTTTTATTGTTCATTTTGTGCTGTACTTTAACTTATTTCAAATTCAAACATTCGGTACCATCAATTCCTTGTCCAAAAAAAATATAATCGCGGAATCTACTTTAACAATTATGGCATCATACGAACCAAGGGCAACGTTATAGGGAGACTTTTTTCATTGCTGGCAGGTGAGAAATCCCGCTGCGAAGCCCGAGTGCGCGAATTTAGATTCAGCCTGTATACACTACGAAAAGCAAAGGTCCTATTACATCGTCTGGGGCCAGCCTGAGATCATATTAGCGTCTGGAGATTTCTCTCCGTTGAGAATAACAAGCTGCGTTCTGTAAGCTAGAAATGCTTTAGTCCAGTCACACAGCTGATCTGGTATTCCATACGCTCACACTTTGATCGTGAGGCGACGGTGCGGAACGGTATCGAACGCCTTTCGGAGGTCAAGAAACTCGGCGTCTACCTGGGACACTGCACCAACTGCTCTCTGAATATCTTGGATGAATAGCGCGAGTTGTGCTCCACATGATCGTTGCTTTCGGAAACAACGTTCATTCCTACAAAGGAAATTTTCGGTCTACAGAAATGGTGAGCGCTGTCTAGTACACTGGCTGCACCCCAGGCCTTGTGGTATTGAGTGCGGAAAGCTGCAGAATTTTGTAAGGTGTCAACTTTCGGCATTCTTGCAATAAGAAGGTAATGTGTTGTTCCAGCAGTATAATAATCGCCCACACTCAGTACGTGCAACTCGACGGGCTCTGCAAGGTGTGCAACAACTGGCACCTGCCACTCCTAAACCCACAGCTCTTGCAGAACTACGTGGAACAGAGCGTGCAGGCGTGGAATAATATATCCATGACTGAATGGACAACAGAGTCAGTACATGCATTGCCATCCGTGAAGGCTACACCATACTAATAAAGGTTGTTTGCATGAATCGAAATCTGATACCTCAGAATAGCTTCAACTATTAATATGCAAATGTAATCTTTTCATGTACCCCATATGCACTATCAACAATGTGTTATGGGTAAATTAACAGGAAATACTAATATATGTTTTCGTTAGCGAAATATTTATGGAACGTAATAGGTCGTAAGAAATATTAGGCCACGTTACAAAATAGTTCCAAACTTTTATGAAGTAGTTATTCTCTTAGTACAGAGTCGTGGTAAAGCTGACTAAACTTGTACATATATAAATATTTACCATCGCCCTCTCAAGAGAGACAGATCTGATGAATAGCCCTGAACTCTCTTCATAGTAATTTATCCTGGACTCATGTCCGTTCACAACTTTATTATTATATCAACACTAGATACAATCAATGAATACAACTTCATAAAGTAAGTATAAATAGTCGAGCATGGATAATTCGTCCAGTGGTGCCAATTTTGTGTTCGTGGGTTGGTTTTTTGGGACAAGGGACCAAACTACTAAGGTCATACTAAGGTCAACTGCCCCCTTTGGGGAGGGGAAGCGAAAGGAAATGCAGCCTAGGGAGGAAAGAAGGAATTAAGACTGCATTAGCTCGGGCCTCGTGCTCGCTACGCACGTACTCACGAAAGAACCGTGAACTACTTACTGCAACTTTTACCTTAGTATGATACTCCCCTCGACATTCCACATCATTTTCCTCTAAGGGATCCTCTCTAGTATCTCCATTGTTATCTGTCACATCATGTGTAATGACTACCAGTCCGATCCTGTTTATTTTGCAGCATCGGCATTTTGTTTACTCTGTTCGGTACTTTGTTTAGTCGATCATTTTTGCAGGGAACGTAACTAACATCACTATGATTTTCGTCTCCCGTTGCTTTTAACTTCCAACCGTTGCTTGAAACATCTTTCATGCTTTTCCGACCAACTACTGGGCACAAGACCTTAAAAATCATCTCAAATTTTTGTTCATACCGTCAGTTGTTAACTACTTTTCTTTTGACAACATTGCTTCTTTCCTAATTTCGATTATTTTCAGATTATTTACAAATTCTCTTCCTATCTCTACGCCTCACATTCGTTTTCTTTCACTTAGCAACTTTACTTAAAGAACTAACTTTCTTCACGAAATTTAGTAGTTTTGCTCCTGCCTTTCCCTTACATTCCTGATCTCTGATCAACAATCCTTTAAACTGTTCTAACAAGACTTTTGAGTGTAGATTGCCTTTAAGACCAAAGCCATTTACCCCATCAAATGTTGAACAGTAGTCTTTGTTATTATTTGCTCCACTGTTACTATTAGTTACCATTAAATTTTGTGCACTTTCAGCGAAGATGTCAGTGTCTCTGGCTATAAAATCACTGACCTCCTGCTGAGTACCAGCCACCTCGTCTGTTATCGCCCTAGTTTTATTTTCTACTAGCAAACACGGCAACACTTCGCAGTAGCTAATGTGTATGGGATGTAGGCCCTAATCTCTTCTCTTCTTCTTCCTATGTCTATCCCTTCCACCCTCCTCTTTTTCCCCATCTCCTCCTCCCCTTGCTTTGTCCATCTCCTCCCTCCCCCCTATCTTTACACAACTTCCTCTTACCCCACACCTTATCCATCTCCTCCCCCCTCTCTGCGTCTATATCGTGCCCCCTTTTTAAATCCATTTCATTCCCCCATTCCCTATCTCCTCCTTCTCTTCTCTCTGATTTTATTTATTGTTACATCTACATCTACATGGGATACTCTGCAAATCACATTTAAGTGCCTGGCAGAGGGTTCGTCGAACCACCATTATAGTATTTATCTCTCATTCCATTATCGAAAAGCGCGCGGGAAGAAAGAACACCTGAATCTCTCTGTTCGAGCTCTGATTTCTCTTATTTTATTCTGATGATCATTTCTACCTATGTAAGTGGGAGTCAACAATATATTTTCGGATTGAGAATGTTGGCGATTGGAGTTTCGCAAGTAGCCCACGTCGCATCATAAGCGCCGTTGTTGTAACGATTCCCATCCCAGATCCTGTATCATTTCCGTAACGCTGTCTCCACTGTATCGCGACAATACGAAACGAGCTGCCCTTCTTTGGACTCTTTCGATGTTCTCCGTCAAACCCACCTGATAAGGATCCCACACTGGGCTGCAATACTCCAAAAATGGACGGACAAGCGTAGTGTATGCAGTTTCTTTTGTAGTTCTGTTGCATGTTTTGAAGGTTCTGCCAATACTGAGACCCTGATTGAGCGTAGTGTATGCAGTTTCTTTTTTAGTTCTGTTGCATGTTTTGAAAGTTCTGCCAATACTGAGACCCTGAATGGAATAGAAGTCAAAATGGATCGGTAAATCAATTGGGAACGGATTATTATAGCAACCTTTCGAGCTGCTCTGTGAGGTCAGTAGCATTTATGACCGTACTTTTAATGGTTTTACTGTACGAACAGATAGATTATAAATTTAGGCATAAAAACAACTTTCCTGTTTTATGTTACCAATGACTGGGAAAAGGAAAACAAAACCGCACCTTTTTACTGCACTGCTTAGCATGTTTTTCTAGCAGCGAGCAGAATAGAAATGCTTACCTTTTTCAGAGTTTTAAAATTGACAATAACTGTAGCATGATCCTACTTTAATGATAGAAATTCCTTAAGGAACAAAATAATTAAATAAATGCAACGTTTCGAAAGTCGTTTGTGTTGCTTTCATTGTAACGCTTGTTGATGAATGATTTTTTTTTTTTAATCATTCCGTCCGTAGAGAAAACGAACAGTGCAGATAGTTTACCAAATCTCGAAAACGCCGTGTAAAACTGCCCAAAGTAAAACACGGCGATTCCACAAACTTCCAGTGACTGGTCTCTCGTTTTATTAATCGTCATTGAGAACCCAAGGCGAACGGAAAACTGCTCACGCTTAAACTGAAACGGCAAGTCGGTTATAATCAATGGTATTCTTGGAATCAGAACGTCTCCTCCTTTGTTCAGCAGTTTCTTCACAGAGAGTCTTGTCCCACTGCGTACTTTCGGTTGTCTTACATTGCGTAACATGATTATCACAGACCCGAGCTTGAGTTGCAAATCGCATGGTGGCATTCCTAGCAAATCGAATGAATTGAGGAATTATGTTAGATAATTGACGGCTTCATCAGAATCGGTAATGGGATCATTCGAAGTAAATGAATTCATTTGGACAGAGATTTGGCTTTGAATTTTCATGTTCAAATCGTCGACGTCCTTATTTTTCAACTACTAAAATGGCTCAACCAAATATTCGTCTGTTTGTTTCTTGATCTGTAAGTGAATAATGAATCTAATGAATCTAATTGAAACACGATTAAGAACGTCGATACGGTGAAACTTTACAATCCGCTACAGACGTGGTATAGCTATGCTGGCAACAATTGTTGGATCATAGGAATGAAGCCGACCAATCGCGGCAATGCTTGAGGTAGCCATTAAAATTTTAGATGGCTATAGTTGTTTTCCCTTCATAGTAAGCAATATTATTTTGATAATGCGCACAATAATTTAGTCTTAGACAAACTTAGGATGATGATGTTTTTCATGTATTCTCAGCATAGATAACGCCATGTCCCTTTATTCTAACCACCTTGGCATATTTGTTCGCTCCGTTACAGCGTAGCCTATTTGGTCGCTAGGCGAGTAGAGAATGAATAAGCTGATTTTTGGAGAATCTAGAAAATAATCCGAGCTGGAAGCGTGCTTTAAGTTTTTCTCAAATTGTGATATTTTCCGGTATCTTTTCCAGAAAATATTTGTCATATATACCTTGTCCTGAGAATTACAAACAGAACAAAGAAAAGATCAAACAATTCAGTGAAGCCATTCTCAAGTGATGCTCTTTCACATGCGGCAATTCATTTTTATTAATATAGATACAATTTTGAACTACATTTTCTTTCTCAAAGAAAACTAGACTCTTTTCACTAACTTTACGCTCGAGCATGCAGATTACACACTCTGTTTTTCAATCTCCGTGCTAATGTTTACTTCTATATTTCCTTCGATCTCTTTTGGTGTATCTATATATCTTGGTTTGACACATTATTTTCATTGATGTCTTCCACTATACTGTCTACCCCCTCGTCTGCTTTTGCCTAACTTACATGAATTTTCTTAATATATTCTTCTAATTTCTTGTTAGTATTCTCAACCCTTTTATTAGTCTCCTCATTCGACCCCTTGATTTTCTACCTAGTATCCCCAGTACTTTCTTCTATTTTTTGGTTAATATCCCTATAACTTTCTTTTATTTTTTGTTCCTATCTTCGATCAGTTTTTTAGTACCGCTTTAACATTCTTTGAGTTCTAATAATTAAACCATCATCATTTGTAACATTGATTGCATACTGATGTCTGAACCATACCCCATGTTACTTCGTCCCATTTCAGTTATATTTTCATTATGCACATTTTGACTGGTGCTCTCAACTGAACTACTTGTTAGATATTGTGTTTCTGCTACCATTTTCTGCTCCTCACTTCTCAGTAAATCACTCATACTAATTCTGGTCCCTCTTTAAATTTTACTACTGGAAACCTGCCATTTCTCGATTTTCCGTATCTAAATTTCCCTGAGCTACGTTGTACTCGACATTTTCTACAGTTACAGACATATTATTAACTTTACTTAGTCTACCACTGCGAAGTAACATAAAATTAATGTATTTTTTTACACTCGCTTTATTCAGCTTTTCTGCTCCCTCCAGTCGACGTAGTTAGTCAGCCAGAGACGTCCCGGCGTCGCGCCCGAGCGTCGAACTCCGGACCTCTGTGTGGGTATCCATAGCACACGCATGCTTGGATGCTGCTTCCGTCTGCTTTCTGTGCGCTTCCTTCGCTCTGCAGAGTCTCCGTGGTATTTGTAGCAACCATCGCTCCATCTGCTTCCTTCTTCTTCACCGCTATGTTTCCTATCGACCGTTCGTTAGGTTGCACTTACGAAATGTTCGCAATCTAGTGATGGGATTTGGATTTCCACGACACGAGTTATTACGGTCCGTGATACACATTTTTCGCACTCCACGACGCGTACTAATACTGTCATTACCCTTAACGTTACAAAATTTCACTGTCTGTAACGGATCAATTATTTTACACATCAATTTTAAAAAAATTGCATTTTCACTCTTCCCACTGATCTTGAGGGTACTTCACGCGCGAAATCGTTCAGTTCAAGTCCCTTCTCGTGCCAAATATGAATATGTCCCTCGTCTTCAACACATACATTCCCCACTCAAGGGATGACTTTTGCGGACGATACTGATAGCATGGTTGCTACGATACCGGTTCCGATTACGTCCTAATGCCGACTGCCGCCTGTAGGGGGGGGGGCAGAGTTATGCTGGAGAGGGGGAAGAGGAGATGCACAGAGAGAGGGGAGGGAAGATTGACAGACGGAGGAACTAAGAGGATATGGATTCACAGACAATTGGGTTAAACAAATAGTAGGGCTAAAGCGAGTTTTATTTATACATAAAAAGTAATCCTTCTATTCATTAGCAGTCTGTGTCTCGTCATTTCATATAATTGCTTATTTGCATCAATAACATTTTAATGAGTTGAAGCCGCGATGGAGTAGCCGAGCGTTCTAAGGGGCCTCGCTGCAGAGCGCGCGGTTGCTCGCCGTCGGAGGTTCGAGTCCTCCCTTATGGCATATGTGTGTGTGTGTGTGTGTGTGTGTGTGTGTGTGTGTTGTCCTTAGGTTTACCTTAGTATAGGTAGTTTGTAAGCTACGGACCGATGACCACGCAGTTTGGACCGATAGATTTACAAACATTTGAACATTTGAATGAGTTGAACATCATGCCATCTGTGGTTGGCACATTCAGCTATCACCTTAGTATGGACATAAAAGCTAATAGGTTTCTAGTTATTGTTAATATTAATGATATTCTATGTGATCAAATGTATCCGGGCACCTGGCTGAAAATTACTGACAAGTTCCAGGTGGCCTCTATCGGTACTTCTGGAATTATATGCTGTTGACCCATCCTTTGCTTTGATGACATATGTTTAATCAGGTGCTGGAAGGTGTCTTGGGGAATGGTGGCCCATTCTTCACGGATTGCTGCACAGAGGAGAGGTATCTTTGTACTTCGGTGAAGCCTGTCACGAAGTCAGCTTTCCAAAACATCCCAAAGATGTTCTACACGATACAAGTCAGGGCTCTCTGTAGGACAGTGCATTACAGGGATGTTATTGTCGTGTAACCACCTGCCACAGGCCATGCATTATCAACACGACCTCAATCGTGTTGAAAGATGCAACCACAATCCCCGAATTGCTCTTAAACAGAGGGAAGCAAGAAGGTGCATATAATATCAATGTAGGCCTCTGCTGGAATAGTGCCACGAAAAACAACAAGGGATACACAAGCCCTCTCCATGAAAAACACGACCACACTGTAACACCGCCGCCTCCGAATTTTACTCTTGGCACTAAAAACGCTGGCGGATGACGTTCACCGGGCATTCGCCAACCCCACACCCTGTCATCGCATCGTCACATTGCGTACCTTGATCCGTCACTCCACACATCGTTTACCCTTACACCAAGGGAGGCGTCGTTTGGCATTCGCCTGCGTGATGTGTGGCTTATGGGCAGCCGCTCGACCACGAAAACCAAGTTTCCTCACCTCCCACCTGTAATAGTACTTGGAGTGGATCCTGATGCAGTTTGGAAATCCCGTATGATGGATACGAGCCTGCCTATTACACTATAGGACCCTATTCAACTGTCAGCAGGTGACCGAGGGAACTGCGGCGCGCCAGTCACGGTCAGCACGGCCACTACGGTCGGGGGTTCGAATCCCCCCTCGGGCATGGATATTTGTGCCGTCCTTAGTGTTAGCTAGTTCATAAGTAGTTTGTAAGTTTAGGGACTGATGACCCCGTAGTTAAGTTCCATAAGTTAAACAAACATTTGAACATTTCAACTCTCAGCAGTCTCTGTCAGTCAACAGACGTGGTCGGCCTGCACACTTTCGTGTTGTACATGTCCCTTCACGTTTCCACTTCACTATCAAATCAGAAACAGTGAGCCTCGGGATGTTCAGTAGTGTTCATATCTCGCGCAGAAACTTCTGAATCAAGTGACTCCCAATCATCTGACCATGTTCGAGGTCTGTGAGTTATACGGAGTTTTTGTAGATGTCTGGAAACTTTTGATGACATAGTAAACCTGTCGATCATCAGGAATGTGCTTCCTTTATAATAAGATCTGTGTCAGTCCCCGGCGTTGCCTCTGTATGTTATACGTAAAGCAGTCAACAATCCGAAGATTGGTTTGAACACCACAGTGCTTCACAATCCATTCTAATGTGAGGCCATCTCCTCCTACCCCCTGTGTCCATTACCCTCTGCCTCACTCTATGTAATTTTTCCTTCTTCGTGTAGTTCAATATTTATGATGCCATATACCTTGAACCATACGTACTAAAACGATATATTCCAGGTGCGGAGACAGAAACCAATTAGGAAATGTGTCGCTAATAGAATTGGTAGCAAAGACAATAAACTACAAGCTAATGCGTAGATGGCGGTATTTCATGCATCTCATTTTATTGTGTCATAATATAATTTCTAAGGTGCTCTCAGCGATAGATTTGCACAGTGTCTGTAAAATACGCCACCAATAGCCAGCAACAAATAAGTGATTGGGTTATTTTTCATGATCTCACTTCAATCTTCCAGTCAGTGGTAGTTCTGCATACTGCCTGTAAAATGTCTGGCGAGTACAATTAGTAGTTTGAAAGTAATAAGTTGTGATGAAATGTCAAATTGCGAAGGTCTACTGCATATATAGTGAGAAGTATGAAGAGACAGACTTACTTCTTTCATAATTTTATATGGGTTATCAGATAGAAATGTTGGATGAATAGTCTCTTATTCACACAGGGTATGATGCGACATTTATCTGCACTGTCTTTGATTATGACATAACATCATCTGAACTAGGTGTGGTAGGTAATTTTGGCCCCGGCAGAGGTACAAGAATAATTATACCACGTTTGGTTGAAATCATTCCATTAGGTCAGTATGTGAAACATTGCCGCAAGGTGTTGCACTATTTCTCGAATTTCATTCTTCCTGACGTCAATCTCCTGAAATATGTACTGCAGTTGGTATTCTCGTCTGATAGTGAGGAATATGTGTATAAGAGTGGTTGAAACAGTTCGAGTAGTTGAGGACGATATGTGGAACATGCGTACATTCAGTTTTTTTTATAATGTACTAGCTTTATTTATTCGAGCCTTGAGTTAGTAATTTTCCTATCCACTCTCTCTCTCTCTCTGTCCATCTCCTTTTTTGTAAAAAGGAATAAGAAATAAGAAATCACACGTAAAAATACACTCGTTTCGAAGAATCCAATCACGAAACTCAACAATAATGATTGTAAGAATATCGCAAATCGATCAATAGCTGTAATGCGCGAAACGTCAAATATATTTCTTTTAAAGATATATATCAAAAGATTTTTCTTTTTTACTGATTTATTTATTTATTCTTATATTTCCTTATTCGTATGCTTATCCTTACAGAGAAAGAGCTGAAGACATTATAGCACGCATATCACCAAAGATATGTTCTGTGGCATCACGTTTCGCTGTATGTAACCTCCTTGCTATAGAGTCGCAGCCGGCCGCGGTGGCCGAGGGGACTGAGGCGCTCCAGTCACGGTCTGCACGGCCACTACGGTCAGGGGTTCGAATCCCCCCTCGGGCACGGATATTTGTGCCGTCCTTAGTTGTGAGTAGTTCATAAGTAGTTTGTAAGTTTAGGGACTGATGACCCCGTAGTTAAGTCCCATAGACTCTACAAACATTTGAACATTTGAATAGAGTCGCAAACGTCATCGCTGGCCCTCAGTCCGATTTTTTTTTAATTTTATTTTTTATTTAGACGACTTTCGACTACCATATCTTCCACCCCCTTTATAGCTACCGGCATGGAACTGCTATGGTGTGCAACGGGAGACGTCGGACAACAATTACACACAGACCATTCGTTTGCGTACTGTAGTTTTTGCTGCGGAGCGAAATATTAACACACACACATGTATAATTTTTTATACACCGATAACTTTCCATCCCAATATACTCCACCCTTTTATCATTATCAACCCTCAAGCAACAATGCAACCAATAAAACCATTTTCAAAGAGCAATTATTGTTCCGCATTTCGAGTTATATTCTTCAAATTACTAAAGGTATATCAGATAGCTGTAAAACCGTGCCTAAAACATTCCTCAGGTTGAAATTAGTAACTGTACAAATATTTAAGTCTCTGCGTCTCGTCGTTCGGACGTGATAAGCGTACACCGAACAGACATTCACATTAATATATACATACAGAATGAAACTTTCACTCTGCGGCGGAGTGTGCGCTGAACTGAAACTTCCTGGCAGATTAAAATTGTGTGCCGGAACCGGGACTCGAACCTGGGACCTTTGCCTTTCGCGGGCAAGCGGACTACCGACTGTGCTATCCCGACACGACTCACGATGCCGCCTCACAAGTTTGGAAAGTAGGAGGCGAGGTACTGGCGGAAGTAAAGTTGTGAGGCGGCGTCGTGAGTCGTGTCGGGATAGCACAGTCGGTTGTGCGCTTACCCGCGAAAGGCAAAGGTCCCAGGTTCGAGTCCCGGTTCCGGCACACAATTTTAATCTGCCAGGAAGTTTCAATATATATATATATATATATATATATATATATATATATATATAAATAGCTATCCGATCGCCATAAAACTGTGCCTAAAGCCTTCCCAGGGTAGACATTAGTAACTGTACAAATGTTTAGCTCTTTATGTTTTGTGGTACAGACGTGATAAACGTACACCGAACAGACATTCACATTTATAGTTACAGATTTAGGTGTGAACGTGATTTTTGCCCCGCCAGAGGTACAAGAATAATTACACCTCGTTTGGTTGAAATCATTCCATTACTTTAGTGTGTGAAACATTGCCGCAATGTGCAGTATTTCTCGAATTTCATTCTTCCTGACGTCAATCTCCTGAAATATGTACTGCAGTTGGTATTCTTGTCTGATAGTGAGGAATATGTGTATAAGAGTGGTTGAAACAGTTCGAGTAGTTTAGGACGATATGTGGAACATGCATACATTCAGTTTTTTTAATAATATGTATAGGTGTGAACGTGATTAATAGTTTACCTGCAGATGTGGATGATGAAGCCGTCGTCGACGCCCCTGCTCAGCATGTCCTGCACGGCCTCCCTAGTGCAGATGCTCAGGCCCAGAACGTTCACGTCCAGTACACGCCTCCACAACTCGCTAGGAGCGGCTGCTCGCAGCGGAAGATTCCATTTTAAGATAAATATAACACAAGGGCATGCAAACAAAACATCTTTGAAGTACTTTATCCATTTCAGAAACTGTTCAGGTTCTAAATTGATAAAATTCAGCAACCAGTTGATATTCATGTCGGGTTTCCAGCCGGATCATCGAGTCATCTTGACACAATATTTCAACGGACCACCTGGCCGCCATCTTCAGGTGCTGAGTCTCGTAGGAAACTGAAGTCTTGCCGTGCCCGGCGGCCTTATATACGCCGCGAAGTGCTAACGGCGCGTGCGCCAGAGAGTCGTGGCTGCGTCCTCTGCCGCAAGCAGCCTGTGCAGCGCCACGGTGAAGAAAACTGGCAGGAACGATGTATCGCTTACATGCGCTAGTTGTCACAGGTGGAGAAAAGAGCACGCTGTTTTTTAAAATTAGATAAAACTGGATTCCACATGTTGCTAAGGGGGAACCCCTTGTCTCTATTTATTAAATTGTCCGCCAACCTAATCTCAATAGATTCCTTTAAAACGCATTCCCAGTAGCGAGACGCAGAAGCAAGTACATGTGTTTCGTCATACTTCATTCTGTGTCCTTCGGTTAAACAATGCTCCGCTACTGCAGACCTGTCAGGTTGTAACAAACGTGTATGTCTGTGGTGCTCGGTGCATCGATCATTGACGGTGCGAATCGTTTGTCCTATATATGCTTTCCCACAGTGGCAAGGAATCTTATAAACACCAGGTCTTCTCAGCCCCAAATCGTCTTTAACTGAGCCAAGAAGAGCCCTAGTCTTGGCAGGTGGTCGAAACACACTTTTTATATTAAACTTTTTAAAAATCCTTCCAATTTTTGATGACGCATTTCCAGCGTACGGAAGGAAGGCAACTGATGTGCATTGGTCCTCTTCTGGTTCTGGCGACGGCCCAATCTGCATAGCATGACGGATCTGTCTCTCTGTGTACCCGTTCTCCTTAAACACCAACTTCAGATGTTCCAGTTCCTGTGTTAAGGTATCTGCATCCGATATGGCATAAGCTCTTCGAACTAAAGTTTTCAGGACGCCAGTGCGTTGGTTCGGTGGGTGGCAACTCATTGCATGTAGATATCGGTCTGTGTGCGAAGGTTTTCTGTACACACTATGTCCTAGGGTTCCATCGTCCTTCCTGTACACTAAAACATCCAAAAATGGAAGCTTCCCATCTCTCTCCACTTCCATCGTGAATTTAATGTTGGGGTGGAGGCAATTAAAATGATCCAGGAACCGATTAAGAGCATCCGGTCCATGAGGCCACACCATGAACGTGTCATCCACGTATCTCCAGAAACAGGTAGGTTTCAGACGAGCTGTCCTCAGTGCCCTGTCTTCAAAATCCTCCATAAATAAATTGGCGACTATGGGGGATAAAGGACTACCCATAGCCACTCCGTCATTCTGCTCAAAGTACTGGTCATTAAATAAAAAATATGTAGAGGTCAGCACATGACGACAAAGCTTAGTCATTTCTGCGTCCAGTTTGTCACCAATTAATTCTAAAGAATCTTCAAGAGGGACCCGTGTAAACAGAGATACTACGTCGAAGCTGACAAGCATATCAGATGGACCAACACACAAAGATTTCAACCGTTGAGTAAACACCAAAGAGTTGGGGATATGGTGTTCGCAGTTTCCAACGTGAGGACTAACGACTGATGCTAAATACTTTGCCAGGTTATACGTCGGTGCACCCAAGTTACTTACTATAGGACGTAATGGCACCCCATCTTTGTGGACCTTTGGTAGGCCGTATAGTCTCGGAGGAACCGCAGCGCTAGGGCGAAGTTTTTTGACCACCTCCTCAGGTAACGAACTATTCCTCAAAAGCGACAAAGTCTTCCGTTTTACCCGCTCTGTGGGGTCATTTTGCAATTTGCGGTACGCAGAGTCTTGAAGTAGACGATCCATTTTGTCTACATAATCATGACGAGTAAGAAGAACTGTGGCATTGCCCTTGTCCGCTGGTAAGATGACCAAATCTGAATCTTGTCTAAGGGATCGGATAGCCGCCCTCTCAATAGAAGAAATGTTACTCTGTGGTGGGGTAGACTTATGTAACACAGCTGAAACTTCTTGTCTGATTTCATCGGCTCTGTCATCAGGAAGACGGGACACCGCTTGCTCCACAGAACAGATAAATTCAGTCACAGGAAGTGTCTTCGGTGTGGGAGCAAAATTTAAACCTTTCTTCAACACAGACACAGTGGCGTCGTACAGATCTTTACTCGTGAGGTTAATCACGATACGCTTGAAAGTGTCGTCCGATGTCGTGGATTGAGTACACAGACGATGAAACTTAGAGGATTGCTTTGTGACGGCGCTCCTGTGCGCCCAGTCCGATATTGCCCAGGTGGAACAATCAACCCAATCCCAAGATATTCCGGACAGTGAAGAGGAGATCTCCAAATGAAGATAAAATAAATCTTTGGATATAACATCCAGCTGTCTTCTAGTAAAAACGAATGCGTTCTCTAACTAATGCAAAACTAGCACGTCTCTTGATATTATTAGCCACTGCACTATTAATAAAATGTACAATTCTAGCAAATTTTGGTATAATACCTTCATTGCGGCATCTCATCAGGAAAGCGAGGGCACTCAGCAACTTTCCTTTTTTCCTACGAAGTTTGTCAAACTTGAGAAGTAGTTGCACCATCTCCTCCCCGTAGAGGAACTTGATGTGATTACGTAGAGTTTCCCGGCGTATAAATTGTTGATATTCATGTCGGGTTTCCAGCCGGATCATCGAGTCATCTTGACACAATATTTCAACGGACCACCTGGCCGCCATCTTCAGGTGCTGAGTCTCGTAGGAAACTGAAGTCTTGCCGTGCCCTGCGGCCTTATATACGCCGCGAAGTGCTAACGGCGCGTGCGCCAGAGAGTCATGGCTGCGTCCTCTGCCGCAAGCAGCCTGTGCAGCGCCACGTTCCTGCCAGTTTTCTCCACCGTGGCGCTGCACAGGCTGCTTGCGGCAGAGGACGCAGCCACGACTCTCTGGCGCACGCGCCGTTAGCACTTCGCGGCGTATATAAGGCCGCAGGGCACGGCAAGACTTCAGTTTCCTACGAGACTCAGCACCTGAAGATGGCGGCCAGGTGGTCCGTTGAAATATTGTGTCAAGATGACTCGATGATCCGGCTGGAAACCCGACATGAATATCAACAATTTATACGCCGGGAAACTCTACGTAATCACAGCAACCAGTTGCTTTTAATTATTTATTTTAGGCGACCGGTTTCGGACGCTCGAGTGCCCTTCTTCTGGTCTCTATACAGACAAACAAGTGGATTGGTATACTGTAAAGGCTATAAAACGTACAAAAGTCGGTTACAGAAATTTGAAGCAGTTTGGAACAAAATCGATTGTAATAAAAGACATGTTCATATAATGGGATAAAATTAACACTTACATTTTAGTATTGTTGCTTAATGAATGTAGCTACATGCTATTAGGAGAATCAACACTGAGTGCAGAGATTATGCAATGAATAACAATCAGCTTCGTTAGCTTCTTTGTCTGTATAGAGACCAGAAGAAGGGCACTCAAGCGTCCGAAACCGGTCTTCTAAAATAATTACAAGCAACTGGTTGCTGAATTTTATTAATTTATAAAACAAAACATCTTTATTAATAAAAATCAATTGCCGCTTGTATGTAAGAGCATCACTTGTGAATGGCTTCACCGATTAGACTGACTACTTTTTCTGTGCTTTGTAATTCGAATAACAAGCTTTGTACGAAAGAAAATTTTAGGAAAATGCACTGGAAATTTGGAAAATTTCAGAAAAACTGAAAGAGCGTAATTCACTAATCGTTAGAATGTTTTCAACACCACAATAGACGTTGGAGAGGCGTAATTCTTGTTTTCTGTTTTGTTCTCTAAGATCATAAAAAAGTTTTCAGAAAAAAAATCCGTTCTACAAAGAAAATTTGGAAAATTCGAACAAGGTGTAAAAATCATATTTTTTGTTTGCAGTCTGCACAATAGCTGACGATAGGGACGAGCCGCGGTGGAGTAGCCGAGCGGTCTATGGCGCCTCGTTGGGAAGCGCGGGGTTGCTCGCCGTCGGAGGTTCGAGTCCTCCCTGAGAAATGGGTGTCTTTGTTCTCTTTAGGTTAGTTTAACTTTTTTTAATAACCGAGGTAGTTACGTCTCATAGATTTACAAAAATTTTAACATTTTTTATAGGGACGACATATTTGGTTTAACTGATCACCATCACATTTCGCACCTTTCTGTACTTTTTCATCGAGAAGATTTTTCATCTCCGCAATCCACCATATGGTGTTTGGCGGAGGGTGTCTTGCAATAACCTCTACACCAGACGTCTCGACCGATTTGACATATTACCTTGTGTTCGTAATTGCCAGGACGAGGTTTGTATGAAAATACAGATTCTGAAAATCACCGGAAAAGTCAGAAATATTCTATGATATTTTTGTATGAAAATCTCAATAAAAGAAAAGCCGACTATTAGTTTGACAGTTCCACTGTCACGTTTTTTCATAAAAAAAGTAAAGTTTAGTTTGCCAGTTCTACTGACGCGTGTTTTCATGACAGTAACAAACCCACGCAGAAAACTGATATTCAGAGAAGAAGAACAGCCTACATAATAATTCGTACATGCAAGACGGAGGTTCCATTACTTCAGACTTCGATACCATTTGGCCAATCAGCAAAGGGGATGAAAACAATGAGGGATCGGGAGGAGTCTGGCGGAGAGTGGGGAAGGTAATGACAGATGGGGGGGGGGGGGGGAGGGATAGGCGGATAGGGGGGAATAGTAGCAAGAGAGCAGCAGAGGAGCAGAAGTGGAGGACTAAGGGTGGCGGTTGGGGAAGAGGCGCACCGCCTCGGGTCTCACGTCTTGGGCGGCCTCCAAATACCTGAAAAGCACCTCTCGCTATGGGGCCTCCAAATCTCGAAAGGTATTTTCTGTAGACTGTCCCGTGCCTCACGTCATGGGGAGCCTCAAAATCTCAAAATTTACTTTTTATAGTAACGTATTTTCAAGTGGACGGGGGAACTCATTTTAATTTTCTGCCGCCCGGGCCTCCGACAGCCTTAGTACGCCACTGAGGAGCAGACGTTTTCCAGGACCTCAGTGAAGCAGCGTTAGGAGCATCACAGGTAGCACAGCGCATTAAGCGGCGCGCTGAAAATGTTCCTCCAAACCACGCAGCTGCAGTTGAAGTACAGAAACAGCTCAACGAACTGGACAAAAATATTTAGCCCTGAAATGCTACATTTATATTAATTCAGAGGTCTGCTACATTGGGGTACAGGTGTATCCGAAATAAGAATGGAAATTTCAAATGTTTACATCATTTTTATATATGATAAACATTTAGGTCATAATAAATGAAAAATCCCAGACTGAAAAAATTACAGTTCTGAATACAAGAAGCACACTTATTTCATGGTCCAGACAAACAAATATCTTATAAACAGTACATTTAACTCTCAATTTTCTGTCTCTAGACCTTAGACAGGAAACACACCGCCCTGTTGTGGAGTCTGCACTTCCTGTCAATCTCATTTTTCAGACGTTTGTACTCCCTTTCTCCCGTTTCACTTGCTGAATTTTTATATTTTCTCCTCTCATCAATGAAGTTCAGTATATCCTGTGTTATCCAAGGATTTCTATTAGGCCTTATCCTTCTACCTATATGGACCTCTGCAGCGTTCACTATCCTATCTCTCAGAGCTACCCATTCTTCTTCTACTGTATTACTTTCCCCCGTTTCAGCCAATCCTTGCCTAATGCTCCCTCTGAAACTCTCAACCACCTCTGGTTCTTTAAATTTTTCCAGGTTCCATCTCCTATCCTTTCTACCTTATAGAAGCCACATCTTCAGATATGAAGTGGATTCAAGGTCTGGACACTGATGTGTAGCCAACAGCTAGTATCGAGCACAGCCAAGTCTCAGAAATACTTAACCAGATAAAGCTGTCAACGACTCTTCAAGTTATCGTCCAATAGCTTTAGTGAGTATAAGTTTAAAATCGCTGGAACGACTCATATACAACCGAATCTACAAGGCTATAGATGAAGTGATAAAATGGATAGATTCATTCTGAAGCTGAAGAAAGTATTCCTACGCTGTCGGACTCACGATTCTTCTGAAGAACATGCTCATCTACTGTAACATGTAGAATGGACATCAGTAAATGTCTTAAATCAAGAGTGAATTACCTCAAGGTTCAGTGCAGGCACCACCATTATTCAATCTCTATGCCAGCGATATAACTTACACAGTGAGCAAAGAATACGGATACGCTGACGATTTGGCCATAAAAGCCCAAAGAAAATCTCTTGAAGGAGGTGTAAAGACTATAATGGATGATCTTGAAGTCCTTGACAAATATTAAAGAAGTTGGCATTTGTGCCCAAATTCCTCTAGGATTCACCTCAACAATAAGGCCGCCAATAAACAGCTGAGCTATTTAACCAACAGGGAGTGAAACATGACTTCCACTGTAAGTTTCTGCGTGTTACACTTAACAAATCTCTACACTACAAAGAACGCCTTGAAATGTTGGTCAGAAACTCTAAATAATATTATTAGAAAACTGACGGGAAGTTCTTGGGGCGCAGCCCATCCACACTGTGAAGAGCAGCAACATCGATAGTCTACACCACCGCAGAATATTGTGCTCCGGTATGGCAGAGAAGCTACCGTACTAACACGACACGCGTGCAGCTCTGCAGAAACGTGGCTCTCCGTCATCGCTAATATAGCTCCACCAAAAATAGAAAAACAAAGATTATCTATTAAGGAATGGTAAAAATAGTTCACGTGAATGAAGGAAAATGTTTACCTATGCCAAACAACCACATGAAATCACAACAGCCGATATTAAGTAACTACTATATAAAAGGAAAGGACATATTCAATCGAACAGGCAACTAGATAAAGGAAACAGGAGTGAAAGTATTCAGTAAGCAATCATCACCTTATAAGTGATCCCTCAAAAGATCTAAAAGGTTCAGCTTCGAAGAAATGACTGGACTAAGCTTAATGGCATCCGAAGTGGCCACACCATCCCAAGTGGTCACATAAGATTGGAGGCCATGCTTTATAAACGGAGATTCGAGGATAGTTAAGTAGTGACTGTGGAGTCCATGAGCAGACTCTGGACCTCTTGATGGAAGTGTGTCCCAGAAGAAAATACAGTGCTTTAGCTGATGCCTATATAGAAGTCTCATCTCCGGATATGAAGTGTATTCAAGGTCTGGACATTGATGTGTAGCCAACAGCTAGTCTCGAGCGCAGTCAAGTCTCAGGAACCCTCTTTCACAACTGCAACTGACACAGGTGGAAAGTACTGCGCAGACAACACAGCTCGCCATCTGCAACCCACTGTCCATGACATCTGCGAACTCCATATACACACAAGCGGAGGCTGCCGACTGACAGAAGGAGATACGGATCAGGATGCAGACTAACAAACATGAATTCTCGAGCGTGTGATAACCGATAAGCGCTGCTGTTGGCAACAAGGTTACGGCATTACTTACATGTGAGCTCGCTGTCGATCATAACACCGGCACAGTTGATAAGGATGTCTGGTCCAGACAGATTGTCTCTCACCCACTTGAAAGCCGCTAGGACGCTCTTCTCGTCGGCCACATCAGTTTTTATGGCGTGCAAATTTCCTTTGCCTCCTCCATCAGCTCGGGCCTGAAATTCCATTAATACCAAGTTTCTGCAATGTTTCAGTTTCAGATGAAACTAAAAATCAATGAGGTAGTTCGCCACATAAAGATGCAAAGCAGATCAATTTTCGTAATCATTAGGGAAAATGTATTGTTCTCCATATCTACATCTACATGCATACTCCGCAATTCACCGTAAGATGCGTGGCGGAGGGTACACTGTACCACTACTAGGCATTTCCTTTCCTATTCCACTCCCAAATTGAACGAGGAAAAAAAGAATGCACATGCTCCGTACGAGCCCTAATTTCTCTTATCTTGTTTTTGTGATCTTTACGCGAAATGTAAGTAGGCGGCAGCAAGATCGTACTACACTCAGCTTCAAATTCCGGCCCTCTAAATTTACTCAACAGAAATTCACGAAAAGAACGTCGTCTTTCTTCCAGCGATCCCCAATTGAGTTGCCGGAGCATTTCCGTGACACTCGCGCATTGGTCGAACCTACCGGTAACAAATCTAGCGCTCGTCTCTGAACCGCCTCTATGTCTTTCTTTAAACTGATCTGCTGCGGGTCCCAAATACTTGAGCAATACTCAAAACGTGGTCGTACAAGCGTCTTTACAGATGATGTACATCTTCTCAAAATTCTCCCAATAAACCGAAGTCGGCTGTCCGCCCTACTCACAACTGTCCTTACATGCTCGTTCCATTTCATATCGCTCTGCAATGTTACGCCTAGATATTTGAACGACGCGACAGCATCAAGAAGCTCACTACTAATGCTGTATTCGAACATTATGGGATTGTTTTTCCTACTCATGCGCATCACCTTACATTTTTCCACATTGAGAGCTAGCTGCCAATCTTCGCACCAACTAGAAATTTTGTCTAAGTCATCCTGTATGCTATTACAGTCAGTTACAGACGACACCCTCCCATACACCACAGCATCACCAGCAAACTGCCGCATATTACAACTTACTCTGTCATATCATAGAGTCCAGGAGGTTAGATTCTGGGTTAGATTCTGGAACTGACAAAATTGGTAAGAGGAGTGGAGCAAAATTTACTCAATATACGACGAGAAGATTTAACGGATCACGTTTTGCTGAGGTCACATTCGTAAAAGTCAATATTTTCATCGCAACGTTTCCTAGGCCTTCTTAGAAAGATCTGCTTCAGACCAAATATTTGGGTCAAGTTTAACTTTCAGTGACACTACATATTTCAAAGGCAGATTTACTTATGTTATATAATAATTAGCACTTTCCTTTGTATGCTTAGTGTGCCAAAATCAGTCTCTTATGTACGCTTGTTAAGTTAAAAGAATGGGACACCTTCCACCGTTATGAAAATTTTATTTCACTGCCAGTTTCGACACTTAATAGTGTCATCTTCAGTACCCCCTGTAGGGCAACAGTAATGACACTACGCAACAACAAAACACGTATATAATATAAAGGATAAAATCACGTACACAGTATTATGTGGTAAATACTTATCGAAAGCCTATCATTGTACACACTATGACATCAAAATCATTGTTATATTATGAACTAAGACCAGGAAGTAACTACTCAATGAACATCAAGTAGAGTAGAACATGTGTGCTATATTAGTAACATGAATCTAACAGGCATGTTAAATAAACGTCAGTGGTATACAAGTAAGACAACGAGACAATGTATTACACAGTAACGAGTTCGAACTATTTAGAAGAATTGTCATGTTATATAGTTAACTACCGATAGTGTCAGTGAGTCGGTGGAAGTGATATAAACGTATATGGAACAATGAAAGTACTTTTTATTTAAGATTATTTTTAATCAAATCAAAAGTGTGTGTGTTACGGTGTGATATATTCTGATTTTCAGCAGGAGTGAATGGGGGGAGGGGGCGTTCGACAAGAAGATTTAAAGGTTAATTTTTTATAGAGGTCACATTCACAACAGGGAGAAGAATGGTTTATTTATTTTTTATTCGCCACATGTGTGGAGTATGATATAGCCAGATGAAAATGCTCCTGTCGGACAACAAAAAAGGCAAATATGACTGACAGAAAAGTCCTCAAACTGTATTCCTCGCCAAAAATTGCGGATGCCAACATATTCGCCGTCTTTGAACACAGAGCAGGCTAAATCGTTTTATCCGGTTTTTCACTGTAATGTAGTTGACATACACAGCATTCCCCCTTTCGGTGCCACTTTTCACATGTCTCCCTGATACTGCCTCCTATTTCTGCCAGCGACACTTTCTCCTGACTCTCTCCTACTGTATCTTTCTCGAACTTTCCTACCATTCATTGCCTTTGCCACTTCTATTGTCTGTCTCCCAGCTGCCCATAATTTTTTTCTCATATTGCCACTGTCTATTTTATCTCACAGTCTATTCATTCACCATTTTCTCCTCTCTACACATGTATTTGTGGGTGGATTAGTCGTGTTATTACGCCCTAGACAGGATAACTTTAAAACATGCGTCAAGGGAATGGGGTACAATACATCAAGTTCGCCTGTCTCGAGAATCCAGATCCTCAAAGCTTGACTGCCGTCTCAAATTATTTCTCTTCCTCATTACACTGTCTCCTCTCTCTTTTGATCCCACTGCTATCCATCCACGTAGTGTTTATACTGCCACTGTCTCTCACCACTAATACTGTGTCATCTCCCTTTCTTTCCCACTGGCACTGTTTTACCTCTCTTTGACCTTCACTTTTGCTATTCTATTTAAGAAAAAAAATTGTGAGAAGCGCGGAATGTGGACCGAGGCAACTGGTTCACCGTTTTTCTGTCAGAGCCTTTTGAACAGAAACAAATTTGCCTTTTTATGTTCTGACACGAGTATTTTTCAGCATGTTCTCTTGTTTTTTCCTGTTGTTGTTGTTATTGTTTCAGGCGTTTTGAGGGGACTATTTTCCCTGTCACAGCAGGATGTGCTGCCTATGAAAGAAAAGTTCTAGTCATATGTAAAGAAGGAAGATTAGTATTTACGTTGCGTCAGTTACATGGCTATTGGAGACGGAGCAGATGTTTCGATTGTTTTAATAATGATGGGGAAGGAAATAGACAGGTCCTCTGAAAGGATACCAGCCAGGAATTTGAAGCCATCCCTAATTTTGTCCCCAAAAATCGTAGTTTTTCGTGACTCTTTTCAGTAAACTCACATATAACACCCTAGACCACACGTACATTGAAAAACCAACCGACTTTACTTAATTAGGATGGTTTGCAGGAAGTGTGTAATATTTAAATTGTTGACACTGTACCAAAGGAAAGCTACAGCACGCCAACACTTCTAGTGTGTATACAAATGACTAGGCCAAAGAGTATCCAAAATGATTTACAAATTCTCTCTGTCATCAATACAACTCGAGGTACTGGTCCCTGAAGAATTGTAATTCTGCAGTTGGTCTTTTCTAACATATTAATGACGTGCAGTATTGATGTCGACGCTTTTCCGGCCGTCTTGCATACTTCTGCGGTAAACAAAATATTTGGGTCAACAATAAGAATTTATTTGACCTTTGATTCTCAATAAGTGCTAGTGTGACGTAACGACTGCTGGACTGGTGTTAAAATCGCTCTTATAAGTTTCGTAGTACCTTATAGGTTACAGTTACTTATTTAAACGATTATTTGTGATAATATTTTCTCTGAATATTATTTCATAGTGCATCTGCTTCTGTCTCAACGAGTGTTGTATCGTTTTTTATTTGAATAGTGTGTTGTTCGTGAACGTGCGCCCCGTACATTGAGGCCCTAGTTCTATGTTTAAATTTCGCGGCGAGCTGTTCCAGCTGTAGCGGGCACCGAAAGCTGAGTTCTTATAAGTTCTTTGTGCCTTGAAGTTAATTATTAACTTTAGTACTTTTGAAGAAATGATAGTGCACGGCAGTTAGTAATTAAAGTTAGTTATTTTCAACCGGTGTTTCTTTCTGTAATAATGGTAGGCAAAATTTCGCTTACAGTATCCGTTAACTTCTTTTGCTTTCACGTGCTCAGTTATGTTGGTGTATTATAGGACGCTTTGTTCTGGGTAACCTGTAATGTGTAGATTTTATTGGAGTTTTATTGGCTGTAGAGTAATACTGTTAATAGTAGTAGTCACTTTATTAGAAGCGTTTGAAATTAAGATTACTTTATTTATTTAATAGAATCGTACTTGTGTAGAATTAGAAATTATAAAGCATTTGCCTTTAGTTTGTTATTCAGTAACTGAAAATTGTAGCATAAGTGAAAGTGTGGGCTCTGCAGTAGGTTCGTGAGTAGTGGTTAATGGTGTGAGATTTGTATGAAGTATTTTCATTGGTAGGAGACCAGTGTGGGGACGCCAGTGGGCATTGTAGACACTCCGCTTCTGGAATTGCAGCCTATGTAGCAAGAATAAGTTAACAAAGAAACAGGAGCGTAAGATCTGTGACCTACAGTTACAGTTGCAGATCGCAAAGGAGGAATTAGGTAGGTTACGGAGGGAAAGTGGGGCTAGGGAATGGGAAATGGTAGCTGGGAAAAAAGCAGGAAGAGGTTTTCAGATATTTTCACTTTGCCAGTGAACAATAGATTTAACCCACTGTCAGTTTAACACTAGATCTACCCCCTGGAACGCCCAATGGAGGTTAATTGACCATTAAGTTTTTTTTCACATTTTAAAACTCTTTATTTTAGAAAATGTGAAGATCTTTCGCAAATTATAGATCTATCTGAAGAGCAAGAAAAAAAAAAAAAAAAGTGGTAGAGTCTTGCTCGCGATAGGCAAAGGTCCCAGGTTCGAGTCCCGGTTCGGGCACACAACTTTAATCTGCCAGGAAATTTTATATCAGCGCACACTCCGTTGCTGAGTGGAAGTTTCATTCTGGACTGATAAATTGTTTATATTGTAGTACGACAGAAATACGGAAGAAAAAAACATGGAAAACATAAGACAAGACTCGAGTCCCATTTTGTTAGAAAATCAGATCGGACGACTCTTGGAGTAGATTCTGTCTATGTTGCAAGTGGAGACTACGGTGAAAGCGAATTCCATGTTGAAATTATAAGAGTTGAACCACTTGGACCTACGGAACAGTCTCTGATTCCTCTTGGGAATATTAATCAGTTTGAAGATACGTTTATGGATTGATCGCCTATGAGGAACGCGATTTCAACTCCAGTCTAAACAATAAAAACAAGGTACGTTATATATGAGTGCATGTTTTCGCGACGATATCCATTAATTAAATCTTCTCTGGTTACAAGCCGCGTCATGTGGTTTACTGCCCACGAGCTTTCGACAGAGAACTTCTCTGCCATTGTCAAGTGGATGACTGTCGTTTCGCGGCCGCTGCCGTGCTTAAATAGCCGCGCCGCCGCCAGTGACGTCACTGGTGCTCAGTTCCTTGACCATATAAGGCAATGTTTTGGTCGCGCGTACGCCGCGCCCGCTTCAACTCCGCAACTACGGGATCCCAAGTCGTACTGAACTGCAAACCGCCGTCTTTATTGAGGGTGTTTTGTGAAATTCTGATCTCTACTGCCTCGTTTATTACGCTGTCCCAGAAGCTGACCTTGGTACACAGAGCCGTATCCGTATCAGATGCTGATAATCTGTCAAAGGAGCTTAGCCACTTACGCAAAGTGGCTACAGCAAGAGACAAATATCTCAAGCAGTGTTACTTAAAGCACGAAATCAGAAGACACCTGAAAAAGAAGTCAAGAAGACCGCAGTTTTTCCGTTTTGTGGCTCCACAACAGCGAAAATTAGCCGGCTCCTGAAGAGACATGAAATTGACACAATCTTCAGGCCTCCATCAAAGATCCGACAATTAATGAAGCCTGTGAAAGATGATGTAGGTCTCAGAACACCAAGCATTTATAAAATTCCGTGTGAGTGTGGGCAGTTTCATGTCGGCCAGACTGTTCGCACTATTGAACAGCGACGCATAGAACACGAGAGGTGCTTTCGATGACGCTACCCAGAAAAATCAGCTGTGGTGGAACATGCTTTAGAAAACGGACACCGAATTGCTTTCGACGAGACTTCTATTATTAAACGGACCAACAGATTCTGGGACAGCGTAATAAACGAGGCAGTAGAGATCAGAATTTCACAAAACACCTTCAATAAAGACGGCGGTTGGCAGCTCAGTACGGCTTGGGATCCCGTAGTTGCGGAGTTGAAGCGGGCGCGGCGTACGCGCGACCAAAACATTGCCTTATATGGTCAAGAACTGGGCACCAGTGACATCACTGGCGGCGGCGCGGCTAAACAAGCACGGCAGCGGCCGCGAAACGACAGTCATCCACTTGACAATGGCAGAGGAGTTCTCTGTCGAAAGCTAGTGGGCAGTAAACCACATGACGCGGCTTGTAATCCGAGAAGATTTCAATAAAAACAAGATTTAAAATTGCAATCAGTACAACGAAAACAAAATTTCAAAAAGTCAAAACTGCAGTCAGACCTGACATAGAATAATACGGATAGTTAAAAACTGAATCGAGCAGAGACGAGGAACAATTAAAAGCTGACTTCAGACACGTGTTGCAAAATAATCGGCACGCACTGATAAGGCTTTTGATCTTGGTATCAAATAGATATACTCATCAGTCGAGAGCGCCACAGCAGAAACGGGCCCGACACGTTCGTGGGAAATATATTGCAATCTAATCATTCGGCAGAACATATAACGATTACGCAGAACAGTCAAGATGATGAGAATCTTAGAGAGTCTGTTTGTGTGGAATCCCCCGCATTAAGCGAATTAAAAAACGCCGCTTTCGTCCTGCATAGTATTTTTCCCAGATTTTTTAGTAAAAAAGAAAACATCCTCAACGAGAGCTAGAAATTACTATTTTAGCATTAATTGTAGTATTTATAAACAGTGCAAGTCTTTATAATATAAATAAGTAATTGCTTATAGATTATTGGCTTTCGCGTTTGGATTTTACGGTTCTTTCCATATGGTCACTGTCGGTTGTTGCAGAGTTGTTCTACTTACGTCGTTTTTCTGTATACGTTGCATTATGAACTTGTTTTTCATCTGTATCTGAGAGCTGTCACACACACAAATTAGTGATTTTCTCTCTCTCCTTCTTTCTCCCTCTCCTCTTCTTTCTCATTCCTCTCTCTCTCTCTCTCTCTCTCTCTCTCTCTCTCTCTCTGTCTCTCTCTCTCTCTCTCACACACACACACAAACGTAAAAATTATATAAGTAGAAAAATTGTGCGACGTCAGACTGAGACCATACGGGAAGACCGCAAAATCCAAATCCGAAAAATAATACATAAGCAACCATTTATATACGTTAGAAATAAGTGTGAACTGTTTATATGTACGACATGTAAAACCAAGACTGTAATGCCTAGATCCCACTGAGAAAGTCCTTTAGCAAATAAGCGAAATGGGCCAGGGAAAAATGAATATATTGCAGCAGGACTATGTCGTTTTCTTACTTTCAGAACGAATAATGAGAATCTTGGATGACAACAAGTGAAACTTGCAGATATTTTGTAACTTGAGTCTAAATGAACAAGAAATTTCCCCTCAGAAAGAACTTGTTACTGACAGAGAGGATATTTCACAAACAGTCGGTGCGAAAAAATCAAATGAATTAGGTGTTTTGGCTGTCATCCTCCAAAGTGTATCTGAATAAGTTTATCATCGAACAACGAACAGCGTGACTTACGCTACAACGACGCCACACGGGGTAGCCTAATGGCATGTCGCTACTGTGACGAACACTCTCATAATTATACTTGTCCAATGTAGTTGGCGTTTTACTTTGAAACTTTAAACGTGTGGGCAGAAAAGAACTCTGTTCCGCCATTCGGCTTCTCAATAGCTGTGTTCTTATTAGATAAATAGCCTCATGTACAGGTAACATAATTGTCTGATGACGTGATAGAGAAAGAAATGAGAGTCGATATGGAAGACGTAAGGACTTCACAATTAGAGTCACAGTTTAAAAGAGCTCTGTAAACCTTGAGCTCAAATAAGGCTGAAGGCGTAGACAAGATTCAAGAAATGTTTTGAGGGAAGTGGCATACAAGCGACTATTGTAAAATTTACACCAGGGACATACCATAAGACATTCAGAGAAATGTCATCCACAAATTCCCAAAAATAGCAAGGTTAGATAAATATGTGATAACTGTCGCATAAAAAGTTCTTCAGTCGGAGTAGGGTGCAAGAATAATATACAGAAAAATGCATAACGAATTTGAAGAAGTGTTACGTGATGATCGATTTTGGAAAGATAAAAGTGTCAAAGGGGGGGGGGAGGAGTATACTTTAACTTTTGGTTTAATTATTGAGGGACGCGTGTGTCAGATAAAGACGTGTTGGGCGCGATAAAGTGGTCAAATCGACCAAAATTAAACGGAAAACATATGTATTCAAAAAAGCAGATAAAGATTCGATCAACGCTTTTCTGAGCGAGAATCTCCAGTGTTTCGAAAATAACAATGTCACTGTATCAGATGTGGCTTACATTCAAAGAAATAATATCGACAGCTATTGAGAAATTTATACCAAATAAATTAAGAAGGTACCCGCCATGGTGCACAAAACATGTTATTTCACTTTTGCAAAAGCAAAGAAAAAAGCTTGCCAAATTTAAACGGACACCAAATCCCGACTAGCAATGTTTTTCAGAAACTGGGAATTTAGCACGAACGTCAATGCCACTCCACAATGAAACCCTGTAAAGTAATCTGGTGCCGGCCGCGGTGGCCGAGGGGACTGAGGCGCTCCAGTCACGGTCTGCACGGCCACTACGGTCGGGGGTTCGAATCCCCCCTCGGGCATGGTATTTGTGCCGACCTTAGAATAAGCTAGTTGATAAGTAGTTTGTTAGTTTAGGGACTGATGATCACGTAGTTAAGTCCCATAAGCTATACAAACATTTGAAACATTTTTTGAAGTAATTTGGTAGAAAACGCAAAGAAATTATAGTCATCGGTAAGGTATACTAGCGGTAAAACACAACCAATACCTTCACTACGCGATGGCAATGGTGATGCAACTGATCATATTGCCGCTAAAGCAGAAATGCTAAACACAACTTTCCGAAATTCCTTTCGCAAAGAAAACGAAGCCAATACTCCAGAATCAATACTCCAGAATCAATACCAGCTGCCACCATGGGTAATTTAGAAGTAGCTATTCCTGGAGTATTAAAGCAACTTCAATCATTTAATCCCGGTCCATACCAATTAGGTTTCTTTCGAAACATGTTGATGCACTTTGTAACGTCACAGCTGCGTCCACCTAATCCACGATGGGCGAAGTTGCCGTTATATTCTATTTGCTGCTTAATCATTTAATAATTGTTCCAATGATTTGACGGTATGGGATGCGGGCAATTACTAGATTGATCCATAACAATAAACTTTGTTAACTTCTTTTATTATGGAACGACAAATGTTAAAAACTCTTCCTTTAAATACACTTATTAAATAACCGCGCGCCACTACGATGAAAGTCTACAAGTCCACACTGAAACATTTCAGTACGCAACTGAAACTCATATGCGATACGACCGAAGGGCAAAAACTTTAGCCAAAAACTTTAGCGGGTTACGGACGCACTGTCAACATGCTACTGCCTCGCTCTGCCGTCGGCGGGAGACCAGAGTTGCCAGGTTTTACTATTGCTCTGTCGCCAAATTTTAAACAAAAAGTAGCTAAAATATCGCCATATTTTCATCAATAAAATGCCAAAATATAATCATATTTTCATCAGTAAAAATAGACAAATATCGCAACCTTTAATCTGTTAACATTATTATGCTATGGTAATTACGGCATGTTACTCGACAATAATAATCCTGAAATTCAGGAAGTAAGCTGGCTACTGAGTAAAAAGTAACACAAACTGTGGCACCCTCACATTCACAGACACCAGACTGAACTTTCCAAGGAAACTCATACTTCACAGATACATTTATGTGAGTCCATCCAAGAATTGAACAGACACACCACCAACTGAAAATGAGGCCAGTCAAAATATTGTCACACTGTAATTATAATAGAGAGACTCCGGAAATTTAGTCACATTTAACGATCTCATTAATTTAATTTC
This sequence comes from Locusta migratoria, assembly GCA_026315105.1. Lineage (NCBI taxonomy): Eukaryota > Metazoa > Arthropoda > Insecta > Orthoptera > Acrididae > Locusta > Locusta migratoria. The sequence continues at coordinate 254,368,167 of CM048745.1, read as the reverse complement.
ATAACTTAAAAAAATTACAACACAAAACTGTTCAAGAATCATGCTATCAAACTTACACAAGGGATGTTCTCATGCATAGGTTCGATTACCAATCACTTTCATCAACTTAAAAACAAATATTTACAGATGTTAAATAGAGTTCTTGAATCTTTCAAACATTTGATACACACAAAATCATTATAACAATTTCAGATGAGGTAATTTATAATAATGGACTAAGCAATCCATACTTTCAAGTGAGATGGACTTTAATTCGTAATAATGCGTCATGACACACTGAAAAATCAGCCATGAGAACGACTGAGAAATCACCGCGTGTTCTCCATCGACATTTAAACTCTGCAAACCATTGGTAACCACTGTGAAGTGCGTAGCAAAGGGCTCGCTTCACAGTAGCAGTCGTTACGAATTTCTGTTGTGTTGACGTATGGAACGCGGCAAAAATTGTTTTAAATGCCTCCTTGCATGCTGTAATTTATATAATCTTATCCTCATGTTCATAGCGGGAGCCATACATACGGTGTTGTAGAATACTTCGAGATATCGTTTAAAGCCTGTTCTTGAATCATCGTAAGTAGGATACATGAGGTAGTTTACGTCTATCTTCAAGAGTCAGTAAGATGAGTTTGTTTATATCTCTGTGACACTCTCCCACACATTCATGATACTTGAAAAGATTGTGCTAACTTCTGTAGGTTGATTACATTTCCCCAGCATTCTACCGGAGTTTAGCCGGCATCATTGACGCAATGTCTAAAGAGTGATTGCTTTACATTCGCTGTATTTGAAGTAAAATAGAATAGCCATGAAGTCGCCAACCAATTCTCTTAATAGCCAAATTTAATCGCCAGTCGCCATACTGCTAGAATGGCTACTATTCTAAGAAAAAGATAGCCACGAATGCGAAAAATCGCCACACCTGGCAACGCTGCGGGAGACTGCCGCACACCGGCCAACAAACAAAAAACATTCCAACCTAAGCATTGTTGCCAGAAGCTATCGCTGCACGCCAGTGATAACTATCGTTCGACCAAAACGTACCAAAGAGGTTACTAACTTAAAATCCTGTATCCTCACAACTTGCTCCATACATATTATGTACAACTGCTTGCTCAGTGAAAAGTCCGTAACAAAAGACTGGAAAGTTACACAGGTCACTCCAGTATTCAAGAAAGACAATAGAAGTGATACGCAAAATTACAGACATATATAATATAGACATCGGTTTGCAGCAGGATTTTAGAATATTTACTTTCATCAAAAATTATGAACTATCACGAAGAGAAAAAACTATTGACCCATAGTCAATGGAACGATACAGAAATATCATAAAAGCTGTTCGATTAACCCACAGCCATGCTCATATATGCGTTTTTAAGAAGGAAGGGAAGAAACTTAAGGTTTAACGTCCTGTCGACAGCTTGGTCATTAGAGGCGGAGCTAACGCTCGGAGGTTTGGGTAAGGATGGGGAAGGAAATCGGCCCTGCCCTTTCAAAGGAACCATCCCGGAATTTGCCTTGAGTGATTTAGGGAAATCGCGGAAAACCTAAATCTGGATCGCCGGAGGTGGATCTGAACCACCGTCCTCCCGAATGCGAGTCCAGTGCGTTACCACTGCGCCACCCCGCTCGGTGGTTTTTTTTTTTTTTTTTTTTTTTTTTTTAAGGAAATTATGTAGATGTAGATAAAGTAAAATGATTCACGGTTGTCGTAATTTTCAGAAGTGCTTGCATTAATATAAGAGGAGGCTGCAGCCTTTCGACTGTACTTTTCAGTAAAAAAGGTAAAGCAGTCAACAATTCGAAGATAGGATTGAACACCACAGTGCTTTACTAGGCATGGTCCTGTTTGGAGGTGGTATGCCGTTGCCTTCTTCCGACCTTCGAACTGACTTACCCAGTCAGTTATAGAGGGACCTACAGTTTAACGTGGGTTCCGAACACACGGTGCTACTCGGTATTTTTCACATGAGCAATACTGCCAGAGGTGAAAGAAGTGGAAAGTGACAGATAAAAATCCTAGGACCTGGCGGGGATCGAACCGGCGACCTTTGGATCTATAGTCAGACACTCTACCACTGTGCAACCGAGGCGCACCAGAGTATGTGAGACGAAACAGCAATGAATGGAATAATATAAAGGATCAATAATGGTATTAACCCTTAGCCGCGTGTCGTGTATTTCAGATACACCACCACCTGACGACGATCATAGAGACCGCTTGCGTTTTTTGTTTTTTTTTTATATTTTATGTCAAAATATGTTAAAATATTGCGATAAACTGAAGTCACGTCTTTGTTTTCATAGTATTTAAAACCATAATGCAACTTTAAAATTTTGCTGTGTGAGGATCAGAAGAACGTAACTCCATTTCAGCTACTTCACACGAGAGGCAAAAACAGATATTTTAAGATGAAAATTTCTTGTTTCATTGATGTAATACAAATTTAATTGGAAAATAATTTTATATTACGACATTGAAACAAGAAATTTACGCCTTAAAATACCTTTTTCGTCTCTCCTGTGAATTAGCTGAAATGGAGTTACGTTCTTCTGATCATCACACAGCGATTTGAGAAAGCTTACTTATAGATATAAAAAAGCAGCAATTAACAAAAGCGTACTCATTTCAGGTAAAATTGTAGAGACTTAAAAATTTTTAGATCTGGCATTACAAACTCTTGTAATATCAAAATTCTTAGATATTTATCAAACGTTCTATATCTTATCTATAACATACAAGTAAATTTTTGCGATGACTTCAGCACACATATTCTGACTATATTCAACGCAAATAAGATTTATAAATGCAAATACGCTGTTTTACTTTTCTTTTCTGGGATCACAGTTCGCCGGCCGCGTTGGCCGAGAGGACTGCGGCGCGTCAGTCACGGTTTGCACGGCCACTACGGTCGGGGATTCGAATCCCCCCCCTCGGGCATGGACATTTGTACCGTCCTTAGTAGTAGCTAGTACATAAGTAGTTTGTAAGCTTAGGGACTGATAACCCCGTAGTTAAGTCCCATAAGCTCTACAAACATTTGAACATTTGGATCACAGTTCGGACACTTATTTCAATACTCATGTTTCTCTGAAGTTTCGGTTGATGAGGTTCTGGGTATTCGTTCCATTTTTAGAATTCGACGTATGGTGCACTGAAGTTCTCTTGGCAGGCCAAAACTCTGCACACGGCGTTTCAAGTGAGGCTCGATAAGGTCTTCCGCCAACTTTTTTTTTAATGAAAATCAAGCGTGGTACCTTCGTCTGTGGTTGGTTCATGATACTAAAAATGTACGTGTCTCTTCAACATAGTACGTCTAGAATTTTACAGAATATTATTACTGGCCATCGTCGAGTTCGTCTAGACGTGGATTAGGCAGCCATTTCTGGCCTAATATGTCAACGCCTCCCTTTGTCTGTTGTAAAATATGATCATTTCCAGGTTTTTCGTATCCTAACGCTTGGGTAGGATGCATGCTAGACAAAATAAGCAAAGATTTATTTGTCTTTCATACAAAAGATGGTAATGTTAGGTGTAAAGCGAAAAACGGCCGATCCGAAATGTCAATCATGCCTGGGAAGAAACTGAGGCGGAATTCCACGCTTATTTTTCTTCATGGTACCCACTAGTATGTACTGTTTTTGTTTTAGCACATTCAGTAGCTCCAGTGATGTGAATCAGTTATCGGTCGTCACGTTCCTGTGCGTACCTTCTATAAGACGTTATTAGTCGCAAAACTAAGTTGGTAGGTTAGCAGAGCTTTGGTACTCTGAATCTTCAGAAGCATCCAAAAGATATCGAGTTTGAGCATAACTGACATCATCAATGACGACACCCTCTGGAACATCTTTTACATTGCTACAGTCTTCATTCAGAACTTCTGGTATTTATACTAAGTCCTTCGCCTACCCATCGGACTATATCTCTCTCCATTTGAGACACTGTTACCCTATAAAAGCATAATAATTGTAATTACGTAATTTATGCCAGTAGACAAAAATATTACCCTAAATTCTCCTGCCGGCCGCGGTGGCCGAGGTGACTGAGGCGCTCCAGTCACGGTCTGCACGGCCGCTACGGTCGGGGGTTCGAATCCCCCCGCGGGCATGGATATTTGTGCCGTCCTTAGTGTAAGTTAGTTCGTAAGTCGTTTGTAAGTGTAGGGACTGATGACCCCGTAGTTAAGTCCCATAAGCTACACAAACATTTGAACATTTTTTTGAACTAAATTCTTCGAACACACGCATCTGGAGCTGCCGACTGCTCACCACGAACTGGCAGGGGAACGGAGAAAGTACGTTGACTCACGATTGTTTCACGCAAATAAGAATTGGAAAAAAAACTAGAAAAAACCGCGAGAGTCTGAAATCGACGTTAGGTGTTAAGGGTTAAGACTCGTGGATAAGGGGGGGGGGGGCGATAAGTGATAAGGCGATTACTATCGTGAATTAAAGGGAAGAATAATTAGAGAATCTGCTTAGTGAAATGCAGACATGAGTACAGAATATTTACTGAGAGTTAACCAAAAAAGGCAAAAGTAATGAGAAAATCACCATCAAAATTTGTGATCATGATGTAGAATCAACACACACAGTAAGGTGGCTTGCTGAGCACTGATGCAGACATTGCGCTACAATATTAACAAAAGAACTTATGACAGACGAAGTAAAAAAAAAAAAATCAAATGTTTGTAGAGCTTATGGGACGTAACTACGGGGTCATCAGTCCATAAACTACTTATGAACTATCTACTACTAAGGACGGCACAAATATCCATGCCCGAGGGGGGATTCGAACCCCCGACCGTAGTGGCCGTGCAGACCGAGACTGGCGCGCCGCAGTCCCCTCGGTCACCGCGGCCGGCAGGCGAAGTAAGGTGGACATAAGAATAAAACGGCATTTTTTCTCAAAATGCTAATTAATATCAAAACCAGGCCTTAGTCTGAGGAAGTAATTTCTGAGAATATACGTTTGGTGCACATCATTGTTTTATAGTCAATCAAGTAACTTTGGATAAAGATAATAAGAAGAGAATCGATGATTTGTAGCAAGGGGGGGTGTAGGATGTTGTTAAAAAGTAGATCAAATGTTGAGATGAAAGATTGATAGAGACTGTACAATCAGAAACGATTGTTAGCCGCACCAGGGAAACTACAGATAAAAATAATAATGACGATAACAGAAGAAATAAGTTCAGATATCTAGGAGTAGTAATTGAACTACATATTTCAGACAGAGAAGCCATTAAAGCAAGAGTTAGTAAGATGAAAACAGCATACTACCTCACTAAGAACGTGTATAATAAGAAGTCGATATCCATCAATGCTAAGCTGGCTCAATACTCTACAGTAATTCGCCCAGAAGCACTCTATGCAGCAGAATGTTTGACTCTGAACAAAAAGGCAATGATGAAATCACTGCAAATTACTGAAAGAAAAATATTAAGGAAAATCTTGGGGCCAGTTAAAGAGCAGACACAATAAAGAATGCGTCATAATAGTGAAATTAATACAAATATGGAAAAAAATCACTAATGTAATTAGGAAAAGAAGAATAGCTTTCTACGCTCACATACAAAGGACGCATTCCAACAGACTGACAAAAAGACTGTTCTGTTACTTCAGTAACTTAAAAATGGATAATACATGGTGCAAAGAAGTTTGAACTGACATGGACGAGCTCGAAATTAGTCAACAAGATGTTGAGAAAAGACTTCCACTCAGAAAGAAATTAAAGGATGCCAAATGTTACCAGGAAAAACCGAAAAAAAGAATGGAGCCAAGCGGCCCGTAGAAAGAAGAGAGAAACATCGGAACATGACGAGAGAAATATGGAGGAAAAGAAAGGAGAAACATTTGAAATAATCGTAGTCCATAGTGGCTCATACGTAAAAGAAGAAGATGATAATTCAATTGTATCCTCTCGTTGGAGACGCTTACAATATTGATTAGGTAGTACTGCTGTGAAGCTGGTTAGGTCGCAAATTCTTCGTTATTGGTCACACTTCATGTACAGAGTGCTCTCAAAAAATGACGCGTTTCGGAATTACCATCATCAGATTAGCATCTCTTCCGTGCCATGTGCACACGTGAAGATGTTCTTCAATATACATACAAACAATATACATTGTATATTGAAGAACATCTTCCATCTGTTCACGTGTGCACATAGCACGGAAGAGATGCTAATCTGATGATGGTAATTCCGAAACGCGTCATTTTTTGAGAGCACTCTGTACATGAAGTGTGACCAATAACAAAGAATTTGCGACCTAACCAGCTTCACAGCAGTACTACCTAATCATTTCATCATGGTCGCCTACCTCCTCAGTGACTTTATGTCGCATTTACAAGCTTACAATATTATTAAGTATCGCCTTTTCTATGGGGCGGGCAGTTGTAACGTGGGCCGCCTCAGGAATTCACCGCTGGCTCTGATCAGCACCTCCAAAAGAGAAGTCCTGAGCTCTACCACACGGTCACCTAGCTCAGTGGCTAGCCATTATGAGATATCGGCTGTGCCCTGACACAGCCATTCAGATAGGAGCTCAGGGATTCTGTTTAGGCGAAGTTGCTGTAATGCGCCAGAGACTTATGGAAAAAGTCCCTGCCGCGGTGGAGTAACCGAGCGGTCTAAGGCGTCTCGCAGCGGAGCGCGCGGTTGCTCGCTGTGGAGCTTCGAGTCCTCCCTGGGGCATGGGTGTGTGTGTTTGTCCTTAGGTTAGTTTACCTAGGTTTAAGTAGTTTGTAAGCTACGGACTGATGACCACGCAGTTTGGTCCGATAGATTTAGAAACATTTGAACATTTTGAAAAAGTCCGTAGGCTAAGTCACCTGTATGCTGTCAGCGCGGATGTCGAGCGCCACCACGGTGACCCCCCAGTGCAGCAGCGCCTCAGCCACGGCCTTGCCGATGCCGCACGCGGCGCCCGTCACGACCGCGACGCGTCCCCTGTACCTGTCCATGAGCGCTGTCTTTCTCTCGCTATCGCGCCAATACTGGCTGGCGGAACGGGCCCTGCCTACGCTTTTATCGCCTCGTGTACAGTGCCTCTGCCCTTGTTACTATGCAGCTCACACAGTCGACTTATCTTCATTTGGTTTACTCCTCGTCACTTAAAGCCTACATGCTATTGTGGTCTTCAGTCCGGAGACTGGTTTGATGCAGCTCTCCACCCTACTCTATCCTGAGCGAGCCTCGTCTTCTCCTATAAGAACGGCAACATACACCTATTCGAATCTGATTACTGTATTCATCTCTTAGTCTCCCTCTGCGGTTTTTGCCCCGCACACTTCCCTCCAACGCTTAATTCACAATATCTTCATGTCTAAGAATGTGTCCTAAGCCTCATGTATCGCCTCGTGTACAGAGCCTCTGCCCTTGTTACTATGCAGCTCACACAGTCCACTTATCTTCATTTGGTTTACTCCTCGTCACTTAAAGCCTACATGCTATTGTGGTCTTCAGTGCGGAGACAGGTTTGATGTAGCTCTCCACCCTACTCTATCGTGAGCAAGCCTCTTCTTCTCCTATAAGAACGGCAACATACATCTATTTGAATCTGATTACTGTATTCATCTCTTAGTCTCCCTCTGCGATTTTTACCCCACACACTTCCCTCCAACGCTAAATTCAGTGGCGGCGCTAGGCGTCAGCGACGTCGGCCACCGCCGACGGCCTCGCGCCTGTGGGGGCCTCGCAAAACATGGTTAAAATTTGTTTTTTAACGTATATTTGATGATTAACGGCGCTTTCCAACTGCTAGGTTATGTAGCGGCGACATACATCTAGGCTAGCTTACACTAGCTTGACCAAAGGACGAACAGAACATCCGTACCCAAGGGTGGGGTTCGACCCCCGACGAGAGCAATCCCGCTCACCATGGTATGACGCCTTAGTGCGCTCGGCCATTCCCGGCTGGCAGCTGTTTAGTTGACCGAATTTATTTCCGTATGAGTACAGCTGTGAGGCAATTGCTAGTAAAATACTTACAAAATAATTTCTTCAGTACATTTTAGAAAAGATTTGGAAGAAGTATATCCAAATGCTTATATAACAATCAGAATCATGCTCAGTTCCAGTCAGTACTAACTTGAAAAGCACAATGAGCCAAGAAAGACTATTTGTGATTTCAGTACTGTCAACTGAAGCCGAAATAGCGGCTAGTAATAAGATGTGATCTTAAAAAAATTTTGTGAGACGAAAAGCTGGAAAGCTGTTCTAATTTGTGTTTGTTTATTGTAAATTTTGTCATTGCAATAATACTCGTATATTATACTATATATACTATTATAAGTACAATGATTATTGATGTATAATTCAGCTTATTTAACATTTTCTTCATTAATGAAAAAATGAAAGGGGCCTCGCAAAGACGAGTTCGCCAACGCGCAGTTTTCCTCTAGCGACGCCACTGGCTAAATTCACAATACCTTCATGTCTAAGAATGTGTCCTACCAATCGATCCCTTCTTTTAGTCAAGGTATGCCAGAAATTCGTTTTCTCCCCAATTCTGTTGAGTACCACCCGATTAGCTACGCGATCGACCCACCTAATCTTCAGCATTCTTCTGTAACAGCACATTTCAAAAGCCTCTATCCTCTTCCTGTCCACACTGTTTATCGTCCATGTTTCACTCCCATACAAGACAACACTCCACACAAATGTCTTCAGCAAGGACTCTCTTACGCTTAAATTAATATTTGACGTTAACAAATTTATCTTTTTCAGAGACGCATTTCTTCCCATTGCCATTCTGCATTTTATGTCCTCTGTACTGTGACCATCGTGTGTTATTTTACTAGCCAAATAACAAAACTCATCTGCCGCCTGTATTGTTTCGTTATCTAATCTAATTTCTTCAGCATCGCCTGATTTTCTTAGAATGCACTCCATTACCATCTTATATGCATCTTTCAACACTCTGTCCGTTCCGTTCAACTGGTCTTCCACGTCCTTTGCTGTCTCTGACAGAATTACAAAGTCATCGGCAAAAGGCAATGTTTTTATTTCTTCACCATGAACTTTAATTCCTTCTCCATATTTCTTCTTGCTTTCCTTTATAGCTTGTTCAATATTCAAATTGAATAACATTAGAGAAAGGCTACAACCCTGTCTTACTATCTTCCCAACCTCTGCATCCCTTTTGTACCCTTCAACTCTGACAACCGTTGTGTGGCTTTTTAAAAATTGTAAGTAACCTTCCATTCCCTATATTTTACTCCCGTTGATTTCAGAAGTTTAAAGAGTCTGTTCCAATCAACATTGTCAAAAGCTTTTTCCAAATGTACAAAAGCTAGAAATATAGGTTTGCCTTTCTTTAATCTATCTTCAAAGATAAGCCGTATGGTGAGTATTGATTTCCGTGTTCCTAGATTTCTCCTGAATCCAAACTGATCTTCCCCGAGGTCGACTTTCACCACCTTTCCCATCCTTCTGTAGATAATTCGTGTTAGAATTATGCAACCATGTCTTATTAAACTAATGGTTCTGTAATTTTCATATCTGTCTGCGCCTATCTCTTTGGAACGGAGATTATTTTTCTTAAAGTCTGAGGGTATATCCCCTGTCTCATATATCTTACGCACCAGGTGAAATAGTTTTGCCGTGGTTGACTCTCCCAGAGACTTCAGTATTTCTGAAGGAACGTCATCTATTCCAGGGGCCTTGTTTCGACTTATGTCTTTCAGTGCTCTGTCAAATTCTTCTCTCACTATAGTATCTCCTACTTCATATTCAACTACTTCTTTTTCCCTTCCTACAATATTGTCTCTAAGTTCATTTCCTATGTAGAGCCCTTCTATATACTCTGTCCAACTTTCAGGTTTCCCTTCTTTCCTGAGAACTGGTTTTCCATCTGAGTTCTTTATATTAATGCCGCTGATTTTCTTGTCTCCAAATGTCATTTATTTTCCTGTAGGCAGTGTATGTTGAATGTGTAACTGTCGGAATTTTCGCTAGTGTATATCTGTTACTTATCAAGTAAAATGTTGTGTCGCACAGTTGGCTAAATTCGAGTACCAGATTTAGAGGAACAACGCGTCTTCATTGAGTTTTTCCCCAGTTTGAACATTCTTCTACTAACTTTCATTTGCCTTCTAGCCACACCCACATACTACTGTCTAAATTCTAATGTTTGATATTTTTGTACAAGGAAGATTTGCACGTCAGTTGTAAACAAAACACACTGTGTTGCAAGCAGGTCGCGGACGTATGTAACTTTACGTTTACACTTAGATATTCTTAGAGGATAGTTGAGTGAACAAAAATAGTCTAATGAACTTCTATTCGAAAATGCATGGTTTCTATGCTAGAGACCATTTATTTAATTATACTTTGTTACAGAGAGAGCGACCTACCTTGAAGAGCCAAAGAAACTGATGCAGGCACAAGTATGCAAACACAGAGATAAGTAAACAGTCAGAGGACTGCGCTGCGGTGGACAATGCCTTTACAGGGTGTTACAAAAAGTTACGGCCAAACTTTCAGGAAACATTCCTCACACACAAAGAAAGAAAATATGTGGACACGTGTCCGGAAACGCTTAATTTCCATGTTAGAGCTCATTTTATTATTTCTCTTCAAATTACATTAATCATGGAATGGAAACACACAGCAACAGAACGTACCAGCGTGACTTCAAACACTTTGTTACAGGAAATGTTCAAAATGCCTTCCGTCAGCGTGGATACATGCATCCACCCTCCGTCGCATGAAATCCCTGATGCTCTGATTCAGCCCTGGAGAATGGCGTATTGTATCACAGCCGTCCACAATACTCTACATTTGGTACCGGGGTTGCGTAAATAAGAGCTTTCAAATGTCCCCATGAATGAAAGTCAAGAGGATTGAGGTCAGGAGAGCGTGGAAGCCATGGAATTGGTCCGCCTCTACCAATCCATCGGTCACCGAATTGTTGTTGAGAAGCGTACGAACACGTCGACTGAAATGTGCAGGAGCTCCATCGTGCATGAACCACATGTTGTGTCGTACTTGTAAATGCACATGTTCTAGCAGCACAGGTAGAGAATCCCGTATGAAATCATGATAACGTTCTCAAGTGAGCTTAGGTGGAAGAACATGAGGCCCAACCAAGACATCACCAACAATTCCTGCCCAAACGTTCACAGAAAATCTGTGTTGATGACGTGATTGCACAATTGCGTGCGGATTCTGGTCAGCCCATACATGTTTATTGTGAAAATTTACTCAGCAAAATTGTCTGCACGAATTATTTCAATTTACATTTAAAGTGAAATACTAAACTGAGCTCTAACATGGAAATTGGGCGTTTCCGGACACATGTCCACATAACATATTTTCTTTCTTTGTGTGTGAGGAATGTTTCCTGAAAGTTTGGCCGTACCTTTTTGAATGTAACACCCTGTATAAGAGAACAGGTGCCTGGCGCAGGCGTTAGACCAGTTACTGCTGCTACAATGGCAGGTTATCAGCATATGGGTGAGTTTGAACGTGGTGGTATAGTCGGCGCGCAACAGATGTGACACAGCAACTCCGAGGTGGGGATTTTCCCATACGATCTTTCAACGCATGCACGGTGAATATCGGGAATTAGGAAAAACGTCAAATCTCCGACATCACTGCGGCCGGAAAAAGTTCCTGCAAGAACGGATAAACTACGATTGAGGAGAATCGTTCAACGTGAGAGAATAGCAATCCTTCAACAAATTGCTGCGGATTGCAGTGCTGGCGCGGTGGCCGAGGGGACTGAGGCGCTCCAGTCACGGTCTGCACGGCCACTACGGTCGGGGGTTCGAATCCCCCCTCGGGCATGGATATTTGTGCCGTCCTTAGTGTTAGATAGTTCATAAGTGGTTTGTAAGTTTAGTGACTGATGACCCCGTAGTTAAGTCCCATAAGCTATAAAAACATTTAAATTGCAGTGCTGGGCCACTACATCAGCGATATGTGCTTTCGGAACCGAAGACCCGAGAGTGTACCCTTGCTGACTGCATGAAACGAAGCAGTACGCCTCGCCTGCTCTCGTCGAAAACGACATTGGACTGTCGATGCCTTGGAAATATGTTGTCTGATCGGTCTCGTTTTCAACTGTATCGAGCGGATAGATACGTATGGTGTATGGAGACAACCTCATGAATCCACGAACTTGTCACGTCAGCAGCGGACCAAGCTGGTTGAGGCCCTGTAATAGTGTGGGGCGTGTGCAGTTGGAGTGATGTGGGACTCCTAATACGTTTAGATACGACTTTGACATGTGAGACGAACGTACACATCCCGGCTGATCATCTGCATCTACTCCTGCTCATCGTGCATTCCGACGGGTCATTCAAAGAAGACAGTGCGACATCCTCCACGTCCAGGATTGCTACGGAGTTGGTCCAGGCAAAGTCGTCTGAGTTTAAATAGCTCCCCTGAACATTGAACTCACCAGACATGAGCATTATTGAGCATATCTGGATCGTGTAACGAGTTATTAAGAAGAGCTCTCCATCCCCTCGTACCCTTACGGATTTATGGACAGCCGTGCAGCATACATGGTGTCAATTCCTTCTATCACTACTTCAGACATTAGTGGAGTCCTCGGCATTTCGTGTTGCGGCACTTAAGTGCGCTCGTAGGTCCCTACACGACATTAGGCAGGTGTACCAGTTTCTTTGGCCCTTCGGTGTATAGCGAGCTCCTACAACATTCCTATATTCTGATTCAAACATTCGTAAGCATCTACTGCAATATTTCTTCTCTTACGGAGCACAGGACCATGAATGTCAGCAGGGGACTGTTCAAGCTTGTAAAGGCTCTGTAATGGTGTGGCGCGTGTGAAAATTGAGTCTGATACGTCTAGATGCGATTCTGACAGGTGAAACTGTAACATATATGCACACCCTATATCACTGCCCATTAGTGTCAGACCCAATATCTTTATGTTCAAATGTTCAAATGTTTGTACAGTCTATGGGACTTAACTACGGTGTTATCAGTCCCTAAACTTACAAACTACTTATGAACAAACTAAGACTAAGGACGGCACATATATCCATGGCCGAAGGGGGATTCGAACCCCCGACCGTAGTGGCCGTGCAGAGCGTGACTGGAGCGCCTCAGTCCCCTCGGCCACTGAGGCCCGCAATATCTTTATGAAATTATCCCAATAAGTGTTACCTTTGGGAGACAGCATTAGTTAAAAAACTATATAATGTATTCTAATTGATTGTTATTACACCTAAATGCGAGAATAACAATACCTAAGTGGACCATCCATAATTTTACTCTAACTCCAAAAATAGATTAGCTATAATACAGCAAAAAGTACATAATAGTAGGCCAAAATATATTTTCGTGTATAAAAAAAAAAGAAAAGAAAAAGAAACGTGACACACCCTTTTTTCTGTTAATAAATAGAAGTAGAAGCAAATAGTGTTGGTCGACACATGTTGCAATAATTTGAAAGTATAAATAAAATTAGAACAGCGAAACCTATTAGCACACATGAAACTTTAACACTCACTGATAACGAATATTATGTTTATAGACTCACTAACACTGAATCTTGCCATTAATTTCCGATTTAATAAATATGACGGGACTTTCGAAATTCGTGTAAACATTGTTCACTGATGAACGAAACAGATACACCAAAATATATTCACGAAAATAATAAGTGATTTAATAACACGCACAAACAACATTAAACTCATGACAGATCTGTCAAAACATTTAATACACTCGAAGTAAACAGACGCCATTTTTTGAAGTCATTACAACTACTTTGTTAGACGTACATTTTAAAACTATTTTACAAATAACTAGCAAAACACAAACACCATTAAATTAAAGAAATGAATATTATGGAGGATATCTGGCATGCAATGTGCAGTTCAGAAAAAAACTCCATCCCCTCCTATTCTTACGGATTTGTGGGCAGCCCTGCAGGATGCATGTTGTCAGTTCCCTCCAGAACTACTTCAGACATTACTCGAGTCCATTGCGCTCAAGAGTGTTCACGGGGCTCCTACACGATATTAGACACGTTTACTAGTTTCTTTGGCTTTACAGTGTAGTAAGTTCTGTACCGTGCAGACACAGTTTGAGTATGCGTGGTTAAGAATGGTAAGTGTTCCTCTTCTGCACACACCTGTGTTGTATGTGTAATTGCCGGAATTTTCACTAGTGTATGTCTGTTACTTATCAAGTAAAATGTTGTGTCGCACAGTTGGCGAAATTCGAGTACCAGAATTTGAGGAACAACGCGTCTGCATTGAGTTTTTCCTGAAACTCGAAGAAACCTTAAAAAGTTAACCTTCATTGTTGAGAAATAAAATGGTCTTAAGTACAACTAACTCTGGTGCTAAATGCATTTAAAAGCCTCCCAAAACAGGCTCTCTGTTTCACCACATCAAGTGAAATTTTGTCTCGTTTCTCTCAACGTGGAACGACGTTTCCTGTCCGTAAACGAAGGAGATTAGTGATGTGTATCGTACGTGCAATGATCTGGACGGATCGGAGAAAATTGTAAACGCTAACCTCGAAAAGTTCCTTTTGTACGAGAGGAAGTTGGAAAATAAGTTTCCCCTGTCGACTATGGTCAGAGTGGCGTATGAGAGGGAAAAATAGAATGAGATATTAAAGATAAGTCGTATCTTTATTTTTCTACATAATTTTCAAGTACATTGTGACATTTGCCAAACTGCTTTATAAGCTTCAAAAAGCCGTGCAGGAAAACTTCATGGCGTTGCAAACGGAAGAAGCGTTGAACGGAATGTTTGACGTCTGCATTGCTTCCAAAGCGCCTTCCGCCGAGAGTCTTCTTCACAGCTGGAAACAGATGGAAGTCACTTGGTGCGAGATCAGGATCGTATGGCGGTTGGTGTAGGCGCTCCCGGCCAAAAGTTGCAATGTGGTTTTGCGTTGTCGTCGCTGAGTGTGGTCTCGCATTGTCATCCAACAGCAGAACGCCAGATCTGAGGTCAGGCCGCTTTTTCCGAATCGCCTCTTACAACTTCGACAGAGTGGCACAGTACCGCGCAGCATTGATGGTTGCATCCTCCAAAAAGTCCAGCAATAAAACTCCTTGGGGGTACCAGAAAACAGTCAGTAGCACTTTACCTGCAGACGGAGGGCTTTTTAACTTCTTTTGGACAGGTGATGACGAATGGTTCTACTCCATGGATGCGGCCTTCGATTCGGGCGTGTTTCGTATGCAACGCCCTGAATTTTTTCCTCGGCGTCTTTTAGAAGCTTATAAAGCGATTTGACAAATGTCTCATTGTACTTGGAAATGATGTAGAAAAATAGATATGTCTTATCTTTATTGTCTCATTCTATATTTTTTATTCGTTTCATACACAACTCTGCCCACAATCGACAGGGCAAATTTATTTTCCAACTCCACCTCGTATACATCACTACGAAAAACGCAATATGTGTGCCGACCGTACAAGAACTGTTATTTATTTTATTTTCTCTGTTGTCTACTCTGTGAATTCATTATAAACTCTGTTGCTTCGCAATTCATTAGGTTCATCTATCGTAGGGGGATGTTAATACAATGAAAGAGAGAATATGCAACATAATTTTATTACAAACATTTGGTTTGGTACAAAAAGAGAATCTGGTTGTCTTACACAGTTTAACATCTTTTAAAACTACATATTAATAAAGCAGCAGTGACTCTCAGTAGAGAATGTGTGTTAAGATGAAATCTGGCACTTATATTACGAGTATTACATTAGCAGTTACAAAGAAATGGGGGAGGGGTTACCATGCAAGAACTACATGAGAAAGATAAACGGGGAGATGATTGACTACAGGGAAGGAAAATAAGTAGGGAATAATCCCTTCCGCATATCAGGACAGTTACAGAAGAAATGATTGTGCTGCTTCCAGGTAATTGCAGGGGAACTTGTAGTTTCACTATCTGCAAACAATTAGTATTCCCTTAGACAATGGCAAACTTAGCGTCACGCGACGTGAAGTTATGGTCAGAGATAAAATACATAGGTTATAGCTCATGCAAATTTACGGTTTCTGCCTTCCTCACGGATTCTAAAAAATGTAAAACAGTTCGCTGAAGTTAAAGTGGAACCGGAATACAGCGCATACAGCGAAAGCTGTGGCTGCTCTGTTCGGTCGATGGGACTGGGCAGTACTCTACCGTCCACCATACTTCCCGGACTTGAGTCCTCGTGACTTTGATTCCGAGGATGAAGGAACCACTTCGTGGCATTCGCCTCTGAACTGTTCCAGAGATTCGACAAGCAGTATACCACTCCTTTCGTACCATCAACAGAACAGGCTCTGCTAAGGGTATACTACGTCTTCCACATCTTTGGCAACAGGATCTACAGAACGCTCGTGACTACTTTCAAGGACAGTAAAAAGTACAAACGTGTAACGCTTTTTATAGGTTGTGATCTATTTAAGTTCCAACCCTTGTAGAAGCACTGCCCCACAAAGGTTTATATGCTTTTTAGTCCCAAAAAAGTAGGAATGGAGGAGGAAGTTACTGAACGAGGGAAGGGCAGCAGGTGAAGGTGGCCTGCAAGGAGAGAGATTACAAATTGTGAGCCGAGTTTCCAAATTGATCCAGACGGCGACCACATCCAGTGTAGTAAAGAATGGAATACATTTAGCAATAACATCCGTAGATCCTAAAATACCATAACCAAGACAATGCCTGTACCAAAAAAATGACTGGAAAGAGAGGGATAGGCACTGCGCCTGTTGTGTACGGATTCATGGTGAACTGTCCACCGTCCCTCAACCGCTGCTAGAATCATTCAGCTGAATCCGCGACTCTTTCTTTCCAAGTTTAAATGGACACCTGAGCTGTAGGTATTTGCATGCAGTAGAAACTCGCATCTGTTAGTGGTGGACAGCGCTGAATTCCCGCTTCTTGTGGACTCAGGGCTGGGACCGATAGATGCAAAGACACATTAGGAACCTCGTAGCCATGACGTCAGACATGCACCTGTCTTAATGCCACGCTCTCCAGTGACTATTCGAAGCACTGGGAGGTCTTCCACTGCCTTACTGGCAGTCACCCTGCCCGTAACTACCCTCTACGTAACAGTTACCTTCCTTTCCTCGACAACGCAAGTAAGGCAGAATACTTCACTTCCTACCTCTTCAATATCTTCTCCATCTCAGATAAACCTCATTTGACTACTCTCTCTTTTTTACTGTCTGTGACTGCACCAACACCTCTGCTCTGATCCCGCCCCCCCCCCCCCCCCAATTCCACCGCTCGCCCCACAGACTTGCAGTACTTGGACCATCACATTCCCCCCTCTGAACTAAACACCTCAATCACCGCCCTTGACATTAAGTTAACTCTCCGCACTTAACGCAACACCGCTCCCGGTCACGACCACCTGACCTATCAACACTTCTGTGCCTGATCCCTCTCCTCCCCCAATGCCCTCGCCTCCAAACACAATTTCATATTGAATTTATCATCGATGGTGGAACTGAGACTGCGGCTGGTCAAGATTATGTAGGAAACAGGTTACCGTCAGCCGTATGTTTTATAGAAATATTTATTTCTTGGCTACCAGATGCGGCATTACATTGTGCAATCTTCAGGCCCCCATATCGGAGTATAGCATCTCTATTTAAATGGCGATTATACTCCGATACAGGGGCCTGAAGATGGCATAATATAATGCTGAAATTGGTAGCCAAGAAATAAATATTTTTATAAAAAGTATGGCTGACGGTAAGCTGCTTCCTATGTAAATACAACGCCATCTTGTACATCGGTTTTTCACCGTCATGCGGAAAATTTCCCGTATCCTGATGTTCCCCAAACCAAACAAGTCACCATCCAAAACATCAATGTCCTATGAGCCTAACCTCAGTGTTTTGTAAGGTCCTGGAAACCATGCTGTCCCACCTCCAACTCCCCCTTTCCCAAAGTGACTTCTGACCCTTGTTCTTGGCCGATGACCACCTCCTCTCCGTTCAGCACTCTCATCACTCTGTAGTCTTTATCTCCCTAGATATTTAAAAAGCCTATGACTGTATGACATTCCAGTGGCCTTTTCAAGCTCAAAACCTATGCCATTCCCAATAATTATTCCATGTCATTGCTTCCCTTCTCTCCCTTCTGCCCCAGTGCCCCTTCCTCTCACCTCTCCTCTACCTCCTCTATTCTGCTGAAGTACCCCAAATCCAGCCACCTACCCAGCTCCTTCAATACGCTGATGACACCGCCTTACTTGCCCTTGGTCCCTCCTTCGCCCAATCGCAGCACCTTCTCCAATCCCACCTTTCCCAATTCTCTATTTCGTGCAACAAGTGGCTCCTATCCGTCAATACCGATAAGTCCCAGTCATTCGTCATAGATCATTCCACACCCTCCTTCTGCTCCATAACTGTCCCAAATTTCTCACCCCATCCTCAAATACCTTGGCCTTTAAGACTCCCTTTGCTGGAGGCCTCATCTCAAACACTCCATCAGAAAGTCCTTAACTGCATGAACCTCCCAAAGCTCCTATCAGGCCAGGCATGAGGCCTTCACCCATCAACCATCCTTTACACATACCACACTCCATCATGCGTGCCCTCCTCTGTAGTTTTCATCCAGCATTACAGATCATTGAACGCCACGCCTTCTGCCTTGCTTACCGTATCCACCTCCCTTCCCCCACGCGGATCCTCTACGACCTCATCCTTCTTGGACCTATTAAGTTCCTGGAGCATATCCCCATCCTCTAAGTCTCCCACAAGATTGCTATCCTCATCAACAGATGACTCCTGCCACGCCTAAACCATTGTTTTCCTCTCACCTTTCACCTCCACACACTCCACATCCTCCCCCAGTGTAGCTTCCACCAATTCCCTCTCCTGGATGACGCCCTCCGTCCTGTTATCTATCCCTCCTACCGGCTTTAATCCTCTCCCTCCTTTCCCTGCAAATGTAGCAGCTCTTCTTCCAACCCCCTCCTCATCCAGCCACACGCTTGGCTTCCCCCCCCCCTCTTTTCCCTTTCATGCGTCCTTGCGCTCCGACCCTCATCTCCCCCTCCCTTCTCCCCTTCCTACAGCATGTTCCCTACCCTTCTCATCCTCCAGAGATCTCCTGTGCAGTGATTTGCAATTACTGTTTCGTGTGGATCAGGGCAGTGTTACATCGTTTTAACCTTCCTATTGTGTTCGAAACAGAGACACACATATTATGAAAGGGTCAGTTAGACCCGCAATTCAAAAGAAGATGTATTCTTCGGTGTTACTTCAAAATATATTTGTATATAGTTTTTTTCTTGTAGAAAAACAGATATTGAAGCTTTCCTGCATTTACTAAACATAATTAACGTAAAAAAATTATTTATTTCATTTTAGATTGTGAAACAAGTAATGTTCATATAACTTTCTATAAGTGACTTGTTGCATAAAAATGCAAGCTATAGCTTAAATTTTGCCAATTCTTGCAAACATTAATTAATCTAAAATTACATTTATATATGATAATTAATTCTGAAGAACTATATTTAGCTTCAATATAAGCTTGCTTTTGACATAGTTGGAGGATTTGTAGACCACTATGTACCATTGCGCGACTTATATACATTTCCAATTACGCTGGTTTCTTTAGACAACAAAACCATGCTTCTGACTCCTTCGATCATATCACTCTCCTCACTTCTAATAGATACATTATCAACATCACTTGAACTGTCAACAGAATCTTGATCATTGACAGTATCATCTTCTATTTCCTCATATGACTCATTTACAAGCCTTTCTAACTGTTCATTACTTAGAAACCGACTAGCTATGTTGACAAACAAAATCGAACTGCATGTGCAGTCGTTATACAGAGTCCCACAACAATGTGAAATGCCTCTGAGCCATTTTAGATCATACAACAGTCACAAGTATTTCTAACAATTTATTAGTAGAAACTAAATAAAAATTTACGCCTGGGTCTAAGAGACCAATTCACAATACGTGTGTCAAAGCTACGTATCTCCGAAAGTATTTTAGATTTTGAAACGAAAACTGAGGATAACATGAATTATTACGTATTTGAGGAATACGTAACGCCATGTTGCAAAATAAATAACATTTAGGGATTTATGTTGATTTTAGTAAACGAACTGGGTCAATTAGACCCATTCACAATAGGAAGGTTAAAGTGTTGCAACCGCAGATATTGGCAGAACAAGTTGCCAGTGTTTTTTAATGCATGTCTCCGTCGTCATCTTCAAGTGCTAGTGACGTGTATTTTAGCCACTGTGGACGAATAAAAAATTGAGTATATGTCTTTTAACTCTGTTATTGTTTTAAATATCAGCACTCTAACTCCATGTCAGTTTCTTACACTCATCGATTTTTTTTTATGACTTTCTGTCCATGTCGCCGTTCATATATGTAACTATGCGACTTAGGATGCCACCGCCAACGAGAGCTAAAATTACAATAAAAGGGAAAAAACGCCCAACATAGACACTTCGCCGAAATATGATGAGAAGTACTCTCATAGAAAAGTCATAGAATTTTATCGCAGCTACCCGGATTGGAGCCTGAGCAGATCTCATCACCAGTATTTTATTTGATACCTAAGAGAGAAGGGGACTGATGACCTTGTAGTTTAGTCCCCTCTAAACAACAACAACCTAAGAGAGAAGCAATTACAGTTTTATTAATAGCTACTAACTACCCGAAACAATAGCAGCAAACCCAAAATCATGTTTACTAATACGGATCAAAGAGAATTTTTGATATCGCTGCAATATATGTGTTGTGAGAACTGCATGACGACGTACATGAATTTGTGCCCGACCGGGATTCGGACACTTACTCTCGCTTCAAAAGAGTGGTGTCTTACAAATTAGTCGACCTTGACTGTTCTTGAAACAATGGGCACCATATTATAATCTGTATACAAGCAAGATTTACGGTGATCATTTCACAGCAGGTAGCGATGTAAGGGGATATAGACAGGTTGGACGCGGCATACGGGAGTCTTGGTCAGACCCGCAGCGTGTCAGTATGGCCGAATTGGCAAGGCGCCGCGGGAATCCGGGTTCGAGTCCCACTCCGGTACAAATTATTGTATTTCTCCCTTGAGTTCTTGTAACACAACACAGCGAAATCTGAATTTCTTTCTAATTCGTTGTTGTTCTACTGTAGTAGAGTGCATACTCTGCGATATCTGCTCTTATGGATTTGCTTGACCGAAAGATTAGATACTTCCACACAGTATTACAAGTATATTGAACTATTCCAAAACTATACTAGTCAATGTAGGACATGAGTGCTTATAATTACTACACAGAAAATTATACACGGAAGCTGCTGTTTTGAACCAAATAAGTACCATCAGAACTTTGACCTCTCAGATTGCATACCCTTCCAGATTGTCCGCAACACGAGATCACCCTGCCAAGCTACATTTACCTGTCCGGTCCTAGATTTTGTCACAGATGATAGGTGCATTAAATTAACCGCTTTAAGAACTTTGTACGAAGTCTCAACAGGGTAAATTATTTAAAATGTGGACTTCAATTTATTTGCCTCTATGAATTTTTGCAGAGGCTTCAAAACAAATTTTAGCCTTCGTTGTGTGCAAAATGCAAAAATACAAACAACAAAAAGGTCTGCTGCGGTACATCCAAGAACTAAATATGTTGTAAAATTGCTGGCATCTACATGAAGTCACATCAAATAATATTAGACTTTTGCCAATATTTGTTAAGAAATCTGCGATTAACTTTCCTGACTTATTGTGTAGTTTTGTGCTTCCAAGGAGTTATTGTCTGTCGATTGCAGTACTAAATAATCTCGATAAAATTAGTTTGTTAATGTTGTAGTGATAATTGCAACGGATGAAAGTTGCTTTTCATTAAAGCTTCTTGATTTCATTTCCGAAACAAACCATTTAGTAAACGAACTAAGTTATTAAATATTACAAAAGCATCAATTTTACCGGCAACTGTCTCGAAAGTAACAGTCGTGATGGCGAAATTCATAAATAATAATACACAGACACGAGAACCGAAGTACTAATTTTTAATATTAATTTTCTTACGAGACTGGGTCGACTGAAGGATGTGATACCGTCTGTCGGCTTTAGACCCTGACGTCGGCGTGTAGCGAGCAATGGGTATTTTTCTTTTTCTACGAATATGTCATTGCTTTTTGCAGTACATGCTGATCAATTAACGTTCACCCAACCTCCTACAGAGCGACATGTTTTATCTAAAATCAACTAGATGACTCTTGTGAATACTTGTGGTCGTTGGCGTAAGGTGGAAATAAGCAAATGTAAACATTTATTACTTCAAAATATTTTATTACAATATTGTATGCTCAAGTGTTTTCAGTTAATTTGATAAAACGTATTTACAATTAATAGTTCACCCGTGATGCTCCTCACATTAAGCGTTATTGTTGATATTCATATTAAAAATCCGTGCTTCAATCCTCGCGTATGTGTATTATTATCTGTTTATGACTACCTCTATCAAGACTGTTACTCTCGAAATATTTGCAGGTAAAATTGGCGCTCTTGTAATACTTAATTTTTCAGTCCAGTTGCTAAATGAATTATTTTCTTAGATTTACCACAGTGGGTGCTAGGAAAATGAGATCAAGAAGCTTCAATGGAAAGCATCTTCCAACCGTAGCACTCATCACTGAAACATCAGCATCCTAAGTTTACCGTGATTATGTAATAGTGTAATTGACAAGCAATCGTTACTTAGACGCACAGATATAAACAATAGGTCAGTAACGTTATCTGGGGAGATGTAATTTACTTAAAAAATATTGGCGCTGACTGAACTTTGGGAAGACAGTCCAACGAATCACTCGTTATTTGGTAACTGTTGGGAGAAGTCCATTATGGCTGGGCTTTCAGTCACGGTCTACACGGCTACTACGGTCGGGGGTTCGAATCCCCCCTCGGGCATGGATATTTGTGCCGTCCTTAGTTGTAGCTAGTTCATAAGTAGTTTGTAAGTTTAGGGACTGATAACCCCGTAGTTGAGTCCCATAAGCTCTACAAACATTTGAACATTTGGATCACAGTTCGGATATGGCAGGGCTTATTTGGTACCAGATCAGTGTTTAATAAGGAGCTAGATTTCACGTTTCTCTGGTAAGGTGCCTTGGCTTACGTCACAGAATACTTCCCAAAAAAATTAAAAGGCATAACAAGAATATTAATGAACTTTTTAATTTATTTCTGGTTTTCAAGTAAAATTGATGGTAGGAGAACAAGTTGAAACTCGTGAGGCTACGAAGACATGTTTTCATGACTTCTTATGTAACTACTTGTAATACTTCTGGCTTAAAGCCATCATATTAAGATCGACGTATTGCTTCAGTGCAGCCGGTTAGGACCAGTAGGCGACAGATGGTAAAAGCTGGTGAGGTGGTACAGTAGGTCTGGGTCTTATGGGAAAGAGCACTGGCAAATCTCCCCGAATTCTAGGGAAGTCCCCGAGCGGCAGGCACTGGACGCCGATTGGCTATGGTACTGGCGGTCACGCGCCAAAACGCAATCATAATTTTATTAATATTTAATAAACTAATAATATATTCAATGTCAAACTCAGTTCCTAAAAACCACTCAAAGCTGAACTATGCCCTGAGTAGGTAAAACATATTAACAATTGCTAAAAACATAAACAAAACAGTTAATATAAGACGGACGATGCACGGCGGCCATGTTTACGCGCCAAATTGCGGACGCCACATTTTAATTCAGTACACGCACTCGGAGGAGTAACATATGAGTTCAGAACAGACACTCGGAAGAGTAACATGTGACTCCAGTACGTGCACTCGGTGGAATAACATGTATACGTAGGCGGTCATAAAACATTGTTTAAACAGCTCAGATCAAGGGAAATGACTTTATATTTAATTTCATTTAAAACAATCTGTGTCAAGTTGATGTTATTATGCAGTTTACTGGTTTTCTGATGACTTTAAATAAACTAGATGGCGTCCCGCAAGAAAGTATTATTTCGTAATTAGATCAGTTCCTATCAACAGTTTAGCAATTTCAGCCTTATTCAAGAACTCCAACCTGCGTGGTATCATCTGCGTGGGGACATCTAATAAGACGCCAGGTTGGTGAACTTTTAGAGTTTCTACTCTTCACACAGTGCAGTGGGGAGTAACTACAACCCTCGCGTACACTGTCATTGCGGTACAAACGCAAATTGTTGTGCGTCATCCATGGCAACATGGAGGAGGGAAGGAAATGATACAGGACCGTTAAGCACATACTTACGGCGTCTTAGCATTCGGTTTTGCCCAGACCCCCATAATGTCAACTGCTGAGCACCATGTCGGCCTGTAGATGTTATTCCAGGGTTCCATGCTGTACGTAACTGCTAGCCCTCATCCCTGCTGACAAGACGGTCATGTAGCCTCATCTCCTGTTCAAGTGACACAAACATTTAATGAGCATACCTATCATGGTCTCTTGTGGTGCACAGTGAGAAACTGAACTTCCACAAACACATATCTCTAGAGATAACAACAGACAAATCAGAAAAAAATACTCCACAGACTGGTAAGGCCAAATTCAAAACTGTTTAATTATCTCCACCAGTCATACGGACATACAACAATGCACTCTTAGAATCGGTACTCAGTTCGCAGCTAGCTCAACAGCACACAAAAATGGTAAAAAAAAAAAAGGCCTCTGTCTGCCGAGGGCAGAAAAGTATTCTACTAAAGCTATCGGGAGACTACGGCATCACCTCAGTGGATGCACTGTGTGTTGTGCTCGGAATATACCTTATCAAATATAGAGCTGCAAGGTACTGGTTAAATATGGGGATATTACATAAGGTACACATAGTAACTGGTGTACTGTTACAGATAATACGCATACTAAAACGCTGACATTTAAACACATGGAATGTGAGTGGGATCCAAGTGATAGAGGAAGTAGATCCCAGCACTTCCTCCCCGACTTAAGGGATCACTTGAGAATGATACGTATCGATATCTGCCGCGGTGTGGTACATTTCTTAACCTCACATGGACCTTATCCCATACATTAATTATTTGGAACCAAAAAAGTAGGTTCAGTCACCTATTTGAAAATGTTTTCTTGTTTCTGACCTTCGTGCCTGTAGTGTTTGTGATGGTGTCCTGGAGACGATAAGAGAAAGAAGAGTAACAAGGCAGCCGCCGAGTTTCGCATCCCGATATGTCGGAACGATCACCATCAATAGTGCCGCATACGCCATCGCTCATCTGCGACCAATACTGATCAAGATATAGATAAAAATGTTTGTCAATTGTGTTAATGATGGCGATAAAATTATCTCTCCTAATGACAGCAACATTATAATTAGGTCTACTGAGCAAACAAGTGAGTTCCCAATAGTGAAAGTAAATTAACCTTCATTGAAGTTTGTAGTAACCAATAAGCAGTCAAGTGTGATTGAAATTACGGAAACAAATGTCATAAAATTCAGATTGAAGAGAGAAAAGACACTATAAAATTAAATGTAGAAAGAATCCCTTTAGCTGCGTAACAAACAACAAAATTTCCAGAAATTCCAAGTTGGTGTGAACACATACAAATATTAGTAGAAGTTCAGGAGCATGCCATACAGTTGAAGTCCTGTCATCTATACGTAACAGTTAATGTCTTTTAGTTACAAACTGTCCATATGGACATCTTATTCTTAGCTATGGAGTTTCTTTCTAGGGAACAAATGCACGTAATTGGAACACGGTCTTCAGACTTCAGAAAAGAGCCATAAGAATGATAACCAATATACTGCCCTAATCGTAAAGACATGTTATCTCTTCAAGCATTGGAGATTTTAACTACAACATGTGAGTACATTTATCCATGTCTTGTTCACATCAAAAGTAAGATTGATCATTACCTCAGAAACAGTTCTTCGGTGAGTCACGAAACGAAAGCAACATCGCATTTACATTTATCAAAAAAGGATAAACATAAAATTTAAATCGCCATGCTCTATCAAGACAAAACAAAAAAACTGTAATGTTGACTATACAAGGAGTTTAAAGAGAAAATTTAAAGAAACTTACTTTTAAAAAAGTTATTAAAAAGACGCTGTTTAGCAATAAATATTATACGTTGAGAAATATCACAGAGTTTGCTATTGATAGAAATTACGGTGTTACAGTTCGTTTTCCAATTTTTCTGTTTCTTCTATCTTACGATACTTTCAAAATGAGAGTAATGAATCTTCTTCAGGAGGCGTGAAAACACCAATGTTTCGTAAGCATACGAGTCCTAAATTCGTCAAAGCCGATTACATTTGCTTGCAAGACCGTAGTCAGGTGACCGCACTTGAAAGAATGTGTTTCTAATGCCGTCTCAGTAAGTTTGCACCACCACCTGAGAATAATATGCCATTACTTCCCTCAGAAAACAGAATATTAAGCCGGCCGCGGTGGCCGAGCGGTCTACGGCGTGCCAGTCACCGTCTGCACGGCCGCTGCGGTCGGGGGTTCGAATCCCCCCTCTGGCATAGATGTTTGAGCCGTCTTTAGTATTAGCTAGTTCATAAGTAGTTTGAAAGTTTTGGGACTGATGACCCCGTAACTTAAGTCCCATAAGCTCTACAGACATTTGAACATTTTGAACAGAATGTTAATACCAGGAGCTCACCTGTGGCTCTCTCCACTTTTTGGCGCGAGCCAATCGAAAGACTTTCCAAAAACTAGCTAATACCTACGACTGAATTTTCTGGGGTTTAACATCACACATTAAGTTTAAAGTAGCCAACGATCTGGGTGGAGAACATTTCCCACTTTTCAATATTTTTACGAAAGATAGTACTCAGAACCTGCTGACCGAAGGGTATCCACACAACAGAAAAACTAATTCTGCTATGCACTACCGGGTTTCCGCACAATACAAAAACTCATTCTGCTATGCAATATCGGTTATTCAGAGGAGTGCTTTCGCAGAATGTCTTTTATCTGGCTTTCGCAAAACATTTTGGGATGAGAGAGTTTTCTCCCCCGTTAACTGAAACCACAGCCCTGCGCTCTTGTGTTCTGCTTTACGTTGTAGCGTTCGTCTCGGATATGCTTCCCATGGAACGGAAGCCATTATTGGTGGTCTTCTCGTCTTCGTGTCTTCACAAAAGCGGTAAAAACCGCTATTTTGCCTGTTCTACCATAGTCTAACATATACAGTCACGACACTTCCACTGATTTTTGTTATACGCCACGACAGCAGCGCTCCAAGCGGCTGGCAAGGTACATTTCTGAATACGATATCAGATGAGTGTGAATAGTAACGTTTAAAATGATTTTTAACATACCTTTTACGACAGGGAAGGTACGTAGTGACATAAAAATTGGTAATAACTAGAAAATAACTTCACATTTGTCTCTATTAGGTTTCCTAAGAAGCATTGGGAGGTATGAAACGGTACTTTGGAAGACAGTTTATTTAAGATTGTCTTGAATATTACGAGTTTTTAATCAAACATTTCGTCTTCTGTTGAGAACAAAAAATGGCTAGTGAACAACACAAAACCCAACCTTCTGCAGAAATACGTCGTTTTCTACTCAGAAACGTCAAGGTTTCTTCACAACAATTTCAGTCAAATCAATAAGTGTTAAGCGTAAGAAACTTGTGAGAAATGCAGTGGGTACATTATTTAATGTACCAGATCAGCCACTACAGCTGTAGCTGAAGGAAAAGCCTCACAAACGTGACAATAAAACAAAGCAAAAGCCAATTCCACAATTGATGCTACATCTAAACCACAAACGGCAAGAATTTTCAAGACATTTATTCCTTAAGCAAAAGCAATTACATTCAAAAGTATTCACGTTTATAAGAAATACGAGTGAAGTGGAACAATATTCCAATCATTAGACTCCACATCGAATTTTTACATGTCAAAGAAAGTGCCTGCCTTATCAGAACAGACCATAGCAGGAATTAATGTTTCTCGTCTGTTTATATTCTCTTACTTTCAGCGGAGTGGGCTGCAAAATATACACATATTCTTAAGTATTTCCTCATAAGTAAGTTCTTGTTTGATTATTTATGTCTTTCGATATTTTACTATTGCCCGGAATGGAAAATTATACAAACTATTTGCTTAATTACAAGGAAAAGTAATTAGTAACAAACATTATTCTCACGGCGCATTGTTGGTTTTTTTTTTTGTCTTTTTTTTTTTTTTTGTCTTTTATACTGCTGGAGCAAGAAATGTCTGTGAGTCAACAGGGAGTAGGAGTGAACCTCAGAGTCCAGAGAGGACAAGGGAGGAAGTAGATATGATGGGAAATCTGGGGTTATGTCACATTCTGATGAGATTGCAGGACCTAGGAAACAAAATAGATTGTAATATAAAACAGTCTAACAAAGATATGAATAATAAAATTGGGGAGGCGCATGCTCAATTGGAAAATATTAATGGGAAACTTGAGGGTGTGGAACAGAGATTATCCGCAAAGATTGAAATAGTTGAGACTGAATTAAGGGGTGAGATTGATTCAGGAAAGCAGGTGTGTGATGCAAGGGTAGAAGAGACAATACACGCATAAGTTAGATGGATGCTAAGATAGTAGCTAGAATAGCTGAGAGTAAAGCAATGCTGACAAATCAGTTAGACAGCACAGCTGATGCCCCCAGAAAGAAAATGGCAACTACTACCACTAGAAATAATGCAGAGATTAAAAAAGTAAATGTTAGAATGAATAATTTAAAACTGTGTGCTGTTTCTGGTAATGTTGGGGGGCCTATATTGATGCAGGTGCCACAGAGTAAGGCATTTTCTGGGGAAAGTGTATATCATGCAGTGGACTTTTTAATCAATTGCAAGGACTGCTTTACACCAGGAATGGCAGACCAAGGAAAAGTAAAATTTGTAAAGAGGTCTTTGGGAGGTTTTGCTCTGACATGGGCTAATCAATGTAGTACAACAATTTTGAAGAGCCTGAAAAATTATTCTTAAATAAATATTGGAGTAAATCTAAACAAGTCAGGCTGCAAAATAGTTTTTTCAATGGGTCTGTCTAAAAAACGGGGAAACAATCTATGAAGGAACCATCAGGAGGAATTAGGAAAATTAGTGCACCTAGATAGGCCACTTTAATTAGAAGGCTACCTGGGGAGTTGGAACTGCATTTGGTACACTGTTCCACTGATTCCATTGAAAAATTTCTTGATTTTATTGAAAAAGTAGATAAGGCAGTATCACGAAAAAAATGTTCAAATGTATGTAAATTTTCGGACCAAACTGCGTGGTCATCAGTCCGTAGCTTACAAGCTGCTTAAACTAAGGTAAACTAACCTAAGGACAACACACCCATTCCTCAGGGAGGACTCGAACCTCCAACGGCGAGCAACCTCGCGCTCCGCAGCGAGGCGCCTTAGACCGCTCGGCTACTCTATCGCGGCGCAGTATCACGCATACATAGACATGGGGAACATAATGAGAACAGGAATAACAGGAATTGGAGGAATAATCACCAGGATAACTACAAAGAAAGGAAATTAAATGAAAATTGGAGGAGTCATTGGAGTAGGTCTAATAGTGATGACAGGAATCAGAAGGGTTCATGGGAGAATAATAACAGAAATGAGCAAGGACCAAGCCATGAGAGTGGGAACAGAAATAGAAGGGGACAGAATTCGGGAAACTAGGATTTGTCTCAAATGAGGTCCACTTTGGGACAAGCGGAATGCAAAGAATAGAGCCAGGAAATGGAATAATAATGACTGGGGTCAGAATAACAGGGGTTATTACAAATGTATGCATAATAATGATGATAGGGACAGATAAGAAGAAGGAATTTGTCGTATGGAAGCTATTTTAAATGATGAAAATGTAGTGGGGAGTTGGTTCATGGAACATAACAAGAGGAGAGCCTTTAAAAGGAAGAATAGTAGAGAACAAAAAGGGGAAATGGGAGAGATTGGTATTGGGTATGTTTTTAATGAAGATAGTGTTGATGTTGGATCCATTCTTAATAGGACAAAGAGCAAATTACAGTCTGGAGCTATAAATTAGTGTTGTGATGTTCAAAATATATGTAAAAATAATAGTGTAAGATTTGCTGAGTTATGTGAAGTGAAAACAGATGCAGTGGATGCCATGATGAATTGTTATGAAGCCAGTGTGACTGAGTCTTGCGTTTTTGTGGATGACTGGAGTAATGTTGGGATCATAGAGCCTGTGCTCGTGCAAAATAATCTGAAATGGCTAGCATAACATTGCATGGACGATAGGGACGCTACAGTCGTAATGTCTGGCTTGTGAGAATTTGAGGTGGACGGGAGGCAAGTGCGGATAGGCAAGAGGTTGAGGCGACCGCTATCCCGATGCAGGAGGCCCGAGTTCAAATCCCGGCCAGGCTAACATTCCCACTTCTCTTCATGAATTATTTCAGTGCCCTAACGCAGTTATGGCTATTCCTTTACTTCCTCTTCCTGCCTTTTCTCTTCCTTCCTCTCACTGAATGTGCACACTCAATTTTATTTTATTTTATTTATTTATTTATTTAAATTTTTTTTATTTTTATTTTTTATTTTTTTTTTATTCAGGTAAACATGAGAGTGCGAAGTACCAACTGCTTCATAATTTCATTATGAGCAAATTTGTACAACTACAGACTAGGCCTAAAATAATAACACCAATAATAGGCATAAATTGTTGGAGGCAAGAATTGTTTCGTGCATAAAGTAAAATTTAGGAGAAGAAGGAAAAAGTTTAATGTGTAAGCTTTCGCTACTCTTCGTCACCCATATATTAGTATTACCTAAGTGCTACCGGTCATCAAGTTTGTGACTTCCCTAAATCACTACAGGAAAATGCCGGGATAGTTCCTTTGAAAGGCCCAGCCGATTTCCTTGCCTATCCTTACTCGAAAATCCTAGCGTGATGTCCTTACTAATGACCATTCTGTCGACGGGACATTAATCGGTAATCTTCCTTCATTCTTTTTTTTTTTTCTTTTTTATGTAAGAAAACGGTATACTTTTTATCATATACAATATCAATATTATATCTTTCCATACAGTACACCACTTGCATGACTTAACAGATTTTAGTGTCTCTGTAAAAGTCATGGTTGCAAAAATCTAACAGAAATTACGAGGGTGAATCATTAAGTTGAAAGGTGAGGTAGACATGCCTGTACTGCATTTACAAGCCTGAAAATTGCTTTACTTTTCAGCTGACTCCACTTGACAAACTAAAAATTCGTCCCATCGTTCGAGAAGACTTTAAAAGCCTGGAGCTTGGAATTTTTGTGGCAACGTTTGCATCCTATAAGTGAAGCTCTTGAGCTGCAACTTTATGTGGTTCCTTGATCTGCTGTAAACGACGAGACGGATGTGTCGTAGTGGTAGAGAAATAACCCCACATAGCGCATAGTACTAACGTGTCTACCTGATTTTGCGACTTATTTACTAACTCACTCTCGTATTTACAGAAGGATAGAAAAGCTGGTAGAAACTGACACCGGGAAAGATCAGTTTGGGTTCAGTAGAAATGCAGGGACGTGGGAGACAATACTCACTTTACGAATTACCTTAGAAGATAGATTAAGGAAAGGCAATTCTACATTTTCAGCTTTTGTAGATTTGGAGAACGCTTTTACTCTTACACTCTTTCAGATTCTGAAGTCAGCAGGGGTAAAATGTAGAGAAAGTAGGGTTATTTACGACTTCTACAAAAGAAGTTCTAAGAATCGAAGGGCATAAGAGGAAAGCGGTGGTTGGGAAGGGAGTAAGACAGGGATGTAGCCTTTCTCCAATGTTATTCAATTTGTACATTGAGCAAGCTATAAAGGAAAGAAAGGAGAAATTTGGAGAAGGAATTAAACTTCAGGATGAAGAAATAAAAGCATTACGTTTTGCTGATGACATTGTAGTTCTGTCAAAGACAGCAGAGGATCTAGGAGAACAATTGAGCGAAATGAACAGTGTCTTGAAAGGAGCGTATAACATGAACATTAACAAGAGCAAGCCAAGGGCAATGGAATGCAATCTAAGAAAATCAGGCGATGATGAACGGTACTGTATCAAAATCGAACGCGCTTAACCTAACAGCCCACCTTCTCAACCTACTCGATGGATCTTCCATCCCTGACTGCCATAGTAATGTTGAGTAGTCACAACCCAGAATTTCCTACAAGTAATAGCTGAAGTACTTTATACCAGGTGTGTCGCAGTGTCTTAATCGGTAT
This sequence comes from Locusta migratoria, assembly GCA_026315105.1. Taxonomy (NCBI): domain Eukaryota; kingdom Metazoa; phylum Arthropoda; class Insecta; order Orthoptera; family Acrididae; genus Locusta; species Locusta migratoria. Next base: position 254,336,015 of record CM048745.1, on the reverse strand, counting down.
GTCACCGTCACAGGAGGAAGTCCTTGCACTGTAAAATTACCAGGGGTTCAGTTAAACGAAAACAGGGATTTGTTTTTAATGGAGTTCCTTTCGTAACATTCATTATGAGTTTAACGGATCGTTGTTGTTGTTGTGGTCTTCAGTCCAGAGACTGGTTTGATGCAGCTCTCCACCCTACTCTATCCTGAGCAAGCCTTTTCATCTCCTCATAAGAACGACAACCCACATCCACTTGAATCTGCTTACTATACGCGTCTCTTGGTCTCCCTCTGCGATTTTTACCCCACACACTTCCCTCCAACGCTAAATTCACAATTCCTTGATGTCTAAGAATGTGTCCTACCAATCTATCCCTTCTTTTAGTCAAGGTATGCCAGAAATTTCTTTTCTCCCCAATTCGGTTCAGTACCTCCTCATAAGTTACGCGATCCACCCACCTAATCTTCAGCATTCTTCTGTAGCACCACATTTCAAAAGCCTCTATCCTCTTTCTGTCCACACTGCTTATCGTCCATGTTTCACTCCCATACAAGGCAACACTCCATACAAATGCCTTCAGAAAGGACTTCCTTAGGCTTAAATCAATATTCGATGTTAACAAATTTCTCTTTTTCAAAAACGCCTTTCTACCCATTGCCATTCTGCATTTTATATCATCTGTACTGCGACCATCATTTGTTATTTTACTGCCCAAGTAACAAAACTCATCTACCTCCTTTATTGTTTCCTTACGTAATCTAATTCCTTCAGCATCACCTGATTTTCTTACACTGCACTCCATTACCCTTGTTTTACTCTTGTTAATGTTCATCTTATATGCACCTTTCAGCACACTGTCCATTCCGTTCAATTGCTCTTCCAGGTCCTTTGCTGTATCTGACAGAATTACTATGTCGTCGGCAAAACGCAATGTTTTTAATTCTTCACCCTGAACTTTAATTCCTTCTTTAAATTTCTCCTTGCTTTCCTTTATAGCTTGCTCAATGTACAAATTGAACAACATTGGGGAAAGGCTACAAACCTGTCTTACTCCCTTTCCAACTAATGCATCCCTTTCATGCCCTTCAACTCTGACAACTGCTGTCTGGTTTTTGTACAAGTTGTAAATAACCTTACGTTCCCTATATTTTACTCCTGCTTGCTTCAGAACTTGAAAGAGTTTATTCCAATCAACATTGTCAAAAGCGTTCTCCAAATCTACAAAACCTAGAAATGTAGGTTTGCCTTTTCTTAATCTATCTTCTAGGATAAGCCGTAAAGTGAGTATTGCCTCCCGTGTTCCTACATTTCTCCTGAACCCAAACTGATCTTCCCCGAGGTCGGCTTCTACCAGCTTTTCCATCCTTCTGTATATAATTCGTGTTAATATTTTGCAACCATGACTTATTAAACTGATGGTTCTGTAGTTTTCACACCTGTCTGCACCCGCTTTCTTTGGAATGGGGATTATAACATTTTTCTTAAAGTCTGAGGGTATTTCACCTGTCTCATACATCTTACACACAATGTGAAACAATTTTGTCATGTCTGGTTCTCCCAGAGACTTCAGTAGCTCTGACGGGATATCATCTACTCCAGGGGCCTTGTTTCGACTTAGATCATTCAGTGCTCTGTCAAATTCATCTCTCAGTATAGTATCTCCTATTTCATCATCATCTACATCCTCTTCCCTTCCTACAGTAGTGTCTCGAAGTTCATTTCCTTTGTAGAGCCCCTCTATATACTCTTTCCACCTTTCAGCTTTCCCTTCTTTGCTGAGAATTGGTTTTCCATTAGTGTCCTTGATATTCATAGAGCTGTTTTTCTTATCGCCAAATGTTTCTTTTATTTTCCTGTAGGCTGTATCTATTTTTCCCCTATTTATACATTCTTCTACATCCTTGCATTTGCTTTCTAGCCATTCCTGCTTAGCCATTTTGCACTTCCTGTCAATCTCATTTCTTAGTCGTCTGTACTCCATTTTGCCTGTTTCATTTACTGCATTTTTATACTTTCTCCTTTCATCGATTAAATTTAGTATCTCCTGTGATATCCAAGGCTTCTTTGTAGGTCTTGCCTTCCTACCTATTTTGTCCTCTGCTGTCTTCACTATTTCATCTCTCAATTTTACCCATTCCTCCTCAACTGTTTTATTTTCCCCTGTTTCTGTCAATTGTTGCCTGAAGCTCCCTCTGAAATTCTTAAGAACTTCAGGTTCCTTCAATTTATCTAGGTCCCATCTCCTTATTTTCCTACCTTTCTGTAGTTTCTTCAGTTTCAGCCTACAGTTCATAACCAACAAGTTATGGTCAGAGTCTATGTCTGCCCCTGGGTATGTCCTACACTTCAAAACCTGGTTCCGAAATCTATGTCTTACCATTATAAAATCTATCTGGTATCTCCCGGTGTCTCCTGGTCTCTTCCACGTATACAACCTTCTTTTGTGATTCTTGAACCAGGTGTTTGTTACGATTAAATCATGTTCCGTGCAAAATTATACCAGGCGTCTTCCTCTTTCATTTCTTTTGCCCAGACCATATTCACCTACTATCTTCCCTTCCTTGTCCTACTACCGAATTCCAGTCTCCCATAACAATTAAGTTTTCCTCTCCCTTAATTGTCTGAATAATTTCCTTTAGCTCCTCATATACTTCTTCGATTTCCTCATCATCGGCAGAGCTAGTTGGCATATAAACCTGTACTACTGTTGTCGGTGTTGGCTTCGTATCTATCTTGACAATGATAATGCGATCACTGTGCTGCTCATAGTAGTTTACCCGCATTCCTATTTTCTTATTCATTATCAGTCCTACTCCTGTGATACCCCCAACTGATTTTGTATTTATTATCCTGTACTCACCTGACCAGAAATCCTGTTCATCCTGCCACCGAACTTCACTAATCCCCACTATATCTAACTTCAACCTATCCATTTCCCTTTTTAAATTTTCTAATTTTCCTACTCGATTAAGGGATCTAACATTCCACGCTCCGACCCGTAGAATGCCAGTATTGTCTTTCCTGATGATCACATCCTCCTGAGTAGTCCCCGCCCGGAGATCCGAATGGGGGACTATTTTACCTCCAGAATATTTTACCCGAGAGGATGCCATCATCATATGTTCATACAGTAGAGCTGCATGTCCTCGGGAAAAATAACGGCTGTAGTTTCCCCTTGCTTTCAGCCGTTCGCAGTAGCTGTGTGGCAAAGCCACATTAGCTGATGTTACAAGGCCAGCTCAGTCAATCATCCAGACTGTTGCCCCTGTAACTACTGAAAAGGCTGCTTCCCCTCTTCAGGAACCACGCGTTTGTCTGGCCTCTCCACAGATACCCCTCCGCTGTGGTTGCACCTACGGTACGGCTATCTGTATCGTTGAGGCACGCAAGCCACCCCACCTCGGCAATGTCTGTGGTTCATGGGAGCGGTTAACGGATCATAGATTGTTTTATAATACAGTGTGTTATTGACGAATAAGAGCAAAGTCTGAAAACTGTTCTCAGTAACCAATCGATAGGTAAACGGACATTACACAATAAACTATTCTGAAAAAATTCGGAAAAAATATATCTACTTCTTCAGAAATTGTCTTTGCAGTGGGATCTTTCTTAATGAGCAAAAATCACTTCTGAGTCTTGCCTGAAATGCGAAACATTCGTTCAGAAAAGTGTATTTTCTGTCAGAAATTAGTAAAAACTGGATAATGTCATTCATTTCGAAAATACGCAAAATGCTTGCCCAAAAATTTAAAAGACAGCTGAATCAAAATAAAGAAGCTTAAATTAGTTTCCTTTGGAATATCATTGTTTTGTTATGGTTCGCAAGGAGGGGAGGGGGTCGCCAAAATATGTTTATTTGGAAGGGGGTCGCTTAATCGAAAAGGTCGAAAAACACTGATGTATAGGGACGGTTCCGTGAGGTCATTGCTGAAGAGCAGTGTTTTTCAATCCGTGAGTCGCGATCCCCAGGATGGTGGCAAAGTCTTGATCGGTGAGGTCGTGATCCAAGGAGGAAGAACTTGCACCATAAAACAAGCAGACCAGTGCACGTCTGCGTACTTGGTGGTCCAGCAATACGAAAATTGCCTAAGAAAACTGAAATTTTTTTTTAAACTTACATAAGGCAATTTATAATAAAAAAAAAAAAAAAAAAAAAAAAAAAAAAAAAAAAAAAAAAAAACATCAACTTCTTCAGAAATTGCCTATGAGCATAATTCGCTTTCGAATCTTACCTGCAACGCGAAACATTCGTCATACAACATGTAGTTTTCTGTCAAAATTAACATAAAAATAAGATAATGTGTTCCATTAGGAAAAACAGACTACAAATTTCACGCTATAATGTAGAATATTATACCCTGTTTTTACAAGAATGCTTTATGAACAGTAGAAAATATAAAATTCACTGTCTTTGAATTCACACACATAGCTGTGTTGCAGTACGGTAAGGGCGGGTTAGAGGGGGTCGCATAATTTTTTTACTTGGCAGGAGGGTCACGAATTCAAAAAGATTGAGAAACACTGCTTTATACCATACCTTAAGCGTAACATATCCTTTTCATTTACTGAATAGTGTCGTCCGCTGAATACATTTGCCTAGATTCATAAGCAACTAGATGCTCTACACCATCAACTTCAATTTTTAATGCCGCGCGGCAGTAGCCGAGCAGTCTGGAGAGCTACGTTGCGGATCGCGAGGCCTCATGCGTCAGAGATTCGAATTCTCCCTCGGGCATGGATGTGAGTGTTGTCCTTAGTTCATTTAACATAGTTTAAGTAGTTTGTAAGTCTAATTTGGTTCCATACAATTACGAACATTTGAACATTTCAATTTTTAACACACAGCCTAAACCATAATCTGATACGTCACATGAAAAAATAATTTCTCTACTGAAATCTGGACTTTCTGTCAAAGCTTTTTTTTTTTTTAGAATTTTTTTTTTTTTTTTTTTTTTTTTTTTTGTTCAATATCTAAAATGCACGTTGACATTCTTCTCCCCACACAAACTTAGAACCCTTTTCTAACAATTGTGTTAATAGTCTCGCAATGTCAGCGAAGTCCCTGACGAAACTCCTATGGAAATTTGAAATCCCAAGAAATGATTGCAACTCCTTTACAAAACTCGGTACAGGGAATTCACGCACAAGTGTTACGAATCAAGGATCGGTTTTTACTCGATCTTTGATTATTATGTGACCCAAATTCGTCACTTCTTCTAATACAAAACTACCTTTCTCTCTGCTTTACTTAAATTAGCAGCTCATGATCTAAAAAAACACTTTCCTTCGTTGTTGCAAATGTTGATCCATACCACTTGAAAACGCTACTAAATCATCAGGGTAAACCATACATTGTCGAGATTTGCGACCACTCAGGAGTCTTTATAATAACCTTTGGAATGTAGTAGGTGCATTTTTCAATTCAAATGGATCCTTCTACATTGATAATGACCCGAACGTGAACAAAATGCTGTTCGCAGACAATCTTCTGAACCAACCTCCAACTGATGGTAAAACACTCTACAAATCCATAATCGAAAAATATCTGCACTGGCACAAATTGTCTAAGGTTGCATTGATATCAGGCAAAGAATAAGCATCTGTTACTGTCTTATCATTCAAATGACGATAGTCGCAACAAAACTTATATTTCTTCGAACCGTCTGGAGACTTCTATGACACCACCAATTACTGCCCCCTCCCCCTCTTCCCCATGCTCTATTACACTTTTCTATGATATCATAACTGTTGATCATAAACTGCTCTAGTGCAGGTTGTAAGTGCTACAGGGTCTTATATTGTCTGCGATATGCGGATAATGCATCTCCTGTTGGTATTCGATGCTGTGATATCGCCCCACACACTTCCTGTCATCACCCTGCAAATGCTTGGGTGGTATTGGCCATTGCTTGTGAATCATACGCCTCCTAACCCTGTCTTCATCTTTCAGGATATCCACATTCGAAATTAACAAACCATTTGATAATTGCACTTCTTTAGTACCGTAATTATCTATTAGTACTGGTACTACAGTTTCACCATCTACCTCCGGTATGAGTACTACACTTCTGATGTAAAACATCATTTTCCTCCAAAAGTTCCACGATCCACAAAACTCGTATTGGCAAACTGGACGTTACACTCACTCAAAGCGACTTCCCAGTTCCCTTAGGAAAGCAACTATGCGAATCAAGCCTTAGTGTCATTGTTCACGGTCTAATTGATTCGTCTTCCGTGATCAACTCCCCTCACGCCATTGCTTACTGGCAACACTTTCACACAAACGAAAAACTAATGCCGGCCGCGGTGGCCGAGGGATTGAGGCGCTCCAGTCACGGTCCGCACGGCCACTACGGTCGGGGGTTCGAATCCCCCCCTCGGTCATGGATATTTGTGCCGTCCTTAGTTGTAAGTAGTTCATAAGTAGTTTGTAAGTTTAGGGACTGATGACCCCGTAGTTAAGTCTCATAGACTCTACAAACATTTGAACATTTATATTTATTTATTTATTTGAAAAACTAATCCATTAAGTTCCACTCTACATTGCCGAATATCGATTTTAGCATAATGCTGACAGGAAACCTAAACCTAGGATCATGGCATATCCTGCTCACGTGTGGCACAATTTCCACACAGTGGCGAAATTAAACCATTTCCAGGCAGGAATCTCCGTCTACTAACCGCAGCGATCTGGCATCCCTGTCCCCAACAGCACACAACCATTGCTTATGTTTCCCCAGTATCTCTCGGGCCACCAACACATGCGTCCTTTATCCAACAATATCCTGCGTTTTATTCATTCCACTACACCTTGCACCGCACACTCTACATCTGCATACGAACAACTCGTAGCGTTCAATTTAACAGGGAAGGACCTTAAGTGGACATCGGGTTCCCTCTGCCATTTAACGCCTCATTAAAAATTGATCTTGCCCCTCTCTTATAATTACTATGTCCTCGCTGATTGCATCCACAGTTACCACTACCCCGTAATTTGCGACAAATCTTCGTAATGTGCCCTAATCGACCACAAACATAACATTATATACCAGTTGTATGCCCATTTGGTCTGTACTCCTGTGGATGCATCGATCTGCTCGTACTCAGTCACTAATCTCATTGCTCCTTGCAGACTTTCAGGTCACTCCATCCTTACCCTTTTGTCTGTCGGAAGCCCTGTTAAAAGTCCATCCAAAGCTCTTTGTTCTACTTCTCTTAAGATTACTCAATTTAATGCAGAATCTTGTTACAATTCATATGTGCACCCATTAATCATCATAATTCTCCTGCAAATTCCTCTACCGTCTCACAATTCTTTTTAGTTACCAACGTCAGTTGATCCCAACAGTGCTTGGCACTATTTTGCCTCCTATACCTCTAAATTAGAGCTTCCTTAAACTGATTAAATGTATCCACTCCCCTCAGAGCCTCTGCATGTCTTGCATGCACTGTTGTCCCTATGTCAACCTTAATTCAGCTACCGTTAATAACTATGCATCTGAAAAACTCTTGATATCAGCTACGTCCCTCGAATAAGCCACAAAAGTTTGCAAATCCTCGCTTGACTTACCAGAAAATTGAGTAATTAAACTTGCAGTCGCCAGACTCGTTGTTTTGTGTGCTAGAGCCCTGCATTAGACTTGCGCATAATAGTTCGCGATCGGGAGCGTCCACTTTCGTTCAAGACTCTGCGGCGAACTAGTTCGTTCTTTTAATTCGTCCGCTCCCAGTGACGGCTGAGCTGCGTGGTCTGCGCATGCAGGTGGAGGGAGAAGTTCTCCCACCTAGCTGCTTCAAGCGCTTGCTGCTTGAGTCGCTAACTGAAGCGGTCTGTTCCAAAACTTGCCTTATCCGTGATAAGTAATTTTACAGGAGATGCAAAAAAGTAAAATCTCCTTAATGCTGGCAGAAATTGAACTCCTTACCAGTTAGGAATGCATCATTTTAATAAATTAAGTCACAATTAATTGGGAGTATAAATATTCCCATCGATAAATTCGTTATGTTGCTTTATATCTAGGATTAGACAAATTTGGAGCAGCACACTGCAAATGCTTAGTGCAGGTAATCAGGAATATATTTCTTTTTTGCATTTGTGACAGTGCTGATAAATTCAGTTTATACTCATTTATTATAACTTAAAAAACAAATTACATAGTGAACAATACTGATTCTACATAATTATTCATAGTGCAGAAATCAAATAACTAAGTCTATAAAATCCTAATGAGTTTCGCAATATTCGTTGATTGTCTCTTCAAGGGATAAATTTGTTTCTTCAGTATTGGACGTAAACAAATTTTTGTAGAAAGTCAGTTGTTCATTCAGCTTCCACTCCGATCCAAAATGTTTTTGTAGTAAATTCTCTACATCCTTAATCTTGGCTGGGTTCAAGGGCAGTCCTGAGGACACAACTGGTGGAACACCCATATTCCTCAAACGTTTACCTTTCTTCATCACAGACCTTCCAGAACCACAGTCTATATTGGAATTTGGTTCTCCTGGCAGCGTCACATTTCCTTCAGACGTTTTGCACAGGATGAACCGCTTAGCTGACGAAAATTTGAAATGCCAGCTACTTGGTTTCTTCATCATTTCAACAGCAGCCTTCTTCCAGTCTCTCACTGTACAAGCCACATCCAATTTAGAAACCTGAGCATGTGATGCGAAAATATCTTCATACTCTTTTGGGTTGCAAATTACTGCTTGGATCCTAATATCCTTCTCTATTTGTCCGAACACCCTGTCCGATGGCAGAAAGGAGTGTCATGGAATGGGAAATATCAGTTCAATTCTATTCACATTTGAGGGACTCACTTTTGACAGGAAGTAGCAACACGTCATTATTACTGTAGAGTTGCGATTCTGTCCTCCGCAGCCATCAGCACAAAGTCGCAAAGTTGAGTAGTTCGATAGTCTGTCAAATATTGCAGAGGCTATCTTATTTGATCCCTTTTTGTATTCATGTTCCATCCACGTATATGTGAAAAGATTTTGTACTGTCAATTCAGTATGTAAATGGCCCATCACAACTGTAAAACTATAGGTGTAAAGCTGTAGGCAATCTGATCTGGTATTTTAGGATTAACCAGATTTTTCTGACAGTCAAATGACATTGTGAGCATATCAGCCCTTATTTCTTGTAGCTTTGTGTAAAAAGCTTTAGCTTTCAACTTATGAATTCTAAGGTGAATCATTATCGAATTCTTATCTGAGGTATCCTTTGCATGCTAAAGTTTTCCATTAAGTTAAATGCATGTAGAACATGCATCTTTTACAGGTGAACCAAAACCGATGTTGTAACCTGTTGTGAAAATAATTACATAGGCTTCCGCGGCCAGAGTCAGATGACATAAAAGTTTTCTGGGTGTTGTACCGCGTCATGATGTAAGGCTATTACTTAACTAACCGACGTTTCGGCCAACGTTACAGTGGCCTTCATCGGGTATACTGATGTGAGCTAGTTGTTACTACACTTTATGTTACTTTCATTTATACATTACGTCATAATTTTTAAAAAATAAGCGATGTTATCGGTGAATTTTTGGCGGAAGAATGGAACTTTATTTTGATAGGATGCTGAGGTGGAGGGAGTGGGGTTAGCCGTTGCTTCTTGCATAGCGAGACATGATTGGTGTTCATCAGCGAATGGGGTGAGGGCTTCCGTTTCTCTCCTGCTGGCCGAGGGCCGCGCGGCGGCAGTTGCTTACTAGTGACGCTCGCGTGTTGTGTTGTCAGTGCGGCCTATTTCGCTGTGGTGGCTGGTAGCCATGAGGGGGCAAGCCTGAGTCCATCTTCTCTGTTCATGTTATTTGGGTGTTTTACAATTTCGATGGCTGCCCTTATCTTGCGTTTAACCATGCCTGATTGCTTGGCGAGTATTCTGGCATCGTTAAATTTTAACTTTTTGTTGCAATCTTGCTGGTGTTCGGCTACTGCAGATTTATTGTGTTGGCCTAATCGAATGTAGCGTTCATTTTCGCGTATCCGCGTTGCCACTGCCCTCCCTGCCTCACCTATGTATACTTCCCCACACTCGCATTCGACCTTGTATACTTTTTTTTTTTATGTTTGTTAAGCTTATGGGACTTAACTACGGGGTCATCAGTCCCTAAACTTACAAACTACTTATGAACTACCTTGTATACTCCTGATGCGTGTAGTGCCTCTATCTTGTTATTTGTGGAACCAAGTACATCCTTGATCTTGTGACTACTATAGAAGAAAGACTGGGCTCCAACCCGGCGAAGATGTTTAGCAATCCGATGCGACGTTTTTTACATACGGTAAGTGTGCTGTTGGCTTCTTTTTATTGACTTCCTGCCTACTGCTGTTTCTTTTATTTGTGTCCATGGTGGTGTGAAACACTCTACGGTTGTAGCCATTTGCCAGAAATATTGTTTCTAGTTTGTAGGGCTCAGCTGTTTTGTTGTCTTCATCACTTAGGCGCTGCGCGCGAATCGTCAGTGAACGGATAACATTCTTCTGTGCTGGGTGGTGGTTTGATTGGGCGTGCAAATACCTGTCGGTATGTGTAGGCCTCCGATATATCCTGTGCCTAATGTGCCTTGCCTAGTTCTATAAACTTCCACATTTAGGAATGGAATAACGTCATCCTTCTCGATCTCTAATGTAAATTGGATCTTCTTGTGCAATGTATTCAGATTGTGGAACATCTTTATATTGTGAAATATCATTATATATATATATATATATATATATATATATATATATATATATATATATATATATATATATTGTTAGTGAAAATTAGCAAAGAAGAACTGCAGTCAATATTAATAAACTTCAGAGAAACCGTAGAATAAACTCATGTAAAAAAAAAAATACCGACAGTTTTCAAAATGTCTTCTTATTGTTGATTGCTTCATCACATCTCAGGGTCATTAAGTGGTTCACTTTAAGGCCGAGGTAATGAACTAAAACGAAACTTTTCACTCTTGAAAAGGATTTTGTATTTTTCTACTAATATTTACATCTCAACGGAAAGTTTACACAGAAGAAAAAATGAGGCAGCTCATCACTTCTAACTGCTCGAGAAGTCAAAACAAGACTGACTGCTAATTAAAAAGCAAAGATATATATATATATATATATATATATATATATATATATATATATATATATATATATATATATATATAATCACAATATAAAGATGTTCCACAATGGCGCCCAACGGGGTGGCCAAGTATGGTATTAATTACTAAACGATGTACATTATTTTACTTTTCCATGTATCGTACTTTATGGAGACAAAAAAAAAAGGATATAAGGATGAGATCGACTCAGGTAACGGGAAATGAATACACAAATAACAACGCAAAGCGGTATTAAGAAGACAACAAAAGGTAGGAGAAGATAATCTATTATATATATACTGGTGCTTCCATGGTGGAAGAGGTGTCCTATCTATACTCCAACTCGAAAGAAATTTTCATTAACAATCTATCTGGTAGTAAAAAAAAAATAAAAAAAAATAAATAAATAAAAAAAAACTAACAATATTTCGAAATTTCTCTTTCCACCTAGCTTCAATAGTTACTCAGAATTAACGTAGTTGGATGGTGTAACATCAAGTAGTTGCTGATATAGCTTGAGTGTTAATCTAAATTTATCCTAAAATTAACTTCTTGTGGGATAAAAGGCATGAAATTGGTTTTAAGTGTTCAATTGTGATTGTTGAAGCGTTTTTCTTTTTTTAAATAGTGGTTTGAAGAAGGGAATGGTCATTGTTGCCGAGGCCTTAAGTGAAAGTTTGCCAAAATGTCCGATAAACGTGAACAGTGTGAACTATCAGGAAAATCTTCTAGCAGTGATGGCGAAGTTAGTTTTGATAATCAGTTAGTCCAAAATCCCGAATTACAGATCCCAGACTTAAATTATGAATCCAATGGTGATAACAATACCTCTTTCATATCAAACAATGACCCGATGATGAATCCTCTGTTAGATTCAAAGAGTATAGATTCTTCTGGAATATCAGAGCAATTGTGTGGGGCTGATAATGAAGCTTCACAAAACGCCCACACAATTGAATTTAATAACTGGCAGACCCCCACTTCTTCAAAGGCACAAACCGTGCACCCGGCAGAAATAAAAATTTCAGATAACACCCGAGTAGAGACGGAAAATAAATCTTCGTCAGAAATGTACACTCTTTTTAACCGAATAATGTAACTAATAGACAAACAAGTCCGCCTCCGTAGTCCAGTGGACAGCGTGGTTGGTTGCCACGCAGAGGGCCCGGGTTCGATTCCCCTGATTAAAAAGCAAAGATACTGCTCTTCCACCTTTTTTTCTTTTAGTTCCACAGATGATTTTTTTCACAACATTAATTAATAATTGTCTATTATTGTTATTATTAATAATAATTTTCTCTCTCTCCTTTTTTTAATAGTAATAGAAAATTAAATTAAATTAAAATAGAAATTCGCTTCTTACTGTTCTGATACCCCAACACTCCATTCCTGGTAACAGCACAAGATGTTCATGAAATTTGTGTAGCTCCATCTCACCGTGGGGCCATATTGCGAACGTATCGTCCACGTATCTGAACCAGCATCTTGGGCGTAAAGGGGCGGAACAAAGTGCTGTTGCTTCGAAGGCCTCCATGAATATGTCGGCTACCAACGGGGATAAGGGAGACCCCATTGCTACGCCGTCTGTTTGCTCGTAGTATCTTTTTTGCCACTTGAAGTAGGTCGAAGATAAACACAACTGAACCAGGACGCATACATCTGGCGGAATATGTTCTTGTAAGGTGCGAACAGTTTCGTCTACTGGCACATTGGTGAATAATGACTTTACGTCGAAGCTGACCATGATGTCCGTGGGTAAAATTGTTTCTTCTTTAATGCGTTCTATAGTGTCGAGTTCCATTCTTCCGCCAAAAATTCACCAATAACATCGCTTATTTTTTTTTTTTTTTTATTATGACGTAATGTCTAAATGAAAGTAATATAAAGTGTAGTAACAACCAGCTCACATCAAGTATACCCAGATGAAGGCCACTGTAACGTTGGCCGAAACGTCGGTTATTTAAGTAATAGCCTTACATCATGACGCGGTACAACATCCAGAAAGCTTTTATGTCATGTTGTGAAAATGTTGCAAAAGAACCATTGTTTCACTCTCAGATCATGACAAACCTCTGCATTATACATCCTATGTAACTTTGCAATGCTTAAGTTTCCGGGAAGATATTTTCTTTGCAAGGATTTTCCTCGACAGTAGTGACTTTCACAGCACTTCAGACGTTCAATAAGAGATTTAACAGATTGTCTGTTTGCATTATAATGTGGCCTGTCTCTAGCACCACCTCTTTTCTCTTTAGGCATTTCACCGGTCTGGTAGTGATTTCCGGCAATTCTCTGAATTCTATCTTTACTGACATTTAAAATATTGATAAATGCGTATTGGCACACTTTCACTTGAAATTTATCGGTATTAGCAAGCCTAACTTAATACTCAATAGCAACACTCTTTCTACTGCTACCTTCTTTTGCGCTTCTGTCTCTCTTAGGCTTTTCTGCTCTCAGATATTTGAGTATGAAAGCGTCTTGCTCAATTTTATTGTGAGAGCTGTAGAAGTTCTTATGGAACTGTTGAATATCCAACATCCTTAGTTTCCTGCATTTGTACGTTGGCCCATTATGACTGCATTGTGGATATTGGGGTGGTCCCATTGGCCCATGCCTGTAACAATACAATAATGGACTGAAAATAACTCCTGATGGGAAATGAAAAGGACACTAATAATAAACGTCAAGCGTGGAATTTCATTAAATCAGGAGAATGTAGTATTGTTACATTCCCGTTTTTGGAGTGGCGGCTGCTGTGTAAGAGCACAAGAGCACGTGAACACCCAAAGATTTGACGCCTTGGGAATGTAATAGTTATTTATCTTTGAATACTGCTAAACGTAACACACAGTTTGCATCAATGCCACTAGATGGTAGCACATTACGACATATGTTTGCAAGACGTAGGCCTATGTCCCCATTTGACTGACGTAAATCCCGCTAGATGGTAGCACACTCCTCAGATTTGCCAATAATTATTTGTACTACCATTATTACTATTATTATTGTTGGCAGTGGTTGTTGATGTATAAATGTGTTCATAGCGTGATCATAACTGTTACTGAAAATGCTCTTTCGTGTTTATCTGAATCTAAACATTTGTGACCACCTTAAAGGCTCTGTCAAACAGAGAGCGGGCAGTTCGCGCGGGAACTGTGTTGCATTCTGTCGTACCGCCTCAGTCAAACAGGAAGCGGGCGCACGGGCTGCCCGCCGCGTGCAGCGGGCAGGCTGTGATTTTCTACAGAGACCGCGGCGGGCAAGCGGCAGCAGTGTGGCGGAAAACCATTGATCTTTATGCTACCTGTATGTTGAACTTCAGTTGTCTGAGCGTGCCAGCCACAGATGTTCATATTTCGTTTCTTGCCAAATTCAGATATGGCGGCTACGAAGTACTATAAGTAAACCAAAAGAAAATACGTTTCGATTCCACTCTCATAACAATCTATTACCTCGCATATTGACTCAAATATCAAATCAGAAGGTAAGTAAGCAATTTTTGTCACGTAATAAGTCATCGAAATTCGTTTGCCAAATTTAAACATGGCGGATAAAGCTAAATTGTGTATAAAACATACGACTGTGCAGGCACGTGGCAGTTCTATACTCAGACACCAAAGTTATGCATCCAGTTTGTATACAGATCACTTCGGAAAACAGACAAACTGATCGATTTGGTGCGTCCAATGCCATTCCTGTATGTCATACGCGACCTAGAATACAAAAATGTATCTAAGAAGACATACAATTGGAAGGAGATAATGCGGAAGTCCGAATCAAACAGGTATTAATTTATTTTTCATAATTACAAACCAATGTATACCTACTTGTCTAATCCAGACTATTAAATGAAAATGAATTAAGCGAAATATTGAAAATTACAGTACATTTCTGGTTGTGTTGTGCAAAATACAGTTAAAAGACGAAATAAAAACGATGTGGTTGCACAAGAATCTATGCAGATGGTGCAAAAGGTAATCGTTGGCTGCCAACTGTACATACAACTTGATGCCAATATCTTATTACTGCTTATTGACTAAATACGCAAGAAATTGGTTTCTGTTTTAGTCTTACCGTATTCCAAAATGTATTAACCTGTAGGTTATCGATCTGCTCCTCTTGTTCAGTAGGCACGTAGCTTGCATTGCATTGCATTGCTGCGGAGGAAATTATGTAGACAGCACGCTGCTTCCAAATCTTTATTTATAGCATCAGTTTGTAGGTCTATTGGCCCTAAAAAGACACGCCATTTTTCATCAAGAATTTCCACTGCATGCCGTCTCTTGCAGAGGCATTTATTGTAAATGGCCTTTTGAGGAACTTCCAAGGCTGCAGCTTTAGGAAAGGGACATATTAAATAAATCTGCTATTTAAGCCATCGCCTACTAACACGCTAGGCACACGAGTGCTTGTATCCTACAATGGCTTTCGAGGCAGGATATTTTCTCCTTATATGAATCTGTGGAGAAATGTAGTGTTTTAAAAAATAACACTTTTACTGTGTCTGCTCTAGCTGCCCACATCGACAACCACCAAGATTCCATCATGAGCAACAACTCGAAATAGCCAACTGATTTTTTTATAACAATAATAACTTCAGCCACTCTTTTCTTGGACATCTTATCCGTACATGCTTTCTATGTAGCTGTCAATGCAGTTAGCGAGACATTCGAAAATAATTGAAAAAACTGTCTTTACACAATCAAAGCTCTTTGCAAAGACGATGAAATTCATATTAATTTCATGAACTTATTTTCTTCGCTTCTTTGAAGCAAGCAAAATGAGAAGTAACAATTCTTCCTCGACTGAACTACTGTTCATGTTTATATGTTCCACAGCTGACACACACACTACAAGCGCCATTCAACGACCGAAACGCCGAGCGCTGCCCGCGCTGTGTGACTGTTCCGGAACGTTCTTCTTGAGAAAGCTCACGTTGACGTGAGGTGACGGGCAGTGTGAATTCCGCCATTAGAAATATATTGTGGAATACATTCTGATCATAAACTTCGACAAAACGCAAAATACACGTAAACATGTCCACCATTTATAAATAATGTAGCCAATTCAACTTGACAAAACCTCATACAAAAATTAGGTAAATTAAGATAGTGGTATGAGAAAGGAATATTCGGTAACATACAACTTCATATGCATTTTGTCCCATTATTATGAGTTACAATAAAATTTAAAAAATGAAACATACAAATTAATATACAAAAAATTGCAGGTGGTGTGCAAGAATTATCATCGTACATGATTTTTCCCAGAAGTTATGCATTTAGTGTAGAAATGACCACATTGCCACTAATAGATTTCTATAATAAATAACCACAAGGAGAAACAGACGAAACAGTGATTGTGAGACGCTATAGTGGCACATATAAAGCTAGATGTCGCTTGTAAAAATCTATCAGTGTTAATGCCTGTTGTGAACTATATTTTTCTATTGTGTCAATCACTTCATTTACAGATAGCACAGAAAATCTCAGTAGGACTATTTTGACTTCATTTTCAGGCGAATATATCACAATCCAAACTGTAAAAACATATGCATTCATCTTTAAATTCGTATGTTATGAAAATTCCCACACATTTCATTTATAGTATGTATGGATATAATAAAAAGGGGACACACTGTATTAAAAAGCCACATAAGTTGAAAGAATGCCTGCCTAATATACAAAGCTCAGCCTCAATCAAGAGAAAATGGAAGACTTAAACACAAACATCTTCGTAAATGTGCAGGCTTGTCTTTTGAAGGAGGCTTGTTAAACGCTTTGGAGTCAGCCAGAAAACAGTTTCACGAAAATCTGCTTACTCAAATAAACGATCTCAAACTATCAGCTCCGCCACTCGAACACCTGAATGGTCAGTCAGATATCGTCAGAAAGAGTCAAAAGTGCCACTCGAACGCCTCAAACCGTTTCGGATCGTCAGCAGCGCCACTCGAACGAACCTTATGTCACGCAAACCAAAAGAAAGTTTGTGGGTAATTTCTCGCGTTTAAGTTTAGAGTTATCTCTATATCTTGGCATTATGGAATTTATTAGTCAGATATTGCAGAGTGCAGAATACTTCAAAACAGAAATTTCGTAGCACTGAACTATGTAATCTAGCAGGCAGACGCTCAACTTGAAATGGCTCTCATCAGGAGAATGTAAACACGTGATTTTTAATTCTGCTGCGCGCTCTCTCGCTATTGCCCGTCGGTCTTCGTAAAAGAATCCAACGAACTAAGAAGCGAGATTCGTTTGGCATAATAGTTCACGACCGGTTACGCATATTTTAGTTCGCGACAGATTGCACATCTTTTAGTTCGCGACCGATTGCACATATTTTTGTTCGCGACTGATCGCGCATATTTTAGTTCGCGGCTGGTAGCTCTCATTTTAGTTCGCAGCTCGGCCGCGAAGTAGGTCGCTCTTTTTAGTTCGTCCGCTCTTTTTGGCTTTTGCTACCGCTACTAAAAGAGCTCTTTCTTTTGTTATGACAGCTTTTTATATATAATAATCAGTGTTGCCGAAGCGTGTTCTATTAACCAATTTTGGGCAATTAGACATCAAATACTTAAGCAAATAAACCAGTTATTTACACTAATGAGTGATACAATGGTACTCAACTAGTCTGTATACAGAGTACTCGTAGTATTTTATTTTTAAAATGGATTACTTTATTTATTTAATAGGTCATTGAAGGAACATTACCTACAAAATATGCTAAATGCGTCTATTTTCGTGAATAGAAATGCACTTTTATAAATGACTTTTTAATTTTTATAAAGTTTTGGAAGTGGTCAACAAAAAATATTACTACAATGCTACAGGTCAAATATTATATGGCACAAAGAATATACCTATAACATTAACAAAAGAAATTTTTCTAATTTGTTGCTTAACAATTAGAAACACAAAAAGTAATCATGAGCCCTGAGTGAGAACGTATTTATTCATTTGTTGTGCTTAATATCATCATTCTTTAAATATTCATCATTCTTCTAATTATCAAGTTACATATCACAAAAATTTACATTTTATTATGTATAAATATTAATTTTGAAACTTTGTTCGTTGGGGACTTTGTGCAGACAGGTGCTGAGGGAAGTCATTAATCAACCCCCCCCCCTTTCAACCAAGTTCCAATGCGCAGAAACGCATTTTTGTCTTTGGTGCTGGACGAGTCCCAAGACTAATAAATGGGCGAGTCCAATCCTTTGTTTCGGAGGGGTGGCCACCTCAGTTGCATCGCAAGTTAAACCAGTCCGGTCAACCTCACACATATTACAGAAATTGATTTTGTATTAACAAATGAAATAGAAGAAATGTTTGATCTTCACGCTAGCGACATTATGACGACAGGCAGTAAACTACAGTTTCGTAGCTAAATAATTCTATGCGGATTCGTTACTTTATAGTATTAGTGTCGCTTATACGACGTTATCCTCAACATTCTACCCCGCGAGCCATCAACAGTGTCATGCAGGCGACAGAAAATGGTTGATGCATAATTTCTAGCATATAACTGCAAATGATGTTAAGTTTGGAGTTCTCTTTATTTCTTTACTCTATGTAATGAGGGTTACATTTAGAAACTGCTGAATACCTTAGAAAAAAAAATTGTGGCAGCGAACTATGGAACTAAAGCTGTGCTGCATCTCAGCTCGAAATGACTGAACTGGCAGAAGGGAATCACGCGATTCTGCGCGCTCTCGCGTGCTCTCGCTGTTCCCCATCAGTCGTTGGAAAATACTGATCTAAAGTTGATGACTCAGTAAATCGAAAATGGTATCAATAAATAAAAACACTGTAAAAAAGCGATCTTGGCTCCATTTCAATTTGGGAGTTGTTGTTTAATTACATAAGTTAAATGTTGGTGTCCGTTCTTTTGAACATGTTACTGGATCCCAACACTTTCCTGCGGCACAGCACTTTTTCAGCCATTAATCGTCCTACCTGTAGCCCTAAGCTACTTCTTCCCTGTCAATGGGATGTCCAAGTCACCTTATGCGACAGCGATGATTTTCCAGTCGCGGGTTCGATCCACACCAGGTCCTAGAATTTTTATCTGTCTTTTTCCACTTCTTTCACATCTGTCAATGTTGCTGATGTGAAAAATATCAAGTAGCAATGTAGTTCGGAACCCATGATAAACTGTAGGTACCCCTATAACTGCCTGGGTAAGTCAGTTCGAAGGTTGGAGGAAGGTAACAGCATACCACCCCCAAATAGATCCATAACTGGTAAAGTACTATGATGTTCAAACCAATCTTCGGATTGTTGACTGTTGTACCTTTTAATTCTTCGTTCAACATCATCCTATTTGGATTATTACTACTGCTGATTGAAAAGCCTTTTCCTCGGCAGCTATTACCTATCACTCCATGACACAACAGCAGTGTTGAATCCATTCTGAGTTTTACTGATGCCATCCTCAGGGCCGCTTCCTTGGATATTCACTCTTCCACGGTTCCACCCTGACTGAAGACTGCCGCTTCCTTAGTGCGCCCCCCCCCCAAAAAAAAAAAATAAATAAATAAATAAATATATATATATATATATATATATAAAATAAATTAAAATAATCTTTAGTTATTAAAGCACGCCGCCATGCCCTCCAACTCTATAAACGACACCCATCACCCGACCTTCTTGTTGCCTTTCTATGTTTTCGTGTGGTATTGCGTTATTATGTTAAACTTCAGACTTTCATTTGTTGAGAACGATATGTAGTTGTCAAAGGGTCGCAAACTCTCTCCCTGCAGATTTAGTCAAGGATTAGGCGCATTTTTGGCAGCTGCACAGGATCACCAGCCGAATTTCCTCTGTCGACAGTAACATTAAGCACACAGTAACATTAAGCACCCAGTGAGGTTGCACTACCTGGATGGGATCGCCACATGCCGCGGTGGAATAACAGTGCGCACTGAGACGCCGTGCTGCGGTGCCCGCGGCCGTTCGCCGTAGGAGGTTCGAGTCCTTCCTCGGACAGAGGTGTGTGTGTGTGTGTGTGTGTGTGTGTGTGTTGTTCTTAGGATAAGTTAGTTTATGTAGCTTGTAATTTTAGGGACCAATGATAACTGCTATTAGGTTCAAATGTTTGTAGAGCTTAAGGGACTTAACTACGGGATCATCAGTCCCTATACTTACAAAATACTTATGAACTAGCTAATACTAACGGCACAAATATCCATGCCCAAGGGGGATTCGAACCCCCGACCGTAGTGGACGTGCAGACCGTGACTGGAAAGCCGCAGTGAGCTCGGCCACCGCGGCCGGCCTGCTATTAGGTCCCATAACTGAACACACATTTGAACATTTTGATAGCCACATCTGCTCTCTTTGGCGACAGAGAAAGCAAGATGTTTGGCGTTTTCGTTTCGATAGTCTGATTGTTATTGACAGAATTATACTGACAGAATTGTACTGATAGATTTATACTGGAAGATTTGTGCGTGACATCGAATGGAATAAGCAAAATTATGTGTGGGCGTGCAGTACAATTATATAAGAATGGCAGACAAGGCTGCAATGGATATCTCACTACTGCCAAATGTATTAGGATTTTTCATACGCAACATAACACTGTAAACTCGCTAAAAATATTATTATTAATAAACAAGTTCACTGTCGACAGATACATGATTGTTTATCTAAGAAGTGATGCTAATTGAGGTCTATGTGAAAAAATCTGTGTCTGAAAGACAGTGTGCAACACATTTAAAAGACCAATTTTTATAAACTTCGTAGAGTCCTCCCATTGCAAGATAGAAATTTGATTCAAAGGTGCCTGTAACATTCATCTGTAGTAGTGAGAAAATATGGCACCATGTGGCCTCACCGTGAGCTTAAGCGACACTTCGAACTTTGAAGTGTCGATTACGGCCGTTGATATTTTTAAAAATATCGGGATGAAAAATGTTCAGATGTTTGTTTAGCTTATGGGACTTAACTACGGGTTCATCAGTCCCTAAACTTACAAACTACTTATCAACTAGCTTATGCTAAGGACGGCACAAATATCCATGCTCGAGGGGGGATTCGAACCCCTGACCGTAGTGGCCGTGCAGACCGCGACTGGAGCGCCTCAGTCCCCTCGGCCACCGCGGTTGGCAACTAATTTACTTGTCGGAGAAGGTTACATACAAGAACTTGTCAACCATAGAGCAGGAACAGCATTAATTGTTTACTTCATGGTCAGCAAAAATGTATTCCCGTGTTTCTATAGGATTCAGTTTTCAAATGATATTAGCTGAATCCGGCCGGCAAAATAACGGGAACCCAATATACTGATATGTAAAACAATATTATTATCGGCCCTTGATATATCTAAGAGGTATCGATATATCGATCTATAAAAATAATCGGGTTGTATCTTTAAATACTGATTTATTATTTGATATTCTGTACATGAACAAGTTATTAACCTACAAGTGAACAACAGACATTGCCAATGTGGAGTGGCTTGCGTGCCTCAATGATAGCTAGGTGCCATGGGTGCAACCACCGTGGAGGATTATCTGTGGAGAGGCCAGATAAATGTGTGGTTCCTGAAGTGAGACAGCAGCGTTTTCACCTAGTTGCAGGGGAAACAGTCTGAATGATTGACTGAGCTAGCCTTGCAACATCAGTTACTGTGATGATGGCATCCTCTGGGGCAAGATATTCTAGAATAAAATAGTCCCCCATTCGGATCTTCATTTGTGGACTACTTAATCTGATGGCGAAATTATACTTACAAATCAGGAGGTACCAATGAAACATCCTGCGAGCTTGTACTCGACACATTCTCTGAGAATTACTCACTTGATCTCTTAGCAACAAATAATCCTGAGCTCATAACGAGCATCAAAACGGATACAGGTATTAGTGAACACAGAGCTGTCATAGCGAGATTGAATACCGAAAGTCCCCAAGTTACCAAAATTAAACGAAAAGTATATTTGTTCAGGAAAGCAGATAGAAAATAAAATACATTGCTTCTTGAAAGACAGCTTCCACTCGTTTCTAACACTAAACACAGGTGTAGACCAGATGTGGCTCAAATTCAAAGAAGTGGTATCGACAGCAATTGAAAGTTTTATACCAAATAAATTAATAAAAGAAGGAGGTCATCCCCCTTGGTACACAAAACAGATCAGGACACTGATGCAAAAGCAAAGGAAAAGGCATTGCTAAATTTAAACGAACACAAAATCCCTAGGACTGGCGATCCTACATAGAAGCTCGAAATTTAGCGAGGATCTCAATGCGAGATACCTACTATACTTATCACAACGAAACTCTTTCTCGAAATTTGACTGAAAACCCAAAGAGATTTTGGTATTATGTTAAATATACTAGGGGCAAAACACAAATAATACCCTCACTATGTGATAGTAATGGCGATCCTACTAATGACAGCGCTACTAAAGCAGAGTTACTAAACATAGCTTTTAGAAACACATTCACCAAAGAAGACAAAACCAATATTCCAGATATCTAATTACGAACAGAGGCCGTAATGAGTAATGTATAAGTAGATATCATCGGAGTAGTGCAACAACTAAAATCACTTAACAAGAACACGTCTTCTGGTCCGGATTGTATACCCATTAGATTTCTATCTGACTACGCTGAAGCGATAGCTCCTTACTAAACAGCCATATACAGCCGCTCTCTCAAATAAAGATCTGTACCAAAAGATTGGAAAGTTGCACAGGTCACACCTATATTCAAGAAAGGCAGTAACCCACTAAACTACAGGCCTATTTCATGACGTCAATTTGCAGCAGGGTTTTGGAACATGTCCTGTATTCAAATATTATGAATTATCTCAAGGTCAACACGGATATCGAAAATATCGTTCATGCGAAACACAACTAGCTCTTTATTCACACGAAGTGATGGGCGCTATCGACAAAGGTTCGTAAATCGATTCCGTATTTCTTGATTTCCAGAAGGCTTATGACACCGTACCTCACAAGCGGCTTTTAATCTAATTGCATGGTTATGGTACATCGCCCCAAATTTACGATTGGATAGGGGATTTCCTGTCAGAGAGGACACAGTTTGTAGTAATCGATGGTAGGGCATCGACTAAAAAAGAGGTGATATCCGGCATTCCACAGGGTAGTGTTAGTGGTCCTCTACTGTTCCTTATTTACATAAACGATTTAGGGGAAAATCTAAGTAGCTCTCTTAGGTTGTTTGCAGATGACGCCGTCATTTACTGTATAGTAAAATCATCTGAAGATCAAAACCAACTGCAGAACGATCTGAATAAGATATCATTATGGTGTAAAAATTGGCAATTGACTCTAATAAGAAGTGTGATGTCATCCACATGAGTACGAAAAGAAATCCGTTAAACTTTGTTTACAAGATAAATCAATCAAAAGTGAAGGCCGTAAACTCTACAAAATATCTAGGAATTACTATTACTTCAGACTTAATCTGGAAAGAACACGTAGATAATGTCGTGAGAAGAGCGAACCAGAGACTGAGTTTTATTGGCAAAAGATGCAACAGAACTACAAAAGAAACTGCATACACTACGCTTGTCCATCCATTTTTGGAGTATTTCTGCCCAGTGTGGGAACCTTATCAGGTGGGTTTGACTGAGGACATCGAAAGAGTCCAAAAGGGCAGCTCGTTTCGTATTGTCACGATACAGAGGAGACAGTGTTACGAAAATGGTACAGGATCTGGGAAGGAAATCATTGCAACAACGGCGCTTATCACTGCGGCGTGGGCTACTTACGAAACTCCAATCGCCAACATTCTCCTCCGAATGCGAAAATATATTGTTGACTCCCACTTACATAGGTAGAAATGACCATCAGAATAAAATACGAGATATCAGAGCTCTAACGGAGAGATTCAGGTAGTCTTTCTTCCCGCACGCTATTAGAGAATGGAATGGGAGATAAATACTATAAAGGTAATCGATGAACCCTCTGCGAGGCACTTAAATGTGATTTGCAGAGTATCCCATGTAGATGTAGATCAGGAAAGACAACATTGGAATTCTACAGATTGTGGCTTATAATGTCAGATCCCTTCATCCGATAGGGAGGATGTGTTATGGTCTTCAGTCCGGAGACTGGTTTGATGCAGCTCTCCACCCAACCCTATCCTGAGCAAGCCTTTTCATCTCCTCATAAGAACGGCAACCCACATCCACTTGTATCTGCTTACCATACGCGTCTCTTATAGGGAGGATAGAAATTTAAAAAGGGAAATTGATACATTGAAGTTACATAAAGTCGGAACTAGTGAACTTCGGTAGAAAGATGAGCAGGATTTCTGGTCAGGTGAGTACAGGATTATAAATATAAAATCAGTTGCGGAGTAGGTTTAATAATGTATAAGAAAATAGGAATAGGAATGCAGGTAAACTACTATGAACAGGGCAGTGATTGCATTGTCGTAGTCAAGATAGAAACAAATGAAACACTGATTGCAGTTTATGTGCTAACGACCTCTGTAAATGATGAGCATATTTAAGAAATGTGTGAAGAGGTAAAGGAAATAGTTCAGATAATTGGAAAAGGAAGAGAAGGAAAAATAGTAGCTGAATATGGACTGAGGAATAGGAAAGAAAGAGGAAGACGTCTAGTAGAATTTTGCACGGAACATAGTTTAATCGTATCATTTGGCTAACAACCGTGAAAGACAGCTGTATACATGGAAGAGACAAGGAGAAAACAAAAGGTGCTGATAGATTTTATAATGGTAAGACATAATTTTGGAACCTGGTTTTAAGCTGGAAGACATATCTAGGGGTAGATACAGACTCTGACCATATCTTATTGGTATTAACTATAACCTGAAAATGAATAAACTGCAAAAAGGTAGGAAAATAAGGAGATATACCTGGAAAAACTGAAGGAACCTGAAGTTCTTGAGACTTTCAGAGGGAACTTTAGCCAACAATTGACAGAAAAGAGAGGAAATAACACAGTAGTAGATGAATGAGCTTTGAGAGATGAAATAGTGGAGGAAGCAAATAGGTGGAAAGGCAGGACCTAGAAAAAAAATCCTTGGATTTCACCAAAAATACTGTATTTAAGTGATAAAAGGAGAAAGCATAAAAATTCAATAAATGGAGTACAGGGGGCCAAAATATGAGACTGACAGGAAATGC
Source organism: Locusta migratoria (assembly GCA_026315105.1). Classification (NCBI taxonomy): domain Eukaryota; kingdom Metazoa; phylum Arthropoda; class Insecta; order Orthoptera; family Acrididae; genus Locusta; species Locusta migratoria. The sequence continues at coordinate 254,310,810 of CM048745.1, read as the reverse complement.
AAAATGGCTAAGCAGGAGTGGCTAGAGAGTAAATACAAATCTGAGAAGAATGCACACTAGGGGAAAGATAGATACTGCCTGTAGGAAAATAAGAGAGACATTTGGTGACAAGAAAAGCAACTGTATGAGGATCAAGAACTCAGATGCAAAACTAGTTTTGAGCATAGAATTGAAAGGTGGAAACAATATATAGATGGGCTCTACAAAGGAAATGAACTTGAAGATAATGTTGTAGGATTGGAAGAGGAAGTAGGTGAATATGAAAGAGAAGACACTGTACTGAGAGAAGAATTTGACAGAGCACTGAAGGCGTAAGTCGAAACAAGGCCCAAACAGTACATCACATTTCCTCAGAGGTACTGAAATCTGTAGGAGAGCCAGCCATGACAATACTATGTCACCTAGTGTGTAAGATGTATGAGACTGGCAGCATACCAGCAGACATTGAAAAAAAATGTAATAATCTCCCATTCTAAAGAAAACAGGTGCAAATAGATGCAAAAAATTATAGGACCATCAGTTTAAGAAGTCATGTTTGAAAAATTACAACACGAAAATCTGATAGAAGCAGATCTTGGAGAAGATGAGTGTGAATTTAGAAAAATTTAGGAACATGGAAGGCCATATTCACCTTATGACATGTCAGAAGATAGTTAAAAGAAAGGCAAACTTTCATTTCTAGCTTTTGCAGATTTTGAAAAAGCTTTTGACAATGTTGATTGGAATACACTCTTTTAGATCTTGAAATCAGCAAGAGTAAAATATAGGGAACGTGTACGAAAACCAGACAGCAGTTATTAGATACAATGATACTTCTGTTCTAAAGGAACAGAATTGCCGATGGACGGCAGCTATAAATGTTAATTATACAAATGTTAAGTCGCAATTTGCGAGAATTTCCGACTTTAGCTGTTATTCTTTATTTGGTCAATGCTTTTTCAACACATGAAAATTTGTTATTAGAGTTGAAGGGCATGGAAGGGAGTCATTTGTTGGGAAGGGAGCAAGAGAGGGTTGTAGACTTTCTCCAGTGTTATTCAATTTGTACACTGAGCAAGCTCTCAAGTAGTGTGAAAGAGAAATTTGTAGAAGTTATGCACTCTACCCCCTACCCAGAAACGAAACGCAATGAATTACACAGCTGTCAATACACATAATTAACATCAAGAAATCAAAGTATGATGAAAAATTACGTGTCTCTTGTGAAACCTAGAGGCTGTGCAACACACACACTTCATTTATATAATTTACATGTAACATATTTAAACGAGATATTCTTGCACATTTATACGTCACATATCCCATAAACGGCTCTAAAGATTTGAATTATATTTTCTATTTAGAGAGATATTTACTTTTTAAGTTCATCTGCGTAGTTGAACTTTTTGTAAAAACTAAATTTTACCAAAATATTCTTTTTTATATAAAAAAAGCCATTTTAAATGATTTGACGACATCTCGAAAATCTCTTTTACTACAGTATTTAGATTTTTATGTTTATCTTTCCTGAAAGAAACAGATTTTACACAAAGAAATATTTTTATATAAAATTCGAATATCTTGTATCTCGAATAAAATTTAGTTTTTAGAAACGGATTTCGATTTTTAAAGTTTATTTATATAGATGTATTTCCTGAAAGTACGTGATTTTACATAATAAGTACTTTATAACAATTAGATATGTGTTAATGACCAAACATTTAATGAAATTTATATCTAAATGGCTGAAGGACGAAAAAAATTTATAAGGTTAGAGCAGTATTCGAACTCTGTGACCTACATTCACTAGTCTGACAACGAACAACGCTAACAAATGAGCTATGATGACAACATATAAGTATTTATATCCACTTGCAAAACCTCAGAGACTCTTTTCTCGAGAATTGTTTTAGAGTTGAATGGCTCTGGCTGATTGAAGGACAATTCGCACTGTCCATCACATCAAAGTCACATCACGGCACCGTCACGTCAAGTTGTATTCACACTGTCCATCAGTGTCCATCACGTCAATTCGCTCATCTCAATAGGCAATGTTGAAAGTGAGGTTATGAGAGGCGATCTGTTATGTAGAAAGTCATACTTTAATAATGGAATTGAGGGAACAACAACACTGAATGTAACTGATGGCCAAAGAAAACTTTACAGTGTATGTTTTTGGCCAACGTACTGGGAACTGAAACAACATTTCAAAACAGCAACATCTATTTTCAAGCGAAAAAAATAAACATATAAAAACATCAAACAATACTTATAAAAGCATAAATAGCGCCTGTTTTCTTTGTCCATTACGATTTGCCTCTGACATTGTTAATACCATCATAAGCAACTGAATTTTTTCTTTCATTAGAACTGACTTTTTCATTTAAAATGTTACTTAATGAAAAATGCATAATCAAATTACAATCTTATTTGAATAAACCGTTTGCTTCAGTCTTTTCTGTTACAATGTTATGTAACATAAACGAAATCTTCAAATGTTCGTAGAACTTATGGGACTTAACTACGGGGTCATCAGTCCGTAACCGTACAAACTACTTATGAACTAACTACTACTAAGGACGCCACAAATATCCATGACCGAGGGGGGATTTGAACCCCCCACCATAGTGGCCGTGCAGACCGTGATTGGCGCGCTGCAATCCCCTTCGGCCACTGCGGCCAGCATAACATAAACCATTTTTTCGTTTTAGATATCCAACCTCGAATTTAGGGGGACACTCAATTGTCAAAAATATTTAAATATTCATGAAACATTTGAGATTTACCCCTAAAGCAAAGTATACCAACAAAATGAAGATGATTAAGACTCATTTGCATATAAACAATGCAATCGTCGACTGCAGCTATGTAATTCGAGTGACGCAAATAGACAGCTGTTTGGTCAAAACATTCTTCTTGAGAAAGCTTGACGTGACGTGACAGTCCAGTGACGCACAGTGTGAATGCCATCAAAAATACATTGCGGAATGTTCTGACGGATGGTGATGTGACGTGACGGACAGTGTGAATTCGCCTTTATTATTTTAAGTCTGAACTGTACGCACCAGAAAAAATACAATACCCATATTGTATCTCTTGAGGCTTTCCCGGCGAACACTTGACATGTTGAGTAAATGGGTTTACTGCTAGTTGTTTGTGTCACTCTTGCACAATATTTCGTCTGCGTAACTTGCTGCCTTCTTCAGGTGCTACCTGAGACTGACATCTTTGAGGAGATTCGGACGCTATGCGCTCTCACGTACTATAAAAAAATCTTGTTTAACCTATACCTAACCTAAGAGATTTCCACTCGTTCTTTCCATGTCAACAGAAGCCATCTTGATTTGCCCTATATCTCGCAGTTTTCGTTTTATAACGTGCAGTAAGATGTTTCAGGCTAAAAGCGCATAAAAAGTGTATAACAAAATCGTATCCGGATCAATTTGTTGTGACTAAATGTAAATAAAAACACACATTAACAATAAAAAAATTCTAAGGTATACTATAGACAAACGTGGCATGTAGTATAGTGGATAGCAGTAGATAAATTCGGAGGTAGGCTATAGCATTCAAATCTCTCCCACAGATTTTTTTTTTTTTTTTTTTTTTTTTTTTTTGCTTGTATCACATTGTAGTAGTTACTTATTCATAACATATTGTGGGATTTTCTTATTCATATAACAGTAGTATGTTACGCAGTACTCGATGTTGATTGTAACAAAATGCTGTATCTGGAATAGGTGTCATCGATTTGGAAATTTGTGTGTGACTAAAAAATGGAGAATGAAACTGCTGCAAGTGATAAGACTAGCAATGATATTTCTGTTTTTCCTTCACAAAAACATTAGACCTGTGTTCCAAATATGTTACGATTTCCGAGAAAATGGTAAGTGACAAACGTATGGGAAATGCTTAAATTGCTGGTAGGCCTACATGAAATAGGTATCAGTGACATTCACACTATTCGCTAGTCAGAAACATTTGGCTGTTTATTTTCTAATATCTCGTAATATTAAACTTCCTGGCAGAGTAAAATTGTGTGCCGGAACCGAGACTCGAACCTGGGATCTTTGCCTTTCGCGGGCAAGCGCACTACCGACTGTGCTATCCCGACACGATTCACGATGCCGCCTCACAACTTTACTTCTGCCAGTACCTCGCCTCCTACTTTCCAAACTTCACAGAAGCTCTTCTGCGAAACATGCAAGACTAGCACTCCTGGACTAGCACTCCTGGATATTGTTTGTTTATCCCCAGTATTTTGCTGCTTATTTTCGAATACATAGAGATTTTCGAGAGTGTGGTTTTATTGATATTCCTTACTTGTCACCAATATTTGGCAATTTATTTGTGAATATGTCACGATTATAGTGTATGTGCTTAACAGTGGATAACTTTAATTTCTTTTGCAAATGTATACAGCATACTCTCAACATCGTCGTCTGCTGGCATATGTTTGTTAGTATTATGGCGTAATTCACTGGCTGACAGCTAGTGAGTGCTCATCGGCGTGTCGAAATAAGAGGTTCGTTTGAAGAGCTGCATTCATGCTGCAGCGCATGCGCAGTACGAAAAGTCGTGTTTGAAGAGTTGCAGGCGCCTCTCCTGCAGCCTGCCGGCTGTTCGAAGAGCTGCAGGCCTGCAGCTCATGCAGGCAGGAGCTGCAGGAGGAAATTCTCCCTGCAGCTCATGCAGCCAGACTCGCGCATGCGCATAACTCTCAGGCTTGTAGTGGGGGTATAAGAAGCGCCTTTCTTCAAAGTTTTCCGAAGTCCACAGCGTTGTAGTATATAAGTGTACATGTTACTTCTGTCGTTCTGTGTTTCTTCTACTGTTTGTAAAGGAAGTTCGTTATTTTTTTGTGTATATTGATGTATTAGTATTTTATTTTATAAGTATTATTTTTGTTTGTATGAAATCATCTCTAAAAATTAGAAGAGCAAAATTGTCTATAATAGGTAATTCGTCTTATGCAGACTGAAATTAAAGACATTTGTTTTACACCAGACGTGTTTCGCTTTTTATTTTAAAAGCATCTTCAGTGGACTGTAAATGATATAAAGGTTGTACAGTTTGTTTTGTATGCATAGATTAAAAACAGTTTTAAAAAACAACTTTGTGCACATTAGTCCTATGCGTTTTTAAATTGATATTTGATCTACTCAAGGTGTTGTCTCTTGTTTACATCTCACTACTGTTTTCCGTCTTGTTGTCTGATGTTTTTTGGTTCCTGACGTGCATTTTCCGGTAGTGTACGGAACTTTTCGCCTGTTTTAACTGAAGTGATAATAAATGAAACGGAAGAAACGCCACAAAAACAGGCGAAAAGTGCTGTACAAACCGAAAAACACACGCCAGGAACTAACCAACCCAGCCAACAAGTCGGAAAAACAGCAGTGAGATGCAAAGAAGAGATAACACCGTGTGTAGACCGTATATAAATTTAAAAACACAGGCCTAATGAGCATAAACTTTTTTAACAACTGTCTTCAATCTATGAATATAAACAAACCTTTACATCATTTACAGACCACAGAAGACCACAGAAGATGCTTTTAAAATAAAAATCGAAACGCGTCTAGTGTAAAACAAATGTCTTTAATTGCAGTCAGCATAAGCTGGATTACGTAATATACTCGATTTTAATAGCCGCTGCGGAAGATGGCCACACAACCAAATATAGTTACAAGAGCATTTGCCAATTCCATGTGTTCCAAATGTTGAGCGATTCAGATATTGTGTCGGGTGATGACGATTTCGATGAAATTTTGCGCCGAAATAAAAGGCAGAAAAGTGAATATGTGGTTCCGCAGTATTCGGAAGATGAATTTGTAGAACATTTTCAGGTGTTTCTTTATTATTCTCGTTATAGTCTATTAACGCTAATGTGGCGTCCGTGCTCCACACCGATTCCTGTGTAGGTGGTTCCTATTCTTTTGCAGGTAATTGTACAGGTACAAGAGTAGGTGCGGATGCGGGAAGTTGGAACTTTAAAAATTCCGCGCCTGCAAATAAAGGAAGGCTTAATATGGAAGTTTTCAAACTGGATTACACGGAAAAACACAAAACTGTTAAGGCCAATTCACACTGTCCGTCACGTCACGTCACGTCACCGTCCGTCAGAACATTCCGCAATGTATTTCTAATGGCGGCATTCACACTGTCCGTCACCGGACCGTCACGTCACGTCACCGTCCGTCAAGCTTTCTCGAGAAGAATGTTTTGACGGAACGGCCGTCTGCTAACATCGGAAGTTAACCTATTTTCGACACGCGAATTACATGTTGCAGACTACGAGTGCACTGTTTATATGCAAATGTGTCTTATTAATCTTTATTTCGTTGTTATACTTCGTTTTCGGGGCAAATCTCAAATGTTTCATGGCGACTTAAATATTTTTGTCAATTGAGTGTCCCCCTAAAATCGAAGTCTGATATAGGCCAATTCACATTGTCCGTCACGTCAACGTCACGTCACGGAACTGTCACGTCAAGTTGTATTCACACTGTCCGTCCATGTCCGTCACGTCAATTCGTCCATCTCAATACGCGATGTTGAAAGTGAGGTTATGAGTGGCGATCTGTTATGTAGAAAGTCATAGTTTAATATTAGAAAGGGGGAACAACAACGCTAAATGTTATTAACGGCCAAAGAAAACTTTACAGTGTTTGTTTTTGGCCAACTTACTGGGAACTGAAACAACATTTCAAAACATCGACATCTATTTTCAAGCGAAAAAATAAACATATAAAGACATCAAACCATACTTGTAAGAGCATAAATAGCGCCTGTATACTTTAACCATTACGATTTGCTTGCTGACATTGTTAATACCGTCGTAAACAACTGAATTTTTGTCTTTCATTAGAACTGACATTTTCATTGTAAGTGTTATTTAATGAAAATTGCGTAATCAAATTACAATCTTATTCAAATAAACAGTTTGCTTCAGTCGTTTCTGTTATAATGTTATGTAACAAACCATTTTTTGGTTTCAGATATCCGACCTCGATTTTAGGGGGACACTCAATTGACAAAAATATTTAAGTCGTCATGAAACATTTGAGATTTGCCCCTAAAACGAGGTACAACAACAACACAAAGATGAATAAGACACATTTGCATATAAACAGTACAATCGTCGAGTGCAACATGTAATTCGCGTGACGAAAATAGGTTAACTTCCGATGTTAGCAGACGGCCGTTCCGTCAAAACATTCTTCTCGAGAAAGCTTGACGGACGTTGACGTGACGTGACGGTCCGGTGACGGACAGTGTGAATGCCGCCATTAGAAATACATTGCGGAATGTTCTGACGGACGGTGACGTGACGTGACGTGACGGACAGTGTGAATTGGCCTTATATGAAACCAAAAAATGGTTTATGTCATGTGACATTGTAACAGAAAAGACTAAAGCAAACTGTTTATTTGAATAAGATTGTAATTTGATAACGCATTTTTCATTAAATAACATTTTAAATGAAAAATTCAGTTCTAATGAAAGACAACAATTCAGTTGTTTACGATGGTACTAACAATGTCAGCGGACAAATCGTAATGGACAATGTAATCAGGCGCTATCCATGCTCTTATAAGTATTGTTTGATGTTTTCGTATGTTTATTTTTTCGCTTGAAAATAGATGTCGATGTTTTGAAATGTTGTTTCAGTTCCCAGTAAGTTGGCCAAAAACATACGTCGTAAAGTTTTCTTTGGCCGTCAATAACATTTAGCATTGTTGTTTCGTCGATTCTAGTGTTAAACTATGACTTTCTACATAACAAATCGCCGTTCATAACCTCACTTTCAACATCGCGTATTGAGATGGACGAATTGACGTGACGGACACGGACGGACAGTGTGAATACAACTTGACGTGACGGTTCCGTGACGTGACGTTGACGTGACGGACAGTGTGAATTGGCCTTTACACGAACACTTCAATTCCTTAAACGTAAGAAAGTAATTTACTTTTAGACGCTGGCACAATAAATCGCTCTCTTATGCTACACAGAACAAGTGAGCACACATGTGATACGCAAGTTGCAGGCTGCGGTTAGTATTCGAAGAGCTGCGGCAGCATGCACGGCACGTGACGTCATCTTCGCAGCGCATGCGCAGTAGTGCCTGCATTGCTGCTGTCGACAGGTCGATGTATCGCATTCAGCTCCTGATGACCGAAAAATAACATTCACAGAAATTTTTTATATCGTCAAGTTAAATTTGTGAGAATGTGTACTGCGAAATGTTTAGACGTTTCGGCGTTCTGTTAATTTAATAATCGATTTTTATGAAGTTTGTTATTTACTATTGGCAAAGTAAGGATGTGGTAAGGATTGATAATGTTGGCGGAACTGTCAGCGAGCGGCATTTAAAATGGTTTTGTTTATGTTTGTAAACAAGGAGGTGTAAATACTGAATACTTGTTAGTTGTTATGTGTGACGTTGAAATGAGACTTTGTCGTAGAATGAATGCAGTATCATTTCCTTTGAGTCATTCCTATGAATTAATGGGTTTTAAGTTTCTTTTTCTCGAATGACAACTCGCACCGGTGTCGATAGTGTTGTTTCTGCCAATGGTGTTGTAAACGAGCAAAGTAATCAGTTTCGTGAAAGAGTGGAGAATACGGGTGTAATGACAGCCCTCACCCTTAAATTTTGCTTAGGAATTGTAGTATTTGTAGCTATTTTACGATGCAGCGAGTCAAACAGGCCAAATTTTGTTGTCATTCTTACCGATGATCAAGACATTAATATAGGTGGAATGGTGCGTGAGTATACAGTATAACCTACCTAATCAACGCAGTTTTGTGGACTCATATAACATAATTACATCTGCCTTCATTTGATGCTGCTGACACATTGTTTCTTATGAAATACTTAAGTTGTATCATGTTGGAAAACATTGAGGAGGAAATGAAACAGTGACAGAAATTATATTTCGGCCTATGTAAGGTTCTCAGTATTATGTAACTGATTAGGAAAATAAAGGCTTGTTTGTTAACCTTTTAAATATATAAGATTTGAAATCATATGTGATCAGAGTCTCTCCTGACTTCTGAATGTAATAACAGCAATATACCTATGCTTTCGGCCAAAAGTCCTTCACTCAATTTGGAGGAATGTATGTTTGCCCGAAAGGTTAGATATTGGCAGTCGTTTCGTTCTGCTTCCCTCGTACTCATAATTCTTCTATATGGAAAGTGGCAGCCCATCCTTTTCATAATGAAGAGTGAGGGATACACATACCTACTACTTGTAATCATCTGCTACAATATTTTTGAATTTATTGAAACATTGCAAACATTTAAACACTAATAAAATTTGAGCACTCCAAACGAGTTTTGATAGTAATATAGATATTTAATTAGAAGTATATAATATCAAGAGGAATAAAAATTTGCAGTTTTCTTATCTTACACACCTGAAAAACTGCTAAATGTGCTCATAGAATTGAAGTCTTGACAGTTTGCAGGAGTGTTTCAAAATAAAGATTATAAAGTTGTTTCTCTTGAACAAATCCTGTCTCAAAGAGGAACTACTGAATAGAAATAAACTATCAGTTACAATTCTAATATCCAACATGCTTTAAAATGTTCCATATTATTATGAATATGATCTATGAGACTAACGATGTAAAAGGGGGAATATTTTTTGCAGCAGTAAGAATGAAAATCTGTTACTACCTTCAGTTTGTGACCACGTATTTTATTATTTCTCATCACAGCAGGAGTTTCGCCTTTGTTTTCTTCCCAGTGCCAAATCCGAAAATTGTGAAGTGATTTTTTGCTGCATTCAGTATAGATTTTAATAGCTTTTTTTGATTTTTTCCCCTTCTATTTAATTTTACATTGGCAGCTGTACATGAAAATAAGTCTAAAATGAGGGCTATTTTTTGCTGGTACAGTCACTATATAATTAACTGTACAGAGGTTTCTTTCAGGTTTGAACGTGGTGGTCTAGCAATTAAGAACTGAACTGGTAACAGGTTGCAGCATCAAATCCTCCTCAGACCACGAATATATCTGACTTTATTTTAATATAACCTCCTGGATATGAGGAGGCACCAGAAATGACATGTGGTTCAGGTTACACTCTAAGCTGTTGTCCCCATTTCCCCAATTTGACAACAGATAGATAAGGAAGAACAAGTCGCAAAACCAGCATGCTACTGTTATCCTTGCATCAGACCTTTGAGCCACACAAATTTCATATTCTCAGAATATAGGACATGAACTGCAAATGGGCAAAGCTGAAAATGTGCACCCAGCTGGGATTTGAACCCGGGTCTTCAACTTTCTAGGGAGTTGCGCTGACCACTACACCATTGGGGACCAGTGATCACTGCACCTGTAAGGACTACCTAAGCATGTCCCCTGTCAGCTTCCCAGCTTCACTCTGCCCACAGTATTCAAACTTGTAGTTTTGAAACTAATTCCCATAAGAGTAAGGGCCACAAACTTGCCCTCACCACTAATGAAAGGACTTTCCTGGTGGGATAAATTTATATAAAAAGTAGAAAACGGATGACTTACCCAAAGGACAGGTTCGTCTACAGGCACAAATAAAATCACACACATACCATCTTTCACAACCTTTAGTCGTTTCTTCAGGAAAAGATTCTAGCCAGCTTCATCCTAACCCACAACGTCTTCACCTTTGAGGGCCAGGTATACCAACAAGGGAACAGCCATGGGAACCAGGATGGGCCCCTCGCACGCAAACTTATTTATGGAGCACGTAGAGGAAGCCTTCCTGGATACCCAAGACTGTCAACCCAAAGTTTGGTACAAATTCATTGATGACATCTTCATGATCTGGACTCACAGTGAAGAAAAATTCCAGAATTTCCTCTCCAACCTCAACTCCTTTGGTCCCATCAAATTCACCTGGTCCTATTCCAAATCCCATGCCACTGTCCTGGATGTCGACCTCCATCTGTCCAACGGCCAACTTCACACATCTGTCCACATCAAACCAACCAACAAACAACAGTACCTCCATTATGACAGCTGCCACCCATTCCCTTCCCTACAGCTTAGGTCTTCATGGCAAAAGAGTCTGTTCCAGTCCAGAATCCCTAAACCAGTACACCAATAACCTCATAACAGCTTTCACATCCTGCAGCTACCCTCCTGATCTGGTTCAGAAGCAAATTACCAGAGCCACTTTCTCATCCCCCCAAATCAAGAACCTTCCACCGAAGAACTCCAGAGTGCCCATCTTGTCACAGGACACTTCCTGGGACTTCTGGCTCTCCAGCAAGGATACGACTTCCTTAAATCCTGCCCCGAAATGAGATCCGTTCTTCCCACTCCACCGAGAGTGTCTTTCCACCGCCCACCTAATTTTCATAACCTCCGAGTCCATGCTTACGAAATCCCCAAACAACCTTTTCTACCCTCTGGCTCCTACCCATGCAACCACCCCCATTGTAAAACCTGCCCTACGCACCCTTCCACCACCACTTACTCCAGTCCAGTAACCCGGGAGGTGTACACGATCAAGGGCAGAGCCACTTGCGATAGCACCCACGTGATTTACCAACTGACATGCCTGCACTGTGAAGTGTTCTATGTGGGAATGACCAGCAACAAACTGTCCATTTGCATGAACGGTCACAGGCAGACAGTGTTTGTTGGTAATGAAGATCACCCTGTGGCTAAACATGCCTTGGTGCACGCCCAGCACATCTTGGCGCAGTGTTACACCGTCCGGGTTATCTGGATACTTCCCACCAACACCAACCTTCCAGAACTCTGGAGATGGGAACTTGCCCTTCAGCTTATTCTCTACTCCCGTTGCCCACCTGGTCTCAACCTCCGCTAAATTCAAATTCCCACCCACCATCTTTAGCATCTTTGCCTTGGTTCTGTGGACAGAGCCTCTACCTCAAGTGGTATCTCTGTCCAACCTCTTTGCTTTCTGCAAATGTCTGTGTAGGTGTGTTTGGGTTTGGTTATGTGTCTGTGTATTTGTTTACCTTCTTTTTTTTTCCTCCTAAGGTAAGTCCTTCCACTCCTGGGATAATTCACATCAGTGGTCCAATGAAAATCCACATGCTGTTGAGGAGACATATTTTCAAGAACACTTCTCTGTAAGTATTTGGTGTAGGTTGATAGACAATCAGTTACATTGAGCCTGTTGTGTTTCTGCATCATCTAACCCCCCCACCCCACCCCCCGCTTTCTTGAAAATGAGCTTCCAGCATTATTGGAAGAGATTCCTTTAGCTACAAGGATGCATATGTTCTTCCATCATGTTGGGGTTGTTGCACATTTTAGTTGTCAACTGACAGATCATCCAAACTATTTTCTGCCTTGTTTAAATTATTTTTAACCTTCGTTGCAAAGTACTCAAATCATCTAAACCTAACAATGCTTGGAAGATGATTTGTTCGATATCGACATGGTTTATTCCATTAATGTCTCTGGACCTTCCACTTTGGATGGTTTACAGGTGAAGTCTACAAAGAAAATGTAAACAAAAGAACAGATTTAATAGTTCGGATTATGAATAGTGCAACCCTCATAAAATATCACTAAGATGACCTCAGGGGAGTTACCTGTGGTGTTAACAAGAGAACTTCCAAGTGCATTGAAGTTGGTGGTGGAATTTACCTTTCCATTAAATTTGTTTGAATCACATATTAAAAGCTGTATCTCTTCTCAGTAAAAATTTGGTACTTTATCAGTTTATAAAAGGAATTAATGACAATAGCTGCAAGAGGGCACTCAAACAAATCATTGGGGAAAGTTGAAAATGTGTGTCCAGCCAGGATTCGAACACAGGTCTCCTGCTTACTAGGCAGTCACTGTGACTATAACATCATTGAAGACACACTGATCACCACAACTGTGTGTACTACTCTAGCATGCCTCCCATAAGATGTGAATTCCCAACTTATCCACACAATTCTGACACAGTGTCCTTGCCCACTATCACTCTGTATGTGTGTCAAGTTGTAGATTCCTGTAGGAATCCATGTATCCTCACGGAAGAAAACATCATTTCCCAAGTTTATATGTGGCATCTGTTTATTTGGGCATGCCATAACTTGTATGGAATTTGTAAACATGCAACGAGTACTTAGTTATAGTGGGCAGTCTGATGGGAGGCAGAAGCACTATGTCAGTAGATGTGGACAAGTTGAGAGTTTGCATTTGATGGCAGGCATGCTGGAGTAGTTTGTACGCATATTTAGTTACGTAATGATCTGTGCGTTTGCCTAGGGAGTAGGATGCCCAAGTTCAAATAGTGGCTGGGCACAACTTTTCACCTTTCCCCATTGATTTATTTCAACATTCACTAGTAGCTAATTCAAAAAATTCTATGTGTAGGGATACTTTATTTTTGTTGTTTCTAATTTTAAGACTGGCTGCAATAAAGAAAATACTAGGCTCTGCTGTTACACTGTATAGTTTCATTTTATTTCTCACTGTCAATTGTAACTACAATAGTAGGACATGTAAGTAAATAGACAATTTTCCCATGTGTATTGTCTTTCCTATGCATTATTTCAAACTTAGTTTCTTACAGTTGGCTTTGTAAACAGCAGGAAAGTATTTTAATGACATACCAGCTTATAATTAGGATACAGCAAAACGGAGGGGAAAAACCCCTAATACATGCTATACTTTCTAATACTGAAAAAATAATGCAATGTTCTCATTGATGCTATCATCACAGATCCAACAGCTGGGGATATTTTTCACCTATCACACAAATACATATATAATACTAGCTTTTACCCATGGTTTTGTGTGCATTGGTGTTTCAAAGACCATAGAAAGTACAATTTCACAACTTTCTTTTTACATTATGACCAGGATAATTAGGATAAAAGAAAAGATTCCAATTGTCCAGTTTAAATATAATCCATGGGTAGAATGATGACAATTACTCCCCTACTTTATTGAGATGAAAATACAAAGCGAAAGTGTTTGTTACATTGTCTCTAACTGCTGACTGTAGAAGCTATACATTATACAGCATGTAAATTATGTAGGTTTCAGATACTATTGAAATCAGTTTGACTGCTTGTGTAAGTACGTATTGTTTTCATTATGTTGAATCATATTATGTACAACCTATCAGCTATAGAAAGTATTTTAATAACTGTGATACATTTCAAAAGTCAATGAGTAAATAGCTTTTCAATTAGTCTTGAAGCATCTCTGAAGTTATAAGAGCAACATTGATGCTCAGCTGTTCCATATTTCGAGTTATATAAGTAAAATAAATAAATATCTTGAATAACACACTTTGTAAAGTAGCCTATGTTTTTCAGCATTTAAGTTATCTCCATACCCAACTTGATCAAAATTGGTTAAGAGCTATAGTCATGAAAGTGTAACTGACAAGAGTTTCTTTCTCATTTATAATTGGGCCTATCAGTATGGATGACTAGCAACCCTTCGGTCTCACACAGGTAGTGGATCATATATAAGCCAACATTTTATTTCATAGTGTATGATCAGCCTGATGCATAGAGCATGTTTGTAAGAATAATAGGTACCTCATGTTCGTCCTACACATTATGAAGTAATAACTGCATTGTCACATTTACAGTAATGTTCATAAGTCACAGAATATATATTTTTCCTAAGAATATTTATTGCTCTCTTTCGCGGACTTCTGCTTGCCACACTTACCCACTGCCACACACACCTTATAGAATTATACACCTAAACCTCCCTCATAAATAACACCATCCATTGGTTAAAATTGTATGAATATTTGATCAGTGGTTTTTGAGTTTATCAAGAACAGACAGATGTGGCAGAAGGACTTCATTATATAATTTGTATAGAAGGTAGTACAAAGAATGATGTGTTTGTGATGCATGAATGTGACATTGCCATCATGATCTAAATAAACAAACAGCAGTAATGGACTTGCAAAAGATCATGGTAGCGTGATGGTCAAGATGTCAATAGTGTGTTGTATAGGTGGGATACACAGTTCAGGCTACCTCTAGACACACATCTGTTGGTAATAAGTTAAGGATTAATTGAGAAAAAATGAGATGAGAAATAAAACCTGATACATTTGATGTCAATATTACTTGATGTCATGACTTGATGATGCAATCATTGTGTTATGAAACAATAAACACATTTTAGTAATATGACAGTTTACAATTCACCGCAAAGACATGACGACGAGCCATGACAGGCACACTGTGTGTCGTGTTGTGCACCTGCATGGATGTTCCTATTTCTGAAGAAGTCCATGGCCGATAGCTGAAAGTGTTTCTGTGTGTGCCTTTTTAACGTGCCTGTCGCGGCTCGTCATCCTATCTGTGCGGTAAGTTGTAAACTGTTTTATTACTATATTGTTAATTCCAACTTGGACTTTCCATTATTAGAATAAATGCATTTTCATATGTATGGTAAAGATTGTAAGTCACAGAATAAAGAGCTGTTCCTAAGAGTATTTATGCTCCATATTTTGAGGATATTTGTTGGCCACAGTCACCCACTGCCATGCACCTAAATGAATTTTACACCAAACTCTTTATCATAGATCACATTGTCCATTGGTGATTTTAGTGAATCCCACTCCACCGGCTTCCATATGTTTTGCCACTGTGGCTGAGGTGGTAGTTTCGATAGCCCCTGATGACACCACAGAGTTCCCGCAACCGCACCCTTCCAACTGTAGGCAGCTGGTGACATTGCCGCATAATCTAAATACATGGCCCCTTCACGACAGTAGTTGAGCAACAACATAATTCTCCAGTCGAATTATGGAGGAAATTTTTAATCACCTGGCTGAGCTATGACAAGTCCTAAACAGTTGCCCTGCCTCCTGCATTGCTCTTAAGGACAATGGGTTTTCAGTCCAACAACACAGGTCCCAACCCTTTGTGGCTACCAGGGTTAATATATGAATCATTATGTCTACAACAGGGCATGTGGTGTCTTTATACGCATTTTCTGAACTCTGTCTGCAACAAGCTTGTATCTATTGATACACCTTTGGAGGCTGTGGCTGTTTGGTTAAGGCAAAGGTAATTTTACCATCCGCAATGCCAGTGTTTACCTCCTCCCTCATAGTGACTTTTTTAAAACAGAACTATCGGCATTGATGTCTTGCACCTTCTTCCTCACTGTTCATACTTGGAGATGTGTAGTCCAATTGACATGTGGAAACTTCTTTTCTATTTTGCTTATTTCTTCCTTTGGTGTATGATCTCTTTTGTGGACACATTCCTAGTGCTGGTGATAATATCGTTATGATAACTCGCTTCCACATAGAAAATTCTTATATGTTGAAGTTGTGGATTTATAGCTTGTACGTTCACAGGCAGCAGAAAGCTATGAGGTTTTACAAATTCAAATATCTTAGATGTAACGCAGTCCGTGTGCATCCTGATTATGTTAACAGTCCTCTTTATAAATAACACAGAAGGTTTGGTTTTAATGTCCACGAGGCTGAGTCCTCCATTTTGAGGGTATAACACTGCTGTATTTACGTCTAATCTGAAAATTCTCTGTTTGAATATTCTTCGCTTCCTCAGCCACACTGTGTGGGGAGCCACCAGTCCATCTCTTCTGCAGCTGTATAAGGCCCTGTATTGTATTATTTAGTGGTGGGCTCATTTGCCTGATTTCTCAGGCCCCCGCTCCTCCAGAATCTGTTGTCTCTTCTACGGTGTATGTCTTGTTTTTAATTGGAGGATTTTAGTGTGTGCAGAAGCAGCTGGTTCATCTGTATTAGCTTCATGATCAGCCAGCCACAATCTTCTGCTGTGATTTTTAGCTCTGTTGTCTATTAGGTCAACTCATACTATGTCTTCCTTTCATGTTGCCATTTTATAATTCATTGACTCTCTGTACCTGGTGTATACTGGATGTGGTGCACTACATTATAAACTGTTAAGTTTTGGATGTGATCTCTTAGCTAGGAACAGGGGACTGATAACCAGCAGCTTAGTCCCCTTTAAAACCCAACAACATTGTGAATCTGGCACCAACGACAGCTTCTGAGTTATGACAACATGTTCACATCTTCCCAAGCATCCAAACTATCACACCCTTTTCCCTAGTTGGTAGATCCTCCTCCCATAACAGAGACCCAGGATTAGAGTCGAGATTGCATTTAGATTACAGAAGCCTTGCTCAGACTTCTAACTGTTCCCACTGTCACCTCTTGTCAGCAAGCAACTGTGAACTCCCCCCCCCCCCAATTGTGTGTACTCTGACCTTGCATCTGACTCTATGTCTCCCTCAGAATGAAAGCTTCTGTTGACCCCAAATGGCCCTTCACTGTGTAGTTATTTGCACCCTAAGAGAATTTCTGGGATCATAAGTGGTTTATGCTGCTCCAAGATCACTGAGCAGGCCGGTTTGGCATATATGCATGCATGATGCAATGAACTCTACCCCCTATTGACTGGATGCAGTGCCTTCACTGCCAAATTGATGGCAATCAAACATGATCTTAGCCACACTCATTATTTGTCCAACAAAATGACACTATCTGCACCAACTCCCACAGTAGTCTTCAGCCTATCAACCAGCCAACCCTAGCCATCTAATAGCTGTGACCATTCAGGATCTTCTTTATGATCTCCATGATCTTCTTTATGATCTCCATGAAGCTGGATGGCCGGTTGTTTTTATTTGGGTCTTTGTTGGGATTTCGGTGAACAACCATGCTGGTTGGCAAAGTTGGCTACCAGGCTGCTGAACCTTCAGTTAATTCTATGCCACAAATTGTTGAAGGAAGACCTCATAATGGTCCATCCTGGACTGTGCGAAAGAGTTAAGGGCAATAAATGATACTACGAGTGCTTAGTGGTCCACGATTCATGTTTCTCTTCACCGGAATTCACAATCATCTGTTGCTTATGCACTGGTCATTCTCAGATGACCCTTGGCCACATTCTCTGATGTGAGGACCCAACTCTCTGCCAATGTGGTGCCTACCTGACAGTGGCCCACACCCTACCAGACCTTCCAAATTTGACTCCTTTGTAGTGTAACCTTAAACTTCCTGACACGCTACCTCTGGTACTAGGAAACAATGCCAAAGTGGCTGACTGGATTGTAGGTTTCATCTGCAAAAGTACTTTCTACTCATTCTTGTAAGGCAGGACTGTGACCTCATTGACCACTTGAGTGTTTGGCAACTCCCCTCTTGCTGGCTCTGAGACAGGAGACCACATGCAAACTTTACCCATAGATGTGGGCAGGCTTCTACATTTCCCACTGTTTTATTCTGCTTGATTATCAGCAGTGTTAGTGGATCCCCTTTCTTTTCCTCTTTTGTTATCCTCGTCTCCTCTCTTCTTACCTAACATCACCTCACCTGTCCTCTAATTACTTTTATCTTTTGTATTCTGTTCATAATTGGACTAATCAGATTTTGCCTTCTGCATCCTTCCTTTTTCTTGATTTCCTTTGTATATAATGAACGGACTGAGGACTGCAAAGATTAGTCCCTTTAATTTCAAAACTATCCAACCAGATAACAAACAATGAAAGGCAGACTACAGTAATGCAACACCACACACACACACACACACACACACACACACACACACACACACACAATGTGAAATGGTAGTTGGAGTTAGGTGAATGGGGCAAATGTTCAAATGTTTGTAAATCTATCGGACCAAACTACATGGTCATCAGTCCGTACCTTACAAACTAATTAATCTAAGGTAAACTAACCTAAGGACAACACACACACACACACACACATGCCCCAGGGAGGACTCGAACCTCTGACAGCAAGCAACTGCGCGCTCCGCAGCGAGATTCCTTAGACCGCTCGGCTACTCCACCATGGCTGAATGGAACATTGTTTTAAATGCAATCTGTAGGAAACCCAATATTCCAATAATTACAATGTCAGGAGTGTGTCGAGAATACCAAATGTCAGGCCTTACCACACAGTGAGCAGTGGAATTTGCAGTGTGAACAGACCAACAAAATTGTGTGAAATAACTGCAAAAGTCAATGTGGGACATACGAGGAACATACCCATTAGGATAGGGCAGTGCAATATCCTGTTAATGCACGATAGCAACAGATGAGCAACTTGAGTGTTTTTGTTACCAGCATAACATCACCTGCAGAACTTTCCCTGGGCTTGTGATTATGTAGGTTTGACCCAAAATGGCTTGATAATTATGGCTTGGTGAGATAAGTCCCGACTATTACAACTACAGACATTTCATCTACATAATTACTGTGCAATTCGCAATTAAGATTATGGCATAGGGTTCATCAAACCACTTTCAGACTATTTCTTTGCCATTCTGTTCTCAAAAAACTGCAGGTGAAAGGACCACCTAAATATTTGTGTTTTACATCTGATTTCTCTTATTATATTCTAATGATCATATATTTCAGTGTAGGTGACTTAGTGACTATCAACAAAATATGGTGGTAGGGTTAGATTGTGGTGCATACCCCAAGAAGCTATGGACCCATGTTGGCTCTATCATGATGTTGACTGTTTTTACATGGAATTAACGGGGTATTTTCATCCATCAGAAATTGCCCAGTGACGTACAAGTGGAACAAATATACAGGAAAACCAGTAGTAGCTATGTACAGGTCAAGGATGGGAAGTTAGATTAGTTTGAAACAAATAGTCGAGACCAACAAGGAAGTTGCCTTTCACCATTCTCTTCACTATCACAATGGATGAAGTTTTAAAAGCAGATAAAGGTTCCAGACACTAATGACTTGGTCTTATTTGATAATGTGATGTGGGACAAGTGAGACTAAATCTTTGGAAGGAAATTTCTGAATATGGGTCTCAAAATCAGAAAAACCAAGACAGATGGTTTGGTGACAAATAGAAACCCTTCAGCAGTCCATTTAAGACTTGCAGATGAGGAGGCAGATATTGTAGACAACTTCGAGGCGATGAGGAGACAGATATTGTAGACAACTTCTAGTATATAGATAGTACTTTTTCCTCAGACAATACCTTACTTCAAGCAATTGGTAACAGAATACAGAAAGCTTTGAATATCTATTAGGCTGTGTGTCAGTACTTTGGGAAGAAACATGTATTCGAGCCTCCAATATTGGTTTGTTCAAGATTACTTACTACTTACACGGATGTGTGCACCAGACGCATCAACTCTTATGGGAGTAACAAAAAGTCTTCTTCATTCAACCGAAATGTAGGTCCTATAATCTTACTTTAAAAATGAAAATGCATAAAATAAGGAATGTGGATATCCATAAACATTCCAGTTTTGAAAGGAGACTGCTGGAGATCCCCAAACTCGAGAGCTTGAGATAGTATGGTCTCATTAAGAGAATGGCTGCACACAGAATATCTCAAGTGTTATTAGGTCAGAGTAACCTTGAGAAGAAACAAATGAAACACAAGGAAAAAGAAAATTTACAGCAAAAAATACAGGAACAACAGTTGCGAGTTGCGGATGGACCAGACAGAGTGGAAACCAGACAGAGTGGAAACCAGACCCTGCTTCCTGGAGCAGAAAAAAAAATTAAAAAAAAATAAATAAATACGAAGATGATTATCTGATGACAGACTGCAAAGATTATCTCCTCTAATTTCTTCATCACAGAAGACAAAGGAAATACTATAAAATTTGAATCAAGAAAATAAAATGTGTGTGAGGTCTTACGTGACCAAACTTCGTGGTTATCAGTTGCTAGACTTCTACACTAATTACTTGACTAACTTTAACGTATACTAAGGACAACACAAACATCTGTGCCTGAGGGAGAACTTGAACCTCCAACTGTAGCGGTCGTGCAGACTGTGACTGCCGCACTGCAGTCCACTTGGCCACTGCGGCCGGCTCAAATCAAGAAAAGCTTCCATGATGCGTAAGATATTCCTGGAGTATTAAGGCAAGTCTGCTAGTCCAGTCTGTAAATTCAACTTAATACCTAGGAATAACAATTATGAACAAATTTAATTGGAGAGAACACACAGAAAATATCATAGGCAAGGTGAACCAAATGCCACATTTCATAGATAGTGCCTCTGACAGTGGCCAGTCTTCCATATTGCTGTCCGGAGGCACCTTCAAAGAAAACCTCATATCCATGATGGCCCGCGACAAAGGTCTTCACCACCAACAACTGGCACTGTCCTGTCAGTGGAGCAGGCCACCAGGGTCACGGCTGGGAAGTGGATATTGGCCACCGACAGTGGTGAAACCTCCCTCTGCCCGCCTGCCGATGTCTGCAGAACTGAAACAGGTAGAGAACCCACACTAGGCAGTGTCTCAAGAAGAAGTGGGGATGGAGCAGAAGAGGGTTTGCAGGCAAGGGGGAAGGATTGTGGACCCACAGCTGCTCATGGTGGCAGGTGAGGATACCAGTAAAAGAACGGACCTCACAGAGATGACAGCCACACCCCTGAAGGACCACAGTCAAAACCCATAGCCCCAGGTGCCAGACAGTCAAGCCTTAGAAGAAGAAGAAGAAGAAGAAGAAATAGGAGGGGATGTGGGGAGGGCTCAGATGAAATAGAGATAAGGGCATCTGATGAGGGTGCCCATGAAGATGCTTGGCAGGGCTATACGGTACGCCCAGAGAGCATCTGCCACCAAAAGACGCAGCACATACTCAGGCATTTGTGCCTTGAAAGTGTGTACAAATCTTTTCAGTGCTCCATTAGATTGTAGTTGAAAGGATGGGGCAAGGACATAGTGGATCCACTGGGTGGAGCAGAAGTCCTGAAAATGTTGTGAAGTGAATTGGGGGCTGTAATTGGTTACCAATGCAGCTGGAGCCCTTCAAAAGAAAAGATCTTTAACAGGGAGCAGGTACTGATGTCTGCAGATGTGGAAACCAGGCAAACAATAAAAGGAAAGGTAAGAGTATGCATCCTGGAAGAAAATTCAGTACCTGTCCAAGAAGGTCCCCGCAAAATTGATATGGACTCGCTCCCTCGGTGCAGACGGAGTGGGCCATGGAGAGAGAAAGAAGAGCGAGGAGTCACTTGTTGAGAATCACAAGAAGACCATCCTACTATTAGGTGTTCGAAGTCCCTGTTGATGCTGGACCAATATACATGCCGATGGGCAAGCATCTTAGTGAAGAACATGTCCCAGTGGTCCCGATGTAAAAGATCAAGAATCTGGCAGCGCAATGAGGCTGGAACCACCATTCAGTGGGAGCCATCTTCCATGGACAGAAGTAGAATACTCACATGAGGTGCTAATGCAGTGGCAAAATGCAAAATAATCCCAGAGTGGGTGAGAGGCCTGTTCCAGAGGATGCTCGGACCAGCCCCACTGCATCCGGAAGACGAGGCTCAGCAGCAGTGGCCTCCATGACCTGCGAGCTAGTGATAGGAAAACCTGCAACCACCTGTGCATCTGACTTGTCCACCACAAAACACAAAAGTTCTTCCATGTTGATGACTGGGTCGGGGCCTACTGGGAGGTGAGTGAGCATGTTGTTGTTGGGAGTGCTGAGACATCAACCGATACTGTATCTCGTAATGAAAACATAAAAGGTATAAGGCACAGCATTGGAAACAATGTGCCATCTTGTCCAGAAGCACCACCACTGGGAGAAACAAATACACTAGTAGTTGGTGGTAGGTATATAGAGTGAACTTATATTCACAGAGATAAACATAAACTTTCTTGAGAGCAGAAACGATGGCAAGGGCCTCTTCTTCCACCAGGGAATATTGGCATTGAGTGTCTGTAAGCATCTTAGATGCAAATGCTAAAGGTTGCTCAGCCCCATCTGGGAAATGATGTCCAAGTAACGCTCCCACACCATACCAAAAAGTGTCTACCGCCACCACGAGTGGAAGTCCTTGGCTGTATGAGGTGAGACAAAGAGTCACAAGAAGTGTTTTAGTGACTGAAAAAGCTTGCTCTCAAGCAAGAGACAAGCAGAAAGGGGCACCTTTACGCAACAACTGATGCAGGGGTTGTGCTACCACGATCACCTGTAGGAGGAAGCCATTATAGGCGACCCCTCAGGGGCTCAGCATTAATTTGCTGATTTCGGGCTTGGCGAACCCGGGGTCCTGAGCTGTGGGCTGTGTCGCGCCAACAGTCCACTACACCTTAAGTTCTGTGCGTGCTTCAACGACCATCGTTCGGCGCAACGGTGGAACGTTGTACGTTTCAGAGCCCGGGGATCTTGGCTTAATCGCCCGGGTCGCGAGGACGGTACAAACCTCTATAAAAAAAAAAACCTCAATCTCAAGGTGTGCTATGTGCCAAGGAGATGCATGGCTGTTGAGGTTGAACAGCCGCTAGCTAGCAACCTCTGAGGTACCTGCTGCACCTCAGTTGTATAAGGCTTACTCAGGCAAGCGGGGCTCTGCCTGGGTGGAGCTTTAGTTCCCTAGCTGCTTGTAGGACGAAAATGAAATGAGCTAATAAAAGCGTGGCCGGTCGCGAAAACGGCATCTCTAAGCGTAATAAAGAAGATTTCAATGCTGCTGGTTATAACCCCTGTTCATTCCCTTCCTTGGCCACCCCATGGGAGGAACGCAGGGCCTTAAACAGATCAGAAACATACACGTTTGCTCCCATACTGATGGTGAATATTTCTCGTCCACCAAACCACAGTTCTTTGTCAACAAGTATGCTTGAAGACAAGTATGGTGAGGTGGCGTCTTTCTCCAAAATGAGGAGCGGGGCAGTCTTGATACAGACGGCATCCCCAGCCCAGTCTAAGGCATTACTTGCCTGTGACAAGCTGGGTGATATTTCCGTCTCTGTCACACCCCACAAGACGCTCAACGTAGTCCAGGGTCTCATTTATCACCAGGATCTCCTGTCACAGTCAGATGATGAGCTACGCTCAAACTTGGAACTGAGAGGTGTTCACTTTGTTAAGCGTGTTTATAGGGGACCACAAGATCGTAGGGTCACCACTGGTGCATTCATCCTGGCCTTCGAAGCCGATACACTGTCCGAGAAGGTCAAGGTAATGGTCTATCGGTGCGACGTCAAGCCGTACGTCCCGCCCCCTATGAGGTGCTTCAGGTGTTGGAAGTTCGGGCATATGTCGTCTTGATGTACTTCCAGCCCTACGTGCAGAGAATGTGGGCGTCCGTCACATCCAGACGCTCCGTGCTCACCACCTCCCGTATGCGTGAACTGTGTGAAATTACATCCGCCTTGCTCGCCTGACTGTACTCTTCTGCACAAGGAACGGAAGATCATGGAGCTCAAGACTCTGGGCCGTCTTACATATTCTGAGGCGAGAAGAAAGTATGAACGGCTCCATCCAGTGCGCCTAACTACATCTTTTGCTGCCATTGTATCTTCACCACCTACTCAGAGTATGACTCCTAAAGTACCGCCTCCCTCTACGGGCCCTAGGGGCCACCACTCTGCTGCTGTTCCATTAGTGGATGGGGGCGCTCCTCCATCCGCTCCTGTAACACCTGCTGTGGGGGCAACCTCCCCACAACCATCGGGGACACCATTCCCCACCTCCCAGCTGGAGAAGGAACAGCCTCCTACAGCACCTCTCGCTCGGAAGGGGTCCCTCAGGACAGCCCCTTCCGAGACTTCTCACATTGATTCAGAGGATCCTGGCCAGTGGCTCAAAGATCCCCAAACTGTTGGTCGAAGGGCTTCCCGCTCTTCCTCCACTCCTGACGCCACTAAGAAGCCCTCACAGCCCATCCAACCGAAAGGGCAGCGAGAGGGTAAGAAGCCAAAGACACATAGAAAGAAGGAATCTGTGGTGGCTGCACAGCCACAGCCTCCCTCACCTTCTACTTCAGAAGATGAGTTAGAGATCCTCACGTCACCTGAGGATCTCGCACTAACTGATGCACCAGATACTATGATTCTGGATTCAGCAGAGGCAGACCGGTTGAAAGCAGATGTTCCCATGGAATAACCTGCTCTACATCTTTATCATGGTCCATCAGCTCAAAGACACTGTAATTCTCCAATGGAACTGCGGCGGTTTTTTCTCTCACCTGACTGAGTTGCGTCAATTTTTGAGTATAACACCAGCTATCTGCATTGCTCTCCAGGAGACCTGGTTTCCAGCAATGAGGTCCCCTGCCCTTCGTGGATACAGGGGATATATTGTAATCGGCGTGTGTGTATAACAGAATCTCAGGTGTCGTCTGTGTGTATATCCTTAAATCTGTATAGTGAACATGTGCCCCTTAAGACATCATTAGAAGCTGAGTCTGTCAGGGTAAGGATACCACAAGACATAACCATCTGCAGCTGTATCGCAGCTCCCGCCGCTTTCTCTACTTCTGGGTGATTTTAACGCCCACAACACCTTGTGGGGTGATGCAGTAGTCAGTGGTTGTTGTGGCAGAGAGGTCGAGAACTTGATATCCCAGCTCGACCTCTGTTTCTTAAGCACCGGAGCCCCCACGCATTTCAGTGTGGAGCATGGCTCTTTCTCGGCTATTGACCTGTCAGTCTGCAGCCCTAGCCTCTTGCCATCTGTCCATTGGAGGACGCATGACGATCTGTGTGGTAGTGATCACTTTCCTATCTTCATATCACTATCCCTTCATTGTTGCCCTGGCCGCTTTCCTAGATGGGCCTTAAACAGGGCAAATTGGGATCAATTTGTTCCTGCTGCCACTGTTGGACCTCTCCGAGATGACTGTATTGACGTGGTGGTTGCGACTGTCACTCAGAACATTTTATCTGCTGCAGAGCACGCAGTCCCCCTTTCATTGGGATGCTCCCGGAGAAAGTCAGTGCCTTGGTGGTCGTCGGAAGTCGCAGATGCCATTCGGGACCGTCGGTGTGCTATTCAGCGCTTTAAGCGACACCCGTCGCTTGAGAATTTTATCACTTTTAAAAAACTTCGTGCTCGCCAGATGATACGGAGGAAAAAACAGGAATGCTGGAAATGTTATGTGTCCACCATCGGTTCAAGTACCTCTCCTTCTCAGGTCTGGACAAAGATCCGATGCCTTTTTGCCTACCAGTCCCAGGCATCATTTTCTGGGATCTCTATCCAAGGGGCTGTATGTACGGATCCAGGCGCTGTCGCTGAGGCTTTTGCTGAGCACTACGCTCACGCCGCTGCATCCAGAAATCCAACCTGCCTTCCGCACATTAAAACAGCAAATGGAACGCAAAAACCTCTCATTCATGTTACGCCACCCTGAGGTATATAATGCTCCATTTAGCAAGCGGGAGCTCCTCAGTGCCCATGCCCACTGCCCTGACACCGCCCCTGGGCCAGACAGACTGTACAATCAGATGTTAAAACATCTATCTGATAACTCCAAGCGCCAAATTCTTGCAGTATTTAACTGCGTCTGGAGTGATGGTGTCTTTCCATCACAGTGGCATACAAGCACCATTGTCCCAGTGCTTAAGCCGGGTAAAGACCCGCTAGATGTAGACAGTTATTGGCCCATCCATCTTACGAACATTCTATGCAAACTGCTAGAACACATGTTCAGCCGACGGTTGTATTAGCTCCTTGAATCTCGGGGCCTGCTGGATCCATGCCAAGGGGGTTTTCGCAATGGGCGCTCGACCTTGGACAACTTAGTCCATCTTGAGTCTGCCATCCAGACAGCGTTATCTCGACGTCACCATCTGATGGCCGTATTTTTTGACTTGTCGAAGCGTATGATACAACATGGCGACACCACATTTTAACCACATTACATGGGTGGGGTCTCCAGGGCTCACTCCCAATTTTTATCCAAAACTTTTTAGCTGTCCATACCTTTCATGTTCAAGTTGGTGCGTCCTCTAGCAGCCTGCATATCCAGGAGAATGGGGTGCCTCAGGGCTCTGTTTTAAGCGTTCCATTGTTTTAGTGGCCATCAACGGCTTAGTGGCAGCAGTTGGGTCGTCAGTATCCCCTTCATTGTATGCTGACGAATTCTGCATCTATTTTAGCTTGTTTAGCATGTGTGTTGCAGAACGACAGCTGCAGGGAGCCATACGTAAGGCGCAGACATGGGCTCTCTCTCATGGGTTCCAATTTTCTGCTGCCAAAACGTGCGTTATGCACTTCTGTCGTCGACGGCCAGTCCACCCACTTCCAGAGTTGTATCTCAACGGCCAACTACTCAATGTAGTTGACACACATCAATTTCTTGGAATGGTCTTTGACGACCGACTCACATGGCAACCGCATATCCACCAGCTGAAATAGAAGTGCTGGCAGCACATCAACGCCCTCCGGTGCCTTAGCAGTACGACTTGGGGTGCAGATCGTAGTACCCTGTTGCATTGTTATTCTGTCGCGTTTGGACTACGGGAGCGTAGTATATGGTTCCGCATCGCCTTCGGCGCTGCAGATGTTGGATCTTATCCACCACTGTAGTGTTAGGTTCACGACAGGGGCTTTCTGAACCAGCCCTGTGGACAGTCTCTTTGTGGAGGCTGGGGTGCCTCCATTGTGAATCAGGCGGCAACATCTGTTGGCAAATTATGCAGCCCATGTGTACTGCCTACTTTTTCTGAACGCCATACTCCATATCCCACAACGGCAGCTGAAGTTGGGTTTGACAGTTAGTGCCCGTGTTCAGTCTCTCCTGAGTGACCTGGTGTCTCTGCCATCTCTAATAAAATTCCAGTCGCGTACATTACAATGGTGTATTGCCCGATCTGTTCTTCGACTGGACTTGTCGCAGAGCTACAAACTCTCTGTCCACCCTGAGATCCTTCGCTGCCAATTTCTGTCAATTCTTGACGGTTACCGGGGATCCACGGTCATCTACACGGATGGTTCGATGGCTGAAGGTCTTGTTGGCTTCGCCTATATACATGCAGGACACAACGAACAGTGCTCTTTACCGAAGGGCTGCAGTGTGTTCACAGCAGAGCTGGTGGCCATATTTCGTGCACTCAAGCATATTTCTGCCTACCCTGGGGAGTCCTTCCTCATTTGCAGTGACTCCCTGAGCGGCCTACAGGCATGCCATTGACCGACATGGGTGGTCAGTGGTCTTTATCTGGACTACAGGACATGTTGGAATCGATGGGAACGAGGTAGCTGATAGTTTAGCAAAGGAGGCTCTCCATACACCTACCTTGGCTATAGGTATCACAGTTCATGACCTCTGTTCACAGTTGCACAGCCAAGTTCTTGGACTGTTCGAATGCAGAATGGCGCTCCCTCCAAACATCCAACAAGTTGCGGGTGATTAAGGAGACCATGCACGTGTGGAGGTCCTCTATACAGACTCCCCGCAGGGACTCTGTTGTTCTCTGCTGGCTGCGTATCGACCATACTTGGCTTATGCATGGCCACCTTCTTTGTCGTGAGGATCCTCCCGAGTGTCGATGTGGTGCGCATCTGACAGTCATCCACATCGTCTTGGAATGCCCGGATTTAGCCACTCAGAGAAGGAATTTGAATCTCCCTGACGATTTAAAACTTGTTTTAGCTGACAATGCCTCTGTGGCTGACACAGCTTTAAATTTTATTCGTGTGAGTGGGTTGTACCGATCTATTTGATTTTTGGCACTGCGTTCATTATGTATTTATTCTTTGCTCGCCTACCGCTTTTAGACAGGTGGTTTTAATGTGTAAAAGTGGGCAGATGCCCTACTATCTCGTCTGTGGTCACTTGGCCAGGACACTCTGGCATCGTCTTTCCACCTTTCTCTTCTTTTATCAGTTTTTACTTTGATTCTGTTACTTCTGGACATGTTACACCCTTTGCTTGGTGAGTTTTAACACATCGTTTTCTACTACATTGTAGTGCTTTTTATTCTACTCTCTACGGTTGGAATAAGGGACTGATAACCATAGTTGTTTAGTCCCTTTCAAATCAAACCATCCATCCAACACTAGGCGATCTTGACTAGAAACACCTGAAGTTCCTGAACGGATGAAGGACGGGGTAGGTCCACGACTGCCTGTACGTGATCAGCCAAGAGGCGCACCCCTGACTGTGAAACCTCATAGTCCAAGTACTCAATAGAAGGTTGGAAGAATGATGACTTTCGGAAATTTCAGCAGAGGCCTGTTGCTGCCAAGACAGTAAACAGAGTGTGCAGGTTGGTGTTCTAACATCCATCACCTCTTTTCGGAATGACTCAAACTGAGCCCTAACATTTTCCTGAATTACGGAAAGTTTAGTTAGTTCACAGTCCATAACAAAGTCATTCCACTGTAGGTGAAGTTGAACTTATCTTATATGCTGGCTGAAGTCCATTGCGTTGTGAGCTTTCTTCGGCATTCACTAAAGCATTTGATTTTACAGGATCTTTTCATAAATTAAAACCATCTCAGTTGATATGGAAACGATTTTATTTCCACTTAAACATTGCACAATCAAGAAATGCAGCAGCAAGCCAACAGAGCTGCTTACAGGTTTCTGGCCACTCGAATACTTCATCCAAGACTGACTAAACAATGGTTTCTCTCAAACATCTTTCTACGTAACCACGTAATAAGATTGATGACAAAGTTTTGTAATTCACAATTAAACAGTATTCTTTTACATTACATATGCCAAAATACAGAAATTAAAACATTACATTTAAGCTTTGACTATTTATGTCAATGTATGTACTTGTTTCATGAAATTCGTATTTAATGTAGTACACAAATTTAACATCATCCTTTTGACTAATGTTTACAGTGTTCAAATTATTTACATTATGTGTGTTTTCAAAATGCACACATATTTCTTTTGCCAATATTGTGTAGGTGTAATATTATTGTGACAGGGAATATTAATGTGTTTCAGTTTGCGGTCAAATTATTTATTAATACGGATTTGTATATGGTTGTCGTAGTTTTGTTAATTTCGAAGGTAGTTTCTTAGTACGAAACGGATTATTAATTTTAGTGCATGAAAAATTAGCAGTATTTAATTTAGGATCCAGTGATATATAAAACATGGTTTGCCCTAATTTATTTAAACAAAAGGTATATATGAAATCATGTTGTGCAATAGTTTATAACATGTAGCATTGTTGTTTTTATACAAATTAGTATCTATATAGGTTCAGCAATTTCCGAAACTAAGTGTAATGCATTTTTAGTGTTTGCAGCTATTATTTACGAAAGTATTAAAAACTGAAAATTACGTAAAAGGTCAGCCAAAGTTATATTTAAATCAGCGTACTATTACTTAAAAGCGTTTTACTAATAGTGTTAATAGAATTTCAAACAGAAGACGAAAATGTAAATATCACATGTCCGGTAATGAAGTTTTACTTTAGGTATCAGATATTTCGTGTTTCTATGTTGGCAACTGATTTTTAGGAGTTTGCAACATACACCCCCCTACATACTGTACCTGAAATGTAATGTAGGGTTCACTGTGTACTATCGTTTCAATATGTTGTGATTTAAGTGTACATAGTGAGTCTGTATTAGTTTAGGCTAAAATAAAAAAAAATTGTATTTTGATTGTAGTCTTGCGAATGCTGGTGATTGTTGATGTTGCATGATGCGCCGACATTGGTGTATCTGCAAACTGCTGTTGGTGATGTAGTGGCTCGCAGCTTCAGCTGACTGTAGATACAGGCATTCAAGACGGTTCCTACAACATGGTTGTATCTTTCTCAGAACCACATACTATTTTTCCCTAACTACATATATAAATAAGCATACTGTTATCAGGCTATTGGAAAGATTAATCAATTTTTCTCAATACGGTATTTTAAACAAACAAAATTATGGGTTCAAATTAACCCTTAAATGTTACTGAAAATTAACGAGAAATCTCTCTAATTTACTTTAGTTTGATTAATGAAATAGTAAGCTATTACAACTTTTTTTTCTTTTCAATGAGCATTGATATTCATATTGTAAACAGTTATGTTTGGTATTCATTCATATAAAAAAGTATTTTATGCAGAATAACTTTTTTTCTATGTGTACATGTATGTAAATGCCATTATGTGAGAACTAAGCTCCTAATTCCTCTAGAAAGGGTGTTGTACTTTGTAATAAATTCACAATTTATAGTCAATTTACTAAGTGGAATGAATGACATAATTAAATAGTAAAACAATGGATAGAAACAAGCTCTCAGTGAGCACAACAAACATTTATCATTCAAAATTATGGTATAGTTAAAATGGTTATATAGACAGAAAATGTAATCATGGTTTTGAAACTGTGGGTATTGAATATTTCTCATACAGTTTGAGAGATTGAGAATGAGCTGTTGTAAAGAGTATAAACAAATTAGATCATAGTATTACATAATATTTTACTTATTAAAAAAACATGCATTAATAAAGATTCAAAAATTAACCCCCCTGCGAGTAGTTAGCAGTGGCAATGGTTAATCTCATAGCTCAAATCAAGCATGGAAATTAAAGTAATAAGTGTCAGTTCTCAACTGATCCACCAAAGTGTCAAATTTTTCCCATCTTGGAAAAATTTAAAGTAAAATAAAAAAAGTTTTTTTTTTTTTTTTTAACTGTCAAACTACACCCACTCTCAAGGCAGTAATCAAGAGAGGGCGGAATAATACGCTGCCATTAAATTACGTCCACGGCCAGGGCAGGTAACTGACTCGCAAACGGCTACATAAGCAGAAAAAGACTCTGGTTGCATTTACTTATATTTTGTATAACAATTAAGTGTTCATAAGGTATTACGATACACTACTTAGTTTTCATAGACTATCTTCTAAACGGAATGTTTGTATTAATGGTAACTACCTTACCAAGAGTTACAAGATGCAACTGGCAACTTGACTCCTTAATTCCGCAGAAGTAAATAACAGTACATAATTTTTGTTCTTCTTTGAACAAACTGCCCCAATCAAACACAACACAGTCCAGAGTACCCTGTATTTGTTGAATGGTGCACAGTTACTACCCCCCAATAACTCAAAATCAACCTTCAACGTTGTCCAGTAGTGTTTGAAAATGAGTGACAATCATACAGTAGAAGTGGATGAAAATGAGTAACTATATTAAGTGTTCTGAAAGTCTGTACATGTCTACGTTAACAGTGTAAAATCTCATAATTATATGCTACACAAAAGTCAAAATTTATTGGTCTGCCTGATCATTTTCAGATACAGTACCATATCAAAACTAAACACCCTGTAATCAACTGCAAATTGATACACAAAGCTTGCATGCATGAGCAAGTAAACAAGTGTGTCATGAACTAAACACAGGTGTTCCACATGAAAAATACAAAATTATACAAGTTTGGTGATATTAATAATAATAATAATAATAATAATAATAATAATAATAATAAAGAGTAATAGGTAGTCTGTAATGGTTCATTAACCTTCATATTTGTGGTATGTGCAAGTACACACGATAAACATACCAAGTATGTAACTTGTAAAACATCAATAGTTTCATTGTAACCTTTAAGAATAAAAATGAAAATTAAACCTTGCATCAGCCAAAACTGTGTCATTTGTACAATATACTATAATATGGTCATCTTAAACCAGTATTAAATATTTTCCTTTTAAGCTGTAAGTTCAAGGATAGAAATTGAGTTTTACATTGGTCAACACTTGTGTGTCTTGTGTTTCCTCCCATGCTTATAGTCACTTTTGTACTAATTGTTAGCAAGTCCCTCTTGACACATCAAAGTACAACACAAAATTCAACCAACAACACAAAAATACTAATGAATGACTAACAAGAGTTAAAAGAATTAAAGAATTTGAATTGTAATGCACTGTGGATGTGATTAATAGAAAGATCACAGTACTTAACTGAGGTAAGCTTCTGCATATATACAATGACATTTCAAGCCATAAACAAATAATGAACACTTCAACATACCTTTGACTTTGCATATGAGGTTAATAAATTAATTATTGTGTGCCATATTCATAAATGGTATCAAAATTATCAACACATACCTATCCTATAGGTTTCAGAGTAAGAGCAAGGTAAAATTCACAAGACAATTAACTTTTCTGTAGGTAGGATTTAAATGCATTAACATTCTGAGACCGATCAACTTTATGGATCGTGGATAAGCAAAACTATAAGAATACAGCTAAGGGTTTCAGTTAACTTCAAGTAACTCAATGCATAACTGTATATATACTGCAACTCAGATCTTAACAAATGGACTACTAACATAGTAAAACATTACTTTGCGTTTCAGGTTCAGTTAATAGATTTTTTAAACTTCCTCAAAATTCATGTTCATGTTACTAGAATCACAACTTATGTTGACAAACAGAAGGTATACTTTCATATTTGCTTTCACTTATTTCTTTAACTAACATTTCATTAGATGACTTAACATTTATATCAGGGTTTGAAGCTAACATTTTCAGTACACTTAACACTATCATTTTGAGATTCCTCAGCAGTATCAAGCAATTTTAACATCTTAGACTTCAAGCAAAGCATCTGTTCAGAGACTACACTAATCTTAATCCTACATCAACATTTTTCATTTAAGTATTCATTATTTTCATATTCATTTTCTTTATGCATTAATTCTTTCTTTTCAATATATGAAGCATTTTTCACTTCCATTTCAGTATCTTAATAACTATTTGTTCAGCACTTTCACTGACAATTCTTAACCTAATTTAAATTTCTCATGAACAGCACTTCCCCTTTTTCTAACCCGTCATATCTTTTGATGACTACTCAAAGACTTCCACATTAGCTAGTGTTTTATAAACATCATAACATAATACTCCAAAATTCCTGAGAAACACATTAAATAAACCCCATCATCTAACTCGCATACATTTTCTGTTCTTATTTTCACATAGTATTTTAATTCATAACTCCTCAATGTTTGTTATTATTTGCAACTGTATTAACTGTAAACATGAATTCACTATTCAGTTGAAACTGTATTTCAGTATATTTACTTTTCTTAGCTCTTAAGTCCATTGGCCTATACACTGGCATAAGTATTTCATATTGCAAAACCCCAACTAGTATATCATATTAGGTACAATATTAGTATTTGGTATAAAGTTCTTCTGAACTGATGGTTAACATCTACCTACACATTTTTTGTTCATATATTCATAAAAATTCCTACTGGTAATAAGGTTTAGGCTACACATATTTTAAGTTTCAATAGGCATAGAGCAAAAATGCATATATCAAAAGGTATGTCTCAGCTGTTTTCATTTGTCAGTGGTAATTAAAAACATTGTGTCAAATAATCAAATATTTACACTGAAGGAAAACTTAAAGCATAGAATTTATTCTGCACTGTGAAAATGATTCAATAGAAGTACACAGCACACGACTGGGGACCTGAACTGGTGTCAGCAGTTTCATAACTAAAGAGTAATTATGCCCCTAAGGCATTACATCAGTACATAGCCTGATGCATCTCACTTTGTCTGTCATCAGGTAGAATAGGTAGTAGTAGATTACAATTAGGTCAAAAATTAAATGCAAACAGTTGGGTCTGGTTTGCCCAAGAACATACTTTACACCTTAGACTTTGCTTAAGCAACATAATTTCTGAAGTGTCAGTCAAATCGGACAAAAAACAATCATTGTCCTGTGGCATAAAATAAATAGGACTAAATGTCTTTTTAGACCAACCAGGTAACTTTACTATTGGTAAACTAATTATACTAATACATCTAAGAATACTCAAAGTTTCAGCATGTGACTTGTCTTGAATTTCGTCTACACACTGTGGTAATTCTGTGACTGTACAATCACTTTTGACTTCTAGCTCAGGGTTATCTATAAAACAGTTACATTCAGTTTCTACTTTCAAATCAGAATAATTAAGTTTGCTATTACATTCTTCAGCATCGCGAATCTTTCCAGTTAACTCTGTTTTAGTATCCTGGCTCTGAGAATTTACATAACTTGAGCTGTCATCTATTTTTTCAACACTGTCACTCGTCTGTGAAACTTCTGAAGTAGCAGCTATCAAAACACTTTTTTCTGCACTATTGAATCTAGTACTAAACTTTGTCTCTAGACTTCCAATGTATTGTTTTAAATCGGTCACTGAGTCATTTGTTTTACAACTTTCAAATTTAATTGAATTTGTTAGTTCAGTTTTCATAGTTTCCATTTCTAATGAAAGTTCGGTTTTCATAGTTTCCATTTGTAATGAAAGTTTGGAGTTCATGGTTTTCATTTCTAATAAAAGTTCCAAGATTGATTTTCTTTCTATTTCCGCATTTGCTGCCATATTACTAATCTGTTGTCCAGTCTATTGTAAACCACTAGAAAATGGGACCTGCTGCTTTCTTGCAATCGGTGTAGAACTCGCGATACTAGAACCTTCTACACCACTGTCAAAGTCCAAAACTTGAGTATCATCTCCCTCCATTCTTACTGTATCCATTTTAAAATAAGTTTTCAGTACACATAAAACCCCTATCACACAAACAGTCACTACAAAAGTTACTAAAAAAGTACTTAGCTGGTCACAAGGATGCCGCGGTACAGGAATCTAGTAGTTCAAATTACTGCCATCTTCCTCCATTAAATTTTGACATCGTAGATGTGGATAGTATTGTAGTCTAATTCTGCACATTTATGATGGTTTTACTGCACATCCATCATATACATTATTTTCCTTGCATCCTGTAACACATTTTACATTCGTGAATACTCTTTAAAATCCTTTGGTCACGTCACCACGTCTAACATTTTACATTAGTGAATACTCTTTAAAATAATCCTGGTCACAAGGCACCACTTCTAACGTCCATCACCTCTTTTCGGAATGACTCAAACTGAGCCCTAACATTTTCCTGAATTACGGAAAGTTTAGTTAGTTCACAGTCCATAACAAAGTCATTCCACTGTAGGTGAAGTTGAACTTATCTTATATGCTGGCTGAAGTCCATTGCGTTGTGAGCTTTCTTCGGCATTCACTAAAGCATTTGATTTTACAGGATCTTTTCATAAATTAAAACCATCTCAGTTGATATGGAAACGATTTTATTTCCACTTAAACATTGCACAATCAAGAAATGCAGCAGCAAGCCAACAGAGCTGCTTACAGGTTTCTGGCCACTCGAATACTTCATCCAAGACTGACTAAACAATGGTTTCTCTCAAACATCTTTCTACGTAACCGCGTAATAAGATTGATGACAAAGTTTTGTAATTCACAATTAAACAGTATTCTTTTACATTACATATGCCAAAATACAGAAATTAAAACATTACATTTAAGCTTTGACTATTTATGTCAATGTATGTACTTGTTTCATGAAATTCGTGTTTAATGTAGTACACAAATTTAACATCATCCTTTTGACTAATGTTTACAGTGCTCAAATTATTTACATTATGTGTGTTTTCAAAATGCACACATATTTCTTTTGCCAATATTGTGTAGGTGTAATATTATTGTGACATGGAATTTTAATGTGTTTCAGTTTGTGGTCAAATTATTTATTAATGCGGATTTTTATATGGTTGTCGTAGTTTTGTTAATTTCGAAGATAGTTTCTTAGTACGAAACGGATTATTAATTTTAGTGCATGAAAAATTAGCAGTATTTAATTTAGGATCCAGTGATATATAAAACATGGTTTGCCCTAATTTATTTAAACAAAAGGTATATATGAAATCATGTTGTGCAATAGTTTATAACATGTAGCATTGTTGTTTTTATACAAATTAGTATCTATATAGGTTCAGCAATTTCCGAAACTAAGTGTAATGCATTTTTAGTGTTTGCAGCTATTATTTACGAAAGTATTAAAAACTGAAAATTACGTAAAAGGTCAGCCAAAGTTATATTTAAATCAGCGTACTATTTCTTAAAAGCGTTTTACTAATAGTGTTAATAGAATTTCAAACAGAAGATGAAAATGTAAATATCACATGTCCGGTAATGAAGTTTTGCTTTAGGTGTCAGATATTTCGTGTTTCTATGTTGGCAACTGATTTTTAGGAGTTTGCAACATAGCAGAAACGTTACAGTGTGATGGTCAGCACCCCATCACAACAATATCATCCAAGTTATTCATGCAAGGGGGTACCAGCACTAGCACCTGCTGCAAAAAGTACTGAAATTTGGAAGGGTATTGGCCATGCCAAACGGCAAAGGGCTAAAGGGGTTAGCGACCACCAGTGCCCGCTTTGTCTCATCATCCAAAGGCAACTGCAGATATGTCTCTGCAATATCTATTTTCAAAATATACTGTCATCCCCCCCCCCCCCCCCCATCAACCAGTCAATGAAATCTGCAGGACGAGAAATCGGGAAGAAGGAATCAATGATGGAGTTGGAATTCACTGTCTTCTTAAAGTCACCATATAACCAAAGGTCTCCCTTGGGCTTGCATATGATAACTAGAAGTGAAGCCCACTTGCTAGCCATGGTAGGAAGCAGAATACTAGCAGCTGTCATACAATCTAACTTGACTTTAACAACCTCTCAGAGGGTGATAGGAATAGGGTGAGCCCAACAAAAGACGGGGTATTTGGTTTGAGTGTATCGGAGGCCCGAAAGTTCTTCACACACCTGACACCTGTCATGACCAAAGACACAAATGCCGTGTACAGCTGAGAGAAGCCCTCATATGGAATCTGGTTGGAAAGAAAGGCATGGAACATGTCGATGCCAAAAATATCCATAGCTGCCACACTGTTAATGACCACAATTAGCACAGAGCAATGAACAATCTTATATGTGGCCTTGGCCACAAACGAACCCAAGAGTGTAATAGGGTGGCCTCCGTAGCTGACCATTGGGTGAAGTGCTGGACACAATATGGGAGAGCTCAATGATTGATAAGTAGCCCAGTTTAAAATAGATGTCTTTGCGCATGTGTCCACTTGAAGCAAAACTTTCTTCTGACGTATGCAGAGGTCAATAAATAATTTTTGCCTGACCTGTGAAAGCAGCCATGTGATATACCAACTATTCTGCAATTGTTGCACAGCATTTTATATTTGTATGATGACAAACCAGCTGTCCGTCAGGATGAATGGCCACCGCCAAACTGTGGCAAAAAGCAAGTTGGACCACCCTGTGGCACAGCATGTGGCTGAACACAGTATTCAGAATTTCAACGGCGGCTTAACTATCTGAGCCATCTGGATCCCCTCCGCCACCAGCCCTTCTGAACTGTGCAGATGGAAGTTGACCCTTCAACATATTCTACAGTCCCACAACCATCCTGTGGCCTCAACCTAAGATAACTTCCCATCCCTAGACCCTATGCCTAACATCTCCCTTCCCCTCTTTCTTCCCCATTCATTATCTGGCAGCTCTCCAATTCATGTCTTTCTTCCAACTGTGTGTTGCCTCTTAGAATATCTCATTCATTAATTACTTTTTATTTTATTTCTTCCCCATTTTTTCCTGTCTTTTTCCTGTTTTGTTACTTTTTTCCCTATCCTCTTCTTGTCTTTCCTATTTTTCTTTTTCCATGTTTTATCATTTCAGATCCCCCCCCCCCACTCCCTCCCTAACCTCTTCTACACTTCTCTTTTATCCTTTCCCACCCCTTTCCTTCACTGTATTCATTGCTGCAATTCAAATTTCTGCTTATCAGAGGTTTTACAATCCATCATGCATCGTGGAACTTTCCATCCCACCTTTACCCGGTATCCTTTCCATCCATTCCCAACGTCACGATACTTGTGGCACTGGAGTGGCTGCATGTACTGGTTGTGTGTGTGTAGTTGTCTGAATTATTGTGTGAATAAATGTGTTTCTTTTTCTGACGAAGGCCATGGCCAAAAATTTAAGTTGTTTGTATGTGATTATCTATTTTTGTGCCTGTCAGCAGTTCAGCAAACCTCTTTATTGTGAGTTGTTACCTATCCTCCATTATTGACATTTCCAAACATAAAAAGTATGTATTTAATGGAAGGTGTTGTGTAAATTGCCTGTTCCTTTAATGTTATTTTGTTGGAACCTATCATCACTACAATAAAAAAAAAGCCAGTAACATCAACACTAAATGAATTTTTTGTTTCTGGTTCATTGACAGCTAAATATGTTGGGAAGAAGTATATGAGAGATCTTAAGCTTTCCTGCCAAGTCAACTATTTATACTGTTCTTGGGTGTTCACCCAGGTAGTCATTTTCCCAACAATAATCTGACAATGTACCCTGCTGTCTCATTCAAGTGATGTCTGTAAAATGAACATCTTTGTTACATCCCACTGCCTTTATAATATGATTTCTCAAAGTGTGTCCTTCTTGCGTGTGTGTGTGTGGGGGGGGGGGGGGGGGGGGGAGGGGGCACAGAGGGGTTTTGCCATGGACTAAATGTGAATCACGGTCCTGCAGTGGTGTTTCTGCAGCCCCTGTTAGCCAATGCTGTGATTTTAGTTGGCTGAGCACTACATCCCAAGCTTTGCTTAAGGTGTAACCTCTGTCTCACCTCAGGAAATGCACTATGCACTCACCATAGCTGTTCCACCAAGCACAAACTCCACTAAAGTTTAAATAGCAGCTATATGAAAACTACAGAATGACCCTGAAATACCTGTGTACAAAGGAAATGCCACTGTATTACTCTTGTGGTCAGTGGGGATGGGACTGTGAGATGTGGCGACTTGAGCACACTGAGAGTTTCTCAAGCTGCCAGTGCTGAAGTGATTCTCGAGAAGCTCATGAGAAGTAGCGCTGCATCCCATGCCACTGTGTGGCGTGGCGGTTGACTGGGGCAGCACATGCAGTAGTTATTTGCAACTCTCGCGCAGCTCTCTTTGTTTGTAATTTAAATATGAGCATTGGATTTGCAAAAACTAGCCACAGAGCTTGCACTACTTTACAGAGGTTGGAGACTTCAGTTGCAAAGCTCTGTAGTGTAGCATAAACTACAACAGGTGTGGTAAAACATTTAAAATTACAGAATATATCTAGCAAACAGATATATTCATGGATACAATAGTTCATTCTTATGTTATAGAAGTTGGTCAAAATATCATGTTATTGTGTATGTTCTCCATTCATACTATATTAAAAAGAAATTCGGTAAAAATGTTGGATATTGTCTGAAACAGTCTGCCATTATCGGAAAACTGTAACTTTTAATTTGGCTGTAATAACATGCAAAATGCATCAAAATTGACACTATGCAAACTTTTGAACATAATGAGGACACAACAACAAACAGTCAGTATTGCAGTAGTAAACTGTGATGGCTATATCAGGAAGCTGTCCAGTGGTTAAAGGAGTTGGACTTGGGTCTGTGACAGAGATATGTTTTATCTTATTAATTAGACACTAGTATATCTTACTAAAGTATTATATATGAAACGAAAAGTATAGAAGGAAATTATCCTGGTGGGATAAACAAATATAAAAAATAGAAAACAGATGACTTACCCAAAAGGACCGGCTCGTCGATAGAC
Organism: Locusta migratoria; assembly: GCA_026315105.1. Classification (NCBI taxonomy): domain Eukaryota; kingdom Metazoa; phylum Arthropoda; class Insecta; order Orthoptera; family Acrididae; genus Locusta; species Locusta migratoria. Next base: position 254,270,651 of record CM048745.1, on the reverse strand, counting down.
ACAAATAAAAATAAAAATCACACTCAAGACACACTTACTAGCTTTCGCCACCACTGGCAGCTTCTTCAGAAAAGGGAAGAAAGGGAAGGATATGGGTTTTAAGGAAGTGGAAAAGGAGTCATTCCAATCCCAGGAGTGGAAGGACTTACCTTAGGGGACAAAAAGGAAGTAGCAAATACACACACACTCACACATATCCAAACACAAACACACCTAGACAGACATTTGTATTATATATAAGGACAGAAGTTTAGGTATGTAGCGCTGGCTAATACAGTAAGCTCTGCCAATTTTTTTTTCTACAATTAGTAAATGTATGTCAGGAGTTTTCAGTTTAATATGTTGTAACTTTTTTGGTTATGTAAGTATAAATATATGTCAAATGCATATTTGTTTCTAGTAACAATGAAGTTCTTGTTTCATGTAAGATACATATTTTAAAATAGTCCTTTCTTTTTGTCTTCTGAGTATCATTCACCTACTACTTTTGTTTTATAAGATTAAAGTTTTTATTTTATATGAGATATGTGCTTTTTAGTAACAGTCCTATTATTTCTGTTTTCTGATATTATTTTGTTTTCCTTTAGTGATATTTTCGATTGCCACAACTGGGGGGGCAGGTTGGCTGGACCATGCAAGCTGCTCTTTAGCCAAGGGCTTAACACTAATTATTGATTGCCATGTACATAAAAAAGAAGAGAATTTGCCTTAGCATTGCGCATATCTCGAGCTTGCTCATAGCCCATCCCTAGTGGTCAGAGTATAACTGAAAACTGTGCAAGCTACTCGATGATCCTGCATACAGAAAATTTACAAGTTCACTCCACCCAAGTATCAAAATTCAGTATGAGTTAGGAAGAAAATGGTTATATCCCATTTTAGTTGTCAGATAAACACAAAATGAACATCACTATGGGACTCAATTTATACATTTTTAATATGACCAACAATTGTAAATAAAAAAGAAAACTCTTATATCTGCAAAGTTGTAAAGACAGTTCCTTTAAATTTCCTCTGTACATGCATCAGGGCCAACTTGTCATATAAGTAAGAAAGTATCTAACAATGGAAAGTCCAGATTGGAATAGAAATAATATCAAAGTATAAAACACTTTTTGTCAATGGAAAATACTTGTATTCCTTGTATAATTTTATTGACCAATTGGCCATACACTCTCAGTACTGCCCAGTACTTGTCCATCTCCTAAGAAACCATGAAATTTTTGCATCTATGTGTGAAACTCGTAACTAACAATAGACTCATTATGTACCTATCATCAGATGTGTGAAGACAATGTACAGGACTTTATAATCAACAAATACAATGGCCCATAAAACCTTCGGATTTGGCACTTAATGAACAGCCCACAGAATATACGGGCTTGGTGCTTAGAGTGTTAAAATTGTAATTTTGTAAAATAACATAATAAAAATACCACTTACTTATGCTGATTTTATTTATTTTCAGACTCCAATGCAGAAAACACAGAAACTTATAGCAAATGAGGGAGTTACATTTGCTAATGCGGTAAGATATCCTAAAACTACTTGGTGAAAAAGTGTAAAACATATATATATAGTCAGATAAGAACAGTTAAATTGCTCCTTACACAGGTTAGGTTTTCCGAGCCCTACATGAATAGGACTTTGTCATATAAAGGGGGACATAAGATTTGTAGAAGGTAGGGTCGGTATTAGTCAGAGCCAAGATTAAAATGTACGGTAGTAATAAAACAATAATCTTGAAATTTCGTTATTCATGATTGGCTCAAGTTATAAAAGATCTCTGTGGATAATGTTATAAGGAAAGTGGATCTTTTTTCCACGGTCCACTTCAATGAGAGAGAGAAAAATTATTTATGAATTATCAGCATTGTCACCAGTCTTAAAGTTCATTATACATAATATTCTGATTCTCAAGTTAGATTCTGCAAGAAATACTTGATTTGACATGTTTTACTTAAAAAAAAAAGATTCCATTTTTTCCAATCACATTTATAAACTGAACTGAAACAAACAGCAAACTGGTTGGACAATTCTAATAATAGTATTTTTACAATCTGCTGTCTAAGGGTTACTGCAAACTGTTCTGTAACCATTCACCCATTGGTGGGGCAAACCAAAATAATTTTCAATGTTACTTTTTTAATTTTAAAAATGTATTATATTTGTCTGTTTTTTAAATATATATGTGTTTTTTTGCTACAGTCTTGTTGTCCTTGTATTCATTTTTATTCATTTATTTTGTTTGTTTCAATATCATGGATACTTTAGATCTGTATAGTTTATTAATTTTATACTAGCTCATATAAAGAACATGCTTTAAAGGCTCCTTGTATAAATTATTCCAAAAGTGTCCTGAAATAAAAAATGAAGTGTTTTCTTTAAATTTCTGCAATGTGTATAAATTTGACAGACTGCTTCCATCTCAAGGAAAACAGTCCCACCCTCACCAAGAGGTGAATTTCTTGCACTAAAGGATCTGCAGATTCATAATTATTTGAGCAGAAAATTTCCATTATATCTTCTGTCCATCTTCCGCAAATTAAAGATAATTTCATCCCCATTTTCAAAATAATGTGAAAAATTGTAAACCATTCAGATTGTGTTCATTTATGCCAAAGCACTGCCAAGGTTCATTTTCTCTTGTGAACCATTGTATAGACGTAATCGTAGGGCTTCTTCTGCAACAGAAAAGGGCAATGGGGAATGTTACTAGTTATACACAATATAGTAATAAGGACAGTTTACAACTCACCACAAAGACGTGGTGATGAGCTGCGACAGGCACATACAAAAAAACACACACATACAACACTTTCAGCTATCGCACTCTGTGGTGTGTTTCGAAGTGCGGCAGCCAGAGGTGACGGTTGTATGACTGTGTTGTGTGCCTGTGTGATTGCGTGAATGTTCTATTTTCTGAAGAAGGCCATGGCCGATAGCTAAAAGTGTTGTATGTGTGTGTCTTATGTATGTGCCTGTTGCAGCTTGTTGCCACATTTTTGTGGTGGGTTGTAAACTGTTCTTATTACTATATTGTTAATTCCAACCTGGACTTCCATTATTAGACTAGTTATACACATATTCATGTTTACCATCTGTAATGTGAGCTTGACTCTGATGGAAATGCTATATTTTTTTGCCTTCTCTACTCCTACTCATTGGTTTCCCATATCCCTCGCATCAGCATTGCTAAGCTGCATCTCTCTCAAACCACCATTACCTACATACCCCTTAAGGTGTATCTATCCCCACTCTCACTTGCATCCCAGCCTCCCCTTCCATCACCACTCTGAGTTACACTTACTGCCAAGCATCGTTTGGAAGGCAGCATCTGGAGATGATGGTTGAGTGTTGGGGAGTTGTGCCTGTGACTGTATGAATGAGCATGTGTTCTATTCTGATGAAGTTTATGATCAACGGCTAGTTGTGTGTGATTGCCATATTTACATGCTTGTTGGTGGCTCCACTATTGTCTTTGCGGCAAGTTGCAAAGTATTTTCATTTGTATGTTGTTTTAGAAATAATTTGTCAAGCCATAACAGTAGAAACTACATATCAGTAGTTACAGACTTCTCATATTTGCATTACTTAATAATCATTACAGTTATACCTTTCTTTTATGTAAGTACTATAATTTTTTTCAGTGCTACTCCACAATGATGATCAGTCAAAAGTGCATCATATTAGTTCTGTTTCTCATTGTTAATTATTAATGATATTCATAGGTACAGCAGTTAGGTGTACTTGTGTCTGTGTGAATGTGTGGGTGTGTGTGCATTTGTTTACCCTCCATTTTTTCCCCCAAGGTAAGTCTTTCCTCTCCCGGGATTGGAATGGCTCCTTACCCCCTTCCTTAAAACCCTCATCATTTCCTTTTCCCTCTCCTTCCCTTCTGCCTGAAGAAGCAACTGGGTTGCGAAAGCTTGCGTTTGTGTGTGTGTGTGTATTCATTTATTTATTTGTGATGCTGTTACACCTGTGCTCCTTCGCCTGGTGAGTAATCTTCATCTATTTTTTATATTTAATTTTTCCTGCTAGGAATTTTTCGTCTTATTCGTATCATATATATACGTTAGAACTCCTTGTAAAGCATATTATTTGTTTTATAGAGGAAAAATTCCTAACAGGAAAAATATACGTAAAAAATAGATGAAGTCCACTTACCAGGCGAAGGAGCACAGGCAGTGATAGCAACAAATAAACACACAGACACACACACATATATTAACGCAAGCTTTTGCAGCCTAGCTGCTTCATCAGGCAGACTTGCAGTCTTTCATGATTGCTGTTACCCCTGATGACAGTTGCATCTTCCAGGAGGATAGCTGTCAGTAACATAATACCAGAACTGTGCTGCAGTGAGGAGTGTCATAGCTAAATTTGGTGTTGATGCATGACCATGTAATTATTATGATCTGAACTCAATGGAATTAATCTGCCACTTCTTTGACTGCTAGCTTTGCGCTAACAAACCCCTGACTACTAGCTGTAGTTTGTGGGAATTGTGTGACCTGAGCTTAGACATATGATTCCACATAATTCCAGAAAACTATTGAGGATTTTCTGAATTGATCTAAATTTGATACTGTATTGTTGTCGTAAGGAGGACCTACCCACTATCATACAGGTTATTATACTTTTTTGGTTCATCATTGTACATTTAGGTTTACATGTTCGTAAGGCAGAACTTAAAAAAAGTATAAATAAATCTGAATTGAAGTTTGTAAATATAAAGTGTTTTGTTGTATATGTAGCCATAATTTAAGGATGCAATACAATATTTTATTCTTTTGATGTTTACTTTTAAATGTAATGGATAACCTCTGGGGGTTTTACAGTTTGTTACAACACCTATCTGCTGTCCCAGCAGAACATCCATTTTGACTGGACTTTACCAGCATAATCATGGCACTGTGAACAATTCATTTGAAGGAAACTGTTTTGGGAGAAGATGGCAAAATCAACTGGAACCATATGCATTACCAGTTCCTCTAAGATCTCTTGGCTATAAAACTTTTTATGCTGGAAAATATCTTAATGAGGTCAGCCAATTATCTAGTATCTTTCAATAAAATACTCATTCTAATTTGTGCCAAATAGTAATAATATTGAAATTTTGCTATGCTTCTTGTAAATTACCTTGATGCTTATTGTACTTACTGATAAAAACTAAGTGTGTTGAAGTAGTAAGGAATTAGGGAGTTAACATTAAAGGCACTCTCATTTTGGTATTTTGGTTTTAGTATTCAGTATACATGTTTGACTGAAATGAGATTTTTATAAAGGAAACATTTGTAGATTACAGTATGGTGGAAGAAAAGTGAATGAATGCATCCTATCATTGATGGGCTCATTAGAAAGACTACAAGCTTAAATTGGACAAGAATGGCATATGAAATTGAAGGTAACTTTCTTTGTAGAATCATGCTATCACCTTGACAGATTTAGAGAAAACCATGGAACGCCTCAAAGTGTGTGGCTGAACAGGGATTAGAATAGCACCACAGCAGAGTGGCCAAGCACATTGATACGCAATGCTCTGATGGGTGAGGCCATTCCCCATTGGAGACTCAAATCCTCCCTCGGGCATGGATGTTTGTGCTGTCTTTAGTATAAGTTACTTTACAAGTAGTTTGTAAGTTTAGAGACTGATGACCCCACAGTTAAGTCCCATAAGCTTAACAAACATTTGAACATTAGAATAGCATTCTTCCCAAATGAGTATCTGATATTTTAACCAATGCATCATTTTGTTTGTGATGAAAGACATGTTGTTCCATACTTTATGAAAAAGTTCACTGTTATGTATCTGTTAGTCTTTTACTAACAATTTATCTTTGTGCTAACTTCGAATTAATGTACAAGCAAATGCTGAGAGAATGACTGTGTAAGTTTTTAAATGCCTCCGTTTTTCATTAGTTTTATCTTTAAAAATCATCAGTAAATACATACGTTTCAGGTTAATGTGTTCATAAGAAGGTTCATCTACCTTAGTGAATTGAGCACTTGCACCAGTCAACAAATGCTATTGAACACAAGATGGATGTAAAAATACTTATTTTCATAGCCTTACGGTACCTGTTTCATCACCTCTCATTTGATATCCAACACTATATGAAAGCTTTTCTTGAACTTGTCCATCCATTATAGTCTTCAGCTGTATGTATTGATTTTTTGTTTTGACTGTTTCCTGTCATGTACCTTCTATTAATGGTAACACCTCATTCTTTTCTCATGTTGTTGAATCCAGAAAAGAATTTTTTTGGTCCATTCATGATCCATTCACATGGATACTTAACCTTTCCACCATGCTCTAGTAATTCCATCTATGCACTCCTCCCCTCATCACTCATCCAATCATTAGTACTTTAATTCACTCGTTTCTGCTCATCTAGAAGCAGAGTCATCAGAGATATGACACAAGTAACTTGTACATAAATAGCCACAATCAACTGGTGCTGACTCATTCTGTAAAGGGCAGAGATTCAAACTTTTTCATAGCCAATGATCGGGAACATGTTGCAGTAAATTTATAAAGTTCAATACAGCAAAGCTGGATTCTGTTTTCTAACATACTTTTGTAAAGTACACAATAAATTATGACTAATGCAAATCTACTCAGATATTTATTAGAATTACTGCTATATTGCTTTACACACTTACATTTGGAGAAATATTGTTACTGTACCTTGTAATGATTCAAACAGATCATTTTAACTTTACACTGGTCACTATTAGCTACCTACATTGTAGCAAAATTGGTGTTTGATGGTTTTTTGTGAAATCCATATCTCACTGTTGCAAGACAAAACCAACAGCATGCACTAATGACAAACTTTCCATGTCAGATAGATTGGAAACTTGTGGAAGTGAAGATATGCAATAGATAATGAAGTGCTGCCTACTGGGGTTATGACAGCAACCAGCACTCAATAATGATGTGGATGCAGGAGCAATACTAGAACAGCCATACTTATTAATAGAACAATTTATTTACAGAACAAAAGCAAATACTTAACTTCTCCTAGCTTGGAGAGGGGCTACAAGGTTACTGCTAACTAACAAAAGAACTAGGCCAATTTTTTCTTGTTGATCCTTCTGGCTACTGTGTGCAGGTACTAATACCAACTGTCTGGCCCTGACCAGCAAGTATAGTAAGTTAAAGTCATATAATCAGAGATGCCAAGTTTGAAAAGAAGCTATCCGTAATGGGGCCAAGAGATTTAAGGGATAGAGGTGTACGAGGGCCATACCCCAAAATAAATTTTAAAAATGGACACTAAAATCTGCAGTTTAAGCCTAATGTAAAATTTGAAAATGATTTTACAAATATGTGAAGGTGCCTAGCAAAAAAAGAGGCTAAAAAATGCAAAATTAATTAAAATGCTACTCAATCACTGATTTACACAGGGTAGTGACATAGCTGCATTAACTTTATAAAGGCAAATTGCAACGTAACTACAAGATTACACACCTACAGTAGTAGGTTATGAAGGCTGTACTGTGGTGTTTGTGTGTATTAGTATGAGCCAAACAGATAATAAAAGGGCACTGCAATATATTTGATACAGTACTGGTTCACAAAATAAGGAAACAAAAAACTACTCAGACTACTAAAATAAGTAGCGAATTCCATAATTTTAGCAGAGGCTCCCGTAAGACCATAATTTTTGACTGAAAATTGTGATAGTTATGGACCAATCCTAATACTTGGCATATCTGTATAATAGAGGTCTATTCTGTCCTTTGCAGCTATGGGTGTGGCCACACAAATGTCTTGTAATTGGTGCATGTTGCTATGCCTTATACTTTCTCATTCTGGCCTTGTTGCACTGGTTGATGTACATTTGATACAATAGGACTGCACAGATAAAAAATGTGATTCACATTTGGAAGAAGCAAGGATTGGAACCCTATCTGGACTATCAGATTGTGGCCTTCCATGGTTTACCTAAATCAGTTATGGGATATAACAAAGTGCATACTTTTGCATATTCCTCATTCTTGAACTAACAGAGGTTGTGTGCTGTCTCTAATGACCTCACCATTTACAGGATAGGAAGATTGTTTGGCTAGCATTTACTTTCAGGAGAGAGAACTCTCAGTACATCTGCTACTGATATGCAAAATACCTCACTGTTGCTTTGAGTGAGAGAGCACTGGTAAAACTTAAGTAATATAGGAAAGGAGGTTATGCAAGACCTGGAGTGGATTAGTGACTGGTTTTTGAGAACTCAAGTGAAGATATGCTTGTATATTAATGAATACAACAAAATTTTTGGCAGTATAATCAGACAGATAAAAAAATCCCCCAACAAACTATCTGCAAACTTTTGAAGTCAACAACTGTTCCTTTTGTTACAATGGTTGTGATGAAGGAAAGGGACTGGTGGTGTTTAAAAGTGGGGAGACTTACAGAAAAGTCTCTCAGAACACCAGGTAAAGGGGAAGTTATCAGATGACATGAGAGGGAAGACAAATATCTCTCACCCAGTCCAGTGTCTTTTGATCCAGGGCTCTGTGGGACTTTTCTGTAACCATCCATGATTTCTAAACCTGGCCATTCCCTTTCTTTCATCCCTGTTCCCTTCCTTTCCACCATTTATCCAGGAAAAAGAGATGCTAGTTCTGTTAGCTTGCATGTGACTCGTGCATACGTGACTCTCCCATGGACATCTCCTTCGTGGTGAGGACCCGCCCCAGTGTCAATGTGGCTCCCGTTTGACAATAGTCCACATCTTAGTGGACTGCCCTGTTTTAGCCGCCTTGTGGCGTAGTTTTAACATCCCTGTCATTTTATCAGATGTTTTACGTGATGATGCTTCAACAGCAAATTCAGTTTTAAGTTTTATTTGAGCAGGGGTTTTTATCAGTCTCTCTAACTGGACTTTTCCTTGTGCTTGTGTTTTACTCCTATGGTTGGCCAACCACTGCCATCGGCTTCTTTGTTGTAAGGTGTCTTTGTGTGATCATCTCTTTTCGTTTAGTTTCTTGTCCATTTTGTTGATATTTTATGGACCCAGTGGGATTCCCTTCCCACTTTGCAAACTTCATCTCTGGGCACATTTCTTTGACGCCCGCAGTTTTATTTTTGAGGCTTAGTGATGGAATGGGGAACTGATGACCATTGTAGTTTTGTCCCCCTTAAACACCCGAATAACAACAACTATTTAGGTACAACACACTGCGACTTTCCTATCGGTACTCAGCAATAAGAATTGGGCTATATATAACTCAGGATAGTAAAAGGTTTGTGGCTCGTCTCTGTTCATAGGGGTGAGTTATGTATGTCAGCTGTCCATTCGCATGAACGGTCACAGGCAGACAGTGTTTGTTGGTAATGAGGATCACCCTGTAGCTAAACATGCCTTGGTGCACAGCGAGCACATCTTGGCGCAGTGTTACACCATCCGGGTTATCTGTATACTTCCCACCGACACCAGCCTTCCAGAATTCCAGAGATGGGAACTTGCACTTCAGCTTATTCTCTCCTCCCGTTGCCCACCTGGTCTCAACCTCCGCTAAATTCAAATTCCCACCCACCATCTTTAGGATCTTTGCTGCGGTTCTGTGGACAGAGCCTCTGCCTCAAGTGATATCTCTGTCCAACTTCTTTGCTTTTTACAAATGTCTGACTAGGTGTGTTTGCCTTTGGATATGTGTGAGTGAGTGTGTATTTGTTTACCTTCCTTGTTTTCCCCCTAAGGTAGGCCCTTCCACTCCTGGGATTGGAATGACTTCTTTTCCACTTCCTTAAAATCCATATCCTTCCCTTTCTCCTCTCCTTTTTTCCTCTTATACTGAAGAAGCGACCAACAGTTGCGAAAGCTTGTATGTGTGTTTGTGTGATATTTTATTTGTGTCTATCGACGAGCCGGTCCTTTTGGGTAAGTCATCTGTTTTCTATTTTTTATATTTGTTTATCCCACCAGGAAAGTTTCATTTTATAATTTTCGTTATATATAATCATTTCCTTTTCCCCTCACTTCCTTCTGCCTGAAGAAGCAGCTAGGCTGCGAAAGCTAGTGTTTATGTGTGTGTGTGTGTGTGTGTGTGTGTGTGTGTGTGTGTGTGTGTGTGTGTGTTTTATTTGTGTTGATGTCACTGCCTGTGCTTCTTCGTCTGGTAAGTAAGTAACCTTCGTTTACTTTTTATATATATTTTTCCTCTATAACACTTATACCTGTGTGGTGAGAGAGTACCATCATTCCAGTGCCTAAGCCAGGTAAAAACCCACTACACAGGGACAGTTATCGGCCAATCAGCCTTACAAATGTCCTATGTAAACTGCTAGAATGCATGGTAAGCTGGTAGTTGTGTTGGGTGCTTGAATCCCAGGGCCTTCTGGCTCCATGCCAAGGTGGTTTCCGTCAGTGGAGTTTGGTCTTGGATAACCTGATCCATCTTGAGTCCGCCATCTGGACAGCCTTTTCTTGACATCAGCACTTGGTTGCCTCCTTTTTTTTTTTAATCTGTCAAAGGCATACGACACGACCTGGCAACGCCACATCCTTACCACCCTACGTGGCTGGAGACTTCGGGGCTCACTCCCACTTTTTATCCAAAATTTTTTAACTCTACATACCTTCCACCTTCCTAGGCGTCGGCGACGTCGAAATCTGCCGACGGCCTCGCACCTGTCGGGGCCTCGCAAAACACCATTAAAATATTAACTATTTTTTAGTTTGATGTTTAAGGGCGCTTTTCAACTGCTAGGTTATGTAGCGACGACCTACATCTAACTTACACTAGCTTGACCAAAATGTTCAAATATTTGTGAAGCTTATGGGACTTAACTGCGGGGTCATCAGTCCCTAAACTTACAAACTACTTATGGACTAACTTATAATAAAGACAACACAAACATCCATGCCCGAGGGAGGATCGAACCTCCGACGCAGCAGGCCTCGCGATTCGCCAACGTGGCGCTTCAGACCTCTCGGTTTATCCCGCGCGACTAGCTTAATCCAACGACGAACACAACATGCGTACTCAAGAGTGGGATTCGACCCCCGACGGGAGCGACGTCGCGCACCGTGGTATGATGCCTTATTGCGCTTGGTCGGCCCCGTCCGGCAGCTATTTAATTGACTTCATGTACTTCCTTATGAGTACACAAGTGATGGAATTTTCAGTTAAATACTTTGTGTTATCGAAACTGAGTTTACTGTTTGAAACACTAAACAATGAAAATAATGCAACAAAACCAATAACGACAGCCCAGCTCAGTTACAAATAAGACAACAAGTTGGACAGTGACACCATGTATGACGTCCACTTCTTTACACTTCTTTCTATACTACAACACTGAGTACTTTTAAGCATCGTCAAATGGGGTAATTTAGGACAGTATGGTGTATTTGCTCTTTCGGGCTGCATAGCAACAATTTGCCTCACTTTTCGTACACTAATTGTTTTATGTTAGTAACTGTATTTTCTCATCCGCGATTTTTGTTTTGAGTCTTACGTAAACCTTTATAAATATCCTGTTAACACTCTCGAGGATGAAATTTCACGCAGTATCGTGAATTGGAAACTTTCTATTGTCCCGCCAAGTGGAAAAGTGTTCTAACTGCAATTGTCATCCAGGTCATTAGTCACTTTATTTACGTGTCTCAGGCACTTCGACATTTCTGTTTTTAGGATGTTTCATTTGTTCTGCATACACCCTCCCACTTCACTGACAAAGAATGAAATCTAATACAACTCATGGAAGTCATGGTAAAACAACCTCAAAACAGTTTGGAAACCCCCTATTTTGATGGAACTCCACTTATCATTGCACTTAAAAAGTAAGTTTTAGATCATCATGTCTGGAGGACCTTCAATAGAAAGAGACATAGGGAGAAAGAGGGAGTCCGGTGCACCAGAAAGAAGAAGAAAGACTGAGACAGCTAAGTCCAACCAAGATATGAGTTTGAGCATGATGAAATTTCTGAAGAAACATACTTTATCTACATCCATACTCCGCAAGCCACCCCACGGTGTGTGGCGGAGGGTGAATCTGCTCCAGAGGCCTCTGATGAATCTGTCCTCCAAGTTTCTGTAGTCACCGAAACAGAATCAGGGTCGAATGAATCTGTTACCCTTTCTTATACAGCATCAGAATTGATGTTATCCAACATTCTGAGCCCAATAAAAAGAAGTGAAAACTGTGATTCAGAAACTCGAGAGGACACAAAACAGAGTCATTTAGAGAATTAGATCCGGGGAAGTGGGTGTTACCATTAACAGATTCACAGCGTCACGACTTAATTCAAAATGGTCCCAAACAAAACCTCCAGAAATCTGATGAGAGTTACCCCAAAGACGTAAATTTTATTTTACTAGAAAACTGAAATGGCCCCACTATGGTTGGCATTAATAAAGGTGTTGTTCATGCCATGCAGATGCCATTCTTGGAATTTGCTTCTCATAGATGCAGCTAACTCAGCTACAACATTTTTCTGCTTCGTCAATATAATTTATGTGCTATTTACAAGGTCTAGCAAGCATTGGGAACTTATAAAAACTAAATCAAACTTGACATTGAAACCTGTGTCTGGAAAAAGATGGAAAAGCAGAATCGGAGCACTAAAATGTATATTATTTCAATTTGATGATGTTATTGAAAGCGTGAATGACCTGAAAAATAAAACTGATGATTCTGAAACTTTTAGTGACTGTGAAGCCGTCGTGAACAAAATGTTAACTTTTGAGTTTATTGTTGGAATACACGTGTGGTACGAGATTTTACTATGTGTGAACAATATACATAAACAATGGCAGTCGGATCAAGTGTACCTGAAAATAGCTGTTGACTCTTTACGTTCACTTCATGAGTGGATTCGAGAATTTCGTATTACTGGATTTGAAACATGCGTTGCAGAAGCTCGATTGTTCATAGAAAAAAGTAATTAAGAAATTAAGTCTGAATTAAAAAGAAAAGAATAGCACACAAAAAACGAACTGTCGATTACAAATTGTTTTACCAATACAATCTGCTGAAAAACAGTACAGAGTTAATTTCTTTAATGCAATGATAGATGCTGTAATAGCTGACAGTGAATGTCAATTGAAAGCGCCCGAAGAATGTTTTGAGCAATTTTATTTTATTTATATCAGTTACTTGAAATCTGTACTGAAAGAGCACCTTCTCAAGCATTATGATTTAGGTATGATACTCCGAGAAGGTGAAACTAGTGACATAGAGTCTTTAGAAGTTTACGAGGAACTACAGATTTTAAAATCCTAATCACTAGACTCAATCAAAGACGCAAAACAACTTCTTCAGTACATTTTAGAAAACAATTTGGAAGAAGTATATCCAAATGTTTACACAACACTCAGAATCATTCTCACAGTTCTGGCTAGTACAGATTCAGCCGAGAGGAACTCCTCAAAGTTAAAATTGGTTAAGACTTACTTGAGAAGCACAGTGAGCCAAGAAAGACAATCTGCGTTGTCAATACTGTCAAATGAAGCCAAAATAGTGGCTAGTATTAATTAAGATGTGATCTTAAAAGAATTCAGCCAGGCGAAAAGCCGAAAAGTTTCTCTATTTTATGTTGTGTTTACTTATTGTAATTTTTGTCACTGCAATAATACTTGTATATTATACTAATGAAATTTTAGTATAATGATTATTGGTGTATAATACAGCTTATTTTCTATAACATTTACTTCCTTACTGAAAAAAATGAAAGGGGCCTCGCAAAGACGATTTCGCCGACACCCAGTTGTTGTCTAACGCCGCCACTGATACCTTCTGTGTACAGGTCGGGGCATTCCATAGTTCCTTACATACTCAGGAGAATGGGGTCCCCCAGGGCAGGGTATTGAGTGTCCCTCTGTTTTTAGTTGCCATTAATAGCCTAGCAGCAGCAGTCGGGTCGTCAGTATCATCTTCATTGTATGCTGACGACTTTTGCATAGATTTTAGCTCTTATAGCATGTGTGTTGCGGAACGCCAGCTGCAGAGCACCATACGCAAGGTGCAGACATGGGCTCTCTCCCATGGGTTTCAGTTCTCAGCCGCCAAGACGTGCGTTATGCACTTCTGTTGGTGTCGGACGGTCCACCCACATCCAGAGCTTTATATTAACAACCAACTACTCACTGTAGTAGAAACTCACCGTTTCTTAGGACTGGAATTTGATGATCGGCTAACATGGATACCACATATTTGCCAGCTTAAGCAGAAGTGCTGGCAGCACCTCAACGTCCTCCGGTGCCTTAGCAGTACCACTTGGGGCGCAGATCAGTGATTCCCTCGCCATCCCTTGATTAAGGCCATCCAAGAATCCCTATACGACATCAATCGCTGTGGGCGGTCGGTAGTATTTGACTGGACACCAGGGTATGTTGGGATAGCTGGAAACAAGATGGACAACAGATTAGCGAAAGAGGCTACCTATAAACCAATTCTGGATATAATTATCTCAGCTCCTGACATCCATTCGCTCTTACATAGTCGCATTCTTGGTCTGTGGAGTACAGAATGGCATACCCTACAGATGCCCAACAAATTGCAACTAATAAAGGAGACAACCAGCGTCTGGAGGTCCTCAATGGGGAAGCCTCACAGGGATTCTGTCGTCCTCTGCCAACTCCGCATCGGCCATACTTGGCTAACGCACAGCCTCATTCTCTGTCGTGAGGATCCTCCTCACTGTCAATGTGGTGCACCTTTGACAGTTGCCCACATCTTACTCGAATGCCCAACCTTCGCCCCTCAGAGGCAGACTTTTAATCTTTGTGACTCCTTACAACTTGTTTTAGGTGACAATGCCTCGGTGGCTGATTCTGTTTTAACTTTTATTCATAACAGTGGATTCTACAATTCCATCTGACGTTATTGAGTATGCTTTATTCTGCTTGTGCTTAATATTATTAGGCAGGCGATTTTAATGTGTTGGAGAGTGACTGGACATTCTATTTCTTTCTTTTTGTGTGTGTGTGTGTGTGTGTGTGTGTGTGTGTGTGTGTGTGTGTGTGTGTGTGTGTGTGTGTGTGAACACTCTGGTCATCTCTTTTAAATCTCTTCTTTCTTCTTTTTAGTTGATTCTTTGATTTCTGACATTTTCCATCTATGGTGTGATGTAGTTCAACATGTTATGTCCTATTTTAGCGGTCTATTATGTTGTCTCTTTGATTGGAAAAAGGGACTGATAACCATAGTAGTTTAATCCCTTTCAAACCACAACCCAACCCAACTCAATTCCTCGTCTCAAACAGTTAACTATTTGGGATAACGAAGAACAATAAAAATGTCTTTGCTGCTCATTTCATTCACCACAATTTGAGCCGTACTAATAGCTTGTTGCCTAACCACACCATACAAATCACAATATATTCAAAAATAAATAGTTTTCACAAGTGATGAATTATAAATAGTATTTAAGCTGTAGTCTTAGATTCTTGCCTCACCACAACCTCTGAAATCGTAACATATTCTAAAAAAAATTGGGTAAATATTTGTGACAAGTAAGGTTATGTGTGTTACTGCTGGTTCCAGAATCTGTTTCAAACAGGAAGATATGAGAAAAAATATTAATGCCTACCAGGACCCTAACCAGCGATCATTATATATGAAATGTCACACGCCTTTAACCATCACGCCATACTCAACATCACCGACCGACAGTTTTGATTAGTTTAGGATTTGTGACAACTTTTACAGTCAATGTATCATTGATTGACTTTTAATTGTAAGAATTCCCACCATGGGTGATGTGGTATTGATAAATCCTCTGTCAATATAAGAAGTTAGCTGCAGCTATTTTAGAAGGAGCACAAGCTACAGTGTCTCCTGTACTTGAAGTGGTGCTGCCACGTAGCGGCTGAGCATGAAATGAAGCGTCCACATTGTCTACAAAACTTCTGTGTGTTGGGCTCATAAGACAATGATGTCATGCCAGTCACGCATGCGCAGAAATGCCTTAAAAGGAGTACACCAAGGGATGTGCTCCTTATGCTGGTGCCAAGTTTCACATAGTCTGGATGAGCTGTGATGTACCACAGTGCGGTAGATTTAAGTGCAGTTTAAGATAGCCACATCTGTATTATGTTCAACAGTATTTAAACAAAATAATAATGCACAATGAGTCAGAAATTAGGGCGTTCATGTGTTCTTGTGCTCTTCCACATGAGCTGCCACAGATCAGCAGATACAAAACTAAGTACTTTTACATATCCATTTAGTCTACAGTAGGCTAATTACTGTTGTGTAAGTAATAGTTTGCTAATTTTGTTCTGAAAAAAGCACTTATGTTTTATTTTGCATTGTGAGATTGCAGTGGAAACATTCCAACATAGTTAATAACAATGTAGTGTGATAGAAAATGACAACTAAAGAACTGAAGCATAAACTGTAAACAAAAATTTTGAGCTCTGCATGTTTTGTCTAAGGATGTTATAGTAAATCTTATTAAAATGTTGCAGTATGGTCGAAAGAAGGGAACTGCACATGTGCCACCCGGCTGGGACTGGTGGATTGGACTTGTTGGAAACTCCCGGTATTACAACTATACTCTCTCTGTCAATGGAAGTAGAATTCAACATGGAGATCAGGAAGGCGATTACTTGACAGATGTGATTGTAAGGAACTATCTACATTTTGGACATCACATTCTAATGCTCAGTACTGTGCAAGTTTACTCATGTATCCTGTTTCTGAATTTGTAGCCAAAAGATCTTCCTTTGTCCCTTCCTCCATTGCCCAAAGCTGCTAGATTCTTTTCAACCTTTTCCTTAGTGAAAGATAGTGATTAGTTATGGATTTGGAGAGCTTGATGTTTACCATCTAATCTTCAGCTAGAACCCAATCAAGTAGATATACTGTGAGAATTTAAAGCTCAAGCTGTAAAGATTTTAATACATCATTTTTAATGTCTTGTTCAACAGTTTTCTTAGGCACACAGATTTTTTTTTTTTTTTTTTTTTTTTTTTTTCCTGGTGGTAGTTGATCACTCAGAAACCCCCAATTCCTGTACATGCCATCAACATCTCTGCAGTCAAGTAGCCTTAGCATGAGCCAGATGTGGCATAAATTTCTGAGGATGACTATTACGTAGGTCAAAACCAGTTAAATGTAGAATATTTCATGTGATATTGGCTATTATTTTATTCAGTACTGTTCATCACATATTGCTCTTCCTCCCACAGACAATGTTGCCTACGTACTTTAACATAATGTAACATACTGTGCTGTCCCTTGCAAGATTTCCTATCTGTGTTGTGGCAGGGCTCCATGAAGTTGTGGGAAGGACAACAGTTGGCATTGAAGACTAAGCTGTGGTTGGGAAACCCAACTATCTGACTATGGCACTCCTCCTGCTGGTCACTGAGGTGGGTCTTGTCTCCAAATTGGGCACTCACCCCCCCCCCCCCCCTTACATATCCTTGTTTTACTCAGACAAGAGAACTCCCTATTCTGTGATTCCTGTAACGTGCAAATAACTGTTCACCACATTTTAAATTAGTGTAGTTTATATCATTTAGAGAGCACAGAAGTGAATGTTGGTGGTGATCTGCCCTCAGGTTTAGCTAATAGTGAGGCGAGTGTGGCCTAACATAAAATATTGTGATTTAAGTGGTCTTTGACTTAAGCAGAGCTTTTAGGCTGGAGGTTTTCATATGAGGCAGAGTGGCTGGCTCATCCTTTTTCATTCCTGTGATCAGACAGCCATGGTCATCTGCTATGTTGTTTGTAGCTTAACTACTTCTCCAACTTTTTCTTTTGGAGGGAAAATTATAATTTTAACTTGCAACAACTGTTCTTATGTCCTAGTATAGTTGCACACAAATTTTGGATACTTTTTTCTCCTCTTATTCCATTTACTGGTTTTTATTCTTGCATTACACTTGTGCAGGTGCTAAAGAGCTAGTTGCAGTGCACCCAAAAACCCCATATCGAACAGTCCTCTTTCTTGAGTTTAGTTGTGTGAGGAAAGTAATGGAGTTTATTTGTTCAGTAGGTCCAGATTGTGAAAGTGTCATCCACATAATGGACAATCAAGTAAGTTTCCATTTGCATGACTTTAGGATTTTTGCTATGTGCTTTACCAGATTTTTGAGAAGTCAATATATTTGACAATGCAGCTACTTCTGCCCTATGCAACAGTTTCTGATTGTTAGATTGTTGCAAGTACCACAGTGATTTCATTACCATATTGTGTAAAACAAAAATACATAGATTTGCTAGTAACTTTTTGTTTCATTGTGTATTGACAAAGTAGGATGCATACCGGAGAGATATGAAGTATGTGTTTATGTACTGTATAATTGTTGTTGTCTTCTTCAGCCTACAGACTGGTTTTATTTATTTATTTATTTATTTATTTGTCCTGTAAATCAGATTAGTAGAATGGATTATATACTTGATATGGGATAAGTTGGTACAATGGCACAGCTTACAGTATAAGTAATATTAATATGGGTATAAATCATACAGTACAATTGTGTAGTTTATAATACAGGTAATATCAGTACTATATAACAACATTTCTTCAGTTAATTAAGAAGTGGAGCATGATACAGCATGTTACTTAATCTAATTAACCTAATTTCATAAGTGAACAGAAACAATATACAATTTTTACCTATTTAGATCCAATACATCAAGCTGTGCTTTTACAAGATGTTTATATAATCAATTTGAGAGAAATGGTTGTAACCTATCTTAAGATAGATTTGACTCCATATAGAGGCAGTATTTCATTAGGAGAGATTTCACAGATCGTTTAAATTTGCTTATTTCCTGGATTTCTTTTATGGGTTTTGGAAGGTGATTAGATAATTTCACTTCCATATATTTAACACCATTTATATATAATTTTGTTGAGTGGTTTTGGATCTAGTGTGGTAATGGTGGTAGTCAATATCTTTTCCAGTTTATTGATACTTTTTTTTAATTTAATTTAATTTTTTTTTTTTTTTTTTTTTTTTTTTTTTTTTTTTTTTTTTTTTTTTTTTTTTTTTTTAACATAGTATTTCTAATATGACGTGGTAGGAGCAAGATATTTAGTTTCTTGAGTAATGATTTGCACATGCCCTTTTGCTTTTTGAATGTAATTGTTCTGACTTCCCTTTTTTGTAGTTTAAATAGCTTTACTGAGTCAAAGCTGTAGCCCCAAAACATTATACTGTAACAAAGTACTGAGTGAAAAAGAGCATGGTACATTGTTGTTAGTGTACTTTGGTTAGTGATATTTCTTATTGACCTAATCAAAAAAATACTTTATTAAGTTTAGTGCTTGTTAAATTAATGTGTTTCTTCCATGAAAGATTATCATTTATGGAGACCCACAAAAATTTAACTTCCTTTTTTAGTTTGATAACATTATCTTCCAGTGATATATTGGGTACAGTTGGGTTAGTGTCTTGGGCTGCGTAGAAAGTTATTCCAATTGTCTTTTGTGAAGTATTTGAATTCCTCAGCAACTTCTTTTTTATTGATGAGTGGTTTTCCATTTACCTTTAAGTTGGTGACTTGAGGTAGTTATCATTCTGTTGTTTTTTGCTGCATTTACTACCTTCCTAAATATCTTTTTATATGTGTCAGAGTATTTCTTGAATTTTTCACTACTGCCTAGTTCAGTTTTGTTAATGTTGAAGCTCTCCTCATTATCCTGTCCTGTTCAAGCCTCTTCATCTCTGAATAAGAACAGCAACCTGTAACCAAATGACCCTGCTTGCTGTATTCATCTCTGTCCCCCTTTACGATTTTTACCCGACGCATTTCCCTCTAATGTTAAATTACCACACCTTTTCCTCAAATGCTGAATTGATGATTCCTTGATGTGTCAGAATTTTTCCCACCAGTCAATTCCCACACATTCCCACAATTGATGATTCCTTGATGTGTCATAATGTTTCCCACCAGTCCATTCCTTCTCTTAGTCAATATATGCCAGAAATTTCTTTTCTCTACAGTTCTCATCAGTATCTCCTTATTAGTTACATGTTCTATCCATCTAATCTTCAGTATTATCAATAATGCAGGATAGGTAACAACTCACCGTAAAGAGGCTTGATGAGCTGCTGACAGACACGAAAATAATCACATTCACACAACTTAAATTTTTGGCCAGGGCCTTTGTCAGAAAAAGAAACACATAGCCTACATTCATGCAATCACTCAGACAACTATACACACACACAACTATCATATCCGGCCACTCCAGCGACACAAGCATGTAGAATCTTAGTGAGGTGGGGAGTGGAGGGGGAAGGATGCCGGTTAAAGGTGAGGATGGAAAGTTTCGTGTTGCTTGATGGATTTTAAAGGCTCTGATAAGTGGGAATTTGAATTTTGGCATTGGGGTTTTCCGCAGGGATATTGTCCCTGTTGTAAGGGGTTGTGGTTGGGTGTGGCATAGAGATGGACTAGGATGTTGTGGAGGCTACCCAAGATCCTTCTGAACCCTCCTAAAGTGGTGTTCCATCGCCCACCCAACCTCCACAACATCCTATTCTATCTCTATGCCACTTCCAACCCCAACCCGTTACCACAGGGGTCATATCCCTGTGGAAGACCCTGATGCAAAACCTGCCCAATTCACTGACCCAGCACTTCCTATTCCAGTCCCATCACAGGCTTATCCTACTCCATCAAAGGTCAGGCCACCTTATTATTATTATTATTATTATTATCATTTTCAATACCCCTCCTTCCCCACACACCTCTACACCTCCCTTTTATCCTTTCCTGTCTCTTCCCTTCTCTGTATTCATTGCCACAATTGAAATTCCTACCTATCAGATCCTTTAAAATCCATTAAGCAACACGAAACTATAACCGGCATCCTTCCCCCTCCACTCCCCATCTCACTCACAGTCTAGATACTTGTGTCGCTGGAGTGATGATAGTTGTGTGTGTATAGTTGTCTGAGTGATTGTGTGAATGTGTGTGTTTTTCTTTTCCTGACGCTGGCCATGTTTGAAAATTGAAGTTGTGTGAATGTGATTATCTATTTTTGTTTCTGTCAGCAACTCAGTGAGCATCTTTACAGTGAGTTGTTACCTATCCTCCATTATTGATAGTGCTATTGGATTTTCCATTGTTATAATCTTCAGCATTCATCTGTACCACCACATTTCAAAAGCTTCTGTCATCTTTTCATTTTAACTCCTTGTCATCTATGTTTCACTTTCATACAATGCTACACTCCCGACAAATGCTTTCAGTAAGAACTTCCTAACATTAAATGAATTTTGTATGTCAACAAATTTCTCTCCTTCATAAATGATTTTCTTCCCATAGCCATTCTGCATTCTATATCTTCTTGACTTCAGCCTACCCAAATAACAAAACTTATCTACTACTTTTATTATCTCATTACCTAATATAATTTCTTCAGCTTTTCCTGATTTTCTCACACTACATTCCATTATCCTTGTCAATATTCATCTTATACCCTCCTTTCAAGGCACCATGCATTCCGTTCAGTTGCTATTCCTTGTCCTTTGCTGTCCCTAATGGAATTACAATGTCATCGGCACACTACAAAGTTTTTTATTTCATCATGTTCGACTTTCATTTTTTCTCAAAATTTCTCCTTGTATTCATGTCTAAATAGATATTTCCAGTTATCAATATGATCCATAACTTTCATTCATTACAATTTTATTCTGTGCATTGGATAAAAAGTAAAGTTTTCTTTATACTTACAGACTTCATACAGTTTGGAATTCTTAAAACAGAAAGACATTCTGTCCTCTGGTTTTTTTATGATGCTGGCTCCACCAGCTCCTCATGCACCCTTCACACCCGCAGTGAGCTACAGTGGTCACTTCAAGCATGTCAAAGCCATGCGAACAAAGAACTTCAATGTTCCTAGCAAAGTAAGTAACAAACTCTATTTTTAACTCTGTAGAATAAACTTTTTTTATCTTATTGTCCCACAGTGAATATCATATTTAATTTTAAATACTGTTTTTACTGTAATCCAACTCTAAACTGTACTATTTTAACTCACCACTATAAACATTTTTGCACTAAACCAGATGCAAAATTTTACTGTCTCCATTAAGCTTTTATGACTTTTTGACCAATTTATCCCTAGCACAAGCACTGGATTTTACGTATGCTTCCTGAAGAGCTTCCAACAAGTACTTTAAAAACACTTGATATGTATTACCGTAAACGCTGGGAAACATTGTTATCTGTGGATGACATGGTTGAGTCTGTAGTAAATAAACTCAATTCATTGAATGTACTCAACAACACATATATTATTTACACCTCTGATAATGGATTTCATATAGGTATGCGTTCAAGTTTATTATATACATAGCTCTTAGTCGAGGAGATCTTTTTTAATTAAGTTGTAGTCAACCTGTTAATGAAAAATGCAAACTTGTGAGCAATAAAGATCAAATGTGTTCTTACTCTACAAGCATCAGCATCTTGATTGCTTGTGTGTACATGAAATCGTGTTTTCTTTGCAGGTCAGTTTGCTCTACCTTGGGATAAAAGGCAGCCATATGAATTTGATATCAACATCCCTATGTTGGTTAGGGGCCCAGGTGTTCCAAAAAAAGAGGTTATTTATAATACAGTTCTAAATATAGACTTGGCACCAACAATTCTTGATATTGCTGGTGCTTCTCCTTTGTTAAATATGGATGGCAAATCATTTAGGGATGCATTAAAAACTGTTAACAAAACCAGCAAAAGAGGTTTTGTTGTGGAATATGTAGGTGAAGGAAATGATGCAACAGTTGACCCAGAATGCCATTTACCATCTGACAATGACATCAGTGTAAGTATATTCTGTATTGTAAAGAAACTTTTTTGTTAAGGTTACAGTCACTGACATTTGTTTTCTAATGGGAACTGAGCATTGTATATTACTGTGGATCATGGACTACTCCACTATGGGAAATAATAATCAAGGAAATAAGTTTAAGATTTTAAATTTTATTTTGCAGCAATGTGTACCAGAAGCATCCTGCAAGTGTCAGGATTCACGTAACAACACTTACAACTGTCTACGCTATGTGTCTTCTGCAGAGAATATTATTTACTGCCAGTTCAGTGATTCAGAGGTAATTATACCTTGTCATATTCCTTAAGTTCATGTATTATGTCAGTTGCTTTTGGATGTATTTAAAGTGCAATATTCCATTCAATCAGTTTCTGTGACAGAGGTTATAAATCATAATATTTAATACTGAAGTTCATAATTGAAAGTAAGTAATATCATAAAATGTGTTTTTAACCATCAGTTGTTTTCTTTTTTTTAACTTATGTATAAACTAGTTTCATCACTGGATAAAAGGTGTGAAACTGTTTATGGGGGGTGGGGGGGAGGGGGACATTGTATAAAGTTGTATATGGCGTATAACAGCAACAGTCAATTACCATGTAAAGACCAAAATGTGCCATATGTAACAACATGTAAAACTATGAGTACATACATATTTATTTGTTTACTGGGGTCATTTACATTGTGTATTGTATTGTATATGATGATACATATGGCACATTTTGGTATTTTGGTCTTTAGATTGTAAAGAACTGCTGCTGGGGACAGCCAGATTCAACTTTATACATTATATTTTTCTTAACTGTTTTACACCTTTTATCCAGTGATGATGCTTAAGAACCAAAAATAATTAGTACTTAAGGTTTTAATAAAATTACTGATGATTAGAAATGCATTTTATGAGATATCTATCGGTAATTGCTGTTAACAGTCATCTGACCAAAATATTGAGATGAAGTTGTTGAACAATGTTTTCAGGACTACATTCAGAAAACTGTTGGGATTTTTTCTGCATGGTATCTAGTTTCATGTGTATGTGAGGTAGAGGGGTGAAGGCATTTTTGTTCCGTATTTTAAATTTAAACCATGCCTTGAAAATAAGAATTATTCATTAATTATGCTCCACCATGAAGCACAATGCTTAGAAAAGTGGACCTGTAAATCAAAAATATACATTACTATAGAGAATTATAGAAGGAAACTTTCCTGGTGGGATACACAAATATAAAAAATAGAAAACGGATGACTTACCCAAAGGACAGGATCGTTGACAGACACAAATAAATCACACACAAACACACATACAAGCTTTCGCAACCGTTGGTCGCTTCTTCAGGAAAGGAGGAAGAAAGGAGAGGATACAGGTTTTAAGGAAGTGGAAAAGGAGTCATTCCAATCCCAGGAGTGGAAGGACTTACCTTAGAGGAAAAAAGGAAGGTAAACAAATACACACACATCCAGACGCAAACACACCTAGACAGACATTTGTAAAAAGCAAAGAAGTTTCTTTGCTTTTTACAAATGTCTGTCTAGGTGTGTTTGCATCGGAATATGTGTGAGTGTGTGTGTATTTGTTTACCTTCCTTTTTTTACCCAAAACTAAGAAGTTTCTTTGCTTTTTACAAATGTCTGTCTAGGTGTGTTTGCATCTGGATATGTGTGAGTGTGTGTGTATTTGTTTACCTTCCTTTTTTTCCCCTAAGGTAAGTCCTCCCACTCCTGGGTTTGGAATGACTCCGTTTCCACTTCCTTAAAACCCATATGCTTTTCTTTCTCCTCTCCTTTCTTCCTCTTTTTCTGAAGAAGCGACCAACGGTTGCAAAAGCTTGTATGTGTGTTTCTGTGTGATTTTATTTGTGTCTGCCGACGAGCCTGTCCTTTGGGTAAGTCATCCGTTTTCTATTTTTTATATTCCTTACTATAGAGATACAGCCATAATAAACTGCTGTTACAATACACATTTACAATTAAGTTGATAGAGGGGGGGGGGGGGGCACAAGTGAGGCAGAAAGACATATTAACTACTCTGAAACTTTGATTTATGGTGCTTTCCCAAGTTTTTCTGTCCACCATTAATTTTTTAATTTATCTTTATTGATTCAAGCCATGTTGTTCTAGATGTTGCTAATGCCCTCATACTTGGCCTCCATATTTCATTTAGGTATTCTCACATCTTACATCATCTTTAAATGTTCAAAACACTTCAACCTGTTCATCTCAATTCTATCATTCGTCTTTTCTACTCCACTTTCCTTCATAAAATCTTTATTGTTCATGCTGTCCCTCTTCATTTTTCCTAACATACATCTTTGATGTTCCATTTCCTAGCTTTTTATCTACTCTAGTCTTTGTCATTGTCTTCATTTTGACATGTGCACTGATGCAGTTGTAAAGTCTGTTTTGTACATTATGCTCTTACACTTCACTGGCTCCTCTCTTCCCCAAATATATCCCTCACAGAGGCACCATGGTAAAATGCAATGGTTTCTTATACCCTTCTTATAGTCTCCATATGCTTTTCTCCACACTACTTTTCATTTAAAATTTCTGTTTATTTTATTTGATTTTATTTAAATATATAACATTCCTAAACCAATAAGTTGTCAGTTTTATAATTTGGATCTGGAAACAGCTGAAGCATTAGTCATACAATGCTTAAAGAGTTTTAATTGTTATCTCTCTCTCTCTCTCTCTCTCTCTGACCCCCCCTTTCTCGCCCACCCCACCCCATCTTTCTTGGAATACTATCATATCATATGCCTTCACTGAGTAAAGAAATATGATCAGCATCAGTCTTCTTCAGTAATAGTTGAGACAATATGTACAAGAATGAGACTGTTTATGCTCATGATTTTAAAACTGACATAGTCAAAAATTTTATTTCAGCAATTTTGTTATTGTGACAACGCAGTAGGGTAACTTATCTTAAAACTTGAGATTATTCTCATTTCACCAATGATGATGATGATGATGATGATGAAGTGAGAGCATCTGAGGATGGCAACTAGTTCTGATGAAAGTGGCAATGAAATAAAATAGTTACAACATACAGAGTGTACATAGAGACCATGAACACTTTCAATTAATTATTGCACAAGAACCAAACATTGTACAGAAATCATACTGAGTGATGGAGTTCAACAAAAACAAGTGTGCAACTGCTGTTCAATGGATGTTTAGAGCCAAGTATCATAAGAAGCCACCAACAAGGAAGGCCATTTATCACCGGTACAACAAATTAGTTATAACTGGTTGCTTGTGCCTGGCAAAGACATCCCATTGTGAGTGAAGCAAATGTGGAGCACGTACAAGAGACATTCATAAGGAGTCGAAAGGAATTGGTGCATCACCCATTACTTGAACTCAAAATGGCTCCAATGACAGTGTGGAAAGTCCTGTGACAAAGCTGTCTATGAAACTGGAGCTAGAGCTGCAGCGGAGTAACAAAAAGACAAGCTTTTTGAGTTTTGTTTGCAGGTGCAACAATTGAATGAGGATGGTGATGGCTTTGTTGATTGCTAAATTTTTAGTGATGAAGCCACTTTTCACACTAATGAATAAGTGAACAGGCATAACTGTTGAATCTAGGGTACCAATCGTCCACACAAATGCATTGATTTGAGCATGATTCTGCAAAGGTAACTGTTTTTGTGTCTTTTCAGGTTGAAAACTGTACAGGCCATTCTTCTTCACCAAGAGTACTGTCACCGGATATTCCTAATTAGACATGTTGCAGCAATGGCTGATGCTTCAAATGCAATTAGACTCTCCATTCGTGTTTAAGAAGTATGGCACTCAAGCCCATTTTCATCATAAAGTTCATGGATGTCGGAACACGGAGCTGCCACAATGATGAATCAGCCATGCTACAGAAGAAGACAGCTCTTTCATGGCCTCCCTGATCACCATATCTTACTCAGTGTCTCTTTTTTCTGTGGTGACACATTAAAATTGTGGTGTATGTACTGCCCCTAACACATGATGTAGCAGAGCTCCAGAAGAGACTATGGGAAATGACTGCTACAGTCGACAATGCCATGCTGGGATAGGTATGGCAGGAATTTCATTACCCTATTGATGTCTGCCAGGTCACTCAGGGTTCACATATCGAATGTGCATATGCTGAGCTGCATGTTGTACCACAATGTGATCTACTTTGTTTCTGATCATAGTTTGGCAGTGGCTGTTCATACTAATGGACAACTGGTTAGTGATCATGCCAATCTAAAAATCTGTTCAGTGACTGCAACACTATTGTTAAATTACCTGCCTGCTTTCACATGTGGCTCAGCCTGTGATTTGGTAGGATAAACCTGTAATGAGACTGGAAAAGGAAGAGCTGGGTGGGTGGATTGGACATGTCTTCCCTTGGGTCTTTCACACGGATATGAGCCCTGTGTCAGGGAGATAGGGTTGAGGGTGGTGTAGGGATGAATTAGGATGTTACAGGATTGGGTGGGCAACAGAACAGAAGGATATTTAGTAGAATGTTTCTCATTTCTGGGCATGATGACAGAAAATTAAAATGTTGGTGATTGATGCGGTTTAGTTGTTCCAGTACAAGATAGTAGTGGGTGATATGGGGACTGCTATTTTGTGACAGGTTACCAGTGATGGAGATTGAATTTTGGATGTGTTGGGATATGGCATGAAAAATCTATTTGCAGACTAGGTCTTGGTAGTTCTTCTGTGAAGGCAATTGAAAGACCTTCAGCATATTGATAGTGTTCTTGTCATTGCAGATACACCATCCATGATTGGTTGAGCTGTAAGGGACAGATTTTTTTTTAAGTGTAACAGATGGCAGTTGTCAAAGTTTAGGTTCTGTTGGTGGTTGGTAGATTTAATGTCGATGGAAGAGTGCATGGGGCCATCAGTGAGGTCTAGGTTAACATCCAGGAATGTGGCATGGTGGGTTGAGGAACACCAGGTGAAGCAGATTGGGGAGAAGGAGGTGAGGTTTTAAAGTAAGGAGAATAAGGTGCTCTGGCAATGAGTCCAGATCATCAATAAACCTGAACCAGACTAGAGGTTTGTGGTTTTGGGATGCTAGGAAGGTTTTCACTAGATGGCACATATACAGGTTAACATAAGAGGATCTCATATGCGGGTGGCATGGGCGTGTTGGATGTTGCTTTATAGGGAGGCGACATCAACTGTGAAAAGTAAGGATGATGGTGGTAAAGGGGTAGGAATGGCTGAGGGTTGGTAAGGGAAGTGTTTGGTATCCTTTAAAGGGGGGGGGGGGTGGATTTTGGATAATTTTCATGAATCACAGTGACTACCTGACAGAAGGGCTCTGCCAACTTTCTTACTCTTCCACCTACAAGTGATGCCTGAATGACCCCATCCTAGAAGTCCAACAAGATCTCCAGTCACTGTTGAAATTATACGGCCCCTCCCAGAAGCTCTCTCCTGACTCCATCTCCCTCCTCTCCCCAACAGCATCCTGCACACCCACCTTACACATGCTCCCCAAAATCAAGAAACAAAATAATTCTGGACACCCAATTGTAGTTGGTTACTGTGCTCCTACCAGAAGAATTTCAGCCCTTATTGATCAACACTTTCAACCAATTGTCCAGCGACGAGCGTTCTTGTAGAAGCAGGGGTCCCTCCCCTATGATTCCGCCAACAACAGTTGCTGGCATCATATGTCACCAACGTTTGTGCCTCGCTAAATTGCCCTTTTTCCATCTTCTGCACTTCCCTCCCCACGGAGCGGGTAGGAGTGGGCTCTGTTTTGTCGGACTCTTTTTGCCAGTGTTTTGAGTGTAGTACTCTTCACCATACCAATTAACTCAATTATGGACTGCCTCCCGCCCAACGTTCCTGGTTCCCTCTTTGTGGACGATTTCACAATCTACTGCAGCTCTCAAAGAACATGTCTATTAGAGGACTGTCTCCAGCATTATCTTAACTGTCTTTATTCTTGGAGCATCGCAAATGGCTTCCGTTTCTCCAATGAGAAAACAGTGTACATCAACTTCTGGCAGTATAATGAGCTCCTTCCACCATCTCTACATCTAGGCCCCATTGCTCTCCCATTCGTGGAGACAACGCAATTCTTAGGACTAATGTTTGATAGGAAACTTTGTTGGTCTCCATCCGTGTCTTCTTTGGCTGGCCATTGTACACCAATGTCCTCCATGTTCTTAGTGGTACATCATGGGGAGCTAATAAAACCGTCCTTCTTCACCTTTTATCGATCCATAGTCCAATCGAAGCTGGATTATGGAAGCATTGTTTACGCATACACATGACCGTTCATCTTGTGCCGTCTTAACTCAATTCACCACAGGGGATTACGCCTAGCGATTGGAGCCTTCTATACCAGTCCTATTGAAAGCCTCTATGCAGAAGCTGCTGAATTACCATTGCACTATCGGCGTGGTATATTACTCTGTCGGTATGCATGCTGGCTGCTGTCACTACCCAAACATCCATCCTACCCATCATTTTTCAACGACTCCCTTGATCGCCAATATGGGGTATCTGTATCTGCACTGTTGCCTCCCAGAGTTTGTTTTCGTCGCCTTCTTCAGCAACTCGATTTCACCCTCCCTGAGACCCTTCAAATGGATGTAAGCCCAACACCACCGTGGCTTGAGACACAGGTTCGCGTCCACCTAAAATTCAGCTCGCCGCCAAAGGAGAGTACCCCGGATTCGGTGTATCGCGCAAAGTTTGTTGAACTTTGTTCTCAGCTTTATAATAACATCTTCATCTATACAGATGGCTCTAAGAATACTGATGGTGTCATATCTGCCTTTCTCATCAGGTTTGACAGCTTTCAATACAAGCTCATCAACCAATGCTAAAATTTCACTGTTGAGCTTTTTTCTCTCTATCAGGCAGCCCGATATGTTCATTTCCACCACCACCCTTCTTATGTCATCTGCTCAGATTCACTCAGTGCCATTCAGAGTCTTAAAGACCTGAATCCGGTCCATCCTGTTGTACTCAGACTCCAACGCTTCCTTCAATTGGTAGCTGAAGACGGCTTTCACGTTCGCTTCCTGTGGGTACCTGCCCACATAGGTGTGACAGGGAATGAGGCTGCTGATGCTGCGGCCAGGGCTGCCGCTGTCTTACCTCGGACAGCTACTGTTTGTGTCCCATCAAATGACATTCAAGGGGCTACTTGCAGGTGTATTGTTGCATCATGGCATCGGCTGTGGTCCTCACTTCAGGACAATAAGCTTAGAACCATAAAACCGATCCCGACAGCTTGGAAGACCTCCTCATGCCCAGCTGAGAATCGGTCATTGCCAGTTCAGCCACTGACACTTACTAACAGGTGACCCCCCACCAGTCTGTTCCTGCAGTCACCCAATGACGGAGCGCCATGTTTTAATCTTCTGCCCCAATTTTAATCATTTTCGTGTTGCAGTAAATCTGACGTCCACTTTGGAGGAAATTTTAGCTGATGACGCACAGGCAGCTGGTAGAGTTTTGCATTTTATACATATGACAAATTTTTCCAAGGACATTTAATTCCTTCTAATGATATTTTTTAACCTTCATTTAAGTCAATCTAGGGTCAGCATCGGGTGCTAATGACCACTGCAGTTGAGTGCCCTAAAACCACAAAAATAAAAAAACCTCCCCACAATGACCCAGGTCAGGTCTTCCAGTTGCAGCCCAGGTTCACTCGAGTCCCTTCCCCTCCCTCCCTCCATCCCTCCTTCCACTGTCCTACCCAATTGCCTCCTTGGTCCCTTCCTCATTTGTGGCTCTACATAGATTGGCATGTGACTCCAAAGCCTCAGTTACACCAGCAAGACTTCATCGCCAGTTTGCGGCTCTTACCAATATGTTCCACAATGCAAAAATGGTCTACACCAAAGGTTCTGTGTTGAATGGCCGAACTGGATTTGCCTATATCCACAGTGAACATCATTCTCTGCCTTGTGGGAGCAGTAGTTTCACTGCAGAGCTGGTCACTATTTATCGTGCTCTAGAGCACTTCTGTTCAAACCGTAGGGAGTGCTTTGTCATCTGCAGTGACATTCTGAGTGGCTTGCAAGCACTTGACCAGTGTTTCACCAAACAACCTTTGGTGCAGTGTATTCAAGATTCAAGTTTCCCCTCTCAGCATGTCTGGTTGTTCTGTGGTCTTTGTCTGGACTCCAGGGCACATCGGCATACTAGGGAATGAATGTATTGATTACTTCACAACCTCTGGAAGTTGGTCTCATGGAAATGGACCTTAGGTTGGCACTAAACTGAAAGGTGTATGGAGGTTGGAGCTCGGAATGGTCTGCTTGGAAGCTTTCCACTGTCAAACTATCCACAGCCACGTGGAAAACTTCATTGAGGTCCAAATGTTGGGACTCGGTTGCTCTTGCTCCTTGTCTCCATATTGGGCATACTTGGTTTACTCATAGCGATCCACTTTGCCGTGACACTCTGCCCAAGTTTCGCTATGGTGCCGTATTTACAGTAACCCATGTACTGATGGACTTTCCCAATTTTGTGACAGTCTTTTAATCTTTCAGTGTTCTCCCTTTAGTGCTATGTGATGATGCCTCCATGGGTGAGTCTGTGTTATGTTTTATCCATGCAACTGGTTTTTATCATTATTTTTAATGGAGGGAGCTTTATCCTGATATATCAGGTTCTATCCCCCCCACCAACACTTTTAAATAGTTTTCATCATTTTGTGTCTACTGAATAGCGGTTTTTAGTGTGAGCAGCATGGCTGACTCATCCTTTATTATCCCAATGATCAGCCAGGGTATTTTGCTGTAAATTTTAGTTTTATTACACACTCCATTATCTGTTTTGTGTTTTCCTCATTTGTGTTAGGGAAATGTTCATTGCTGATCTGTAACCATTGTGGGTTTCCCTTCTGTGTGTTCAGAGCCAGAGTTTCTTTTGTTTACATCACAATATAAAGTCTTCTCTAGGAACAGGGGACAGATGATCTAGTAGTTTCATTCCACCACCACCAACAACTACAATGACAAGGATGACAACAACAACAAACCATTTGCCTAAAATCTATACTCCCCCATATAGCTTTTATTGCTTTGAGCACAAACGAGAAACTAAATTACAGAAAAATACAAAGAGTGAACAAGATTGTCTGTGCGCTCGTCAACACAGAATAACATTGGCCTTCACTGTACATTTACTGTGACTCCCACACAGCCCCTCCTTGCTAGAACGGTGCTCCAGGGATGTAAGGGTGTTTATATTTCACTTGGCGACCAGCTCTTGTGTGTACTGAGGGTGTTGCTAGAACCTTTTGCCTTCCCGTTGCAAGCAGTGATGGTACCGCTTCTTCTTGAGGTACCGATATAGCATCATCTGTGTCCAGTAGGATGGAAGGTAACACTTCATACTCAGCATCTATCTCTTCATCATTTGGTAACGTATGGAGGTTTGAACCACTCAATGACACCACTTGTCTCTTCCCGTTTTGATCTATATGCGTGGTATGATCATCCCAGGATAGCACTCTGTAGGGCCCGAATATGGGGGCTGCAGTAGTAACTTGACAGTGTCTGTACATCTTTATGCATGAACATCGTTCTTGCTCCATGTCTTGAGACAGTGGCTGGGTGAAGTCTAGTCATATGCTTGTACACCATCTGAAGTACACATGGTAATTCAGTCTGTTTTGAATCGGTATGATCGGCAAAAAAATTACGAAGACAGTTGTAAGGGCTCTCCATCAATTAGTTCTGTGGTCAATGTTCCTAAATTTGTTTTTAATGCTGTACAAAGACCCGACAAAACCAGTGGCAATGCTGATGACACATTAACGTGGCTTTTAATGTTCTATGCCAACATTCCACCATTCTGTTGCTTGCTGAGTGGTAAGCTGTTGTATGGTGATGATGGAAACCACAGAGGTTGGCCAATTCTGAGAACAACTTTGACTGAAATTGGCACCCATGGTCAGTGGTGACATGTAAAGGGCAGCCGAAATGTGAAATCCATGATGAAAGGAATACTCTTGCCACTGTTTCCACAGAAATGTCTGATAATGGAATTGCCTCTGCCCTTCTGGTGAAATGGTCCACTGCAGTGAGGAGGTAACGGTATCCCACTGAAAGCGCCATAGGTCCCACAATGTCCAGGTGCACATTTGTGAAACATTGTGTCGTAAGTCGTAAGTCTCCTACCGTTTTGTGCACATGTTGTCCAACCTTGGCCCGCTGACAGTCTAAGCATGCTTTTGCCCAACTATGGAAATCCTTTTTTATGTTTGGCCAGACGAATCTGTCTGTCATCAGTTTGATGCTAGCATTTATTCCCGGATGAGCCATGGATACTGTCAAATAATTGCCATCGCAATCTCTCCGGTACAAACAGTTTTGGTTTTTCTCGTGAAACATCACACCAAACTCACAAATGTTTACCAGCAGGTTGTATTTGTCACATATGCAGTCCAGATGTACTATTACAATGAAATTCAACGAGTTGTTGTTCTGTTTCTTGTGCAGCAGCTAACTCTTTGTAGTCAATAGCCTGAGATATCGATTCTAACCGAGAAAGATAATCTGTCACTACGTTCTCGGCTCCTTTTATATGCTGTAGGTCTGTCATGAATTGGGCGATGAATTCCAGTTGCCTAAACTAGCAAACAACTGTCCTTGTTACTACTGAAAGCAAAAGTAATTGGCTTGTGATTTGTGAAAACCGTGAATGGTCTGGCTTCCACTTGTGGCCAGAAATGTCTGATAGCTTCGTAAATTGCCAGCAATTCTCTATTGTAAGCACTCCATTGAACTTGTCATGACATAAGCTTACTGGAGAAGCAGCCCAGAGGTTGCCAGTGGCCATTGACATACTGGTGTAGAGGTGCGCCTATGGCTTGTTGGCTAGTGTCCACAACAATCGCCAGTCACGCCTGAGGAACTGGGTATGTCAATATGATTGCCTGATGCAGACATGCCTTGATCTTATCAAATGCGATCAATGTATCTGGTTTCCACTGCAATAATTACATATGGGAAATGACAATTAGAAGTAGATCTCAGTTTTCAAGACTGTTTACCATGGACGTTTGTATTTGTTGAGGTTTCAGATGCAATATTGGGTGAAGATTTCTTGTTTCATTAAGCAATTGAAGTAGCGATTGACTCATCGAGCATTCACAGGGGTACACAGTGTACTAAAGGCACCCTAGGTAGAGGCCATCAAATGCGGTCTGGCTCTTGCTCGTTCCCGCCAGCTAGAGCGCCTGGCGAGATCGCCGCACCCGGGAGCCGGCCGTGCCTGGAACGCAGTCTCGGAAGCGAGGTGACTCGGTTCTCCCGATTGCCATACAGAACAGCCGACAGCAGTGTGCATGTGCACGACCACCCATCCTCACTGCGACGCCTGTCTGGCACACGCCTACATTGGACTGCGTTCACACTGCCGGCCAGGCCGAAACTGAAGAAAATGTGGATAATCCATGTTCCGATTTTCATGACGACAAAAACAATGATGGTATATAAGACCATCCCACATCACTTTATCAACCACTTTTTTTTCTTACAAGCTTTGCCTTATCTGTAAACTACTTTTCATTCCGCCCGAGTTTTTGGTTTTGTAATGCTCCTCACTCGATTTTTATGAAAGTATGTGGTTTAAAAATCTGACTTTTGGACTCATGATAGTGTAACATCTTAGCTTTCGAATAAATATTCATATTTTCATATTTTGTAACAGTCATTTTAAAACAATGGTATTTGTCAGGTACATGCACTTGATTTACAAATCATGTATTCATAAAGTTAAATCCTTATAAGGGATGCTGCAACTTATGGCCATGGGGGTACGTGAGGTGTGCCAGTTTTATGTGGGACATGCTGAACTGTTTCAACTCATCTCCAGTTTCAAAGAACTCTATGCAATTCTCAGAGTATTTATTTATTTTGTTAAGAAGCTGTTTGTCAGCTCCCGGCGTGCATTGTGAACATGCAGGCTGGAAGAGTGCGCCGATTAGACTGAGGTAGCTCAGCTCAGCCCGGCCAGCGTGATGTGAAGGTGGGAGCACTGAGGCTCGAGACTCGCCCCGTCCCGATGTGTCTTGATCTCGCCAGTGTGACGACATTCTTTCCCCTCCACGTGGCCTCAGCCGGCGAGAGTGAGCTGCGAGCAGAGTGGGAACCGAGCGGGAGTGGCGGCCGTTTTGACTGGCTCTAACCCTAGGATGAGGTTCTCAGCCTATGTTTGATGACAGACATGGACTGACACAACAAGTAGCAAACTGTGAATCTGTGCCGTGTGTGCAGCCAGTTAAGCATAACACAGTCCATCACTTGAGCTACACCCGGTTAATCAGTATATCAACATCCACACCAATTAGCTCCTGATCATTTCACTGCACCGAAGGCAGAATTTGAAGAACTATTATGTTTGGGAATCATCCATAGATCTGACAATCCATGGGCATCACCAATTCCTTTCATAAGGAAGACAGATGGGATGCGGGGACTATCAGACACTCAATAGCCGTACCATTCCTGATTAATATTCAATACCATATATTAGGGATTTTACAAATGCACTGGCAGGCACAACAGTTTTTAGTGTTATTGATTGTCAAAAAGCGTATCACCAGATACCTGTCACAACTGCTGATATTCTGAAGACAGCTGTCACAACACCATTCGGTTTATCTGAATACCTCTGTATGCCGTTTGGTCTGAAAAATGCGGCACAAACTGGGCAACAGTTTATCAGTGAAGTACTGAAAGACTAACTGTACTGTTTTGCATGCCTTACTGACATCCTTTTTTTTTCTGAATTAGAGGAATTGCATGAACTACATCTAAAGAATGTTTACCAATGCATTGACAGATACAGAATTTTGGTAAAGGAAACAAAGTGCTTACTTCGACAATGTCAAGTGCCTCTCTTGGGTTATTCAGTGACAGCTGCCGGTATCAGTCCACAGCAAGATAAGCTTACCCTTATCGAAGAGATGGCTCACCCTGTTGATTATCAGCAGCTACACCAGTTTCTTGAAGAAGTTAATTTCTATAGACAACATCTATCAAATGCAGTGGCCATACAGACACCTTTGATGTCAGCACTAGCTGGCACAGATGCTGTGGGCATTTGATTTGCTGCTCATATCTGGCAACTCGGTGTCGTCAACTAAAGTTCGTAGATGTCTCCAAAATTCTGAAGGAGACCTATCTCCTCTCTTGTCATCCTAAAGTGCTTGTTAATGTGTTGTTCCACTGGCTGATGTAACCGTTCAAGTAGTAAATGTCTGAAATGCATATACTTCTGCATCACTGGTGGGTGAAGTATTATATCTGCGCCAATCGTTGCTGCTTTATTGTCGAGTGCACTAATGGCAATCATAAATTTGGTGTTTTCATTTCAATGCCGTGATGCAGAAAAGTGAGGTCAAGCATTGTAAACCATAATTCAGGCTTATCAGGAATGAACTGTGATGGGCGAACATTCATCTTACAACTGTTATCCGCGGAATGGCTGTTCCTTGATGCTACAGAAAAATTCAATACAGCATTTTCCTGGATCTCAATTTCACGGTGCAAATCTTCAATGTGTTTTAACAAAGCTTTGTGTTGATCCAGAGTACTGTGTTTTGCACAAGCATGCCAATTTTGCAGTACATGATACTGTGTTATGTTGCATTTGCTCGTATAAGACTGAATGCAATATACGGGGTCACCAACTTAGCAAATTACAGTTTAGTTTTACTACTAAAGATAAAATCTAGTTGTGAGGTATAGCTTTTATTGCTTTTAACGCACACAAGAAACTAATTTACAGAAAAATACAAAGAGCAGTCCTTTAAAAAGCAAAGAGTAAACAAGATCGTCTGTGCTCGTCAGCACAGAATAACATTGGCTATCACTGTACATTTACTGTGACTCCTACAGTGGGTTACATATTTTATTAATTGAAAGGTGACTTCTGCTTAACTAGTCCTTGTAGGGATGAATGTACGGATCACTTACTGTAGGATCTGTAACCTTTTTGTTGCAATAACTATTTCAGTTACGAATTCTGATATAGCTTATAAATATTTGCCAGACAATAACATGGTATCAGATCTTTGTCATTTGTTCAATTATTCTTTCTAGTCAGCTATTTGAAAATACCTCATATATTTACTCATAATTTCAGTTTTGATGCACTTGAAACACACCATTTCATCTATTCACAAAAGGATTTTAGTTTGAATCCATTTACAACACACTGTTTTATACCTTTACATTCATTTGGACGGTTTTCTTTTTGTTTGACTCATTTTTTAATACTTTAGTTTTCTTTCTATTTCAGATCTTCAAAGAAGCCTACAACCTTAATTTGGACCCATATCAGTTAACAAATCTGGCGTACAACTTATCCTCAGATCTAGAATCTTGGTATGTGGAAACATTAAAATATCTGTCATCATGTAAGGGTTGGAAATGTAATTCATTGGTGAACAGATGACATTTAAAAAATCAGTGGAGATCATTCACTAAGGAACTATTGTTGGAACTGTTGATGTAGTAGCACATAGTAAGTTAGAGTTCACCAGCATGTAGAATTACTATTATTTTTCAGTATATTGGCTCTTAGAATGAGCCATATACAGTCTACCCACACTTATCAGGTGGGTAAGTAAAACTCACTGTAAAATTGAATGAAAATTAATTTGATCATTTCTCATTGTTGTTTGTCATTTATGTTAATAAATTCTACAACAGAGTTAACACAAAAATGTGCACACCATACATTGATTTTAATGTAAATTCTACATTTTTTATATGAACACCTGATAGATTTGAATGAAATGAACTTGCAGGAACAGATCTTGAACCTTCATGTGCATTGATAGATTTCTTCCCACATGCCAATAGTTGTGTGAGGTATTGTGTAGAGCTCGTGTCAAATTTCTACTGCAAGGAAAATAATGGAAATTTGCCAGAAACAGGGGAACATTCAGAAGATTCAGATAGCTTCTGGTAGCAATATTAAGGGCATCACACAATTTAAGGAGTTGTACAACTGTTTTAAATATGTGCAGTAATGTCATAGTGAAGCTGACTACTTTCCTTGACTCCTAATATGTAATTCACAATGAGTGTGCTTCGCAGGGTCAATTAACCACAAAAGAGTACTACAGGGCTGTCCTTTGTCACCAATGTCATTTTGTGCTGTGCAAGGGATAGGACTTTCTAATATGAAAGTGGCACCTCCATCAGGATAACACTTTAGTTCATTCTGCACACTTGATTCAGCACCGCGGTGGAGTGGCAAAGTGCATTAGGTGCTACACTCCGATGCAAGAGTCCATTCTCTGTTGGGGGTTTGAATCCCCCCTCGGGCATGGATGTTTGTGTCATCTTTAGTATAAGGTTGTTCATAAGTAGTTTGTAAGTTTAGGGACTGATGACCCCACAGTTAAGTCCCTTAAGCTTAACAAACATTTGAACATTTTTGATTCAGACTTATTTGATCTAATAGTGACTCCCCTGGTTCAACAAGCTCTCATTATTGTATTGATATTGTCCCCTGTGACTTTTATAGGCCATTGAAAGGATTTCAGTTTCAGACAATAGTGGACATTATGACGAGACAGCCAAACTGAACACCATTCCAAAAGAACTTTTCTTGCCATACTTCCAATAATGGTGGCAGATTAATCAGTCCGTAACAGGGGGAGTAAAATGATGAAATGTATTATAGACGAAAAATTCCTAGCAGGAAAAATATATAAGTAAAAAATAGATGAAGATTACTCACCATGCGAAGGAGCACAGGTGGTGATAGTAGTACGAATAAGATTACTCAAATAAGATTACTCACCAGGCGAAGGAGCTCAGGTGTGATATTAGCACAAATAAACAAAACACACACACACAAACACACAAACACAAGCTTTCGCAACCCAGTTGCTTCTTCAGGCAGAAGGGAAGGAGAGGGAAAAGGAAATGATGATGGTTTTAAGGGAGTGGGTAAGGAGCCATTCCAATCCCGGGAGAGGAAAGACTTACCTTGGGGGAAGAAAAGGAAGGTAAACAAATACACAGGAAACTTTTCTGGTGGGATAGAAAACGGATGACTTACCCAAAGAACAGGCTCGTCGACAGACACAAATAAAATCACACACAAACACACATACAAGCTTTCGCAACCATTGGTCGCTTCTTCAGGAAAAGAGGAAGAAAGGAGAGGAGAAAGGGAAGGATATGGGTCTTAAGGAAGTGGAGAAGGAAAGGAGTCATTCCAATCCCAGGAGTGGAAGGACTTACCGTAGGGGAAAAAAGGAAGGTAAACAAATGAGACCAATTGTGAGCACAATAGGAGCGCCAAAAGGCAAACTTGTGAAGCTCTTGATGTTAGTTTTGAGTCCACAGGTTGGCATATGTGAACATCTCATCAAAAACTTGGCACAGTTCATAGAACAGATTAGGAAACTCAGTGTGTCCAACTTGGATCTCATGGTCAGTTTCTATGTTGTTTCACTTTGCACCAGAGTTCCACTGGAGGACTCGCTGCAACTCAATGAGAAGAAAATTTGGGCCCTCCTTCACAAAAGTATTTAATTTTGTGTTCACATCTATCTATTTTCTTTTTTTGACAGAGATTACTACGAACAAACTGATGGCATGCCCATGGGCAGTCCACTGTCACCTGTGATTGCCAACTTATACAGGGAGGAATTTGTGGACCAGGCACTAGATACAGCACCAACGAAACCAACAGTTTTCTACAGATATGTTGATAACACATAAGTCATTTTGCCTCACGGGAAAGACAAACTTCAGGTTTTCTTGTAACACCTAAATGTCATCCACAGCCAGATTGAGTTTAACTTGGAAGTGGGGCCAAGTGGTCAGCTGCCTTTCTTGGATGTTCTGGTATGCAGAAAACCATTCATAACATTGGGACACAGTGTTTATCTGAAGAAAACCCACATGGACCAGTACCTTCACATCTCTAGCCATCACCATCCAACCCAAAGGGAAGGGGTTCTAAATATGCTGCTGTACAGTGCTTCTGTGATCTTTTCACAGATGGGGGACGCAATGGACTGAGGAGGTGGATACACAATTCAACAGAGAGAGAGGAGGAGGTGATTGGCAGAGGAAGAGGAAGGTTAATGTAGGAGGAAGAGGGGTAGGAGGAGATGAACAGAAAGATGAGAGGAAGAAATTGACAAAGAGAGAAGGAAAGAGAAGGTGGACAGATAGAGGAAATGGGAAGGAGAGATGGACCAGCTTAAAACTGGAATAATAAGACCTAGTTGATGCCAAGTTTTAACTAGTCATAATATAAAATGGTATTTATTTTGCACTTAATACTGCAGCTGCACAGCAGGCTTACTGCTGTGGTGAGCTATTACATGCTGCTCCTGCACATGTAGACAGATACTTCAACAACCTCTCATATTCACTCACTACATCTACACTTAGCTGATATGCTAAGTTGTTTAGTTGATCAGGGTCTTCATTGATGTCATATGCTTCCTTGAAAGCCTGAAAATCAAACAAAAATCAATCAAATAATTAAGTCTGCACAGTATCTGTAACATGGAAGACAAAAATTCATGCACTAATATCTTGATTGTAAAAGTTCCTTAGAAACGACTGTAAACAGGACTTTGTAATTCAACATAATTTTCATCAAGGAGTTAATTTGAAATATTTTTGACACCACAGGTGGTTGTCATGTCACAGTCACTATAAAATCAGTTTTAATATACAGGGTGTACATAAAATCTGGGAACACTGGCAATTATTTATTGCGCTAAAAGCAAACATTGTACAGATATAATACATGTTGTTTTGAAGAGAAGTCTTGCAAGTTTTCTTTCCCATGTATACTGCTACAGCATACTTTTGTAATTTGCCGACAATCAGCACTAGTTGCAAATATGGCAAGATCAGGTGTGGAGCAAGCTTTCTGTGTATTGACAAAAACAAGTGTGCTACAGCTGTTCAATGGATGTTTAGAACCAAATATCATAAAAAGCCACCAACAAGAAAGGCCATTTACCACCAGTACAACAAATTTGTTATGACGGGTTGCTTGTGCCCGGCAAAGAAAAGCAGGCGTCTCAGTGTGAGTGAAGTGAATGTGGAATGCATACAAGAGACATTCATAAGCAATTGAAAGAAATTGGTGCATCATGCATCTTGTGAACTTGAATGGCTCTAATGACAGAAGCTGTCTATGAAATCATTCAAATTGGAGCTAGTGCAGAAGCTGAATGATGGCAACAAAGACAAGCATCTTGAGTTTTGTTCGCAGTTGTAACAACTGAATGAGGATGGAGAGTTCATTGTTAATTGAATTAATTTTAGCGATGAAGCCACTTTTCACAGTAACGGGGATGTGAAAGGGCATGAATGTTAAATCTGGGGAGAAAGCATCCACAGAAATGCATTTAATTTGAGCGCGATTCCCCAAAGGTAAATGTCTTCTGTGCCTTGTCACATCGAAAACTGTAAGTGCCATTCTTCTTTACTGAGAGCACTGTCATTGGATATTCCTACTTTGACACACTGCAACAGTGGCTGATTCCTCAAATGCAGTTGAACTCTCTGTTTATCTTTCAGCAGGAAGGGGCCAAGCCCATTTTTTTCGTGAAGTTCATGACTAGCTGAACATGGAGCTGCCACATCAATGTTCAAATGTTTGTTAAGCTTATGGGACTTAACTATGGGGTCATCAGTCCTTCCACATCAATCGATTGGCCATGTTACA
This sequence comes from Locusta migratoria, assembly GCA_026315105.1. NCBI lineage: Eukaryota > Metazoa > Arthropoda > Insecta > Orthoptera > Acrididae > Locusta > Locusta migratoria. Next base: position 254,229,210 of record CM048745.1, on the reverse strand, counting down.
AAAGGAGACAACTTTCATCAAATGGCTTTCCAAATCACCAGATCTCACTCAATGTGATTTTTTTTTCTGTGGAGGCAGATTAAAGATCTGGTGTGTGTACCATCTCTACCACATGAGGTAGCAGAACTCCGAGAGAGAATACAGAAAGTGACTAGCACAGTTGATGATGCCATGCTGGGACAAGTATTGCAAGAATTCCCTTTCCGTATTTGTTGTAGCATAAAGTCAGCACCACATTCCAGATGTAAGAGAACAATTGTGGAAAAGGCAGTCATCGACCAAAAGCCAATAGCAAGAGGGCACCACGCATCCTAGAGGAAATAACCAAAGATGCGCGCCCTCTACTCAGGCTGTTACTGGACAGCTATGAAGACAGAACTAGGACAGTATTAAGTGAGAACGCAGCTACGAACTTAGCAGTAATTAGGTCACAGCTCTTCTAGCATCATACGGACACCGCTGCAAGAAGCAAGAAGAGAGAAGAAACAGACATATGTTCTAAAGTTGAGTATTATACTTGTCAGTCAATAAATATCTTTTAATACTAACTACATCAATGTTTTATATGTCAAAGGATCCTGCACTGGTACCTTTATTGACCACCAGACTGGGACGAGTACTAAATGAAGGCAACGAGGTCACAATAGTATTGATACATTCTGAGTCACTCATGCTTCACATATTTAATGTTCGTAAAAAATCTTTTAGAGTTTCTCTTCAAAATGCAATATGTATGGCATCTATACCATGTTTAGTTCATCTGTAATAAATATTTGAAAGTGTTCCCAGACTAGTTTCAACAGTCTGAGTCATAATTCTTAAACACATAAAGAATTATTTGACTACTGAAATTTCACAAAATTGGAACATTGTTTTGAATAAAGGCTAACATGATTCTTCTAAATTACCACGAAGAACACATTTAGACCCTTAACAAATTATTGGTATTGTGCTATTCAGTCCAAAGACTTGTTTGGTGCAGCTCTCCACTATACCCTGTCCTGTGCAAGCTTCTTCATCTCTGAATATGAATGGCAACCTAAATCATTTTGAACCTGATTACTGTATTCCTCTTTTCACAGACCCCAAAGTTATAAAACTGAAAATAATACAGATTTATTCTACACAGTTCTACACACAGAATGGTTTGTAGAAACATTGACTGTTGCTTTTAGTTGTAGATTCTTGGTGATGAATTTGACTTCATCATCTAAAGTTGTGGTTATTTTGTGATCCAATAAAGATATCCACATTTTTCTCGGTGTTTGTATCTATTAACAGAGTCACATATGACTTCTAAAAACTTCTAATTATTTATACACTTTATACATTACAAAATAAAATTGACTTTACTACAGTATATTTGTGTGTCACTCCACATGGTCAGAATGAAAGGACACCACCAACAACTGTTCAAATTAACCACACCAAAATGGATGCCAAAGATCCTGCCTTCCAAAGATAAGAGTATAAGACATTATTGATTGTGTTTCAGTTACAAGGTTGGTAGATTTCACCAATATTGAATAGAATTATGTAACAAAAATTATAAATAAAGTTTAATATATTACTATTAGATGGAAGGAAAGAGCTGCAGCTTAGGAATAAAATACAGACATGCGTGCACTAACACACACACACACACACACACACACACACACACACACACACACACACACACACAATCACTCAAAATATGAGAGGTTTAGGATAGAGAGGTAGGAACTGTTGGTTGTGGAAGAATGGGGAACAGTTCCCCTTTTTTCCACGCCCACCAGTTCCAACCTCTCCTGTGCTGTATCCATCCCCACCACCATGCTTCCTATCCCCCCTCCCCTCCCATATTTACACACCACAAAGCATGATTCGGTGTGTGGCAGCCAGAGATGTTGGTTGTGTGCCTGTGTTGTGTGCCTGTGTGATTGCGTGACTGTTCTATTTTCTGAAAAAGGCTATGACCGATAGCTGAAGTGTTGTATGTGTGTGTATCTTTTTTATTTGCCTGTCACAGCTCATCATCGCTTCTGTGCGGTGAGTTGCAAACTGTCCTTATTAGTATGTAATTGTTAGTTCCAATCTGGACTATCCATTATTGAATATATTCCTTCAAAGAGTGACAGATTAGCAGATGTGGTCAGTTTCATTACAATCTTCTGGTCTCCCTCTGCAATTTTTACCCCACACACTTTTCCCCAATGATAATATGATGATTCCCTTGTGTCTCAGAATATGTCCCATCAATTGATCCCTTCACTTAGTCGGGATATGCCACAATGCCTTTTCTACCCAATTCTGTTTAGAACCACCTCATTAGTTTCGTGACCTACTCACCTTCAGTATTCGTCTGTAACACCATATTTCCAAAGCTTCTACCATCTTTTTGTTTGAACTCCATATTACACTCCTTTACAATGCTATACTCCAGACAAATGCTTTCAGAAAGGACACCCTAACATTTAAATTAAAATTGGATGTCAACAAAGTTTGCTTCTTCAGAAATGCTTTGTTTTTTTCAATAGCCATTCTGTATCTTATATCTGTTCTTTACTTTGGCCATTAGAAGTTATTTTACTACCCAAATAACAAAACTCATCTACTACTTATATTATCTCATAACCTAATCTAATTCCTTTAGCATCACCTGATTTTTCTTACACTTCATTCCATTACCCTTGTTAATATTCAACTTGTACTATCCTTTCAAGACACTGTTCATTCTGTTAAATTTCTTTTCCAGGTTCTTTGTTCTCTGAGAGAATTACAATATCATCAGCAAACTGCAAAGTTTTTATTTCTTCTTCATGAACTTTAATTCTTTCTCCAAATCCTTGCATTTCTTCACAGCTTGTTCACTGTATAGATTCAATAAACGGAGGAAAGACTACAACCCTCTCTTACTCGCTTCCCAACTACAGAATCCCTTTCATGCCCTTTGACTCTAATAACTTCTGTCTGCTACAAGTTGAATATAACTCATCTCTCCCTATATTTTACCCATGTTACCTTCAGAATTTGTAAGAGGGTATTCTAGTCAACATTGTAAAAACTCTCACAGCTCCACAACAGCTTAAAAACATTAGTTTGCATATCCTTAACAATTTTCTAAGTTAACTCATAATGTGTTATCTCATGTGTTCCTACATTCCTCCTAAATCTTAACTGATTTTGCCCAAGGTCAGATTAAACAAATTTTTCCATTCATCTTTAAATAATTTTTGTTAGAATTTTGCATACTTGATTTACCGTATTTGCTTGTATGTAGGCTGCACTTTTTTCCCCCAAATTTTGGTGTTCAAAATCTGATGTGGCCCATAATCAGTACTGAGTCTCTCCCCCCCCCCCCCCCTCCAAACTCGCTCCTTTTCCCTAAGTCATTACTTTCAAAAATTAAACACTCACTTTTATTTTAGTTTGAGAAACGTAATAAACTAGATACTCTTCGAAAATGCTACAGTAACAGTTTCGCAGAACTGCATCTAAGTTTTTGTACACATTTACAGAAACGGTGTGGGAATTCGTGGAAGTTGTTATTTCGATATAAATCGAATGGTGTCATTCTGTACCACAGCCAACAAAAGTTGATGACTGGTTTTTTAACACGTCCGTGCGGCCTTAATTAAAACAGTACATAATACATACTTCCTAAGTACACAACCAGTTTTAATTTGATGTAGTCAATGAAGCTTGTCTTCGCCATAAAAGTTTAGTGTATGTCGCGAGTGATTTTACCATGATGTTGGTATGGTAATGCCTACCGCGAGCAGAGATGGGAGTTTTAAGATAGCAGAACAACTGATTTGTGTACTTAATGCCGATGTTAAGTTCCAATGCTACTTTTTACTACAACCAGATTCACTGGTTTCACATTTGTTAGGAGTTATTTCCATGAAACAATCTACATCAAACTTGGGGCTATTTTGCCGTCCTGCAACTAAATCATTTCTGTTGTAACAGTAAAACCACAGTTTCTGTTTTGAATTACGAAATCAAACAAACATGGGGATATTTACATTTTAGCCCTTGAAATGCACAATGACTCTTCGAAAACATTTTAATAGTTTGTCCTCATTTACACACTAGCGTCAAACTTTTTTTCGTCAGCGTCAAATATACGTCGAACCTTCTATTTTCCATGTCCTTTACTGTGATTGGGCAACCTGAATATTACATTCGGCAGTGTAAAGGCCAATTCACACTGTCCGTCACGTCAACGTCACGTCACGGCACTGTCACGTCAGGTTGTACTCACTACGTTTACATGCAACACATCTCCCGGAAGACGAAAACCGATTTTCGTAAACCGTTCTTCGCTGTCGTGTTTACATGGCATAGTCTGAATCAGATTTCTGAGCTCACTTAACATGGCGGCTGGAAAACAGCTGATTCAGTTCCGTATTTAGTCTGCACAATCGATATTTTTCTTTACTTAAATACACAGATTTATGTTCACTCTAATATTTATACTTTTATTTCACATTAGAAAATATCACTCTTTCCATATATGCCGAAAATTCGTAAAAAGGAAAACACAATATGACAAGCCAAGAACGCTTCAAAACCGGTTACGTTTACATGGGCATGAAAACTGATTGTGAAACTGGAAATCTGCTTTAGAGAAGCGGATTTCTAGAATCGATTTTGGAGTGTTTACATGGCCAACCAAAAGCGGAATTGTGAAATTGGTTTACGAAATCCGGTTTTGGAAGCCCATGTAAACGGGGTGATTCACACTGTCCGTCAATGTCCGTCACATCAATTCGCCCATCTCAGTACGCAATGATGAAATTGAGGTTATGAGTGGCGATCTGTTATGTAGAAAGTCATAGTTTAATACCAGAATTGCTGGAACAACAATGGTAAATGTTATTGGCAGTCAAAGAAAACTTTACAGTGTATGTTTTTGGCCAAATTACTGAGAACTGAAACAACATTTCAAAACATCGATATATATTTTCAAGCAAAAAAAAAATAAACATATGAAAACATCAAACAATACTTATAACAGCATAAATAGTGCCTGTTTACTTTATCCATTACGATTTGCCTGCTGACATTGTTAATACTGTCGTAAACAACTGAATTTTTGTCTTTCATTAGAGCTGACTTTTTCATTTAAAATGTTATTTAATGAAAAATATGTAATCAAATTGCAATCTTATTCAAATAAACAATTTGCTTCAGTCTTTTCTGTTACAATGTTATGTAACATAAACCATGTTTTTGGATTGAGATATCTGACCTCAATTTTAGTGGGACACACAATTGACAAAAATATTAAAGTTGTCATGAAACATTTGAGATTTACCCCTAAAACGAAGTATAACAACAAAGTAAAGATGAATAAGAGACATTTGCATATAAACAGTGCAATAGTCGACTGCAACATGTAGTTTGCATGACGAAAATAGATTAACTTCCAACGTTAGCAGATGGCCGTTCCATCAAAACATTCTTATCGAGAAACCTTGATGTGACGTGACGATTCGGTGACGGACAGTGTGAATGCCGCCATTAGAAGTACATTGCGGAATGTTCTGACGGACGGTGAAGTGATGTGACATGACGTGACGGACAGTGTGAATTGGCCTTAACTCATACGTTCGTTTCCCACTACCACGTACAAGCCAAAACATTTGTGGTGTAAACTCATATGTTCGTTTCCTGCTACCTCTTACAAGCCAAAAAATCTTCTCTCTCTCTCTCTCTCTCTCTCTTTCACACACACGCACACACACACACACACACACACACACACACACACACACACACACACACACACGCCTATGCTATACAACACTTGAAAAGCCCGGTAATAATATGCCTTGGTTCGGTGCCCAGATCGTCACTTGGAGCACCCAGATAGTTCTGTCTACTTGCTTTCTTAGTCGGTTGATTTACAGTATTGCATATTTGTTTTGAGTTTATTGAAAAGAGAACATTATTTTGTTAACATTGTGTTTCTGATTACGAAAAAAGTTCGAGTATACAAAAAAGTACCGGTATATAAAAATAATAAAAATAAAAAGGCCTATACTCCAGATTTTTATTCTATAGTCTCGTGGCAAAATTTTGGTGCGATATATATTTGCACGCAGCCTACATCTGCGCAAATACGGTATTAAACTGATAGTTCTGGTAATTTTCATGTTTGTCTACAATTGATTTATGTGGAATTGGAATTATTAGATTTTCCTGTAGTCCAAGGTTTTTTCCCTCTCTCATTCATCTTCCACACCAGGTGGAACAATTTCTGCAAAACTAGCTCTCCCAACGATACCAGCAGTTCAAATGGAATATCATCTACTCCAGGGGGTCCTGTTTCAACACAAATCTTTCAGTGCTCTGTCAAATTACTCTCGCAGGATCATATCTTCAATCTCATCTTCCTCTACTTCCATTACTGCAATTTTGTCTTCAAGTTTATTTCCTTTGTGTAGGCTCTCTATATATTCCTTCTACCTGTCAAACTTTCAGCTTTCCCTTGTTTCCATAGCACGGGTTTTCCATGTGAACTCTTGATAGTCATACAGCTGTTTTTTTTTTCCCTCCTCTTTAAATGCCCCTTTCATTTTCCTGTAGGCAGTATCTATTTGTCCCCTAGTTATATATTCTTCTGCAGTCTTGCAATTTTCCTCTAATCACTTTTGCTTAGCCAATCTGCACTTCCTGTCAACCTCATTTTTCAGCTGCCTGTACTTTCTCTTTCCTGTTTCACTTCCTGCATTTTTATACTTTCTTCCTTGGTCAATTTAGTGTAGTATCTGCTGTGTCATCCAGGGATTTCTATTAGTACTTGTCCTTCTAACTGTATTATCCTCTGCGGCCTTCATGACTCTCTCTAAGCTACCCACTTTTCCTCTACTGTATTCCTTCCCCATTTCAGTTAATCCTTGGCTAGTGCTCTCAACAATATCTGGTTCCTTAAATTTGTCATGGTTCCATCTCTTTAATTTTCTACCCTTTTGCAGTTTTTTTTTTTTTTTCAGTTTTAATCAACAGTTCATAGCCCACCAGTTATGGTCAGAGCCTTTATTTGCCCCTGGATATGTCTTACAGTTTAAAATGTGGTTTCTAAACCTATGTCTTATCATTATAAAGAAATGTGTTACCTTGCAATATTGTCTGGTCTCTTCCACATGTGCAACCCTCTTTCATCATGATTAAACCAAGTGTTTGTGATGATTAAATTGTGTTATGCACAGAATTATACCAGGCAACCTACTCTTTCATCCTTTTCTCCAGTCCATATTCATGTACCATTTCCTTCTCTTCCCTTTTCTACTCCAGTCCTCCATCACAATTAAGTTTTCATCTCCCTTAACTGTCTGAATAATTTCCTTTATCTCCTCATACAGTTCTTCAATTTCCTCATCATCGGCAGAGCTTGTTGGCATATAAATTTGTACTACTGAGGTCATGTCTTACCTTTGCTACAATAATGGGTTCGTATACTTTTCACAGTAACATACCTCCAGTCATCTTTTCTTATTCATTGTGAGACCTACTCCTGTGTTACCACCAACTTAATTTGTATGTATAACACTGCACTCAGTTGACCATAAACCCTGTTCAGTCTTTCATTGAAATTCACTAATCCCAACCATATCTAACTTCAACATATACATTTAGCATTTCAAATTTTGTAACTTACCCATCTGATTAAATGAGAGAACATTCCACGCTCTGACACGTACAATGTCTGTTTTGTTTTTCTTGATGACATCCTGTGGAGTAGTCCCCACCCAGAGACCCAAATGGGAGACTATTTTACCACCATAATATTTTACCTGGGACGATGCCATCATCATATATTCATGCACTAGAGCTGCAACTCCTCCGAAAAAGTAACAATTGTAGTTTACCCTTGCTTTAAGACGTTTGCAGTAAATGCATGGCAAAACTTCGTTATCTGATGTTACAAGTCCCTATCAGCCAATCATCCAGCCTGTTGCCCTTGTAACCACTGAAAAAGCTGCTGGCTCTCTTCAGGAACCACAAGTTTGTCTGGCCTCTCCACAGATACCCCTCCACTGTGCTTGCATCCATGGTATGGGACTCTGTATTGTTGAGACATCCAAACCACCCCACCTCGGCAATGTCTGTGGCACATGAGGGCATGAACAGGTGAAAATGTGAGATGTGCAGCCTTTGAATGCAGTGCAGGAAAAAGTGGAAGGGGAAGGTGGCAAAAAGGGGAGAAGCAGAGAAGAGAAAATGTGGTAGACAGTTGGGTAAGACACTTGCATCAAATTGGATGGTTTGGGAATGCAGGACTATTTGGGAGGGGGGGGGGTGAAGAGGTGGTAGACTACCTTCAGCTGAAATGTTGCACAGTAGATAATTATGACTTCCATGACTTCATATATTTATCACCCAAAAAGTTAATTATGTTCAGATATATGGTTTTGCCACCTGGGTTATTCAGTTGGGATTGAGAGGGGGATGGAGGATTGAAAGTAGGAAAGGCATTGAGATGAGCCATGATATTATGTAACTTGGCATTAAATTGTATATCACAATTACATTTTAACTAAAGACATATACGTTTTCTTTCTTAGGTTCAAAGTAAGATAAGCAGGGTAAGAGAGAGAAACAAAATTATACTTTACCTCATCATCATCAAACTGACAGTAAAGAGTATTTTCTGCTGTTGATATACGCCGCAGACAGCTGTAAGTGTTGTTGCGTGAATCCTGGCATTTGCAAGAACCAGCCACAACACAATACTGCAAAATTTATAGAGAGTTATGAGTGGCAAATACTGTCTTTTCTTATTGTAATGATAGAGATTCAAAAAGTGTTTGATGTGGATAACAATCATTGTAAATGGTATTATTGTCATCGATTGTCAAGGTTATTGATTCTCATGAGTGTTCAAATACAACATTAAGCACAAATACCATCCAGATTATGAGTTTATTTGCCTTTAACATTATTATTTAGCTTATGTAACAAATAACATTCTTCAGTGCAGAGAAACAGATTGATAAAGACAGGACAAATGACAGTAAAGACTCAAACAAAATGCAGAACAGCAGGAGTGCTCCATTGTAAGGTTTACTGATATAAAGGCAGTGTCCAGTAATAACTTTGTTCCTCAGAGGGCATTATGCAGAAGAGCTTCCAGGGATGTAGAACTATTATTACATAATATGATAGATAAATGCATCAAAATATTCTGATGACTGCAATGGTTTCACTATGTGTTTGATTTATAATATTGGAAGTAAAATAGTAACAAGATAATAATGCCACTTAGACAAAGATGTATGAAAGCATTAGAAATTACCTCCCTGGCATCAATGTAAGATAATTTATCATCCCTACACCCCATGTGTAATAGTCCCATTTCCCCCACTCAGTATCCTGTATTTCCTTCCAATTAACAAATTTCTTCAAACTGTCTGTCTTTTATACGGTATTTATTTTTCTCTCTCTCTAATATTTCAGTATTACTTTATTTCTTTTTCACTTTCCTACCCAATCCATTTACTGCATTCCAAGCTGCATCTTACATTTCTGCCTATTACAGCCTTTATAATCCATCATGCAATGCAGAACATTTCATCCTCATTCTTCCCACTGCACTCCCCTCATCACTCACTCTCAAGGTACTTCTTGCATTTGAGTGCCAAGAGATGATGGTTATGTGTGCTTGAGTTATGACTGAATGATGTGTCAGTCTTTGTGTTTCTTTTTTTGATGAAGCCCATGGCCAAAAATTTAAGTTCTGTGAATGTGATTGTCTATTTTACATGCTTGTCTGCAGCTCAGTGATTGTCTTTACAGTGAGATGCTATCTATCCTTTATTATTGACGTTCCAACATGGAGTTTCCACTGTTAGCTATTTTAATTAAAGTATATATGAAGCCAAGTTTTTCACCCTTAAGACATGTCATTCAATTAAAATAATAGAATTTGTTTCTTGTTTGAGTATAAATTTTTTTTATATTATCACATTAAGATGACTGAAAGAATATTGATAATAGAGATTTTGCCAACAGCAAAATAAATAGTCTTACTTTCTAACAATGGAATTTTTAGGAAGAATTCAACAATATTCTTGAAAAGGATAGGTTGCTACTCACCACAGAGACATCTCAATGAGTCGCAGAAAGGCACACATAGAAGATTACAAGTTAACTAAAAGCTTTTGGTCATTACAGCCTTCATCAGGCAGAGGAAAACACACACACACACACACACAAACAAACACAAACATGGATGCTGGAAAAAATGAATGCAATTTGTAAGTGGTACAAACAAGAGTCAAAATAGGAAGATTAAAAATGGTACTGAAATGAAATTCAGTTCTGAAAGTGTATATAACACGGAAGTTCACAGTACTCAAAGATTAATCTGAGTACAAACCTTCAACCGTAGAGGCATTATTTTACTTTGTAAATGTAAATTGATTTTCTTTCTTTCTTTCTTCCTTCCTTCCTTTTTTTTTTTTTTTTTTTTTTTTTTTTTTTTTTTTTTTTTTTTTTTTTTTTTTTTTAGGGTGACAAATTTGTAAACAAAGCTTAAGTTATAAATGGTAAAACACAGTACTTTAAAAGTATAACTATAAGGACAAAGCAAAACTGATAGCCTACCATATGAAAACATAAAAATAATCAGATTAAAAGCTTGAGAAGGAAGAATTACATTGAAAAAAAGAATAGGAAATATGTAAGTGCAGGAAGGATTGTAAAGCTAGTATGAACCACTCTTCACATATGACTGCAGGGATGGAATCAGTTGGAGTTATTGTTACTTTTTCTTTACTCTTTGACCTGTACATCTTCCCTCTGCATATTTTTAGATTCTAGGTACTTTTTCATGTCAACATGTTTTAAGTACTACCTTGTGTCAATGTTTAGTTATTTGTGTTTAACTAAATACATGGTATTAAAAAAGGCAGTGCACTTACCATAAGATTGTTATCCAGTACTAGAGGGCAATCTTCCTCAACAGTGAGATCAGATCCCTCACCTACATATTCTATAACAAATTCTCTTCCAGTTGTGTTTTGGCCTGCTAAGGAATCCTTAAATGATTTTCCATCCAGCTCCACTGGAGATGAAAGATTGGCAATGTCAATAACAGTTGGTGCAATGTCAATGTTTAACACTGGATCTGATATAATTTGGCCCTTTGGTACACCAGGTCCTCTCACGAGTAGAGGAATCCTAATATCAAACTCGTAGGGCTGGCGTTTGTCCCAAGGCATGGCAAACTGACCTGCAGCAGAGAAATGTGATGCATATAATGCCTCATGATTGATGTATTTTATGGTAAATTGCCAGTTACAATAAGGTTGCCAGTTACGGTAAATACAATTACTATCCAAGCATAATAGTGCTTTTTTTTTTTTTTTTTTTTTGGGGGGGGGGGGGGACCATAGATGTGAAATTATACTCATTTAATATCTTTCATAAAAATAAATAAATCATCACATGTGAAAATAAATGGGGCTGTGGAATGATAACATAATGTGTTATGACTGGCAGTTTAGAGGGAGACAAGTTAATATTATATAATAATGGAAAATCCAGGTTGGAATAAATAATATAGTGAGGACAGTTTACTACTCACCGCAAAGACGTGGCGACGAGCTGCGACAGGCACATACAAAAGACACACACATACAACACATTCAGCTATCGGCCATGGCCTTCTTCAGAAATAGAGCACTCACGCAATCACACAGGCACACAACACAGTCATACAACCATCACCTCCGACTGCCACACTTCGAAGTGTGATTCGAAGTGTGGCAGTCGGAGGTGATGGTTGTATGACTGTGTTGTGTGCCTGTGTGATTGCGTGAGTGCTCTATTTCTGAAGAAGGCCATGGCCGATAGCTGAATGTGTTGTATGTGTGTGTCTTTTGTATGTGCCTGTCGCAGCTCGTCGCCACGTCTTTGCGGTGAGTAGTAAACTGTCCTCACTATATTATTTACAAGTTAATATTATAGTTAATTAATATTAGTAACAATTCAAAATGATTGCAGATTTGCTCCTTACTGTGAGTAGCAACTTTAAGTAGTAAGCTATCTGAGATCAACTGCAAAACTGGTTCCCAAAGATTACTATCAGAGCTTATCTCAAGTGATATGTAACATACAATACTGTATACATTGGACACCTTTTTGTTTCCATACTAGCACTAAACACAGTATTCTGATGCTACAGTGATTTCTCCAAAGGTAAGCAAAGATCCAATGTAAAATGTGGGAAAGCAGTTGACACACGAAATAATATCAAGTAACTTTAATTGATGTTTAACAGGCTATCCATAGGCAGGCTTCTGAAATATTCAATAGTTTAGTTGTTGTTTGGTAATATAAAAGAGCACATGTCATGACTGAAACACTATAGGAAAACTTCTTAAAACACACACAAGGCTAAAGAGTATTAAGTCTTACATAATGAAAACCACTTACATCATATTTCTAAAATCGAAATACTAAATAATAATGAAATGGTAAATAGATAATGTAAACAGTTCATGTATTTTAAGTTATAATGGAGATTATTGTCTCTAAATTTAAAATTCCCAAACTAAATATAATCTGTTGTGTTAATGTCACACTTGTTAGTGTTACTTTCGATACAATATTTCTCCTGTTATTGCCTAAATATATCAAGCATTGTTATATTTCATATGTAATTGTATTTTTCATAAAGCTGCAGTATTCCAGTAACTTTTGAGGTCATTACTATGCCACTCTGTGGATTGTTCTTTGTTATGTATATCTGACAAGTTTTATTTTAAGTCAAAGTAATAGGGAATTGCCTGGTTTTGTCTGAAGATTTCAGTTTTACCAACAAACAAATTATAAGAGTGATAATGCTCTTGTAGCACGTCTTTTAATGAATTTATAGGAAACTCTGCAGTCAATCTGAATCAGGTGCTATGAGATGGTGAGTTACATCACACCTGGCTATCATGATAATGTCTTTAAACACTTTTAAATATTTTAACAGAACTATGACCTGTTGATCAATGTATTTTAAGTGCAGCCTATATACTGTGAATGGAATAGATAATTATTTCTATATCCAACTACCTTCATTGAATTACCATCTCTGATGACCACAGTATATTTAATGCTCATACTTTTCACAACATTAAATGTAATATGATTCCATTCTTATAAATTGTTGAGCATCATTATGTAGTAGTAAGAAAAAAATTTCCTTCAAAAGTTATTGGGGCTATTTTAAAATAACAACTGAAAAATCAAATGAGGTCTTGCTAATACTACTTTGGACTCTCAACAGGCATTCAGACCTATTTCTTTTATTTATCGCAAAAATAAATTCTGGTTCTTAGTTCAGAAACATTAAGTGAAAAATATGAATGAAAATGTAGCACCTGAAGGTGTGCTCATATGTCCTGATTCCTTGGCCAGATGATGGTCTGGAACAAACTTTCATTTCTCATCACCATCCTCATTTTTATTATGTTACGGAATCAGCAATCCAAAACAGATTTTAGTGATATCATTTCTGGTTACTACATTTAATAAAATTTATTGAAGACATTGCAATGAATTGAATTAACTGTTGGGTACAAGGCCAGCCTTGATGAAAAACATCGTATTTAATTAAATTTAATAACTAGAATATTATTTTCCAAATTCTCACATAATATTTACCAATAAGAAGGCGGCATGGAACAGGTAAACTGTTTGTTTTATATGTTTCCTTATTCCTACTGTTTTCCTGTAAATTCTAGTAACTGTATCTGTACAGAAACAAGTTAGAATGAATCACTTACCTAGATGGAAACCGTGGTCTGAAGCATATATAATGTAGGTATTATCTAAAACTCCTAATGACTCGAGTTCTGTTATTACACTTTCTATGAGATCATCGACTGACAATAAGGTTTCCCAGCGATTTCGATAATAGGCATCTAATGTTTCAAGTGTGGATTCTGGTAAAATATTGGGTGACATCCGTAAAAGCCAGTGTTTATCCTGAAAGAAATGAATGTCATTGTTGATGAGTAGTTGTTGCTATGTAAGAAAACATTAACACCCTAATTTCTGACATCTTGTGAGTTTAGTTGTTATACTGATAGTTATTGTATTTGTCCAGCTATTTCAACTGAAAAAAGCAATAATTTTATTTGCTATGGCCGATTCACCTTTATTATATGCAAGACATTAATAAGTGGAAATCTTTGTTGATATAGGTGCACAATCATAACAGCAAGAACTGAGGAAATCCAAGTTAAACAAATACCTACAAAAATTGCCACTGATCACGCTTTGCATTTAATAAAGGTGAAACGTGTAAGCCGAACAAAATTGTTAATTTTTTTCAGTTGCAATTGGTGGACAAATACAAAAACTATAAATATAATATTATGCATCTGAGGTAGACAGGAAAAGAAACTAAAGTTTATTAGTTTTGTTTGAAAGCTGTTAAACTTAACACAGGTGCGACAATCTTATCCCTTTCAGACCTGATTTTTTTCTCTTTGAAGGAAATTATTTTTAATGCTGTAATACTCTTAAGTTAAATTTTCGATGATTTTAGAAGCAAGATTTATGCAATTATATGCACCCATTTTCATACTACAACACTGTGTATACTGAGAAGCAAAGCTTTTTTTATGGACTAAATTAATTGCTGTATATAATTTTGTAGTACCAACTGTTGTACTAAATAAACTGTTCAATAACTACATCACAAAATAATAACTTCTATTTTCAGTTGTACAGTGGAATACAAGTAATCCACAATTTCCGTGTTCTTTGAAGTTCGTGAACTGCTGCGCAGTGCAACACTTGCTTCTTAAATATTATTATAGTGATCTTTCCAGGTGGCAGTAATTGTGCATGGTGAAATGATTGAACACTCAGGTATCATATACATGTTCTTCCCATTGAGAAAAATGCTCCTGAACCATCTTAGACACCTTAGAAGTTATGTACACATTTGTAGCCAGTGGTTCCAAAAGGGTTAAATATATGGCACTCAAATTTATCTTGCTATGTAACATTGCTACTCATCCATACACTGCAAAACTTGACATCAGGGTCAGAAATACAGCTACAGCTATGCACATTTAAGGTGCTTTTGCACATGCACAACTGGCATGAAATCATTGCCTAACTGTTCAAATATATACAAATTTCATAAACAATGTACACAGTTCAGGGCATAACGGCTACAAGTACTGTAAGTTTACATCTATGCCACTAGATGGTAGCACTTTAGTTTACCTACTTCAACCACATGACACTATAGCCTATCAAAAAGCTGTGCCTGACCATCATTTTTATGCACAGAGGCTTTATTAAACACACATTACTCTTAATAGGATTTTTTATAACCAGATGTCAATAACTGATGCTTTGTCAGTAAATGCTGACAGAATTACACTAATGAAAACAGCGATGTTCAGCATGCCTGTGCATTTAAGGACTTAAATTTGTTGAGATGAAGGTAATGAACAATGGTTCATGTCCAGCTATAAACAATTTTTCCCTAATTTTCGTATTTATAACAGATTCTGAGATCAGTTAGATCCACCTTCTGTTCACTGCATCATTTCATTTGTACTTGTTTGACTACAGCATATTGAGGAATTACCTCCTCCTCCTGGCAGTGCTGGAACAATACTAAAGAACTGAGGAGACTTTTTTTTAATGCATTTATGGCATTACATCTTCCTTCCTATGATTCAATGACAAAATGTTCCTGATGTGGTCTCTTGCTGAAGATACAATGCAGCAGTTCATTGATTGTATGAACAGTGTCCATTCTAACATTCAATTTACTATTGAGATGGTGAAGGATGGCAAGCTATTGCTGGTTTAGTAATATAGTATACAGGAAACAAACCCACACTGATCCAGTCTTGAAGACCAATATCTTCCACCAATCTGTAGACAAAAAGGCTGTCCTGAACACATCAGTCCACAGAGCAAAGATTATTTCTGATGATGACCACTTACAGACTGGCATTTAATATGGGTGTTCAGAGAGAATGGATAAGGTAACAGAGACATTCCAAACACTTCAAAAAGGGAAATGCCTGGTGAATCAGCAGAGGATGCCATATCAGCTACATTCCAGCCACTGTGAGGGAAAACAAGTAGCAGCTTCAGATATGGGCTGCAGAGGAAAGGGGTAAGTTCTGTCTTTTGACTGCCACCAAGACATACTATGTTATTAAAGGTGATGTAGCTCATAGAGTGCTTTGATGTATGTCATCTTCTTTGAATGGAACTGCCTCTATATTGGTCATACAATTTGCATGGTTGTGGAATGATGTGCTGAGAACAAACATCATATTAAACAAAGAGGAGTTGACAAGATTGCCACAGCTTTGCATTGCCTGGAAAATGTAATTTGGAAAGATGAGATTTGTTAAATTATTTGGATTCTGTGAAATGAGATAAGAATTTACAACTACACTTTTAATAGATATGTTATATCTGTTCTTTCTATCTGAAATAAAAGACACAACATATATGTAGAATTTTTAGGCAAGGACAGCCAGTGGCTCTGAGCAGATGCACACCATGCTCTATTACGGGAATTGTTGAAATAGCCCAAGTAGATAGTAAAATTGGCAAGGACACTGATAGTAATGTGTGGATAAGGTAAAATTCAGCATTTCATGGGAGGCATGCTAGGGTAGTTGATGCAGGTGTTGCAAACATTGTGTCTACCTAGCATAGTTGACAGCACAACGTAATATTAAGAACACCTGCTTCACACAAACTGTCAATGTTCCCTGTTTATTTCATTCACTGCCCACTATCAGCTAATATAATAAATTCTGTTGTCTATATTCTGTAGAGAACAAGGATACACATTTATTAGGGCCCCCAGGTGGCCTATAGATCTTTTGTGGGTACATGTGTGGTGCGCACGGAACCCCGAGCCGAAGCAGCCTCCCTTCCTGCCTCAGGCTGCTTCAGTCCCCCCCCCCTGCCCATCCCAACCCTTTCCAGTTTATGCCATCACCCGGAGACAGGTGTCCCATGTGAGTTTAGCTGGTCACATGTACCAGCTTTTTTCTTTTCTCAGTCTCTCTTCTCCTAACCTTTGATTCCACCTTTCCCTTCTTACTGTACTCTTCTAGCCTTCCTCTCCCCCTTTAGTGTCTGCCTTGGCATTTGAGACTCAACCTCTTCCACTTCTTTCCTTCTTTCCTCTTTCCTTTCTTCCTCCATGTGTGATCCTGATGGCCACCCACGCACTCGCTGTGTAATAGGTGACTGGGTAATGTGTAAGTCCCGTCCCCGGATTGGCATGTAGGGCCCACACTACCCCCTGGTAAAAGCCAGCCCCAGGGAGGGGTGATTACCCAAGCTGATACCTTCTGATCATGTTGATTGCTCCCTCTATCTATTTCTTGATAGGTGTGACCTGAAGTGTGCACAATCACCTAAGGTGGGTGAGATCTCAGTGAGGGTCCCCCATTAGGAAGGAGCGCGTCATTGGAGGTGCCAGTAATCATGGTGACAACTTCACAATGACTTGTTCTTCCTCTTCTACTTTGACGTTTACCCAGGAAAGAAAACTCAATTAACCAAATTCTAAGAAGGTTTTGCCTAATTTGCCAAAGTTCCTTGTCATTTCACGAACTGATGGCCATGATTTCTTGTTAGTGAATCCTTTTATAATACAATGGGGTGTTGATGCGATTGCAGGTCCTGTCAAAACTTGTTCGCGCCAACGTATTGGGACACAGCTAGAAACCGAAGGTACCTTCCAAGCTAAAAAGTTGCTTCGCACTACGCTGCTGCACACTTTTCCTGTTAAGGTCGAACCTCATCGTACCCACAATTTGTCTCGGGGGTAGTGTTCTCACAATCCTTTGATGGCCTGTCAAATGAGGAAATACAGGACTACCTTTCCGACCAGGGTGTAACATCTGTACATCGTGTGTTGAAAAGAGTTAAAAACAACCGAACACCGACCTGAACTGTGTTTTTGACTTTTGACAAAGTTGACCTTCCTTCCAAGGTAAAAGAAGGCTATGAAATCATCTCTGTTCGACTGTATGTTCCTAATCCCACCTGATGCTACCAGTTTCAGTGGTTCAACCATACCCGTCAGTCATGCCCCAATGCAGCAAAATGCGTCACCTAGGGACACCCATGAGGGTGACTGCCCAGCTCCGTCCCCTCGCTGCATCAACTGCATGGGTGACCATGCTGCTAATTCTTGAGAATGCCTTGTGTATAAAGATGAGTGGATCATCCAGGAAATCAGAGTCAAGAAAAAAGTTTCCACTTCTGCTGCCTGGAAATTATTAGCAAGTAAAAAGCCTGCTGTGCTCCCACTGGGTACCTACAGCAATGTTCTTTCCTCTCCTTGGCCAACAAAGGAGATGGGTACGCAGATGTGTGATTTTACCTTCAGCGACACAGTTGTCAGATCAGCCAGCCCAAAGATTGCCTGCTTGACATCCCCAATGCCTTCTGCTCACTCTAAATCACAGTCCACATGGTTTCACAGAAATCATGGGCCACTAAGTCGGAAGCCCGGATTTCAAAAAAACATCCTGTTCATGATTATCTAAAAACTTCATCTTCCCAACCATCAGCTTCTCATTCTTCAACCAGAACTGCCTCCAAAAAGGCACACAAAAGGAGAAGTTCCCCTCCTTCCCCACCACGGCGTGACCGAAGAGTCATGCCATCCAGCAGTAGATGACCCCGGCCATCCTCTGTCTCACCAGGATGCTCTACTACTTGCTGATCTGCTGGCATTTCACCGGCGGAGGAAGCTGTTCCTCCCAATCAATCCAGGAAGGAGGCAGAACAGACATACCAACCCATGGAACATGACGGTCGATATGTCGATTGCAGTAGCAGTGCTCGCTCGCAGCCAGGCCCTCAGCAGCTGTTGAGGTGATCCCCTCTTGCCTTCTCCCTTTTTCTTCTTCTCTTGCCTTCTTCATGGCACTCCTTCAGTGGAACATCAGAGGCATTCGTTCCAACCATGATGAATTAAGACTTCTCCTTCAATTGCACTGCCCGCTTATAGTCTGTCTACAAGAAACAAATCTCCGCCCGTTTGGGTGGAGCTTCGTTTTTTGTAGACAGGCTATAAGTGGGCGATCATATTGATTTCTTCAGCATTGCCTTGACAGTCTCCATTCATGGAGTGTCGCAAATGGCTTCCGTTTCTTCCATGAGAAAATGGTCTGCATTAACATTAACTACCATCTCTCCATCTCGGCCCTGTTGCTCTCCCATTTGTAGAGACAACGACATTTTTAGGGCTAACATTGGGTAGGAAACTTAGCTGGTCTCAACATGTGTCTTCTCTGGCTGCCCGCTGTACTCATTACCTTAACGTTCTTTGTGTTCTTAGTGGTACATCATGGGGTGTGGATCATACCATCCTGCTTCACCTTTATCGGTCCACTGTCAGATCAAAGCTGGATTACGGGAGCTTCATGTACTCTTCTGCACGGCCGTCCATTTTATGCCGTCTTAACCCAATGCACCATTGGGGGTTACGCCTGGTGATAGTAGCATTTTACACTAGCCCTGTTGACAGCCTCTATGCTGAAGCTGCCGAATTACCTTTAACTTATTGACACGACATATTGCTGTGTCGGTACACATGCCATCTGCTGTCGATGCCCCACAACCCTTCCTATCCGTCATTGTTTAATGACTCCCTCGATAGCCAAATGTTCAAAAGTCTCTGTAAATCTATCGGACCAAACTGTGTGGTCATCAGTCCGTAGCTTACAAACTACTTAAACTAAGGTAAACTAGCCTAAGGACACACACACACACACACACACACACACACACACACACACACACACACACACACATATGCACACCCATGCCCCAGGGAGGACTCGAACCTCCAACGACGAGCAACCGTCTGCTCCGCAGCGAGACACCTTAGACCACTCGGCTACTGCACCGGACCCCCTTCGATAGCCATTACGGGCTGTCCGCTATTGTCCTTCTCCCTCCTGGAGTTCGCTTTCATCACTTGCTTTGGCAGCTCGATTTTACCCTCCCTTCCACATTTCAAATAAGGGCCACCTTGGCTTCAGGCTCAAGTTCACAGTCACCTTGAACTCACCCCACTCCAGAAGGAAAGTACTTCGGATGCGGTTTACCACGTGAGGGTTCTTAAACTTTGTGCACAGCTTGATAACTCCCTATTCGTCTATACAGATGGCTCCAAGACCAATGAAGAAGTCGGCTGCGCGTTTGTCATCGAGGACGACAGTTTTTAGTACAGGCTTCCTGACCATTGCTCGAATTTCACAGCTGAGCTTTTTGCCCTCTATCAGGCTGTAATATATATCCCCTGACACCATTATCCTTCCTATGTCATCTGCTCTGACTCACTCAGTGCCATCCAGAGTCTCAGAGACCCTTATTCGTCCCGTCCTGTTGTGCACCAAATCAACTGCTCCCTTCAATTATTAGCTGCCGACAGCCCTCGAATTCACCTCCTGTAGGTACCTGGCCATGCAGATGTGCCTGGTAATGAGGCTGCTGATGCTGTGGCCAAGGCTGCAACACTACTACTTTAGACAGCTACATACTGTGTCCCATCAAATGACATTTGATGGGCTCTTTCCTGTCACATTGTTTCATCATGGCATAATGTGTGGTCCTTGCTTCGAACCATTAAACCACTCCCGGTGGCTCAGAAGACCCCCTCACGCCACTCGCGTCGAGAAGAGGTCATCTAGGCCCAGTTGCGGATTGGACATTGCTGGTTCAGCCACCGCCACTTGTTAACTGGTGACTCTGCACCATTATGTTCCTGTGGTCATCTGCTGACCGTGCTCCATGTTTTATTGTCTTGTCCAAATTTTACTCATATTCGTATAGCACTGAATCTGCCGAATACCCTGGAAGAAATTTTAGCTGATGGCGCACGAGCTATTGCTCGAGTCTTGAATTTTATCAACTTGACCAATCTATCAAAGGACATTTAATTCTTCCTTTTGTTGTATTTTACCCTAAGTTTTTAGCTATTTCCATATTGGCTTATTATCCTTCAATAAATCTCAGGTTTGATTTGGACACTAATAACCTCAGTAGTCATGTGCGCTAAAACCACAAAAAAAAAAAAAATAAATAAATAAATAAATAAATAAATAAAAAAACACTTAGTAGGGCAGGGGGATTGGCTATTGATATGCAGAGTAAGCAAATACACATGCGCAACACTTGTAGGAGGCAAAAATAGCTGTTTCTGTTGCAGATCATTGTTGGTGTGAAAAACACTTCCTGACTTCCTATATAAGCAGAAAACTGTGTCAGCCCCAGCTGTCACTCCTGACATGGTGGTGTAATAGCCATTAAGAGGTCATGAATTGATGTAGCTTGTTAATAGAGAATATTTTTCACAGGCATGCTGCCGTAAAAGGCTCAGCTGGGACACTGCATCATTGTGTTCCATATGCTTAAAATGGAGATTTCTTAAAGGCTTATTACAAGCAGAAGGGTTTCTCTGATATTAATCTCTCAAGCTGTCCAACTTCTTTGCTTTCTACAGTATGTCTGCCTAGGTGTGTTTGAGTTTGTGTATGTGTGTGGGTGTGTGTGTATTTGTTTACCCTCCGTTTTTCCCCCCAAGGTAAGTCTTTCCTCTCCCAGGATTGGAATGGCTCCTTACCCACTCCCTTAAAACCCTCATCATTTCCTTTTCCCTCTACTTCCCTTCTGCCTGAAGAAGCAGCTAGGCTGTGAAAGCTAGCGTTTGTGTGTGTGTGTGTGTGTGTGTGTGTGTGTGTGTGTGTGTGTGTGTGTGTGTGTATGTGTGTGTCTACCTAGGTGTGTTTGTGTGTGGAGATGAGTGAGTGTGTGTTTATCTTACTTTTTGTCCCCTAAGGTAACCTTCCACTCCTGGGACTGGAATGGCTCCTTTTCCTCTTCCTTAAAATCCATATCCTTCCCTTTCTCCTCTCCTTCCTTCCTCTATTCCAGAAGAAGCGACCAACGGTTGCGAAAGCTTGAATGTTTGTGTTTTGTGTGTGTGTGTGTGTGTGTGTGTGTGTGTGTGTGTTTGTGTGTAACGGCGAACCTGTGCTTTGGGTAAGTCAAACAATCCTTTTGTATAATTCAAAATTTTGTATTTCTTGCTTCAATAGCAATTTATTTTCAAAAAACCATTCATTCCTTATTTTACCCTGTTAGGGATGGGAATATTGAAGAATTTCTGATGCCTACAGTTTAAAGTAAATGTCATCTACAAATTTGAAGTTTTTATCATCTGTAGATTCACTTTTCAGTGCCATTATCTGTCTTTTAGAAACGGATCAAGAATGTGAAATTTCTATCTTATGCATTGGCATCTTTCTTGGAAGTTTTACTTTTCAAACTGCAATATGCACTTATTTTTCTTTATTCGTCTGTTTGCTGCAGAAAAACAACTGAAGAATGTGCATCTTGTTTTCCTGTATATAACGTCTTTGCTATTATAGTGTCAAAAGTCATCATTGGTCTTCAGTCCAAATTTTATATAAGTTGACTACTTTCAATCCGTATATCTTCCATCCTCTTATAGCTATTCACACGGAACTGCTATGGTGCACATGGGAGACTTTGTACTACAACAACACAGAGATTGTTCATCTCCATTGTGTAGTTTTTTTGCTAAAGAGCAAAATATAGACACCCATACATATAATTTTATATAGGTAGGTAACTTTCAACTCCCATATCTTCCACCCCATTATCATTATCAACCCTCTACCACCATAGTGCACAATGGGAGACTGATACCTACTATCACATACAAACACTATTTGTTTGCAATTTGTAGTTTTGGATGTAGAGTGAAATATAGGTACAAACACCTCAATTTTTATACATATTGTCACATTGCAATGGAAGTAGGCTTAACTTTGAAGGCAAGTAAACACAGCACTGATACTGAAAGCACGTTTATTACGAACTCAACATACACGCAGCACTGACTGCCTCTCAGGAAGAGTGCTCTGCTATTTATACACAGACAGAAATTACCAGAAATTAGAAGAACAGTTAACATAAGAAACAAGTAGAATTTACAAGTGAACATAAGAAAGATGTAGAACCTTCTGGAATTGTAAATTACAAAGAAATAAATTTTTGCCGGTGGGCGGGATTGAACCGGCAACCTTCTGCTCCGCATTCCATGACGCTATCCCCTGCGCCACGCTGGCAGTTGGTGTTCGTGGTCTCTTGCGGCATTGCTTCCTCTCCTGGAGAAACAGCGACCCGCTGTTATGATCCCTGTGGAGCCAGCTGCAATGTCCTGGATCTTGACCGTGTCATGGGTCCTCTGTATCACAGTTCAAGAGAAACCTTCCCTTCTCCGCGATTATCGACGACAGACGTTCCTGTCGTGGCTTCATCAGGAACATTACTGTTCTTAAAGTCCTTGAACAAGAAGCAATTATCGTTTATCTGCTCTTCAGGATCGTAGTAAGGCTTCATGCGCAGGACGTGAACGATGTCTCTTCGTTTTTGACGTTTCGACGACGGCTCATAATCCTCAGCTTCGTATGTGACGTCTGACAGGCGGAGTATGACATGATACGGACCAAAGTATCGCTTCAATAACTTTTCTGACAGTCCAACCTTCCGTACAGGGGTAAAAATCCATACCAGATCTCCTGGGCTGTACACAACAGATCGGTGCTTGTCGTTATACCGCTGATGGTCCTTCTCCTGGGCATCCAGTGTCCGTATGTGAGCCAGCTGTCTTGCTTCTTCAACTCTGGTGATGAGCTGGTTAACGTAGTCATCCTGAGTGTCGTCCGGTAGAAACGAGAACAGTGTATCCATTGTCGTCTCCGCTTCATGGCCATGGAGCAGGAAAAACGGAGTGAAGCCTGTGGTGTCTTGTCTTGCGGTATTGTAAGCAAATGTCACGACTGGCAGAATTGTATCCCAATCCTTCTGCTCAACATCGACGTACATCGACAGCATGTCGGCTAACGTCTTGTTAAAACGTTCCGTAAGAACATTTGTCTGAGGATGGTATGCAGTTGTCAGTCTGTGGACAATGTTGCACCGTTGGTCGGTTCTCCTTTCTCCAAGGCCTCTATCATTTTTAATAGTGTTGGATCTTCCCTCTGTTCAGCTGTAACGTCATCTAATTCAGTGAGAGCTGAAATTTCATTAATTCTGTTGTGTTCCACTAATGGATTCCTCGAAAGGCAGTCGGCATCCTTGTGTTTGCGCCCGTTCTTGAATACCACTGTGACATCGTACTCTTGGAGTCTTAGTGCCCATCTTGCTAGTCGACCTGATGGATCCTTCAAGCTAGTCAGCCAACACAAAGAATGGTGGTCTGTCACGACGGTGAATGGTTTGCCGAATAAATAGGGCCGGAACTTGTTGATAGCCCAGATAACCGCGAGACATTCTTTTTCAGTTGTAGAGTAGTTTATCTCGGACTTTGAGAGTACTCTTGACGCATAGGCTATCACTCTTTTGGCACCTTCCTGTACTTGTACAGGCACTGCACCAATCCCATAGCCACTGGCGTCTGTGTGACGTTCCGTTTCTGCATTCTCGTCGTACAAGGCTAGCACTGGTGCGGAAGTTAGAGCCTCCTTAAGTGCTCCGAAAGCTCTTTCTTTTGTCTCATCCCAGTAAAATTTGGCGTCTCCCTGCAGAAGTTCTTGTAATGGATGTGCCTTGTTACAAAATCCTTTTATGAAACGTCGGTAGTATGAGCACAGCCCGAGAAACTTCTCACATCACGAATGTGCTGAGGAGTTGGAAATTCTGTGACTGCCCTTACTTTATCTGGATCAGGACGCACACCATCTTCGTTGACTAGGTGCCCCTGGATTTTTATCTCTTTGGCAACAAAGAGGCACTTCTTTGGGTTGAGGCGGAGACCTGCAGGTGACTGCCCTTACTTTATCTGGATCAGGACGGACACCATCTTCGTTGACTAGGTGCCCTTGGATTTTTATCTCTTTGGCAACAAAGAGGCACTTCTTTGGGTTGAGACGGAGACCTGCAGCCTGAACACACTTCAACACAGTTGACAGGCAACTCGGATGTTCTTCAAACGTTTTCGAGAAAACGACAATGTCATCTAAATAGCAGAGACACGTCGTCCACTTAAGGTGTCGAAGCAAGTTGTCCAACATGCGTTCGAATGTGGCCGGAGCTTTACATAATCCAATATGGCATTCCTTTAAATTCATAGAGACCGTCAGGTGTAATAAAAGCCGTCTTCTCCCTGTCAGCTTCATCAACCTCGATTTGCCAGTAACCTGTCTGCACGTCCATAGTTGAGAAGTATGTGGCTCCTTTCAAGCAGTCTAAGGTGTCATCAATACGCGGCAATGGGTAGACATCTTTCTTTGTGATACTGTTCAGCCGCCGATAGTCGACACAGAATCGCCATGTGCCATCCTTCTTCTTTACGAGGACCACCGGAGACGACCAACGACTCTCCGAAGGTTGAATAATGTCATCTCGCAACATCTTCTCCACTTCCTCCCGAATTATCCGTCTTTCAGCTGGCGACACTCTATAGGAACGCTGGCTAATTGGCGGGTGATCCCCAGTATTTATACGGTGCTTTATCGTGGGCCGTTTCATCTGACTTTTCCCCTGCTGAGGTGTGAATGCTCCCGAAAATTGGCGTAGTATACCTAACACCCGCTGGCATTGTTCCTTGGTCAGTTCAGGCCCTATTGGCAGTTCCACGTTTGTTTCCTCCAGCGTGTTGTCTGTACTAATAGCTGGGCATGGGTCTTCATTGATGACGTTGAGCTCACCGTCCTGGATTGGTTCAGCTGTACCGATACACGTTCCCTTGGGGATAAGTTGTGACTGCTCGTGACAATTTGTGATCCAAATCTCTCCTTGACCACCAGTAATGCTTATGATAGCCACTGGTATGTAAATTTCTTTTGTGAGCCTGATAAACTTTTTACTATCAACAAGAACTTCACAGTTTAACCAGTCATCTGTGTTTCTGACTGCAACTCTTCTCATTGTCAATGGCGGTATCGTCACATTGTCAATGACGAATAAATTCCCAGAAAATTGTCTATTACATGTATCTGGCGGAACAACTTCTTCAATTTGCAGCTCAGATCTTCCACAGTCAATGATAGCTTGGGATGCCTGAAGGAAGTCCCATCCGAGGATGACATTTGGACTACATTCTGTTAACACGACAAATTCAAACGGCTGCGTCCTGTTGTTGATGGTTATTCTTGCGACACAAGTTCCTGCTGGATGGACGTACTTTCCATTCGCGACCTTCAGCACAGTTGCTCCCGTATCACAGAACATTGTCTTCTTTAGTGTGTGGCGGTAATTATCCGATAATACAGAAAAAGAGGCTCTTGAATCAACAAGTGCCCGGACAGGTTGGCCATCGATTATGACGTCGATGAGATTTCCCGACATCTTGGCGACTGTCGTCCATGGGGGATTTTCATCTTCGGCGGCCTCACCTCCATAGATGGTCGCCTCGCTTAGTTTTCCAGGGCGCGGCGGCTAGGGGAGCAGCTGGTACCTCTGTACGGCAACGGTGAACGGCTGCGGTGTCTAACGTCCATCACCTCTTTTCGGAATGACTCAAACTGAGCCCTAATATATTCCTGAATCATGGAAATGTTTATTAGTTCTCAGTTTGAGTCATTCCGAAAAGAGGTGATGGACGTTAGATGTGGTGCCGTGTGACCAGGATTTTAAAAGCGTATTCACTAATGTAAAATGTTAAAAGTGGTGACGTGACCAAACGATTTTAAAGAGTATTCGCTAATATAAAATGTGTTACAGGATACAAGGAAAAATGTATATGATGGATGTGCAGTAAAACCATCATAAAAGTGCAGAATTCAACTACAATACTATCCTCACCTACGATGTCGAAATTTAATGGAGGAAGATGGCAATAATTTGGACTACTAGGTTCCTGTATCGCCGCATCATTGTGACCAGCTAAGTACTTTTTTTAGTAACTTTTGTAGTGACTGTTTGTGTGATAGGGGTTTTATGTTGACTGAAAACTTATTTTAAAATGGATACAGTAAGAAAGGAGGGAGATGATAGTACTCAAGTTTCGGACTTTGACAGTGGGGTAGGAGGTTCTAGTATTGAGAGTTCTACACCGATTGCAAGAAAGCAGCAGGTCCCATTTTCTAGTGATTTACAAGAGACTGGACAACAGATTAGTAATATGGCAGCAAACGCGGAAATAGAAAGAAAATCAATCTTGGAACTTTTATTACAAATGAACTCCAAACTTTCATTACAAATGGAAACTATGAAAACCGAACTTTCATTACAAATGAAAGCCATGAAAACCGAACTTTCATTAGAAATGAATACCATGAAAACCATGATATCTGATATGAAATCTCAAACAACTAACGCAATAACAAACCTAGATCACAGAATGGCTCAAGCAGGGACCGAATTAAAACAATGTATTTTAGACACAACATTTTATGCAAACTCTATAGTGTAGAAAAAAGTGTTATGGTAGCTGCTACTTCAGAAGTTTTTCAGACGAGTGACAATGTTGAAGAAATAGATGACAGTTCAAGTTATGTGAATTCTCAGAGCCAGGATACTAAAACAGAGTTAACTGGAAAGATTCGCGATTTTGAACAATGTAATAGCAAACTTAATATTTCTGATTTGAAAGTAGAAACTGAATGTAACTGTGTTATAGATAACCCTGAGCAAGAACTCGAAAGTAAATGTACAGTCACAGAATTACCACAGTGTGTAGACGAAATTCCAGAAAAGTCACATACTGAAACTTTGAGTATTCCTAGATGTAATAGTGTAATTAGTTTACCAGTAGTGAAGTTACCTAGTAGGCCTAAAAAGACATTTCGTCCTATTTATTTTATGCCACAGGACAATGATTGTTTTTCATCTGATTTGAATGACACTTCTGAAATTATGTTGCTTAAGGAAAGTCTAAGGTGTAAAGTATGTTCTTGGGCAAACCAGACCCAGTTGTTTGCATTTAATTTTGGACCTAATAGTAAAGTACCATTACTTACTCTACCTGATGACAGACAAAATGAGATGCATCAGACTATGTGTTGATGTATTACCTTAGGGGCATAATTACTCTTTAGTTATGAAACTGCTGACACCAGTTCAGGTCCCCAGTCGTGTGCTGTGTACTTCTATTGAATCATTTTCACAGTACAGAAAAAATTGTAGTCTTTAAGTGTTTCTTCAGTGTAAATATTTATGATTATTTGGAAAAACATTTTAATTGCCACTGATAAATGAAGACAGCTGAGACATACCTTTTGATATATACATTTTTGCTATGTGCTTATTGAAACTTAAAATATTAGAAGCCTAAACTTTATTACCAGTTGGAATTTTTGAGAAAATATGAAAATAGGACTATAAATGTGTAGATGGATGTTAACCATCAATTCAGCAAGAACTTTATACCAAAAACTAATACTGTACCTAATATGATATACTAGTTGGGGGTTTTCAATATGAGATTTATTAGTTATGTCAATGTATAGGCCAATGGACTTAAGAGCTAAGAAGTAAATATACTGAAATACAGTTTCAACTGAATAGTGAATTCATGTTTACAGTTAATACAGTTACAATGAATAATAAATGTTGAAGGATTTATGAATAAAAATACTATGTGAATTTAAGTACAGAAAAAGAAAATAGGTAGATGATGGGGGTTTATTTAATGTGTTTGACAGAAATTTTGGAGTCTTATGTTATGATGTTTATAAACCACTAGCTAATGTGGAAGTCTTTGTGTAGTCGTCAAAAGATAAGACAGGTTAGAAAAAAAGGGAAGTGCTGTTCATGAGAAATTTGTTAGGTTAAGAATTATCAGTGAAAGTACTGAACAAATAGTTATTAAGTTACTGAAATGGAAGTGAAAAAATGCTCCATATATTGAAAAGAAAGAATTAATATGGCATAAAGAAAATGAATATGAAAATAATGAATACTTAAATGAAAAATGTTGATGTAGTATTTAAGATTAGTGTACTCTCTGAACAGATTCTTTACTGGAAGTCTAAGATGTTAGAATTGCTTGATACTGCTGAGGAATCTCAAAATGATAGTGTTAAGTGTACTGAGAAATGTTAGCTCCAAACCCTGATATAAGTATTAAGTCATCTACTGAAATGTTAAAGAAATAAGTGAAAGCAAATATAAAAGTATACCTTCTGTCAATGTCAACTTAAGTTGTGATTCTAGTAACATGAATAATTTTGAGGAATTTTAAAAAATCTAGTAACTGAAACCTGAAAACCAAGTACTATTTCACTATGTTAGTAGTCCATTTGTTAAGATCTGAGTTGAAGTTTATCTACATACATACATTGAGTCACTTGATGTTAACTGAAACCCTTAGCTGTATGCTTATAGTTTTGTTTATCCACGATCCATAAAGTTGATCGGTCTCAGATAGATTAATGCATTTAAATCCTACCTACAGAAAAGTTAATGTCTTTAATAGTTTACCTTGCTCTTACTCTGAAACCTACAAGGAAGATATTTGTTGATAGTATTGATACCTGTTATGAATATGGCACATAGATAGTGTGTATACTGTATCTGCATGTACAGATTGGCACACAATAATTTATTAACCTCATATGCATAGTCAAAGGTATGTTGAAGTATTCATTATTTGTTTATGGCTTGAAATGTCATTGTATATATGAAAATTCTTACCTCAGTTATGTACTGTGATTTTTCTATTAATCACGTCCACAGTGCATTACAATTCAAAGTCTTTAATTCTTTTCACTCTTGTTAGTCATTCATTAGTATTTTTGTGTTGTACTTTGATGTGTCAAGAGGGGCTTGCTAACAATTAGTACAAAAGTGACTAGAAGCATGGGAGGACACATAAGACACACAAGTGTTGACCAATGTAAAATTCAATTTCTATCCTTGAACTTACAGCTTAATAGGAAAATATTTAATACTGGTTTAAGATGACCATATTATAGTATATTGTACATATGACACAGTTTTGGCTGATGCAAAGTTTAATTTTCATTTTTATTCTTAAAGTTTACAAGGAAACTATTGATACTTTACAAGTTACGTACTTGGAATGTTTATCATGTGTACTTGCACATACTCATGATGTAAGGTCATACTGTCTTACACAAATATGAAGGTTAATGAACCATTACAGACTACCTATTACTCATTATATATTTACATTAAACTTGTATAAATTTGTATTTTTCATGTGGAACACCTATGTTTAGTTCATGACACACTTGTTGACTTGCTTATGCATGCAAGCTTTGTGTATCAATTTGTAATTGATTACAGGGTGTTTAATTTTGATATGGTACTGTATCTGAAAATTATCAGGCAGACCATATGTCAATTTTGACTTTCGTGTAGTATATAATTATGAGATTTTACACTGTTAACATAGACATGTACAGACTTTCAGAACACTTAATATAGTTACTTATTTTCATCCATTTCTACTGTATGATTGTCACTCATTTTCAAACACTACTGGACAACATTGAATGTTGATTTTGAGTTATTGGGGGGTAGTAACTGTTCACCATTCAACAAATACAGGGTACTCTGGACTGTGTTGTGTTTGATTGGGGCAGTTTGTTCAAAGAAGAACAAAAATTATGTACTGTTTTTTACTTCTGCGGAAATAGTCAAGTTGCCAGTTGCATCTTGTAACTCTTGGTAAGGTAGTTACCATTAATACAAACATTCCGTTTAGAAGATAATCTATGAAAACTAAGTGGTGTATCGTAATACCTTATGAACACTAAATTGTTAAACAAAATATAAGTAAACGCAACCAGAGTCTTTTTCTGCTTATGTAGCCGTTTGCGAGTCAGTTACCTGCCCTGGCTGTGGACGTAATTTAATGCCAGCGTATTTTTCCGCCCTCTCTTGATTACTGCCTTTTTCATTTTTTCTTTAAATTCTTCCATGATTTGGGAAAAATTTGACACTTTGGTGGATCAGTTGAGAACTGACACTTATTACTTTAATTTCCATGCTTGATTTGAGCTATGAGATTAACCATTGCCACTGCTAACTACTCGCAGGGGGGTTAGTTTTTGAATTTTTATTAATGCATATGTTTTTTCAATAAGTAAAATATTATGTAATACTATGATCTAATTTGTTTATACTCTTTACAACTGCTCATTCTAATCTCTAACTGTATGAGAAATATTCAATACCCACAATATATGAAAAAGTTTCAAAACCACGATTACACTTTTTGTCCATATAACCATTTGAACTATACCATAATTTTGAATGATAATTGTTTGTTGTGCTCACTGAGAGCTTGTTTCTATCCATTGTTTTACTATTTAATTATGTCATTCATTCCACTTAGTAAATTGCCTATAAATTGTGAAGTTATCACAATATACAACACCCTTTCTAGAGGAATTAGGAGCTTAGTCCTCACATAATGACATTTACATACATGTACACATAGAAAAAAATTATTAGGAGTAAAATACTTTTTTATATGAATTAATACCATACATAACTGTTGATAATATGAATATCAATGCTCTTAAAAAAAAAAAGAGTTGTAAAAGCTTGCTATTTCATTATTCAAACTAAAATAAATTAGAGAGATTTCTTGTTAATTTTCAGTAACATTTAAGGGTTAATTTGAACCCATAATTTTGTTTGTTTAAAATACCGTATTGAGAAAATTGATTACTCTTTCCAATAGCCTGATAACAGTATGCTTATTTATGTATGTAGTTAGGGAAAAATAGTATGTGGTTCTGAGAAAGATACAACCATGTTGTAGGAACCGTCTTGAATGCCACTATCTACAGTCAGCTGAAGCTGCGAGACACTACATCACCAACAGCAGTTTGCAGATACACCACTGTCGGCGCATCATGCAACATCAACAACCACCAGCATTCGCAAGACTACAATCAACATACAATTTTTTATTTTAGCCTAAACTAATACAGACTCACTGTGAACACTTAAATTACAACATATTGAAACGATAGTACACAGTGAACCTTACATTACATTTCAGGTACACTATGTAGGGGGGTGTGTAACGTTTCTGTTATGTTGCGAACTCCTACAAATCAGTTGCCAACATAGAAACACGAAATATCTGATACCTAAAGTAAAACTTCATTACCGGACATGTGATATTTACATTTTCACCTTCTGTTTGAAATTCTATTAACACTATTAGTAAAACGCTTTTAAGAAATAGTACATTAATTTAAATGTAACTTTGCCTGACCTTTTACGTAATTTTCAGTTTTTAATACTTTCGTAAATAATAGCTGCAAACACTAAAAATGCATTAAACTTAGTTTCGGAAATTGCTGAACCTATATAGATACTAATTTGTATAAAAACAACAATGCTACATGTTATAACTATTGCACAACATGATTTCATATATACCTTTTGTTTAAATAAATTAGGGCAGACCATGTTTTATATATCACTAGATCCTAAATTAAATACTGATAATTTTTCATGCACTAAAATTAATAATCCGTTTGGTACTAAGAAACTATCTTCGAAATTAACAAAACTACGACAACCATATACAAATCCGTATTAATAAATAATTTGACCACAAACCGAAACACAACAAACAAAGCAAATATGTGTGCATTTCGAAAACACACATAATGTAAATAATTTGAGCACTGTAAACACTAGTCAAAAGGATGACGTTAAATTTGTGTACTACATTTAAATACAAATGTCATGAAACAAGTACATACATTGACATAAATAGTCGAAGCTTAAATGTAATGTTTAAATTTCTGTATTTTGGCATATTTTATGTAAAAGAATATTGTTTAATTGTGAATTACAAAACTTTGTCATCAATCTTATTATGCAGTTATGCAGAAAGATGTTTGAGAGAAACCATTGCTTGTTTAGTCACTGTCAGTCGGTTATAGAGTATTCGAGTGGCGAGAAACCTGTAAGCAGCTCTGTTGGCTTGCTGCTGCATTTCTTGATTGTGCAATGTTTAAGTGGAAATAAAATCGTTTCCATATCAACTGAGATGCCTTTACTTTACTAAATGATCCTGTAAAATCAAATTCTTTAGTGAATGCCGAAGATAACTCACAATGCAATGGACTTCAGCCAGCATATAAGATAAGTTCAACTTCACCTACAGTGGAATGATTTCGTTATAGACTGAGAACTAATAAACATTTCTCTGATTCAGGAATATATTAGGGCTCAGTTTGAGTCATTCCGAAAAGAGGTGATGGACGTTAGAGGTGCGTCGGGGAGCGACCTTGTCTAGGGTACGGCGATGGGCTTCTTTCCATAGGTCGACTGAACTCATCAGCAGATGACTGCCTTGGATAGAACTGCTCCGACGGCTGACGTCTTGCGGCAAAATAATCATCGAATACTCGCCTCCTCTCTCTGCAGTAGCGTACGACATGTCCAGGGCGTCCACAGTGGAAACACAGTGGTGTGTTGTCTTCTGTCCTCCAGACGTCTGTTCTTCTGCGGGGCGTCATAGTTACCGGGGGAGTTGGCTGTGGTCGCGTCGGTCGGTTCTTGGGCTGCAGTTTGGCGGCTGCAGCGTAAGTCATTCTTCACGTCAGGTGCGATTGATGGGGCAGACAGGAGCTAATGTTTGAAATACCTCGTCCTCAGTGGTGTCGGCTACCTCGTGACTTACAGGGCTCACATCCATGGCCATAATCTGATGCTCGCTCGGTCTAATACTCCCGGCTGCCATGCACTGTTGTAATTCTTCTCTCACGATTTGTCGTATTAGAGAAGCCAAGTCCTGCTGGTCTTCCACAACGGCCATAGGGACTACATTTGGGAGTCTGTCATACTTCTTGTGTCCAACCCTCCTTTGTTGCATCTCTTCAATACGCTGGCACCACTTGATGAACTCTTCTGTCGTAGCGACGTCTTTTATCAGAAGAGCTTGGTACATATCTTCTGCAATTCCCTTCATCAGGTGCGTGATTTTGTCCGCTTCAGTCATGTTTGGATTTACTACGTTACACAGGGCCAAAACAATCTGTATGTACGATTGTGTCGGCTCACCATGTCGTTGGGCCCGGTTCTTCAGTTGTTCTTCCTCCGAGCGGATTTGTCGCTGGCGGTCTCCAAACGTCTTCTTAAGTTCCTCCTGGAACGTCTCCCAGTTATTCAATTTGTCTTCGTTGTTTTCGAACCATTGCTGGGCTGTT
This sequence comes from Locusta migratoria, assembly GCA_026315105.1. Lineage (NCBI taxonomy): Eukaryota > Metazoa > Arthropoda > Insecta > Orthoptera > Acrididae > Locusta > Locusta migratoria. The sequence goes on along the minus strand of CM048745.1, from coordinate 254,195,026 downwards.
CCATCCAGGTAGAAATAGACATTGGCCAAGCACATCGTATGATCCCACCTGTTATACTTGGCGACTCGGTCGAACCCTTTTAGCCATTTGTTGGGGTCCTGTCCAGTATCTCCAGAGAACACCCATGGGTGTCTTATGTGAGCTGGCTTATTGTTGGTTTCATCTCCATCGTTCTTCTAATAATACGGACTTTTGGAAGGATGTACTCGGTGTATCCCTTGTATTCCGGTTCCAGTCCGTGTAAGCGACGGCTTTTACGTTGCCTAATCGGAGCCACGGTGATGCAGCTGTTGCACAGTGTACCCGGCGCCTTCACCAAACAATGTCACATTGCAATGGAAGTAGGCTTGACTTCGAAGGCAACTAAACACAGCACTGATACTGAAAGCAAGTTTATTACGAACTCAACATACACGCAGCACTGACTGCCTCTCAGGCAGAGTGCTCTGCTATTTATACACAGACAGAAATTACCAGAAATTAGAAGAACAGTTAACATAAGAAACAAGTAGAATTTACAAGTGAACATAAGAAAGATGTAGAACCTTCTGGAATTGTAAATTACAAAGAAATAAATTTTTGCCGGTGGGCGGGATTGAACCGGCGACCTTCTGCTCCGCAGTCCGTGACGCTATCCCCTGCGCCACGCCGGCAGTTGGTGTTCATGGTCTCTCGCGGCAATATTAAGATGAGCATAATTGAAAAGGACATGACCACATCCTGTCAAGTAAGAATTGTTTGTTTCCCTCTGGTTTTTTCACAGCTTCCTCTTACACTTTACAATAAGAAAAGGATACTGACATGAGGAAAAAATATTACCTGTTATTATTATTTGCAAAGGTAAATGGATCATTCTTATTAAATAAACATAATATAATGAAATAAAACTGCTGTCTTATAAGGGAAGGTAAAATTTCCAATATATTGCAATGAAACATATTATTAATTTTAAATCAAAGTTATGGGGATACCAAAGTCAAAACAATAAATAAAAATGAAGAATGAAAGTCATTCACAGAGAGATAACTGATGTGTGGTATGAAGACATGCCTATTAACACTGACACTTAACTAGTTTTCAAAGTACAAATTTTTCCTTGTGTAAATATACAAATGTAGGAAGATCACTCACAGCAAGAATAACTGAAATTGCAGGTGCTTAACTCAATACCTATTTGAGTTTCTTTTTTTATTTTGTGTATCTCGGTCTTACACCCGTCATCTATCTGCTACATAATTAGTATCCATAATTTCTGTTAAGAAGCAAATTGTAATCTAGAATACAATTCAAATTTAAATATCTACCTCACCAACGGGGAGATTGAAGTTCTGTGTTTTCATTGCTGTAACGTTCCTGAAGTAGTCTGTGTATTTTCTTGAAGGTGTGAAAGGAGCATGTGCAGAAGGAGGGCACAGCATCATCATGAATCCAGAAGAGAGGATGTCACTCTGTCTTAGAAACTCCAGGCTGTATGATGTCTGTAACATGTACAAATATAGACCTCTTTCATTGAATTAATGTGAAATAAGAAATGTTATGCCTCCAAGAAATAGTATTTACCAGAAGGAGGCAATCGCGTACACAAAATGAATCTTAGGTTCCATCTTACTAGGGGACTTTCTGGCCTGGCCATCTGTGATTTTATTCATACTTAATCTGACAGAAATACACAAGTAACACAGAGACCTTCCAGTCTCAGAAAGTTAGTTTAGGATGAGACTCAGTACATTAGAAGTATACATCCAGGGTGCCCACTCATCCAGGGTGCACCAACCAGAAAATTCCAAGAAAAGGACTCTAATGTTTAAGCACAATGCATATACAGCTTATATACTACTTGTGAGTTCTTTGGAGCAGTATGGTGAAATAGTGCAGGAAGTACCATGTGTGAATGGCATGTGAGTGATATTTTAGTTTTATTGTTTCTTTTAAAAATTATAACAGTTTTTAAATGAAATTAATGATGTAAAATGTTATCAACAACAATATAAAGAACTTTATTTTATTTATAAAATGGTGGATGCAGCTAATTAAAATTGTAATTGCAATGTTTCATTTTCAAAAAAGTCATATAATTTCAATGCATTTTGCAATTAATGTAGGTTATTTAAATCATTAAATACTACCATATTATCATTGAAATTTTATTACAAAATTTGATGATATTGTAAGCTAGAACTGGTTTCTTCATATCAGGCCACATCAGGAAGAGTCAAACAAATAAAAAAAATTATGAAGATAGGTTTGAACATGTGAATATGCTACCAATGGAGCTATTCAATTATGATGTAGCAAAGCATTAATTGATAATTCTATCATTTATAAATGTGTTAATAATGGAAAGGACAGTTTACAAACACCACAAAGATGTATGACAAGCTGTGACAGGCACATAAAAAAAGACACACACATACAAAATTTAAGCTATTGTGCACCAGCTGCTCCTCACACTAGAGAGCATTCACACAGGCACACCTCACAGTTTCACAAGACAGTCAACTCCAGATGCAGCACTCTGAATCATATTCTGTGGTGAGATAATAGGAAGAGAAGAGGCCTCCTCTTTCCTATTCCCTCACCACAGAGTGTCATTTGGAGTGTAGTAGCTGGAGATGACAATTGTGATTGTGTGAATATCTCTATTCTGAGGAAGGCCAATGACCGATAGCTTCCAAGTGTTGTATATGTGTGTCCTTTTTTATGTGGCTGTCACAGCTCAGTGTATATCTTTGCAGTGAGTTGTAAACTGTCTTTATTATATTGTTGAGTTATATATGTTTTTTTTTTTTAATGTTTGAGTTTATATATACTGCACTTAGAACTTTAAAGTCCTTTTTCTTGGAATTTTCTGGATAGTGCACTTTAGGACTTCTGAGTGAACATCCTTGAGATAATCTATTTAGTTCCATCCAGAAATGAATTTTCAAGACTAGAAGGTCTCCTTATAAAATGCAAAAATATTATTGAAAAAGACAGAGTGGCTGGCCAGTACTTACCTTAGCTTGGTGCAGCCAATAGTCACACGAAAAGATGCAAATGGAAATAAATGTGGACATTAGCTTTTGGAAGTATTTTCCTTTTTGAGGTAGGAGAGAAGCAGAGAGAAAAGGGAATGGATCATAATACAAATAAAGATCACCCAACGACAAAAAATTGTCTTTGGCAGCACATAAAAGATCACCAGTAGCCTCCTCTCCTTCCTGACAAAGGTAAATCTGTTGTCCATGTTTATTTTTGTCTCCACTTGTGGATTTTTAAATTCCCCCTCCACCTCCCCATTGGCAGTACTGAGCTAAGGTAAGACTTATGTGAAAATATGTAGCAAATCTGGGATATAAACCAAGATCTATTGCCCACTAGTCAGTTTCTATCACTTGTCATCCCACCAGACACAGTAGCGTAGCAGAACTGCATGGATATGCCCTGGAATACTCCCATCCTTATTTTACCTCTGTCTACATAACATACCTGTTAAAACAGAGCAAGATTATAAAGGCTTTCCAAATCATATGGTGTAGCACCTTCACAGCTCTATGTTGATTTGGAAAGTCTTTACAACCTTGTCCAAGATTTGTGCTGAGCCACTGTGTCAGTGTGGTATAATGATGGCCACAACAGTGTGTGTGTGTGTGTGTACATAAATTTACTATTGTGCTCATGTCAGCCACTCTGTTTTTTGAATTTATTTTATTTTATTTTATTTATTTATTTATTTATTTATTTTATTTTTATTTTTTTATTTTTTTATTTTATTTATTTATTTATTTATTTATTTATTTATTTATTTATTTATTATTTTTTTTTGCGTCTCATGATACTATTTCATTTAAATTCTGTATTTATTACCAAGTGGAAAAGTTCATTAGCAAATAACAAACTGTAATTCTTAACTGTTGATACAAGAAATAAAATGAAATTTGATGCCTCATTGTTAAATGGGGTGATTATAATAAATGAAGCTCTGCCTCAAATGGTGTGAAATTTAAAATGGTGTGAAATTCAAATCAGGGGAGATGTTATGGAGAAAAAATGGAAATTTTGCTACTAGATGGTACTGTTAGCAGTAAAATATGGATTTTTCTTTTCTCCAAAAGAGAGAGAGAGAGAGAGAGAGAGCACTTGGGGGGGAGGCTGTTCCTTAGTGTGAATGAGACTATCTCCATGAAAAATTGTGCACTGTTGGTAAATTCAGTTTGTAAGAATGGGTACTGTATGCAAGTTACTCTGTGGAAGTTATGGACACTCAAGGATAGGAAAAAAGGAATTTCTCTGAAGTCTGCAAAGCATCTGCAGCAAATGATAATGAAATTCGAAAATGTAGGCATAATGAGAATAATTTCCACCTCACTCTGAAGACAATCTCGGACCCACAGACAGAAATGTTGAAAAGACACTTACTTTCTCAAACATAATTTTTTACTGCCTTCATCAAGAAAAGAGACACAACTCGTGCTTTTCTCTGGCTACTGTGATCCACCTGGTACTTAAAAAATGGGTAGGGTGGGACACAGTCAGCTGGTTGAAGGCTGCAGGACAAGGATCAGAGTAGAACAATGCAGTTGCATAGAGGAACTTGCAGGTACTGATGGTATTTAAGATACAGCTTGAAATGCAATGACAGGGGGGGAGAGGGGGTGAAATGAGGAGCAGCAGAGAAGTGGACAAAGGAGGAATCAGGTGGCACACAGTTGAGAAAGAGACATGAATTGGGTGAAGTTGTAGGGTGGCAGGGAGTCATCTGTTGGATATCTGGTCCATAGAAGCTCTTGTAAAAATAACTGCAATCTTTTAAGTTAAAAAGATTTGGAAGTGGAGGGGAGGATCCAGATAGCCCCTATTGTAAATTAGTCCACTGTTTGGTGGTGTCCATTCATTCTGCTGGACAGCTGACTGGTAACTTATGTAAAATGCTGTGCAATGATGCAGCATAGTTGGTAAATCATGCGGTACCCTAGCCTCTGATTGGATGGGATAAGCTTGTGACTGTATTGGAATAATATGTGTTAGATGGGTGGATTGGGCAGTTCTTATATCAGGGCTTTCCAGACAGATATGATCTCTATTGTATGGGTTTGGGATGTGGAGTGGCATAGGAATGGACTTGAATGTTGTGTAGGTTGGGTGAGTGATAAAACACCACATTAGGAGGGATCAGAATGATACCATGTAGGATGTCTCTCATTCCAGGGCAGGGTAGATAATCAAAGTGCTGATGAAGTGTATGGTTCAGTTGTTGCGCGGGGAAAAAGCAGTAGAGTTCAAGTTATGGAAATATTGTCGAGGACTTTGGAGTTTGGGAGGCTAAAAAGGTTTCCTACAGACATCCTATAAACAGGCTGGCATAGGAGGATGCGGGTGCCCATGGTTTTACCACAGATTTGATTGTACATCTTCCCCTTAAAGGAAAAGTAGCTGTTTCTTAAGATATACGTGGTAAGACGTAGGAGGAATGAGGTTTTGGGCTTGGTGTCTGAAGGACATTCAGAAAGGTTATTTGAGAGTGGAAAGACCACGAGGGATATTGGCATATAGGAAAGTGGCATCAACAGTGATGAATAAAGATCCAGAAGGTAAAATGATGCGGATGTTGGAAAATTGGTGAAAAAGTGGTTGGTATCCTTGATGTGTGAGGCTAGATTTCGGACTAATGGTTGCATGTATTGGTCAGTGAGGTCCAAAATTTTTTCAGTGGATGCACAGCATTCACCCCCAATTTAGCATTCACGATTATTTGGTTTGCAGGGTTTTGGGAGCACGTAGAATGTGCAAGTTGCTGTTGGGTGAGGAGGGACGTGGAATAGGGAGAAAGGTTCTAGGAAGGGCTGCACAATTTTTGTGTGGGTTGTATGTCATGTTGGACTTATGGAAGGAATCATCCTGCCAGGATACTGCGTGAGAGTTGAGGCAGATATACCAACATTGACTGACAGATCATGCTGGTTCCAGATTTGTGGGAAAGAAATGCAACTCCTAATCCCAGCATCTTCCCTGTGGAAGAATCCATTCCAAGACCTGACCAATCCACCTGTCCAGCACGTCCTATTCCAGTCATGCCACAGATTTATCCTACCCTATCAGATGACAGGCCACCTGCGAAAGCAGGCTGTTATTTACCAACTCAGTGCCCTACCCTTGCCCTGCATCCTTTTCCTTCAAAACTAGAGAGAAAAAATTCACAATTTCTAGACTTTGTTTCTGTTTTTTAACTTTCCAAGGTCAAAGGTTTCTTGATTTTGTGCAACTGCTTCTACATTTTTAACAGCATCACACATCCTGTAACTGTTACTGTGATTACTGTAGACATCAATTATTATCTTCTTTGATTTGTTTTTAACTATTCAAGATAATGCACAAAATACAGACTCCAAACTGCTTTATGTGATATAATGATATTTTGTTCTCAAACCATTTGCCATAAGGTTTATTTTTCCCAAGTAGATTTACATACTGGTAATTCAATGGATGGCTGGCTATGTTGAGACGTCACACAATATGTGTGTGAATGACTGTATCAACAAACATTCCACTATTAATCTGATATCATGTTCATGTTTCCAATGGTGTATATGAAGAGTTGCTTTCATGAGGAATGCCAGCTTTTTGAAGTACTTATGAAATTAATTAACAGAATCTGTACACTCTTAGTCATGCAAATCTTAGCTCATTCACTGTCTACATTTTCATCTATGTTGAAACACTTAACAATACAAAAGTATGTCCTGTTCTTATCAAAATATACAAATCTGTATGCAGTACATTTAGTATTAAAAACAATAAAATAATTGGTTCTTCCCAGTGTTGTGAGTACCACCTTTCCACTTCAGAATGAACAAATTCTACTGGTGTGCAGGTATGAGTTGGTAAATTTTGTCTAAATAACTTCCTATGCAGTTCATTGTACTGACATGATTCTCTACATCTACATACAAACTCCATAAACCACCTCATGTTGTGTGGCAGAGAGTACTTTGCATACTTTCTCAATGTAGAAAAATGTAAGGTGATGCGCATGAGTAGAAAAAACAATCCCATAATGTTCGAATACAGCATTTGTAGTGAGCTTCTTGATGCCGTCGCATCGTTCAAATATCTAGGTGTAAAATTGCAGAGCGATATGAAATGGAACGAACATGTAAGGACAGTTGTAAGTAAGGCGGACAGCCGACTTCGGTTTATTGGGAGAATTTTGGGAAGATGTACTTCACCTGTAAAGGAGACCGTGTAGAAAACGCTTGTACGACCACATCTTGAGTATTGCTCAAGTGTTAGGGAACTGCAGCAGTTCAGTTTAAAGGAAGACATAGAGGCGGTTCAGAGACGAGCAGCTAGATTTGTTACCGGTAGGTTCGACCAATGTGCGAGTGTCACGGAAATGCTCCGGCAACTCAATTGGGGATCGCTGGAAGAAAGACGACATTCTTTTCGTGAATTTCTGTTAAGTAAATTTAGAGGGCCGGAATTTGAAGCTGAGTGTAGTACGAACTTGCTGCCGCCTACTTACATTTCGCGTAAAGATCACAAAGACAAGATAAGAGAAATTAGGGGTCGTACGGAGGCATATAGGCATTCTTTTTTTCCTCATTCAATTTGAGAGTGGAATAGAAAAGGAAATGCCTAGTAGTGGTATAGTGTACCCTCCGCCACGCACTTACGGTGAATTGTGGAGTATGTATGTAGATGTAGATGTACCATTGTCACTTCCTCTTATTCCAGTCACATGTGGATTGCAGGAAAAATGATTGCCTGTATGTCTACATAGGTGCTCTAATCTTATCCATGTCATCATTTTACAAGATGTACATAGGACAAAACAATATAATGGTTGACTCTTCATGAAACATAGCCTCCCAGAACTTCGACAAGAGCTTGTACCATGATACAAATCATCTCTTTTGCAGTGTCTGTCACTGGAGTTTCCTAATCATCTCCATGACACTTTTGCACTTTCTAAATGAGCCTGTAATGAAGCATGATGCTCTCCGTTTGATCTTATCTATGACTTCTAGTAATCCTACCTCATATTCATCCCACACTGATGAACGATACTGAGGTGCTGCCCAAACAAAAGTTTTGTAACCTACTTCTTTTGTTGACAGACTACACCAGGCCTCTCCAACTCGAGCACTTAGTGCTTGCACGCCCCGGTGCTTTTCCCCCACCACTCTTGCCTCGCCGTGTCACAGCACGTGTGTGACAGAGACAATATGAAAGTTTAGCATGAGCACAAAAGGTTCAGATTTATGTGTAACATTTTTAATGCTTAATAAGAAGATTCTTTTAAGCCTGATGGGAATCCACAATGCTTAATATAACACTGTACCATAAATATAAAAGCGCTGTCACTACATTCCAGAACATGTGAGGGGATTGAAGGAACAGACAGAAGGGAACTGATTACTAAATTAAAAGCACTATTGCCACGATCTGAGGAGGCATGTCTTGTTTATCTGAAAGAAAACCAAAAATATACCTATTTTAAATTGTACTTATGGCCGCATCCTGGAGTACACAGTCATTATATAAAAATTTGGAAGATAGGTTTGAAGAAATAAAAGTTCACTCAAAAGATTTTATGATGCCTCTTTCTGTGCACGCTGAGGATGTCCCATCAAGTCTCGAAACTGAGCTGTCAGAACTACAGTACAGTTCAGTTTCTACAGTCTGCTATTACCATTAGTCTACAGTAGTGATTTAAATTCCTTTATATAAAGGCTTCGATGAACAAGAATTCCTGAAGATTGATGTCCTTGCCCTAAAATGTGTTGCAATGCTATGAGCAATGTTCCTTTGTGAACAAATGGTTTCAATCATGAATATTAATGAAACAAAAACAAGGTCAATTTTAATGAATCGTTGCAAGCTGTATTTCCAATTGTAACTGCAAAAACTATTGTACCTAATATGAGAAAATTAGTTTCTTCAATGTGATGCCAAAGATCAACAAAGAATGTTGAAAATAAGTATAAAATAAGGAGCACAATAAAATTGTTCTTTCTCCCTATAAACAAAAATTGGCATCATTATTATTCATTTTAATAAGTCACGAACAACACGACTCTTGCCTTGCTATGCACATTGTCAACACGTCCCCCTGCAACCACTGCCCTGACAGCTCTGTGCCTGCCTCGCTTACATGCCCCACACCACCAGCGCTGCAGCAGAGCACTGGTGCTTTTCCCAGTGCCAGCCGGTGCTCGCAAAGCACCCGAGTTTGAGAGACCTGGACTACACTTCCAGATGATTCCTCCATTGAGCCTTGTCTGGCATCTGGCTTACCCACAACAGATTTTATATGGTTGTTCTATTTCAAATCACCACTTATGTCTCCTCCCAGATATTTTATGGAAGTAACTTGCTTCCAGTGTTTGTCCTGCTATTGCTTAGTTATGTAACAAAGGTTCTTTCTTTCTGTGTAAAAGCAGCACCGTTCACTAGTTTATGTTGAAGCTCAATTGCCATTTCCTGCACCAAGCATCGATACACTGCGGAACATCCTGCATTTTCTTACCCTTTTGAAGTTTTGTGACTTCCTGATAAAGTACATCGTCATCCACAAAAAGTCCCATTGCACTTCCAATGTTAACTCTCTATGAGGTCATTTATATATATATTGTGAAAAGCAATGGTCCAATAACAATTCCCTGAGGCACACCTGAGATCACTTTAACATCTGAAGACTTATCTCCTTGTGAATGTCATGCTGCATTCTTTTAACTAGAAACACATCAATCCAATCGCACTGTTAGTCTGATATTCCATATGCTCACATCTTGTTCATCAGGCAAGGGTGCAGAATGGTATTGAATGCCTTGCGAATTTCAAGAAACACGACATGTACCTCAGATCCTGTATCTACTGCCCTCTGTATCTCGTGGATGAATAGTGCTATTTGTGTTTTGCATGACCATTGTGTCAGAAATTATGTTGATTCCTACAAAGAAGATTTATGATCTCCAAAAATGACATAATACTCAAACATAAATTGTGTTAAAAAATTCTTCAGCTGATCAATGTCAGAGATATAGGCCTATAGTTTTGTGCATATGATCGACAACTCTTCTTGTAAATGGGAATGACCTGCACTTTTTCCAATCCTTAGGAAAGCTTCAGTCCTATAGAGTCTTTCAATACACTGCTGCTAAAAGGAAATCAAGTTCCTTTGCATACCCCATGTAAAATCAAATTGGTATCCAATTAAATGAGCAACTTTTCCTGAGTTGAACAAGTTCCTTTGCTTTTCTATACCTCTGACATTTATTTCAATATCTGGCATATTGTCATTTGAGCAATAGTTTAAAGGAGGAGCTACAGTGCAATCTTTCTCTATGAAACATCTTTGGAAAAAAGTCATTAAAATTTTTTGGCTTTTTTGTATCATCCTTCGTTTATCTCCATTATGGCCCCAGAGAGTCTGGATATCTGGTGTTAACCCATTTAATGATCCGACGTAGGACCACCGGCCGCAGTGGCCGAGCGGTCTGCGGGGCGCCAGTCACATTCTGCACAGTCACTACGGTCGGGCGTTTGAATCCCCCCTTCGGGCAAGGGTATTTGTGCCATCTTTAATATTAGCTAGTTCATAAGTAGTTTGTAAGTTTAGGGACTGATGACCCCGTAGTTAAGTCCCATAAGCTCTACAAACAATTGAACATTTGACGTAGGACCAAATTGTCTTAGGATTTTCTGCCAGGTTAATACACAAAACAAATCTCACAAAGTTGTTGAATGACTCTTGTATGGCAGCTCTTATGTTAATTTTGACATTATTTAACTTTTCCTTGGCTGCTAGACTTTTGTTACATTTATATTGCAGTGGTTCTCAACTCAGTTGTTGAATCACATTTGATCTTTTCCATCTTTCATAATTTTACTTGGCACATACTTATCTAATACATATTGGACAGTGCACTTGAACTTCATCCACAGTTGCTAAATACTTCTAGTGCTACAAATGAACCTATCATGTTGAGCAGTAACTTAATCTGAAATTTGGCCCTTTTTGCATTTGCCAAATAAAATCTTTCTATCTTTCCCATATTTCTATTTACAGCTATATTCATTGATGCAGTAATGGTCTCACAATTGCTGATTCCTTAATCTACACTAACTAAATCAAAAAGTTTGGGCTGTGGCGGAATGGCCATGTGCACTGAGGCGCCGTACTGCGGTGTGTGCAGCCATTTGCCGACGGGGGATTTGAGTCCCTCCCCCTCAGGCACGGGTGTATGTGTTGTCTTTAGTTTAGTTTAACTTAGTTGAAGTAGTTTGTAAGCTAGGGAATAATAACCATGCAGTTAAGTCCCATAGAGTTACAAACATTTGAAAAAGTTCATGTCTGTTTTTCGTCAGTAGGTGTAACAAATTATCTTCATGGGCAGCTCTCGATTTAACTGTTTGAGGTACTTTTCAGATACAGCAATTACAACAATGTTGCTCAATTCTCTGCCCCTGCCATCTGTCCCAGCCTATGTTTGGTAAGTTAAAATCTTCACCTAAAAACTATAACATGATCCTATGTTTGGTAAGTTAAAATCTTCACCTAAAAACTATAACATGATTAGGAAATGTACGGAAAATATTTTCCAAGTTTTCCTTCAAATGTTCTGCCACAAATGCTGATGAGACAGGCGGTCTATAAAACTTCCTATGATCACATTTGAGCCGCTTTTCAAGCTGACTTTTTTCCAGCCTCTCTCTGTGGTATACATTCCCGTTTGAGTTTAGGATTTTATTACTGTTGACATCTGGTTTGAACCAGTTATCCATCCTTAGTACTATGTGGGCATTGTGACTAATTTGTGGGATCTTTCCATAGACAATCTTGCATTTAACTATCACTATATATATCATTTCATTTTCTGTATTGTGGAAGAAAAAGTTTGGAATAAATAGAAACATAAAGTATAAATTACAGTGTAAATAATGTAGCATAAAAGAACCTGTATGTAGCTGTTCCAGTAACCAGCATAGTGCCACAACAACAGCTGCTGTCAGAAGCTGGTCAGTTATCTAGCATCATTAGTGGCCTACATGAACAGAAGCTCTGGCTGTTTGACAAACTGTGTGCTGTCCCCAACCCAGAAGGCAATGAACTAAGTAAGAATGTTCTGACACACAAAAAAATCAGCTCATGAACATTAACCATGGAGGCATTGACCCAATCTGGAACATTCCAGTGCTAAATTCAGTTGGGGAAGTGGCTTATTTAAAGACTGACAACCAGCACATCATCAGTCGGTCAGAGATGGACAGTATTATGCCATCCAGTTTGTACCACACGTCACCATCATCATTGGATGGATTGTGACTGAGCCCCAAACCTCGGACTCCAATATCATAACTGGCCAACCCTTTACACTGCCACACTAAGCCATGAGGCAATCTAGGCCTCATGAGATAGAATGCCACCATTAGAGATCTGCTATGGAACCCCTCATGCCATCAACATCTCATGCAGTCATCCTTGCATCTAGAGGAGGGTTACCAATGCCTGACATGATGTCATCATCCAACACAGCTGGGACACAGTACATGTACTGTGGTTCTCTAATGTCTAACTTGTAGTTCACCACAGTGGCTCATTCTACCTCATGGCTGAGTCAATACAGTCACAGTTAGCAGGCAACAACTCCAGCTGCCACATGACTGGCCATGCTCAAAATATTACATCCACAAAATGATGCTACAATGTTATTGTCCATAATGTTAACTAAAAAAAAAAAATGTTCATTTTAAATAGCGCAGTTTCTCTTCTGGCTACAAGTTCCCACCAGCCGACATTCTATTACATGGGTGTCAGAAAAAGTGCTGGTGGAATTGAAGAAGGCCCACCTGAAGATGATGACAGCTAGTTTATGGCAGCAACTTCTTTCAGAGAGGGGAAGGATATTCATTGGAAGATGGTGGTGGTGGTGATGTGCTATGGAACTGTTTATGACAGCAACATCACATGCAGCATCCTCTAAAGCACATCTGACATCATGCCATTGTCCAAGACACCAGGGTCAGAGTAAAATCTCTGTAGTTTCCTGACACTGGTCCTGTTGTTCACCACAGGGGTCCATTCTACCCTATGTCTGAGTCAGCACCCTCACTACATTCCCAGCTACTGTATGTCTGGCACTGCCTGGAATATTATATCCAGAATGTGACAAAATAGAAGGCCAACTTGATATGTTATAATGTTAAACAAAACCTATTTGTATGTTCAACAGGAATTGCTGTTTAACCTCAAGCAAACTTCTCTCCAGGCACTGATGACCATTGCAGTTTAGACCCTTTTAAAATCCAATCAACCAACCAAACATCTCTCCACAGCTAAATCCCACAGCCCACAAAGCAACTTTTTCTTTAATCTGTTCTATTGTGCCAAGTACTGCCATTAATGGAAGCAGTAAGTGTCTTAATGGGCCTGAGGAAAAATTTTTCTATCCTAAAAGACTCAGATGTGCATTCCACATGTACTCCGCTACCCCAGTAGCCACTTCCTGTGTGTAGCAAACACCGTATATAATTAGGGGGATCCTATATTTCTCCACCAGAAAACAGAGGTTGAGTAATTTGCAACCAAGATCACCAGGAAAGGATCCCAATCAGTTCTAGGAATGATGCTGTAAATTGATAGCTCTGCAACTCCTACCCTGCAAGTGAGGTTAGCTGTATCCCCCAAAACCACCAGTCATCTGAAGGAGCTTAGGATGACCTCTAACACAGGTTGTAGGAATCATTGGTGCTGACATGAGCAACAGTTTGCAGCTAGATGCACCCAGTGATCTCTCTCATTGTCAGCAGAGCCCCTTCCAAATCTCAGATGAGACCCTACAACAAGCAAGCAGAGTGCCTACTGGCATTCTTTTCCATCCTGACCACTATTTCCCTGAGGGGCTCCATCACCTGCCTAACATTGGAGCTCCACCCTCTGCATCTATCTGGACATTTCAGAAACACTGACCACTGCTGCAACAGGTGAGGCAGCTCTTGCTGGCTCAGCAGCTCAGCAGCAGACATCATCTCACACCTACTGCCGAGGTTTAAGGAGGAAGACTTATGGCTGGTTCCTGGTTTTGCCTTCTTACCAGGATTTTATACCAGTTACCACTAGCCTTTTCCTACAAACTTCTTTCTTCTTCCTTTTATGAAGACATATTTTGATGCAGCACTATCACCAAGTTAATGTTTAACTGTTCAGTTTCTTGACAGTTTGAATGTTTCTTTTTATGCCATGCTTTATAACAACTTTCCTTGTATCAGTAATAGCACTTGACATTCATTTTTCTTAACTGCCTTGTATATTGACGTTTATTCTTTTGTAATTAATCTCAACTGCAGTGAATGCAGTTGTCCATACTTTCATCTGCAAAAAAATATTACTTTCAGTAACCTTGCTACTAAATTACGAAACATCTGCTTGCTTTTGTCACTGGGGTTCCAAATAGTTACAAGCAAACCATAGTTCAACGGAAGTCCAAAAACAATTGCTCCCAACCCCATGTTTAGACCAGGAACCACTCAAATTTCTTTGTTGTCAGTCGGACCACAAGGTTCAAGAAAAATAATCTCTGTCAATCTTAAAATAAACTTTTGTCAGAAATTTTAACATATTCATTAACCTCAAAAGTATTATGTATTGACATAGGCTTACTATTATAATATAAACTTTTAGTAGTTCATAAAAATTTTCTAGCAGTAACTTGATTTTACAGCTTTCATTTTATTTCAAAGTTCGGTCATTCTAGAGCTGATACTGTTAATCTTACTTAACTTTCTGTTGATTTTTAAATTTATTTTAAGCATGAAATCTTTGTTCACCTAAATAAGACATACAAAATGTTAAATGGATGTGACTTTCAGAACATTTCCATCAATTTGTAATTAAATAAACATTCACAACGCTTAGAGCTTGCAATCTTATATACTTCTGTTACAACCAATGAAGCTGTGAAATGAAAAGTTATTGTAGTCACACAGTATGATTGACTGACTATTAAGAAGGATTTAATAATTTAAAATGAATAAAACTTTGAAATTTTATATGTTTTGTGGACTGTATTTTAGACTGTGCAGTATTATCACAGCGCTACATTTTTAATTGAAGAAATGTTATTTGATTATAACTGTACTTGGTGCAGATTAGTGTTCTGGATCTTAAGATTATCCTATGAATCACTGGCCACAGCATAAGATATATCATTTTCCAGCTGAATAAACTCAGTAACAGAGGAGATAGAAAGCACTGATTTTGCGTTTAACTCATCCCAAAAGTTCTGGGTGTTTGTGCTTTCAACTGGATTTACTTTACTTCTGTCAACAATGTTCCGCAGTTTCTCAGTACAAAGATAATTTACATTTTTATTCCTGTGATTGAAAATGAGCTGCTTCAAATTACTGAATACTGAAAAATTTTATGTGAGCCATAATTTACCTTTTGATTTTCAATATGAAAACTGTCAATTTAATTGAACTTGTGGTGGCGATAACCGTAATCGACCATGAATGAACTATAATATCTTAACGATTGTCTTTGGGCAAGCTGCCACTCGGCTGTTGATACACATAAAAGTGTGTTTTCTGGGGCTCACACCCCATGAAAAACCCATAAACTCAATTCACAGACTTAATTGACATGATGAAAATGTTATCCCAGGTAATTAAAATGTATTACTGAAATCATAACCTGTTAGACAGAATGCAATTAAGTCAACCTATTACATTTTGGTTAATGATGGAAATTGTCTATTGAAACACTAAAATATTCTTCAAAAGAGATAGATTTAGTGGCCAGTACTTATATTACTTCTGTACTGCCAACAGTCTCACAAAAACATGAAAATTGAGACAAAAAATAGGACACAATCTTTTGAAAATATTTTCCTTCATCAGGTATGAGAGGAGGGAAGAGAAAGGGAACAGAAGGGAAATGATATTCATGACCTAGGGCATGGGGTAGTCATGGGTGATTTGTGGAAGTCAGAGATACTGTATGTCAACTACTGAGCGATGCCAATAGCAAATCAAAGAGGATAGCTATGTATGAGAGGAAAGCAGGGCGGGAGGCAAGAAATGAGTAATGGATAAGGGTCATTCCATGGAAACTCATGGGGGGTGATAAGGTGACCATTTCAGAATTTGATCATATTTGGTAAATGGGGACCTACATGTCTTAATAGAAAAACTACCAAATATCACTGTCCTATCTTCAACCATTGTTGAGAAAATTATGATTGAAGGCTGAAAGGTGTGTATGTGAGCAACAGTCGAGCACCAAAATCCCCATCTTCAGAGGGCTACTGCTTAGAGATGAGTTGACCTATAGACTTCAATTTCTTATGCATCACATATGTAGAGCACTAAGTTGATATATGATATAATCAGTGAGAAACATCATTTGCATTGTTTATGAAAAATGTTGAAAAATACACTTTTTTCACACTGTGGTTTAAATTCACAATTTTAAAAACAGTGCAGCCTTCAATTTTGGTACTTTAGATCTTCAGTCCTAGTATTAACTATAAGAAATAATGGAAAACACATTGCATTGCATTTAATAGTTCCTACTTTTAGTTGAAGTTGACTCCATCAGGAAAAATGGTCAAATTTGATGAACTTCAAAGTTTTGGATGGGTACGTAGACAGTTGAATCTAAACTTGACTTTTGCTGCAATGTTTAAATATTTGGTAGCAATCTTTGGTGCAAAGAAGAATATTCTAACTCACTTACTTCAAATATAAACAAGAACACGAAAATGCCATATACATGTATCATTAATTTTCAGCACTACTGGGTATTAGAAAATTAAAACCATGGGTATTCCTTGAAACAGTGTTCTCAAACTGTATATGGTTGATCTGAAGGACAGAACTGTATAATAATGATAGCTGAAAACAGTTATTAAGCTTTTACTTAATGGATATGTTTTATTTAACTTTTAACAGCTTGGATGCACAAAAGCAATGATATAACTGTGTATTAAAATGACAAAACCATGAAATAAAATTGATAATTAAAACAATAATAAAATTCATGAAGAAGTATACATATATGTAACCTATCCCAACATTAGCTAATACAGAAATACTTTGCAAAGAACACACTCATGAGCAAATACAGAAGATACAGAAAGAAACACTTACATTTTTGCTATAACCTTGTATTTCTAATATACTGGTCAAAAAACACAAAAAGGTTACCTAAAAGTGAGAGACGAGATCTTTTCATAACAATTATCATCTAGATTATATAACCAGGTCCTATGGCTTTGTAATGATGGGACATTGACCTTGCATATAACACTGAAGAAGGGAACTCAAACTGTGTCTTACCTATTAGGCCATTTTAATAATTGTGATTCAGCAGGAGACTTACAGATAATTTCAACATCCCTAAATTCATGGGATACTTGGGAAATGTGACCTATGGAACACTTTTCATCATATCTGAAAGCCACATATTGACCCACTTAGAAGTGTTCAAATGAAGAATTTTCAGGAGTTCCCATAGCAACAGTGGCCCCATTTGCATCTGTTGAAAGCCTTTTCATTACATTGGTGTTAGTAGCAATGACTAGAAATGTATGGTGCAGCTTTGTTCCTCAGTCTTCACTGCACTCTATATGCTTTCCAAAAAACCTTTGTATGACTTGATCTCCTGTGAAGACACAAAGAACACAATAATGCCCTGGATTTTGTTGAGTGTCCAGGTGTACAGGTTTTCTGGTGTCAAGATGTAATTGGATAGAAATGTAGCCTGCAAACTGACTCTTGTAGGTAGGTGTTTTACAGTCCCTCCAGTACCATCACAGGGCTCTTCCCATGGCATGTCGCAAAAAAGTGACGTTCTGCTTCAGTACCAAAATCTTCTTTATGGTAAGTTAGGTTTCTGAGGTTTTTGTAATTATTATAGGTCGACTGCAAAGCAGCACCATCATGAAGTATATTCTCCAGTGTTAATGCAAGGTCAATGTCCCATCATTACAAAGACGCAGTGCCTGGTTACATAAGTTAGATGGTAAGTGTTATGAAAAGATCTTGTGTTTTTTGACCAGTATATTAGAAATACAAGGTTATAGCAAAGATGTAAGTGTTTCTTTTTGTATCTTCAAATTTGTTTGTGAGTGTGTTCTTTGCAAAGTATTTGCATATTAGGCTATATATTGGTATAGGTTACAAACATGTATTGCTTTAAGTATCAATTTTATTACATAGTTTTGTCATTTTAATATACAGTTATAGAATAAGGGCATCATTTATATTTTTGCGTTTATGCACTCAAGCTGACAAAAGTTAAATATAACATATTTATTAAGTAAATGCCTAATAACTGTTTTCAGTTATCACTATTATACAGTTCTGTCTTTCAAGTAAACCACATACAGTTTGATAACACTATTTCAAGAGTGGTTTTAATGTTCTAATACCGAGTAGTGCTGAAAATTAATATTACACATCCCTATGGTAGTTTCATGTTATTGTTTATGTATGAAGTAAGTGAGTTAGGATATTCTTCTCTGCACCCAAGATTGCTACCAAACATGTAAACATTTTAGCAAAAAATCAAGTTTAGATTCAACTGTCTACATACCCATCCAGGACTAAAAAGTTCATCAATTTCGACCATTTTTCCTGAAGGAGTCAACTTTAACTGAAAGTAAGAACTATTAAATGCAATACAATAGGTTGTACATTATTTTTATAAGTAATACTACGAGTGAAGAGCTATAGTACCAAAATTGAGGACTGTACTGTTTTCATAGGCAGAGTTAAGATATTTTTTTAATGTGAATTTAAACCACAGTGTGAAAAAAGTGTATTTTTCAACATTTTCATAAACAATCAAAATGATGTTTCTCAGTTTTGATATCATATATCAACTTAGTGCTCTACATATGTGATGCATAATAAATTGAGGTGTATAGGTCAACTCATCACTAAGCAATAGCCCTCTGAAGATGGGGATTTTTGTGCCCGACTGTTGGTCGCATACACCCCTTTCAAACACAATTTTCTCAACAATGGTTAGAGGTAGGACAGTGATATTTGGCAGTTTTTCTATTAAGATATATACGTCCCCATGCACCAAATATTAACAAATTATGAAATGGTCACCTTATCATTCAACAAAATATCTGTGATTTTCCATGGAATGATTCATAAGTTAGTTGAGGATGGAGGAGGGGGAGAGGTTAGCATAGATTTAGGCTAGGTGGATATGTTAGGGGGCAACTTCCCATCTTCATAGCTCTGAGGAACTGATCTTATGTCATAGTATCCAGATGGCACGTGTGGTGTAACACGTGCCAAGGTCCCTGGAGTTATGGTGTAGTGCATGCTCTGCCACAGAATATTGGGTGTCCCCCAGGCAAACAGTCCACCTGTGACCATTCATGTGTTTAGCCAATTTGTAGGTCATCATACCACCATAAAAAGCTGCTCAGTAAACACATGTCAGTTGATAGATTAAATGTTTTGTTTCACATGTGACACTGCCTTGAATGGGGTAGGTTTTTCCTGTGGTGGGGCTGGAGTATGTGGTTGTGGGAGGCTGCATGGGGCAGGTTTTCCAACAGGATTGGTTGTAGGGGTTGGAACCATTAGATAGGGAGGGTGGTTTTGAGATGTTGTAAGATTTGACGAGGATGTTGCGGATGTTGGAAGAATGGCGGAAGGCTACTCTGGGTGATGTGGGAAGGATGCTTTTGAGCACTGATCTCATTTCATGGCATGACTTGAGAAAGTCATAGCCCTGACAGAGCAATTTGTTTAGGCATTCCAGGCTGGGATGGTACTGCGTGACTAAAGGGATGCTTTTGGGTGGTCTGGGGTTATGAACATTGTTGGCTGGAAGGGAAAGAATGGACTGCTTGGGAGATTTGCCTGCGGCAGTCTGTAGGGTATTGCGGGAGAGAAAAGCACTGGACAAGCTGTTGTAGGTGGTGAGGGATTTGTCACTGGAGTAGATCCATTTCCCATGGAAGCCTAGGCATATGGAAGGGATCGTTTGATATGGAAGGTATCACCTGATATGGAAGGGATGGCAGCTATCAAAGTGGAGGTACTGTTGTTTGTTTGAGGGTTTAATATGGGCTGAGATGTTGATGTGGGACTCAATAAGGTGATGGTCAACATCAAGGAAGATGGCTTAAGTTCTAGAGAACGATCTTCAGATTCTATAGAATAATCAGCACAACTCGTACTATGTAACATTTACTGAGTAAACACATCATACAAACAAGTGTTGTGTTTTTCTGTAGCCATAACAGGATTAAATAAGTAACTGATTTCTTGTAAAGGCAACTTTGTTTGCATTGCCATATAGTGTGTTATAGAAACAATGAAAACATTGGTTAGAGATTACAGGAGTTGAAGATACTTATAGGTCAGGCCATGGTTATTGCTTTTTGCTGTATGTAATAAAAAAATATTAAGTTGCTACACTAAAGTTCTAATGTAATTAGGGTACTTACAATCAAATCTGTTAAATAATCTTCCTCTGAATCACCATGATTCACTTCAGTGCCATTAACAGAGAGACTGTAATTGTAGTACTGAGAATTCCCAACAAGTCCAATCCACCAATCCCATCCTGGAGGTACATGTGTGACACCTTCACTTGTGTACCCATACTGAAAACACATCAATAAATTATGTAATTCCCTAGTTTGTGGCATAATAATGCATTAATCAACTTCATATCATTTTTCACTCATTTAAAATTAGCCTTGAGAGTGAATGATTTGTATATGCATAAAAATAAGAACACTGGAAAGGTGTTTAAATAGTTGTTTATTCACATCTCATTGCCAGATATTTAAAAACTTGGTTATTTTAGCTGACTTACATTCAAAACAATGCTGTAGTTATATACAGAAAAAATTAAAATGTTAGTATTTGTCTGATTTTTGTCCATATTCCAAAACATATCAGTTTGTGTACCCTTTATTCATACTACAAGTAATATATATCACAGAATGTAATCTACGATTAATCGTGGAAATTCTCCTCAGAGATGATAAATTATTTTTCAAAATAGATAGACTGGCTGGCCAGTACTTATCTTAGTGCTGTACCACTGATAGTGACACAAATCAAGAAGAAGAAAAAAAGGGACGAAAAAGGACAAGCTTTCAGAATACTGTTCCTTCTTCAGGTGGGAGAGAAGGGAAGAAAAAAGGATGGGAATGGAAGGAAAAGGTAATTAAAGATATAGGTCATGAGTGGTGTTTGAGGAGTCAAACAGCATCCTCATGACCTAGGTCGTGAATTACCTTTTCCTTCCATTCCCATCCTTTTTTCTTCCCTTCTCTCCCACTTGAAGAAGGATGTGTTCCGAAAGCTTGTCCTTTATCATCCCTTTTTTTCTTGATTTGTGTCACTATCGGAGGTACAGCACAAGGGTAAGCACAGGCCAGCCAATCTCTCTCATTTGGAAAACAGAATGTAATCTGACAGTCAGTGAATACTTATGTAAGCTATGTAATTTCAGAAGTCTCTGAGAACAAGTAATAATTCTGTATTCTACTCTTCCAAAGGGGCTGGTGTTTTTGTGGTTATGGATTCCCATACATCAGCATTTTTTTTCTTTTCCAGAGCATTCATACTATGCTTAATATGAATCCACATACCCTTGGAACATACAAACGCCTGTGGACTAAGGGTAGTTTTATACAACACAAAAAATTACATTACTAATTAGTAGTATCTGAGAAGAATATACGTAAGTAAGTACAGATTATGTGACAAATTCACTGGGTATTATTTCACATAAGCTTTGAGATACTGTAGATTACACAATTTTTCATCAAAACCTTTCTTTCTACAATTGCTGAACAGTGACGGAAACTTAGTTAGCTTCATCATGTACAATAAAGTGAAACAAGTAAAAATTGTTGTTATGGTTTACTTTCTCCTAGTCAAGTTATTTGCAAGAGATATTAGTTTTATAAACACTGTTTATCATATTTTATGATTATATAAAATTAGTATTTACCATATTGAGATATTTTCCTGCGTAAAATGTTCTATAGCCAGCTGAGTTTAGTACTGTAGGAAATGCATATGGTTCAACTTCATCTCTCCATCTTTCTCCAAAACAGTTTCCTTCCTCTGTATTGTTAACTGTTCTATGGTTGTGTTGGTAAAGACCACTGAGAATTGATGTTCTGCTTGGACAGCAAACTGGAGTTGTAACAAACTGAAAAAGAAAAATGAATACTTTGTTTTCCACAGTTACTGAAACAGTTGCCAAACTAGTCATTTGTCGCCTCTTTATTTCTCCCTTCCCTTTCATTTATGATCTTTAATCAATTCCACCCAGTATATGTGAAGTGAATATGTACATAAAAATGTACTGAACACCAGTTAATTGTGGCTATTTATTTTGGACAAGTTGGCTCTAAAGTACCCTACAAATTCATAATTTGTGTGTAGAGTGTAGCATAGATATTGCTTTGAACTACAAGTTAATACTATGAAAAATATTAAAGAAAGAAAAATATGTCTTTCTCACCTGTGTCACTGGGATGATTAGGTTACAGTGATGTAATTGTCTTATTGTGTTTCTTTTCAATAAGTTTAATCAATTATTAGAAATGCTAACCATCTCACCATCTGGAATATCTACACTCTGCAAGTTACTTGACTGTGATAGTCGAGGGTACTTCTGATACCACTACAGTAACTAATCTCCCCTCCCCTGTTTCTTCCCCACATGCATGTAGAAAGAATGGCCAGCAGTAAACCTAAGTATTTTATTCTCATTGTGGTTATTTTTCAAAATATATGTAGGAGGAACCAATGTGATGTGTTTGCATGTGGATATGTGTGAGTGTGTGTGTATTTGTTTGCCTTCCTTTTTGTCCCCTAAGGTAAGTCCTTCCACTCCTGGGATTGGAATGGCTACTTTTCTACTTCCTTAAAACCCGTATCCTTCCCTTTCTCCTCTCCTTCCTTCCTCGTTTCCTGAAGAAGCTGCCAGTGGTGGCGAAAGCTCGAATGTTTGTTTGTGTGTTTTATGTTTCTATCGACGAGCCTGTACTTTAGGTAAGTCCAAAATCTTTATTTTATACATATTTTTCCCGCCAGGAAAGTCTTCTTCTATAATATTATTTTCATCCATTTGAACCTAACAATTACTTACGTTCATTTTTGCTATGTTGCCTTTTGAAATCTTTTCTATCCTCTTACTTTCTCCTTCTGTTTTTGTTTTACATAATATTTTCACCCTATATTCCCTCTCATCTAAGTTAATTTTTCTCCTGGCCAAATTAGCCACACACAACAATCAGTATTGACTTCTGAACCTTAACTTAATAGTACAACTAACGACTTTTCGTTTACGCTTTTCATTATTATTTTATTTGTTGTTATTTACCGCTTTCATCACTGCATCTCCTGTATAATATCTACCCTTCATCCACATTTACTGTGGTAATACTATTTCACAACTTCATTTTACAAGAACCTATACACTGTAATAACCATTTTCGGCTTTTCCTAGAAACTTCGCGATTATTTCCGATTCTCGTTTTTCCACATTTCCGTTCATTCTTCCGACATTCGCGATCATTTTTCAATAACTTACTATACGTTTTAACCCTATTATTCCTTCGTCGGCTTATTGTTATTATTATTTCTGATTCCCGGTTTTCCACATTTCCGTTCATTCTTCCGACATTCCCGTTAATTTTTCAGTAACTTTCATACGTTTTAACCCTATTATTCCTTCCTCAGATTTTTGTCTACCTCATAGTCTTAATCTGCCACTACATAATCAGTCATTATAATACGATTTCCTTTGATTTTCTTCTCCCTGTAACCTGTTTTGGACGCCAATACAACCACCAAACCATTGTGCATACGTTGTTAACCAACTGTAGTTGACCTCAGTTTCTACCAGGTTCAACTTCAACAACTCTCTTGAACAACTTTATAGACTTCTATTTTCTTTGCTGAATTCCTTTCGCTATCTATCCACCTTCTTATTTAATTTTATAAATTATTCATTATTATTATTCTTTAATTTTTTATTTCTTTCCTTTCTTTTCTTTTTATCACTTTGTAGTCAGCTATTCAACGCATAGTTCTCACTTTTCCATTCCATACATTATGTTACCCTACCTTGACCCCATCAAGTTTTACCTACATTCCCTCCGCAAGGTTTCTACAAATGTCTGCCTAGGTGTGTTTGCATGTGGATATGTGTGTGTGTATTTGTTTACCTTCCTTTATGTCCCCTAAGGTAAGTCCTTCCACTCCTGGGATTGGAATGGCTCCTTTTCCACTTCCTTAAAACCCGTATCCTTCCCTTTCTCCTCTCCTTCCTTCCTCTTTTTCCTGAAGAAGCTGCCAGTGGTGGCGAAAGCTCGAATGTTTGTATGTTTTTATGTGTGTTTTATGTGTCTATCGACGAGCCTATACTTTAGGTAAGTCCAAAATCTTTATTTTATACACACACACACACACACACACACACACACACACACACACACACACACACATAAAATAGGCGAAGATTACTCACCAGGCGAAGGAGCACAGGTGTGACACAGCATCACAAATAAATAAATGAATACACACACACAAACACAAGCTTTCGCAACCCAGTTGCTTCCTCAGGCAGAAGGGAAGGAGAGGGAAAGGGAAATGATGAGGGTTTTAAGGAAGGGGGTAAGGAGCCATTCCAATCCTGGGAGAGGAAAGACTTACCTTGGGGGAAGAAAAGAAAGGTAAACAAATACATGCACACCCATACATTTACACAGACACAAACACACCTAGGCAGACATACTATAGACACCAAAGAAGAAACCAAAGAAGACTTCTTTTGGTTTCGTTTGTGTAAATGTATGGGTGTGTTTGTATATGTTTCCCTTCCTTTTCTTCCCCCAAGGTAAGTCTTTTCTCTGCCGGGATTGGAATGGCTCCTTACCCCCTTCCTTAAAACCCTCATCATTTCCTTTTCCCTCTCCTCCCTCTCTGCCTGAAGAAGCAACTGGGTTGCGAAAGCTTGCGTTTGTGTGTGTGTGTGTGTGTGTGTGTGTATTCATTTATTTTATATATATATATATATATATATATATATATATATATATAGAGAGAGAGAGAGAGAGAGAGAGAGAGAGAGAGAGAGAGAGAGAGAGACGAAAAATTCCTAGCAGGAAAAAATATATATAAAAAATAGACGAAGATTACTCACCAGGCGAAGGAGCATAGGTGTGACAGCATCATAAATAAATAAATGAATACACAGACACACACACACACACACACACACACACACACACACACACACACACACACACACAAACGCAAGCTCTCGCAACCCAGTTGCTTCTTCAGGCAGAAGGGAAGGAGAGGGAAAAGGAAATGATGAGGGTTTTAAGGAAGGGGGTAAGGAGTCATTCCAATCCCGGGAGAGGAAAGACTTACCTTGGGGGAAGAAAAGGAAGGTAAACACTTGCATCTGTGTAAATGTGTGGGTGTGTGTGTATTTGTTTACCCTCCTTTTTTCCCCCAAGGTAAGTCTTTCCTGTCCCGGGATTGGAGTGACTCCTTACCCACTCCTTTAAACCCTCATCATTTCCTTTTCCCTCTCCTTCCCTTCTGCCTGACGAAGCAGCTAGGCTGCGAAAGCTAGCGTTTGCGTATGTGAGTGTGTGTGTTCTATTTATTTGTGCTGCTGTCACATAGAAAACAGATGACTTACCCTAAGGACCGGCTTGTCGATAGACACAAATAAAATCACACACAAACACACATACAATCTTTCGCTGGTAGCTTCTTCAGGAAAAGAGGAAGGAAGGAGTGGAGAAAGGGAAGGATACAGGTTTTAAGGAAGTGGATAAGGAGTCATTCCAATCCCAGGAGTGGAAGGACTTACCTTAAGGAGATGAATGGAAAGGCAGACAACTGCACACGCGAACACACACACACACACACACACACACACACACACACACACACACACACACACACACATACGCACGCTAACACAACAAGGTAGACAAGATTTGCTTTCTACAGTATGTTTGCCTAGGTGGGTTTGCGTTTGTGTATATGTGTGGCTGGGTGTGTACTTGTTTACCATCCTTTTTTCCCCCCAAGATAGGTCTTTTCTCTCCGGGGATTGGAATGACTCCTTACCCACTCCCTTAAAACCCTCATCATTTCCTTTTTCCTCACCTTCCCTTCTGCCTGAAGAAGCAGCAAGGCTGCGAAAGCTAGCGTTTATGTGTCAAGTATATTTTCACAACCATTTACTATTCTAGTGAGTTCATGAACTAATTGCTTGAGATAATTTTTGGAGAATGTGTTCATTATGATTTTGGACGATGTTTTATGCTTACTTCTGGTTTTAAACATGTATTTTTGCCAACATATAAGTTAAAAGTTGCCACCAATTAAAATTGTATGCTTTGGGAATATTTTTGAAATTTGGTCCAAGCGTTCTTTGAACATTTGTGCAATCGATTCATCTCAGTCAGGTTGCCAGTAAAAAGAACCAATTATTAATTTATATTAGTTGTCAGGTGTAACATCTATCCATACCAACTTACCTGAACTATCTACTTCAATTTCACAACAAGATAAACTGCTTGTGACAGCTATAAATAACCCACCAATTGTTTTATTTAATCTATGCTTTCTGAACACCATTCACTCCTTAGTAAAAAAATTCAGCTGAATGTATCTCAGGCTTTAGCCAGCTTTTGCTACCTAAAATGCTTGGAGATTCAGTTCGTTCTACACTACTGGCCATTAAAATTGCTACATAAAGAAGAAATGCAGATGACAAACAAGTATTCATTGGACAAACACATTATACTAGAACCGACGTGTGATTACATTTTCACGCAATTTGGGTGCATAGATCCAGAGAATTCAGTACCCAAAAAAACTACGTCTGGCCGTAATAATGGCCTTGATACACCTGGGCATTGAGTCAAACAGAGCTTGGATGGCGTGTACAGGTACAGACGCACATGCGGCTTCAAAACGATACCACAGTTCATCAAGAGTAGTGACTGGCGTATTGTGATCAGCCAGTAACTCGGCCACCATTGACCAGATGTTTTCAATTGGTGAGACATCTGGAGAATGTGCTGGCCAGGTCAGCAGTCAAACATTTTTCGTATCCAGAAAGACCCGTACAGGACCTGCAACATGCGGTCGTGCATTATCCTGCTGAAATGTAGGGTTTTGCAGGCATCAAATGAAGGGTAGAGCCACAGGTCATAACACATCTGAAATGTAATGACCATTGTTCAAAGTACTGTCGATGCAAACAAGAGGTGACCGAGACGAGTAACCGATGGTACCCCATACCATCACGCCAGGTGATAAGCCAGTATGTTGATGACGAATACACGCTTCCAATGTGTGTTTACCGCGATGTCGTCAAACACAGATGCGGCCATCATGATGCTGTAAACAGAACCTGAATTCATCCAGAAAAATGACGTTTTGTCATTCGTACACCCAGGTTCGACGTTGCAGACACCAGCTTAGGCGTTCCTGTCTGTGATGCAGCATCAAGGGTAACTGCAGTCATGGTCTCTGAGCTGATAGTCCATGCTGCTGCAAACGTCGTTGAACTGTTTGTGCAGATGGTTGTTGTCTTATAAACGTCCCCATCTGTTGACTCAGGAATCGAGACGTGGCTGCATGATTCATTATAGCCATGAGAATAAGATGCCCTTCATCTCGACTGCTAGTGATACTAGGCCGTTGGGATCCAGCACGGCATTCCGTATTGCTCTCCAGGACCCACCAATAGCATATTCTGCTAGCAGTAATTGGATCGTGTGCAACGCAAGCAGCAATGTCGCGATATGATAAACCACAATCATATAGGTTACAGTCCGACCTTTATCAAAGTCGGAAACGTGCTGGTACGCATTTCTCCTCCTTACAAGAGACATCACAACAACGTGTCACCAGGCAACGCCGGTCCACTGCTGTGTATGAAAAATCGATTGGAATCTTTCCTCATGTCAGCCCGTTGTAGGTGTCGCCACCGGCGCCAACCTTGTGTGAATGCTGTGAAAAGCTAATCATTTGCATATCACAGCATCTTCTTCCTGTCGGTTAAATTTCGCGTCTGTAGCACGTCTCTCCGTGGTGTAGCAATTTTAAAGACCAGGAGTGTATTAGTGCTTGGAGCTCTGGTACTTTCCCCACAAAGCGACGACAATTTACAACTGTTAGACCAATGGTTTTTGGATCTGTGTTCATCCTATCTTTGACCTGAACCCTTTGAGACTGAAACCCTATTTACGTATGTTCCTGGGGCACTCCATCCTAAATAGCTACTCAGTCCACACCACACAGCACCCACTACCCGCAGAGCCGCTTTCTGTTTTTAGTGGACGCCTGACCTATTCAGTAGAGCCTCACTACCCAATGGCGCAAGTTGAGGAATCTGCTGCCTACACAGTCGCAGAACTGTCTGAGCCTCTGATTCGGAACCTTCACTCCGATGTGTACCAGAGGTCCACATTTCGTCCTGATGCAGATGCAGATAGTGAGCTCTGCTTTCATCTTTCAAGCATGACTAGCAGTCTTTACCACTTCAGATAGCCGCTCAAGACCGGAGAGAATCTCTTCCAATCCAAAGTGACAAACATCATTGGTAATGACATGAGTCACCACCTGTAGGTGACAGCACCCCATACCCTTCATGGCATCACGAAGGACTCGTTCTGAATCTGAAATGACTCCACCCAGTATGCACAAAGAGTGTACATTGGCCTTCTTCCCCTCTCTAGCAGCCATATCCCTAAGGGGCTCCATTACCTGGGTAACATTGGAGCTCCCTAATACAAGCAAACCCACACTCTGTGGAAGCCCGGATCTTGCAGTTTGGGAGGTGATGTCAGGATAAATTACACCATCCGGCTCAGGAACATTGTCTGGGACAGATAGTGCCTCAAACCGTTTGGAAAGACGACCTGGGAATGCCTCACTGTGGGTCCCCTGGGAAGTCTTTCACTTAATGTCACACACTGGGGGGCGACCTCCCACGTGACCACGGGTGGGGTATCTGCCCCACTGCAAGCAGTAACAGGGTTCGTCGCTGCCGTGGACTGAGTGGTGGACACGTCGAATGCTTCCAACGGCCAAAGTCACGAGATGTGTTGCCAAGGTTAACGCAACCTGAACCTGAAGCTGGGAGTGAAGTGTCATCAGCTCAGTCTGCATCTGCACACAGCAACACAGTCCCTATCCATTACTACAGTACCCAGAGAAATGAACGACCAAACAGAGACAGAAGATGGTAGTGATTCACATGGCGGATGAATATGCTAACCAGATACTTAATGTGAAACACTCATAATATGTCGCTTCTAGTTAGAAGCCGGTTATCCTTACAAGTATCAGTGTAATCTGCACTGTGCTGTGCTCTCTGCAAGGGCTACGTAGGGTGGCAAACGTTCCCCTGCAGCATTATCACACATCATAATGGAGCAACTAGATTTAGAAAAGTTACAAATCCATCCTAGGTATTTTGTATCTCAGTGATAGATAATGCTGCTTTTACCAGGATCGTCTTAAAGAGATTCTAGGTTCGTGATAGTGTACATCTTTCATTACGTTGGACAGATTTTCAATATATTTACATAACATGGTTTCATCAATAGCTGCCCTGCTGCATTTGATGTTGGCGGCATGTCTTTCAGTCAATTGAGGATGTTGTTGCAGGAAACCTTTTGTCCAATCTTTCCCTGGTACATTGTTAGGAAATGCTTTCACATTATGCCCCGTTCTATCCAGATAAAATTTTACTGCAGAACGCAGATCAACATAATTAAGGGGAAGCTCTAATCACTCAACATTTCTACGTGGCGCGTCCAGAAAGTAAGATCCGTTTGGTAATAAAATGAAATTGTACACAGATACAGAAGAGATTTTTATTGCTCAGATTTCTACAACTCTTAAACTACTTTTCCACATAACTGCCGAAATTTTGCAGGTATTTATCATACCGTGGCACCAGGTTTTGTATTCCTTCTTCATAGAAATCTGCCGCCTGTGTCTTCAACCAGTTGGAAACAGTTTCTTTAAGCTCGTCGTCATTGGTGAAGTGATGAGCACGAATTGTAAACCTACGGTTTTCCTGGATCGTGTCATCAAACGCGTGAACCTGTTCTTCTGTAACCAAAGGTGGACGCCCACTTCATCGTGCACATCACTACGCCCGCCATTGAACTTTCGGACCCATCTTCTCACCATCGAATCACTCATCGCATTTGGTCCGTAAACATCGCAAATTTGCCTATAAATTTCACTTGGTTTCACTTTCCTCGCATTCAGAAACCGAATGACCGACCTGATTTCACAGGCGGCGGGATTTTCAATCAACGCCGACATTTCAAAGAAGCACAACAAAGCGTACGTAACTGACAGCGATCTCCAAATGGCGCACGTTCTTCTTGATACACATCGTCTACAGCGCACGGTGTGGAACTGCAATCGCAGCGCTGCAGCGAAGATAAATTGAAACGGAACTTACTTTCTGGACGCGCCTCGGATATACGATGCAAAGGCATTCTCCTCATCTCCATTATAAACAGCAGTGGCGGCGCGTCTTATGTGTTCACAGGTTCAGTGAATCCCTGGAAAAAAGCATTATATGCTTATTGAAAGAATTTGTATCGAATGAGAAACGTTTTAGTTGCGGAGACCGCACATATACGAGTCGTAGCGCGGCTGCTTAATATAGGCGGCAGTGGCCGCAACGTTGCAATGCACATGCGCAACTGAGGTTCAGATTCTCTTCTGAACCTGCTGGAGGCAGCATATGGATTCTCCCGCGGCAGAGACGGGTGGGGGGAAACGCCGCTTTCAACATTGGCGTTGAAGCCAGCTCCTGGCTACTCGAGCTCTGACAGTCACTCACGAATGGTCCCGAAGCGAAGACAACGGAGCTACTGTGCACCTCGCCTTGCGCATCGGCAAATCCTTCATTAAGGCAACATCCGTCCTCCATATCTGTTTTTGGTGCATTTGGTAAAAAATCTTATAACTATAAATTAAAGACGCTTCAACTGTAAAAGCCTTCAGAAGATCGATCATGAATAATAATGAAGTCAATACTCTCTATCAGGTAGTGGATCCGAGACCGACTCAAGCAATTTTTTTCAACCCAATCTTCTTTTTAACAGATGTGGGATCTTTTGAATTGTTACTTGCTACATATCTTTGGACGTTTTAGCAAATGTGTCGCGATTTTGATGGTAAATGACATTTATATTCTCAGTTGCAACAAATATTTAACTGATTGAAAATATGTGGGGCAGAACAGTCTTTGCACATGTGTAAGACTAGGAGGGGATGCTGCTTACGGTGTCACATAACCCGAAGATAGCCTGTCTCTTTGTGGTAATAGATTCGTTGTGTTACAGTCACCTAACAGTGTAATCAGTTGCTTACTTTGTCTTAGGGTTCATGTGCATATTCATATGTTCTTGGTGTTTATTATTAAAGAAAAATTAACAACGTTCAGTACCTGCTAGAAACAAATGACTCAACTTAAAGCTTGAAATAAAAGTGAGAAATAAAAAAGCTTGAAATAGATTGATGCCACAGCACGAGTTGCAGCAAGCGCAAACAAGCTGAGGTAAGACATTTTGCGGATGTTTTAACGAAAATATTTCTAAAAGGAGGAGGGGGAGCCAAACTGGGGTGCTTTCCCCTTGCGCCACTCGCAGAGGTGCGCCAAATTGTCTCTTTGGACGCCAAGCGAGTAGGAGGGGTGCCGGCGGCGCCACTATCAAGACTCGGCACTCAAAGAAGTGAACCCCCAGTCATCTGAAGCACCAGCTGCTGCTGAACAACAGACTTCATTCCTACAGTACTTTGTTGTTCAAGTTAGTTTAAAATTGTTCATCTGCGGCGGAGTGGCCAAGCGCATTGAGGCTCTATGCTCCAATGTGCGAGGCCATTCTCCGTCGGGGGTGGATATCCCCGCCAGGGCATGGATGTTTGTGCCGTCTTTAGTATAAGGTACCGGCAGTTCATAAGTAGTTTGTAAGTTTAGGCACTGATGACCCCGCAGTTAAGTCCCTTAAGCGTATATTTAGAAAGAAAAAAAAGGGAAAAGTTATTATACATCTTGGGATTTTGAAGTGATCTACAGCCTTTCTGTCGGAAAATGTAGCATTCCTGATACTTTCCAAGCATTGTTCCAACTGTTGGGATGAATAATCAGTGTATCAATATGATCCTGGTTTTCTTTTATATCTACAAACAATATCTTTGAGAAATAATACAAAAATATAACTAAAATACATTTCATAGAAATGAGTGAGATTACTTCACTTGCATTTTATGATTGGAACAAAAATAGCCCAATAATTGGTGAAAATGTAACGTCACTTATTTAGTTTTGAATAAGAGAGAAATAACAGCAATTACAGTACAGCATTAAATTCTGCAACAAATGGTAGTATACTTACCCTTTCAGTAATAAAATTCTATTCTGGACAGACAACTTTTTAAACATAATTATCAGTTCAATAATTAACACGTCAACTCAATGGCTTCCACTC
The DNA here is from genome assembly GCA_026315105.1 of Locusta migratoria. Classification (NCBI taxonomy): domain Eukaryota; kingdom Metazoa; phylum Arthropoda; class Insecta; order Orthoptera; family Acrididae; genus Locusta; species Locusta migratoria. Next base: position 254,162,483 of record CM048745.1, on the reverse strand, counting down.
TACAACGAAACACAAAAGGACACCCAGAAAGTACTGGAAGGAAGACAGTGATATCATCTATGATTTATAGCAGAAAGTGTTTGATTTTAGTTGAAGATTCCCCTCCAGATGCCTTTGATACGTTATATACAGGGTGATCAAAAAGTCAGTATAAATTTGAAAACTTAATAAATCACGGAATAATGTAAATAGAGTGGTAAAAATTGACACACATGCTTGAAATGACATAGGGTTTTATTAGGAAAAAAAAGTACTGCAAGTTTGCGTGAAAGATATCTTGCGCGCGTCGTTTGGTGACGATCGTTTTCTCAGCCGCCACTTTCGTCATGCTTGGCCTCCCAAGTCCCCAGACCTCAGTCCGTGTGATTGTTGGCTTTGGGGTTGCCTGAAGTCGCAAGTGTGTCGTGATCGACCGACATCTCTAAGGATGCTGAAAGACAACATCCGACGCCAATGCCTCACCATAACTTCCAACATGCTTTACAGTGCTGTTCATAACATTATTGCTCGACTACAGCTATTTTTGATGAATGATGGTGAACATATTGAGCATTTCCTGTAAATAACATCATCTATGCCTTGTCTTAATTTGTTGTGCTAATTATAGCTTTTCTGATCCGATGAAGCGGCATCTGTCGGACATTTTTTTACCTTTTTTATTTTTTATTTTATTTATTTATTTATTTTGTTCTAAAAACTCCTTGTCATTCCAAGCATCTGTGTCAATTTTTGCCTCTATCTACATTATTTCGTGATTTATTGAGTTTTCAAATATATATATATCTCCACTCCCATGAACCACAGACATTGCCGAGGTGGGGTGGCTTGCGTGCCTCAACGATACAGATAGCCGTACCGTAGGTGCATCCACAGCGGAGGGGTATCTGTGGAGAGGCCAGACAAACATATGGTTCCTGAAGAGGGGCAGCAACCTTTTCAGTAGTTACAGTCTGGATGATTGACTGAGCTGGCCTTGTAACATCAGCTAATGTGGCTTTGTCACACAGTTACTGCGAACGGCTGAAAGCAAGGGGAAACTACAGCAGTTATTTTTCCCGAGGACATGCAGCTCTACTGTATGAACATATGATGATGGTATCCTCTCGGGTAAAATATTCCGGGGGTAAAATAGTCCCCCATTCGGATCTCCGGGCGGGGACTACTCAGGAGGATGTGATCATCAGGAAAGACAATACTGGCATTCTACGGGGCGGAGCGTGGAATGTTAGATCCCTTAATCGAATAGGAAAATTAGAAAATTTAAAAAGGGAAATGGATAGGTTGAAGTTAGATATAGTGGGGATTAGTGAAGTTCGGTGGCAGGATGAACAGGATTTCTGGTCAGGTGAGTACAGGATTATAAATACAAAATCAGTTGGGGATATCACAGGAGTAGGATTGATAATGAATAAGAAAATAGGAATACGGGTAAACTACTTTGACCAGCACAGCGATCGCATTATCATTGTCAAGATAGATACGAAGCCAACACCGACAGGAGTAGTACAGGTTTATATGACAACTAGCTCTGCCGATGATAAGGAAATCGAAGAAATATATGAGGAGCTAAAGGAAATTATTCAGACAGTTAAGGGAGAGGAAAACTTAATTGTGATGGGAGACTGGAATTCGATAGCAGGAAAAGGAAAGGAAAAATAGTAGGTGAATATGGACTGGGCAAAAGGAATGAAAGAGGAAGCCACCTGGTAGAATTTTGCACGGAACATGATTTAATCGTAACAAACACGTGGTTTAAGAATCACAAAAGAAGGTTGTATACGTGGAAGAGACCAGGAGACACCGGAAGGTATCAGATAGATTTTATAATGGTAAGACATAGATTTCGGAACCAGGTTCTACGGTGTAAGACATACCCAGGGGCAGATATAGACTCTGATCATAACTTGTTGGCTATGAACTGTAGGCTGAAACTAAAGAAACTACAAAAAGGTAGAAAAATAAGGAGATGGGACCTGGATAAATTGAAGGAACCTGAAGTTCTTAAGAATTTCAGAGGGAGCTTCAGGCAACAATTGACAGAAACAGGGGAAAATAAAACAGTTGAGGTAGGTAAAATTGAGAGATGAAATAGTGAAGGCAGCAGAGGACAAAAGAGGTAGGAAGGCAAGACCTACAAAGAATCCTTGGATATCACAGGAGATACTAAATTTAATCGCTGAAAGGAGAAAATATAAAAATGCAGTAAATGAAACAGGCAAAATGGAGTACAGAAGACTAAGAAATGAGATTGACAGGAAGTGCAAAATGGCTAAGCAGGAGTGGCTAGAAGGCAAATGCAAGGGTGTAGAAGAATGTATAAATAGGGGAAAAACAGATACAGCCTACCGGAAACATTTGGGGATGAGAAAAACAGCTCTATGAATATCAAGGACACTGATGGAAAACCAGTTCTCAGCAAAGAAGGGAAAGCTGAAAGGTGGAAAGAGTATATAGAGGGGCTCTACAAAGGAAATGAACTTCGAGACAATATTTTAGGAAGGGAAGAGGATGTAGATGAAGATGAAATAGGAGATACTGTACTGAGAGAAGAATTTGACAGAGCCCTGAAAGACCTGAGTCGAAACAAGGTCCCTGGAGTAGATCATATTCCCTCGGAGCTACTGAAGTCTCTGGGAGTACCAGCCATGACAAAATTGTTTCACATGGTGTGTAAGATGTATGAGACTGGTAAAGTACCCTCAGACTTTAAGAAAAATGTTACAATCCCCATTCCAAAGAAAGCAGGTACAGACAAGTGTGAAAACTACAGAACCATCAGTTTAATAAGTCATGGTTGCAAGATATTAACACGAATTATATACAGAAGGATGGAAAATCTGGTAGAAGCCGACCTCGGGGAAGATCAGTTTGGGTTCAGGAGAAATGTAGGAACACGGGAGGCAATACTCACTTTACGGCTTATCCTAGAAGATAGATTAAGGAAAGGCAAACCTACATTTCTAGCTTTTGTAGATTTGGAAAAGGCTTTTGACAATGTTGATTGGAATAAACTCTTTCAAGTTCTGAAGCAAGCAGGAGTAAAATATAGGGAGCGTAAGGTTATTTACAACTTGTACAAAAACCAGACAGCGGTTGTCAGAGTTGAAGGGCATGAAAGGGATGCAGTGGTTGGAAAGGGAGTAAGACAGGGTTGTAGCCTTTCTCCAATGTTATTCAATCTGTACATTGAGCAAGCTATAAAGGAAAGCAAGAAGAAATTTGGAGAAGGAATTAAAGTTAAGGGTGAAGAATTAAAAACATTGCGTTTTGCCGACGACATAGTAATTCTGTCAGATACAGCAAAGGACCTGGAAGAGCAATTGAACGGAATGGACAGTGTGCTGAAAGGTGCATATAAGATAAACATTAACAAGAGTAAAACTAGGGTAATGGAGTGCAGTGTAAGAAAATCAGGTGATGCTGAAAGAATTAGACTATGTAACGAAGCAATAAAGGAGGTAGATGAGTTTTGTTACTTGGGCAGTAAAATAACAAATGATGGTCGCAGTACAGAGGATATAAAATGCAGAATGGCAATGGGTAGAAAGGCGTTCTTGAAAAAAAGAAATTTGTTAACAGCGAATATTGACTTAAGCATAAGGAAGTCCTTTCTGCCGGCCGCGGTGGCCGAGGGGACTGAGGCGCTCCAGTCACGGTCTGCACGGCCACTACGGTCGGGCGTTCGAATCCCACCTCGGGAATGGATATTTGTGTCGTCCTTAGTTGTAAGTAGTTCATAAGTAGTTTGTAAGTTTAGGGACTGATGACCCCGTAGTTAAGTCCCATAGACTCTACAAACATTTGAACATTTGAAGTCCTTTCTGAAGGCATTTGTATGGAGTGTTGCCTTGTATGGGAGTGAAACATTGACGATAAACAGTGTGAACAGAAAGAGGATAGAGGCTTTTGAAATGTGGTGCTACAGAAGAACGATGAAGATTAGGTGGGTGGATCGCGTAACTAATGAGGAGGTACTGAACAGAATTGGGGAGAAAAGAAATTTCTGGCATACCTTGACTAAAAGAAGGGATAGATTGGTAGGACACATTGTTAGACATCAAGGAATTGTGAATTTAGCATTGGAGGGAAGTGTGTGGGGTAAAAACCGCAGAGGAAGACCAAGAGATGGATACAGTAAGCAGATTCAGACAGATGTAGGTTGCCGTTCTTATGTGGAGATGAAGAGGCTTGCTCAGGATAGGGTATTGTGGAGAGCTGCATCAAACCAGTCTCCGGACTGAAGACCACAACAAAATAATCGTTTTTGGAGCAAAGTAACTCCTATAATAAATAATGTTAAACCATTTAGAGAAAATAAAAAGAATTTCACTGCAATAGTAATTTAGATGTGCTACATTTTCCATTCCATTTCTTTCATTTGGTTGTTCTTCTATCAGAAAATTAATTTCAAAGCTAAAGGAGTACCAACACTATTCAGTTTCAAATCTTCATTCATTTTTAACTTGACTGATTTTCACACTTACTTCTGTATTGCAATTTTCATAACAATGATAAAAATCTTGCTATATCTTACCGCATTATTAAATGTAATTCCCATGTCTCCAATTAGAGACTGTGCTTTCTTCATTGGTGTCTGAAACAATAGAAAATAGAGGATTTGATAAATGAACTTAAAGAACTTGTGTATTACGTCTTTAATAAGAAATATTGTAAGAAACTTAAGTTAAAATAGACATACCATCAAGTGGGGTAAAATGGGACATTATATTATCTTTGGTAATTAGTCGATTCTATATCTAGTGACACTCACTGCTTTGTTCAGCAAGGTTTAATAAAGTAGATTCATATTGTATTTTAAGTCAGTTTTGTTGTTAATTAACTTAATTTACAGAACGTGTTTTTCTTTCATGTATGGAAAGGAAAACTATGTGATATCATCACAACCCTCCTCCATAGCTTTGAAGAAAATAAATACCGTTCTTAAAGTAACCGATAATCTGCAGTATTTTCGCCAATAAACGCCAATATTTGTTAGTGATTTTGTGTGTCAGTATTTCTTAGTAGTTGTGCTCATGCGGTTAACTTCATTTGCTGAAGACACTTAGCAATGACCGAAGTTTTTGAACTCCAAGCAGATGAAACGAGAAGTGTTGTGTGTTCAATGCCATAAGTGCTTCATTCAGCAGTAGTCCATAACAGTCGGTAGACAGCGCTCTGCGACGACCGGCTGAACTACGAAAGGCGTTCAAATGGAAAGGTACGAAACGACAATGTGGGGATAATGTAAGTCTTTATTCAAAAGTAATCACCCACTTTTAACGATCTGCAGGGTTGCCTGTTCCCAGAATTACTATGGCTGTGACAAGAGCCAGTCCTCTACTGTGTCCTTCCGTTTGTCGTCCGAGTTGAAGCTCATCCCTTTGAGTCTTCTTTTAGTATACCAAACAGATGGAAGTCACAGGGTGACATGTTTGGGCTGTACGGCGGATGCTCAAGCTGCTCCCACCAGTGTTGCCAGATGGCAGAGAGAGAAAATACCTACAGTCTCACAAAAATGTACCTAAGTTTTCCCTACTTTCTCTCTACCACCTCACTAATGCCCCTACATCAGGGTCGTAGCCAGGATTTGCGTCTGGAAGTGACTGAATCCAGGAGTCCGGCCAGCAGACGTTAACCAATCGATTAATGTGACATGTTACTATTTTGAAAAACTTTAAAATAAATCTTTGGCATCATGCTTCACTTGCTAAATATGTTTTTCTATTGACTGATCATTACTGATTGATGGAGTAAAGTGTAGATTATACCGCGAATTCCAAGTGCTCTGTTACAAGAGGATTTTTGATTTATTGATCGCACAAGGGTACATCAAGAACCGGTCAACCATAGAGAGGAACAGCATTAATTAGTTTCCCCGAATATGCCGCTAATTCCAAATGCACTGTTACACGAGGGTAAGTGATTTATTTACCGCATTTGGATACATCGAGACAATATCAACCATAGAGTAGGACCGGCAGTAATTATTTAGTTCACAGTGAGCACAAAAAAGCGTCAGTCTGCATGATTCATATTTTCAAAGAGTAATGCTGTGTTGACAACGAATATCCAGCGCTTTATTTATTATAACGTTGGTTGTCGCAAATGTTTTAGTGTTTTCTTGTTAGCAGCTTCTCATTTACAAGTACTATCTAGTATATCGTCCTGACGTAAATAAATAATAGTCTAGTCAAAGTAATAAAACTATTATCGTTCATGGAAACAATAAATTTTCCTTGTGCTGACATTTTCTAACATTTTTTTCGAATTCGACTCTCCGTTCCACTGAGATACATCGAAATCATCATATTTAGCATCAATTTTAATGTCCGAAACTAAGTTTTCAAATTAATATTGTTTACTATGAACAGAAAACAACTATGCCGTCTAACTTTGCTACAATTGGTCGGCTTCATTCTCGCGTGCTGAGAACTGTTCTGTTGCCAACATTACCCGATAGGCATGTGTCGGCGATTGTAAAATTTTACCAAAGTACCTAAGCGTTGGGGACTTTTGGATGAACATTCCCTACATGATTTTAATGCTTAAAAGTACCTACGTGTAGGGAAAATTCCCTACGTCTGGCAACACTGGCTCCCTCTCGAACGTGCCTCGTACACTTTGTGTGACCCTAGAGACGCGTGGACGCGCGTAGTCATGGAGCAGAATCACTCACTGCGTGAGCAGCCCAGGCCGTTTGCTCTTGATGGACTTGCATAGGCTACGGAGTGACTCACAGTACACGTCACTGTTAATGGTGTTTCCGTGCTCGAGGAATTCGATGAGTATCGGACCTCAGACGTCGAAAAAGGCTGTGAACATAATCTCTCCTGCTGAGGGCACAGCCATCAATTTTTTAGGGAGAGGTGACGACGCATGTTTCGCGTCCCTAGATGTCTCAGTACGTCATCCAAATTATAGAAATTTGTGTAAACCTATTGGACCAAACTTATGTGGTCATCAGTCCCTAGATTTCCAAACTACTTCAACTTATATTAAAGGTACATTGTCCAAGACGCGGTTGTTAACTGCGGCTGCTACTCGCCCCCCGCCGGTCGCGGTGGCCGAGAGGACTGAGACGCTCCAGTCACGGTCTGCACGGCCACTGCGGTCGGAGGTTCGAATCCCCCCTCGGGCATGGATATTTGTGCCGTCCTCATTAGTAGTTAGTTCATAAGTAGTTTGTAAGTTTAGGGACTGATGACCCCGTAGTTAAGTCCCATAAGCTATAAAACATTTTTGAACTCGCCCCCCCCCCCCCCGGCCTTGTGTCTGTGTAGGATGACGGCAAGGCGGGAACACGACGGGAGGCGCAGCCGTTTACCTCTGGTCGGTGACTGGAAAAATCCATTAGGAATATAAAATTTCCATTTTTTTCTTGTGCTGTGGAAAGTACTGTATGTTAGTGAACAAAGATACATCAGCTCACCATATGCACGTTTTCGTCACACATTCTTGTTTTCCTTTAAAAAAAATTGAAAGGCACTTCTTTCGATTTTGCATGTTTTTTCACTCTATATTACATCTCTGTTGACTGTGAGAAAACTGGCAAAAAAAATTGGTTTTTGCATATCGTATAGTTTTACATCTCACCTTGATAACGTAGTGACTATTTTTCAACATTTCTCATAGTTATTCAGATACTTAATTTATAAGTAACCAAACCATTACATTTGAAGTGTTTATAGCGAAAAATGTAGTCGCTGGCTACTTTATGTATGGTTCATTTTAGGTCATACATCGTTGCAGATGAAATAAAATTATTTTTACAGTTGAGAACATAACGACACCTGTCTCTTTTTTTGAGATTTAGGCTGGTATGTCTACCGTATGGGAGCGTCGTGACTAGTGCACCAGTTCTGTCCATGTGCAATGGCCGACCGCGGTGGCCGCGGGGACTGAAGCGCTCCAGTCACGGGCTGCACGGCCACTACGGTCGGGGGTTCGAATCCCTCCTCGGGCATGGATATTTGTGCTGTCTTTAGTATTACCTAGTTCATAAGTAGTTTGTAAGTTTAAGGACTGATAACCCCGCAGTTAAGTCCCTTAAGCTTAACAAACATTTGAACATTGAACATGTGCAATGTGAACTGTGCGGTTGTAACAACCATCACATAATAAACAGTTAACACGTCGAATCTTATGTTTCAGCTGAAATGAATGCGTATGTTATACACTTATCAATACTCGATGCTTGTCTATACGTATATAGAAGTAACTACAGTTTTTGCTATGAAACAAGGTGTTAATCAAACAGTAAAGAAGAAAGCTTTAACATTGCACACTTTCAGTTGTTACGGTTTTGTAAATATTCATTCTATTTTTGTGACACATGACGATGAAGACTGTTAAAACATTTTATTAACAGGCGCCTTTTAAAACAACAAGACTGAATTCATACTTTATTTTATATGTCAGCCAGCTTGCATATGTTCTGGAAGTTATAGAAAGTGAAATATAAAGGAAATCGTTCAACCGCTTCAACAAACCCATCAGTGCAGCTGAAAAACTCGTGTTTCGTTAAGGTGAAGGTAGTTTTATTTTCTTACGTATAATTGTGCTGCTGTTTATGAGAACAGAAGCTTGTTCTAACATATACAGTCGCGACACTCACTGTTGTGAAAGTTATTACCAACTGACAGTTGCAACGACACTAACGCCCCTAGTGGTGGACAAACCACCGAATGAGTGATGTTTGTTTATAATTATTCGTGAACGCTGTAATTTCCATGATTGCTTTCAATCGAAGTATCTCAGCCTGAAATGATATATATCGAACGTGCAACTCTAAATCTATTATGCAACTATTACGCGCGTTTTGTTCGCAGTCCAAAGGCCTTGTAAAAGTCGCAGTCATGGATACCTAATGCGTATTCCTCATTGTATTACAATGTATACCGTACCATCAGAAACATTCAACAAATTTCTACGAAAATGTAACGTAGATACGTAAGATCACAGCAACAAATTTCGTCAGTGACGGTTAGAGCAATGACATTTACAATGACATTCTTTAAAAACATTGAGCTATTTCCTATAAATGTGTCACAATTATGCTGTAAAAGTATTCACGTCAGGGCAGTTTTGCATTACCATTCGTCAAAATGTAGGTCTATGTAAATATTCATATTTTGTTATCTCGCGCATCAATGCCCGCGTAATCCATTTAGAGTTGTGCGTTCGATATTATACGTTTCAGGCAGAGATACTTCGATTGCAAACATTCTTGGAAATTACCGTGTACGCAATCAACTAAATAGTAAAATTTTTGCGTTACAAGCATTAGTAAAATATCAAGAGACATACATAATATGGAAATTAATATAAAAACAGCCGAACATAACTGATTCTGTGGTATACCGAAGAACTACGTCATGAACCAACACTTTCGTTTTTACACGTCTTCGGTGTATTGACACGTATTTGCTGTTTTCTAATGATTCGGATATTTTTAGGCTTCACTCGGCGCGCATATTATATTGAGTGGGAATACTTTAGCTTAAGAGGACAATGTTTTGAAGATTCTTGCCATTTGTGGTTCAGCTGAAGCAAAAATTGTGGAATTGGTTTCTTCTTTGTTGGGAAACTGTTGCATTGCTGTTGTCATTTTATTGACACGTCTGTGACGTTTTTCCTTCAGCTACAGAGTGCCAGGCTACAAATCCAAAGGACGCGCGTTCGATCCCCGCCAGGTCCTAGGATTTTTATCTGTCACTGTCCACTTCTTTCACCTCTGGCAGTGTTGCTAATGTGAAAAATATTGAGTAGCACCGTAGTTCGGAACCCACGTTAAAGTGTAGGTCCCCCTATAACTGGCTGGGTAAATCAGTTCGAAGGTCGGAGGAAGGCAATGGCATAACACCGGGAGTGTCTTGACTACATTTGTTAACTGTGATATAGGGGACACATATCAAACAAAACATGTTTCTGTAGCTCATTAAATGTATCAACATCAGTTATAAGAATGTTTGCTGAAATATTTTAATTTATTTCATTCTGAAAGGTTTCCATCCTAAACCATCTTCTAGGAAATATGGAAAATAACACGAATTTAAAATATCGAAGTGTCATCCATACTATACATGAGAAAGATTATATTATTGCTACGCCACAAAATTTATCTTGGTTCATATGAAGTAAGATAATTTTTACGGGTCGCCACAAAACAGACTTTGATCGAAACTCGATTAGGTATAAAGAGACATAAAACAGTGACGTTTCCATATTGTACTTTACAAGTACGATAAATGATCAATTTAGCACTCCACCAGGGATTGCATTAAGCTCATATTTTTGCTGAGAGGTAATCACTAAAGGTACGTAATACGAGTATAGTGCAACTCTCAGGTGTCAAATGTCATTAAGTTGTTTGCTTAACTGTGCGTCCAAATTCAAATCATGAATCTGTAACTTATTGTAATGAAATTTAATTGAAAAGTGTTACTATCTTTTCTCTAATAACATGTACTCCAATATTTGATGTATGTAGATTCTGGTTTACATGTGGACTCACTGTCATAAGGAGCAATGTTCTCTACTGTTTTTTGTGATAGCTATCATGTGTATTCAATGACTGTACTGTGCAGAGTTCCGACAACCTGCGACACAACTAAAAATAAATGTTTGTAGAGCTTATGGGACTTAACTACGGGGTCATCAGTCCCTAAACTTACAAACTACTTATGAACTACCTTATACTAAGGACGACTCGAGGAGGGATTCGAACCCCGACCATAGTGGCCGTGCAGAACGTGGCTCGGCCACTGCGGCCAGCGCGACACAGCTACTGTCAGGTGCAGCCAAAACTTTAGATTTTAGACAATGCTGCCGTTTCACACGGCACTATGTTATCCCAAATTGGCGTATCCAAATACCAACCAATGATTGCTGAGGCTACAGCATTCTAGGGGCTATGGTTAGAATATACTTCTATAGGACTGCCAAGGCACTATGCTGACAAGCGCATGGAGTACCTGCAAGTGACGTTCTGTTACTCACCAGTCAACATGGGCAGCTATATTCGTCAATGCCCTCGAGACACTTCGTGATTGTAACTTGTTACAGTCAGGCCGAAATACGACTATCCCTGGCGCTTGCGCCAATCGGCTTCGAGCGCCGGCTCTACAGCTGATCATTGGATTAAGTCAAACGCGAACTTTGCTTTGCGCATGCGCGCGTTCGGCTTCACTGTGCACTTTTGCCAGTCCTGTCACACAACAGCGACCGTTAACTATACTGTGCGGCAGCAAACTACTTGGCAACATGGTTGCATTCTGTTTCCGCGGCCGGGTTTCCAAATGAGAAGCGAAAAGAGATTTTCCACCAGGGGGAAAACCTCATGAAAACTTTGGTCAGAACTGAGGGGATTAGGACTAAACAATAATCGGAATAGCGCGAGTGCATTCCCTGTAACCAAATATTGGATGCGAGAACTACTCTCTAAACTCGCAGAGATCAATTCGACCAAATTTCAATGGTCAAGTGTCTCTCTAGATTAACTGCACCAGGGGGCGCGACAACATCTACGTCCTTTAAGATAACATTGCTCGGATACAATACATCAAAGCATTACAAGTGTTGGTAATTGATGACAACATTTCTTCCAACTTCACATTTTATATAAGGAAATATGGGTTAAAAAAGTGGCAGACAGATTTATCTGAGGTTACAGGTTTACGTTTCCTGGAGTGAATTTAAGGGATTTTATTGTATGAGCTAAGAGGAAAAAGTTTAGTTCTCGCACTTTTACCTACGACTCTTTTTTTTTTTTTTTTTTTTTTTTTTTGTGGCAGGATAAAGCAAACCTGACCATCCAAAAAGTGAACAAGACGCTCAACCATTGTCGTTATGGTGGCACTTATAGTCGGGCCGAAGCACGATGATCCCTGGCTCCGCCTACTGGGCTGGAGAACCGCCCTGGTCTCAGAAACCATGTTGCCAAATAGTTGGTTCGCTGCCGGAGACTGCAGCTATCGGTCGCTGTTGTCTGACAGAACTGGCATGAGCGCACTGATCAGCCAGACGCATGCATGCGCAGGCCACAGAGAAATGTTCACAGTGACTTACTCCAAGGGTCTGCTGCCACAGCCAGCGTTCAAGGCCAATTCCCCAAATTCCAAGGAATATCATATTTCAGCTCGCTTATACTAGTATAATAAAAGAAACCTATTCTTTTCATTTTTTACTCCGGTGGAGCGGGCTGTTTGAGATCTAGCCCATAAAGAGTCGCGGTTCTATTCAGCCAGTATCAGACAAGCTGATAGTGGGGCAAAGGGGTGATCCCAATTGGTAATTAGTGGGAGGGGCTTACCTGTTCCGGCATACGCCTTACAACCAAGGAAAACCTCCCGAAAACCTTGGTCGGAACCGGGGGATTGGGACCAATTTAATTTATCTCTGGGACGTTGCCCCAGACTACAAATGGATTATCGGAGAGCACGAGTGCACTCACGACAATAAAGGATCGGACGCCCGAGTTACTCTCGTAAACTCGTAGAGATCAGCTCGACCAACAGTGGACAAGCATCCCCCTAGAGGAATCGCACCCGTGAGCACGGTATCCTCTGCGTCGATATACTAGTATAATTAACATTTTGCTAATAACTACTACCAAGCTGTACAAACAACTGCGAGAACTATATTTTTTTCTCTCTTAGGTCCTACACTAAAGTCCCTTAAATTTACCTGCAAGATCAGATAAATCTGACTGGCACTTTTGTCTGATAATTGGCTCAATAGAACCGCGACTCTTTATGGGCCGTATCTCAAACTGCCCACTCCACTCTTCGGAGTGGAGAACGAAAGGAACAAGGTTTCTTTTTCCTACTTGCCATACTGTCTGGATATTATATATATGTCGGCCGGATCCCAAACAGCTTCCCTCACTCCTCAGAATCAGGATGAGAGGAATAAATCTTTGCTGGCGCCGACGCTCCGCGTGCGCTCACCTATGGGGAAACTATTCACTGAGAGTGTATAAGAGTAATCTGGGCGTCCTATTTTTCCCTCAACTAAGACACACCAAAAATTTAAAAATAGGTTTTACGCTCACGATGGTTCCTGACCCAAATACAAAAGAGCATAACACTTAGGTCAGGAGATATGACGTCGTAAATAATGAGAGGCCACCGCGTGAGTATACCCTGATTCATATGTTAATTATTGGAGAAAGAGAGTAGTTAGGGACCTGCAACAAAATTTGCAGTTTGCATGTAATTTCGGACGTTTATGTAACGTTTTGTAACTGATCCCCCCCCCCTCCTTCCATAAAATGATGAAACGAAAAGAAGTCTACCGCTCACAACAGTTTTGCTGTAAATGCCGTAAAACTGCACATGAGGCATGACCTTGTACCAAATAATTTGTTTTCAAATAGTGAACTCCACAACATGCTACAATTGTAAAATTATGAATGTTTAAGCACCTGAAGATGGGCACAAGCCCTAAACCGGTCGAGTCATAAATAAATAATACGATCATTAAAGCGACTGCAATAGGAACAGTCACGGAGTTCAAACACATCCATCATGAATAAAACATACTATATAAATATGAGATCGTGCGAATTTTATGTCATTTGTATTTAGATTACTATCTTTCATTGTTCGGATACTGCATTTATAATTTCGTACATTATCAAAGACAGCCTTATTTCTTATATATTCTCTTATAAATATAACATGTTTTAAAAAAATAGACAGAGAGAGAAGGATTAGGACAAGTAGTAACTCCTGACAAGAATAAATAAATACCTGGGCTACGCCGGGTTTTTAGCTAGATAAACATAAAAAACTAAACACAGGGGAGGATGGTAGACATGCATAATCTTAGACTGATAATTTTCCCAAGTCAATGAGAGAGACCCAATGTCAATTGAATGAAATTCATAATATCTTACACTTAATTTTCATTTAATATTTTATTAAGAAGGCTGCCATTTCGGAATAATCGAAACCAGGATTGAAGCTTTCGAAAAAAAATTTCCCGGTCTTTTACCAAACTCCTTTAATATTTTTACTTCACAAATTAGTATGACTTATTTCCCGATATTCGTGTTCAGAGGAATTACCACAATCCGGACCTTACGTGAAGAAATACAATTTTACTAAACATAAGGAGAGGCATTGAATTAAAATTTGTGCTGTGGCTGGGATTCAAACCCGGGACCTCTTACTTACTAGGTTGGTGCTTTAGACCACTTTTTTTGTTCTATGGGTAGTTCTCGTTGTTGCGGACGCTGATCGTTTTTGTTCGTTCTTGTTCGATGCGTTGTTGGCTCAGCATTTTTTATTACAGAGAGCATTTAGCCCCCTTGACCGGGCTCGCTGAGCCACGGCACCCGGCGACCACTCAGCTAAAGCGCCTACGTAGTCCCGAGTTTGAATCCAGCCCACAGCACAAATTTTAATTCAATGCCTTTCCTTATGTTTAATACCTTTGGTATAACGATACAACGTTGTCTCAAGGAATTGTATTATTTGTTGATATTTAACTACAATTTTGTTCGGAATTTGAAAATGATAAGGAAATGTCGTTATTCAGGGGCAACATTTAGAGCAACTCAAAGCATGCATAGTAGGCCCGATTTTTCAAAAGTGTGTGCTCGCAGAAAATGTACTGCTTCTTGTTATTTGAACTCTACTGTATTTCTATGAGGACTTTGTCAGAGCAAGCACAAAAAAGTTCTATTTTGCAAAAAGTGGGAGTTGGCGGTAAATTTATTTATACTTCCCATTTGAAAGCTATTTGTCTGAGAACATTGTCATTCTGGAGCAACGTTCAGAGCAACTCAGAGCAAGCATAAAAAAATCGATTTTTCAAAACGTAGGAGCTTGCGGAAAATCTATTTTCGCTTCTCATTTGGAAACTATTTGAGGACATTGTTGTTCTGGAGCAGTTTAGAGCAAGCATAAAAAATTCGATTTTTCAAAAATTGGGCGCTGGTGGAAATTTGTATTTTGTTTAATTGATGGCCTAATTTTTATACTTGCATATGAGTGTGTCTGGAGCAAAGCAGAGCAATCTTAGAGCAACCCCGAGCAACAAAAGAAATAAAAAATTTCAAAGTCTATGGCTAACTTCACGTACACCATATCATAACTGAAGCGACAACTGAAGGACACGTGCAGGTGTGATTGTATACTGTTTGTTGCAGTCTATCAGAGCTGCTTCCAGTATGTGACTCGTCGATGTTTCAACCGAAATCAGAACGCTTGCACTTGTCAAAACACTTTTATGCCATTCACTCATGTAGCTTGGGCGCACAAAAAAAAAATGGATTTATTTATGCGTGTATATTTCAACATCTCCACCGAAGCTAATTGACCGATTTCGATTAGATTTGATACTAATATTGTTAACCGCCATAATACAATCGGTATGCTGATACAAACCACCTATGACATAATAGTTTAAGAGATGTGACGTCATAAACTCTGACACTGCTCCATCTTGCGTCCCGTGTATAACGAGATTTAATTCGTCCACTATTTAAGAACGAGAGCACTTATCAACTTGCAACAAGCTTTATACATAATAAAATCTTTGTGTGTTGTGGCGTCGCTATTCGCCACAACGCCGGCGGTCTACACACGTCGCTGCGCCACTTCATGAAGAGGCGATAAGTCACCGCACAGTACTTCGGCAGCCGGTGGCGCCCGCAGTCTCGGTACCTCTGTCTGCTCCGCGCGCCGGCCAATAGCAGGACAGGGACTCGCCAAGACATGCAGGCGCATCACAACCACGACTGTCAGTACGGAGTATACGAGTACAAGTCAATATAGCAATCAGTAAGAAGCAGAGCTAGAAATGCTATAGTTCCAGGAGATCCATCTACAGCGAGAGACATACTATGTTAGCACAAGCTGGAACAGTATAGCAGTCTTATTGCTACATTGCAGAACTGTGTACTATGTAATAGGCAGAACTGTACCACAAGTACATCACCTAAAAATGAGTATTCTCTTTGTTTGTAATAAAAGTATATGTGAACTAATCATTTCTTTCAGTTGCAGACCTTGTCCACATCCTTGGCAGCCACGACCAACCTCTTTTTACCGTCGCATCCAGGAGATATAAAATTGTGAATGTTTTTTCTCGCTGATAACGTCCACAAAATGATGAAAAGAAATACATTTATCGCTTAGTACTTTTTCGATGTTCATACAGTCAAATTACGGCATTCCGAATGACGTTACACTTTATTGCTTCTACACTACAACTTGTATTCGTGAGATATTTTACAGGAAGTATGCACAGATACCATTGAATGTACCACTGCAGTTATATCATAATACGATTCATAGTTCATGAGATATGAGATCATACACAGTTACATTAATGAAAAACCGCCTCAATACGAATGAGGTTTCGATTTATTACGTCTATACTATTAACTCTATTAGTGACATATTTTGCAGAAAATATGCACATACACAACTGTATGTACTTCTAAATTATATCGTAGTAGGACACATTCTTCAGGAGACGTGTCGAAAACAATGAAATGCATGAAAATCCGTCCCATCAAATATGAGGTTTTAATTTACTACGTCTTTACTGCCACTTACATTCCAAACACATTTCGCTGACTGTTTCCTAGTACTTCAACTACGAACGTGATACATTATGTTATTCTAAGACTCATATTTCAAGCGCTGTAACGTCATAAGGATTGCGCTGCATGAAAATTAAACTGAAATGGACAGACAGTATGGTAGAAGGCGATGGACGGTCAGGAAAGAAGGAGGTCGACTGACATGAGAAAGGAATAAACACACAGCCGTGTAACGCCGAGAACTTACCCTAGTTTGATTTAAATTACGTATCGGATATTGCAGTTATCTAACATTAATCTCAGAGACATGTGTGAAAAGAATAAACGACGTATGCACTTTATTCTATAGTTGAAAAACTTTACACTGACAGCAAGATATAAGCGCGGTGTGCACAAATTACCCACTACTGAGCTAACTTACATCGGTAAGTAGGGTGGTGTTTTATCACTATTCTAAAATTACCTGACATTCCAGGATAAGGAGAGCGAGCTGAGTGATTTGTTAAAAGCTCGTAAGAGAAAGTCACAGCCAAGATCGTGCTTTTATTTAAATGCCATTTGTTTAACTGATTACCCGTTTCATTCACCAACTCATCATCTTCAATTCAGTGTACAACGAACTACATTTGTAGTCAACCAGTTGTACATCGTTGTGAAATACATAAAAGTATTTTTCACAGCGATGTACAATTTGTTGACTCAAGTGTAGCTTCTACACCGGTATTAAGATAATAACTTGGTCGCTGAAACCGGTACTCAATTAGATAAAGGACTTTTAAATAAATTGCGACCTTTGCTGTGACTTCCGCATGGGCGTTTTCATTAAATACATTCTAGCCCGCATTAATAATGAAATCTGCATAAGACATAATACACGATGAAACTTTCTGAGAGACACTTACTATATGTCGTACTAAGCCTCGAATACACGCCCAAACTTTTCCGAATGCACTACAGGGACTGATTCGTCGCTGCTACCAATATTCATTTCCCCTCCACGTATAGCATAAGGCGGAAGTCTGAATTTGAATCCAGGTCTCGCATAACTGACTATATGGGCCACAATGTTCTATGCTTTTATCGTTGTCCAAGTAAGCAGAAATCAGGTAATCTCCATTTGAAATGAAAATGCGTTCAAGTTTCATAAAAGGAAGACAGTTTTAACAACCATTTAACGTCCAAATATGTTACGTACCATGCCACCCAGTGTGAGGTCCTGGTCGTCCGAGAGTATGATGACGAAATTCGGTTTGTCTGCTTCGCCCCATTGCAGTAACACAGCGAAGGCGAGCAGTTTTAAGAAAACACCGCCAGCAGGCTTGGCCATAGCGATCTTATGAAACAATCTTTTATATGAAGAGAACAGCTATTAAATACTTCCCAAGAGACCTGCAGTCAAAAGATAAGAGGCGTTTACTTGATAAGAGTGGACGATGAACACAGTAGTTTAAACACCCTACCTTAATGGATCTTTGTAGTGCATGTAAACAATTGCTTCCATCCTATTATGAAGGGAAGAAAACTTATCAAAACCTGTCGTATGTGATATGCGATACGATCGACTGAAATGTCTTACTGACTGGGCCGGAATTTTGGAGACCCCTGCGAAGTCTGATTTTGCGGATTCCGTACTCCACCCTACTTTTCTTCTCGAATATAATTTTGTTTACTCTTTGTATGAACTCGTGATTACATATTTTGTGTGTGTGTGTGTGTGTGTGTGTGTGTGTGTGTGTGTGTACAATTCACTTTCGACGAAAATGACGAACTGACGCTTCCTTAAATCTGTATACACATTGGCCAGCAGTTAATTACACCCATCTTCTCACTGACAAACTATGAACGTATATCCGAGAGAGTCGAATATCGCGCTGTGGATTTCTTTTCATGCCACATAATAACGAGCATGATGCCAAACAATAACGAGCATGATGCCAAACTAACACAATGCTATTGTAATTCCTCAGCAGAGAAGAGACACTCAGAAATTTGTCAATGTATTATCGCGTTTGAGTATGCTATTTAAAATCTTTTTCTTTGCGCAGCAAAGTAGTATGTAAATATATAATATGTCTCGTAGGTACAGTCATGGTAAGTTACCTCACCGAGTGGGGCTAGGATTGGGGGATGGGAAGGATCAAGCAAACCTGTCCTTCCATTATGAGCGCCAATTGTATGCCCTAAGCAGAATACCGATTTATTATATTCTTATATTGGTAAGTAAATAAGTATTTACACGCGAAGACGACGTTAGCTTCAATTACTTCACCGCAGATGCGGTCATACGTTCGAACTCGCACGGGAATCCGTAAGAGGACATGGACGATAGGGGCGGTACAGCCATAACGTGCGACTTGTGGGAATTTGAGACAGGGAGGTGAGCACGGGTAGCCAAGTGGTTCGATTCCCAGCCCGATTCACATTTTCAATTGTCGCCATTGTTTCATTTTAATGCCCTAAAGCAGTCACTGTCAATCCTTTCCTTTCTAATCCTTCTTCCTTCCTCTCCTTTATCAATAACTAGCTTATATGCCCGTGCTTCGCAACGGTTGTTAAAGAAGGGCCTGTGTAGATCATGGGTTTTAGGGTTTCGGACCTAGGTCAGCAAAAACAGAATCCTTGTTGGATCGTTCTGTCAATAAACTCAGTTCTCCTAGCTAAGATGTGAAATTTAAGTAGAAGTAATGGTCAAAAACAATGAATGTTCATAACGTTTTTCATACAAAACGTGAAATTAAGTCCGTACTCCGGAACGATATAAATTGAATGTTATGTTGTGTTCATAAAGTAAACATTGCGGTGTGTAATTCTCTGTTTGAAGTAAACTTCTGAAAACACTTCTATCGTTGAGATGAGAAACAGTAATAATTAAATCACCCACACCAACTAATCGAAGTATGACTGTGACTGTAGTGTAGCGCTCTATTATTCATTTTTTAGCCTATCTGCATTTTCAACTTTGTCTCTGTCGATCGTTGGTAAAGTATTGAGGAAAACGCGCCGAGAAGTTAAAAACTTATATATTTGATATTACACGTCGTTATTCTCAATTTTGTTACACATTGCAACAGCAGTGCCGAAAGCAGCTGGCAAATTATATTTCTGAAAACGATATTGGATAAGTGTTTGTAACAGTTTTCACAAATATCTTCTTGAATAGGAATTTGGAATGAATTGTAAGACTGTGTGAATCATGAGACTCTATACAAAAGAGTTTCGCGTGAAAGTGCTGATCATAATGACATGTAACAACAACGGATGTATCTGATTCGGTAAAATTTTACTTTCTATCTTGGCGGCCTCGTGTTTTTATGTTGGTAACATCAACAGCACGATATAAAATCGTTGCAAAGATGACCGAACCACATAAAGTGTAGATAAATACTGATGTTCTTGCTGTATGCTTGATTTCACAACAAAATATTTGCGCGTCACGCGATTGGCTTATGACGATGTCACATGATTCTCGTTATTCAACATCTGTTGCCAACATTATCACAGGAGGCCGCCGGGATATGAGTAGGACTACATCGCATAGTTTTTCTTGACTCAGCTGTCAAACGATAACACCTTTCACATCAGATAGTGTCGCGGCATTGATCTCTATACTCTCTGGATGTTGAACTTCAGTTTTCTTAGCATGCCAGCCATAGATATTAATATTTAGTTTCTTGCCAAATTCAAACATCGCTGCTAAGAAGCATTTAAAGAAAAAGAGAAGAAAATATTTTTCGATTCCGTTCCCATATCAGCCTACAACATCGAATATGGAATTAAATTCCAAATCAAGAGGTAAGCAAGCAATTCTTTGTCACGTAATAACCGATGGAAACTCGTTTGCCAAATTTAAACATGGCGGACAATGCGAAATCGTTTTATTGCATATTTTGCGAATTATTGCTCGTCACACTCACCCACTGCCACGCACCGCGACCAAACTCCCTTACTAACATCATTAGACCAAGGGCTATCTACCACAACAACCACGAGCGGGTGGCAGTATGTGGTCATGGAGAAAGGTCTGTCAGCACGTACACACACAAGCCTTTTATATATAGATATAGATTTGCAGAATGCCGATTCATAAGCACTAAAATGACCATACTGGAAACCTAGAAAGCCAATTAACGAAGGAACTAAGCATGCTTGTTAAATTAACATTTAATTCAGTGATTTTTTTAAATGTAGTGCTACGTGTTAATAGCGAGTTATAGAACTCTGGATACTGTAGATTTCATCATCTTGTTTCGATTAACCAGACCCTGGCGTACTTTAAATCAATCACTTTTCAGTTCTGAGCCTTTCTATCAGTCTAGTCTGTATCATACTTTTTGGTCTTGCTTATCTTTCTTCAGATATTTGGATCATTTATTTGGTTTTGAATTAAAACCTCTGTTTCTTACTTCATTTTTAAGTGTTATCTGTGTCTATATTTCTGTGATTTGGGTTTAGGACATACTCCGTTTTAAAAACGAATTTTGTGTGTTGTCTCGAAAGTAGTCAAAATGGTTGGTTAATCTAATTGGTTCGATGCCGAGAATGTGTTAAAAATTTCAGTTGTTCTTCTCTTCAAAGTGTCTGACAGTTAGTCGGTAGTTCTTTAAGGCGTCGCATTTCTAATATTGATTAGTTAGTTCTTATGAAATTTGGCACCAAAGACATTTCTAAATACCTTCCTCTCTTTGATTTACAGCCTTCGAACTAGTTTGAAAATATATACAAAAAATATTCATTTATGCACTTAAAATGAACGAATCTGTATCTATAAAATTAAAAAAATATAAATTAAAATTTATTAGATGTTTCTAACATTACAGTAATACTAAACCGGTTCCGATTAGATTTTAGTCTATCAGTCTTCCTCTAATACTGAATTGACGATACCTCGATGTCTCAGAATGTGTCCTTTCAAGCGATCCCTTTTTTAGTCAAGATATTCCAGAAATTCCTTTTCTCTTATATTCTGTGTTAACAAATTTCTCTTCTTCTGAAATGCTTTCTTCCATTAACCATTCTGCAAAGTTTTTCAAAATGTTCAAATGTTTGTAAATCTTATGGGACTTAGCTACGGGGTCATCAGTCCCTACTTACAAACTACTTATGAACTACTTACGAACTAGGACGGCACAAATATCCATGCCCGAGGGGGGATTCGAACCCCCGACCGTAGTGGCCGTGCAGACCGTGACTGAAGCGCCTCAGTCCCCTTGGCAAAGTTTATCCTTTCTATTCCAAGCAACTTAAGTGCCACGATAATACCTTCTTTGTCTCGTTTTAATCTAATTCCCTCAGCATCACCTTATTTAACTTTATTCCATTATCCTTGTTTTGCTCTTCACCTTCCAAAATGTTCAAATGTTTATATAGCTTATGGGACTTAACTATGGGATCATCAGTCCCTAAACTTACAAACTACTTATGAACTAACTAAGACTAAGGACGGCACAAGTATCCATGCCCGAGGGGGGATCCGAACCCCGACCGTAGTGGCCGTGCAGACTGTGACTGTAGCGCCTCAGTCCCCTCGGCCACCGCGGCCGGCTTCACCTTCCATCTTATAACCCCCCTTTAAGCACTATCCATTCCACTCAGTTGCTCTTCCAGGTTCTTTATTCATTCCGACAGATTGAAATGTCATTCGCAAAAGCAAAGTCTTTTTATTTCTTCTCCCTGAGCTTTAATAAAGGTTTCTAGATTTCACCTTTCTTTCCTTCACAGCTTTCTGAATGCACAGATGGAATAACATTGGGAAAAGGCTACAACCCTGTCTTACTCCCTCCACAACAACTACTGCGTGCCTTACGTGTCGTTCAAATCAACAACTGTTTTCTGGTTTGTGTACATGTTGTATATAACTTTTCCCTTTATTTTGCCTTGCTTCCTACAGAATTTTAAAGAGTGTATTGCAGTCAACATTGTCAAAAGCTTTCTTCAAATCTACAAAAGCTAGAAACATAGGATGGCTTTTTCTTTTTAACCTGCCTTCTACGTTAGGTCGTAAGATGAGTATTACCTCACGTCTTCCTATATTTTTCGAAAGTCCAAACTGATCGTCCCCGAGGTCGGATTCTACCAGTTTTCCACACTTCTATACAAAAAATTCGTGTTAGTATTTTGCAACCCCGACTTTTTAAAGATAGTTCTGTGACGTTCACACTTGCCTGTACTTGATTTCTTAGGAATTGGAATTATTGTATTGTTCTTGAAGTCCGGGGGAATTCCCCTGTCTCATACATTTTACATATCAGGTATAATTGTTTCGTCATGGCCGGCCGCGGTGGCCGAGGTGACTGAGGCGCTCCAGTCACGGTCAGCACGGCCACTACGGTCGGGGGTTCGAATCCCCCCTCGGGCATGGATATTTGTGCCGTCCTAGATCGTAAGTAGTTCATAAGTAGTTTGTAAGTTTAGGGACTGATGACCCCGCAGTTAAGTCCCATAAGCTTAACAAACATTTGAACATTTTTTGTTTCGTCATGGCTGGTTCTATCAATGATATCGGCAATTAAGACGGAATATCATCTACTCCTAGGGCCTTGTTTCGACTCAGATTTTTCAATCTTCTGTCGAATTCTTGTCCCCGTATGGTATCATCTCTCTCTTCTTCGTCTATTTCCACTCCCTCCCGCCAACACAATACTGCTTTCATTTCCCTTATATTCCCCCTCTGTGTAATCCTCCCACCTTTAATCTTTCCAACTTTCCTCTCTTTACTCAGTACTGGCTTTCCACCAGGGCTCTTGATATTCATACAACCTCTTTTCTTGTCTTCAAACATCTGTTTTATTTTCCTGTGGGCGGTGTCTATCCTATCCCTAGTTTTACGTTTTTGTATGGACTTTCCTTAGTCCTCTTGCTTACCCAATCTGCACTTTCTGTCAACCATATTTTTTAGCTGTTGTACTGCATTTTTCCTGTTTAATTTGCTGTTTGTTACCCCCAGAGCGGTTGTTGACAACAGTAAGCAATGTAGCCGCTCGGGAATGGCCGTGCGCTCTAAGGCACTTTGTTGTTGCGGATGTTCAAATGTTTGTAACGCTTATGGGACTTAATTGCGGAGTCATCAGTCCCTAAACATGCAAACTACTTATAACCTAACTCATACTAAAGACACCACAAACATCCATGCCCGAGGGAGGATTCAAGCCCCAGTCGGGGAATGGCCTCAGACCATAGCGCCTCAATGCGCGTGGCCACTCCGCCACGGCCTACAGCTCAACTAATCAATTTAAACTAACCTCAATAAGAGGACTTTTTCAGCAATAAAAATAAGTTTCACCCTATCATTGGTTGTCGGAAGCTATGTTCCTCTAGCAACACCAGCTGCCGTATTACTAACCTGGTGGCCCTCGGTTACAAGCTATACGCGACGTAAGCAGACTCAAAACGGAAATAGAACGACAGGGAGAAGAACAAGAGCAGATAAAAAAATCAGTACTGTGGCAAAAAATGCGCCAGAGTATTAAATTTAAAAAAAAAATCAGTTAAACTACCTGACTGAATAAAAGAACTAAAATCACTTTCATCAGAATTACCTAGCATTAGGTAGCATCATAATTTTTACTGAGCGGCTTGAATTATATAAGCTTCATACATTATTGTGTGAAGGCAAACTTTTTGACGAGCCATAATTAATCGTCGTTATCTTTTTTTTTTTTTTTTTTTTTTTTTTTTTTTTTTTTTTTTTTTTTTTTTTTTTACTCCAGACTACAACCGAAATGTTATGTACCCTGATGGTGTGATAAAAAAATTATAACATAATAAGATACTTTTGTCGATTTTACATTACGACTCTTTGTTTCTCAAATGTTTGTGAAGCTTATGGGACTTAACTGTGGCTCATCAGTCCATAAACTTACAAACTACTGATGAACTAGCTTATACTAAAGACGGCACAAACATCCATGCCCGAGGGGGGGGGGGGGGAGACATTGGAACCCCCGTCGGGGAAAGGCCTCGCGCATCGTAGAATAGCGCCTGAATGTGCTCCGCTGTTCCGCTGCGGCTCTTTGTTTCTACGAGATCTACAAAGTTCATACATGAGACAGGAAAATTGTGTAATAAGAAGAATACGTTTTTTATCGTCGAAACCGGTTACTTAAACAAAGAAATATAAAAAGAAACTGCCATCTTGTCTTTCAAAAGAACTTAAAGATCATGGCGTATATAATTAAGGACTGTTTCATTAGATAAATAAATTTTAAAAAATCATTACAGGTAGATTAGAACGTTGCATCATCTACACGAGCGGTTATTTTCGTGACCATTACGCTACGCCAATACATTGAATGACTCTTTTACATTTATGTCTCTTGCGACTTGATCACGACGATTAATTATGGCTCTTCAAAAAGTTTGCCTTCACACAATAATGTATGAAGCTTATATAATTTAAGCCGCTCAGTAAAAATTATTTTTTATGCTGCTTGGTCTACTGAAGATACATATTGTAAACACATTGTGATTTAATACACGTGTACTATTTCAAACTCCAATGCCGACCTGTTAAAGAAAAGAAAAGAAAAAAAACTGCTGTGTAGTAAGGCTAGCAGTTACTACATTCACATCTCTATGACTCCAAGTATAAAGTCAGGGGGCCGGCAGCGGTGGCCGAGCGGTCTGCGGCGCTCCAGTCACAGTCTGCACAGCCACTACGGTCGGGGGTTCGAATCCCCCCTGGGGCATAGATGTTTGTGTGGTCTTTAGTGTAAGGTAGTTCATAATTCGTATATGTTTAGGGACTGATGACCCCGAAGTTAAGTCCCTTAAGCTTAAGAAACATTTGAACATTTTTTAAAGTCAGGGGCGCCGACTTCGTGGGTGCTCCGGTGCTGGTGCATCCCCCCCCCCCCCCCCGAAATTTTTGGGGTTGCTCAGCACCACAGACAAAAATTTACAGAAGGGAAACCACCGTAAGGACCAGGTTACACGCGCAGGGGTTTGGGACGGAGGGTGTTTAAGCAGTTCCGTAAGATGTCCCATGATGGCGCTGAGGTCAGAAGCAACCATTTAAACTGGCCAGAGCAGGCGGCAGGTAGTGGTTGTCCCATTACCACTTCCCCTCAAACGCCGGCACACCGGACACAGCCGTGGCCTCATGGCAGGCGGCACGAGCTCTCCCCTCAGCCTCCCCTCCACGCTACCCTCTGACCTAAAGTTCAATGCAGCGAAGAGCCAGGCCGTTATTATAACGCGGTGTAGAGTACCGAGGGATCTTCAGCCTGTGGAGATCATGGGAGGCCCTATCCCATGGTCCACCACGGCGAAGTATCTAGGGATTATCCTCGATAGGCACCTGACGTGGGGCCCACACATCCGAGAGGTCAGAGGGAAAGTGCTTGGCCGCCTCAGAACACTTTACCCCCTGTTGAACCCTGAGTCAACACTGCCCTGATCCGACCAGTGATAGAGTATGCGGCCGTCGTATGGGGCAATGCTGCAGACTGCCATATTAAAAGGCTTCAAGGGTTGCAGGGCAAGACACTCAGACTTGCGTTGCATCTTCCACGTGACTTCCCGACGCGAGAAGTGCACGAAATGGCAGGAATCCCTCTCCTAAAAGAGAGATTCAGACATACTGCTCGGCAGTTGTATGAACGGTCGCAGCAGTCCACAAATAGGCTGAACTCACAGCTGGGAATCCAGCCCCACAGAAGGCCTACGACAAGATGGCGTGACCTTCTTAGGTAAATGACAGAGGAACAAAAGCATGTAACAAGCCCAGTTACTTAGAGGAAAAACAAACACCAGAGGAAAACATAATATCTTTAGGAAAAGCAGAAATAAGCTGAAAAGCTTCAATCTGCTAAAAGCAGACCAAAATGACGGTCAAAAGAAGCAAATGGCGAGTCCCACTCAAAATAAGGAGGAAAATCAAGTAGCATAAAAAATTGGTTAAAATTTAAAGCTGTCAGTCATGCATATTCTAACAACGCAGCACAATCTAGCTATTAGACTGTTCCAACAGTGCTCCAAGGAGCACTCGCTACAGCTGTTTGAAGCCCGTTCGGCGGGTGTAGTTGGATGGGGGCTAGAACGCTGTCACCTGACCGCAGGCTGTAACCGATGTAACAGTCCGAGTTCAGTGAAAGCCAGGGTTAGTTGCGGAAGTCCATTAATTCTGCTCATTGAAATGGATCGACATCCGCACTGTCTTGTATGTCAAAGTATTTATTTCTGCTAACAAGTAAAACACGTACTCGTACAGTGGCATTACACATGACTCCAGGTAAAAAAATGCAGGCAGGTAGAAGGTGAAACAAGTAGACCGCCAGTAGACGGGCTTGATAATGAAACAGATACAGAAACGAACTCAAAAGTGAATTCGAGAAAGACGTTTTGACTTTTATTTGCTCCTTTCACGAACCGCCACTGTCTGCTGGAGGAACACAACCAGGTGCTGTAATAAAAGACGTCAAGTATGTGTGATTTGTGATTTTGTCGCCGTATAAATAAGAACCATTTCAAGGGGTTCCTGAAAGCCATGCAAGCTGAGCATGAGTAGATACCTTAGCACAGTACAGTTCATTGGCTCAGTCACAAAAAAAAAATTTTTTTTGAAGTTCTCTTTGTCATGAGGAACTATGTCTATTTCTCTAAATGAAAGGGGGGAAAGTGCATTGTCGAATAGATTACAACCGGATATTAAATATAGCGTACTAACTAATATAACCATGTACCTTAAGAAATTATTCATTGCAGAGCAAAGCGAATCTAATAATAGAGACCACGTTCAAATCAAATCATTTATAAAAGAGTTTTGTCTCTCTTAGAGAGAAATGAGCAACGGAATTGTAACATTCTTCAATCGTCAGATTTCTTTAAAACTTCTTTAAAATACCCGGAACATACCAGTGGTGATAATTTTCAAATTAATTTATTTTTGTTTCTTTTGTTTTCTATAGTACTGAATCTGCCACAGCTGAAGTACTGTTAACAATATCAGTGGATGTTTTCTCTCGATTTTTCTCCAGATATCAAATCATGCTAAGTTATTACTACTTTCAGAGAGACAAATCAGAGAAATTCAACCACGAGTTCTGTACGTTCACTGTTTGGCCCATTCTTTGAACCTTGTGACCGAAGAGAAAATCAAAAATGAAACCACGAGCACCGCCACTGATTTTCAGAAGTCGGCGCCCCTGCTTTTAGTTATATATTATGAGAGACGTGACTATAATTGTCACCGAGATGTGACTATAGTAACTGTTAGCTTTACTAGACAGCGTTGCCCGGGTTTTTATTTATTTCAAACTTATGGTAGTCCATCTGAGGGCTACCATAAGTTTGAAATAAATAAAAACCCGGGCAACGCTGTCTAGTAAAGCTAACAGTTACTATAGTCACATCTCGGTGACAATTATAGTCACGTCTCTCATAATATATAACTATATATATAACTATATATATATATATATATATATATATATATATATATATATATATATATATATATATATATATTTTAACAGGTCGGCTCCGGAGTTTGAAATAGTACACGTACATTAAATCAAAATATGTTTACATTATGTATCTTCAATAGTGCGAGCAGAACAAAAGTTGCTATTTAATGAGCGATTCAGTAGACAATACTGATAATAGTTGAATACAAAATTTCGGCGTGACGAGACGTCCCGATTTGGCCGGGACAGTTCCGGTTTATGGAGTTCTGTCCTTCTGTCCCCATCGCGTTCTGTTGGGACACCTAAATGTTCCGGTTTTTAGAAGTCAAATCCAAGTGTCGGTCCTGTCACGTTTCAACATATAACTTCATAGCGTCAGTGTATCATTATATATCTTGGCAGAGGCGCCAAAAACTATATGCTTAAAGTACTTATAATAGCGCAAAATACACACACACACACACACACACACACACACACACATATATATATATATATATATATATATATATATATATATATATATATATATATATATATATATAGCAGTATCACACACCTGGAAGTGCTTCTATTAGTCCTCAAAGTGCGGATGCTTTAAAACAAAGTGGGAGAGAACAATGTGCGCATCTCACTAAAACCAAATCACTTTCGCATTCCAAATCACTTTCGCATTCACGCAGTTCAATATAAAAAAACCACACTAATTACATTTTCAAAACATGATGTTGGTATGTCAGTGTCATGCCCTGGCTTTCGTCTAGCATATTGCAACATAGGCTTATACATAGATGCAGTAAATAGATATTACACAGTAACTTGCTTGCGAACACTCCAAGAGACGTACTGCAGCTGTACCACTCATGCAAAACGCGCACTGATTACAGCGGCTACACTACGCCACCATCTTAGTGGTGCTAGCATATTAGAGCGACATTTAGTATTGAAGTGACGCGCACACCACTGTTTTTATGATTGCTTGTTGTTATAAGCGTGATTTCGTGCAATTTCGAGTGTTAGAGGTCAAAGGTGTCCCTTGTTAGTTTTGGTAGAAGGAGGCTCTAGTGTACTCCATTTACAGCCATTCAAAAATGTTCAAATGTTTGTAAATCTATCGGACCAAACTGCGTGGTCATCAGTCCGTAGCTTACAAACTACTTAAACCTAGGTAAACTAACCTAAGGACAAACACACACACCCATGCCCCAGGGAGGACTCGAACCTCCACGGCGAGCAACCGCGCGCTCCGCAGCGAGGTGCTTTAGACCGCTCGGATACTCCACCGCGGCTTACAGCCATTGCGACCAATAATAATGTTATTATGTACCTGACTTCTTCTTGCGATAGATCATCGTCAGATAATTCGTCAGTGTTTCTATAAAAGCTTCATTTCCCTTGTATAGCGCTTCTATATATCCCTTCCACGTTTCAGATTTGACTCCTATCTGAGCTCTTGACATTCATACAGCTCCTTTCCCCCCCCCCCCCCCCCCCAAACAAACCTTTAGTTTTCCTTTACTAGTTATAATGCTTCTACAGACTCCTCTAGCTCTTCCTGCTTACCCATTTTGTACTGTATTTTTGTTGTTGTTGTTGTTGTTGTTGTTGTTGTGGTCTTCAGTTCGGTGACTGGTTTGATGCAACTCTCCACGCTACCCTGCCCTGTGCAAGTCTCTTCATCTGAGAATAAGAACGGCAACCTACATCGTTGTGCCGGAAACTCCTTTTCTCTTCAAATCTGGTGAACACCTACTAATGAGTTACATGATCTACCCATCTATTCTTCATCATTCGTCTGTAGCACCACATTTCGAAAGCTTTTATCATCTTTTTGTCTGAACTTCTTATTTTCCACGTTTCACTCCCATGCAATGCTACACTCCAGACAAATGCTTTCCGAAAGGACTTCCTAACATTTATACTAATATTGGATGTCAATAAATTTCGCTTCTCCACAAATGCTTTTCTTCCCACAGCCATTCTGAATTTTACATCTTCTTTTCTTCGGCTATCAGAAGTTATCTTTTTACCTAAATAACAAAATTCATCTACTACTTTTATTGTCTCATTACCTAATCTAATTCCTCCAGAATCGCCTGATTTTCTGGCACTTCGTTGCATTACCTTCGTTTTACTCTTGTTAATGTTCATCTTGTAGCTTCCTTTCAAGACACTGTCCATTCCGTTTAATTGCTCTTCCAGGTCTTTTGATGACTCTGATTTTAATTCCCTCTCCAAATTTCTCCTTGCATTCCTTCACAGCTTGCTCAATGTATAGATTGAACACTGATACATATTCGTAACTGCGAATACATTAATACCTGAATAAACTATTCCTCACAGAATTTCAGGAATGACTAAATGTTCTTAAAAATCATAGTCCCATACGCAAAATTATTTTTATGGACTCCTCATATATGATTTCGTTCAAAAGACATTCCGACTCCATTTTTTTATATTTGGTCTCTACGTTCTGAACGTCACTTCTAGTTTCTACAGTTAATTTCTGATGTTCACTGGTACGAGTTTAGCTACAGAGGGCGGTGGGGGGGGGGGGGGGGGGAGGGGGGACGCTATCAATGACGTCAGCGACTTGTTTACCTTCCCTTCAGATGTTCGGTTTCTCTCTGGTCACGAATAACTGATGAGTTGATGGCAGAACGATTTAATCAGATGACTTTCAAATCGCTATAAGTACTCATCGAGTCGTATCTGATGCAGTTAGAGGTTATCATTTATATAAAGAACATGGGCTTACCCATATGGGGCAACATAGAGCATTTGTCCCATCCTCCACCCTAACTTGAAGCTACAATTAGTGAAAACACGTGTAAAATGTTTATGCAGCAACTCGAAATAAAGAATTTGATAATGTTAACCTATATCATTTATTACCTTATTTAGTTTCATTATCTGTCCGAAAATTTGTCTTTCATGGAATAGATATGACTCTGTGTATCGAGCCATCATAATAATCTTATCTTCTTTACTGATACGGGTGAAATGTTAACGATATAATGCACAACTCTTGCAGCTACCCAAGCTTCCGTCATCTGAAATTGGATGAAAGACATACAGTATTGTCTAACTGCAAAATGTGTCATCATTATTACTTGCCGTTAATTGCATATTGAAATACTTACCTAAGAAAACCTCTTAGAGGATAAAATGTACATCACCTGCCTGGCGACAAAGAATGCAATAAGATTAAAAAGAACACACCTAGCATAGAAATGGAAAATAAGTTCATTATAGGATAATGTTTATAAAGTTAACGCCGACCGACCGACGAATACATTACCAAAATCACGGCTTCATTGAAGCCTATGAACACGAATCAAGTACACTTATAATAATGAGTGGAAATAATTTTAATGCATAATACGGGAATCTGTGGATGACGATTGATGAATTGAATTAGCTGTATCAGACTATGAAAACAGAGTACAGAATAAGCTGTAAAATATTATTCATAACCTTCAACTTGTCTCTGTCCAAAAATAAATAAATAAATAAATAAAAAACAAAATGAGAGATAGAAGTCGTAGAAAATTGCTATAAACCAAAGAACAACAAAACAAGGGTAATGGAATGCAGTCTCAGAAAACCAGGCGATGCTGAAGGAATTAAATTAGGTAACGAATCAATAAAGGTGGTAAATGAGTGTCGTTACTTGGGCAGTAAAATAACATATGATGGTCGCAGTGCAGAGGATATAAAATACAGAAAGGCAACGGGAAGAAAAGCGTTTTTGAAAAAGAGAAATTTGTTAACATTGAATATTAATTTAAGCATAAGGGAGTCCTTTCTAAAGGCATTTGTGTGGAGTGTTGCCTTGTATGGGAGTGAAACATGGACGAAAAACAGTGCGGACAGGAAGAGGATAGAGGCTTTTGAAATGTGGTGTTACAGAAGAATGCTGAAGATTAGTTGGGTGGAACACGTAACTAATGAGGAAGTACTGAACAGTATTGGGGAGAAAAGGAATTTTTGGAATACCTTGACTAAAAGAAGGGATCGATTGCTAGGACACATTCTTAAACATCAAGGAATTGTGAATTTAGCTTTGGAGGGAAGTGTGTGGTATAAAATTCGCAGAGGGAGAACAAGAGATGAATATAGTAAGCAAATTCGAATGTATGTAAGTTGCCGTTCTTGAGATGAAGAATCTGGCTCAGGATAGAGTAGCGCGGAGAGCTGCATCAAACCAGTCACCGTAGTGAAGACCACAACAACAACAACCTATAGAACTTGACATTATTGAAATGGATGTTTCCGTACTCTTGGAGGTCAAGAAGAAAGGTGGAGGAGATGAAGAACTTCATAATTATGTACATATTCGGAGTGGTGTATCAAAAGCACTAAGATCCAAAGCTGGAGTCTCCATTACAATAAAGAAAGCATGGAAAAACAGAAACACAAATTTTGAATTTATCATTGAACGTATTATTATTGTGCCCAAATGACACTATTCGCTATGAAAGTTGCGATTGTTGCGGTATATTCATCCACGAATGATGCAAGGTTTCAGGTGAAGGATTCTTTCTGGGCAACCGTCGGGAAGGCTAAAGAAAAAATCCCACAGGAAAGAAATTACTCCCAAAACTATATGCTATATTCGTTACTGCTAGTAAAAATGAAATATTTCTGACTGTGAAAGAATGCATATAATGATACAAGCAGTGCTTAAAAAACTAATTATATTGAGAAAGATCAAATTTTAAATTTTCACGTAGACAGCCTACAAGATTAAGGCGTAAGAACATTCTTTGCTGGAAGAGGGAAATGGACATTTAAACTCTCATTTGAAGGAAATACAGAAAACATTTATGAATACATAAAAACTAACGTTTAAATATTTCAGTAGGGGTGTTCGGCGTAAGAGAAAACAGCCATACATCAGAGTGGTGGTTGAAGGAAATAGATGTGGCAGTTTAAGAAAATAGAAATACATTCAGACAGTGGTCGAAGGATCAATCGGAAGAAAATACAGTCTACAAGGAAAACAATAATGAAGCGAAAGCCGGCCGCAGTGGCCGAGCGGTCTACGACGCCCCAGTCACGGTCCTCACTGCCGCTGCGGTCGGGGGTTCGAATACCCCCTCGGGCATGGATGTTTGTGCCGTCTTTAGTATAAGCTAGTTCATAATCAATTTGTAAGTTTAGGGACTGATGACCCCGTAGTTAAGTCCCATAAGTTCTACAAACATTTGAACAATGAAGAGAAAAAGAAACATAGGATATCAAAGAATGAAGCATAGGAAGGTCTGTGCCATTGTCAACAGAAAACTAGGATTTGCCAGAAGAAGAATGGTTAGTATTAAAAAGGCTCCGACAAGAGACGAAAGCCAAAGTCAACTTTCAACTGATACCGCGAAAGAAATGGGAAGAAAATTTCCGGAAATTATTACATGAGAATAGAGAATGATTTCATGAGGGAGGAACAGTGGAAGAAAAATAACATGAAGAAGATGAGATCCATATTTTAGAAAGCGAAGTGAGTAAAGTATTAAGTACAGGAAGTAATGGTAAATCGCCTGGACCTGGCAATATAAGTCTGGAGTTTCTGAAATGTGGTCGTGAAAAAATTGTGTAAGCGATAACACCGCTAATAAAATGTTACATGGAGGCTCAATACCCAAGGAAATGAAGAGAGGGTATCGCAAAAGCTGCTCAAACTATCGTGGAATTTGTGTTATAAACACATTAATGAGAAATTTTTGGGAAAGTAAACAAGAACAATCTGGAAATAAATTTTAGAACCCAAGAGTAACAGTGTTGGTCCATAGCTGGTAGACATTACGACAGATTTGGGAGAAACACAGGGAAAAATAGAGAAACATAGGATTAATTTTCATAGATTTAGAAAAAGCGTATTATTGATTATTTCCCAAGAAAGCTTATCTGGAGAGTATTACACATGGCAAAGATAAAGGACCCTCTAATCAAAATAATGCATAACATTTGCCAAGTGGAAGTCGGTAACAGAATTTCGCAGAAGTTTAGAATAATTAAAAGTCTGTTTTAAGGCTGCCCCATGTCACCAACATTTTAAAAAAATGATGTAGATATTAGTCTAAAGAGATGGTTTCGTTAGTGTAATAGCATGGGGTTAGAAATAAAAGGCGGGGTTTATTGACATCATTTACTATTTGCTGATGATCAAGTAGTTATAACAGAGGATGGGAAGGATGAAAATTATGTACGTAATCAGCTAGTAAGAGAATAAAAACACATGGGTTTGAAAATTAAGTATCAAAACACACAATGATTCAGATGAGCTGCACGTGGTAAGAAAATAAAAAGTCGATACTTTTTGTTATTTGGGATTCATTTTAGAAACTGAGAAGAAATCAGAAGGAGAAATTAATAAGAGAATTTGTAATAGACAGAAGATCATTGGGTTTGTCAACTCAGTTTCATGGAGCAGTAATGTAATGAACCGTACAAAAAGTATATAACTCAATATTGGAGAGTTTAGTTTTATAGAGAGCAGAGACATTGACAGTTTATGTGAAACGCATAAAAAACTGCTAGCATTAGATATGGATTTCTGGAGAAGATGAGCAAGAATTTTTAAGGAAAGAGAAAGTAAAGAGCAACGAGATAATAAAGATAAGGGAAAGAATATATGGCGTTATGGATAGACGGCAATTACAAATGTACGAGCATATAAGAAACGTGAAAGAAGCCAGAATACCGAATGTCATACTGGACTGGGACCCGAGGGTAGGAACAGAAGAGACCGACCTATGATCACTTGACTCCAAAATGTACAGCTAACAATGGAAGAAGTGCGTATACAAGATCGAAACACCTGGAGAAAAAACTTGAAGAAATAGTTTTAAAATCTTGTGTACTAGGTGTAATAATTTCCGGGTACTTATTATGTTGGAGGAATACCTTTATTTAGAGGAGAAATCTTAATACATAATAACAGAAATTAAAACAAAAAGGACAGTTAAAAAACCTTGAAAGTTAAAGAGACACGACAAACCTTGATTAACACTGGGATATTTGGAGAAACGCTAGAGAAAAATTAGAAGGAACATTTGAGCATTGGCAGATGAAATATTTATCTTTAAGTGGAGTAATTTCACTTTTCCTGAAACTGAAAAGACCTGCGGTATGATGGTAGTTTGTTGATTATAGGAAAGATGGTTATAGAGGGATCTTATGATGATGAATAGGGAGGACTGATACAAGATACGGACGACATATGAGACGCTGTTGGCGGATAAGGCAATAACTTCCATCTATAACTTTGAAGGAAAAAGAGGGCGAGAGAAGGACTAGGACGATGCCCTGGGAGGAGGAGTGGTTGGATAGGGTGGGGTAGATACAGATTTAGTATAATGGGTGTATGAATCGAAAGGGAAAGGCAGTTGTAATTTATTTGGGATTGGGTGTAGAGGATTTGTAAGTGGATGGTTGGTGGGATGTTTAGGTAGAAACGCGACAGCACTCACGATTGAAAAGAAGAAGAAACGCAATAGGATGTTGGAGTTTACGGATGGTGCAGGATATTCGGAGGTGTTCTGTGTGTAAGTTA
Organism: Locusta migratoria; assembly: GCA_026315105.1. Classification (NCBI taxonomy): domain Eukaryota; kingdom Metazoa; phylum Arthropoda; class Insecta; order Orthoptera; family Acrididae; genus Locusta; species Locusta migratoria. Next base: position 254,126,974 of record CM048745.1, on the reverse strand, counting down.
AGGTGTAAATTTGATGAGATGGTAAATGATCTTTGTGGGGGAAGGTAAGTGGGTGTGGAAATGCAGTGTGGGTGGCGTAGAGTATGGCGTTCAAGGAACTTCACTCGCTAAAGGCAGATAAGGGCTAAAATTCTAGTACAGTCAGATAAAATACTAATGCTTCAAAGTTGCTATCAAGAACTGTAAACAGCAAAATATGATAGAATGAAAATCTGTTAGTCACGATTAGTTTGGTGTTAGAAACGATAAGGAACTCCAGACGCAGTTCTGAACTTGCGCTCGATAATGAAAGCAAAACTACAGAAAAATAAGACACGTTCGTAGGATCTATTGACACAGAAAAAGCATTTTAAAATATGGCGCGAGATCTCCGAAACATTATATATCATTAAGGCGAAAACGGCCGATGACCCGGCCCGATCTCTAAAGGGAATCGCCAACATACCGAGAATGCCTATGGGCAAAGAGTCAAGACACAATGTAAGTAGTGTAAGTAGAGGATTTGCATTTGACGGGAAGCGTGCATAGTTAGTCACAGCAGCCGCGTTGACCACTGTGTCTCGAGGGGGGGGGGGTGGTATTGGTCAACGCGACTGCCTAGTAAGCAAAAGAACGGGCTTCGAATCTCGAACAGACAGAAATTATCATCTTTCTACATTGATTTTTTTTCAACAGCCACTGGCAGCTAATGTCCTCAATTGCAGTGTGTGTTGATTACAAAATAACTGCAGGGTCAAAATGTAAATATCTTTAATCTAGATGAGTTCTATAAGGGAAGACAGAACTTAGAATATAACCAGTAAATAATCATGGGAGTTCGGTTCAGATAGTAAACTGATTACGAGATGAGGTAGCCACTGCAGAAGAATTATTAACAGGTTGCATAAAACCCGAAGACTGATTACCCAAACTAAAACGATTCAAACGTTAGTTTCTAGATGTCTGTTAGTGCAGGGAAGGTGAGTCTGGAAAGGTGTATACGTCCAGTGTCACAGTCTCGCTGGGCCGATATTTCACTGCAAAACAACTGTGTCAAAAATCATTTACAGATAACCTTTTCGAAAATATTCGAAAGTGTACTAGAATCTTGTCCGCTTGAACGGCGGTTTCTCCAGCAAACAGAGTTCTTACTACACATGTGTGGTGTGTCTGCATGGCTCAGGGTCACACTAGGAAACAGTACGTGGTTCTACCTTACCTTCCCAAAGATCATACTGGCTACTCGAATAACGATTACTCTGAACAAATAAGAAAAAGGTATTCTCTTATCATTAACACAAATACATAACTGTGACTCAAAGTCTCGGAGGAGGCAGGCGACCATGATGAATAATGAATGAAGTTTGAAAAAATCAGTATAAGTCATTAGTTGGCTACAAAATGACTTTATTTTTCGCGTCATCAGAATCCTGTTTACTTTCAACGACAGGATTCTGAGGAAGGCCAAGGCCGAAACACGTAAATTTAAGTCATTTTGTAGCCAACTAATGACTTTACAGCTTTTTGCAGACTTCATTCATAGCACAATTACGCTAAAGTTGCTACTTCAGAAACCAATGAAAAGTACGTCTTCGTACAGACGAAAGTTGATCAACACTACATTCCAGCAAGGTGTTGTCCACTTAGACACGTCTCGTTTTTTCAAATGTTTGTAAATTTCTCTAACTCAACTGCTTGGTTATCAGTCCATAGCTTCCAAACTACTTAAACTAAGGTAAACCAACCTATAGAAAACACACTCACCCATGCCCTAGGGGGTGACTCGAACCCCAACGGCGAACGGCTGCGCGGACTGCAGCACAGCGCCCCAGTATGTACACGTAATCCGCCGCGGCTCTAGCTTTGTCTTAGTGACTTCCACGAATGATCGATTAATTTATCTTCATCTTAATTTACAAAAATGTTATTGCAAAATGAATAATCTAAAAAGTCCTACCACTTCAATAGTAAAACGGACGTCAGAAATGAGAAATTGTTAGATACGTTTTGGCATTTAATAAAGGAGGAGTGTTGTACTTTGAGCATAGCACTTCTAGGAATGCGCGATGTTTTATACCACATGAAGTTATTCGCAACACAGGAAGCCACAAGCAATTACCCCCATTTTCTGCTGTTTCGTTGCTGTCTTTTGTGCAAAGCTAAAGGTGTGTCTGAAGAGTTAGATGAATGGTCCCATATATTACAAACTTCGCTGGTGGGGCTGAGGTGCCCGTGCATTTATGATTTTAAACTGATCTTGGTTCATAAAAAGAATCATCAGCAGTGGCCACACCAGGAAACCACCACCTTGTTGCACTCGCTACACGGTATATCTAAGACGTTCAGCCGTGCGGAAATGGCCGTGCGGTTCCAGGCGCCATGTCAGGGACTGTGTGGCCTCTTCCGTCGGGGGTTCGAGTCCTACTTCAAGCATGGTGTGTGTGCTGTCTTTAGGATAAGTTAGTTTGTAAATCTAGGGACCGATGACCATAGCAGGTTGGTCCCATAAATTGACAAAAGATTGAACAATAGGCAGGTTGCCTCCCAAAACGACACCGTGATTGTCTGATTGAAGGCAGAAGCAAGTCTCATCTGTGAGTAGCGCCAGTAGTATAATGACACCGATTCAACGCCACTGAGATTCTACCCATGATGCATTGCGCGAGTACAGCTACCCCCACCCCTCCTCCCTCGGCCAATTGCCGGACGGCAGATCAAAGGATGCCGCCACAGGATGATTGATAGGTCTTCCCGGAAGGACAGGATGATTACATTTACGTCCTTTTGATTCACTAATTCTCTGACTGCTAATCAAAGGACGCCGCCATAACGCATGTAAGGATGATTGACAGGTTGCAAGTAAACAACACCTCCCTCGGCCACACACCTGAACGAGACAACGCCCCCCTCCACCCCTCGTCACCACCGTCAGACAGGCAAGACCTCCGACAGGTCCAGACCTGTCGACCCCTCGACAGTCTCTACTCGCACCCTCGACCACACACCTGGCCTGTTCGACGCCCCCCCCCCCCCCTCTGTGCTGCCGCCAGACAGGCAGTACCTTCTACAGGTCCAAACCTGTAGACCCCTCGACATGTCTGTACTTGCACCCTCTGCCACACACCTGGCCGAAACCGCGACCCTTACTCGCGCGACCGATTGCCAGACCGCCGCCGCTGCCGCCACCGACAGATGCTACCCCCCTCCTCCACGCTCACGACCGCTTCTCAAAGGACGCCGCCACCCGCCCTACCCGCGAGAACAAACAGTACCGTGACGATTGTCTTGACCGCGTCGACATCTCTAAACAACACCGCCCCCGCCAGCCGAACCCTGCGCCCCGGGCAGGGGCGTACTGCTCTCTTTTTACGGCGACCGCGCCCCGCCAGGTCAGCAGCCAATTAAATTGCATATTTATTATTAAGCGCACGGCAGCGATCCGTACGCAACATCTCGATTTATGTAACAATTTCTGCCGTTTATTATTATTCTCGAAAAAAAATAAAGCTACCATAGTGTTCTTCGTATGTATTTTTAACAAGAATTTCGGTGTAATGCGAAAAAACAATTTAGAACAGAAATGCTTAGCTGGTGTCTGCAGAACGCAGAGCACTCTCTCGGCAGTCTACTTAAAAGGAACATATGATGTTTACATAAAAACACCTAAGTTACATCTCCAAATGATCAAAACCTTCTACGCAGACGCACCACTCTGACAAGGATAGCTCGCACTGCATTTATTTAATGGAGTTGAGCCATGCCGAAAGTTCCGAAATTTAACACTCTCTCTCTCTCTTTAGCGATCTTGCCCAGTTACGTTTCCCTCTTAGATCGAGGTAAAGATGCGCCTTCTGAGAATTCCGGTACTTTAATTTTACCTCTTATTTCTTTGCTACAGCAGTACACATCCCATCTAAGGAATCTCTATGTCCTGTTACAATGCAAACTACATTTATCTGATCCCGATATTCCAGTGCCCCAGAAGACATTTAAACCCTACTGTGCAACGGTGAGTCGAAATAAAAAAATACGTGAAATACTTTACCGATTTCCGACCGTCTACACTAACACTTTTCGAAAGTATTGGCCTTTTGTTGTTGTTGTGGTCTTCAGTCCGAAGACTGGTTTGATGCAGCTCTCCACAATACCCTATCCTGAGCAAGTCTATTCATCTCCACGTAAGAACGGCAACCTACATCTGTCTGAATCTGCTTACTGTATCCATCTCTTGGTCTTCCGCTGCGATTTTTACCCCACACACTTCCCTCCAAAGCTAAATTCACAATTCCTTGATGCCTAAGAATGTGTCCTACCAATCTATCCCTTCTTTTAGTCAAGGTATGTCAAAAATTTCTTTTCTCCCCAATTCTGTTCAGTACCTCCTCATTAGTTACGCGATCCACCCACCTAATCTTCAGTATTCTTCTGTAGCACCAAATTTCAAAAGCCTCAATCCTCTTCCTGTCCGCACTGTTTATCGTCCATGTTTCACTCCCATACAAGGCAACACTCCATACAAATGCCTTCAGAAAGGACTTCCTTAGGCTTAAATCAATATTAGATGTTAACAAATTTCTCTTTTTCAAGAACGCTTTTCTACCCACTGCCATTCTGCATTTTATATCCTCTGTACTGCGACCATTATTTGTTATTTTACTGCCCAAGTAACAAAACTCATCTACCTCCTTTATTGCTTCGTTTCCCAATCTAATACCTTCAGCATCACCTGATTTTCTTACACTGCACTCCATTACCCTAGTTTTGCTCTTGTCATTGTTCATCTTATATGCACCTTTCAGCACACTGTCCATTCCGTTCAATTGGTCTTCCAGGTCCTTTACTGTATCTGACAGAATTACTATATCGTTGGCAAAACGCAATGTTTTTAATTCTTCACCCTTAACTTTAATTCCTTCACCAAATTTCTCCTTGTTTTCCTTTATAGCTTGCTCAATGTACAAATTGAATAACAATGAAGAAAGACTACAACCCTGTCTTACTCCCTTTTCAACCACTGCATCCCTTTCATGCCCTTCAACTCTGACAACCGCTGTCTGCTTCCATTCAACATTGTCAAACGCCTTCTCAAAATCTACAAAAGCTAGAAATGTAGGTTTGCCTTTTCTTAATCTATCCTCTATGTCTATGATAAGCCGTAAAGTGAGTATTGCCTCCCATGTTCCTACAATTCTCCTGAAAACAAACTGGTTTTTCCCGAGGTCGGCTTCTACTAACTTTTCCATCCTTCTGTATATAATTTGTGTTAATATTTTGCAACCATGACTTATTAAACTGATGGTTCTGTAGTTTTCACACCTGTCTGCGCCTGCTTTCTTTGGAATGGGGATTATAACATTTTTCTTAAAGACTGAGGGTACTTCGCCTGTCTCATACATCTTACACACCAGGTGAAACAGGTTTGTCATGGCTGGTTCTCCCAGAGACTTCAGTAGCTCTGAGGGAATATCATCTACTCCAGGGACCTTGTTTCGACTTAGGTCTTTCAGGGCTCTGTCAAATTCTTCTCTCAGTACAGTATCTCCTATTTCATCTTCATCGCAGGCCGCGGTGGCCGAGGGGAGTGAGGCGCTTCAGTTATGGTCTGAACGGCCACTACGGTCGGGGGTTCGAATCCCCCCCTCGGGCATGGATATTTGTGCCGTCCTTAGTATAAGGTAGTTCGTAAGTAGTTTGTAAGTTTAGGGACTGATTACCCTGTAGTTAAGTCCCTTAAGCTTAACAAACATTTGAACATTTCATCTTCATCTACATCCTCTTCCCTTCCTACAACATTGTCTCAAAGTTCATTTCCTTTGTAGAGCCCCTCTATATACTCTTTCCACCTTTCAGCTTTCCCTTCTTTGCTGAGAACTGGTTTTCCATCAGTGTCCTTGATATTCATAGAGCTGTTTTTCTTATCTCCAAATATTTCTTTTATTTTTCTGTAGGCTGTATCTATTTTTCCCCTATTTATACATTCTTCTATACCCTTGGTCTAACAACACACTTATTTGACAATACCGCAACTACAGAACTGAAGTTACCTGCCTAATGCAACACCTATTTCCAGCTCGACCCGCCCTTTACCCACAAAATTCCTATTCCGAACTAAGAATTATTATTTTAATTACAAGTAGATGTATCCCGCAAATGAAGATGCTAACCTACACACCGCAACATCTGATCCTATATAGGACATGGAGTGTTTACACTTTTTTTTTTATGTTACTGCTTAACTGAGTACATGCAACGTAATGTTCGCAAACACTTGGATCGCACCCAACGCCCGTGTATATCGATCATAACCTGCTCTCTAAGGAATGGATGGCAGTCACACACAGTACAAACATTTTTGTAATGTGTTCCTCTAATTTCGGTCAATACAACGATTCGAGACCAATCCCCCCGCGTGTTTAGTGTAAAATTAAATATTTTTCCCCACGCTATCTGTTTAAACCGGGCTTGCACATATGCAATAGCCTCCTTTAAAGCCTTTGTCTTCGCCATATAACCCAGTTTTCGTTTACCCTTCTTATTAGGACTTGTGGAATAACGTAGGCGATATGTACATCTGTGGAGAATAAAGTCCTGGAATGCTAAAAAATATAGCTCCTTGCTCGACTCTACAAGTAATTTACAGTCGAAACTAAAAAAACATAATGTCCGAGAGAGCGGTCAATTTTCGGGTACTCTTAATACGCAAGTAATCAAATCTAAAAGCGTTTGCACAGTACAACGGCACACTTTTTAAATACCCTATGTTCTCTTTTAGACCACTTAAACAATCTTCTTGCACAATCCTCCATCCTGGTAATGCCATCTTCTCGACCCAGCGAAAAAAATAAAAGTCCTAACAATCAACTGCCTGGACGCTTTATAAAATCGGTAACTTTCCTTACAACAGGGCTCGTGATTTTTAGACAAATTTATTTTGGTTCTACAATTCGACGCCAACCACGTTAAGCAGTCGTTTCCAATTGTCTTATCCTCGCCCGCAACCACGTTGCTGTTGCTCCTTCCATCCGAAAATCATGCTCGGATACGAACGCCACTCGGTTCCCGCTACCTTTCCGCTACCTTTAACGCATCAGAAGGCATTTTAGCTGTCCGGGAGCATACTTTGCGTTTCGAGGATGTGACCTGGAGGCTTCTCCGACCATCCCTTGTATATACATATTCCAATACAACACCTGGTGGGAGTTGCGGCAGATGTGTGTCTTCGCTATAGCCAGGAGGTCCTCCCAGCTGTTGCGCTTTGGGACTCGCCACCGTCGCGTTGTCATATGCAGGATTCGATTCTTCGCACCTGTCTCTTTACCACAAGTCCCGAAGAACGCATCTAGAATCTCGCCTATATGGAGGTTATTTAGTACTTCGCCTGGAAATAACAGTCAAAACCATAATTTGGAGAACGTCCTGGGGTCTTGCTAGGGGATAATCCGCCGGTTGTAATGTGAATTTTGTGAGCCGTGACCTGATTTACCCTAAAAAGTGAGATAGAGGTCTATTTGCTGCATTCGTCGTTGGGTCGAGAACGTGGGTATTACAAGGCTGGAGGTTACAATATACGATTATCGGATGGATGGTGTTTTTGATCTTGTGCAAGACTGTTTAAGTTTTTTAAACGTTATCTGCAAAGTGCTTCTCCACCATTTGGAGGCGAATAACAAACATCTGGGACAACAGGTGCTTTGTAGTATTTAATAGTGTCCTGCAATTTGTGTACTGGGGTAATAAAAATGCCCGAAAATTGATCGGTGTACAGGTAAAGAAACCTTCCAGATCGATAAAAGCTTATACATTACGTTCTAACATCTTTTAGTTTCAATTGTCTACCTGTAAATTACATGGAGATTCGTAATACTGACACCGGCAAAGACGATATAAGTAGTACACTTATCCAGAACATTGTTCTCCACACTGTCTCCAGATATAGATATCGCCTAATTAGGTCTGGTACCTACAAACAATGTCATTTCGCAAGTCCAGCGAAAAGATTAAATGTATCAGACAGACTTAAGCCATCCCCCATTAAAGAAATTACATCGCTACGTGCAGTTAATGTCTTATGTGCGCGAAAAGAAAACTGGAAACGGCGGATACCAAGACCAAGAGAAGGAAGCTAGAATATATGGCTAAAGCAACTGCCATAAAGGACGAGTACAAACTAATGCTAGAGAAAGACGAAGCCATGGCATATGTGTAAGCTTGACTTAAACAGAAGGTGTGGAAAAATCTGGTTACGACTGGCACTTATAAAATATTTGCTTTTTACAGTAAACAGTCAGGGAGATTGGTCACGCGTCGGTGTAATGACCGAAAATAGTGGAACACATGAAAAATGCATAGCATTCTCGTTTGGGGAAGAGACTACATTGTATCCAAATGTGGAGGACTGGGAGACAGTCATTTGCAGAGTTAAAAACGGATGGAATGACAGGCAATCGTTTGCAATAGTCGTAAACCTAGTGTTCCATACGGAAATTACCGCAGGAGTTGGTAACGTACACACATAGGGACGCATAGTGCTGTTGTTGTTGTGGTCTTCAGTCCAGAGACTGGTTTGATGCAGCTCTCCACCCTACTCTATCCTGAGCAAGCCTTTTCATCTCCTCATAAGAACGACAACCCACATCCACTTGAATCTGCTTATTATACGCGTCTCTTGGTCTTCCTCTGCGATTTTTACCCCACACACTTCCCTCCAATGCTAAATTCACAATTCCTTGATGTCTAAGAATGTGTCCTACCAATCTATCCCTTCTTTTAGTCAAGGTATGCCAGAAATTTCTTTTCTCCCCAATTCGGTTCAGTACCACCTCATTAGTTATGCGATCCACCCACCTAATCTTCAGCATTCTTCTGTAGCACCACATTTCAAAAGCCTCTATCCTCTTTCTGTCCACACTGCTTATCGTCCATGTTTCACTCCCATACAAGGCAACACTCCATACAAATGCCTTCAGAAAGGACTTCCTTAGGCTTAAATCAATATTAGATGTTAACAAATTTCTCTTTTTCAAAAACGCCTTTCTACCCATTGCCATTCTGCATTTTATATCCTCTGTACTGCGACCATCATTTGTTATTTTACTGCCCAAGTAACAAAACTCATCTACCTCCTTTATTGTTTCGTTACCTAACCTAATTCCTTCAGCATCACCTGATTTTATTACACTGCACTCCATTACCCTAGTTTTACTCTTGTTAATGTTCATCTTATATGCACCTTTCAGCACACTATCCATTCCGTTCAATTGCTCTTGCAGGTCATTTGCTGTCTCTGACAGAATTACTATGTCGTCGGCAAAACGCAATGTTTTCAATTCTTCACCCTGAACTTTAATTCCTTCTCCAAATTTCTCCTTGCTTTCCTTTATAGCTTGCTCAATGTACAAATTGAAAAACATTGGGGAAAGGCTACAACCCTGTCTTACTCCCTTTCCAACCACTGCATCCCTTTCATGCCCTTCAACTCTGACAACCGCTGTCTGGTTTTTGTACAAGTTGTAAATAACCTTACGCTCCCTATATTTTACTCCTGCTTGCTTCAGAACATGAAATAGTTCATTCCAATCAACATTGTCAAAAGCCTTCTCCAAATCTACAAAAGCTAGAAATGTTGGTTTGCCTTTTCTTAATCTATCTTCTAGGATAAGCCGTAAAGTGAGTATTGCCTCCCGTGTTCCTACATTTCTCCTGAACCCAAACTGATCTTCCCCGAGGTCGGCTTCTACCAGCTTTTCCATCCTTCTGTATATAATTCGTGTTAATATTTTGCAACCATGACTTATTAAACTGATGGTTCTGTAGTTTTCACACCTGTCTGCACCCGCTTTCTTTGGAATGGGGATTATTACATTTTTCTTAAAGTCTGAGGGTACTTCACCTGTCTCATACATCTTACACACAATGTGAAACAATTTTGTCATGGCTGGTTCTCCCAGAGACTTCAGTAGCTCTGACGGGATATCATCCACTCCAGGGGCCTTGTTTCGACTTAGATCTTTCAGTGCTCTGTCAAATTCATCTCTCAGTATAATATCTCCTATTTCATCATCATCTACATCCTCTTCCCTTCCTACAATAGTGTCTCGAAGTTCATTTCCTTTGTAGAGCCCCTCTATATACTCTTTCCACCTTTCAGCTTTCCCTTCTTTGCTCAGAACTGGTTTTCCATCAGTGTCCTTGATATTCATAGAGCTGTTTTTCTTATCGCCAAATGTTTCTTTTATTTTCCGGTAGGCTGTATCTATTTTTCCCCTATTTATACATTCTTCTACATCCTTGCATTTGCCTTCTAGCCATTCCTGCTTAGCCATTTTGCACTTCCTGTCAATCTCATTTCTTAGTCGTCTGTACTCCATTTTGCCTGTTTCATTTACTGCATTTTTATATTTTCTCCTTTCATCGATTAAATAAATATCCAAGGATTTTTTGTAGGTCTTGCCTTCCTACCTATTTTGTCCTCTGCTGCCTTCATTATTTCATCTCTCAATGCTACCCATTCCACCTCTACTGTTTTACCCTCCCCCCCCCCCTTGTCAAGGAGTTGGAATGCAGGAGTAAACGAAGATACGTAATGGAGTTCGAGAACATACCTTCCCTCTGCCTTTCGAACTTCTGGCTGGAACGGTAATAGGAGACGCCGATGTGGATCTAAAACTACGAGTTAAAAAAATTACAGCGGAGGAAATTAAAGTTACACATAACAAGAATAATAAAGAACGATTTGTATTCTCTATCTAGCTTCTCGAGTAGAACGTTTCGGTCTTGCAGGGTTTAGGAGAAGATACCAGAAGACAGGTTGCTTGTTAGCAGAGAGCAGCAACTCCCTCGGTAAAGTATCTGTTAGGGAGGTGTAATTCTGTGTTGTTATATTCTACAGTTAAGCAAAGCGTTCGTTTAAATCGATGTTGCTCGGTACATTGCTGCTTGGATTGTGTTTGACTTATTGCACAATGGTTCATCTTGTATAAATTTCGTTCTTCTTCTTATCGAATTTCTAGAAAACTATGTTTCGCAAATCGCAAATTTGCGCTCATCCTACTGTCTGTATATGTATCTGCGTATAAAAGTTATAACGACAGCTCCTACAGTAAAAACATCGCTTGTGTCAGCCGCGAGGAAATGCGGTATTTGTCGGTAATACGCATGTGTGCGGTTGTCTATAGGATGATTATGTATTATGAGCTATGTTATAGCTGCAGCATTTTGATCGTTTTTTATTCTTATGTCTGTTGTTAGAATAGATCTCTTGTATTCGGAATCTGGTGCGACCAGGAAAAATTAAACCGAAAACTTCTCCAGGTCAGGTGCGAGCGTGGACAGGTATGTTTACATGTATAGGACGTACACGCTCCAAACCAGCGTCTACGATGAGTCAACAGGTCCGCACTCGCCTGCAGCCAGAAATAGCATGGAATGTGAGTATGCATGCTAGCTTGCGCGAAATAACTATTTCGAACTGTTTAGTCGTGCGATACGATGCAACGCAGATGTGATCCACAATTGTGGAAATACATATAGATAGCTGTGTTTACGAATTGACGTCTATCGGTAGCGTATCGGAGATAATTTCAGCGGTAAATTAATGTTTTCTGTCGATAAGCATCGAGTTATATAACTTAAAGAGGATTAGTTACCTACGTTGGAGGTGCATTTAATCGTATGTTTAGTCTCTAAAGGATTGCTCTTGGAGATCGATAAAAAAAAATCTGGTGTTGCATTAGTTCGAAATGGTGTAGACTATTTTGCGTTGCTGCTTGTAAGGATTATAAGAACTTGGCTTTGATTTAGATCTTTTCTTGTTAGCTATTCTGTGCGTGTGCACGTCGATCATTTTTTTACACTGTTTTACAGATGTTTATCGAGAGTAATAATTTGTTAGAAGGAGTGGAATACGATGGTGGTTTGTGCGCGAATGCTCGTGGTATGTAGCCTATTGACTAATAGAAAGCGTACCAGAAATATTGTCTGCCGGGCTATGCGTTGGAAACAAAGCTGTGGTTGGATGTTTTGGACGGGTCAAGCAACCAATACAGTTATTGAGTGGAGAGAGAAAGAGAGAGAGAGAGAGAGATCGAAACTTTATTAAAAAAATGTTCTGTGTCTGGGATACCTTGTCTATTACTGATCGCGGTTATAACACCGTCTGTAGGGGAACTTACAGTTGGTACTGGGTTAGTGACGGCTGTATACAGAGCTTGCAGCATGCTAGTTGGGACAAAAAAAACGAGTTGGAATGGCTAGATTCGTTTGTTGTTGTAGGTTCGTGTTGACTGCAAGGTGTAGTTCTGTTACTGTGTTGGAAATGTTTGGCGCTTACAGAGAATGCTGTAGGCTAGATGGAATGGAATTTAAGTAAAAAGTGTTGATATACTCTAAATACACTTCACGGTACAGCTCTAAAGAAACTTTGATGGTTGTAAAATAAACTTTGCAATGATCTTTCGTCGAAGCACCCCTGTTTTATCGTATGCTAGTGTTGTCTGCTTTACGGCTGGTGTGCATTATGTTACGTAGCGGATATGCCTGCCGCGGTAAATCATAATTCTTTCGTCGAACATTAACGTGTTTTATAAAACTCCTATAGTATCGAAACTTAAAGTAGCCAATGGAGTGCGTGTGTACGGTTCTACATGCGTAGTAAATTCCGCAAGTTCGATACTGCAAACGTTGGAGATAGGACGAAGTTACTATTTTTGGAATACAGTGGGACAATATGTACGTCCTGTGGGTATATATCTTATAAACTGCAGATAATCGATGTTTTTTAATGGAGGCGCTCCCATCTATACTACAGCAACAGCTTCGTGTAGATGGCTTCTGTCTCCTGGATTTTTGGACAACACTTTAACCGAGTGGCGTTCGTATCCGAGCATGACTTTCGGATGGAAGGAGCAACAGCAACGTGGTTGCGGGCGAGGATAAGACATTTGGAAACGACTGCTTAACGTGGTTGGCGTCGAATTGTAGAACCAAAATAAATTTGTCTAAAAATCACGAGCCCTGTTGTAAGGAAAGTTACCGATTTTATAAAGCGTCCAGGCAGTTGATTGTTAGGACTTTTATTTTTTTCACTGGGTCGAGAAGATGGCATTACCAGGATGGAGGATTGTGCAAGAAGATTGTTTAAGTGGTCTAAAAGAGAAGATAGGGTATTTACAAAGTGCGCCGTTGTACTGTGCAAACGCTTTTAGATTTGATTACTTGGGTATTAAGAGTACCCGAAAATTGACCGCTCTCTCGGGCATTATGTTTTTTTTATTGTTTTTTTTTATTATTATAATTTTCGACTGTAAATTACTTGTAGAGTCGAGCAAGGAGCTATATTTTTTAGCATTCCAGGACTTTATTCTCCAAAGGTGTAGATATCGCCTACGTTATTCCACAAGTCCTAATAAGATAGGTAAACGAAAACTGGGTTATATGGCGAAGACAAAGGCTTTAAAGGAGGCTATTGCATATGTGCAAGCCCGGTTTAAACAGATAGCGTGGGGAAAAATATTTAATTTTACACTAAACAGGCGGGGGGATTAGTCTCGAATCGTTGTATTGACCGAAATTAGAGGAACACATTACAAACATGTTTGTACTGTGTGTGACTCCCATCCATTCCTTAGAGAGTGGGTTATGATCGATGAATGCGGGCGTTGGGTGCGATATAAGTGTTTGCGAACATTACATTGTATGTACTCAGTTCTGCTGTAACAAAAAAAAGTGTAAACACTCCAAGTCCTATGTAGGATCAGGTGTTGCGGTGTGTAGGTTAACATCTTCGTTTGCGGTAGACATCTACTTGTAATTAAAATAATAAATCTTAGTTCGGAATAGGAATTTTGTGGGTAAAGGGCGGGTCGATCTGGAAATAGGTGTTGCACTGGGCAGGTAACTTCGGTTCTGTGGTTGCTGTATTGTCGAATAAGGGTGTTGTTAGGCCAATACTTTCGAAAAGTGTTAGTGTAGACGGTCGGAAATCGGTAAAGTATTTCACGTATTTTTTTATTTCGACTCACCGTTGCACAATAGGGTTTAAATGTCTTCTGGGGCACTGGAATATCGGGATCAGATAAATGTAGTTTGCATCGTAACAGGACATAGAGATTCTTTAGATGGGATGTGTACTGCTGTAGCAAAGAAATAAGAGGTTAAATTAAAATACCCGAATTCTCGGAAGGCGCATCTATACCTCGATCTAAGAAGGAAACGTAACAGGGCAAGATCGCTAAAGAGAGAGAGAGAGTGTTAAATTTCGGAACTTTCGGCATGGCTGAACTCCATTAAATAAATGCAATGCGAGCTATCTTTGTCAGAGTGGTGCGTCTGCGCAGAAGGTTTTGATCATTTGGAGATGTAACTTAGGTGTTTTTGTTTAAACACTTAGCATATGTTTCTTTTATGTAGCCTGCGAGAGAGCGCTCTGCGTTCTGGACGATTGTTAACTGTGCTTGCAAGTGTATATTTATAGACGTTGTGCTAGATGTCATTGCCGATTTTCGTAATTTGTATTTTTTGTATAAACAATATGCCGTCTTCTGCTGCTGCTGTTGTTATCGAAAGAGTAGTATATGGTTATTTTTTCTTTCTTTTTGTGCAGAGATCAACTAAGCATTTCTGTTCTAAATTGTTTTTTCGCATTACACCGAAATTATTGTTAAAAATGCATACGAAGAACACTATGGTAGCTTTATTTTTTCCGAGAATAATAATAAACGGCAGAAATTGTTACATAAATCGAGATCTGGCGTACGGATCGCTGCGGTGTGCTTAATAATAAATATGCAATTTAATTGGCTGCTGACCTGGTGGGGCGCGGTCGCCGTAAAAAGAGTGCAGTACGCCCCTGCCCGGGGCGCAGGGGACGGCCGCCGGGGGCGGTGTTGTTTAGAGATGTCGGAGGTGCTGCCTGTCTGGCGGCGGCACCGAGGGGTGAGGGGAGCATCGAACCGGCCAGGTGTGTGGTCGAGGGTGCGAGTAGAGACACGTCGAGGGGTCTACAGGTCTGGACCTGTCGGAAGTGCTGCCTGTCTGACGGCGGAGCCGAGGGGTGGAGGGGGGCGTCATCTCGGCCAAGTGTGTGGCCGAGGGAGGTGTTGTTTACTTGCAACCTGTCAATCATCCTTACGTGCGTTATGGCGGCGTCCTTTGATTAGTGGTCGGACAATTAGCGAATCAAAAGGACGTAAAAGTAATCATCCTGTCCTTCTGGGAAGACCTATCAATCATCCTATGGCGGCATCCTTTGATCTGCGGTCCGTCAGTTGGCCGAGGGAGGAGGGGTGGGAGTAATTCAAATTTCTCGCTAAACAAACTAAAGACAGGCGAATCTCAGTGGGGTGATACCCCCACAGCCCTACTACTAGTCCCTGATGCCAATTCTGATGAGTCTATTCATCGTGGTATTGATCCCAAATGTACCGTACTGCACGGTGTCTAGGTGTTAAAGTTGGACTTCGCCATGGACGTCAGGAGTGGCGTCGCATGTCATGCAGCCTATTTTATAACGTCGCAACATGACGTTCAGTGGCTGCACGAAAATTATTATTACGAATGTGGCGTTTCTCTTGGGGTTCCTCCGCGCTGAAATCCTTAAGTAGCGGTCATCAGCTGCTTTGGTAGGCTTGGGTATCTAGAGCTAGGCAGTCATCGACCATTCCTACACCTCTGTACCTCCTCCACGTCCAGCATCACTTAGGTTCACTCAGAGACTGGAGACTACTTAATAAAACTACTTGATGAGAGTCCCTCATAACACAGTGTAACGGTACGGATACGATCAACCTTTGTAATTAACCTTCTAGGCACGTTAGAACTGCACTCTATTAAGCAGCGTACACCCTTGACTAGAGCTGATTGGCCGTTCCACGGTGGAATGGCCGAGTGCTCTAAGGTGACTCACTTAAGAGCGAACGGTTCCTCCTCGTCGGAGATTAAAATCCTCCCTCAGGCGTAGGTGTGTGTGTGTGTGTGTGTTGTTCTTAGGTTACTTTCAGTTAAAGTAGTTTGTAAGTTTGCAAGACCCATAAATTTATAAACATTTCAACATTTGATCGGCCATGTTACCAGCGCCACTGAAAGGCAAGGCCGCAGCACTCTTGTGCCACGTCACACATAGTAAGATCAAATGTTTGTAATCCTATGGGACCAAACTACGTTGATCATCAGTCCCTAGTCTTGCAAACTACTTAAACTAACCTAAGGATAAAACACACCATCCATGCCCGAGGGAGGATCCGAACCTCCGTAACGTGGCGCTCCAGACCGCTCGGCACACACATAGTAAGCCGCTATCACCTAGGTGAGAGGCTGGCCGCTGGGGTACAGCACACTGTCTGAAATGTTTTTAAATCTAGGAGTCTTCTTTGATTATTAGTCTCTAGGCTTACAAACTACTTAAATTAAGTTATAGTAACACAAGGTCACACACCCATGCCCGAGTGATGACTCGAACGTCCTACGGCGAGCAACTGCGCGCTCCGCAGCAAGGCGCCTTAGAGCGGTCGGTCACTCCACCGCTCAGCTCTGCGTAACGTGACATAAGAGCGACACGGCCTTCTGTTTCGATGGTGTTGGTCTTACAAAAATGTTGAAATGTCTGTAAACCTATTGGACCAAATTTGTTGAGGTCATCAGTCCCTAGACTTACACACTGCTTACATTAAGGACAACACACACTACCATGCCCAGGAAGGTCTCTAATCCCCGGCGGGAACGGCCGCCCTGTCCGCAGTATGACGCTTCAGACCACGCGGCCATTTATCTTACACACTGCGTCGTACTGCCACTGCTCCTGTGCTTTTGTTTACATGTTTGTGCGGGTTGAATGACAGCTGAGGACAATGTAAGGTACTGTGGTGCTGATGCAATATACAGACTCAACGTCAGTGTTCAGGAGACCTTGCAGCCAAGGTGATGCAACACTTTTTTGTGTATGTATATAAATGTTAACATTCTGCATTTTTGTTTTACAAACGATTATCACATTGTGTTTTTCTTAATACGTTGAATTACACCGTAACTGATGCATCAAAAAAACACACAATTTCCGATTTTGCACTAATGGAATAAAAGAGTTATAGCTGATGACGACATCAATTAAAGGTGTTGCTCCTTGCAAGATTCCTGAATTTTACTTTCCTTCGTGCAACAGTATCAAATGCGTTATAATATCCAACAAAATTGAAGTTCAGTGGAATAGCAATTTTCGTATGCGAACTACGTTTGATCAAAGGTGGTTTTATTTTAATATTTTGTTTGCACTGTCCTCTAAACTGAGAAGATGCTGATTTACCTTCAACACTTTTATTTCAAATAATTGCTGACTAAGTATTCAATGTAGCCACAGGAACTGCATTTATCTTGTTTGCCTGGCACTGCACAAACGATACGTTGTAAACACAGATACCACACATTACATAAACCTGCAATAAATTGTATGCGATTACTAGCCGGGAGCGTGTACTCATGAGCTTAACATCGATGGTTTTCTTTTATTAAACATTAGAGAGCATGGCAATTCTTCGTAAACGTTAAACGTGCATGGAAACTGGCTAGCCGCGATATATATATATATATACATTCATCCTCTAAATTTCTCTGTCCTTCACTTTCCCTATCTCAATGCCTGTTTCTTACTTTCCTCTTAGGATTCACTCTATATTAGCTAACTGAACATTCAGAATTGCTCAGTTATTTATCTACTTCAGTATCCAGTTAGTTCATGTACTCCTCCCTCCTTTCTCTGTCCAATGCTCCTCTCTCCTCCCACCTCTCTCTGTCTACCTACTTCTGTCTCCTCTTCCTCTTAATCCCCTCTATCCAGGGTTGCCAGATTGGGCGATATCTCGCCATTTGGGCTACGTAAGTTTGAATTATGCGACATTTTAAAACGCTAATGCGACTATTGCCATTTGGGAGATATTTCTTTCAAAAACTGGCGATTTTGGGCGACGTATGTCTTTTATGCTTTACCTAGCTTTTCGACTACTTTTGTTATGTAACGGCGATATACATCTCATTAATTTAACTTAAACTAACATAACATCCATGCCCAAAATGGGGATTCGAACACCCGGCGGGAGCGGTCTCGCCCACCGTGTCATGACGCCTTAGTGCGCTCGGCCACTCCCGGCCGGCGTAAATATTTTAGGTTTTCTGTGCTTTGCATCTAAATCACTTCAAATTGCAATTTAACACGCATAAAGCTGCCAGTTCAGACACAACAAATATTACATTTTCTCGTTTATTAATACACTATAGTGTACTCAACCAGCTCCTTGACATTAATTAATGAAGCAATTATTGCAAGTCTCTCAATTTGTGGAAACCATTCGTACCCGGTTGTCAGTATATTAAGGGTTTAAGAGAATGCCGCATGTTATAATAGGTTCAGTCGATAATGTAAACTGAAGGCGATTACCTTTAATTATACATAGAAGAGGAAGCCTTTTGGAAACAATCAAAACATATTTCCATTTTATACATAATATTTGCATCCGCCGATTTCAGGCGAATCTAGATGAATTTAAATGTTAGCTAGCCGAAACTTAAGTTACCAAACAGTTGACTACATTTCCTTTATCCTGCAGTTTATCTTTTTATAATATCAAATCTACTGCAGCCTATTTCACTATTTCTTATTGCGGGTTTTGACTAACAATCAATATTCGAGTAGTGTAATTCAACTTTAAGAAAGAGCACTGCTCGTGACAATTACCGACAAAATCTCGCACCATCTCCTCGATTGCACAGTCCAGTGTTGCAAACTGTAGGAAAATGTAAAAATAAAAAAAAATTAAATGTAGGTACATATTTCCTATGCCTCTGGAAGACCTAGGGACTTTTTGTACGAGAAAGAAAAATTTCCAAAGTATTTAACTGTCTAAAGAGTGTACATGTCGGGAAAAATACCGAAGAGTTAGTTGCTTAGAACTCCTTGTGCCACGGAACTGCTGCTGCCTAGAGTTTTTTAAAGAAAAAAAACGTACTTATTTGTAGCAAAGAATATAAATGAAACTTAGGTTGTTGCAATACAAAGCAATCAGAAGATAAATGACGCTAGCAACAATCATGAATAGAAGACAATCCACGCTAATAAAGAAGAAATATTCCTACCCAATATGTAATTAGCTTTTCTACACTTTATTTTTTGCGTCCATGAGTACTTTCAAGGTAAACGTAGGGATTTTTTACGTATCATATAGGGAGATGGTTGAAAACGAGTTGGCAACACTGTCACAGTCCAGTCGATTGACGGCACAACAATATCGCACGCAAATATCAGCCTCGCTGTCGCCCGCTATATAATGAAACCTGCATTCATCCACGCAGCGAATGAAGAGGAATCTTTATCTGTAATATCTAAGGCTTTAAAAATCCTTTAGAATTTCTTCCTCTGAATTCTGTTGACTTTGGATTTCGTTTTTATTAGCAAGCAATAAAGGGAAAAGTATCAGGCCAGAAACTGGAAACTGTTAAACAGAGATGTTTCAGTTGTCTTGTAAAGTTGTGTGAAGAAATGATTCTACGGTTACCCAACTATTTGCATCAATTAAAACTGTTGCTGAACTTTGCCTCTGAAATTAGTTCTTCACAGTTACAGCCATCATTAATAGTACGGTATTGAAATATGCAATAATACGAGGCGCGTCCAGAAAGTAAGTTCCGATTGGTAATAAAATGAAATTGTACACAGATACAAAAGAAATTTTTATTGCACAAAATTCTACAACTCTTAAACTACTTTTCCACATAACTGCCGAAATTTTGTAAGCACTTGTCAGTGTGCCACAAGTTTTTGCATGCATCCTTCACAGAAGGTTGCCGCCTGTGTATTCAACCATGTGGTAACAGCTCTTTATCATCGTTGAAGTGTTGACCACCAAGGACAGATTTTAGTTGTATGAAGAGATGAAAGTCGCTAGTAGAGAGGTCCGAGCTGTATGGAGGATGATCAAACAGGTCCCACTGAAATTTCCGTAAGAATTGTTTGGTCACATTCGGTGTGTGTGAGGTCAGGCATTAACGTGAAAAAAAAAAAAAAAAAAAAAAAAAAAAAAAAAAAAAAAAAAAAAAAAAAAAAAAAAAAAAGAAAGGAAAAAAAAAAAAAGAAAAATCTTTTGACAGTAATCCTCTTCTTACACCTAAAATCTGGACAACACTTCAACGATGATGACGAGCTGAAAGAACATCTTACCACATGGTTGAATACACAGGCGGCAACCAGTGGCGTAGCTATCATAGGGCTAGGCGGGGCAGTGCCCCCGACCTCAAGGGGCCCCTCGGCCTACGTGAGCGACGTTCGAAAAAAGTTACGGTAGAGCGTCGAATTTTTTTTTTTAATTTTTATTTATTTATTTTAATCTTTTTACTCTGTCGCCCTAACGTCCATCACCTCCACCTTCCCTCTAACCAAGCTTCCCTCAGTACCCGCACTAGGCCACCGGGTGGCGAAGCAGTGCTTCTAATGGGGCCGTTACTTCACACGACGCCACTCAGTGGCGCTGCTGACAGGCCAATCCGCCAGTCGCTGTGTACAACAATTCAATTTCAGTCGACGTAGCAGTAGAAGTAGTGGCAGCATCAAAGCTTCCCACAGCAACAGTTGAGCTTTCCAAGTGATGCGGCGTGTCGCTCGGCGAAGTGTGAAGCATCGCGGGCCTCCAAATACTATATAAACTTAGTATCGACAAATACAAGTGTATTGTACGATTATCCGAATAAACCGGTTTTTTCTCTCTCTCTCTCAATGGAGAAATGTCTGTAAATCTATCGGACCAAACTGCGTGGTCATCAGTCCGTAGCTTACAAACTACTTAAACCTAGGTAAACTAACCTAAGGACAACACACACACCCATGCCCCAGGGAGGACTCGAACCTCCACGGCGAGCAACCGCGCACTCCGCAGCGAGTAGCTATAGACCGCCCGGCTACTCCACCGCGGCGAATAAACCGGTTTTCCCAACATCCATGTCCCCAAATTACTTCGGACAATCGACGTTCTACGGTATTTTAGTTGAACGAAGGTTTCTGACTTTCAACTGTTTGAACCCTGGCCAACAAACCTCAGACGCACGAAGTGATATACAAAAATTATTTCCAACTCAGAATGTAAACATAACAAGATCTATTGCTTGTCCGCTACGGCGTAGATTCTGCCACTATTAGCGTGTTGTCGATTGAAGTCGGAATTGCCATGGCTGCCAATCTTTACGAAATAACAAACAATGGCTTAGAATTACTAGCAGTGTGTTTGACCATCAACGTGAGACCACATTTGAATATGAAGTCTCTACAATGTATTCTTACAGTAGGGTATTATTATGGTAACTCAACTGTCTGTGTAATGAATTCCCCCAAGGGAGTGCTTCTTAATCATAGATCCCAACGAAGTTCTGTAATCAATTGCACTCTGAAATTCGTGCAAGAAGAAGAGAAAATATGTGTAGTGAATGATTGTGTGGATTTTATTTTTGATCGGCGCGTCCTCAGTGAAGCTTCTGCCTACAACTTCATTCGCCTAATATGGAGCAACTTCGAAAACTATCCCATGGGGTGTATTATCTGCATGTCCTACCCGAGTCCAACCTTATGCCTCTGCAAAATTTCATCCAAATCTACCCAGCAAATTTTGCGTGAAATCATAACAACCAAACAAACTTTCACAGTTATAATTGTAGTTGAGAGTACGATCAAATATCATCTGCTGCGTGACATATAATAATGTTCAATACAATTCTTCCGGGCATGAGACCGCGTCGCGTTATATAAAGTCTACCGACGTTTCGGCCACTGCTGCAGGCGGCCTTCATCAGGGTCTGTGTCTGATGTCAGACACAGACCCTGATGAAGGCCACCTGCAATAGTGGCCGAAACGTCGGTAGAGTTTATATAATGACGACGCTGTCTCATGCCCGGAAAAATTTTATTGAAAGTGACAACGGCCGCGGAAGCCTACGTTTGCATATAATAATTTACTTAATAGTATTTAGGTTTGCCTCATTATGTCTTCCAGTGGGTGTTAAGGAGCTGATGATGAAGTAGTTTTGTATCTGTATAGTTTTAGTTTAGAGAGGGGCCCCAATGTCGTTTTCGCCCCGGGGCCCTTGGTGATATAGCTACGCCACTGGCGGCAACATTTTATGAAAAAGGCACACAGAACCTTGTGCCGTGCTATGACAATTGCCTACAAAATTTCGTAAGCTATGTAGGAAAGTAGTTTAACAGTTGTAGATTTTTGTACAATCACTATTTTTCTGTATCTGTACCCGTTCGTTTTATATAACCAAACGGAACTTACTTTCTGGACGTGCCTCATATTAATATGCTCCTGCATTAATTTATTTCAGAAAGTAATTCAGATTTAGAAGTATTAGAAATTCAGTGGAAAAAAATGCCATTTGTGAACTGGAAGAAACACAGTAACGCTCCAGAATGTATAATGACTGATTCCAGACAATTCTGGAACCTTGTTCTGAATTACAAAGATGCAGAAGGAAATCGTGCCTTCAAACAAATAGCAACATTTGCATTTCACTGTAAGGTTGCACTTAGAGTCCTTTCACTGCCAATTAGTAATGCTGTAGTTGAAAGAGTGTTTTCTGTCATGGACGTCGTGAATACAAAAGTAAGAAATCGGCGATATTGGGCTACAGAAGTGCGCACAAGTGGCGACTTCGCACAATAGAAATCTGGCAACCCTGCCTCTATCTATCCCTCCACCTCTGCCTCACATCCACCGCTCTCTCTCCGTCTCCTCCTGCCTGTTCTCTCTGTTGTGGCGTCGCTATTCGCACGACGCAGGCGGGCTATGCAAGTAGAAGACGAGCGATAAGGCCGTGTCCTATGTGACCGACAGGGCGGGACATACAGCGACACGACACTACAGCTACAAGCAGCGACGTCGGCGGCATGGCCGTGTGTAATACGTCAGCGCAACAGCTTCGCGCTACAAGACGGCCACTACAATCGATCAACTGTTTCTAAAATTCGGCACCCGTAAACGGCAGAATTACGATAGCTCCAGAGTAAGGCAATAAAATTTTATTTACTTTAGAGTGATGTGAATTAAATTCACAAAGAGAGGGTTGTTGGTGGACTAATTCAGGCATAACTTCAAATCTATATCTATAAATGTGAATGTCTGTTCGGTGTACGCTTATCACATCCGAATGACAAGACGCAGAGACTTAAATATTTATACAGTTACTAATTTATACTGGAGGAAGGTTTTAGGCACGGTTTTATAGCGATCTGATAGATATTTAGTAATTTGAAGAATATAACGCGAAATGCGGAACAATAATTACTCTTTGAAAATGGTTTTATTGGTTGCATTGTTGCTTGAGGGTTGATAATGATAAAAGGGTGGAGTATATTGGGATGGAAAGTTATCGTTGTATATAAAATTCTATGTGTGTGTGTGTGTGTGTGTGTGTGTGTGTGTGTGTGTGTTAATATTTCGCTCTGCAGTGAAAACTATAGAACGCAAACGAATGGTCTGTGTGTAATTGTTGTCCGAAGTCTCACGTTGTACACCATAGCAGTTCCATGCCGATAGCTATAAGGGGGTGGAAGATATGGTGGTTGAAATTCGTCAAATTGTAAAAAAATTTGGACTGAAGGCCAGCGATGACGTTTAGGGCTCTATAGCAAGGAGGTTACATACAGCGAAACGTGATACCACAGATCATTTCTTTCTCTGTAAGGGTAAGCATACGAATAAGGAAATATAAGAATAAATAAATAAAGCAGTAAAAACCGTCAAGAGAACAGCCTCTGGTAATGGTATAGTATGCCTTCCACATCGCTTCAACGGGTTCTACACAAATCTATAGTTTTGTTCCGATATTGATGAAATTTTACACACTCTACCTCAAAAACAAGAGGAATGTCACTGTCTGTATAAAATTTCGTTCGGTGCATGGTGGAGGGTACTTAACTTACGGAATTTTAGAAAATGCATAGTTTTGCTCCAATCTTCATGAATTTTTGCACACATGACCTTTGAACCAAGAGGAAGATCACTGGATACATAAAATTTTGTATGGTACATGACAGAGGGTACCTTGGAGAAAACTTTGCCGAGAGAGGGAAAGGTGGAAACGAACAGAGAGATGGGAGAGAAAGAGGTGGATGCAGAGATAGGGCAGAAGGGGATGTGGACTACGAGAGTGTGAGATAAATAAACACCCGGGCAACGCCGGGTTTACAGCTAGTAGACTATAATATCCAGCCAAATTCTCCGAAAATACGACGAGTACAGACACTTTCGAGTTTTTCTTTTGTGACTACAAACCATCAACAACTGAATAAGTGCAAAATGAGTCTTATTGGAATACGACGTAAATTATTTAATTTTGTGCTCTGTGCTCTGTAGCACAGTGGCCTTGTAGTGGACTATTGAGTTGTAAGTTTTGCGGTCGCTAGTTCGATTCTCGTTACACCTTACATTTTAATTCCTGCCCCTGGGGGTGAACTAAAGCGGGGAGGAGGGTGGAAAGGTACAATTGTTTGGTATTTCGCTTATATCTCGAAACCGGTCCGCTTTAGGAAAAAATGTTCCAAGTAAAAATAGAAGATAATTAAATTTACTATAAAATTTTTTGTATACATATACATCGAATTCCCAATATTTTTCGAAATATACTTTATTGAAAATCGACAATTTAGGAAAACATCATTTTTACCTCACTAATTTTGTCAAACATTTGCTTCTAGTGACTCACTCGAACGTTTCTCAGAAAACATTGTCAGACAGAAAGGTGTAGAGCATTAAATTCCCTTCAATTTGATATGCACATTTGCTACCTTATCTTCAGCCAATCATAAGTTACAAAATTTATAAAATGTGCCATCAGTTTCCATGTTGTTCTAGAAATCAGTGTTTTGAGGGGCTGTGACGTTTTTATCTCACGAAACGTGCTAGCATTGTAAATAAAAACACTTTAACAATGACAAGAAGTTAATTGCAGCTGAAACAGAGTACCTTTTTATAATTATAGCTTTTAGTACAATATTATGAATCATGCAATGAAAGTATTTACAAGCACTGATAGTGATGCAAAATTAAAAAAAGCATTCAACGCAACATCTTTGTTTTTCTGAGGCGGGAGAGTTGAGGCTCATTTACTGTCGCCTGCAGTGGTCGTCGGTACCTAACGCCCGGGAGAGGGGTAAGGATGGGGAAGACCCAAGACGAACATCGATGGCCTGTTACTGGCTCGTTCCAACACACCAGACTGGGGGTAGAACGGAGTGTTCTCACTCACGTCTTACTTCAGTTCACTTCTAAAGTTCGTCAGGCATAGATTAGATTCTAGTTCTTGTTCCATAGAACATGAATACGACACTTCGTAATGATGTGGAACGTGTCAGGTTATGAAGGGTTTCAGTACAAGACGTTACATTACACAAAATATTACATGACACATTTTTTTTATTTTTAGACTTACTAATTTATATCTAAAAACTCATCCAATGAGAAGAAGGAGTTCTCATTCAGAAATTCGTTTAATTTATTTTTAAATGCTAGTTGGCTATCTGTCACGCTTTTGATGCTGCTTGGGACCAAAGACTTTTGTGGCAGTATAATTTACCTATTTCTGTGCCAAACACAGATTTAGCCCTATATAGTGAAGAGGATCATTTCTCCTGGTGTTAAAGCTGTGCACACTGCTATTACTTTTGAACTTGGTTGGATTATTAACAACAAATTTCATAAGTAAATATATATATTGCGAAGTTACTGTGAGGATACCTAAAGCCTTAAATAGATGTCTGCAGGATGATCATGGGTGGGCTCCAGCAATTATTCTGATTACACGCTTTTGTGCAATGAGTACTTTTTTAATCAAAGATGAATTACCCCGGAATATAATGCCATACGAAAGTAGTCAATGAAAATGTTGTGGTGTAAAGTCAACGCCACACTCAGACGTAAGAGAACGATCGTGGAGAAGATAGCGATCGACCGAAAGCCAATCGCAAGCAGGCGTCGCGAATCCTGGAGGAAGTAACCGTAGATGCGCGCCCTCTACAAGCGGCTATATCTAGGCCGACATACGTCTGGACAGCCCGATAGTTACTATTAAGAACTCCTGCAGTTACTAAATCGAACGAAGCTGTAACTACGTCTCAGCGCAGCTACCACCATACGGAAGACACCGCGAAAAGCAAGAAGAGAAGAAACAAACTTATGTTCTTAAGATGAGTATTATAATTTTCACTCAATAAACTTGTATTTTTAATCTGAATAGTTGTTACAGTTGACATCGATTCCTGCACCAGTACCATTCCTGACAATTAGAACGGGACGAGGAAACAACAAAAGGCGACGAGGTCACAACAGAAAATAAGCACAGTAAACTAATTTACTGAGATTCGTATCGCCAAAACACCACACGTAGCTGAACTCAAACGTTTCAGCAGACCGTATATGTGTTGCTTCCTGTTTAATCTGTCATCAATGCACACACCTAAAAATTTTGAAAATTTTACCTTAGTTACAGATTTCTGTTCAAAGTCTATATTTATAACTGGAGTTGTGCTATTTACTGTACAGAACTGTATATACTGTGTTTTATCAAAATTTAATGAAAGTCCGTTTGCAGAGAACCACTTAATAATTTTGTGAAAAACAGTATTTACGATTACATCGTTTTAGTTCTTGTTTTTTGGATGTGAATGTTATATATGTATCATTACTATATTTGTATCATCAATGTAGAATAGCGAGTCATTTATGTATATCAAGAACACTAATGGACCTAAGACTGAACCCTGTGGCACCCCATCCTTGATAGCCCCTCCCCCCCCCCCCCCCAAGTTTGAAGAATCGACTGGTGTTTCGACATTACATGAACCACTTATTTCAACTTTCTGCATTTTTCCAGGTAAGTATGAATTAAACCATTTGTGCACTGTCCCACTCAAACCATAGTGATTAATCTTATCTAGAATTCCAAGATTTACACAATCAATAGCCTTTGAAAGATCACAAAAAATACCAATGGGTGATATCCGGTAATTCAGAGAATTTAATATTTGATCGCTTAAGACATATATAGCATTTTCTATTGAAAAGCAAACGAAACTGACATTTGGTTAGTACTTTGTTTTTATAAATATGGGAGGCTACTCTTGAATACATTACCTTCACAAAAATTTTAGATAAAGCTGTCAGAAGAGAGACTGGGTGGTAGTTGCTAACATCGGATGTATCCCCTTTTTTATGCAATGGTTTGACAATAGCATATTTCAGTTTATCAGGGAAGAATGGGACCTACCAATCTATCCCTTCTTTTAGTCAAGGTATGCCAGAAATTTCTTTTCTCCCCAATTCTGTTCAGTACCTCCTCATTAGTTACGCGATCCACCTACCTAATCTTCAGCATTCTTCTGTAGCTCCACATTTCAAAAGCCTCAATCCTCTTCCTGTTCGCACTATTTATCATCCATGTTTCACTCCCATACAAGGCACTACTCCATACAAATGCCTTCAGAAAGGACTTCCTTAGTTTTAAATCAGTAATCGATGTTAACAAATTTCTCTTTTTCAACAACGCTTTTCTACCCATTGCCAATCTGCATTTTATATCCTCTGTACTGCGACCATCATTTGTTATTTTACTGCCCAAGTAACAAAACTCATCTACCTCCTTTATTGCTTCTTTACCTAATCTAATTCCTTCAGCATCACCTGATTTTCTTACACTGCACTCCATTACCCTAGTATTGCTCTTGTTAATGTTCATCTTATATGCACCTTTCAGCACACTGTCCATTCCGTTTAACTGCTCTTCCAGGTCCTTTGCTGTATCTGACAGAATTACTATGTCATCGGCAAAACGCAATGTTTTTAATTCTTCACATGAACTTTAATTCCTTTTCCAAATTTCTCCTTTCTTTCCTTTATAGCTTGCTCAATGTACAAATTGAATAACATTGGAGAAAGGCTACAACCCTGTCTTACTCCCTTCCAAACCACTCCATCGCTTTCATGCCCTTCAACTCTGACAACCGCTGTCTGATTTTTGTACAAGTTGTAAATAACCTTACGATCCCTATATTTTACTCCTACTTGCTTCGGAACTTGAGTTTATTCCAATCAACATTGCCAAAAGCCTTTTCCAAATCTACGAAAGCTAGAAATGTAGGTTTGCCTTTTCTTAACCTATCTTCTAGGATAAGCCGTAAAGTGAGTATTGCCTCCCGTGTTCTTACATTTCTCCTGAACCCAAACTGATCTGCCCCGAGGTCGGCTTCTGTATATAATTTGAGTTAATATTTTGCAACCATGACTTATTAAACTGATGGTTCTGTAGTTTTCAAACCTGTCTGCGCCTGCTTTCTTTGTAATGGGGATTATAACATTTTTCTTAAAGTCTTACACACCAGGTGAATCAATTTTGTCATGGCTGGTTCTCCCAGAGACTTCAGTAGCTCTGAGGGAATATCATCTACTCCATGGGCCTTGTTTCGATTTATGTCTTTCAGTGTTCTGTCAAATTCATCTCTCAGTGTAGTATCTCCTATTTCATCCTCATCTACTTCTTCTCCCCTTTTTACAATATTGCCGCTATGTTCATTTCCTTCATAGAGCCTCTCTATATACTCTTTCCACCTTTCAGCTTTCCCTTCTTTGCTGTAAACTGGTTTTCCATCAGTGTCCCTGATATTCATAGAGCTGTTTTTCTTATCTCCAAATGTTTCTTTTATTTTCCTGTAGGCTGTATCTATTTTCCCCTATTTATACATTCTTCTACATCCTTGCATTTGCCTTCTAGCCACTCCTGCTTAGCGATTTTGCACGTCCTGTCAATCTCATTTCTTAGTCGTCTGTACTCCATTTTGCCTGTTTCATATACTGAATTTTTATATTTTCTCCTTTCATCGATTAAATTTAGTATCTCCTGTGATATCCATGGATTTTTGTAGGTCTTGTCTTTCTACCAATTTTGTCCTCTGCTGCCTTTACTATTTCATCTCTCAATGCTACCCATTCCTCCTCTGCTGTTTTATTTTCCCCCGTTTCTGTCAACTGTTGCCTCAAGCTCCCACTGAATTTCTTAAGAATTTCAGGTTCCTTCAATTTATCGAGCTCCCATCTCCTTATTTTCCTACCTTTTTGTAGTTTCTTCAGTTTCAGCTTACAGTTCGTAACCAACAAGTTATGGTCAGAGTCTATATCTGCTCCTGGGTATGTCTTACAGTTTAAAACCTGGTTCCGAAATCTATGTCTTACCATTATAAAATCTATCTGGTATCTCCCGGTGTCTCCTGGTCTCTTCCACGTATACAACCTTCTTTTGTGATACTTGAACCAGGGTTTGTTATAACTAAATTATGTTCCGTGCAAAATTCTACCAGGTGGCTTCCTCTTTCATTCCTTTTGCCCAGACCATATTCAGCTACTATCTTCTTTTCCCTTCCTTGTCCTACTACCGAATTCCAGTCTCCCATAACAATTAAGTTTTCCTCTCCCTTAATTGTATGAATAATTTCCTTTAGCTCCTCATATACTTCTTCGATTTCCTCATCATCGGCAGAGCTAGTTGGCATATAAACCTGTACTACTGTTGTCGGCGTTGGCTTTGTATCTATCTTGACAATGCGATCACTGTGCTGGTCATAGTAGTTTACCCGCATTCCTATTTTCTTATTCATTATCAATCCTACTCCTGTGATACCCCCAACTAATTTTCTATTTATAATCCTGTACTCACCTGACCAGAAATCCTGCTCATCCTGCCACCGAACTTCACTAGTCCCCATTATATCTAATTTCAACGTATCCATTTCCATTTTTAAATTTTCTAATTTTCCTATTCGATTAAGAGATCTAACATTCCACGCTCCGACCCGTAGAATGCCAGTATTGTCTTTCCTGATGATCACATCCTCCTGAGTAGTCCCCGCACGGAGATCCGAATGGGGGACTATTTTACCTCTGGAATATTTTACCCGAGAGGATGCCATCATCATATGTTCATACAGTAGACCTGCATGTCCTCGGGAAAAATAACGGCTGTAGTTTCCCCTTTCTTTCAGTCGTTCGCACTAACGGTGTGGCAAAGCCACATTAGCTGATTTTACAAGGTCAGCTCAGTCAATCATCCAGACTGTTGCCCCTGTAACTACTGAAAAGGCTGCTGCCCCTCTTCAGGAACCACACGTTTGTCTGGTCTCTCCACAGATACCCCTCCGCTGTGGTTGCACCTACGGTAGGCCTACGGCTATCTGTATCGTTGAGGAACGCAGCCACCCCCCTCGGCAATGTCTGTGGTTCATGGGATTGGAAAAGGGACTTAATTTTTGATCAGTGGAGTTGAACAAGGTGTCTCTAAACTTCCGAGTGAAACTGCTGAAGAACTAAGGCGAGAGGCTTGCAGAGCCATAACAAGGATTCCCGCACCCAAGCAAAACATCAGCTTGGACGAAATAAAAGCACTCCGTTAATTAAAAGAATACACAGAGATCATAATTTTGCCAGCCGACAAGCGAAACGCTACTGTTCTCCTGCCTGCAACATCGTACTTTGACGAGATGATGAACTTACTGCAGGACTCGGCGTATCGTCGTCTCCAGAAAGATCCGACGGATGCAGTACAACGGAAGACATCCGCCATCCTCAAATCCAGCCACATTCCTGAACATTTGAAAACGAGTTTAAGTACACGAGCGCCAGTTTCTCCTGATCTTTACGGCCTGCCAAAGGTGCACAAAAGTGAAATTCCGATTCGTCCGATAGTCAGTAATATTGGAGCTGTCACCTATCATTTGTCGAAACATCTAGGTTCTCTACTCAGTCCTTTGCTTGGAAAGTGTGAACACCACATTCGAAAGTCGGAAGATTTTATTCAGCGTCTGAAGAACCTACGCCTTGAATCTTCAGACTTATTAAGCTTCGATGTGGTCACTCTGTTCAAAAGGGTGTCTCTAGTGGGTTCTTTACAACTCATAGGGGCCGCGCTGGAAGAGGACATTTTACATCTCTCGACCTACTTTTTATTCAACAATCAATATTTTGAGCAGACGGACGGTGTTGTTATGTTGCTGTCTCCCATAGTAGCTAATCTTTTTATGGAAGATTTCGAGGACAATGCACTTCAGACGGCGCCACTGAAACCCAAATTTATGCTTCTGGAGGTATGTACACGATACTTTTGTTGTATGGCCACATGGGTCCACCAAGCTGCCATCATTCTTAGAACTCACGGCATCTAAACATCTGTTTTACCATGGAATTGGAGGAAAATCGAAAGCTTCCGTTTCTGGACATCATGGTTCGTCGAAACGAAGACGGTTCTTGGGCCACGGTGTGTTTCGTAAATCACCACACACCGACCTGTATCTGCAAGCTACGAGTTGTCATCACCTTTCTCATCGTAGTGGTGTACTACGGACACACGTACATAGGGCAAAAGCGATCTCAGGTGCAGATTCTTTATCAGCAGAAATCAGCCATCTTCACTCTGTGTTTACACAGAACGGCTATTCTGAAAAACAGATTCGCGCTGCATTTCGCCCAGCTCGCCCGAAATCTCAAGAGGTAATAAGAGAATTAGATAACCCTGCAAGGGTGGTTTTTCTTCCCTGCGTTGGTGGCGTGTCCTTCAAAATTGGTAGACTCTTTATCGTATCGCGACTCTTTATCGTATTGCCACATTGCTGCTCGCGTTGGTCGTGATCCAATGACTATTAGCAGAATATGGAATCGGTGGGTTCAGGAGGGCAATACGGAACGCCGTGCTGGATCCCAACGGCCTCGTATCACTAGTAGTCGAGATGACAGGCATCTTATTCGCATAGCTGTAACGGATCGTGCAGCCACGACTCGATCCCTGAATCAACAGATGGGGACGTTTGCAAGACAACAACCATCTGCACGAACCGTTCGACGACGTTTGCAGCAGCATGGACTATCAGCTCGGAGACCACGGCTGCAGTTACCCGTGACGCTGCATCACAGACAGGAACGCATGCGATGGTGTACGCAACGACGAACCTGGGTGAACGAATGGCAAAACGTTAATTTTTCGGATGAATCCAGGTTCTGTTTACAGCATCATGATGGTCGCATCCGTGTTTGACGACATCGCGGTGAACGCACATTGGAAGCGTGTATTCGTCATCGTCATACTGGCGTATCACCCGGCGTGATGGTATGGGATACCATTGGTTACACATTTCGGTCACCTCTTGTTCGCATCGAGGGCACTTTCAACAGTGGCCGTTACATTTCAGATGTGTTACGACCCGTGGCTGTACCCTTCGTTCGACCCCTGGGAAGCCCTACATTTCACCAGGATAATCCACCACCGCATGTTGCAGGTTCTGTATGGGTCTTTCTGGATACGGAAAATGTTCGACTGCTGCCCTGGCCAGCACATTCTCCAGATCTCTCACCAATTGAAAACATCTGGTGAATGGTGGCCGAGCAACTGGTTCGTCAAATTATGCCAATCACTACTCTTGATGAACTGTGGTATCATGTTGAAGCTGCATGGGCATCTGTACCTGTACACGCCATCCAAGCTGTGTTTGACTCAATGCCCAGGTGTATCAAGGCTATTATTACGGCCAGTGGTTGTTGTTCTGGGTACTTCAAACGTCCATCACCCCTTTTCGGAATGACTCAAACTGAGCCCTAATATATTCCTGAATCACGGAAATGTTTATTAGTTCACAGTCAATAACAAAGTCATTCCACTGTAGGTGAAGTTGAACTTATATGCTGGCTGAAGTCCATTGCGTTGTGAGCTGTCTTCGACATTCACTAAAGCATTTGATTTTACAGGATCTTTTCATAAATTAAAACCATCTCAGTTGATATGGAAACGATTTTATTTCCACTTAAACATTGCACAATCAAGAAATGCAGCAGCAAGCCAACAGAGCTGCTTACAGGTTTCTGGCCACTCAAAAACTGAATAAAACATGGTTTCTCTCCAACATCTTTCTGCGTAACCACGTAATAAGATTGATGACAAAGTTTTGTAATTCACAATTAAACAATATTCTTTTACATTAAATATGCCAAAATACAGAAATTAAAACATTACATTTAAGCTTTGACTATTTATCTCAATGTATGTGCTTGTTTCATGAAATTTGTATTTAAATGTAGTACACAAATTTAAAGTCATCCTTTTGACTAGTGTTTACTGTGCTCAAATTATTTACATTATGTGTGTTTTCGAAATGCACACATATTTGTTTTGCCAATATTGTGTAGGCATAATATTATTGTGACATGGAATTTTAATGTGTTTCAGTTTGTGGTCAAATTATTTATTAATACGGATTTGTATATGGTTGATGTAGTTTTGTTAATTTCGAAGATAGTTTCTTAGTACCAAACGGATTATTAATTTTAGTGCATGAAAAATTATCAGTATTTAATTTAGGATCTAGTGATATATAAATCATGGTCTGCCCTAATTTATTTAAACAAAAGGTATATATGAAATCATGTTGTGCAATAGTTATAACATGTAGTATTATTGTTTTTATACAAATTAGTATCTATATAGGTTCAGCAATTTCCGAAACTAAGTGTAATGCATTTTTAGTGTTTGCAGCTATTATTTACGAAAGTATTAAAAATTGAAAATTACGTAAAAGGTTAGCCAAAGTTATATTTAAATCAACGTACTATTTCTTAAAAGCGTTTTACTAATAGTGTTAATAGAATTTCAAACAGAAGGCGAAAATGTGATATTTTACATGTCCGGTAATGAAGTTTTACTTTAAGTGTCAGATATTTCGTGTTTCTATGTTGGCAACTGATTTTTAGGAGTTTGCTATGTTGGCAACTGATTTTTAGGAGTTTGCAACATGGCAGAAACGTTACATACTGAATTCTCTGGATCTATGCACCCAAATTGCGTGAAAGTGTAACAACATTTCAGTTCTAGTATAATATATTTGTCCAATGAACGCCTGTTTATCATCTGCATTTCTTCTTGGTGTAGCAATTTTAATGGCCAGTAGTATATATAGATTTAGGAACCAGGTTTTAAATTGTAAGTCGTATCCAGGGCAGATATAGACTCTGACCATAAGTTATTGGTTATGAACTACAGATCAAAACGTAAGACACTGCAGAAAGGTAGAAAAGTTAGGAAATTGAACCTGGACAAATTGAAGAAACCAGAGGTGGCTGAAAGTTTCAGAGGGAGCATTAGGCAAGGATTGGTTGTAACGGGGGAAAGTAATACAGTAGAAGAAGAATTGGTAGCTCTGAGAAACCGGGTAGTGAAGGCCGCATAGGATCATATAAACAGAAGGACAAGGCCTGTTAGAAATCCCTGGATAACACGGGAGATACTGAAATTAATTGGTGAGAGGAGAAAATATAAAAATGCACCAAGTGAAGGAGGCAAAATGGAGTACAGACGTCTGAAAAATGAAGTTGACAGTAAGTGCAGACTGGCTAAGCAGGAGTGGCTTGAGGAGAAATGCAAGACCGTAGAAGAATGTATAACTAGGGGAAAGGTAGATACCGCTTACAGGAAAATAAAAGAGACGTTTGTAGACAATAAAAACAGCGGTACGAATATCAAGAACTCCGATGGAAAAACATTACTAAGCAAAGATGGGAAAGCTGAAAGGTGGAAGGATTATATAGAAGGCCTATACAAAAGAAATAAACTTGAATGCAGCATTCTACAAATGGAAGATGAAGTAGAGGAAGATGAGGTAGGAGATACTATACTGCGAGAAGAATTTGACAGAGCGCTGAAAGATTTGAGTCGAAACAAGGCCCTTGGAATAGGTGATATTCCGTCTGAATTGCTGATATCGTTAGGAGAGCCAGTCATGCAGAAATTGTTCCAACTGGTACGCACGGTACATGAGACAGGGAAAAATACCCTCAGACTTCAAGAAGAATATCGTAATTCCAATTCCAAAGAAAGTAAGTGCAGAGAAATGTGAAAATTACAGATCTATCAGTTTAATAAGCCACGGGTGCAAAATACTAACACGAGTTATTTACAGACGAATGGAAAAACTGGTGGAATCCGAGCTTGGGGAAGATCAGTTTCGATTTAGGAGAAATGTAGGAACACAGGAGGCAATACATTACGACTTATCTTAGAAGATAGGCTAAGGAAAGGCAAACCTCCGTTCTCAGCATTTCTAGATTTGCAAAATTGACAATGTAGATTGGAAAACACTCTTTCAAATTCTGAAGGTAGAGGGTGTAAAATATAGGGAGCGAAGAGTTATATTTGATTTATACAAAAAGCAGACGTTGGTTATTAGAGTTGAAGGGCATGAAAGAGACGCAAAGGTTGGGAAGGGAGTAAGATAGGGTTGTAGCCTTTCCCCAATGTTGTTCAATCTGTACATTGAGAGAGCAGTGAAGGAATGCAAGGAAAAATTTGGAGAGGGAATTAAAATTTAGGGAGAAGAAATAAAGACTTTGCAGTTTGCCGATGACATAGTAATTCTTTCAGAGACCGCAAAGGCTGTGGAAGAGCAATTGAATGGAATGGACAATGTCTTGAAAAGCGGGTATAAGATGAACATCAACAAGAGTAAAAAAGGATAATGTAATGTATCGTCAAAAAATCAGGCGACGCTGAAGGAATTAGATTAGGTAAAGAGACAATAAAAGTAATAGATGAGTTTTATTACTTGGGTAGCAAGATAACTTCTGATGGCCGAAGAAGATACAAAATGCAGAATGGCTATGGGAAGAAAAGTGTTTCTGGAGAAGCGAAATTTGTCGACATCCAATATTAGTTTAAATGTCAGGAAGTTCTTTCTGAAAGTATTTGTCTGGAGTGTAGCATTGTATGAGAGTGAAATGTGGATGATAAGGAGTTCAGACAAAAAGTTGATAGAAGCATTTGGTGCTACAGACGAATGATAAAAATTAAATGGGTAGATCACGTAACTAATGAGAAGGTGCTCAACAGAATTGGGGAGAAGAAGTTTCTGGCATATCCTGAATAAGAGAAGGGATAGACTGGTGGAACACATTCTGAGACATCAAGGAATCGTCAACTTACCAGTAGAAGGAAGTGTGTGGGGTAAAAATCGTAGAGGGAGACCGAGGGACGAATAAAGTAAGCTGATTCAAAAGGATGTATGTTGCCGAACGTATTGTCAGATGAAGAGACTTGCACAGGACAGGGTAGCTTGGAGAGCTGCATCAAACCAGTATGCGGACTGAAGACCACAACAACAGTGTATATTCTTTATCATCGTTTGTGTCCAACGTTTTAAAAAACTGCATTAGTAGAAAGAGACGTCACCGATACTCCGTATTCGCAGAAGCATAGTAAATTACAGAGCTGTTACGTACTGAATCGTACTTGTTGCCACTCTCTTAATTTCGTTGAAAGTGGTACCTTCGACCGAGTTATCGGCGTGAGCTCGCATGAATCACGTTTGTTTTATCTTATCTGCGTCGACGATAATTTGCTGACAGGCAGATGATAAATGTTTTCAACGAATTCTCAAGGAAGTAACGTTTATAGACACTGGCCACTTTATTGTAAATTATTACATAAATAACAAGTAATTCGATGTTTGGCCAAGTAGAAGCAGTTATACAATTTATTGCTCAGGTAGTAGTTACTAAGGACTGAACACCAACCCAAGTGTGTTGCATAAATAGTTAAGAAAACTCATTTGAGTTACTCAGCTGATGTACTACTCTTTAACAATAAATAAATAAATAAATAAAAATCCGAGAAGAAATCTCCTGATTCACATGTCTTATTTTCTCATCGAATTAAAAGCCCGCAAACATTACTACGTAAGCGAACTACGGCCGAACTACTCATAGAATAAATAAACTGGACTAACTGGGAATTTAGTTAAAGAATTAAAAGTAAAATAGAAGTCTCTGAATGAC
Source organism: Locusta migratoria (assembly GCA_026315105.1). Classification (NCBI taxonomy): domain Eukaryota; kingdom Metazoa; phylum Arthropoda; class Insecta; order Orthoptera; family Acrididae; genus Locusta; species Locusta migratoria. The sequence goes on along the minus strand of CM048745.1, from coordinate 254,090,120 downwards.
ATTTCGTTAATGTGGACAATTGCAACTACACCTATTGTGTTTCTATATTTGCATACATACTCCCCAATCCACCCAAAGGTGCGTGGCGGAGGGTACTCAGTACCATTACTATTTAATATGAGGAGTCTATTCCCGTTATTTTAATTTCATGTATATTGTATTTCCTGTTAGTCTCTTTTAAGTTAAATCTGTGACTACCAAAGAGTACATTTACTTAAGGTCCCTGTTCGTGCAGTCTTGTTCATCAGTTAGTCTTGTATTGTCCTTGTTGCTGCTGTGTTGACAATCTAATGATATATATGTAAAGTACTGGTCAGTTTGATTCTTGCTACAGACATGTGTTGCAACCTGAATTATGTGATGTATTTGAAAATGAGTATTTTGTTACAAAGTAGTGGCTTTTCTCTGATTTGAAATGTGTTGCTGAAGCTTGAAGGTAAATATAACTTCGTAATGGAATATAGTTTTTAGTCATTCATCCTTATCATCGATGTTAAAGCAGTGTAGGAGAATTTCTAGATTGCAGTTCACTTTCTTTGAAGAGGAATAAAGTTTGTAAAAGTTTACATGATTTAATCTGAAATATGACTTATTTAAAAGGCTGTTTTAAATGAAGCAATAAGTTGTACATTTCTTGTTATACATTAATCGGCCCTCTGTTGGTTCATTACCGCAGTTGAAATTCTTCTGATACTGCTTGTTCATTTTCATATCCAACAGTTTTCTCTTTATTTCTTTGGGTGCTGAAAATGACAAAAGTCAAGACTTGAATCAAAATAGTGTTGTTTAGGAATATAATTACACCACTTGGTAACTGATTCTCTTGCAATTATCCGTTGCGCGCACCTATAATTGCATAGATGTAATTTTGCCTTAAATCGTTTTTTATTTTATTTTAATTTATTTTTTTTACCTTATTTGACTATATTAAAAGGAAAAGCAGTTTTAACATAAGGGCCGTGATTAATTAAATTAGTTTCAATTTATTTATATTTTGCAATGGGAAGTTTGCTTGCACACTGATTTGCAGCACAAGTTTCAAACTGTCTGTTCACATTCTTTGGTACTAGGCAATGGGGTATCAGTGACCAAGAATAACATTTAGATTTTTTCGGTGATCACAATCTCATTCAAATATTACCTAATGTTTTTCTACTGATCATGGATTGTTATCGTATCAGTAAGGATGCTTCTCGAGGTATGTTGTAATTTCCGTAACAATCTGTTCACTGAGTTCAGGTTCTATTAGGTGGTTTAAATTCTGTAAAGGTTCTCAGCCCGATCTTTTTAATAATGCACAGTTACTGTTAGATGACACAGACTTTAATTTCACACAGCGTAGTTAGCCTGTTACTTTTCACTCAGTCATTCATCAGTTTTAAATGAGTATTTTATTTTCATTCCGTATTGTTAATCCCAGACAGCCTTCCAGCAAATTAATCTGTCACACATTCAATCACTCAACAATTCACTTTGCAATCCACACAAACACTTTATTTACTTATTAAATAACTCGCAGTCTCTGTTGCAATATTTATATTTATTTAATTAGTAACTTTCATAACTTGGTTTCCTATTCCAGTCCCGTATAGAACGAGGGAGAGACGAATACTTCTATGCATCCGTACGAACACTTAATCTCTCTCTGATCATATGTTTGTGGTCTTTACGCGAAATGTAGGTTGGTGGCAGTAGAATAGTTTCGCAGTCCGCCTCAAATTCCGGCCCTGTAACTTTCTTCAACAGTGTTTCTCGAAAATAACGTAGTCTTCCGTCCAGCGACTCCCGTTTGAGTTCGAGAGGCATTTCAGTAACACTCGCACATTGATCTAATCTACCAGTTATAAACCCTAGCCGCCCGCCTCTGAACTGCCTCTATGTCCTTTAAACTGAGCTGGTGGGGATCCCGAACACTTGAGCAATATTCAAGACGGGGTCGTACAAGCGTTTTATGGTCTCCTTTACAGACGAATCACTCCTTACCAAAATCTTACAACGTATAAAATAGGCTGTATGTGTGTTCCACATCTCCTCCTAAACTAATGGACCGATATTAACCAAACTTGGTACACATGTTTCTTAATATCAGGTAACAATCGCTGTCGGGGTAAGAATCACCTACAACACATACGTAAGGAGATATGAGATGCGCAAAAAATTGCTGCGTCAAACGACAATGCTGCCCATTTTCTCCTAAACCACTGGACCGATTTCAACCAGATTCAACGCAATGAATATAGAACTGATACAATCCTCGCCTTGTTTAATCCTTATATTTACATATTGATATCACAGTCTAACGTATATGTACAACTGCTGTGGAAATTTAAAGCTTGGAGCGATAATAGCGCATCTGACGAAAAGAGAGCCAACCGTAAGAATAATAATTTGTTTTCAGTGATATTTCTACTTCATTAAGGAAATACTAATTATATTTCAGCTTTCCATGCCTTAGCCCATTGTCCAGAGATATGAATGATCATGTTTTAAATGGCGAATATAACATATGTATGATGTTAGCTACCACATATTCATGAAGATATGCCTATTTCCAAATCGTTTCGCAAACGTAATAAAAAAATTACTGGCCCATTTTCATGCGGTTTTCATAGAATATTTGAGCTAAGATTGGGAAAACATATAGGCTTGATTTCATCAAAATCAGATCTCGGAAAAAAGATACATCGCAGTCTTAAGAGTTTCCAGTAACTGTCTGTTCATCTATTAGAAATACCTAATCTCCTAAACTACTTCAAGGATTTGCATGGAGCAACTCTGTTTCATAAAAGTGGAATCAGGGAAATGGTTTTAGATGTAGGTTATGCTTGAAGTATGGATTGTGTAGTACAGCAAACAAGCGATGTGGGCGCTGTAGTGCACCAAAGAACTAATAAACACCGCTGCTGCATAATAAGTATGGGTAGTACAACAAGAAAGCGATTGCCTGTGACAGAATTAAGTAATCTTATGTCTACGAATACCAACAACTATAGAACATACTGTTACTGTTGTCGCTTTGTGTGTTATGTTTTTAACGACATTTCTTTGCTTATTTTGGCACGTTTCACCATTTTTTTAAAAGAACTTTGTGAAGGTACAACGTTTCGGACAATGACTTACATTTGATATCTTGACTAGGACAACTGAGTTTATTGACAGAACGATCCAAAAAGGATTCTATTTTTACTTACTGAGGTCCGGAACCCTAAAATGCCACGCAACACACAGGCCCCCCTTCAACAACCCTTGCGAAGCACGGGCATATAAGCTAGTTCTCTCAATAAACCGAAATCGACTATTCGCATTTCTACGACTTCCATATGCTCGTTCCATTTCATATTGCTAGAGATCTGCGCGGATAAGAAAAGTGTTACCTGCATCCGCACCACATCCGCTAGACCCATATCCGCAACCGCATCCTTGGCAATTTTCCGCATCCGCAAGTTCGTTATCCGCATCCGCAAATGTTAAAGTTTTGATTGGGTAATTGTAATAGCAGCATTTAAAACAATGGTATGTAATGATATAATTATTGTTAGAGTGTCATTTTTGCGACAACTTAACTACTTTTGATTTCTTGAATCATGGTAACCGTTCTACACCTACTCCAAAACAGCCTATTCCAAATAGTAAAACATTGGAAACATTGGGGCTCCGGACACACACACACACACACACACACACACACACACACAGTAGCGCTTCGGAGTCCGTGAGGTTGGAGCACTACGTCAGCTGTTTAATACAGGCATCTTCATAAATTTCGGACAATGTCGGCTGCAGCTACGGTCGACGTATACAATCTAACATTGTGTACCTTCCAAAATACGTTACTTTCACTGTACACTCGGTTTCCTTCAAATTTCTGGACCTGTTGGTTGGATGAGGTAGCAGTTCTTTAACACTCACTGCACTGTACTTTGCCCTCACATCAGTAATAAACTGTGCCGTCTCGAGAGACGCATATCGACATGCAACTTCGCACCGTAAAATGTCTTTGCTGACAATAATGGTAAGTTTTTTAAGCGCGGTTGTCTTTAAATTTGGCGGAACTTTTGCATCTGTCTTGGTATTTAAATGAGTAATTATGCTACTTTGTCCAGTCTCACACGAATGTTTCAGAAAATTTGAAGTTCCACTTTTGTGTTCAGTATAAGAATATACTTTTTTTGTTACACGCAAACCAGGCCACTATATCGTTGGTCTTCCCCTTGCAATCAAGTATGTATCCAAATTGATGATTTCAATTTGTTTTACTGCACAAATGTCAAATCACCTCCTTTAACTTTACACGATATAGCAGTAGCGTACCCAGTGGGGGGGGGGGGGGGGGAGAGAGGCTATCGGGCTGTAGCCACCCCCCCACCCCCCACCCCCCCCCCCACCCCCGAAAACTCTCCTCGAGCCCCCACAGACCATGCTTTTTTTTTTTTTTTTTTTTTTTTTTTTTTTTTTTTTTTTTTTTTTTTTTAAGCACGTCAGCTCGGCTTGACCTCAACCCCCACCAGACCACGATCCTGGATAAGCCACCGCGATACAGTATCCATTGATGTCGCCATTTTAAGAAAGAACTGTCATTGTATTCACTACGATACATGTTGTCACTCAGTCCCTACAAAGCGCTAACTGAAGGCAGCAGAAATTTGGCATGGCTCTCAGGTGGGCAGTGGGCCGGTTTACCACCAGGAAAGCACTTGACACACCGCAGATAAGACACGGTCGCGTAAACGGAGTAGGCGCAGGTTCCTCGGGTACAGCTCTGGCAAGGAGATGAGGACAACAGACTTCCGCTCTACCTGAGCCTTGCAAAGATTCCAAGAATGTCCACAGGCTTGATGTTTTCAGCTAACATTTCGACACACATACTGGGCAGGTAGCTAGCTCTTTATCCGCATTTAACACTCGATTATCGGCGTCGCTCACAATTTTATCCGCCAAGAAAGAAATACTGCGGATATCCGCATCCGCGCAGCGTTGCGCCTAGATATTTAACTGACGTGACTGTGTCACGCAGCTCACTACTGATGCTGTAATCGAACATTACGGGATTGTTTCTTCTATTCATCTGCAACACCTTATATTTTTCTACATTTAGCGCTAGTTGCCTTTCCTCACACCACCCAGACATTTGGTCCAAATCATCCTGTATCCTACTACAGTCATTGAATGACGACCCTTTCTAAGAACCATCGAGTCTGTGTGATTTTAAGAAGTTTGCCATTTCCATAAAGATAGACACGAGAGCGGTATATAGGTACCATTGCAATACGTATCTCCCAGAAGATATATTGCAAGAAAATATCTTTACCCTATGTCTATAACAGTTGATATTCGCAATGATTGGTTCAAAAATGTTCAAATGTTTGTATAGCTTATGGGACTTAACTACGGGGTCATCAGTCCCTAAACTTACAAACTACTCATCAACTAGCTAACACTAAGAACGGCACAAATATCCATGCCCGAGGGGGGATTCGAACCCCCGACCGTAGTGGCCGTGCAGACCGTGACTGGCGCGCCTCAGTCCCCTCGGCCAACGCGGCCGGCGATGATTGGTAATATACGTTACAGCTGTAATTTTTTATTTATTTAAAGGAACGGGCATTTCGGTTTCTGGCTCTGTGTCCAATCTTCGAGTGCATATTAAATGTGAGTTCCAAAAATTCAAATATCATAATTTAAAATAGACTTGCCTGGTACAAGGCATTAAAAATGGAAAACCAAATCAACTTCTAGGTTTTCCAGATATATTATATTTCTTTACAAAAGACTATTAATATAGGATTTATAGTGCAAGCTAAGAAGAAAAATCAAAGCTGTGGAAATTGCACACTTATACAACACTGATCAGAGCGGATTCAACTTAGAGTTGCTAGGCTGTGGTTGCACTCTGAAGGTATCGGTACTTTGTTGCGAACGATGCAAGGAAAATGGAATTCACTGTCCAGTCATTGTCGCTAAATGCTGACAATTTCTCCAGCTGATAAATTAATATGTTAATATTTCTGCATGGTGATGACTTATAGTGGTCGATTTTTTTTTTTTTTTTTTTTTTTGTTTGAATTTCATTTTTATATAAAATAAATGCACAACATTAGAGCTTTTAAAGAACACGTATACCATCAGAAATACAGAAACAAAAATAATTAAAACACAAAGACATTAAAAACATCATTCCATGTGACAATTGTCAACCCATTTGGTCGTTGCACTCACCGCAACACCTTTGCCCTTATTGTTAACATGTCGTCCTTCATAATCTGCTCCAAAATGGTGCCACAGAAAACTGTATATAGGACCCATGGTCGCCTTCTTTATTGTGAATACTAAATTGTTGATAAATTCCTGTGGACTATTGGCATTCCAAATATTTGTCGCTTTCGATTGCAGTTCTGATTAATCCACAAGAAATCGGAGTCATTCAGCATCGTTATACATATCGTACCGTTGCGTACTTCCGCTTTGTTGTTGCGAAACTTCCGTTTCCATAAAAATTTTCTTTGTAGTGTAGCAAAACGTTACTTCTGGCAGTACCTCGCCTCCTACTTTCCAGAGTTGTGAGGATGGATCGTAAAGTGTGCCGGGATAGCTCACAAGGGGAAGGCCTCAGATACAGCCAACCGATTCGGCTCAGATTTGGCAGGTCATTTGTGTACAACCTAAAACGAAATACCCTAATATATTTTGGCTCAACATCCCTCTATTTCTTAGAAAATCACTCTGAAAGGTTAAAACAAGAAACCTAGTCAAAACGACGATGTCAATAATAATTTAAATAGAGTAGTTTTCATCATCATTCATCTGGTTAGCAAACGAATACTTTTCAGAAACCGAAGAACGAAACTTTCACAAGTGCCGCTTATGTGCCCATAATTATGGAAAGCGCTATTCGCGCAACGGCCAAGGTAACCTGACTGGGAAGGAGTGAGTCCGAGCCGGCCGCGGTGGCCGAGGAGACTAAGGCGCTCCAGTCACGGTCTTCACGGCCACTACGGTCGGGGGTTCGAATCCCCCCTCGGGCATGGATATTTGTGCCGTCCTAGTTTGTAAGTAGTTCATAAGTAGTTTGTAAGTTTAGGGACTGATGACCCCGTAGTTAAGTCCCATAGCCTTTACAAACATTTGAACATTTGAGAGAGTCCGATATATATCGTATGCGCGGTAAGCATCAAAATTAATTCCCGAAAAAAGATATTTTTATAAGTAAAGTAAGTTTATTTTCAGCTGAATCTTCGAAAGGAACAGTGTACATGTCGAAAGATTGCATTTGTTGCACGTTCTTGGTGTCGCGAGTAAATTTATTTCGGATGTTTATATGACAAGCACCATCCATCTAGTTATTCGACACGTAACAATGAGCAGAAGAGCCATTGTAAAGTGACCAGCAATAACATTTTAGTTGTTTACTATCACAACTAGTTTGAGAAATTAATTTGCCTACCTTGTTATCATTCCTTACTGATTTCCTTTCCCTATTAACCCTTCTGTCCCTACAAATTCTGATTCGAAAAAAAAAACTTCAATTAAAAGAAATGAAAACCGTACATTTTCCTGGAGATTCACACCCGGGTTCCCCACTTTTCGGTCAGTTACCCTGGCCGTTGCGCTATCGGTGCTCTCACGAAAAGCGTTTACCATTTGGATGCATAGGCGGCAGTGTATGTGTTTGCGTTTGCGTTTGTGGATCAAACATATGATAATAAAATTTATCTGTCTAAATTACCTATCTATCCAGTCATTTTAAATGACTTGCTCGTCATAACCTTTATGGATGATTTACTTAAAAGATGAGGGGTGTTGAGCCATAATACTTTTAGGGTCCTTCGTTTTAGGTACACAAGCTTAATGCCAAATTCTAGCCGAAACCGTTAGCCGTATCTGAGGACTTCCCCTTGTCAGATGGTAGAGCGCTTCCCGCGAAAGGCAGAGGTTCTAGTTTCGAATCCCGGTGCCGGCACACAATTTTAATCTGCCAGGAACTTTCATATCACGGTACACTCCGCTGCACAGTGAAAAGTTCATTCACCGTGCTTGAAAAAAAAAATTAAATAGATAGATAGAAAATTTTTAAAAAAACCTGAATATTTTTAATTATTTCGAAAAAGGTCTTTTTTGACTTATTTCGTGCCATATTTGTGGTAAATAATAAGTTTGGAAACGTGAATGTTATCAAGTTATAAGGAATATAGTTTTTAAAGAATTTGAAGTGTTTTTTCGATATATCTGGAAACGTATCAAATCAATCGATACGTACAAAAAAGAAATCGATAGATAATTTTAGGGGCTACAGCTTTCTAATGTAACATTTTCCCATCGGAGTTATCGTTTTTTATTTATTTAATAAACACCATTTTTTTGGAACTTTACGAATTTTTTCGGCAAATTTCGCCATATAGCCTCGAGTTTCATAAAATAGAAACTATATTGGAAATTTAATTTCTTTCACGCTCATATTTCTGGTTTTCAGGTAATAATTTTTGCAACCACTTCTCCCTAATGCTTGGACCAGTGCTTTAGTTGGAAAAAAATTTTAGGTGGTACTCTGCTAAGCGGAAAAAATGTCTAGGCCATACTCGGCCCATTCCAAATGAATTGAGTCAAATGAACATTTTTAGAATATGAAGAAAGTGAAGATATAGCTATAATTTACAGATTTGAAACTCATTTTTATTGTATTCAAGGCTTTTGTGTATATGAGGATACCATACATCCGCTTTGGACGACATCTTATCGTAACTAATCAGGAGTGGCGTTCCATTAGACAATAAGAGTGCGTGTTGCTGCCGGAAATTAGTTAATTGTTGCTGATGGTAAGGTTACCAACAGGTGAACATGTACACATCCACCCAGTTGAACAAGCACTGGTCCAAGAGATTAAAATTCGCTTCTATTTTAGTTCCTACTAGTGCTACGACACACTGTTTTATAATCTTAAAGTGACTACAATGCGAAAAACACGGTTAAGTAAACATAATATTTACGGTAAATATTTTACCTTAACAGTGATTCTTTCTCAAAACGGTCGTGCTAAGCATGAAAATATACATAACTCTGCACTATTTCATGTTTAAAACAATGGAAATTGAGTCAGAATGTTGCGATGTACTGTCCCTTAGGTTTTTAAAAGATTTTTCGGAATTTCGCACTTCCTTACGAATAGGGAACGACATTGCATACATATGTAATGGTTTATTTCTTTGGAGCAAAGTTCGTAAACGCTTTAGAGTCGGTAAGTAGCATTTTGTAGTCTCAGTTCAGGCTCGTCAGACCTCTCTATTGGCTAATTAGAACATTTGACAGCCAGTCAGATTCCTTTTGAATTGTGCAAAAGTGTAATTTGAACGCTTCGACGGTTATGATCGTAACTCGAACGAACCTAAAACTTCCCATTTTTCTTTGCGAAGTTCATTCGACGATTTACAGTTGTGCTATTTTTTTTACAGATTTAAGAAAAGAATTTTAGCTGCTACGCTAATAAAGAGTTTGAATTTTAGGCGGTACGCCGTACCGCCCCGTACCGGCCAGCTAAAGCACTGGCTTGGACTAATCCCTGCTCGGCTCGGCCCGACCGGCAGTGTGAACGCAGCCTTATGCTCTCGGGTGCTAAGATACATGTCTGTTTCTCTTATTCACCAATGGGGTTTGTGGCGTAAACGCTCACCAGTGCTCGGTACATGCAGAATGTTGTAGGACCCGTTCTCTTTCCATTCTTGTAACACAAAGGTGATGTGTTGTTCCAAATGAATAATGCTCGACCGTAGACTCAGCGGGAATTTCAGCGTGTTCTGCAAGATGTACAGCGACTTTCCAGTCCAACACAAACTCCGGACTTGTCTCCAATGGACCACGTTTCGGATGCGATTAGATGGCAACTGGCATTTGCAGCTCGTCAACCTACAGTTGTTGTGAATAGGTCAAGCAGGCGTTGAATAATGTATTTCAGTATTCGCCATCTGTATGATGGAATGGATGCCATAATCTGCTCCTGCATCGCCTTGGAAATACATCTATTACTATGAAAATGTAACGTTTGAGATTTAGAAGCTCCCAAGGACATGATGCAGTAAAAAGAAAAAAAAAAAAAGAAGGTATTTGGAGCCCCCCCCCCTTAATTCGCCGCTGTCTGGTAGAGGTTACACCACATACTTCTAAGGCTGTTTCAGCATGGATCACTGCGCGGAAATGGCCACTTGGTCTGAGGCTCCTTGCTACGGATTGTGTGGCCGCTCTCCGTCGGAGGTTCGTGTCCTCTCTTAGGCATGTGTGTGTGTGTGTGTGTGTGTGTGTGTGTGTGTGTGTGTTTGTGTGTGTTTTGCTCTTAGCGTAAGTTAACTTAGTTAAATTAGTTTGTATGTCTGAGGACTGTTCAGCAGTTTGGTACCATAGGTTTACAAACATTTCAACATTTTCAACATCGACTCCCGGCAGCTAAGTACCGCTCAAGCTATTGATCGGTAAATCATTTCATGCATAGTCCACGCACTTTTTCGTGGCTCTTCTGTAATCAGCGGAAGTCAGTTGAGTTCGTCTGTATACAGAATTTAAACAGCTCTGTGCTAACCTTAACTAATTAACAGCATTGTGTACCGTAGCCATCGTTAATGTATTGTTAGTTTGTTCATGGTATTGATTGTAATCTTCCACCTTGTTATTTGCTAAAACGTCTCCACATACCCTAACGACTCCTTTTAGAAAAAGGAAGGCTGTCATTGAAAATGGTGTGAGGAATGTAATTCTGATCGTTTTTCAGTGCTGCGACAATAAAGAAGTAGAAAGAGTTGCTACACCCATTTAATAAGTGCCCTAAAAGTATTCATATTTCATAGATCCAGTTTTCGATTACTCAAACATTAAAGTGATGCTTAATATCGTGTTCCTTCTGTGGCGCTACAACACATTAGATCACATTAGATGATGTTTCTTTTAAAACGTGTAAGCTATAGGCCGTAAGCTGGATCACTGGGAGAAAAAGACGGGGTTGTCAGCCAATGCGCTATGAGCTGAATGTAAACTTCTGCTCTCAACATTCTCCGCTCAGGAGCCACGTAAAAATGCGTCATCTGTACTCCTTATGTACTGTTTACAACAAATCTTGGAAAACTCTAAGAAGGTGTACTCATATTTCCGGTACCTCTACACCATTCACATCAAGATAACACTGCGGCAAAATGCTGTACAACAGGTCACTCTTGCGGTATGAAAGTTGCGGAAGTATAGAGACGTTCGAGCCAGTAAGATATCGACGAATTTCTGACGCCACAGAGCTGCTTGCGACACAGACTTTCCGGAGCGCCTAATCTCTTTATCGCTGGTGTAAAGCTCTCGTTCATGATTCACACTGTCCGTGAGCTGATAGGCGAATCGCTGACTTTTTCCTGAAGAATGCGACTTCGTAAGCGAGTAAAATATTGAACACAAATATTTATGTATGCGCCAGTGTATTAATTAATAAAGTGAGGAATATGCAACTGAAACTCAGTAGCTAACCAGCCAAATAACGGACCAGACTTGCAAAAGTTCGGTCTCCAGAGGACTTTCGTGATTTCGTACCTTGAGAAAAGTTCTAAGAATACTGCGTTATTCATTGGTCTGTCCATTTGTTAAAGACCTGTTTCCTCAGAAACGGTCAGAAATAACACGTTCAAATTTTAGTCCCATACTGAAGTAAATTGTACCTTGGCGGTGTACAACTAATAAGCCATTACGTCAAAATATATAGCCATTTACGTCAAGTACTCCCATACTCACTCTTCAAATTCTTCATTTATATGCCATTTACGTCACGTATTTTGATACTCACTCTTCAAATACTTCATTTGTGTGGTCTTTTTGTCTTTTATTGCTTCACAGTTACTAACAGTGTTTCAGCCAGTCTACGCAACTACAGTAAGACGTGATTTTTTTTTCCCACAAATTGCGTTTAGATTTATCTTCTCCTTCTTCATATACAAAGCAGAGTGTCCGTGTTTTAGTGTGTACGTATTGTATATAAATCTACAGGTTTTTTCCAATCTTTATGACATTTGCAGGTTCGACCTTCAAACCAGTAGGACGGTCACCGTAAGTCTAACACGTACTTCAGAAATGTTGCACATTTGCTCATAAACCACTGCACCGATTTCAACCAAATTTTGTACACATATTCCTTACCGTAAGCTAACAATTGCTGTAGGATAAGAACCACATATGACACATGGTTCAGAAGATTTAACGTCATAAGTAATTGGAGTTGCAAAAAACTGCCACATCGTGCGACGAGACTTCAGTCATGCACTGTATGAGAATGAGAGTACTTAGCAACTTGCAAAAATCTTTAGACATAATTTCAAATTTTCATTATACTTTATGTCGCTGACAATCACAGCATAATGATGAAAACAAACAGTTCTCGCCTACTATTTTTCCGCTTTTCACGAAGTAAATTTACGGCATTCGGTATGAGACAATTTATAATTTATACACTACAATCTGTACTGGCAGGAAATTTTACAGGCAGTATACACACATACAGCTGAATGTACCTTCTAAACTGTATCACAGTACGACATGCAGTTCGTGAGATGCGAGAACATAAACAGTAACGTCCAAGGAGACCCGATCCACATACACCAGGTTTAATAACAGCTGTTATTTTAGCATCTAGACAACTATGCCCTCTAGTGGTAGGCTTCTCAAACAGTCACTGTATCCATGCCACACTAGTTATTGTGTTGAAAGCTCCCAATGGAATCACATCTGGTACTTAACAACTTGAATATAGAACATGGTACAAATTGGTAGTATGTTCTGAATTCATTTGGTTTGTTCCTAAAATCTTGGTTTTGCCTGCCATATCACATGGTTATTGCAGCTCAACAACCAAATATCATTTATATTGCAAATACAGCTGTTGTGACATGGTATGGAATTATATATAGCTGGAAATGGTGCGATACCATGTGTGACTATGGCAGACAGTCATTGGTTGGCTATACTAGATATACAGGGAGCGATACCGCACAATAAACGTAGTTTCGGTGCAGGCAGTGGCGGGTTGGACCAAGACTGTTTTAGCTTCCCTGAAAAAATCAAATCAAATCAAATCAAATCAATGGCAGACAGTTGGGAGTCACTGTCAGACCCCTAGATGGCTTGGCTACATTTACTACACCTTTTAATAATTTAATTATTTTCTCAGTTTCTGTTTAATGCAATTTTTGCTTACGTTTGATAATGATGACAGAGTTTATTGAAACTAGTTATGTTTTGTAAATTAAAATTCAATTTGTGTGACGTGGCTTAACCACTATATATGTGGAATATAATAAATAAATACTTTTATTTGAAATTATTGATATAGTGTGTGTCCTTTTTGGACATGTCAGAAAGACAGACACCATTAGTTGACGAAATCGAAATACTGAAACATTTCGACCGTTTCGGAGCGTTGAAGCTGTATGTGTAGTTCTGTTCCTTCCGGTCGCTGATTGTATTTGTTTCTTGTTGTTTGACGTGTTCTTGGATCACTTTATTCATCTTGCACGTGGGACAGAGCATGGGCGCTGACTTTGGCCCTTTTGCCTGCTCCAATGTGGTCGTTTCGCTTTGCTGTGAGTGGGTGAGGTGCTGGGCCTAGTTACTCATTCTGACGTAACTTCAGTCTGCTATGATCGATCGTTGGCATGATTTTTATGCCAACGATGTGGCTGTACAGTCTGTAACTGCCGGATGGTGTGGCGAAGATAATCTATCTTCTTAACATTCGGTACGCCTTGTCCTTGCATGAGATATTTCTCATGGGTGACATTGTGGAGTTCTGTCGTTCTAATCCACCACCTGGCTCCACTTGTTCTGGACCACTTGGAGGAGCTTGTAGCGTTTGTGGTTCCTCTGGAAGTACTTCTGTAGAAAAGCGAAGGTTCTACCGTCGCTTTGAATAGCCGCAATTTGGTTTTGACGTTAAGGTCCCTGCTGAGGAAGAAGGGTGTCATAGCGTGTACCATTTTCATTGATGACTTTTTCCTCTCCTTTACATCGTGGGTGTAGACTTTTAATCTAGGCGTATGCCCAGGTACTTGACCTTATCTGAGCATGCCAGTGGTTGGTTACTCAGAGTAAGATGAGTGTGAGGCCGGGAACACACTTGGCATTTTTACCCCTGCCGCTCTAGCAGTAATGCAGCGTTTGCACACTGGGCGGTCAAAATACCGACGGTAGATGGAATGCACATTCGTCTCGTGTGTCCGCCGAGAAGTGGCTCCATATTCTTCACTTACAACGATTATTAATCAGTTATGTTAATGGCTACCGCAGACAGTTCGTAACGATTTAGCTGCCGCGGCGGAGCGGCCGAGCTCATTGATGCGCTATGCTACGATGCGCGAGGCCGTTCCCCGTCAGGGATTCGAACCGCCCCCCCCCCCCCCCCCCGGGCATGGATGTTTGTGCCGTCTTTACTATTAGCTAGTTCGTAAGTAGTTTTTAAGTTTAGGGACTGATGCCCCGTAGTTAAGTACCATAAGCTCTACAAACTTTTGAATAATTTACTTTCGTGAACATTGGAAGTTATGGCAAAGACAATGACACCTCTATATTCAAAGACACTACGCTGTGGAAATCAGTTGCAAATGGTTCAGATAATCTACCGAAAAAGATGTGCCTACCAAAAACAGAGAGCCCGAAAGTAGCTTATGTCTTCGTTGCTGACCCTGCATTTGGCTTACATAAACATTTGTTGAGACCCTACGCTAGTAGTCACTTGACTGTTGGAAAAAGGATGTTTAGCTACGGACTGTGTAGAGCAAGAAGGTACAAAGAGTGCACATTCGGAATACTGAGTAACAAATGGCGAATTTTTCAAAAAATGTTCAAATGTTTGTTAAGCTTATGGGACTTAACTACGGGGTCATCAGTCCCTAAACTTACAAACTACTTATCAACTACCTTATACTAAGGACGGCACAAATATCCATGCCCGAGGGGGGATTCGAACCCCCGACCATAGTGGCCGAGCAGACCGTGACTGGAGCGCCTCAGTCCCCTCGGCCACCGCGGCCGGCGCGAATTTTTCACCGTCCCTTAAATGTACAACCTGATTTTGCTACTGACGTTGTCAAGGTCTGTATTGTGCTTCATAATTATGTTTATGATGCTAAAGTCAATTGAGTGTTGTGTGAGGTCTTATGCTATCAAACTACGTGGTTATCAGTCGCTAAACTTACACACTAATTACTTGACTAACTTAAACTAACTTACGCTAAGGACAACACAAACACCCACGCCCGAAGGAGAATTGGATCCTCCGACCCTAGCGGCCGTGCAGACCGTGACTGGCGCGCCGCAGACCGCTCGGCCACTGCGGCCGGCGCTATGTCAGTTACAGGACTTGAAAACATCGGAGTAGCATGCAGCACAAGAGGAGGTTTGAATGCCAACAACGAGAGAAACATTCTCTGCAAGTACGCCGTGTCAAGTGCTGGAAGCGTTCCGTGGCAGATGTCACAGATCTGAGGGCTCAGATATGTGAAACTACGAGAAATTAGCATAACCACATACATTGTGGACAGATTGGACACTGATTAGCATAAAAAATAACTCCAGTCTTACTCATTTGTGCAATTCAACATATAACATATACTATATGTACTGTAACTTTCAAAATGTAAAAAAATACAATGATATTGAAAAATAATTTTAAAGATTATTAATTATTAGTTGAAATTCTATCTAATTGACTTTAATAGTCCTAATTGGTTAATTTACTTTCATTACTTTTGCCACGGCGTACTTACCAAAGGCATCCTTTTCGCTGTGTTCTAGCTTATAAAAATCATTACTAAGTTGAAGACAAATTTCATGCGATGCATTCCTTGTTGCGTTCCTATCTTTAAAAATGTCCAAGGGTTTGTCCCAAAGTACAGGCCTTTCATGTAAAAAATGAATTGGTAGCTCAATGTCAATAACAACCACTTCGGCCATGATAAAAGCACGCCACTACACGACTCTCAACGCAAACACAACAGCGGTCGGCGATGGACTGGACGACGAGTGTGAAGCCACGCATCCAGTAATGTGGGCCACCACTTCGGCTGAGACAATAAAAAATCCGTCGATTGTAGTGGCAGTGGTCGACTGCATTCTTGCCGTCGCCGTTAAATAATCCGATCGTCCATTTTTCCGCTCGGAAGAGACATTATTTTACGTAACGGTGACATTGCATGGCCTGCGAGATCCCCTGATCTTAGTGTATGCGACTTCTTCCTGTGGGGATATCTTAAAAGGCAAGGTGTACCGTACACGTCCTGCAACAATCCATGAACTGAAGGAGAACATTGAAAACGAAATCACTGCCATTCCCCAAGGTTTGCTACACCGCGCATTCCAGAGTTCTCATTACATGTTATTAGAGTGTGAACGCCGAATGGAAGCACATCTTTCCGATGTCATCTTTAAAAAGTAAAGAGACACTTTTGGACATTTTGATTGTAAATACATACAGAATAATGGCATACTGAATACATCCGCTTTCGTTAATAAAATACTAGTTTCATGAATTTATTCATGGAAATGACGTTATTTCGAAATTTCTCGTTTCCCTGCGTCAACCGGTATAAGTTATACATTCAAATCACTTAATACATTTTTTCTGTAGATAACAATTCGTATAAGAGACACCATTATGATTTTTCTAGAATTTTACAATTACATGTTAAATAATTAGAACCCTTAATGATTATTGTAGGTTGGTTAAATAAATAGTTGTCATGATGTGCAACGCTGGAGAGTACGCTGACGAGCGGTGGCAAAACAGAGCAAGCATGAAAGTCCTGTACACGCGAATGCAGCAAAAGAACTTTACCTAATGAACAAGGAAATTCTGTAAATATGCATACAGTCTCTAACACCTCTATTTAAGCGGTCAGGGAATATTCAATTAAACACCATTTCTGTGCTCTTAAAAATCATCTATAGAGCTTTCTCCAGCAGCAAAATGGACGGATGTGGCTGGGAAGTTGTACCTATCAATGCCTTTACTTCAAATGCAGATACAGGACGACATTTCCTTGCAAACGTATAAAAATGAATCCACTGGCGAATTGTGGAGTGAACATGTCCTGGAAAAATATGAAAATTGCATAACATTAGCCAATTACCTGTCTACCATGTTTGATTCCACATATATTTGTCAAATTTCATTTAAAAAATTAATTTCTTGAAAAATAAGTATCGTTCAAGATTAACGGCCGCCCACCTTGAAGACACTATTCACGTAACTTGCTCCTTTTGTGAACATAAATTTAAGAAACTGGCTACAGACTGCAAATGTAATTTTTTGCATCGATTTCTTTCAACAGAAATAAGCATAGTTCATTGTATTTCATACTTTTTTTAGTGAAAATTAAACAAAGAATAGTATGTTTAATGTATGACCTATTACTGGTTTTCAATAGACATTTGACTACACATTTATTTTTGTATTTTTTGTGAGTGAAAATAAAAACAAATAAACAGCAAAAAATATAAATTTCACTGGATTATTATACATTTTTATTTCGCATCTTTTGTATTTCATATTAGTTTGAGATTAAAAATAAAATTAAAAATTGATAAGGAATATGTGGTTTTACTTCTGGACCTCGATACAAATTTTCAAAAGTATCCGTCCTCCTTCCAAGATTACTTGCCAACCTCTGCACTACACCATTCAATGCGTCACCTGGTATGGCGGCGACGGGGAAAATGCCAATCGAACAAAAACGCCAAGTGTGTGTCTGACCTGAGGGATGGTTCGTCTCCGAGTGAAGAGTATCGCCGTCGTCTTAGTGGGATTGAGTGTGATCCTGTTAATATTGACCCAGTGACCCATTATGTCTAGCTGACGCCGCGGCGGAGCGCATTCTGGCGCTATGCTACGATGCGCGAGGCCGTTCCCCGTCGGGCGTTCGAAACCCCTTCGGGCATAGATGTTTGTGCTGTCTTTAGTATAAGGTAGTTCATAAGTAGTTTGTAAGTTTAGGGACTGATAACCGCGCTGTTGAATCCCATAAGCTTTACAAACATTTGAACATTTGATTAGTCTAGTTGACGTTGCATCCTGATGATAAGCTGGTCGATATTGTGGCCTGCCGTCAGGAATCACCAGCAAAAAGGCTGAGTGATACTTGTGAGACAGTTCGTATGTCATTGACGTATGCGTTAAAGACTGAAGGTGATAAGACTGACCCCTGCGGTATGCCTACTAACTTTGGTTGTAATCCAGAGTTGTGGTTAAAACATTAGATTCTTGTTTAATTTTATTTTTATTCACTGTAGTCAAGTTGTAAGAATTTATGTTTGCACTGTTTCTCTATGTATGGTATTTATGTTTCCTTTTATCAGTACTACTAATTTTTCAGATTTCATTCAAATATTTATTTACACTGTAACTGCTCCATCAATGAAGTTAATTTACTTCTCTGTATGTAACATGTCTTTTGTTTTACTGACAACACAAGTTCTTTGACTGAACTTCAGTAAGTGTCTGATTGTGGCCTAATAAGCCGAAAAGCGATTCACAAAACCGTAGAACAATCACAAAATTGTGCATTTTAATCTTTATAATGAGTAAGTTCTTCCAAGAAGCGACGGAAGAATCAGTTAACATAACAAACCATTGGTGCGATGGAAGCTTAAGATCTCTGGGATGAGAGCGTGTTATTGCTTACGCCTCGTACGGTTTGGTGACGCTGCTGGTGATGAAAGCGAGCGTGTACCTGGAATTGTGGTGTTCCAGCGAGGTGCTACGCACGGCCTTATCAGATAAGTGGAGGAGCGTTTATCGAGCGCAAGCGCCACTATCTGCACCGGCAGCCTGCAGGTAAGTCTCGCTGGCGCTCGCCCTCCCAATTATTTGGCCGCTATTCCAGCGTCCTCACACTTGTTGTGCTGATCCAAGTTCTGCGTATCCTCGAGGAAGCCACCTGGGCCATCTCCAAGTTATTCTAGCGCTGACGGACGCCTCTGGTGCATCTGGCGAACACTCTACCAGGTAAAGCTAACGTCTGGGTGTCTCTCCTGCTGGCCACGAATCTCAGCAGTGATGATATTATCGTCGAACATCGTGTGTATGAAAATGTAACGCTGTGATTTTAAATTGGTTCGTTTATTAACGTGGCAGAATCCTTCATATATGATGTGGAGTAGTTAGGTTTATGTAGTGATTTAGAACCCAAACAAGGGCTGACACCGGACCATTTGCGCTTGAGAAATATTTTGCTGTTTTGTCTCCGGAGTGTAGCTACAGAAGCCGGCCACCATAGCCACCTTGTAGCTTCCTCAGATTCGTGCACCGAGCGATTTGGTGCAATAGTAGCACACTGGACTCGTATTCGGAAGGACTCGGTTCTAATCCTCCTTTGGCCATCCTGATCTAAGTTTTCATTGATTTTGCTAAATCAGTGCAGGTAAATGTCGGGATTGTTCCTTTCAAAGGGCTGGGTCGATTTCATTCCCCATCCTTGGCAAAACTTTCCAAGCGTTTGCACCGTCTCTAATTATGATTTGTATGGGACTTTAAACTCCACTCTTCCTTCTTTCCTTCTTTCTTCAGATTCGTCTCCCGTCCGTAACACTAATATTTCAATTTTGCAGTTATTGTTTATGTCCTTTGCAGATGTGCAATCAAATGAAAAAATGCGTGTGTATACGTATGTTTGTGTTAGTATGTAAGGGAGAGAGTAACAGAAATACATTTCAACCTATGTAGCACAGCTTCGGCCTGCGGTATTATACTCTGTTAGTTATTTAGATTTAAGAGAAAATATATTGAAGCCGAAACTCCCTATCCACCTTTTGCGGCGAGAGCCACTGGCGGCCCAGCAAGCCGAGCGTATTCGGAAAAAAACTCCTATTTTTGAGTTGATGGGAAAAGCTGACAGAACTCATGTCGCCTTCAACTAACTCGTTTACTTCGCGGAAAACAATTTTTCGCAATCGAAAGCTGTTCAAAAAGTGTCCCAGAAAAGGGAATAAATAACTTCAAGACTGTTTGCGTATCTCTGTCAATCGATCCTTCCCCTGTGAAAAATTACATATATCTTTAAGCAAATAAAACGTAGTGATTCAGAAACTTTTGTTAGTCTCAAATATCCGTGATAAATATACAGGATGTTAGTGTAAGAATGTGCATAAATTTAACAGGACATAGAGGATACGCCACTGAAGAATTTCAGCCAGGTAACCCGCATACAGAGAAGCCAGCTTCAGGACATAATAGGAATAGCTGCCGGAGGTTCGAGTCCTCCCACGGACATATATATATATATGTGTGTGTGTGTGTGTGTGTGTGTGTGTGTTGTCCTTAGTATAAGTTAGTTTATGTAGTTTGTAAGTCTAGGGACTGATGACCGTAGCAGTATGGTCCAATAGGTTTACAAACATGCATACGGAATACAATCACATTACTGTGTATTTTTCTATTTAGATTATTTACAGTTTACGGCTGCTGCCATCATTCACACAATGAACGTACCATTTGCACTATATCTTACAATCTGTGCTGAAACTGAGGGCCCTCAACCTCAATGCAAGCATGACATCGCCGAACAAGGCTCTGACAATGAAATTCTGTCAATGAAATTCTAGATTTCTGTTTTGTGCGGTGTCGTTGTAATTACACCAACTTAGTCATTAGTATGACTCTGAACTAGGGGATCGACATGTCATTTTCTAGATTATTCTTACAACCCAACAATTTGGTTAAGATTACACAAGAAACAGTTTTTGTGTATATTTCTTAACTACTAGTACACTACTAATAATGTGAGGGTAATGTACGCCGTCTTACACAATAATGTGCATACGGTAAACGTAATTAAATAACTTTTATTACACATACTTATGATTTAAACTTTTTGGCCCCAGATCTGCCGCCCTAGGCTACAGCCTTCTCAACCTACTGGTAAACCCGCCACTGGGATTCAGCACAGGTGATCTCGCAGTTGGCGCGGCGGAGTGGCCTAGCGCATTGAGGTGCAATGCACCGACTCGCGAGGCCGTTCCCCGTCGGGGGTTCGAATCCTCCCTCGGGAATGGGTGTTTGTGTTGCCTTTAGTGTCTTTAGTTTATAAGTAGTTTGTAGGTTTAGGGACTGATGACCCCACAGTTCAGTCCCATAAGCTTAACAAACATTTGAACATTTGATGTCACAGGCCAAGGTATAGAACCTCCTCTTGCAATCCACAGATCAGGAACTGTAGTATTGAGACAGTTGCGGACAACCGCACAGACATGAGGCGGTGCAATATCATGTTGTATCCACATCATCTCACAAACACCCAAAGGTACGTTCTTCAACAAATCAGGTGGAACTCTTTGCAAGAAACTCAAGTACAGGTGGCCGTTAAGACGGCCAGGTAGAACCCTGCATCATTTACTACTAATCAGGTTCGTGCTCGTATTCCTTGCAGGAAATAAATTAAGTACCAAACTGTTAAGGTCATCAGTCCTTAGACTTACAAACTACTGAAACTAACTACACTAAGGACAAAACACACACACACACACACACACACATATATATATATATATATATATATATATATATATATATATATATATATATGTGTGTGTGTGTGTGTGTGTGTGTGTGTATGTGTATGTGTATGTGTGTGTGTGTGTGTGTGTGTGCGAGCGCGCGCGCGCCCAATGGAGGGTTCGAACCTCCAGCGGGAAAGGTCGCCCAGTCTGTAGCATTACGCCTTACACCACGCGGCCATTTCGCGAGGCTAATAAATAATGTATACGTAAATAAACAGTACGGCGCATGTAAACTTGTACCCATGTTAGTTGTAAATCAGCTGCAAAACAGTAATGAAAGGCAAAGAGGTAGGTCTGCTCGGGAATGACCGCGCGGTCTGAGGAAATATGTCACGGATTGCAAGGCCACTCCCGTCGGAGGCCGCCGCTCCATATAGGTGTATGTGTTGTTCTTAGCATATGGTAGTAAAAGTAAGTTTGAAATTTTATTTTGGTTCACCGTGGCATGTTATTTATTGTGCTTAAACGATTTCGATCTAGGATCATTCTCAACCCACAGCAGAGCGTGATCAGCTTATTATAACTACTTGTGTTGTGGCTTGAGAATAATCCAACAATTGATGGTCAACCACAGTGAAACTTCAAAACGATTTGACAGCTGTCTACATTTACATGGGAAACTCTGCAAATCACATTTAAGTGCCTGGCTAAGGGATCATCCAACCATAAAGCGGGATAGTTCCTCTGAAACGTCACGATCAATGTGCTTCCCCATCCGGAAAACAATCCGAGCTTGTCGTTCCCCTCTAATAACCACGCTGTCGACAGGACGCTACATCCTAAACTTCCTTCCAACTCCATCCATCGCCTTGCCCCACTCTGTCCATTTTCTTTTCCAGCAGTGCAATCCTTATGATCTGACACCAACGGTATGATATATCCCACAATAATATAAGTCTCGAGTTTTATAGAGGAATATTCTGAAACTATCTTCGAAATGTGCTGCGAATAGATATAGTAGTAAAGATGTTCTAAATCGAAATCTTACACGTGATGGTGCGGTGTTTCACGAATCTTATTATTTATGACCTTAAATGTCATAAAAATTTGTTGTAGACTGCTATGAAATAATTTCGAAGGTTCAATTTGTAGTATATGTTTACACGTCTGTAAATTGTTTCATGGATGGAAATTAGTAGTGTAGCAATCAAAAGTTGTAACTTCATGCTGAATGCCGAAATCTTACTACACGAACAGCGGAAAAGTAGTGGTCTATAAACTTCTTTCCTGTCATCATTTTTTCTGGGGTTTTCAGGAAGAACAACTATCGTAAAATTTTGAAATTACGTATAAAATTTGTTCCAAGTCAGTTAGAGGTCTTTTTATAAAATAGTGAATGAATAAAGTCTCGTTAATCACGCGTGGTATAATGCGCCGTTTATTTTTGCGCTTCACATTGTTTATGACGTCATATCTTCTTTGTGGTTCTTCCCTAACATCGATTATTGCTTGACGATAAGGAATTGCGCGAATCAAGTCTGGCTGAAATAGGACCAGCAGTTTCGGAAGAGATATGCAACATACATACACGCACACACGAATCGTCTGCTGATACCTGATAGTACAACTTTGTTAGGCAGCCATAAAAGATGGGTCTACGTACGATATAATCTTATTGACCTAGGTTTTGTGATGGTAGTCAACTAAACAGGGGTCCGAAAATGGTAACTATGTGTTACGGAAACCAGTAATAGAGGATTGATAAAATTAACGGCTGAAGCAGTGCGTTATTCCATTTATAAATAACTAAAGACGTTACACACACACATACATACATACATTTTTATGGCACGAAATGATATATAAGAATAATGTGTGGTGCTTACGCTTAAAATTAATGAGCTGATTGGATAGCATTATAACAAAATACAAAATTACCAAAATATTACTCGCTAAAGTGAAATGTTTACCACCTGTAGTGGCAAAAAACTTGTTACATGGCTCAACAATGCACGTTTTACCTCCTAGGAGAATGAAACAGGAATGACTTTTGTATCTTAAAAGCTGACCGAACGAAAAATCAAATACTTGTAAATCTTTTTTTATTAAGTAACTGCGAGAGAGTAATGCTCTGTGCTAGAATTGATCGATATTCATCGCTGTCAGGCAGACATTGGAGTTAGAATTAATTTTTTAAAAATATTTTTAGACTGATTCTATTACCATGTTCACATGTTTGTTAAGCTTATGGGACTTAACTACGGGGTCATCAGTCCCTAAACTTACAAACTACTTATGAACTACTTACGAACTAGGACGGCACAAATATCCATGCCCGAGGGGGGATTCGAACCCCCGACCGTAGTGGCCGTGCTGACCGTGACTGGAGCGCCTCAGTCACCTCGGCCACCGCGGCCGGTCTATTATCATGAGTGACGGAAATATGTCACAACTGGACAAAGACATAGAGCACAATGCAGATTACAGATTTATAATTATGTACTTATTACGTTTGTGGCCTGGTATCCTGGACAATATAAAAATTTTATTACAGAAACCAGTTGAATCTTCAGGTTGGAAATACCGATGGTCGTATATTGTATTCATACCACTGATGTGTTGATGTTTTAGAGAACTTAAAACCGATGTAAGAACATCGATGTTTCCCACTAAACACCAATGTCTATCTAACAGCGATGAATATCGATCAACTATAGCACAGAGCATTACTCTCTCGCAGTCACCTGCCCTGGGTCATTCTTTTTGAATTAGCAGACACCTTTGCACAGATAATCTTAATCACAATTCGTAATGTCTAAAACAGCAGTTAATTCTACTGACTGCCGAGCTTTTAATGGTCATTTCATAATAAGGTATCCGACGGCAACTGCACGCTCATCGTCTCATTAACGTGAGACAAATCGGTCTGAGGATGATCATAGCATAAGATCGGAACTGCTTACTTTATTATAAGATAAACTGTAAAATCGTCTTTGCGAAGTCGACTGATATTTTCATATTGAAACAAAATTAAATATTTGAAAACCTATGGGACAAACTGCTATGTCCATCAGTTCCTAAACTTACAAACTACTTAAACTAACACTAAGGACAAAACAAACACCCATGCCCGAGAGAGGAACGGCCGTCCAGCCGTAGCAAGACGCCTTAGACCACGCGGACATTCCGCGCGCCTGCGTGGTACAGGCGCCCATTGTGTAGCCTAAAGTCTGTTAATTCTTGAATTTATTAAATAAAAGTAATATAAACTAAAAAGTAAATTAAATAAAATTTTATTACGCTTTACTTTCAGAGTTACACAGAATTAAAATAACACACTTAAAAAAAGATAAGTACATATAGCTGAATCGTTGATCAGTGCTACGTGTTCCCAGTAACGTTAAATGAGAAACGTGTGCAGTTAGGTGTATATGAGTAAAAACAACACTACATAAATACGGGGGCTAGCAAATTCGATTCAGGCTTAACACTGCAGCTGACATCGCTTTCCCAATTCGAATTCATCTGCCGTGGTATATGTCGCCCGCAAACTCAGACAGACGCTACCTGGTGTTGCTCCCATTCTTAGCATATCACACCCCGTGCAGTTTTATCTTGCGCGATAGAGAACTCGATCGAATTTGCGCCCCCCACCCATATCCGACTCAGGTGCATGGAACACAGAGATGTTTTATTTCATTGCATTTTGCCGCCCATTATTGTCAGGCTTCATCCTAGCAGGCAGTGTGAGGAACGATAAAATTATACACACCGAAAGCTAATAGCTGATTTGTGAAAAAAAAAAAAAAAAAAAAAAAAAAAAAAAGAGTAGAGGTCATTGGTTGGTATCATTCATCTCTACACTACCAGACTGCAGCTGCTTGAGCGTCCCAGCCGTAGTTGTTAATACGAGGCGCGTCCAGAAAGTAACTTCCGTTTGGTAATAAAATGAAATTGTACACAGATACAGAAGAAATTTTTATTGCACAAAATTCTACAACTCTTAGACTACTTTTCCACATAACTGCCGGAATTTTGCAGGCATTTGTCATAGCGTGGCACCAGGTGTTTTATACCTTATTCATAGAAATCTGCCGCATCTGTCTTCAACCAGTTGAAAACAGTGAAATTTGGGGGAAGTCCATAGCGAGTGCACTAATTGTAAACCTGTGGTTTTCCTGGGTCTTGTCATCAATCGCGTGAACCAGTTCTTCTGTAACCAAAGGTTCTTCATCGTGCACATCACTACCCCCGCCATTAAACTGTCGGACCCATCTTCTCACCATCGAATCACTCATCGCATTTGGTCCGTAAACATCGCAAATTTGACGATAAATTTCACTTGGTTTCACTTTTCTCACATTCAGAAACCGAATCACCGACCTGATTTCACAGGCGGCGGGATTTTCAACCAACGCCGACATTTCAAACAAGCACAACAAAGCGTACGTAACTGACAGCGATCTCCAAATGGCGCACGTTCTTCTCCTTGATACACATCGTCTACAGCGCATGTGCGGAACTGCAATCGCAGCGCTGCAGCGGAGATAAATTGAAACGGAACTTACTTTCTGGACGCGCCTCGTATTTCGTTTCTTGCTAAATTCAAATGTGGCTGCTATGAAGTAATTGCAAGAAAACAAAAAGGAAATACGTTTCGATTTCGCTTCCATATTAGCCTATTACAAAGCGTATTAACATAAATTTCAAATCTAGACGTAAAAAAGGAAATATTCGTCACGTAATAACTGTTGGAAATTCGTATGCCAAATTTAAACATGGCGGACAATGCGAAAACGTGTGCAAAACATCTGATGATCTGAATGTTCAGGCACGCTGTAGTTCTAACACAGTCTAATACATAGACCAATGATAACATAGACTGCGCATGTCCCTATCTATGCTGTGTTGTGGTTTGAAACCAACATCTAAAATTGCCCCGAGTCACGTGACCGAGTTCCGATCATTATGAACAACAGTTTATCTCATTTACAGGTGATATCAAGCGTTGATTTAAATAATAAAACGACTTCTCGTATTCCTATTACACATCTAGTAGCAATGGTAACGTAATTTCATCATATTGTTAATATTAATGCAGTGATTGTCGTGTTTACATGTGCCCAGGTGAAAAGTACCATATTGTCAGTTATTTTTAGAATTACATGTCCTCGGTGTTTGTGTTACGCTATGAATCTTTTACTTTTTGTAACTTATGACTGTGATTATCGACGGGAAAATACTTTTAAGCTGCTTTTGAGTAAGTTTATAGGTCAGCAAGTAAGTCATTTCTGCTGAAAATCTGCTTTCAATGACTTTATACAAAACTAAACATTCATACAGATTGTTTATTTTCCACATGAAGTCACTTCTTGGCTAGTTCATCGATGATGTTACCTCACTACTCTATTATTTAATGTAAACAGCCAATACTTTGGTTATTTTACGTTTTGGCAGCAGGGTCTGTGCCAAAAGTCTTATAAACAGTTGTATTTTGTTACAATCGGACATTATGGATGCAATCAGATTTCATTTCTTATAAAATCACAATGAAATATTTTACATATATAGTTGAGGAATCGTAAGGAAGCTGATGCTCCTTTCAAATTGATATTTGATATTCTACCCCTGTGTGAAATGCAGACTAAAAGACACACAGTACAACGACAACAACGTATTTCTGTTGCTTGTAAAAAGAATGCCGATACGTTTCATATAGGCGCATGTAAAAACTGTAGCTATATCGCATTAACTCTTGCAATTGTGGGGAACTAAAGCCAATTTTACATCTAAAGATGTAATAAGAATATGTTAATACGTTTCATTGTTCAAATATAAGCTTAATATAATAGTCACGCGCAGTCTATATTATCTATGGTTTATGGTCTAATATACACAGTCGCGACATTCACTGCTGTAAAAGTTGTTATCAACTAATAGTTGCAACGACACTAGCGCTCCTAGCGGTGGGCAGGGTGCCATAAGAGAAATGTTTGTTTGTAATTACTTTTCTACGTAATTTACCAATTAGTTTCTGTAATTTTTGTGTTCCAAACATTAGTAAATTATCAAAAGACATGAATAATCGTGAAATAAATGTAAAAACATCCGAATTTCCCTGATTCAGTGATATAAAAAAGATCTCATTCATGAGAAAACATGAATATGCGTATATTTTGTAGTCTTCTCCGCTGAAAGTGAGATAATATAAACAAACGAAAAACATTAATTCCTGTTGTGATATATTCCTATTAGACATGATTTTTTTAATTATAAAAATTCGATGTGAAGTCTAATGATTCGAATTTTTTTTTTAACCTTCACTCTTGTTTGTTATAAACCAATATACTTTTGTGTATAATTACTATTGTTTATAAAACGCATGTCTTGAAGATTCTTGCCGTTTGTGGTTCGATGCACTAACAATTGTGGAATTGGTTTCTGCTGTGTTGAGAAATTGTGTTTTTGCTTTCGATGTTTTATTATCACGTTTGTGAAGATATCCCTTCAGCTACAGTTGTAGTGGCTGATCTGGTACATTTAATAATGTAGGTTTTGCATTCCATAGAATTTTCTTATGTCCAACACTTACTGATTTGGCTGGAATTGTAGTGAAGACATACTGACGTTTCTGAGAGGAAAATGGACGTCTTCTTTACATGGTTGGCTCTTCTGCTGTTTATTAGCAATTTTTGCTCTTAATAGAAACTGATATTCTTGATTAAAAAGCCGTAGATTTCAAGACAATCTTAAATAAACTGTACTGCAAAGTATCGTTTCATATTCTCCATTGGTTCTTAGGAAACCGAATAAACACAAATGTGGAATTATTTTCTGGTTATTACCTATTTTATGGCAGTACATACCTTCTCCGTTGTAAAAAGTATGTCAAAATGAACTTAACCGATCCTATTCACACTCATCCGATATCGTATTCAGAAATGTAGCTTGCTAGCCGCTTGGAGTGCTGCTGTCGTGGCGTATAACATAAATCTGTGGAAGTGTCGTGACTGTATATCAGTGATCTCTATACAAACTGTATGTATAACTCTGGTGTTTGGACATATAATTGCAGCGTGCCTGCACATTCATATGTTTTCCACACGATTTCGCATTGTCCGCCATGTTTAAATTTGGCAAACGAGTTTCCATCAGTTATTACGTGACAAAGAATTGCTTGCTTACCTCTTGATTTGGAATTTAATTCAATATTCGATGTTGTAGGCTGATATGGGAGCGGAATCGAAACATATTTTCTTCTCTTTTTCTTGAAATGCTGTTTAGCAGCCATGTTTGAATTTGGCAAGAAACTAAATATGAATATCTTTGCCTGGCACGCTAAGAAAGCTGAAGTTCAACATCCAGAGTGTATAGAGATCAATGCTGTATATGTTAGACTCACAAACTGTGGTTTTAAGCTCTGGCTCAGACGTCAGAGCTATACATCCAGTTTGTTTAGAGATCGTTGGTAGAGGTATATTGTAATATCTTCAGGATTAAGTATTCTGGATTTCTGGTGTCTAATTGATAGATGATGAGTCATGTGCAGTTACAATTATTATAATAAAATGTTATATTCCAGTGTTGACTCCGCAGTCGTTAATTTCACATGAACCTGGATAAGGACCCCATACAAAGAGGTAAATGCATAGAATCAGAGCTTAATTTCGGCTGTAAAACGTTCGAAGGTAAATGCATAGAATCAGAGCTTAATTTCGGTTAAAGGTTTTATTTATTTATTTTTGAACTCGCTGGAGTATGTCTACACAAGAATTAACATTCGCGTGTTGATGTATTACAGGGACTGTATGAGACCCTAGTAGTCCAGGATTATCTTCATCATTTGAGGCCGGTTTCTCTGAATCTCAGTCAATGTTGTCAAAAATATTCGGGGTTAAATTGTACGACGCTTCTCGGCGGGCTCGAGTGCTTATGTTGGCACCAATGCTAATGACGGCAACTCAGATGTCCAATAAATGTTGTTTCGTGCCAACTTGAATTAAAACGATTTTTTTTCCTGAACGAACAAGGGTACATACAAGAACCTGTCAACCATAGAGCAGGTACAGTATTAATTTTTGCTGCGAGTGAAACGAGCAGCAATAACATTTACTCTAGCGCGTGAAAAATATTAACGCAATTCTACACTTCATTGTTCATCTGTTGCCAACATAAGCACTCACATTAATCTGAGCAATACAGTCACTGCAGAAAGATAGATCTGTCTGCATCCCGGTAAATTTAAAATAAATAAATAAAATAAAATAAAATAAACTGATACATAAAGATTCATTTCGTACTGTATCATCAGCTGTATAGACTCACCTTATTTCTACCGAAAACGGTAAAATTTTACGACGCTTTACTATTACAAATAGGAGTGGTGAGTTTTCCAAACATTCCCATATCTTGCTTCGTGGAACACTGTCATATGCTTTTTCCCAGATTCATGTGCTGTGTAAAATAAAAATAAAAAACTGCAGTCATGTGACAATGGCATTAGCCGATCGCGTGACAAAGCAAACGTTTTGTCATGGAATTTTAGTTTTACGAGAACAATTACTTTCAGTGAGCGGACAATCGTATATTCAAGAACCTATCGACCGAAGAACAGGAATAGCATTATTTATTTACTTCATGGACTCTACGAAACACTAGTGAAGTCTTTCTATGTTGTTCGGATTTCTAAAAATATTAACAACTTGGCATTAAATTTAAATTGTGCACTCTACACTATTTTTAATTTGTTATAATTTTATGGTTTTACTATTTTAATTATAAGAATTTTATTTGATTTTTTAATACCTGTAATTTCACAGATATGTTTCATAGCGCGGCTATAGCGAGGCTTTGACCTCCAAACGATATATATCGACGTGGTTAAGTATCGAAACGATAGGTATCGAACAGGCGAATGTTATGGTTTTTACGAATATGTCGTGATTTTAAAGGATGTGGTAAGTGGTTACGCAGAAACCTAAGGGTACAGCTTTCTGGGTAATTTACTAGAAAGCTTATACTCGAAGTAACTCGGCCTGAAATGACATATATCGAACGTACTACTGTAAATCCATTGAATGTTTCTGAACCCGAGATTCGTTGCCTCAAGAAAGTTAGATATAGGTTAAACTAGAAGTTATTTTTTTTTTTTTTTTTTTAGTACTTTAGGGCGCGTAGCGCCCGAATTTCCGGTTAAGAAACATTCAATAGATTTACAGTTGTATGTTCGATTTATATCATTTCAGGCAGAGCTACTTCGAGTGTAAGCTTTCTTGTAAATTACCGCTTTCTGAACTGGAGATTTGTACGCTACGCGCCCTCACATGCTAAAAAGAAA
The DNA here is from genome assembly GCA_026315105.1 of Locusta migratoria. Taxonomy (NCBI): domain Eukaryota; kingdom Metazoa; phylum Arthropoda; class Insecta; order Orthoptera; family Acrididae; genus Locusta; species Locusta migratoria. Next base: position 254,059,288 of record CM048745.1, on the reverse strand, counting down.
ACATAAGAAAGAAAGTAATAATTACATATGTACTTTACATACCTTTCTTAATCGGTAGTTTGTTCGGTATCGCTGAAGTCTTCCTTCAGTCCTTTTCTCGTGTAAGCTAATGGTTTGAGTCCTTGTTGGCCGTATCCTGGGTAAACACGAGTAATGTCTCTGAGGAATACAGGCAGTATATCGCAAGGAATTTTTTTTCCTTTCAAGACGTAAATTATGGAACTAAATATATCGGAACAAGTACATCTCGTCGCGTTCACCTGGCCGACCCTCCCGTTTGATATTGCTCTTCACGCTTTTCCACAGTTGTTCCACGTTGTGTCTGTGTGTGCACAGATGAGTCGTCTGATGAGACAAATTCGTCACTATGATTGACGAACTCGTGTTGGAAGCCTTAATTTTTTAATGTTTGATACGAAGCCCATCCGTCCGTTATAATTTTCGTCCCAGGTAGTATGAACGGTTTGACAAGAGGCACTATATCCGCGCTATGCAGCATATCTGCGAAATTACCAGATATTTTAGTTGAATAATTAAAAAAAGAGTTCGTGTGGTTTTTTGTTACTATCAGTGGCGTAACTAGGACTTGGCTTTGTGTGTGTGTGTGTGTGGGGGGGGGGGGGGGATAGATCTGCTTGACGAGCAAAATTTTAGTCAGTTTCCAGACAGACTACTATCTACCACTCCCGTTGAAGAAACTAATTCACTCCCATCCAATGAAAGCATAGGGTAAAACACCCCAAGTTTCCAATCTTTACCAGATTGCTGTTATACGATTTCTTCTTTTTTTTCGGCTTCTGGGGGGGGGGGGGGGGTTCTATCCCCCTCATCCTCCCCATAGTTACGCCACTGGTTACTATTATTTATGGTATAGAATATGGAAATTAAAAAATACTCCGGTTTTAAGTTGCCTTTTCCCTTGAATGCACCTTTACCATAAAACACGTTTTACTCTCTCTCTCTCTATCTCTCTCTCTCTCTCTCTCTCTCTCTCTCTCACACACACACACACACACACACACACACACACACAATGCACCCAAACACCCAAATGTGTTCCACCCTGTTTTTCGGTACACGACCTCTGGTTATATTTTCTTTTACTAATATGAGTTTCGTTAATGTCAACGATCTTCCCCGCTCCTCCGATAGGCTCACTACTATTCGTTACAATAACGTAACATATTTCCCTACAAAACCCATAATATTCGCATACGTGTTCAATGCGCGTCCAGTTTCTGAGGCAGCAATTTCTAACTAACAGTTCCTTACCCAACAGGAAATAAATATAATATGTGGTGCTATTGCAAAACTGGTTATGAACGCCGTTCTTTTCTTGCAGTCAGCCATGGTGGCCGAGCGCTCTGCGGTACGCTAGTCACGTTCTGCACGGCCACTACGGTCGGGGGTTCGAATCCTCCCTCGGGCATGGATATTTGTGCCGTCCTTAGTATAGCTAGTTCATAAGTAGTTTGTAAGTTTAGGGACTGGTGATCCCGTAGCTAAGTCCCATGAGCTCTACAAACATTTGATTTTCTTTTCTTAAAATTACCGCAAAATAATAGGAACGGGAAGTTTTTGTCAGCACTTTTATGGATAATTTTCACACAACGATCACTATGACAGTCAATACATGTCATAAACTAATCGTCTGGTAATAATTTAAAAACACGGCAAAACTCTATACATTTCTCCGTAGTGGACAGTTTCGGAATCAGTTCCATCCAAGTCAGTGACGACTCCACACTTTCTTCCGTACTTCCACTAGCCATAACGTTCAACACGAAACAACCGAATGTCACTATTCAAACGGCTCGCAAATAAAATCCACTATAGTACTACGACATTAACTTGTTCCATACCTATGGTTTCGAAACGTATCGATTCGATATATATCGTTTGGAGGTCGAAGCTTCGCTATAGCCACGCTATGCAGCGTATCTGCAAAATTACAAGATATTTCAGTTAAGTAATTAAAAAAAAGAGTTCATGTTGTTTTTCGTTACTATTATTTATGGTATAGAAGATGGAAATTAAAAAAATACTCTGGTTTTAAGTTTCGAAGTGATAGAAGAGTTCTCAACTTTTCACTCTCGTTCTGCACAAGAACCAACTGTAGTGAATCGTTGTTGGACGGGGAGTTAACATTACCAATAAAAGTGTTTTACCGGCAACATAATAAAGAACTTGGTAACGGCCTAAAAAGAACAACAGTTATGGGACGTTATGGCTTCTCATTAAAAATAAATCAACGAATGAATCACGAATCCGTCATTTGTCATCACACACCATTTGTAATTGCATAGAAAAATAGTTTTTTTTTCAGTTCAAACACGACTTGGCTCATCTGTAGGTCTGTCTATTCTAATGTGAGTCGCATCGATTGCCCTATCGCATCTGGTATCTTATTTCCCCTGAAATTGGCATCTATTTGTGTCCTTTCTTCGTCATATGGTCACTTTGTAACACTGATCCCTAAAAGCAAAGTAGGTCACTCCCTCTATGCCACGGCACAAAGAAATAATACTTATACTAGGCCTCTCTGACACGAATCTAAAACTTGCCGCTTCATGGCCCAGCAAACCACAAAAATATCAGAATTTACTGCAGTGAAAGCAATTTTCCATTTCCTTCTGCCTGATAACTATAATAGAATCCCCGAATTTTCCTGCCCGCTCCTCTGCCACATGACGCCGTACAAGAAAACAAGGGCGGATTCGTTGCGGGGGACACAGGAGCACGTGCCCCTCCCCCTCCCCCCCACCAGACGAACAATGAGAGAGAGAGAGAGAGAGAGAGAGAGAGAGAGAGAGAGAGATGGTGAAGAGGGGAGGAAGGGAAAGAATCTTAGCATTAAAATAATTAACTTTTAGTTATGGCAGCATGTAATTGTGAGTCACAACTTTATTTCTGCCTGTTTCTCACCTCCTACTTCCCAAACTTCACAGAAGCTCTCCTGCGAACCTATAAGAAAACATGTGGTGAAGACATGGCTTAGTCACAGCCTAAAGGATGTTTCCAGAATGAGGTGTGCTAGCCCTGAAAGCTTCACAGGAGGAAAGTAGGAGGCGAGGTTCTGGCAGAAGTACAGTTTCGTTGACGGACCGTGAAGCATTTCAGGATAGCTCAGATGGTAGAGCTCTTGTCAGCGAAAGGCAAAGGTCCCAGGTTCGAATCCCGTTTCTGGTCCACAATTTTAATCTGCCAGGAAGTTTCAAGTGTAATTTTGATGATCCCGAAGGCTTTCTTGAAAACTTATCTCGTTTCGCACAGCAACTTTAAACATAATGAAGAAGAAATTGATTCACTACAATGCAAACACAGAAAATCTGATTTTATGTTTTTAGGCAATATCATACTTAGCTCGACATACTCGTATTTACTGGCTGTTTGTTTCTGACCCTTAATTGGGCGACCTTTTATACGCTGGTTTTTCCAGTTTCTCCATTGGTTGATAATGACACAGGTACTCCGGTTACTGTACTGTTCATCCACGGTAAGTTAATTCGTGCGCTGGCTGTTGGCAGCGGCACTAGGCGTGTATTATGATGCCGGGAGGGAGGGGGGGCAGCATTAGCGAGAAGAAGGCAGCGTCGCAGTGTTGGAAGCGTTACCCGTAACAATATGTGCAGTAATATTTCGCGTTTAGGGACAGCGTTGGCAGCAATCCGAAATAAATGAATGTCCTTCAAGTAGTGCAGATGTTTTGTACTGCGGGCATCAGCAGGTAAAATCGTCTTCACTTGTCAAATTAATATACTTCCATGTAATTACCAATGAACTACTAGTTTCGACGCACTATGTCGTCATTCTCAAGTTCGTATGTTTAGAACAATATATTACAATGATTCAACAACATTAAACAGTGAAAAGTTTAATAATTTATCGAACCATGTGCGTCGCACGGGAATGGCCGTGTGATCTGGGGCGCAACGTCGTTGAGCACGCGGCCACTTCCACTAGAGGTTCGAGTTCTCCCTCGGGCATGTGTGTGTGTGTGTGTGTGTATTGTCCTTAGAATAAGTTAAAGTAGATTGTAACACTAGGGACCGATTACCTTAGCAGTTTGGTCCCTTCGGAATACAAACATTGGAACTTTCTTTTTTTATATAAACAATATGTCCTACATTTTTGTAGAGTCACCATTAAGTCATTTGGCTCATTTAATATGTAAAAAAACGTTTTTGACCATATTGTACAATTGTTTGAATTTTCAAGTGGTCAGTCTTATAGTCCAATTATTCCAAAGTAGTAAATATGTAGAGAAACCTATGCCAATTTCGCATGACCTTCTCTATTTAGGGATTCGCATATACCCACCTGGAGAAGCTCAGAATGAGTTACATATTGAAAAAATTCAGAGCCTGAATGCCCAATGTTCAGTTGTTGGCAAGTGTTTCATCCTTTATCATGAAGACTGAACCAAGTGTGCCCACAGCCGATTTTTTTGATTTTGTGATAAACAGAAAATTTACACTGTTTGATGCGAAGGAATATATATATAGCGTCTTATAATTTGTTGTTACATGATTTGTCAGCAACAACTTACAGTTGACGTTGCTGTAATATGAGATCACCCAACAAATTATTGTAGGCTGCAGACAGGGTCCATATAACACTATAGCCAACTGCAGCAGCTGCTACATCATCAGACCTGACTGTTCCACAGTCAGCCAAAGCCAACTGAATTACAGGTCTGGACTGTATGGCCATCATGCAGTGACGCCTGTCAGGTGTTTCGGGCGAAATCAGGTACCTATGAGCCACAGCGAAGGCACTGAGGGCTGGTGTGCCAGCCAATCTGGATATTACGTTTTTTTGGGCAGTTCCCACATTGTATTACACTGAAGAGCCGAAGAAACTGGTACATCTGTCTAAAATCGTGTAGTACGACCCCCCCCCCCCCCGAGCACGCAAAAGTACCGCAACACGACATGGCATGGACTTGACTAATGTCTGAAGTAGTGCTGGAGGGAACTGACACCATGCATCCTACAGGGTTGTCCATGAAACCGTAAGCGTACGAGGGGAAGAGATCTCTTCGGAACAGTACATTGAAAGCCATCCCCATGCTCAATAATGTTCATGTCTGGGGAATTTCTCAATTCCGTAGAATGTAGAATGTACATGAATGGATGCATGTGATCAGCGAGCCGTCGGGGGTTCGAATGCCCCCTCGGCCATGGATGTTTGTGCTATCGTTAGTATAAGGAAGTTCATAAGTAGTTTGTAAGTTTAGGGACTGATGACCCCGCAGTTAAGTCCATTAGGCTTGACAAACATTTGAACAATCTGATCAACGAGGATGTGTACATACGTGACACCTGTCGGAGTCGTATATAGAAGTATGGGTCTAATACCAATTCAACTGCACACGCCCCATACCATTATGAACATTTTCTTGCTGGCATGTAGGGTCCATGGATTCATAAGGTTATTTCCATATTTATACACGTCCGCCCGCTCGATACAATTAGAAACGAGACTTGGCAGCCCAGACAACGTGTTTTCAAGCATCAACAGTTCAATATCGGTGTTGACAGGCCTAGACGAAGAGTAAAGCTTTGTCTTGTGCAGTCATCTAGTTTACACGAGTGGGACTTTGACCCAGAAACCCCATATCGATGATAATCCGTTGCATAGTTCGCATACTGACACTTGTAGATGGCACGGCATTGAAATCCGAAACAATTCGCGGAAGGGTTACACTTCTGTCAAGCTGAACGAGTTTCTTAGGTCGTCGTTGTCGCATTCTTGCAGGATCTTCTTCCGGTCTCAGTGATGTCGGAGAGTCGATGTTTCACTGAATTTCCGAAATCCATTGTGCGCTCGTGAAATGGCTGTACAGGAGAATCCACACTTCATCGCAACCTCGGAGACGTTGTGTCCCATCTCTCACGCACCCCCTGTAACACCACGTTCAAACTGTCTTAAATTGTGATAACCTACCATCGTAGCAGCAGCAACCGATCTGACGGCTGCGTCAGACATCTATTCTCTTATAAAGCCGTTGCCGACCGCAGCTCTATCCTGTGAGCACACGCCATGCCTCTACCAGTTCCTTCGGCTCTTCAGTGCACCGGTAGCTAAATACTAGTTTGAACCCATACTCTTCCTCAGATACACACAGTGCAAACACTTAGAAAAGTTATCAGAAGATGAGATCTACACTCTACACAGAAAGGTAGAGTACACAGATTCCTCCCCAGATGATAGGGTATCGGTCATCAAATGCCACTAACACTACAAAAATGTGTATGTCAACATCACCAATCACATAGTTATGGGAAGATTAAAATAAAGATAGTTATTTCTCTTATCACTTTCACAGAACTTATAAAAATATCTAACCAACTATATGTCCTAACTGGCAATCTTCAAAATGTTCAAATGTTTGTAAATCTATGAGACTTAACTTCTTTAGTTATTAGTCCTTAGGCCTACAAACTACTTCAACTGAATTAACTTGAGAACAACACGCACACCCATGCGCGAGGGAAGACTTCAACCCCCGACGGCGAGCAACTGCGCACCTCGCAGCCAGGTGCCTTAGAACTCTCGGCCACTACACCGCGGCTGGTAATCTTCAAAGAAACCTTTAATTAATAAACATTCTGTGACTTACTTCACAGTAATTTGTAATTCAGAGTGACTCTTTAGAGTTTGATGCATAAAACAAACTGTCATGACATCCTATGCTTCTGTTTTAACGTGTCAGGTAGTTGCACAACAGCACATCCTTCTCTTTTGCAAGCATGGTTCTGTCTGGAAATTCTATAAATCTTCTTTATTGTGATGCCACAGACGCAATATAACTAGTGAATATGAATTACAAGCATTTTGATTATCAAATACGCCAAGAGAAACTGAAGAATCATAAGTATTTTGATAGTTGGATTCTATCCGCACATTTTAACAAATGAGAGAGGAATGTGCATGTGCACTCATGAACTCATCACCCCGTTCCTCTAACCTCCCACCACACTACACACACACAAACGCAACAGATAATTGATTTTTTGGACATAGTAGTTTTTGGCCTGTTATGTTAATTTCCAATTTTGGCATTTTGATGTTCATTTCATTATTGTTCACAGCATAGTGTTGCATTTAGTAACCAAAACCTACAGAGTATTCGAGAGTGGTGGAGAAATGTCTGAGTATGGTAACAGTTAAAATTCAGTTATTAAAACTAATAAAGTAGCAAGTTTGTTCAGAATACGAAATAACCCATGTGTTGTTGTTGTTGTGGTCTTCAGTCCGGAGACTGGTTTGATGCAGCTCTCCACAATACCCTATCCTGAGCAAGTCTTTTCATCTCCACATAAGAACGGCAACCCTACATCCGTCTGAATCTGCTTACTGTATCCATATCTTGGTCTTCCTCTGCGGTTTTTACCTCCACACACTTCCCTATAATGCTAAATTCATAATTCCTTGACGTCTAAGAATGTGTCCTACCAATCTATCCCTTCTTTTAGTCAAGGTATGCCAGAAATTTCTTTTCTCCCCAATTCTGTTCAGTACCTCCTTGTTAGTTACGCAATCCACCCACCTAATCTTCAGCATTCTTCTGTAGCACCACATTTCAAAAGCCTCAATCCTCTTCCTGTCCACACTGTTTATCGTCCATGTTTCACTCCCATATAAGGCAACACTCCATACAAATGCCTTCAGAAAGGACTTCCTTAGGCTTAAATCAATATTCGATGTTAACAAATTTCTCTTTTTCAAGAACGCTTTTCTACCCATTGCCATTCTTCATTTTATATCCTCTGTACTGCGACCATCATTTGTTATTTTACTGCCCAAGTAACAAAACTCATCTACCTCCTTTATTGCTTCATTACCTAATCTAATTGCATCACCTGATTTTATAAGACTGCACTCCATTACCCCTGTTTTGCTCTTGTTAATGTTCATCTTATATGCACCTTTCAGCACACTGTCCATTCCGTTCAATTGCTCTTCCAGGTCCTTTGCTGTCTCTGACAGAATTACTATGTCATCGGCAAAACGCAATGTTTTTAATTCTTCACCCTGAACTTTAATTCCTTCTACAAATTTCTCCTTGCTTACCTTTATAGCTTGCTCCAAGTAAAAATTGAATAACATTGGAGAAAGGCTACCACCCTGTCTTACTCCCTTTCCAACCACCGCATCCCTTTCATGCCCTTCAACTCTGACAAGTTTGTTCAGAATACGAAATGTACCTATATTACTTTCAGTAGACACGTAAATTAGTTATGTCCCGGATAGCAATTCTGTCTCTCAGTTTAAGAGTTTGATTATAAACATGTTGAAAAACAGGAATGCTGATGCCATTAACTTGCTTTCAGCTTGCGTCATCAGTGCTTGGGAGTTACATATTGTGTTATTTCTTCAGTTTAACAGCTTTATATCACCATTCTTTTTCCCTTCCTATTACGCGTTCCAAGAATTAATTCCTACCCTACATAATTAGTGATTATGCCAGTCCTGGTCCAGTCATTCTTGTATCAACAGTTGATAAGTAGACGCACTTCTCGTTAAACACCGATAATTTTTTATTTTTCTTACATTCAATTTATTTCTAAACGCTTTTCTCAGAAAAATTCTTCCTGAAAAGTACAGATATTTTAATGAAATCTTTTGTTGCAGGACAACAAAATGGAAAACAACCTTACCACAATGAAGTGTATGACACTGCTGTTGCTACTAATGTTTTCGTGTAAGTATATTTCTATTTTTATTTTACCCTTCCCACTAAAGTAATAAAACAACTATCAAGACTGAAGTCTTGGACAGTTTCCGGTAAACCTCTGAGAAAATGCCACATTATTCGTGTCTTTGTTACTCCTACTTCGTTTAGTCATTTAAATTATGAAGGCATGAAATAATTGGGTTAAAATGCATTTTATGTGTCAGTACTTTCTTCCTGACTTGTTGATATTGACAGCGGCGCAATGAATGAGGGAAGTGAAAGCGAACGATCAACAATTGTCTTCAGACACCCTATAAGAATACATCTTTACATTGTATGCTTTGTAAACATACTGGCGTTTTTACGAATGTTCTGCGAATAGCATATTGCAATATCGTGACACATTCGTAGAAAATACCGCTGTTGTTGTCATAATTATATTTCATGTTCCGTGTTCAATTGATTGTAAACCTATTGGACCACACTGCCATGGTCATCAGTCCATAGACTAACAAACCGCTTAAACTAACTTACTATAAGGACAACACAGAACCCATTTCCAAGGGAGGACTAGAACCTACGGCGGCAGCGTCCACCAAGTCCGTAGCATGACGCCTTACCCCAAGCGGCTATTTCCGTGCGGCTGTTTTCCTGTTCGGTAGTAGCACTAAAAGTGGGGCTTTGTGATCGTCTTTTGACAGCTCGAAATTTAAATGAAAATAACTGCTTAACCATACATCTCACACGAAAATTGAATAACCGAATTTGTAGAAAAGAAAATTCTGTACATCTTTGCTCTCTTATGATTTTTTTTTTTCATATATCTTATCATTTCAGGGATATCTGCAAGAATAACAGCGATTTTGGGGTGCCTGTCTGTCTGTCCATAACGTGTTCCCTCTTTTTCAGTCGAACCGTTCAACCAATCAGCACCAAATTTTGCGGACATACTTTATCAAAGATTCGCAGAGTTGCTGAAAGGATTTTAGCTGCAAGATTAAGAATATTCCACACATCAATAAAACACAGATGCAGTCATGATGGCATGCTGTGTTCTGCACAATTTCTTGCGCATAATTGTGCTCCTGCTTACGTTACACCAGAAGATCTGGAAGAAACACTTTTCCAGGATACAAGTCGGCTAGTGCGACTGCAGACAGGCCACAACAGAAACTTTCATAGGAGCCTAAGTGCACTCGAGACAATTTGTAGCATATTTCACAGCTAAAAACACCGCAGACTGATTAAAGTACTGGGAATATCTTTGAAATGGCGAGAACCCTTGTAATGTGGTGTATTTGACATATTGATGTACATTTTTACTGAAATTGTGTAGCTTACATGTATGCAAATACGCAACATTGATTGAAACGAGTATATTTATAAAGTCTACATCACTGTTTCACTTGCCGTAAGTTCTGATGAATCAATGCTTGATACTGATGGCTGAGGAAGTTTCTGGCCATGCAGGAAGACAGCAGTTGAAAATACCATAATGCGGGTATGTGTATCTTCCCTGCCTGCCCCTGAACGAGCTGCCTGATGCACTTTTTTCATTTCCCTCCTGTAGGAGCTACGCATAATTTTTTCTTTCTTTCTTTTACAACCATTTCTCTATTTGCATTTGGCTCGACTTCATTCAGTTTTGCTATTAATGCGTCTTATGCTACACGTTTTTTTTATTTCTGTCAGAATAATCCCTGCTTTTAATCTTCCATATGGCTGGAAACAACTTGTAAAGTTAAATGAATTCCGGTAAAAAATCTCTTGAGTATATTCAAGAATCGTCACTCTCTTCTGAAACATCACTCTTATTGCTACGTTAGCCTCCTCACAGTCACAACAAAACTACACTGTGCGCTGGCTACAGCAACAATTGACTGTGTAATTCGTCTGAGATATCGTTAACACACTCCGACTTGTCTGAATGCCATCTGTGTGTTTTCAAACCGTGCCAGCCTTTGCGCAGAGCGGACACCGACCAGTAGTGAAGACCAAATCATCCGTCGATGACTAATTTACTTGCTCCGACATGTCTGCGCAAACAAGGTCTGTACAGACAAGTCTGCGTACATGTCGGAGCGTGTAAAAGGGCCCTAAGGAGCGTGTAAATTACTCATCGTCGGATGACTTGGTCTGCGTTACTGGTCAGTGTCCGGTCTGTGTGGCACGGTTTGAAAATCACGCAGACGGCACTCAGAAAAGTCGGATCATCTCAGTCAAACGCGAACGTTGCTCTGCGCATTCGAGCGTCCGGCTGCGCTGTGCACTTTTGCCAGTTTTGTCAATCAACAGCGACCGTTAGCGATAGTGTTCGGCAGACAACTAAATAGATTGCATCCGTTTCTCCGAGTGGGTCGATCTCCCAGCCCAGTAGACGGAGTCAGGGATCATCGTATTTTGGCCCGACTGTAGTTGTTAACATAAGGAAAAACTCTCCTAAATGTCAGTCGAAATTCAAGGATGAGTCCATTACCACCATTACCTTAAAATATCATTAGTCATTACAGCGTAAAAACAGAAATAATAAAATAACAAAATCAATGAACTATTAGCTGTCTCGAAATAGATGACAGGGAACAGGTGTTGGTCACTAATGTGTTTCATTCGATCTTCCGCTGGCTGTGGTTGAGGATCCCTTGTTTCTGGGGACAAGCCCACGAAGAAGAAGACAAGAGGGACAAAAATCCATACACACAACAAGAAACGAAGTGACACACACTTGAAACTTCAAATCCTCAATTGTCCTGTCTTGCAGTGTCTGAGGCTAAACTAAACCCGCAAATTGTTCTTTCAGTTAAAGTTTAAAAATCGAAAATAAATATTTAAATGAAATATGTAAATTAGTGTAAGAAGGAAACATTAACACTATACATCGAAAAACGCTGCATACGTAACAATTTCGTGGCAACAATGATTACAGTGAATAAAATTTAGACAAGAATAAAAACTTTGAAGGATTGTTCAAAATATAAGGTGACACAAAACCTAAGAAGTATTGCGTAACTATTGCATCTTGAACAACCCTTCAAACTTTAGATTCTTATCTAATTTTATTCATTATAGTCAAGGTTGTCATGAAATTGTTACATAGGCCTATGCACTGTTTCCTGTTAATGTTTCCTTCTTGAAATACTACTAATTAAAAAAATTAATTAAATATGTATTTTAATTATAACAGCTCCATCAAATGTGATAATTATTTTATCTGCATGTAACATGTCTTCCGGGTTGTTGGCAACGTGTGTTCCTTGACTAAGCTTCAGTAAATGTCTGATCATGGCCCAAGAAGCCGAAAAGCGATTCACATAATAATCAAACCTGTAGAACAAACTCAAAATTGTGTGTCTTTTTATAATTTTCATAAACAAACTGAACTTTCACAATAAATTATCATTCATTTCTGTCGTTCATCTATTAGAGACTGATTTATTGTTGGCATTATTGGATTTGTGTTGAGTGCTAGTAAACAAATATGTGACCAGTATGTGGTAAACAGTGCCGGACCTACGACTTTTCCTCCTTTCGTCCTCGCTTGTCGTAGGGTAAATTAGTGTTCCATATTTTTCTGTTTTCCAAGGTGTCAGTACCTACCTGCATTTGATTGTGAGTGAAGGTGTGTTGGACTCATAGGATAGATTGTTGAGATCATGGGCATAACTGTAGACTGGGATACCACCCATCTGCTTTGACCCCTGTCATCAAGATGTCAGAAAACCAGTATATAGGATATCTTAATAGTTATTATTGTAGATAAAAATAATCAGTAGTTATTATAGATAACAGAAGGTACCATTGATCACAGGTCTTAGGCCAAAAATTCGCGCCTTCGGAGCTCACATACGGGGGGGGGGGGGGGGGGGGGGGGAATTGAACACAAAATATTAATGTTCTGTTTGTAAACAAATTATCGTTTTTAGCTCAATCACCGTCTACAAACACACACGCACCTCAAAACTACTGTGCTGCGATGACGTCACGGGTCAAAGCTGAGGGTGGTATCCCCATTCACAGTTGAGCCCCTGCATCTTTGTAAACAAAATTGGAGTTAACTCTACGACCCACTAGCTTCGCTTTTTGTCCACATGTTGGTAGCGAAAGGCAGCAAATTTGGAGTGCCGGAGCCAATGAAATAAATTTTGTTTCATAAACAATACTGCTTTTCTCATGCAAGGGTTTTAGCCAAAATGCATTCGTTGAAAATAAGTTTTTTATGAGTGACAGGCCTACTGTAAATCTGTTGTTACATGAATATTTTTATAGCAGAATAGTGACACATTTGTAAAAAGTGGTTCAGTATGTGTCTGTGTGTGTGTGTGTGTGTGTGTGTGTGTGTGTGTGTGTGTGGACTGTGCAGTCAAATCTACTTAAAGGAGGGAAAACAGCATAACTGAAGACCATGATACCAACCTGTTAGCTTTGACCCATGACATCTTCAACACATCGGAAAATCCATATACAGCATAAAATTTTAATACTTATATGTTGTATATAATAAATAACCCATGTTATCCTCGTAAATTACAGATTGTAACATCTATCAGGTCTCTGCACAAAAATTTGCACTTTGGCATTCACTTATGAATAAAAAAACCTCCCTGTTAGCCAATACCCCACTATCAGGGGTAAATCTTAACTTGTAAACTAACTATTGTCTTTTAATCAGCCGCCACATAATTACTCACGCCACCTACAAACACACAAGTACACGACAACTCACCTATGCCATGGGTCAAAGCCGATGGGTGGCATCCCTGTCTTCACATGATCCAAAAAAGCTGTCACATCCATGCAGTGACCAGTTTTCGATGTACTTTTCTCAAGATCTTCCGTAGACTGTTGAGCAACAAAAGTTTGTTTCAATAATAACAAGTACTGTACACAAAGCATGGAGGTCATTGGCCAAGAGTAATTGGATATATACTGGCAACACTAGATTCGGTGCTTAGTGGCTTCATGTAACAAGCTGTAACCTGATAAAGTCATGGTGTAATGTCAACTCTTCGGGACTAAAATACATCCGACAGGCCTCAAGAGGTCCACTGGGTACTGACTGTCCACCATGTCATCCTCTGCCAGAAGGCGTCAGCGGATGCAGTATGAAGGGGGACATGGTCTACACCTCGCACTTCCAGCTGTTAAGTCAGTTTTTGTGATGAGCTGTTATCTCTCAATCTCAGTTGTCCTCCCAATGATTGAGTGAACCCCACTTGCCAACAGCACTTTGCATACCCCGATGGTAACCCATCCAAGTGCTATCCAACTCACCGCAAAGACGTGGCAATGAGCTGCGACAGGCCCTTCCAAAAGACACGCACATACAACACTTTCAGCTATCGGTCATGGCCTTCTTCAGAAAATAGAACACTCACGCAATCACACAGGCAGACAACACAGTCATACAACCATCACCTCCGGCTGCCGCAATTCAGATTCAAAAATATTGTTAGTTTTAAAATAGGCTACTATTCCTACTGAAAGGAAAAGAAACCGGTAAAATAACAGCAGCAAAGCTAAGCAGTTAACAATGCAAGAAATACAATAAGTAACTTTTAATTTTGGATTCTCCTTTAATTGTTCAGACACTTTTGTGTCTATATCATTCATTTTTCTGCTCATTATATGTGTTAATTATAATTTAGACATTGTAGTTCGAAATAGTTAACACAAAAGGCACAATTTTCTACCACACATGAAGAGGCGTTGTTTATATAATAAGTCTTATTTTTTCATGTTGTTTAGGTGGTGTGTTTGGGAGAAATATACCAAGCAATCTCCTGGATTGCTACACAAACCAAACATTAATGGAACGAGACAATCGCCTGCCAGCAACACTTACAACATTGATAGATATAATTCGTAAACTTGAGCTACTGTATAGCTCTGACATGCGAGTCTTGAGTACTGCTCTTATTAACACGTAAGTCTGATTTTAAAATATTGGTATTTATTTGTTGAAATTATTTTATGTAGTGAAATGCAGAGCTGAAAGCAATTATGTGGAAGGATGGACAGTGTCAAACATTTTTGTTTGGTTCATGTTAGAACTAAAAGAGATACAGAAAGGAGAGTCTATCATATACTGAGTGAGGTATAACTCAAGGATTGATATACAAAGAGATTAAAAATACATTGGAACTTAAAGTTTTCAATTTTATAGAATCTGTATGCAATATGAAGGAAAGACTACCTGCAAAAGTGCCAAAGGAAAAGAAAAGTCACACAATGTATAATATAAACACTGGCCATTGATATACAAAATAATTAGCAGATAATAATTATTTACCTCCCAGATTCATGTTATGAAATATTCTTATTAATACATTGATAAAATAGTTTAAATAACCAGTACCCTAATAATCAGTTCTACATTTGAATGCATATGTCCTAAAGGCTCATTCATACTCCTCATAATAGGGTTAATGCTACATTTTCTACTGTGCTGCCACCAATATGCAAACATATTTGTATTTAATGTTATTTCTATCCAGATAATCCCTTTTACTGTAACCGGTAACTACATTTTCCTTTCTGAATGTTTTCATCATCACCACATCTGAAATTTTTGCCATCCATATTTACCTCTAAATTTACATCTACATCTAAATAAATAATGTCCAGAACACACACAATGTGTGGTAGAGGGTACCTCATACGAGTACTACACATTTCCTTTCCTGCCTCACTCACAAATAGAGTGAGGGAAAACTACCTCTGAGTATCTCCTAATTTCTCTTACAATTTTATCATTATTACAACTATACTGACAACCTAGTGTATGAGTGCATATGTCTTGGGGGCATTATCATTATTTGGTGTACTTGGACCATATTTGGATATGCTTCAGAATTACATGGTACTAGGACTTATAATGTGCTGAAAAATTTCAAGAAATTTACTTTCAACACAGTGGCACTCCACCACATAATGCAACTGCCATGCATGATTATTTAAAAGAATCTTTCCAAAGAAAAGAGATTGGTCAAAGATGGATGAATGAATTGGGGGGGGGGGGGGGGTATTGGGTGCTCGACATCTAGGTCTTCAGTGCCTGAACACAAAAAAGGGGGGTAAGAAACAAGGTCTGTGAACAATAAAGAAACCGATAGCAAAATAAAGGAGAACAATCCAGCAAGTAACATGTGCAGCTGAAGTAAAACACAATAGGCGAATGTTAGAGATGAAGATGAGAAGAGTACCACATTGAAATAGTTGGTGAATGAGTTAAAACAACTAGGCAGATGGATTGGTCAATGGACAGATACTGACTTGCCTCTATGCATGATGCAACAAATTATCCACAGAAAAATATATACATTATTAAAATTTTATGACATGCTAAGGTTCCTTTTAGAAAGTTTTGTTGTGTTGTACTGAGGACAGACACCTTGTGTAGATCTCCAAGATGCTGCCATTTGCATCTTGTCTGTCATGATAATGTCAATGGCAGCAACATTCTCTGGTGCTCCAACATAATTTGAGGGAAAGATTGATTACTGATGTGATATCAAATGCAAATTTGCAGCTTGATTTATTGCTACCAAAGGGATATTACCATTGCTAGTGAGGCAAATGAGCAGTATTGTTCTTGACTTCTTTTCTGTGATGGTTTTTTGTAGTTTCCACAGTTCCAACATGTAAAAAATAAGTATCACAACACTCTCCGCTATTAGTGCAAGTATGATGGTTATTGATATGGTGGCTCTTCTTTTCAGACATGTCCAAAAGAACAGACAGCATTAGTTGAAAGTAATGGACATAAATTTATGAAATCACTTTATTGAAACATTTCTGCAATTTCATGGCATTGAAATAAATTACACAACAAAGTCAAAAATTTGTGCTGGACCAGGATTTGAACATGTATTTCCTGCTTCAGGCCAGCGGTCGTCTTATCCAATTTGGCTATCCAAGCATGCTTCCCGTCCAACCCAAATTCTCAACTTATACTTGAGGTCAGCTATGCAGGCACAGTTCCCTTCTAACCCATATTCTCAACTTATAGCACACTACGATTGTTGCCCATTGGTTCCTCTTGCTCATATCTTATACTGTATTACCACAAGGGACTGAGCATATGAATGTGTTCACATTGAAATTGTCATTGCCTGTTGTGGGCATATTTACAATTATTGATATGGTGTCTGTTCTTTCCAGACATTGGGTTGGAAGGAAAATGTACCTGGATAGCTTAATTGGATAAGGTGCCCACTGGCCCAAAGCAGGAAATCCATTTCAAATCCCAGTCCAGCACAAATCTTCAACTTTGTCATTAATTTATTTCAATGCCCCAAAATCTTTCAATATTCCAATTTTGCAAGTATGATGGCCTTCTTTATGCAATTTCTGTGCAGCTGCATAAGGTTCAAAGTAATTTCCAGAGATGTGATTGGTAATTAGTCAGTAATATGTATGCACAGTTGTAGAAGGGGGTATGGTGTGTAAAAATAATTCACTGCAGCTTCAGGTTTGTGATAGGCTTGGTTACTCAACTGTGCAGGATAAAATGGCTGTTCTGATATTGTCTCCTGCCAACTGTCAGGTGTGTGCAGTTATCTCATTTGTGCATGCTTAGCAGCAATCTCTAGCAGAGATCCATTGTCAATTGTGTCATGGGTATGGACATGCTACTTTGACAGTATAGCCAGATGCTTATGCATGACAGTGCAAAACCCCATGCAGTCAACGACACACTAAATGTGTTGAATCATTTAAGATGGGAAATCTTTTACCATCCACTCTACAGCCTCAAACGTCTCCCAAATGGCTTTTAGCTCTACCATCTCAAAGTTTTTGTAGCCGGAAACCGTTTACACAATGATACTGAGGTGCAGACTGAAGTGACTGTGTGGTTCTAGGTATGGGGGCAGACACTTTTGATATGACCACTGATGGCCTTAACAATGGTGGTTGACTGATTAGCAGTGCATCTACTTAAATAGCCCAACAAATATTTCTTACTTATTGTTATTTTTGGCTTCTTTTTCAGTCATCAGAATTTACGTTCTGGATGAACCCCATACATGCGTTTGGTACCATGTTTCGATATCTTATTTTACATATGCTCTCTTTCATTTGCCTCATTTGCACTTTAATAGTAGGGTTACTTCTCATGTCTCTATAACCAAAGCAATTGAATACCATTAAGATACTATCAGAAAGATCACAATTTATTTCAGGAAAAGCTTTTATGTGACTGGGTTGGTAATCCATCTCAAATAGCCATTCTGTTTATGGAAGACTGAGGTTTTAAAATAAAATAAAATATTTGCTAAGTTGTGAAGTGTTTTCACTTGTAAAGAAATACTATAGTTTGCAGTCATTTGTATTACAGTATTAGCTGGAAAATTACTGTACAGTATAAAACATATTTAATTTTTAAAGTCTAAAAATGCAAAGGTAACTGTGTGTGTGTGTGTGTGTGTGTGTGTGTGTGTGTGTGTGTGTGTGAAGGGGGGACTTCATTTCTTTATTTTCTGATGACCTCATACATAGAAATTGTAATCTAATGTTCCACAGGTTCAGAGTTGATGGAATTACATTTAATCCAAATATACAAGCTTCAGATGGTGTTTCTCCATATGGAATTCAAGGCTTTCAGAAGGAAAAACATGCATTACTTATGCATTCATTTTTTCCACAAAATACAGAGGAAATTGATGTAACTATACTTACACCATTTGAAAAGGTAAATAAATTTAGATCAGTTAAAAGCATTTTTTCCCATTTACAAATAATTTTTTTATAAATTGTTGCATACATTACTCTACAATGACAAACTAACTGGCCACTACTTCTCTACACATCTTAGTACTTTCTTCTAAACACCGCACTGGGACCTGAGAATGAGGGGGGGGGGGGTGCTTTTAGTCGTGAGTACGGGGTGAGACAAAAGGGAAAATGCCCTAGGGCGTAAGAAGTCGAAGGATAGTGGTCTGGGATTGTCATACTGCTTAACAAGGATGTTACACGTGTTAGGAGGATAGATGCTAGGTGTCAGAGGGTGGTGTGTGAAGGACATTAGTTACTGTAATCATGAATTTGTAATACGTATGTAATTTTCTAAAATTGTAACATAGATCACCTCTGAATTCAAGCTAAGAATAATACATTAAGAAGCTGACAGGTTATCTTTGCTCTAACATTTTTGGAATCAGTAATGTACTTGAAAATAGGCTGATAACTCAAATCTAAGCCACACAGTATGAACAAAAAATTTGTCATAAATGGCTAAAAAGTGTTTATTTTGTTAATACAACAGATTGTGCCATTTTTAGGCCTGGCACAGCAACGCATATAGGCATTTGAAGCTAGGATGCTTCTGGATGAAAAAAGTTGACACTTCAGATGCTTTTGAAAATGTGAGCAGTATTTTTTAGGGGTTGAAAGTAGAATCTGTTTAGGAGATTTGACTCTGAATAAGAATTATGATGTATGAGAGCTATAACCAGGCGAAATTGTCATTGCAGCTGTTTAATAATTCAGCACAGAAGCAGATTAAAATTTCTCACATTTGCCTTTTGTGTGGCCAAGGGAGCATTTGAATTTAGATGTTGTTGCTTTTTTGTATGTTTCATGTGGAGTGAGTTTTACATGTGAGCTTTCATGAATTGGAGCTTAACCTCCCCATTACTGCAGGTTTTGAGTAATTTATTTCCCTGACAAATGCTAGAAAACCAATTTTTGTTTCTATCATGAAGAGAAAACCTTTACTTATACAGAATGGGACTGATATTAACTACTGTCAAATGTTTTGATCATCAATACAGTGAGTTACACTTCCTGGGGATACGTACTGACCAATATACCTGTGTTTCTTTATGAACACAACAATAATCAAAATAGCACTTTTATTTTCATACTGTTGTTAAATAGTGCATGCTATGAAGTTATTTGTTTCTTAAGTTATTTCAGGAGTACAAAGTAGATAACTCTACAGCTCAGAATGGAACATTGACAACTCAGGCTCATAGTTTAACAAGATAAAAGCACATTTACAAGATGTCAATTGATACCTTGCAAAAGTTCGGGCTGTATTTTTGATAGTATGCAATTGTAAACTTCTGATTATACAGCTTTTTAAAAGGAAGCAGTTGTTTGTTACTTACTCCACAGTAGACTTTATCACCACTTACTTGTCCATTTTTACATCTGTGCCATATTGTACCAGTGAATCTGTTGACTCATTATCAACATCATTCTTACATACATAACCATACAATATTGGTAAACAATTTTCTTCTGTATCTGACACTTTTCTATCCATTAAGTTGTCTGTGGTTTCTGTAATGTTATTTAAATGTACTAATGACACCATCACATGCTTTCATTTGCCTTGCTTTCCTCTGCCAGGCACTTAAATGTTATTTGCAGAGTCTGTATATAGATGTACATTTATAAAAGTTAGTAAGTTAGCTGCATTTAATGCTGCTTACTACTTATAACTTTCATTCCTTGACATTTAACCCCTTAGTGCTTGAATTAATTTCTCTGCAAGAAAAAAATCAAAAACCATATTTTGTGTTCAGTATTGGTATGTTAAACAAAAGAAAAGTTATATGAAGGTGGTGTAATTAGATATGTGTTAAGTTTATGGTAATAGGCATTTGATAATTAAAGGCTTACAACTCATTATGGAAGGAAATTATTTATTGAACTCTCTTATAAATAAAAAGTAATTTACATATGTTTGAATTACTCTTGATCTGAACCTGATGCATTTGATTAAGGTTACTGAAATAAACAACAGTACAGTTTATTAACAGACATGTGCATTACATAAGGAGATTGAGGCCAGCAAGCACCAGCTACTTATCAGTGCACCACAGGTAGGTGGTGCATGGCTGATTTGTTGGCTGTCACCTACAGTCATGACCTCTGGTGCTGACATTGCATACTATCATCGCTTGACTTGCATGAATCTGGCATGCACAACTTGAATGTCGTGCTTTCTATCGCCCCCCCCCTCCCTCCCCAGGGGCAAGAGGTAAGGAATCCTGAACTGCACCACATAATTCAGGCAGCTGGGAAGGCTCCACCTCCATCCGGTCTTCTGTCAGCTCCACCAGCTCCTGAGCCGGAACCACCGCATACGGAACCCCTTTGTGCAGCGCAGGGGCCCCCCCACCCTGGATGACGTCCCAAGGTCCCCAGCACTGGTGATGGTGGTCGGTCTTCCATTTCCTTGCCTGAAGGCACTTCCTGAGAAAATCCTGGGCTTGTGATGGCTGTGGCGGGATTTCTCCACTACCTACAACTAGTGCAGTCCACTGTGTGGAGCAGGCTGCCAGGGTTGTGGCAGGGAGAAGTGAGCATTGGCTACAAATGGAGGAAAGACCTCCCTCTGTCAGCCAACCAACAACTGTGGAACTGAAACAGAAAGAGAACCCATTCTGGGCAGTGCCTCAAGAAGGGGTAGGGACACCACAGCTGAAGGGGAGGGGGCTGCAGGCAAGGGAGCAGGATAGCGGGCACACAGCTGGACGTGGAGGTGGGTGAGGATGTTGGGAGCTGGATGGACCTCACAGAGGCGATGGTCACACACGGAAAACCATGACCGGAACCCAGTGAGGATGGTTGCCTTAGCCTGGGCCCAGACTGCTGACTCCAGGGTAAAGTGAGAAATAGAAATAGGGGAGGATGCAGGAGAACTCTCATGCAATAGGAACAAAAGTGTCTGATGAGGGTTGCCGAGAAGAAGCTCAGCAGGCTATGTGGCCCAGTTGGGGTGGACCAGTGCAACGAAAGGAAGCAAAGGAGGGCATATTCCACAGAAAGATGCAGCTCGTACTTACACATTTGTGCCTTGAAAGTGCATGCAAATCTCTCTGTCACCACATTAGACTGCGGATGAAAAGGTGGGGCAAGGATCTGGCAGATCCAATGGGTAGAACAGATGTCTCAAATATATTCTGAAGAGAATTGGGAGCCATTATTGGTCACCAGTGTATCCACAGATGTGGAGGCCAGGTGAACAATAAAACAATAAAAGGTAAATTAGAGTATTCATGTAGGATACCACACAATAAAATTAGTTTCGGTGCGGGCAGTGGCGGGTTAGACCAAGACTGTTTTGTCTTCCCTGAAAAAATCAATGCATGTAGGACAAAATGCCAATAGCTGTACAGGAAGGGGCACGCAAATTCGACATGGAGTTTCTTCCATGGCATGGATGAATCGGCTATGGAGAGGGAGAAGAGTGAGGGGCTGCTTGTTGAGAAGCACAGGAAGAGCATTCTGCTATGAGGGGAGCTATGTCCCAATCGATGCTGGGTCAATATTGTCACATTGCAAACTGCAGGCGGTCCAGAATTTGAGGTGTGGTCATAAATAGAGCACACTTAGAACACATTTATAGCTAACACAAGTGTACACTCAGTTCAGACTGACTCTCGCTTGGAGTGCTCCACTATTTATACATAGAAAGAATTTTCTGTAACTTACAAGTACATCAAATATAATAAACATGCAGAACATTCTATAAATAGTAAATAAAAAGAAATAAATTTTCTTCTGCCCCTGGCGGGTTTTGCACTGGGGACCACAAGCACAGCGATTTGAAATACTAACCACTGCACAACATGTGCTGTTGGAAGACTCGTCGCAGTATATGTGCCGAAAGGCAAGTGTGTTAGTGTGACAGGCTTCAGTGGTCTTGATATAAAAGATCGAGAATCCAGCAGTGCAGCAAGCTTGGAACCAGTACTAGGTGGGAGCCATCTTCTGTGGATAGAAGTAGAATACCTTCAAAGATGCTAAGATGGTGGCAAATTCCAAAATAATTGAGGTTTTGGTCAGAGGCCCATCCCGGAGGACATTCGGACTAGCCTTGCTGCACTCGGCAGAGGATGACCCGGAGAGTAGGGTCGTCCACAGTGGCCTCCACTACCCACAACCACTTGCATGGCTGACTGTTTTACTGCAAAACACAAAAACTCTTCCTCATCAAAGACTAGATTGCTGCCCACTGGGAAGTGATAGTGCGCATCGGCATTGGCATGATGAGCATTAACCTCAAAATATCATAATGAAAACATGAAAGGTATAAGGCCCAGTGTTGGAGACGACGGGCCACTTTGTCAAGTAGCGCCGCCATCGAATGAAACAGAGACACAAGCATGACAGAGGTCCATATATAGAGTGAACTTAACCCGTAGAGATACACATAACATTTCTTGAGAGCAAAAACAATGGCTAGGGCCTCTGTTTCCACCAGGAATATTGGCATTGAGTGTATGTAAGCAATTTACACATAAATGCTAAAGGAATTTACACATAAATGCTAAAGGTTACTTGGACCTT
Organism: Locusta migratoria; assembly: GCA_026315105.1. Taxonomy (NCBI): domain Eukaryota; kingdom Metazoa; phylum Arthropoda; class Insecta; order Orthoptera; family Acrididae; genus Locusta; species Locusta migratoria. The sequence goes on along the minus strand of CM048745.1, from coordinate 254,036,304 downwards.
TTTGGCAAACAATGAGCAAGTACTGTCCCCACCTGTACTGGGAGGTGTCTGCCGCCACCATGAGCAGAATCAACGGAGTGTAAGAGGCTAGGCAAGGACCCCCAGAAGTGTGTCTTTAAGTGACTGAAAAGCTCGCTCACAAGAAGAAAGTATCACCTTTACACAACAACTGATGCAGGGGTTTTGTCACCATGGCCACTTGTGGGAAGAGGCAGTGATAATAGGTGACTTTACCTCGTGATTGCACGTACATGATCGGCCACCGGGTGCAGCCTCAACCATGACACCTCATAGCCCAAGTACTCAATAGAAGGTTGGAAGAAAGATGACTTTTGGAAATTGCAGCAGAGGCCTGCTGCCACCAAGACAGTAGTTGTTTACTAGTAACTACACACCTAGTGGTTGTATAACTAAATTTCTAGTAAACAGCTACTGAACTACAGTTTGTTCTGCACATTAGAATAGCAAACATGTTGTCACCAACTCTCTGGCCCATTTCGATTTTTATTTTAAAACTGCACCACGACTCATTAATGAAGATACAATTATGCTGTGATGATGCCATTATGGCTATATTACATATTACATTAACCAAAGTAACAAAAGGTATGCTGTATAATATTTTTAAACAAATTTTTATATATTGATGGTTGTAGTGCATTATTTATGTTTTATAAGGTAGCCTATTATTAAATGTGTCCTTCTGTTTCTGATTTGATATAGACTTGAAAATGGTCATTACTGACCAAAACCAGTCGTCAAAACGATGAGAAATATTGTGATCATTGACATAAATAAAGGTATTAAAAGTAATTATGAAAGGATTACTGATATAAATTTGCAATCATGCTACACCTTGTGAAAGTATTTTCATTTTCACTCAGCATATATTGGGGGAAAAATTGAAACTTACCTATGTATTTAGGTATATTTCATGAAAGAATAAGCACAACCTCAGGTACTTATTCACCATACACACACACACACACACACACACACATGCACGCACACACACACACACACACACACACACACACACACACACACACGATAAACGTAGGTCACTATACAAGTACAGTCAATGTGCAGTAGACTGTAGCATATGTTACACGCACTAGGCCCGCACATGTAGAATCTGCTTCAACTGGCACTGGTGCTCAAGAACACTTACTCTTTCAAATATAAGAACCACAACAGTATGATGCTAATTTTGGACAATTAGCATTAAGGGGTTAAACATTGTAATTTGACTGAAATTCTGTACCACTGTTAGAAGTTCACAAACATTATTATCACAAATTTCTTTATCTACTCTGCACTCTGGCAATAGGAAGCTGCAGTAGGCAGAACAAGTGAGATTCAGCTGGTATGCATGCATGTTTAAAAGCTGTTTGTTCAGACTGCATGAGTATATAGTGTCATAATTATGATCCCCACTCCCATGAACCACAGACATTGCCGAGGTGGGGTGGCTTGCGTGCCTCAACGATACAGATAGCCATACCGTTGGTGCAACCACAACGGACGGGTATCTGTGGAGAGGCCAGACAAACGTGTGGTTCCTGAAGAGGGGCAGCAGCCTTTTCAGTAGTTACAGGGGCAACAGACTGGATGATTGACTGAGCTGGCCTTGTAACATCAGCTAATGTGGCTTTGCCACACAGCTACTGCGAACGGCTGAAAGCAATAGGAAACTACAGCCGTTACCTTTCCCGAGGACATACAGCTCTACTGTGTGAACATATGATGATGGCATCCTCTTGGGTAAAATATTCTGGAGGTAAAATAGTCCCCCATTTGGATCTCCGGGCAGGGACTACTCAGGAGGATGTGATCATCAGGAAAGACAATACTGGCATTCTACGGGTCGGAGCGTGGAATGTTAGATCCCTTAATAGAGTAGGAAAATTAGAAAATTTAAAAAGAGAAATGGATAAGTTGAAGTTAGATATAGTGGGGATTAGTGAAGTTTGGTGGCAGGATGAACAGGATTTCTGGTCAGGTGAGTACAGGATTATAAATACAAAATCAATTGGGGGTATCACAGAAGTAGGATTGATAATGAATAAGAAAATAGGAATGCGGGTAAACTACTATGACCAACACAGTGATCGCATTATCATTGTCAAGATAGATATGAAGCCAACACTGACAACAGTAGTGCAGGTTTATATGCCAACTAGCTCTGCCGATGATGAGGAAATCGAATAAATATATGAGGAGCTAAAGGAAATTATTCAGACAATTAAGGGAGAGGAAAACTTAATTGTTATGGGAGACTGGAATTCGGTAGTAGGACAAGGAAGGGAAGGGAAGATAATAGGTGAATATGGTCTGGGCAAAAGGAATGAAAGAGGAAGCCGCCTGGTAGAATTTTGCACAGAACATAATTTAGTTATAACAAACACCTGGTTCAAGAATCACAAAAGAAGGTTGTATACGTGGAAGAGACCAGGAGACACCGGGAGATACCAGATAGATTTTATAATGGTAAGACATAGATTTCGGAACCAGGTTTTACAGTGTAAGACATACCCAGGGGCAGATATAGACTCTGACCATAACTTGTTAGTTATGAACTGTAGACTGAAACTGAAGAAACTACAAAAAGGTAGGAAAGTGAGGAGATGGGACCTGGATAAATTGAAGGAACCTGAGGTTCTTAAGAATTTCAGAGGGAGCTGTAGGCAACAATTGACAGAAACAGGGGAAAATAAAACAGTAGAGGAGGAATGGGTAAAATTGAGAGATGAAATAGTGAAGGTAGCAGAGGACAAAATAGCTAGGAAGGCAAGACCTACAAAAAATCCTTGGATATCACAGGAGATACTAAATTTAATCGATGAAAGGAGAAAATATAAAAATGCAGTAAATGAAACAGGCAAAATGGAGTACAGATGACTGAGAAATGAGATTGACAGGAAGTGCAAAATGCCTAAGCAGGAGTGGCTAGAAGGCAAATGCAAAGATGTAAAAGAATGTGTAAATAGGGGAAAAATAGATACAGCCTACAGGAAAATAAAAGAAACATTTGGAGATAAGAAAAACAGCTCTGTGAATATCAAGGACTCTGATGGAAAACCAGTTCTCAGCAAAGAAGGAAATGCTGATAGGTGGAAAGAGTATATAGAGGGGCTCTACAAAGGAAATGAACTTCGAGACAATATTGTAGGAAGGGAAGAGGATGTAGATGAAGATGAAATAGGAGATACTGTACTGAGAGAAGAATTTGACAGAGCCCTGAAAGACCTAAGTCGAAACAAGGCCCCTGGAGTAGATGATATTCCCTCAGGCTACTGAAGTCTCTGGGAGAACCAGCCATGACAAACCTGTTTCACCTGGTATGTAATTTGTATGAGACAGGCGAAGTACCCTCAGACTTTAAGAAAAATGTTATAATCCCCACTCCAAAGAAAGCAGGTGCAGACAGGTGTGAAAACTACAAAACCATCAGTTTAATTAGTATGGTTGCAAAATATTAACACAAATTATATACAGAAGGATGGATAAACTGGTAGAAGCCGACCTCGGGGAAGATCATTTTGGGTTCAGGAGAAATGTAGGAACTCGGGAGGCAATACTCACTTTACGGCTTATCCTAGAAGATAGATTAAGAAAAGGCAAACCTACATTTCTAGCTTTTGTAGATTTGGAGAAGGCTTTTGACAATGTTGATTGGAATAAACTCTTTCAAGTTCTGAAGCAAGCAGGAGTAAAATATAGGGAGCGTAAGGTTATTTACAACTTGTACAAAAACCAGACAGCGGTTGTCAGAGTTGAAGGGCATGAAAGGGATGCAGTGGTTGGGAAGGGAGTAAGACAGTGTTGTAGTCTTTCTCCATTGTTATTCAATTTGTACATTGAACAAGCTATAAAGGAAAGCAAGGAGAAATTTGGAGAAGGAATTAAAGTTCAAGGTGAAGAATTAAAAACATTGCGTTTTGCCGACGACATAGTAATTATGTCAGATACAGCAAAGGACCTGGAAGAGCAATTGAACAGAATGGACAGTATACTGAAAGGAGCATATAAGATGAACATTAACAAGAGCAAAACTAGGGTAATGGAGTGCAGTCTTATAAAATCAGGTGATGCTGAAGGAATTAGATTGGGAAACGAAGCAATAAAGGAGGTAGATGAGTTTTGTTACTTGGGCAGTAAAATAACAAATGATGGTCGCAGTACAGAGGATATAAAATGCAGAATGGCAATGTGTAGAAAAGCGTTTTTGAAAAAGAGAAATTTGTTAACATCGAATATTGATTTAAGCCTAAGGAAGTCCTTTCTGAAGGCATTTGTATGGAGTGTTGCCTTGTATGGGAGTGAGACATGGACGATAAACAGTGCGGACAGGAAGAGGATAGAGGCTTTTGAAATATGGTGCTACAGAAGAATGCTGAAGATTAGGTGGGTGGATCGCGTAACTAATGAGGAGGTACTGAACAGAATTGGGGAGAAAAGAAATTTCTGGCATACCTTGAGTAAAAGAAGGGATAGATTGGTAGGACACATTCTTAGACATCAAGGAATTGTGAATATAGCATTAGAGGGAAGTGTGTGGGGTAAAAATCGCAGAGGAAGACCAAGAGATGGATACAGTAAGCAGATTCAGACAGATGTAGGTTTCCATTCTTATTTGGAGTTGAAGAGGCTTGCTCAGGATAGGGTATTGTGGAGAGCTGCATCAAACCAGTCTCCAGACTGAAGACCACAACAACTACAACAATTATGATCCAATTTTTTTTCTTGTGGTCTACTTCTATTATACTTAAAATATGAGGTTAAGTTGCTGACGTTCTGTTGTCAATGAAAGGAAGAGTTTGCTCAGACAAAAATAACTCTACCGTATTCTTTCTTTCACAAATGTAATGCTGTGCTCTCCCTATTACAAGAAAGATTGAAATTAATATTTTTCTTTACCTCTATTCTTATAGTTGTGATGTTGTGTCTCAGATTACATTTCAACAGTACAGCAGTACAATGCGGGTCAGTAGGGATTTCTTTTTATGACAATTGAATAAAAAATAACCGTATCAATGATTTACTGAAACAGATAATTTACTTCAAGTCTTAAAAGGAAGTGACAAATAGACTTTTAAAGATTTATCTACAATAATAACTTCATTTATAATTATTTTTAAAGTAATACTCAAAATCTGTAGCTAACATGTATTATTATTTTCCTTTTTCTAATGGTAATTGATTAACAAAACTAACTTGTTTTTAATGCCCTTTGCAGTGTGCCCTTCATTTCATGTTGTCTGATTCAATTGAATACCACAAAAGAGGAAATGAAGGTACAGACTGTGCAAATATGCAGGCTTATAGACGGAGAAGAACAAGACGTGATATTACTGCATCAGGGACTGCAAATGAATTTGCTTCTAATAGTACTACCAAGCAACTTGCTGCTTCGAATACTTCTGTAGAAGTTCATGAGGAGAAAGCTGTGAAAAAAGAATCTGTTAGTGATATGGACTTTCCAATAACAGTGAAGTGAGTATTTGTCATTACATCTGTTATTTTGTTTGAAGTAAAATTGTAAGTTACAAATAATGGGTGAAAAGAAATGTTTTGCATCTCTCACTTAACAGATAAGTAAAACACACATAAAAGATATACTATAATGGGTTGAGAAAGTGGGTGAGTTAACTGTGTATATTCATCCATCATATCTACCACTCATGTACAAGTGACTGAGTCAGTTGTGTGTGTTAATCCAACATATCTACCAATACTGGAATGCAGCCTGTAAAGATTCTTTGCCATTGCTTTCAGTACCATCTCAAACTTTTCAGAACACCTTGTGATGATTCAGAGTTCATACTGCAACCCAACAATGAGGAAGCAATGACAGATAAATGGCAAGATCTAGGCTTCATGAAGGATGCAGATATTCATTGCCACATTTGGACACACATTTCATTTTATTTTGGGAATTGTGTCTCAAATTACAATTTTTCCAATTTGAAGTCTTTTTGTTCAATATTGACTGTTTGTTCCAGGCTTACTATTTTTAACCTTCAGGGAGACACATTGTTTAAAGCAACATCAGTGCTGTCGTGATAACATCACACTACCACAAGTTGTTTTTTATTTTTGATTGTAGATCCATTGTTAAATTGGGAAAAATAATTTAGTTAGCTTAAAGGAAAAGTAATTATTACCTTCACATGTAGCAAAAATGTTGAAGAAATCTCTTATATCAAAATACTTATAACTTAAGAATATCATGAAAGTGAGAAATTATCATCAGGCTTTTTATAGAATTGTGCTTTGTAAACATGCCCAAAAGGAAAAACAAAAAAATTCTAAATAGAAGCATGAAACCAGATGTATGCTACAATTTAATATAAATCATCTAAAAAGCCTTTCTCAGCCCTATTTCATAAAACAAAGATTATACGATAAACAAAACAATTTGGGTCTTTGGGTCACCTACATTGTTCCTCCCTTCAGTGATAAAAAGTACTTAGCATATTGAAGGGAATGAGGGTTTTAGGGACAACAAATAAATAAAGAGCAATAATAGTAAGAATATAGTAAATAATACTGCATAAACTATATTTAGGCCTACATTTTTAACAAAGGTAGGCCACAGATGTGGAGGCACTCACACCATGAGAAATAACATCTATTAAATCCTGGAAACAACATAATTTTTTGGAAGTTGTGGGAGGTGGCAAGTTCCTGACATGGTCAATCCTATTAGGAGGGGGGTTATCCCATCAGCAGAAACTGTGAAGCCAAGGTAAAGCGCTGAACTCTGATGTAGTTGTCATTAAGATTGATGCTAGCTGTAGCCAGGGTGTCAAGATGTATTTGTAAATGTTTCTTATTCTCCACGACCGCGTTACTGAATATTAGAATGTCATTGAGGTAAGAAAAACAAAACTTCAAGAGAAATAAAATTTCATTGATAAATTGCTGCCAAGTCTGAGTGGCGTTTTTAAGGCTGAAAGACATGAACTAGTAGTGGAATAAACCTGTGAGAGTAGTGATGGCAATCTTTTCAGTGTCTTTAAGAACCATAGGAATTTGGTAGTAAGCATGTTTGCAGTGCACAACCAAGAACGCTTTTGCACCTGCTAGAGTCTGTGTAAAGTCAGCGATGTTCAGAATCAGATAATTGTCCATTAGAGTGCAAGCATTGTTCTGGCGGTAATCTCTGCACATATGCCAAGAACTGTCCTGCTTGGGCACTAAATGAATGGGAGAAGAGTAGCTACTAGATGAGGGCTCAGTGAAGGCCATCAATTTCTCTGGGCTCAGATGGCACAATGTGCTAGAGGTTGGAGGACCATCAACAAAACAAAGATTGTGAACTGTGCCATTCGTAACCACTGAGGCTGTGTTCAAATTCGTGGTCATTCTTATGTCAGGCCAGGTGGGTGCCGAGGGAGGGAGCACAGCCAGCGTGAGTCATGTACAGTCTGCAAGGAGGGGTTGAGTCGGCCGCACTCTTGGCTGATGGAGTTGCAGTTACAGTTCCAGCCACGGGGTCACTTGGGCATGCTATGCTTACTCTGGGGCCAGATGGTGTTGTGTGAGAGATCCTCAGGTGGTCACTCACTGGTGGAGGCACTTGTGTTGCGGTAGCAGACTGCTTGACTGATGGAGCGGAAACAAGTGATGAATGTGAGGTGCAAGGGAACAGGCAGTGTTAGAAGCGGCCACCAGAGTGGGACAACAAACAGGTCAAGTGTTCATACGAGGCATTGGCGTGAAAACACAAGTCTGTTTACAAAAGTCAGCATACGAGCAGCATAGTGGGGGAGCACTGTCACAAACACTTGGGCATGCTATGCTTACTCTGGGGCCAGATGGTGTTGTGTGAGAGATCCTCAGGTGGTCACTCACTGGTGGAGGCACTTGTGTTGCGGTAGCAGACTGCTTGACTGATGGAGCGGAAACAAGTGATGAATGTGAGGTGCAAGGGAACAGGCAGTGTTAGAAGCGGCCACCAGAGTGGGACAACAAACAGGTCAAGTGTTCATACGAGGCGTTGGCGTGAAAACACAAGTCTGTTTACAAATGTCAGCGTACGAGCAGCATAGTGGGGGAGCACTGTCACAAACACTATTTACAATGCACGCGGGCGTGACACTTTTTGAGGTGACACTCATACTAACCTTGGAGTGAATATCCTTCCGGCGCAGCTGCAGAGATGATAGTTGGTGCAGAGCGGAGGCCAGTTGCAATTCCGTGACTGCAAGGCAGAGGGCTATGTCCATGTTTTTGTGGCACAGACGGAGCACACATTAAATTTTGCTCAATCGCTTTGACAAGAGTGACTCGGATTGCTTAATGATATTGTAGATTCGATTAATGATGAAAATTCTCCTCAGAGATGATAGTATTGTTGCAATGAGATAGAATGGCTGGCCAGTACTTACCTGTGCTGTACTTACTTGTGCTGTACCACCGATAGTAACACAAATGAAGAAACAGTAAAAAGAGGACAAAAAGGACAAGCTTTCGGAACACAGTTCCTTCATCAGGTGGGGGGAAAGGGAAGAAGAAAGAATGGGAATGGAAGGGAAAGGTAATTCACGACCTAGGTCATGAAGGTGGTGTTTCAGGAGTTATGGCCCAGTTTGATCACTTGTTCATGTTCGCGACACACCTTTGAAAGCAGAGCATGGAACTTTTGGACAGTCTGGAGACACTCAGGAACGATTGGTGCGTTATCAGGGCAAGAGTCGGAGCTCGACAGAGCACAAGGAAATTGTGTGTTTGTGGAGTGGTGAAACACTGAACGTTTATGTTGAGTTAAAAATTCATGCCTAAATAGGTTCCGGCGCAGCCACTACCGAAACGTTCCATGTGAGTGAAAGTCATTGAAGTGGCATTGACAGCACGAAGTGTAACACTGTGAAGGGGAAGAGAACCGGTAGTCACTGAAGGTGGTAAGAGAGATACTTCAGCGGCAGTGTCAATAAGGAAACAAATATTTAAGGCACATTCAAAATGAAACACTAGCAAGCGCCCATGAATGTTCGAGTAGGAGGCAGCACCTAAACCATCCTGTGCTCGGCATTTGGGTAGTGACACAGTGAACTGCACTTTCTTGCAATGTCACCGAACTGACTGTGGAAGTACCAGTAAGGTTAATATGAAGCTTGCTCTTACGGCAAGTGAATGAGGGGCAGTGGACCGTCCTCGGTGTTGGAGCAGCTGCTTACAGGTAGTGCTGGTGGGCATGGCGGAGGTGTGAACCTGACACCCGGTCTGCATGCTGATGGACGTGGCTGCCTGGTTTCTTACCAGCAGAATGTTTGTTGTGTAATTGGCCCTGCCCAGTAGTGGGTTTGTGCTGGCAAGATTGAATCTTGGATGAAGATTGCTGCTTGCATCTCTCACGTGTCGCTGATGAAAATTTGCTCACTTGGAGTCTGCAGAATGTTATAAGTAAGGGTGGTCTGGACTGCGAGTGGGAGTTTGCTCAGCCAAACAGCCATGAGGGTAGAATCCAGCTTGTCATGTTCATTGACAAGAAGATGTAGGTGGCATCAGAGGTGTGATGGCATCTTGTACCCTAGGTGTTCCTCATGGATGATGTGTCTGATTGTATCTGCTGGCATGCGAATGACCCTCTCACTGGAGGAGAGGTCACAAGGTCACAGATCAAATCAAAGTGTTTGTGAAGATGTGTGGTGAGGCACAGGCAACGAGCTGAGTCGTCAAGCGAGTAATGGTCAGTTATTTGTTTGGCCAAGGCAAACCACTTCTTGGGAGTCTCGAAGGTGAAAAGCAGTAGTCTAGGAAGGCCCCCAGGTGGTAGTGCCAACCTGTTGTGGCATTGTGAAAGAGCTCGACCCAGTTGTTGTTCCCCGCAGAACCTCGAAGATGAGCGAGCGGGTCATGGCAGGTGGAGGTGAGATGATGCGGACAAACAGTGCGGAAGAGGCACCGGGGGTGTGTGCCATGAAGGCAGGTGGAAGCATGAAAGGGTGTGGCCGAGAATGTTCTTGTGTGTCAATAGTATGATACAGTGAAAGCGATTGTTGGACTCGCGACAGGGTTGACGCATCTCATGATGCGAGTAGCACACTGCACATATCAGTGCCTTGAGTAAAATTACAGTTTATATTACCACTGACAGGATGAGCAGGCCTGGTTGGAGAATCACTGAACATACTCAGTGGTGCAGATTGCACAAGGCTAGCTGACACAACACTTGATTGCCCAGGTTGGTTGTGCTGCTGGATAAAGGTACACCCCCAAGGTGAGTAAATTGTCCATGATTAACCAAGCAGTTGATGAATAAGTAATGATTTGGGCCTTGAGAAGAGAGACTAAATCCATAAACGCCAGAAAGGTTTGACTGATTAGAGGAAACCACACCTCGTTGGCAGAGCAGATGATTGGCGGAAGGATACACATACTCATTTGGCAGAGTAGTTGCTGGCTTAAAATTCAAATTTTGCAAGTTCGATAAATTCATGTTCTGCAAAACTTGAGCATTAGGAGAACACGAGTATATGTGTGTGGGTGTGTATGCACTTGTTTACCTTTCCTTTTCTTTCCGTTAAGGTAAGTCCTTCCACTCCTGGGATTGGAATGACTCCTTTTCCACTTCCTTAAAACTCATATTCTTCCCTTTCTCCCCTACTTCCCTCCTCTTTTCCCGAAGAAGCGATCAATGGTTGCAACAGCTTGTATATGTATTTGTGTGTGTTTTTATTTGTATCTGTCGATGAGCCTGAGCTTTGGGTAAGTTAACCAATTTCTATTTTTTATACATATTTATCCCACCAGGAAAGTTTCCTTCTATAATTATAAAATCAAAATTTTATGAATGAATGAACACTATGAAATTGGTATAATGGTACTAAAATACATATTTCATACAGTTCCAATGTATGTTGTTGAAAAGTTGTAATTTAGAAACAAATTTTATTTCTCTTCACTAAAATCAAAGCTTGGCATGCTGTAGTCTTGAGATTCATACAAAAAATGTTGTGTTACTTGCGACAAAAAGGTAATTATACTTCCGTTAAATCATTAATTGATAAAAGTAACTTAGTTACATTTAAAGTTACTTTATGCAAATAATAATGCCGTTACCATCCGTTACCTTTGAAAAGTAACAGCGTTACAAGTAACACATTACTCCCCAAACCTGACTGTTAGTGACAGACTATGACAGTCCTTTAAACACACAGATGGTAATTTTGTCATTGCTGTTTTCGGCTGTTGTGAGTCCACATTTTCCGTTGTTTTCCTTATTCCATTGTCTTGAAATTATAGTGATATTTCCAGCACTCATGCATGGTGATTCTGTCTTTGTGTACCAATCATACATACCAAGGCATGCCAGCTGTTACTGTATGTTGGTGAGTTATTTTCACTGGTGTAAATGAAGGAGAAATTATTTTTATTCCACAGATATCTTTAATGCTCTCTAATTTCCGAATTCAGTTTATATGTCTCCAAGTTACAGTGAAATTATGTTAATAAAGTTCAAGATCAGATGTTAAAAGTATCTGGAGGAACTCTGAGAAAAGATTTCTTCTCCCATAGACAAGTGCAAGTGGCCTCTTCCAAAGTAAGTTTGTCTGATAATTCGGTTATTCTGCAGCCAGAAAATAAAACAGAAAATGTGGTCTGTTGAGAGGTTATAGAAAAATAGCTTAGTTATTGTGGCTACATATATACAATTTTCTCTTAATAATATAGTAAGGACAGTTTACAACTCACCGCAAAGGCGTAGCGACGAGCTGCAACAGGCACATACAAAAGACGCACACATACAACTCTTTCAGCTATCAGCCATGGCCTTCTTCAGAAAATAGAATGCTCACACAATTACAGTCATACAACCATCACCTCTGGCTGCCGCACTTCGAATCACGCTCTGTAAATCGGCGACGGGTGGGGAGGGGAGATTGTGTGAGTGTTCTGTTTTCTGAAGAAGGCCATGGCCGATAGCTGAAAGTGTTGTATGTGTGTGTTTTGTATGTGCCTGTCACCGCTCGTCGCCGCGTCTTTGCAGTGAGTTGTAAACTGTCCTTATTACTATATTATTAATTCCAACTTGGACTTTCCATTATTACATGCTTTACTGTAATACAATGCACTTGTTTGCCTGTATAGAGAGCACAAGTAGGGCACTCAAGTGCCTGAAACTGGTTGTCAAAATTAAATTATTACAAGCAACTGGTTGCTGTATTTTATGAATTAATAACCTCTACAGTTGCTGCCATGGATAAAATACTTCAATAATTACACTGTAAAAAAATTCAATTTCAAGGGTGATGGTTTTTAGTTGTCAATGATTTTATTGTTTAACCATTACTGAAAACTGATTGGTGTGTGTTTTTAATTAGCTAATATTTGCTATTTAAAAAAAAAAGGATGTTTGTTTTTAGTATGTCAATGACTTGATTGTTGAAACAAGAAATAAACTTAGTTTTTAGTTACATCAAGCATATGAAGTCACAGGTACCAACTAATATTAACATATTACTGATGATTTTTAACTTGCTGTTTTATGATTTTCAGTAACGTAACAGAAGAGAATACTCCTGTCAATAATCCTGGTGTAGTGCTCCCAGAAACAGAGACTGATGAAACAGTATCTCTTGATCATGAAGAACCACCGGTTATAGCGGGGCAGAGTTCTGAAGTAAAGTCAAGCAAAGCAGAACTTGATGATTCACTGATTGATATCAAAGAGCCTGTGATAAAAGTAAAAGAATCAGTGTCAGATGTTAAAGAGCCATCAGCAAAGCCAGTGCTGAGTGCTAAGTTAACACTTGACAAAATTACCCAATTGGAACTAAGTCAGTGCCCAGTGGAAAATGGTGTTATTTACAATAAATGGGGTTCATTGACAATTACAAATGTAATAGCTGGAATAGCCACAGGCATTCAGACTATGGAAAATGTGAAGTTCAATGACATATATCCAAACTCTGCCGATGCAAATACTACGTCTTTGGTAATGGACAACAGATGGGCAGCAACACTTGCAGGTAAAACTAAGTTGCTCCAGTTATATTATTCAACTCTTATGTATAGATCAATCTGTGCATCTTTTAACCATTGTTAGTTGCAGTTTAGGAATTTAATATATTTTAACTTTGAATTAAAGTTTTGGCTGTGGAACATAAAAACAAAATTTTACTGATCTGATGCACTACTGAAATTAAATACATTCCTATTTATTCATTTGTGTAGTAAGAATAGCATGGGTAGCACTAACAGTGATATGGGCTCAGTCATCATGAGTTACAAGCACCAGTTCACTGGATATTGAGCACAAGGGGGGGGGGGGGGGAATTCAAGAGAGGATGAGCATGGCTGTGTACATCCCGAAGTAAAGCCTGTGCAACGAGCTCAGTTAGTCAACAGGTTTTCACGCTGAAGAACACATTTTCACACCTTCTGATCTGGGCTCAAGTGAATAACAACACCCCTCACCACCTGATCTGCATATGACTCCTTGTGGCATCTGACAAACTGACAAACTGACAGTGGTAACAGCTTATGGAGCTCAGTTGCCTATGCATTATAAGGCTGATGAGCCTGCTTATAACAGTGGTAGAATTCTGTTCTTGCTGCACTAACATGAGTAAATTTAGAGTAATCAAAAGTGGGAATCAAAGGGGCTTGCATATGGGACATTTGGCACAATAACTGATATAACTTTGGTCAACTCCATCAAACAAGTAAGCCTGACACATTGTTCCATCTGTTACTCTGAAAACTTGATAATTCTGTCCCAAACATAATTCATTCACATCTACCATATTTGTGTGAATATAGGTTGTGTGTGAATATAGCCTGCACCTAAACGTTTAACACAAGATTACAGAGAGAGAGAGCAAAAAAGTCAAATATAGGCTGCAGGTTTTTAATTTTTAAAATTTTAATTTATTTGTGTTTTGTCTAATTGAACTTTCTCATAATCAGAAACACATTGTTATGAATCCATGTTCTCTTTTTAACAAATTCAATACCAGTATGGAAAACTGTAAATCAATGAATAAGAAAGCGAGATGACAGGCCAATAGCCATGCAGCACTCCAAGTTAGGGGAGGACAAACCGAGATGTGTTACCAGGATTTTCAAGTGGTTTATAGTGTACATGCAGTGGCGGACTAAGGCTGCTGGAGGCCTGGGGTGCCGGCAAAACAAAATGATGTCCCCCATTCACTTGGAAATACGTGTATTACTATAAAAAATGTAGCTCATGAGATTTGGAGGTCCCCAGGACGAGAGGCACTGGACGGTCTGAAAGAAAAGCTTTCAAGATTTGGTTGCCCCAGAATGAGTGGCCAAGTGCACTCCATAAAAAAAAAATGTGCTTTCGAGGCATTTGGAGGCTTCCCAAGGTGAGAGGCCTGGGGTGTTACACCCCCTTCATCCCCCTTAGTCTGCCATTGCGTCGACATAGACAGAATATAAAATTTTTTTGGAGTTCAGTATGAGAGAAATGATGTGTGTGTGTGTGTGTGTCACAATCTTTTGGCTTGTGAGTCACAATGGGAATTGGGAAAGGAACTTAAAGCTACAGTGCTAAATTTAAACTTCAGGTTGCCCACATTAAGTAACACGGAAAGTGGGAAGCTGGATGTAAATTTTATGTCAATGAAAAAATTGTACTGGCATGTTGTATCACCCCCTTTAGGTTTTCCTGTACTTGTTTGATTTTCTGAAAACATGTCTGAGAAAAATAATAAAAATATAAATAGTCCTAATAAAAATTATGGACAATATGATTATGACTCTACTATTCTGATGATGTCTATGCACTCAACATGTAATATTCTTTCTGACCAACAAAATTGTTTGATATTAGAGTTTAGCTTTGACAAACATATACTTTCCCTGAACTTTTACCTCTTTAAACTTATTTTAATACCTCACCTATATTTTAATAATCTTCTTCCATTAAAATGTTATTTGTCTTGCCGTGGTAGTTTGTCCCCTTTTCTAAGTTTATTTTCTTTGCCTGCACTGGTGTACGTAAAACCAAATGATGTGAGGCATGAAATAAATAAATAAATAAAATAAAATAAAGAGAAAACCACATGAGAGCATGGTTGCAGGAAATTTTCTCCTTTACAAATTTAATTATTCAGTTTTCGTGTCACATGAATGGTTAAGCCATTATTTTCATTTAAATTTTGTGCTGTCAAAAGGCAATCACTAAGGCCCACTTTTAATGTTACTACTGTAACCTAAAGTGGCCCAAAAATATTTGTCGCTAGTGTACAAGTGAGGACAAACTCTTAAATTGTTCAAAAAGTCATTGTGCGTTGCAAAGACAAAACTGTAAATATTCCAATATGGAAAAAGACTTGCCTGACTTCATAATTCAAAGCAGGAACTGTGGTTTTGCTGTTATAACAGAAATGATTCATTAAAGGTAAAGTTGAAGCAATGAATTAAAATTTGTGATGCAGCCGGGAGTCATCAATTCATTTCTTCACCTTTATCTATAATGTCTTGGACATGTGCGAGACAAAAAACTATCTAAGGGTTTCTGAATTTATAATTATATTGAGAAATGATCCAGTTGCAAGGCTGCAAAATAGCCAGGAGTTCCAAACAAATCGTTTCTTTGAAATTATCCCCAATGAATGTGAATGCCGTGAATCTGGTCATGGTAAAATAAGTTAATTTAAAATGTAGCATTTGAACTTAACATCAGTATTATCTACACAATCACCTGTTCTTCCATCTTAACCTCACCATTCATGGTAGGAATTACCAACATAAACGTAACGGCAGACTGTGATGATGGTGAGAATTCGTGCGACACATTCTAGACTTTTATTGCGAAGATTAGCTTCATTGTCCACATCAATGTAAAATAATGTATGTGCTTAGGAAGTCCGTGTGTTACTTACTTTTGTTTGAGACCACATAGACATGTTAAAAACATTGTTGTCTGTTGTTGGATGTGGTACATAATGAGACCATACGATTTAAATCGAAACATCGACTTTCATTAATTGACCCGCTGTTTCCGTGAACATATACAAAAACATAAATGCAATTTTGAAATATAGTAACCATTTTTTAAAGACTAACCACTTTATTTCATTTCTCAAACCAAAATAAACTTGACCATGTAATTTTTGAAATTAATGATGTACGGAGAGGGAGGGGAGGGGGGAGTATAGAATCTCTATTATTCGCCGCACCATGATTTTGCAAGCCAAAATTAGGGAAAAAAAGTGTGGACTATATACAGTATCCTTCAACAGATTTGTCATATGCAGGAAAAAAGTGGGCTTTGTGGACTTAGGATGGGGTGGGGGGTGGGGGGGTGGGGGGGTGTCTGGACCAACAACATTGTGGTTAACAAAACAATTTTTGGATCTGAGCCAGATGTTGCAAAGTAGTAATGAAAACCTCTTACTGTTCTAGCAGCCTACAAAGGATCATGTTCATTTGCTTATCTATAATCATACTATGGAATGGAGATCTGATTGTGAGAGAGAACAAGCTGAAATGATAATGATCTCTTCACCGATGAAGTAGCTTTGTACGAGTAGTTGGTTAGCGCTAACATTGAGGCAGGCACAGTTGACATGAGTTACAACTTCACTAAATATTACACATGAGAAAAAGCATACAGATGAAGATAAATTGGCTGTGTAGAGCATGTGCAGTTAGCTCTATTGATCATAGTTACTGTCTGTAGTTGCTTGCCCTGCTCGCCAGGGTGGGCATAACTTCTCCATATGGGCATATGTGGTCTTTTCAGTTGTGTGCGCACACGATACAACAGTTTGTTTTTTTAAATATATGAATAATAAAAAAATCTTTTTGATAATAGAATACAAAAATCAGCACAGGCTTCTCAAACTGAATGGATGATAGAAAAATCTACATCTACTTCTAGTAGATGTAGATCAAATCACTGCCAAGAGCCTTGTATAGAGACTTATGATTAAACAATTTTTTATGGTTTCCATCCATTCATGGAAGAAGAATGAATGTGAACTGCTGACATGCACAAAAATAATCACATGCACACAACTTAAATTTTCGGGCATTGTGTTCATCAGAAAAAGAAACACATACATTCATACAATCACTCAGACAATTATACACACACAACCATCATGTCCGGCCACTCCAGAGCCACAAGCATGTAGACTGTGAGTGAAGTGAGGAGTGGACGGGGAAGGATTCCAGTTAAAGGTGGGGTTGGAAAGTTCCACAGTGTATGATGGATAAAGGCTCTGATAGGTGGGAATTTGAATTGCGGTAAGATGAAAGGGACTTGTAGAGGAGTGTGGGGATTTGAAACAATGAAAATAAGGAAGTGCAAGGAAGACATGAATTGGAGTGATACAAGATAATGAGTGGGAAGGAAGATGAGGAAAAGGTGTTAGGCATAGTGTGTAGGGATGGGAAGTTATCTTAGGTTGAGACCAGGATGGTTGCATGACCATAGAATGTGTTGAAGGAACAACTCTCATCTGTGCAGTTCAGAAGAGCTGGTGGTGGAGGGGAGGATCCATATTGCTCTGGTAGTGAAGCAGCCATTGAAATCCAGAGCACCGTGTTCAGCCACATTCTGTGCCACGGGGTTGTTTAACTTGCTTTTCACCACAGTTTGGCAGTGGCCATTCATCCAAATAGATGTTGTTAATAAATTACTGGAAATAGTTTACCTTTAACATGTCTCTAGTATTATGGGTTAGTATGGCCTTCATAAAAAAAATTACAAGGATACATGTTGGTGGCAAATCTTTAATGTTTACTTTCTTATGTTTTATATGAGACTAGTATTGAATAGATGCTTAAGGTTAGAAATAAAAATAAATATTGTCGTAATATTCAAAAAGAAACAATGTCAAAATCTTGCATAAATATATAGATCATCAATGAAATTTTAGTATGGAAAGGATTTGATACAGGGTGATAAATTCTCTGCAGGTCTGTCTCTGTTTGAGGGTGGTTCAATAAGTCTGGTAAACATAGAATGAAAATTGTTTTAAAGGTGAAACCTCACTTTATTTCTTGATATAGTCTCCTTGCAAGACTACACACTTGGTCAAGCGAGTTTCCAATTTTTTCAACCCATTGGCAAAGAGGTTTTGTCAAACTCTGCAAAATAGTCTGTCACATCAGTGGACACTTCCTCATTTCTTCCCACCAAGCCAAATATTCAAGTTTGGGAATAAGCAGCTCGGAGCCAAATCTCATGGATAGGGTGGGTGAGGAACCAGTTTGAATCCTAAGTCGAGCACTTTTGCCATTGCAATAGCTGCTGTGCCACTTCCTTCTGTGGCAATTTTGGACTTTTTCAATTAGTTTCTATTTCAAACGTTCCAGCAGAGCAGCATAATAGGGCCCAGTTATGGATCTGCCTTTTTCCAAATAATCTATCAGGATTATACCCTGGGAACCCCAAAAGACAGTGGCCATCACCTTTTCAGCTGTCAAAACTGTCTTTGTCTTCTTTGGTGCACTCTCTCCACTCTTTGTCCATTGTTTGGGCTGCTGTTTGGTCTCTGTATTTCTAATGGTGGATCCACATTTCATCCACAGATATAAATCTGCACAAAAACGTCCTGTCGATTGCACCTGAACAGTGTGAGATTCTGAGCAGAAATGTTCTCTCGTTTCTGTTTTTGGTTTAAAGTGAGCAGGCACGGCACCCTTTGTGCACAGACTTCTTCATGGCCAGTTTTTCATGGAGGATGTAATGAACTCATTCAGTTGAGATGCCTACAATGTTAGCTATCTCACCAACTTTTAATCTTCGATGTTCCATTATCATATCATGCACCTTATCGATGGTTTCCTGTGTGGTCTACAACAGGCTGACCAGAGCGTGCTCCATCTTCCGACCTTCTCCAACCGTTTTTAAACTCATTGACCCAAAAGTAAATGGTTTTCGGTGTTGTTGCAGAACCCACATGGACCTCATCCAACTTAGATTTGATGTGAGCAGCTGTCCAACCCGTCAAATGAAAATGTATAAAATTTGTTTTTCTCCATCTTAAGGAACTAACTACGCTGTTACTACTTCAGCTAGCAGCCAGAAATTGACTAATAGCAGCTGCCATTCGAAACTTGCTGTAATATCTGTGGAAATATTAGGCTTACCAACAACAGTGCAGGTTATGAATATTTCCTGCTCTTTCATACAAATTTACCAGACTTACCAAAGCACCCTCGTATTAATATTGGAAAGTATAATGTGCAGCCAATCTCAAATCTTGTAACTATCTAACTGTGATAGTTGACATCCAATATTATACAACAATAATATTGGCCTTATTTGTCTTCCTTGGCAGGTAGAATGTTTCTTCTTTGCAGCACTTTGGAACTTAATCATGTATGTCATGTACACCCACAAAAGACTTTCTGCAAGTACACAATGAAGTTGCCATGTTATGGTACATTACATTTCCCTGATTATTATAAACTTCACTTATATACAAATATATTTTTGGAGAGAGTTTTTATAAATTGCATGTTTACTTTGTAATAAACTTTCACGGGATTTCGGATGGTTTCGAAATGAAACATATCACTGGAACAGTATTTGTCGACCTTAACAGCTTCATATGATACCATCAATCATAGATGACTCCTTATCTGGGGACACAGTAGTGCACCCGCCAAATCAAGTGCATGGCTGTAACATCCTTTTCTCGAAGCAGTAGAGGGCACTTTTGCCCCCCCCCCCCCCCTGTATCTTGGTTGTGGATAAAGCTAGAAGCCTGAATTCTTGGTTGCCAAGAGTATCTACTATAACTAGCAATATCTTCAAATTATAATATTCTACGCCTTTTAGTTTATGAAATATTAGCAGTTGAAAATCACTAATTCTGTCACCCACTGACTCGCCGATCATCAAAATTCTAAGGTACTTCTAGCACACACAGAAACGTCAAATTTTTTATTTAGATAGTGTTTAATCTGTTAAGGAAGGAAAAATTCAAACATCTGTAAAAATTAATAATGTCGTAGAAAACATTTTTGCTTGATAGAATAGTGTCTGCAAACTTGCCACTTAGAGGATTGTATTGATGGTGGTCTTGTGTTTGCGTGTTAGTTTCATGTGTGTAAGGTGGCATGTTCGACTCCTTGTACTGTAACTTTTATTTTAATGTAGCTGTCATCTTTCTACTAAGTGAAGAGTCGCCAGAAAAGATGTCAGCTACCTGATTAAAGAATGAAGAGTAACTGATAAGATATAGCTTAAATTCCTGCAAATGGGAACAGTACCAATGACACCTACATTCTAGCTTTATTTCAGTAATAAATGAGAAAACTGTTGCACATAATGTCAAAACATATGGCACGGAGCAAAAACATCAGACCGGGAAATGTTAGATTATGGTTTCAAACCACAACACAGCAGAGATAGGGTGATACCATTGATCTGGGAGGTGCGCAGCCTATGTTATCTATGGTCTGTGCTATAGAGTGAAAACTCTCTGGAGTGAGTATTGCATTCTGTCTTCTCTAGGAGCTGCTGGTTCTGCTCATATTATCAAAATTACACTAGGATTGTCACGTTAGATCATTATATAAATACGCAAACTTGAAAATTGAAGTGCCGATTTTCTACGATATTTTTAACAGGAGGCCAATGAAACTTACATAATTCAATGCACAGTACAATAATCATTAATGTACATAGCCGTTGAGAGTGGTAAAATGGAGTAGATATTTTCAGAGCTGTAGCTCGTATCAAGATTTAAAATCTCCAACTCTATTAAAAAGTGAACATCAAAAATTGAAGTGCTACTAACAACTGCCCTGGGGATGATTGATATTAGAAAAATGTCGATGGTAACATCAATGTTCAATTTAAAGAACTCAATGTACGATAAGCATTGAAAGGAAAACATCCGGGAATATCAGTGTTTTGGGTGCCAAAACAAACACTCCTTGACAGAACCACAGACACATATTATTAGACTGGCATTACTGAATACAGTATTATTGGCCTTCCTGTCACTTTAATCAATGTATCAACAATTATTTATATACGGATATAACAGTCATAAGAAATAGGGATAAAATTTCGCACATTTAGAGTTTTGATGTAAAGGCTAAATTTTACTTATGTCAGTGGTGTAGTGTGCAGATGTTGGCAACAAAATGTTCACTTTATGAGGGATACATACAAAAACCTGTCACCTACAGAGCAGGGACGGAATTAATTACTTACTTCATGGTCAACTTGAAAGATTATGCCCCTAATTCTACGTAACATAGAATTAGGGGCATATCTGAAGTGTCTCGTTCGTCAGTGGCTGCCACGTTCAGCACACTACGCCACCACTGCCGTCAGTACAATTCTATCATGTACTAAATAAACTTGATGATATTTGTGTAATACTAATCTGGAAGTACCATTTATTATGAAGTAAACAAACTGATGCGAAATACAACATTAACTTGTTGATATTTGTATACTGATCCACCAAAGGTGGCAGTACTATAGATGATGAAAGATTCAACAATAACAATGTAATCGACTTTATGGACTTTCCGAATACTGTTACATCAAAACAAACAAAACAAAACCAAAGAGGCAGGGAATGGACTTTAAGAAACTCCATGGTTGATGTACAAAAAAAATTTATGGAAAAGGACTACCTACGAAAAGAAATGATTTCCCATCGAAAACATAAAATGGACAAAAATGAAAGTTTCGTGACAAATTCCTTCCACTATAGAAGGTCATGAGCTCTTATGGGAAACCTAGTCGGTTATTTTAGTTAGTGTTCATGGAACCACCTAATCAACACCTTGTCATAATTTGTTATCTAATTAGTTATCTACTAACATCTGTAGTGACTATATCAAAATTATACATCTTTATTTCCATAATAAATATAATGACTTGGCAATCGCATGGCAGTGTAAACTAATATTCAAAATACTTTATGCAGATGTGAGGTATTTCTTTCCTACATAATTACGTTTGGAATCATAGTGGGACAGAGGCGTGCAGCGAGCCTGCGCTGCTCGCCCGGGCTCGTAGCCACGCCCCCCGGGCGGGCCTGGCCACGCGCTGCCCGCCCTGCCGGCACCAGACCCACCGGACGGTGTCGGGCAGCGCGGGTACCCGAACTACCCGAAGAGTGCCGGTCCGCCCGGCCGCCCGTGCCGCTCTGCTGCTAGCCGGGGCACGCGCCCGCCAGCCGCTACGCTCTTAGCGGGAAATACACTGTTCCGATTTTCACACTGTAAAAACTGTTGACGTTACAAACGATCATCCCACATCGGCTTATCAACTTAGTTTTTCCTTACAAACTTTACTTTCCTTGGAAAAAGTAACATGTCTGCGTTTCATTCCGCGTGAGTTTTTAGTTTCATAATGCTTTTCACTCGATTCTGAAGAAACTATAGGGTTAAAAAATCTGATTTTAGGACATCTGATAGTACAGCAACTTAGCTTTCTAACAAAGCATTAAACTTTTCATTTACAAATCATGTATTGAAAAAGTTAGATACTGGGCAGCTTACTGACCGATGCATTTTAGAACACACATTAACGCGAGTGCAATAGAGCTGTCTCAAATCATGAGTAATTGCTAGTTAATGAGCAGCATCAGTGCTACGTTAGCAAGTATACACATTCAGCGCGTGTTCGAACAGCGTTTCTGTGGACATTTCGCAAAATTACTTGATGTTTCCTTGCTGCTAAGAAAAAAATAAGTAAATAAATAAAAGTAAGAACAAACGATCAGTTGCAATCGAGGTCATTAGAAACGGTTAACTGGTAGAATGTTAGAAGATACAGCTTACGCTTAACCACTCCAAGGAAAGTAAAATAATTACTGTTCCACGATCAGGCGTGTGGACCATTGTTGTCGTTTTACTTTATTTTATATTTCCCCAGTTTCCCTTTGGCTGGGGGTAGCTGAAACACAGCCGCGGTGAAGTAGCCGAGCGGTCTAAAGCGTCTCGTTGCGGAGCGCGCGGTTGCTCGCCGTGGAGGTTCGAGTCCTCCCTGGGGCATGTGTGTGTGTGTTGTCCTTATATTAGTTTACCTAGGTTTAAGTAGTTTGTAAGCTACGGACTGATGACCACGCAGGTTGGTCCGATAGATTTACAAATATTTGAACATTTTGTAGCTGCAGCGCCAAGGGAGTCACCACTATTCGAGAGGTGACATGCAAGGTCGCAGTTATCAGTTTTGTATCGCTGGACAGTCTCTCGTATGTCTTGTAAACACTTGGGATTTTTCCTCACTGACTTAATTGTCAGTGTACTATCAGTTGCGAGAAAAAAAAGTAGACGTGCGCATTAATGCACCTGGTAAGAGCAGAACGTCCAATTTTGTGGTGCAGAAGCAAAACGGTAGCCAAATCGGCTCGCGCCTGAAATATTAAACATGTTGAAAGTCGTTGGCTTCGCGTTAGCCGGCTCCAGCAAATTTGTAGGTAGTTTTATACTTTGCTCAGTATTTACTTACACTTTCACTTCATGTTAAACTAAGTGATGGCTCTAACATAAAGAACAAGATTATTCCTTAAATCTCTTCAGTCCCTTGTTGCTAGCAAATCTACGTATTTCATGTATGTGACAAAAAATTATATGCCCTACGATGATGTGATATTTAATTTTGTTCAAGGTTGTCCAACTAATAATCTAGCTAAAATTCTGCCAATGTAAACAGGAAATCTTTTAAAAAGCCAGTAGTCTGCGAATTGTATTCGTCTGCTATTCTTTTTACGTTCCTAGAAACTGTTGGAGGATGAGGAAGAACGTCTTTGGCACTTGCAGTGGGGTACTGTGCTCCTATCTCCATCAAAGTCTGTGCGAGGTCTCGAAATCCTTCTCCCTCAACTGTGCTGAAGGACCGCAAATCTATTGCACACATTCTTACTTATTTCTCCAGCAGAAAAGATTTTGCTGACCCTGGATTATTGCTACAACCGTTCAAATCAGTACTCAGATAAGCTTTGCAGTTATTCAGGTGCCATAACAGCGTAGTGGTACTGCCATCACGGAACGACAATAATTTACGGCAGCCATTACACTCTGCAAAACCCACAGTTTTATTTTCATTACCTAGAATCAACATAAAATACTCCCATACAATGCTGTCTCCAGATATCTTTAAACGCGAGTTTCCTGGAAAGGTCTTTTTTTTTCTTTCTCGGATCGTCTACTTCTTGCACGTTGGTACGATCTGTCCTGTTCGCTATTTATTTCAGACATAACGATCGATAACTTATAAATTGCTATGTAGGTAACACAAAAGGTGCGTGAAGCCTACGCTGTATTACAACGTCTTGCTCAGAACTGTCTGCATTCCCCCGCTCGCAGCGCCTTGTGTAGCGCTGTTGCACGGGCCCGGCGGGTACCCGCTCGCCCGGCAAGTGTCGGGACTCGACGGCGCATCGCAGCTCGCTCGCTGTGTATAGCGGTGCAATGGAGCTCGACTACCCGCGGTGCGGGCAGCAGAGCGCAGCGGCCGGGCGCTGGCGAGCTCGGGCGGGTAAAAGTGGCGCGCTGCACGGCTCTGTAGTGGGATATAAATTATTTTCATACGTCGATGTCTAATTGTCCAATCATTATATGTATTCTGATGTCATTACATTAAGGCGAGATTGCAAAGTTATTGTATTATAGAACTGAAGATATATGAAATTAATATAGTCACTATAAATATAGGTAAATGACAAATAAGTTGTAGGTACATATATGTGGTTCTATGAGCACTAACTAAAATAACCGACATACACTAATACTTAAAAAAAACTTTATGCACATATGAGTGTACTTACTTCTTATGTAATTATGTTCAGTTACATAATAGACTATAAGTTATTGTTATGTTATTACAGCGATGTGCAATTGCCAGATCATTACATTTATTCTTCTGTCATTATATTATGGTATAAGTGTCAAGCCATTATATTTATTATAGAAATAAAGATGTATAATTTTGATATAGTCACTACAATTGTTGGTAGATAACTAATTAGATAAAAAAATTATGTCAAGGTGTTGAATAGGTGGTTCAATGAACACTAACTAAAATAACCGACTTGGTTTTCCGTAAGATCTCACGACTTTCCATGATGGAAGGAATTTGTTGCAAGACTTGCATTTTTGTACATTTTATGTTGTGGTGGCGATAGCCATAATCAACCAGGAATGAACGATAATATCTTTATGATAGTCTTTGGGTGAGCCGTCTCTCGGCCACCATCAACAACCACTTTCAAACGTCAGTCAGTGCTAAGCTTGTGAACAATCCGGTTCAATAAAATGTTGATACACAGAAAAGTGTGTTTTCTGGGGCTCACACCCAGTGAAAAACCCACAATGTTTTTGGTGGGATGAAATTATACAATGCTACTAATGACTGCCAGCTTACCTACCTCATAAGGAACATCCTTGAAAACAGAAGATTTTTTGTTGAATTTCAAGGGGAAAAGAAGCAGGGGAAATCAAAGAGGAACAGATTAATTAGGGAAGTGTGCTCACCTCATCATTACACCAATGGCCAGCCACTACCTGTAGGAACACAGGTGACTGTGCCATTACAGCTCAAGATGCTATTGAGCAGAAATTATCAAATACACTTTCACTGCTGTCTGACTTCTACAAGGAGAAGCAGCTGAGACCGAACCCCAGTAAAACTCATACTTGTGCCATCCACCTCACAAATAAAATGGCAAACAGAAGCCTCAAAATTACATAAGAAGGAACTGTGTTAGAACATTTCATCTCACCAAATTATCTTTGAGTAACCCTTGATAGTGCTCTCACTTACCAGAAACACTGCTCGAACACCAAGTAAAAAGTGGCAGCTAGAAATAATATTATAAGGAAGATAAACTGGCACTATCTGGGGAGCTCATCGCAATACTGTGAGAGCCTCTTCCATTGCTCTATACTCTGCAGCTGAATAGGCATCCCCAGTATGGTACAAGTCATTTCATGTGAGGTCGGTAGTTGTTGCTCTCAACAATACCTGTTGCATCATTACAGGTTGTCTAATACCTATCCCATTGGACAAACTGTACCATCTTCCTAGAATTGCCCCTCGTGACATCTGTTGAGAGGTTGCAGGGAAAAAATGAGAAGAAGAAGAAAGTGGGAACATCTGAAGCTCACCCAGGTCAGCTACTCCAAGACTTAAATCTAGGAAAAGTACCCTCAGAATAACAGAAGTTCTTAACAGGACACTTCAGCAATCCCGAATTGACATGTGGCACGCAAGTTGCGCTCACTCTGAAGATTGGCTGACACCTAGCAAAGAACTACCACCCAGTCACATGGGGAAATGGAGTACTTGGAGACCACTGAACAGATTACAGGAAGTTGTGACAAGATGTAAAAGCAACTTACAGAAATGGGGTTTCAACATCGATGCCCCATTGTGTGAGTGTGGTGCAATCCAGATGAAGTCTCATTTGTTGAGTGTAGTTGGTGCCCTAAAACATGCACAGTACAAGATCTGCTTCAGACTACAGAAGATGCTCTGCATGTCGCCAACTTCTGGGCAAAAGTAGTGCAAACAATTTTCTAAAGTGTGACTTTGCATATAATCCAGAAAAAGGTTTTTTTTTTTTTTTTTATTTTTTTGTAAAAGTAAACTTAGTATTAATGCTTCTGATATATATGAATAAATAAATACAGGATTTCACTGACCACCATGAATGTTGACAGACAGATATGGTGATGGACAGAGAGAGAGAGAGAGAGAGAGAGAGAGAGAGAGAGAGAGAGAGAGAGAGAGGATTGTTGGAGGTGAGACAGACTGCAAGATTATGGAATAAATAAATGCCTGGGCAATACTGAGTTTTCAGCTAGTTGTTAATAAAATAATTAATAAGATAATAAAATAATTAATAAAAATTTAATCCAGCATGCAATGTGGAATGATCCATCCCCACCCTTACCTGGAATCCTTTCCCCCCTCCCCTCCTTACCCCCCTGGTTCCCTCCTCACTGACTGTCAAGATGCCAGTTGTGCTGGAGTGAGCAGAGATGGTGGTCACATGTGCATAGTTACGTCAGTGATTTTGTGAATGTAAGTGCTTCTTTTCCTGGTCGAAAATATAAGTTGTTTGAATGTGATTGGTTATTTTTCATGCCTGTCAGTGGCTCAGCCATCATCTTCATGGAGATTTGTTATCTATCCTCTGTTGTTAACATATTAATAAGTGTCATATTACCCATACATGTTATGAATGTTGTACATATCTCCAATTCATCTCTTTGGAGTGTTTCCCCAAACAATCACTTTTGGCTTACTGACTACATCTTGTATTCAAATTTTTGTATATTTTATATTCTGATCAGTATAGCATTTAGCAAAAGTAGCTGCATATCATGATCTAAGAGGCTACTTATTTTTGCTTTTGTAATATAATTTTGTTCATTAAGAATTTCTGTAAAGATATTACCAATGGCCATCTTTGAGGTCTTCATGATTGTAGCTGGAAAGTTAACATTATGAATTAAGTTGAATGACAATGCTACTGACTGTAATAAGTTCTTACTGGAAGAGTTTTCAAGGAAATCTAAATAAAAGTCACTAACCACCTCTAATTATTTCTTATTTGTTGTTAAATAACCCAATAGAGTTACCCAGCAATTAATGATCAGGTAAATTACATTTAGTACTTGATATAAACTTAAGAGACTGAGTGGAGCCTTATTTGTAGTTTTTATTTTGAATTTATTATTTGATTTTCACAGTGATATCTTGACACCTTATTCCAGTGATGAGTCCCAATACAGAAATCACATATATATAACTCTATGTATCAGTAAAACTGTTTTAAACAGAATGAATCAAAATAAGTTGCATAAATTCAGTTACAGTTTAAAAAAGCACAAAATAATTTGTTTGTGGAACCAAAGTCACTCCTGACACCCATAACAAGTTTCACACCTTCATCTGAAGAACAACAAGGGAACAATTTCCGGTGTGGCGTCAAGCAGTAAGATGTATCAAATGAAATAGAGTTAGACTGTGTGAAACAAGGAGATGATTTTTAAAAATCATATAAACACAATTTATACCATACAAATTTTCAACTGTTGTATTGAAAATCATACTAGTTTCCTAATCTTGATTTATCTCATCATTAATGAGATGGGGATCAGAAACTAAGGCAGCAAAACCTACTGTGAAATGAGTAAATTTACTTCATACAACAAATACAGCTAGCTGATAGTACATAGCTAAGTTTATTTTTCAACTTAGTCTCCATAACTTCATGGAATGAATTGGAATATGCCATTCTGGTAAAAACCTATCCTTCCGTGTTCAGCTACAGTATTGCACAAAGTTTCACCTCCTCTTTGTCAACTACTAAGTGTGCCTTCAAAGGGATGAAGTTTCTTGGAGCAAGATCTGCACTCTAGGGAAGTTGATTGATGATACTTCTTCAACAAAACAATGGTTTCTTGACTCCCTGATGTTGTATATTGTTATGAAGGAAGATAATCCCCTCTGTGACAAGTACTGTCCATTTACTACTTATTGCTTCATACAGTACTGAGGTTTCATCACCTGTGCTGTCCCAAACGTTAGTAGCCAACACCTTTATGACCTTGAATTACACATGTGTTTGGAGAGAATAGATGTTTCCTCATCTCTGATGTACAATTTCTAGTTCAGTTGTAATGGTGAAGAAAACTGTTTCTTTTGAAATAGTTGCAGACTTGCCCCCATGCACCTCTCTCACCTTGTGTTCATTGATCAGACTACTTGAGACCCAATAGCAAAAATAATTTTCTGGTACACAGAATGCTGTGAACAATGTAGCTAATGCTATGGCATTCCCAATTCCACTGTCATTTACTGTAATGTGATCTGATCTTACTATTATTGTGAATCAGTTCCTCCATACAAGCCACATTTAAGTCTGTTGATGCTGTGCTATGCTGGCCACTGGAGTTCTTGTCAGTCATGTTTTCTCTACTAGTTGCAAATATTCAAACCAATTCTGTGATAAGCTGACAAAAAATTACAGCCTGTCCTTAAACCTCTACCAGTTGCTGGCAATTTCACCCATGGTTACATATTTTATCTACTATAATTAAATATCTGACTTGGTTTCATAATGAGATGACAACTCCAGATAGGTTGCCATTTGTGTTTACCTACAACTAACATTGTAGAGTCAAGTGTGTGAACTTCCACATAGTTGCCAACTGCATGTATCAGTATCACTCTACACTGCTAGTTCCTATACAACAGATGAAACTTCATCAATGTCAGCCTAGTAACCTTTGTTTCATCTTTTGCTGATTCCATTTGTGGACTAGCAAGCTTTGTATCTGAAATGCTCTGATTTTTCACTACTGTATGTGATGTTTGATATAAAATGTATTATGAACATAAGTATTATAAATAGGTAATCATTTTTAAGCAAGTACTTTTGCAATGGTTAATAACACAGTTTTGTTACTTTCTTAGGTGATCTGGCTGAAGTAGTCATACATCAGGGACCAAAGCCAGAAACGGTAAAAGTTGGCACTCCAGGGGGCTGGAATGATTCAGTAATACCACACTGGTATTTTATTAACAGAGTAGATCAAACACAAATGACAGATGCAGAAATCAGAGGCGGTCTTGATGGTAAGTTCTTTCATATACAGATAGTTTCAATTCCCATTGATGACGTGGTGTCAGATCCTCCTGAAAATTTTCATATCACCTTGTAATTTAGTTAAATTTATAGTGTGATCTTATTTAATTAAGTCTAAAGCTACAAAATCAAAATGAATAATTGAAATCACAGTGAAGGCTGATGGAACTGATGGGATACCAATTCATTTTACATGGGGTATGCAAAGGTATGTGCACCCCCCTCCCCTTTTCTAGCAGCAGTGTACTGAAAGTTTCTAGAGGAGCAAAGTGTTCCCAATGATTGAAAAAAAAAGTGTATGTGTACAAGAAGAGTCATCCATCAGATGAACAAAACTATAGGCCTATATCTCTGACTTTGGTCAGATGCAGAATTTTTGAAAACATTTTATGTTAAAATATTATGTAATTTCTGGAGACTGAAAATGTTTTGTAGAAATCAATATGGTTTCCAAAAACAATGATGCTGTGAAACATCACTCACACTTTTCATCCATGAGATCCAGAAGGCAGAAGATACAGGATCTGAGGTAGATGCCATATTTCTTGACTTGCATAAGGCATTTAATACTGTTCTGCACCATTGCCTGATAAACAAAGTGCGAGCATATGGAACATCAGACCAACTGTGTTCCTAGCTAACAGAAAGCAGCATGTCATTCTCAGTGGAGTCGTCGGATATTAAAGTAATCTCAGGAGCACCCCAAGGGAGTGTTAAAGGGCCATTGCTTTTCATAACATATATAAATTACCACATAGATAACATCAGAAGTTCAGTGAAGCTTTTTGCGAATGATGCTGTAGGTAACCAAGGAGTCAAAACACTACAAGATTGAAATTCAGGAGGATCTCCAGTTTATTGACACATGGTGGAGGGCATGACAATTGAGCCTCAACGTAAACAAGTGTAAAGTCGTGTGTTGACAGAGGAAGAAAGATATTTTATTATATAACAACACAATTGCAAGACAAACATTCGAAGCAGTTACTTCCACAAAATTTCTGGGAATAGACATAAGGGGCAATCTGAAATGGAATGACATTGTTAAATCAATCTTGGATATGGCAGCTACCAGACTGATATTCATTGGAAGAAACCTCTGGAAGTATAGTCCATGAGCAAAGGAAGTAGGTTATAAAACTCTCATTTGGCCATGCACTTGAGTATTGCTCATCAGTGTGGGATCTGTACCAGGTAGGGTTAATAGAAAAAAATAAGGTTTGTAAATTGGCAAAGAAACTTTATCTACCAGAATCGATAGTCAGATGAATCATAAAAGGTTCAAGAATCATTTGCAAATGTCATGGTATTAACACTCAAATGAAAACCATCTTAAAATTATGGTGTGATAATCAAATATGAGAGAAAAATTGTCCTGTTGCTCAGAACACAATGTGCTGTCAAGAATAACCTATTTTTGATAGACTGAAAGAAGCTGACTAGGCAGCCAAAGATGAAATGTTTAAAGTTAGTAAAATCGTTGGATTAGCAAATTAAAAAGTCATCGTAAGTGGCATAGCATCACAGAAAGTGCAGATGTGGCAAGCATCAGGGAGACTGTGTTGCTCTGATCTAAGAAGCTCAAGGCAATGATAGAGGAAAATGCCAAGGTAGACATTTGTAGAAAGCTTTCTACAAATGTCTACCTTGGCGTGTTTGTGTGTGTATGTGTGTGGGTGTTTGTGTGCTTGTTTAACTTTCCTTATTTCCCCTTAAGGTAAGTACTTCCTCTCCCAGGATTGGAATGACTTCTCTTCCACTCCCTTAAAACCTGATCCTCCCCTTTGCCCTCCTTCCTTCCTCTTTTCCTGAAGAAGTGGCCAACAGTTGCGAAAGCTTGAATGTTGTATTTTTGTGTGTTTTTGTGTTTCTTTGTGACTATCTACGAACCTGTACTTTGGGTAAGTTATTCGATTTCTATTTTTTATTCATATTTATTCCTCAAAGAGGTTCATTAATTTATCATGAGACAACAGATCGAATAATCTCTAAATAAAAATTTTCACAGAATAGTGTTCTTCAAATGGAATAGGTATTTCACATTAGACAGAGGTGGCCATGCTGCGATAGTTCTTCCATTGGATATGAAACCAATATCTTGGGAATGTAGTGAGATATTATTGTGCTCCCAGTTTTAAATAAACTTGAAAGATGTTCTCTCAATATGATAAACTATTAAGTAAAATCTAATATCAAACATCCGTTAAGTCTACATATTTTTTTTTTTACCTCTTCAAACTCTTTAAAGTATGTTGTAATATTTTACTTAATTTGATGTTGCACAGTAGCTATGGTGAATAACAAAAATAAAATCAAGCCTTAACTGAGAAATGATAAAAAAATAAAAATAAAAAAAGACTTGCACCAGGCAGCCTGAATGTCACCCTAGTTAGGGTCTAACAGCCAAAACTGTGACGTGATCATCTTCAGGTGATATGAAAAAATGATGTGAATGCATCAGAAACATGTATTTGAAGGTGACAAGAATTACCTTAAAAATGCACTATTATGTGTGTTCGATGAAACGTTGAGAACTATTTTATTTCGTTGGTAATGCCAATATATCTGCCAAAGGAAAGAGTGGGGGGAGGGGGGGAGGGTGCAAGTGAATACCAATGTTCAACTGTTTTAATGGAAACGTTACAAATTAGCTGTGATAGGTAGAGACATTGTAGATAATTTTTTTCCAGTTATACTTGAATTATTCAAATACTCATCGTTTGCCTTTTTTCTGAAGAAACAAATTGTCATGTATATGTACATATAACAGAGAGAGTGTGTCATCAGGCAGGGGAGTGTGATAGGACTGCTATTATTTTCTATCTATATAAATGATCTGATGGACAGCGTAACTTGTAATTTGTGGCTGTTTGCTGATGATGCTGTGGTGTACGGGAGGGTGTCAACTTTAATTGGCTGTAATAGCATACAGGATGACTTACACAAAATTTCTAATTGGTGTGACAAATGGCAGCTAGCTCTAAATGAAGAAAAATGTAAGGTGATGCATATGACTAGGAAAAACACTCTCATAATGTCTGAATATGGCATTAGTAATGCGCTTCTTGATACAGTCACCTCATTCAAGTATCTAGGCGTAACATTGCAGAGCGATATGAAATGTAATGAACACGTAAGGACAGTTGTGAGTAAGGCGGACAGCTAACTTCGATTTATTGGGAAAGTTTTGGGAAGAAGTACTCAATCTGTAAAAGAGACCTCATTTTGAGTATCGATTCATTGTTGGGGACCTGCAACAGATCAGTTTAAAGGAAGACATAGATGCAGTTCAGAGGCAAGCAGCTAGGTTCATTACTGGTAGGTTCGACCAATGTGAAAGCGTCACAGAAATGCTCCATGAACTCAAATTGGTATTGCTGGAGGAAAGACGGTATTCTTTTTGAGAAATTTTGTTGAAATTTAGAGGGCTGGAATTTGAAGCTGAGTGTAGAACAATCTTCCTGCTGCCAACTTACATTTTGTGTAATGATAACAAAGACAAGGTAAGAGAAATTAGGGCTCTTACAGAGGAATAAAGACATTCTTTTTACCCTCTTTCTATTTGGGAGTGGAAAAGGAAGGGAAATGTCTAGTAGTGGTACAGTGTACCCTCTGCCACACACTTTATGGTGGATTTCGGAGTATATATGTACATGAAGATGTAGAGTTGTGGGCGGGGAGGGATGTTGTTAGACACAATTTAGGCTGATAAGTTTTAGACTATCCCAGAAAGCCTTTTTTAAATAATACTATCCATTACCAAGATTTGTAGGGCAACATGTTAAAAATACCAGTAGAAACTAAAAAAAAAAAAATATTCTATCATAGTTAAAACTACACTTACACATCAGAATGGGTATTACATGTATATTTTACATGCTTATGCACAATAACTTTGAACCTAAAAAATCTTAGTTATGAATAGTATTATGGAAAAAGGCTTGCTGCGATAGTCAAAAAAGATATTGTAAAAACTGCTACAGTTGGCCACAAATAGGAAGTGTAGATGTGCCAAATCCATACAATTGGTACTTTTTATACCAAAACTTATTATTTTTCTAGCATATTGTGATAATGAAGATAGATTTTCAAAAATGGAAACTGGGTTTTCTAGATAAACATCTAAACTATGTAGAGTTAAATGTTTATTGTTTGCTACTTCCCAAGATACAACTCTTATAAATCAAATTTTCACTGATTGCTATCGCATACTATCGTTCACTGACGCATATGTTGTGAACCAAATAAGATTTCATTCTGCTCTCAGCTTTAAATAAAAATCAAATTTCATATACAGATATGTGTGACCTGAAATCAACCATTGGAAAAGTCTCCCCCTGTGTTTTTCCTTCTCCAAACTCTTTAAAATACTCTTATTGATACCACACACTGCCATTTGCAATATTATTTCATTATATGTTTATTGGGCCAGTTCTCTTAATGATGTGAAATTATATTAATATCTTCCATTTTATTTAAATTAACTGATGAATCATGGATATGGAAAGTTACTTCAACCCATAAGCTGTAGGAATTGAACCTACATGCTGTTCACTCTCATCTGCCTTAATTTCAATTTTAATGCACCTCACCTTTTCATTAATGTTTACAAATTGTCATTTTCATTTGCAAGAATAGCAATACTATATCATCTCACAGCCCAGTTGTCTTCATTTTTGTCCTCTCTATTTAGCTACTTCAATCACTTGATACAATAATGTGACATCCTCTATGATTAAAATGTAACACTTGAAATAAGATAATTTACTATCAAATTAATTTAACTGGAGATAAAGGGATTTTATTTCTGATGCTTTCCTCATATATAGCCTCCATATTTCAGGTTTAATAATGGCAAAGAATATTGCAACATGGAGAAATCAGAAACCAAATCTTAAATTGTCACATCTCCTGCAGCAGTATTACTCAGAAAATGGTGTGTTGAACTCTCAGTATAAAGCATGCTCCAGGCGAGAGCAATATGCTGGTGTGACACCACAAACAGAAATGCAAGCTCAAGTAAGTAAACATTTTGAGATATTAGTACAGAGAAGTCAAACATGATTTGTGTACAACTTGGAAATAAACTTTAACATATTTCCTAACTTGTGGAAGAATGTATTTCTTTAATGAGAAAAGCTTATAAGTTTGTGGAAATTTTGAAATGTTTATTTATTTATGTGCAAAGCAGTAGTGTTCATTTAATTGGCATTTGAAAGCAGAAAAACAAACCTCTAAGTTTAAACAGTGGAAACTCCAGAAAGGATTCAACAATATATTTGAAAGGATAGGTTGTTAGATTAGATTAATACTTGTTCCATAGATCATATATATGACATTTCACAATGATGTGGAACGTGTCAGTCTAGTAAATGTTGTCTACACTTGACAATCAATATTCTAACGATTTTTATTACATTTTTTGTTGTTTTCTTTTTCTTTTCTTTAAGTTTTATCTAAAAATTCATCTACAGTGTAGAAGGAGTTGCCATTCAGAAATTCCTTTAATTTCTTTTTAAATACTAGTTGGCTATCTGCCAGACTTTTGATGCTACTTGGTAAGTGACCAAAGACTTTTGTGGCAGCATGATTCACCCCTTTCTGAGCCAAAGTTAGATTTAACCGTGAATAGTGAATATCATCCTTTCTCCTAGTGTTGTAGCTATGCACACTGCTATTACTTTTGAATTGGCTCAGATTGTTACTAACAAATTTCATGAGTTAATATATGTATTGTGAAGCTAAAGTGAAGATCCCTAGCTCTCTAAATAAATGTCTGCAGGATGCTCTTGGGTGGGCTCCAGCAATTATTCTGATTACACACTTTTGTGCAATTAATACTTTTTACTCAATGTTGAATTTCCCCAGAATATGATCCCATATGAAAGCAATGAATGAAAATAGGCGTAGTAAGCTAATTTACTGAGATGTATATCACCAAACTTTGCAATGACTCTGATAGCATAAGTAGCTGAACTCAAACGTTTCAGGAGATCTTCAATATGTTTCTTCCAATTCAGTCCCTCATCTAAAATTTTTGAATATTCTACCTTAGCTACAGATTTATGTTCAAAATCTAAATTTATTAATGGTGTCATGTCATTTACTGCATGAAACTGTATACACTGGGTTTTATCAAAGGTTAATGAGAGTCCATTTGTAGAGAACCACTTAATAACTTTCTGAAAGATATCATTTACAATTTCATCAGTTAATTCCTGTTTGTCAGGTGTGATAGCTATACTTGTATCATCAGCAAAAAGTACTAGCTTAGCATCTTCGTGAATGTAGAATGGCAAGTCATTAATATATATTAAGAAAAGCAAGGGACCCAAGACCGAACCGTATGGGACCTCATTTCTGATAACTCCCCAGTTAGAGAAATTAATTGTTTCATCTATATCATGTGAACTGTTTATTTCAACTTTCTGCACTCTTACAGTTAAGTATGATTTAAACCATTTGTGTACTGTCCCACTCATACCACAATACTTAAGCTTATCTAGAAGAATCCCATGATATACACAATCAAAAGCCTTTGAGAGATCACAAAAAATCCCAACTGGTGATGTCCAGTTATTCAAAGCATTCAATATTTTATCAGTGAACGTATATATAGCATTTTCAGTTGAAAAGCTTTTTTGAAAACCAAACTGACATTTTGTTAGAACTTTATTTTTACTAATATGTTAAGCAACTTGAGAATATGTAACTTTATCAAAAAGTTTTGATAAGGCTGTAAGAAGTGAGATGGGGTGGTAGTTATTGACATCAGACGTATCCCCTTTTTTATGCAAAGGTTTAACAATAGCATATTCCAGTCTATCTGGGAAAATACCCTGATTTAAAGAGCTATTACAAATATGACTGAGAATCCTACTTATCTCCTGAGAACAAGTTTTTATTAACCTGCTGGAAATGCCATCAATTCCATATGACCATTTACTCTTGAGAGAGTTTATTATTTTCCTAATTTCTGAAGGAGATGTGGGTGGAATTTCGATTGTATCATATTGTGTGGGTATGGCGTCTTCCATTAATTGACTTACTCCTTCTAATGAACATTTAGATCCTATTTTCTCTACAACATTGAAAAAGTAATCATTAAAAATGTTTTCAACTTCTGACTTTTTGTTAATAAAGTTTTCATTTGTTTTGATGGTAATACCCTCTTCCTCTGCTCTTGGTTGCCCTGTCTCCCTTTTAATAATATTCCAAATTGTTTTAATTTTATTATCAGAGGAGCTAATCTCAGACATGATTCACATGCTTCTTGATTTTTTAATAACTTTTTTTAATGTAGCACAGTAGTTTTTATAATATTTTATAGTTTCTGGGTTATTACTCTTTCTTGCAGACAGATATAGTTCCCTTTTTCAGTTACAAGATATTTTTATTCCTTTAGTAAGCCATGGTTTTTTGCATGGTTTCTTACAATTAAATTTTACTAATGTATCATGAAATAAGTTATATTTTAAATTAACATCATGTTCCTTATAAACCTCATCCCAGTCTAACTGCTGTAGACTTTCTTTGAAAATTCTAGTTGTTAAGGCATTAATCGAGCGCACAATTCTGGAGGACTGTTTCGAATTACTGAACAGAGCTATGTCATATACTGTTACTAGTTGGTCACGATGATCAGAAAGACCATTCTCAATTGGACAAGCATTTATGTTGTTAAACTTATCTTGGTCTATAAAAATGTTATCTGTCAATGTACTGCTGTCCTTTACTACCCGAGTTGGAAAATCAATAACAGATGTCAGATTGAATGAGCCAAGTAAGACTTCCAGGTCTTTCTTCCTATTACACTCTTTCAGTGAATCTACACTGAAATCACCACAAATAATAATTTGCTTCCCTCTATCTGAGAGATAGCACAACAAGGCATCTAAGTTTTCCAGAAATAACTGAAAGTTTCCTGAAGGGGACCTATATACTGTTACAATTATAAGATAATCATCATTGACTTTAAGCTGGCAGGCATATGCTTCAATATGCTGCTCTACATAAAACTTTTTTGTTTTGAAATTTTTGACATATATGGCAACTCCTCCTCTTATCTTATTATCTCTACTTACATCTGAAGCTAATTTATATCCACTGACATTCACATTTTCCTTACCAGTGACAATGTGATGATCAGACAGGCATAGTATATCTATTACATTATCAGTTTCTATATCATCTAAACAAACCAAAGGCTCATATATTTTATTCTTTAGTCCCCCAATATTCTGGTGAAAGATGGTAACATTATTTTTTACTTTACTTTTCTGAGAAATATTTGATTTTTCAACATTTTTAGCGCCTGCCTGCCTGAGCTTCTCACTGGACAGTGATCTTAGCCTAAAAAAGAAGTACTTTCATGAATTGCAATGGTCTCCCCCCCCCCCCCCCCCCCTTTTAGGATTTTGCTATCAACCCGGCAAGTTTCCCCTTCCCTTTCCTATTGAGATGCAGGCCATGCCTAGTGAAATCCCACCTATCAATAGCATCAACAGGAACCAAACCTGTGTCCGACAGTGTATCCACCCTAGGCAGTTGATCAATTTCCATATTGACCCTTCTGACAGAGCAGTTCAATTGGGGTCAATCATACCGCATGAAAGCAGGCAACAGTCCAACATTTGTCTGGGTCGTTGCAGAAGCTATTTTAACCAGGTCACACTCAATATTGTAGCCCTGATCCTTATCAATGCTGTTTCCCACTTCACCCACTATCACAACATGATCCTCTTTTGTGAAACCCTTACACAAGGAACCTATATCCTCTACCACCTGGCTAAGATCTGCACTGGGCTTGAAAACGTTTGTGACCTAGTACCTGTCACCTAGTTTTTCATGCAAAATCTGGCCCACACCTCTTCCATGGCTACTTCCTAAGAACAGAACTTTTCTCCTACTGTCTACTTTTTTGAAACTGTTGGTCTCCTCATGAAAGTCTGTTGTTTCCTAGCTGCACCTACTTCTAAAGGAGCCTCTTCCTCACTTGACTGTGCTAGCAAGGCAAATCTGTTGTTTGTGCCAATTGTGAAGCTATCAGGAACTGTGGCCCCTGTTCCCTTCTACCACTTCCCACCCCTGCTTCCCCCCCCCCCCCCCCCCCAATGAAACCACTTGTCACAACAGCTGCATTGAAACCCAAAACGAACAAACCTACTGCAGCTCAAACACATTGCATTCATGATTGTTACTTTTGTTATATCAACAATATGTAATAACTACAGATAAAAAGCATTACTAGATTTGTTTAGGACACTAAAATACGTGTAATCTGTTGGTAAATACACTTAAAATTGCAGTATAACACTAAATCTGCACACTCGCGAATTTGGCCTATGAATATACACAAAACAACTTTTCGCAATTACTGAGACAGTACATGAAAAAAAAATTGTGAGCTTGAAGAGCACACTAATAAACGTATTTGAAGAGTTAACTATGTTAAATGCACTTAAAATTATGGAGAAATACTTAATATGCACACTCGGAATTTAGACCTAACAAGGACTTATGTAAACAAACCGAACATTTAGTGATTCCTGGATCATTACGTGAATAAAAGAAATACCTTTAATGGTAAGCTTTAAGAGCAGACTAATAAATGTTTTTAGCTACTTATAGTGTTAAACTACGTTTTATTTCTACCTAAATTATATATCTTTTGTGATCACACTGACACTGCACGTCTGGCTTCGTGCAGGGCTACCAACAGACTCACCACGGAGACATCTCGATGACTTGTAGAAAGGTACAACTAAAAGATTACAAGATTAGTTAGCTTAGCGTTTTAAGGAGGTCATAGCACCCAAAAGCTAAATACACTTGTAAACTTTTATGTGTACCTTTCTGTTAATCATCAAGACATCTCTCTGGTGAGTACCAACCAATTCTTTTGAAAATATTGTTGAAACCTCTAAGTTTTACTTTGAACCTTATCACTCATAACGTTTCTTAGGAGAGTAGCATAGTCTCATCACTGCCTAATTTAGTTTAATGTTTCAGCTTCACAAATACTTTCATAATTACATAATTCTAAATCACAACAAAATGGGTGGTCATGGCTGCATGGTGTGTGAATTTCTGTATCTTCTGTATCTAATACAGAGCTTACATGCAACAGCAATATGAAGTATGTACATTTAGAGCACTATATATGCATGCACAGAAATTTCTTGTACAATATTGTGATATGGTGTTCAAACTGAAGACATTTGATTCTGCTCTTTACCTACTAATTTCTGTCCGTGGGGGACTGATGACCATTGTAGTTTTGTCCCCCTTAAACAACCTAACAACAACAACAACAACAACAACAATTTCTGTCCAAGCCTCTTCATTTCCAAATAACACGTCAACCAATATGTATTTTAACCTGATTTATTGTACTTGTATCTTGGTATCCCTCTGTGATTTTTACCCCCAAAGTGTCTAATACTAAATTGACTATTCCTCAATATCTAAAAATTTATCCTATCAATCAATTGCATCTATTTGTCGAGTCATGTCACAAATTTCTTTTGGCAAAAAACAGTCTTGGTTGCACAAATACAATTTTATTGATGTTCACTTGTGATGCATTTTGCCTGTTCTAGACAGCATCATACAGTATGAGGAAATTACAAACTTGTTTAAATAAATACACTTGGCAAAAGTATATGAAATGTGCAAATAATAGGTGTGTTTGCCATAGAAAAGCTCTAAGCAGGTTAAGTTACAGCTCAGATGACCACATTCTTGTTTCAGGAAGTGGTGTGACATAAAATTGTTCATGAATCCAGTGGAATAGTAAATAGTTGTGAAAATATTATTGAGCTCCTAGCAACAAATAATCTGGATCAAATGAAAAGCATCAAAACAGATACATGGGTTAGTGTACACAGAGTTGTCATAGTGAGACTGAAACCACCAACATTAATCAAGAAATATATCTAATTAAATAAGCAGATAAATATTCTTTTAATATTTTCCTGAGTGACATCTCCAGTTTTTCATGACAATGTGAGAGTAGATCAGATGTGGCTTACATTCAAAGAAATAACATTGACAGCAATTGAGAGAATTATACCAAATAAATTCACAAAATAGAGGGCTGATCCTCAGGTCAGATAACTGTTGCAGAAAAAAAGAGAAAAGCATGCCAAATTTAAACAGACACAAAATCCCCAAATTGGTAATCTTTTATAGGAACTTGAAATTTAGCATGAACTTCAATGTGAGAAGCTTATCATAGTTTTCATAATGATACCATGTCTAGTTATTTGGTAGAAAATCCAAAGAAATTCTGGTCAAATGTAAAGTATGCTAGCAGCAAAACACAATCAAGAGCTTCACCACACAGTAGCAATGGTGATGGCAGTGCTGCTAATGCAGAAGCTAACCACAGCTTTACAAAATTCCTTCACCCAAGAAGTCCAAGCATATACTCTATAATTAAAATCAAGAACAGCTGTCAGAATGTGTAATTTCGAAGTAGCTACCCTTGGAGTAATCAACTTAAATCACCTAACAAAAGCAAGTCTTCTAGTTCAGTTTTTATACCAGTTCCTTTCAGATATGCTGATGCCATAGCTCCATACCTAACTATTAAATGCAACTGTTCACTCAGCAAAAGATCATACCCAAAGACTGGAAAGTTACACAGGTCATTCCATTATTCAAGAAGGCAATAGAAGTGATCTGCAAAATTGCAAACTCATGTCATTAACCTTGGTTTGCAGCTGGATTTTGGAACATATGCATTTTTCATACATTAATTAACTACCTTGAAGAGAATGAATATCCTATTGACCCATATTCAACACGTACTGAGAAAGTATCATTCTTGTGGAAAACAGCTAACTCTAATCTCAAATAGATTGCATACTTCTGGATTTCTGGAAAGCTTTTGTCATATGTACCTCACAAGCGATTTCTAATGAAATTGCATGTTTATGGAATATTGTCACAGTTGTGTGACTGGATTTACTATTACCTGTCAGAAAAGATACAGTTTATTGTAACTGACGAAAAGTCATCAATTAAAACAGAAGTCATATCTGGCATTCCCCAGAGAAGTGTTATAGTATCATTGCTGTTCCTTCTCTTTATAACCAATTTAGGTGATAGTCCAAGCTGCTCTTTAGACTGTTCATGGATAATAGCGTCAATTATGAGTTAGTAAATTTACTGCAAAACAACTTAGATAAGATATATGCACGCTCCAAAAGATGGCAGTTTTACCCTAAATAATGAAAAGCAAGTAACCTTCCTAGATGCTAATCTCCATCTCACTAATGGCTCCAACCACACCACCGCTCACGTTAAACCTAGTAATAAACAACAGTACTGAACTTTGGCAGCTGTCATCCATTCCACACCACCCATTCCTCGCCACCCATGGACGGTGATGAGAAGTCTCTTACCCAACATGCTGAAGGCCTCACAAAGGCCTTCACAGACAGACATTTTCTTTCTGATCGAGTCCTCAAACGATTTCCTTTGCCATATTCCCAAACACAACAAACCCTCCCTCCACCCCCGATAACCAGTCACAAATGAGTGTCCTTCTTGTCACCTAGACTGGAACAATTAAATCAAATCCTTCAACAAGGCTTTGATTATCTGCCATCATGGCCTGGAATGAGAGACATCCTACCATAGATCCTTATGACCCTCCTAAAGTGCTGTTCCATTGTCCACCCAACTTCCAAAACATCCTAGTCCATTCCTATGCCACTCACAATCCCAATACCAAACAACTGTGGAAGACCCAGATGCAAAATCTGCCCAATTCACCCACCCAGTACTTCTTATTCTAGCCCTGTAACAGGCTTATCCTATTCCATCAGAGGTCAGATTAACTGTGAAAGTGGCCATATGATTTACCAACTGTGCTGCAATCATTGTGCAGTGTTTTACATTGGCATGACACCAAACCACCTGATCATCAGAATGAAATGCCACTGTCAAACTGTGGCAAAAAGCAAGATGGACCACTCTGTGACACAGCATGTGACTGAACACAACACTCTTGGCTTCTTTACTGCCCAAGCCATCTGGATCCTCCCCTCCATCACCAGGTCTTCTGAACAGTGCAGATGGGAGTTGTTCCTTGAACACATTCTACAGTCCTGCTACCACCCTGGCATCAACCTAAGAACTTGCCATCTCCACATACTATGCCTAACATCACCTTCTCCACTCATTATTCTGTATCCCTCCAATTCATGTCTTCCTTCCAACTGTGTGTGTCGCCCCTCAAAATATCCTCTTAATTACTTTTTATTTTTTGATTTTTTGCTTACTGTTTTTATCATATAAGAACCCCCCCCCCTACCCACACATCTCTGTAACTCCCTTTTATCTTCTCCTACTCCTTCACTTCACTGCATTCAATGATGAATGCTGCATCTGACTTACCCACCTATTAGATCCTTTACAATCCATCACAAAATGTGGAACTTCCTATCCCCACCCTTACCTGGTATCATTCCCACTCCATCCCCTTGTCATTCGCTGTCAAGATGCTTGTAGTGCTGAAGCAGCCAGGGATGGTGGTTGTGTATGTATAGTTGTCCGAGAGATTGTGTGAATGTGTGTGTTTCTTTTTCTGATGAAGACCATGCTTGAAAATTTAGTTATGTGAAAGTGATTTTCTGTTTTACGTGCCTGTCAACACCTTAGCGACCTTCTGTACAGTAAGTTGTTATCTGAGGAGCATCGTTTCAAATTGTATTAAGTCCACCTGTGGACAAATTTGAGTTTGATACATTTTTGTATAGTTTACATAGCAATCTTTCATGCTGTGAAATCAGAATGTAACAAATCGGATTCACTAATAGCATAAATTGCGTCTGTAAAGTAGCTGTTTTTTTCAAATTATATACAGTCCACTGTAACATGTCTTTCAAATCATATTGTGTCCAGCATGAATCAATATTGTCACTTTTCTCTGTTGGTATGCTGACAGCTGGTGCGCTATTTTCAAGAATGCTATGCATTCAATAATCACAGTTATATAGTGAACTTTGTGTAAGAGAGTAATTTTTCGATTATGGATGCAGAAATTGCTGTTGGTGATATGTCAATGGGAAACCAAAAGAGGGTTAAGAAAACCAAACATGCCCATCAACTTAAATCTGAGGCAGTTAATGTTATTCCATAAAGAAACAAAACTAAATACTTAGTTATATATTTTACCACAGTAGTCACGTTTTATTTGTATATTTTACAATTTATTGGATCAAAGCATATTAAGTCCAACGCTTTTTCTTTAAATGTGAAGAACCCAGCAGGAAATTTATTTTGCTTTTTCACTTAAGTACCTAGAAATAAACCTCAAATAAAACAACTGCAAAATTTTAAAATTTGTGAAATGTTCCTCAGGTTATGAGTAACCAGTTTTTTGATTATCCTGTAAAATTTAGTTTTTTGGCATAATACAATTTGAAATGATGCTCCTCATCTATCCTCCTTTAATAAATTAATTTATTAATTAATTTCTCATCTTCAGAAATGCTTTCTTCCCATTGCTGTATTTTCTGTTATCTCTACTTCAGCTACTTCAGCTAACATTGTTTATTTCACTGCTGAAATAAAAAAGAAACATAAATAAATAAACTTATCTACTATTTTATAAAATTTTCTAATAATGGAAACACTGGTTGGAATTCAACATTATAATGACACTTTACAAATCACTGTAAAGATATACATCGAGCTGCGACAGGCACATAAAAAACACACACATATACTCTTTAGCTATTGGCCATTGGCCTTCCTCAGAATAGAGAGCATTCACACACTTACACAGTCACACAATCATCATCTCCAGTTGCTGCACCCAAATTTGGAGGCCAGTGGCCAATAGCTTAACTGTTGTATTTATGTGTCTTTTTATGTGCCTGTTGTACTTCATTGTATGTGTTTGTGTTGTGTTGTAAACTATACTTCTGTTGTTTTGCTTCTTAATCTAATTGTTTCAGCATGACCTGATTT
This sequence comes from Locusta migratoria, assembly GCA_026315105.1. Lineage (NCBI taxonomy): Eukaryota > Metazoa > Arthropoda > Insecta > Orthoptera > Acrididae > Locusta > Locusta migratoria. The sequence continues at coordinate 253,991,752 of CM048745.1, read as the reverse complement.
AATTAGACTACATTCTATTTTGCCCCAGTTAACATTCACCATCCTTTCAAAACACTGGTGATTCTGCTGAATGTCTCTTCCATAAACTTTGCTGTGTGTAGCATAATTACCATCACGTTTTATTAATTCTCGGTGAATTATAATTTTCTCTTTGCTTTGCTATTAATTCTCACTGAATTTTAATTCCATTTCCAATTTTCTCTTTGCTTCGCTTCACAGCTTGTTTAATGCACAGATTGAGTCAGACTGGAGAAAGGCTACAGCCTAGTCTTACTCTGTTCCCAACAACTGAATCTCTTTCATGCCCTTCAAGTCTTACAACCCTGCTGTTTGATTTCTGTACAAGTTTATAACGTTTTGTTTGTAATATTTCACAATTGTTACCTTCAGAAGTTGGACAGTATTCCAGTCAAAATTGTCAAAACTTTTTCCAAAATTTATAAAAGCTATAAATGTAGGTTTGTCCTTCCTTAACACATATTTTAAGATAAAATGTAGAGTCAATCCCTTTGTATTCACATGTTTCTCCCAAATCCAAACTGACCTACTGAGAAGTCAACTTCCGCAAAGTCTTTGTTTCTTCTTCCTGAACTTTAATGCCCTCTCCATATTTCTCTTTGCATTCCTTCACTGCTTGCTCATCGTACAGATTGAACAACATTGGGGAAAGGCTACAACCCTGTCTTACTCTCTTTCCAACATCTGCATCCCTTTCATGCCCTTCAACTCTAATAATTGCTGTCTGGTTTTTGTATAAGTTGAATATAACTCTTTGCTCCCTTTATTTTTCCTCTGTTACATTTAGAATTTGAAAGAGTTTATTCCAGTCGACATTATCAAAAGCTTTCTTAAAATCTACAAATGCTAAAAACGTAGGTTTCCTTTTCCTTAGCCTATGTTCTAAGATATGTCGTAATGTGAGTATTGTCTCCTGTGTTCCTACATTTCTCTTGAATCAAAACTGATTGTCCCCAAGGTTGGGTTCCAGAAATTTTTCCATTTGTCTGCAAATAATTCATGTTAGTATTTTGCAACTATGACTTATTAAACTGATAGTCCTGTAATTTTCACATTTGTCTGCACTTGCTTTCTTTGGAATTGTAATTACTATATTCTTCTTGAAGTTGGAACACATTTCCTCTGTCTCATACATCTTGCATACCAGGTGGAACAATTTCTTCATGACTGGCTCTCCTATTGGTATCAGCAGTTCAGACGGAATATCATCTACTGCAGGAGCCTTGTTTCGACTCAAATCTTTCAGTGCTCTGTCAAATTCTTCTTGCAGTATCGTATCTCCTATCTCCTCTTCCTCCACTTCATCTTCCATTTCTAGAATACTACCTTGAAGTTCATTTCCTTTGTACAGGCCCTCTATGTATACCTTCCACATTTCAGCTTTCCCCTCTTTGCTTAGTACTGGTTTTCCATCTGTGTTCTTGATATTCATACAGCTGCTTTTCTTGTCTCCAAGTATCTCTTTTATTTTTCTGTAGGTGCTATCTATCTTTCCCCTAGGTATGCATTCTTCTACGGTTCTGCATTTGTCCTCTAGCCATTCTTGCTTAGGCAGTCTGCACTTCCTGTCAATCTCATTTTTAAGACGTCTGTAGGTTCTTTTGCCTGCTTCAATTGATGCATTCATTTATACTATTAAATAAATTATTATCCCACAATCTGAATTAAATAATTATACAATACAGTACAAAATGGCTAAGCAGGAAGGCCTGGAGGAGAAATGTTAAGTCTTTAGAACCATTGTAACTACTGAAAGAAAAACTAAAGGATTTTTGGGAAAAAAAGGAGCTGTATGAATGTCAAGAGCTCCTTTTTTTTTTTTTTCTCCAAACATCCTTTAGTTTTCCTTTCACTAGTCATAATACATTTCTCCTTTAGCCCTTTGTGCTTAGCGATTTTGCACTATTGTATAAATATTTAATTCAGATTGTAGGATAATAATTTACTTCATAGTATAAATGAATAGTACAGTTATTGCTAGAATGAGACTCTCACTTTATTTCAATTCAAAGTGATATGTACTTCTAATAATAAAATACTGCCTAGTCACCTTTTAATAGTCTCTTCATTCATATTTTAGTAGCAAAATGTTAACTTAGCTCCTTTGATATAAAGACTTTTCCTGTTAACATTAATCTTATGTTAACTATTTTAATATTTATTGATCTCTCATTATGCTTGTGTATTTCCTGTACCTATTTGTATCTTTAGTCTCCTCTTTCACTAACATAATAACTTGTAACACACAAATGAAATAAATTATCAAAATCTTAAAACCACTAAGAAGATTTTACAACATGTGCTGGGTTTCTCATTTGCTATGATTTTTAAATCTCTCATCTGTTTTTTTTGACATGTACTACTATACAGTAGTATTGTACAAGTTGGGTAAGGGTGTTAAAGGTTGCTGCCCCTCTTCAGGAACTACATGTTTGTCTGACCTCTCCACTGATACCACTCCACTGTCATTGCACCTAAGGTGTAGCTATCTGTATCATTGAGGCATGCAAGCCACCCCACCTTGGCATGTCTATGGTTTATGAGGGCAAGCACTGTACCTATATCTGCTAAAATTTCATCACACAGTCTTCTCCATCCACCGGTTCTTACCTGGCTACAGTAATTAATGCTGCCCGCACTACTAATTACATACGACAATAAGGGAACCTAAAATGGAGCCCTCGGAGACTCCAGAATTTATATTTCTTGCCTTTTTTCCCCTTGTTTCCTCTCATTTATCATAAATTATTTCAGTACACTTTTGTCTAATTATTAATTATCTTTCCAGTGATTGCATGAGTTTGTCATTGACTCTAGTCATTTTAATTTTTGATAAAGAGTGCATTATAATGTATCCTGTGAACAGATTTGGAGGTTTTCATACATTTCTTTCAAGTACATGGCAGATAAACTGTGTTGCTGTTACATGTGACCCAATACAATTCAGAAGCATGTGAGTCATTATCTAATAATTTGTTTTGTCAGGGTTTTATTAAGCCAGGTTTAACCTAGCAGGGCACACTACTTTGTGACCATAAACATCATCACCGGCAGATGCATTCCATTTTTTATTTGTATCAAGCTTAAGATTTGTAGGAATTATGATCCATTCCACTTCAGTTAGAGATAATAACTGAATTATTAAACATAATAATTTTCTGCAGTACTGGTCACATGCAAATAAGATATACTCAGCTCAAACTGAATCCAAATGTTCCAATTGTGAAGATAGTTCTCTTATATTTACAAGAAGAGAGACTTTTACTAATCCAAATGTTCCAATTGTGAAGATAGTTCTCTTATATTTACAAGAAGAGAGACTTTTACTAATCACTTCGTGGCAGTCACTGGACCCCGCAGACTTTTCACTTAGTTACTACATGGAATTTCATGTCACCAGTAAACTTAGCTAACCATTTCCTTTAAAATATGTATGGAATTTGCTACTCATATTTAGGAAAAATGGTTCAGATTTTATGCTTAGTACAAGTACAGAATGTATCATCCTGATTTTTCACTGTAATTACTAATTTATCTATATTTTTTGTTACAGGTAGAAGCATTTGCATATACTTTATATACCTATGCACCAATAGCAACATCAATGAAACTTGAGAAAGTGAAAAGTTTCTCAACAGATGCAATTTCTGCTCTCAACTCTTACATTAGTAAGTGCCTGTTTACTTCTAACAAATTACAGCTCAGGATTCAAAGTAAATGTCATAAATAAGAGTCCGAAGAAATTATTGTAACAGATTGTTACCTGCTGACATTTTCTTCATCACATACTTTTAGTGAACCAAATTTTCAAAAGTGTGACACACACACACACACACACACACACACACACACAAAAGAAGAATAGTCATTTAGTACATTGCTTGTAGTGGCCATTTGAGAAGCAGCTAGTACTATGTATTTGCACTGTACTGTTTTTAAAGAAAACGCCTTTTGCTACCGCAGTAGCAAAAGGCGTTTTCTTTAAAAACAGTACAGTGCAAATACATAGAATAATCATTTGTTTTCAATTGACAAAAGTAATCAAACATGTGACTAAACATGAAATTAAATCAGATCTTTCAGTTCTTTTTATTATTTTTTTCTAAAGCTCTTCACTGAAATGTTTTCCCTTTAAACATATTGAAGTAATAAGGTGATTTCATTTATTGCTGTACCCCAATGCATAGGAAAGAAGAGAGTTAAGTTTCTGTTTTTGATCATTTTGAATTACTATAAGTTTTACTCATTTTCAAAATGTAATGAAAATGTGCATTAAAGATTTTTCTTCGGTGTTTTGAGTTTCTTTGCTCTATACGGGTTAAATTCCAAATCAAAGGTTGGGTGTTGTTAATTTCAGCTGTCAATGTAGCTATAACTCTGTGCTCAGACGTGTCATTAATGTTGGATCAAATGTAGAGCTCATTTTGTGATTTCCTTTGTCTCAGTAATAATCATTAAAAAATATAACTGAAATTACAATAATAGTTTGAAAGGATAGAATACTACCCAGCACACAGATGTCAAAATGAGTTAGTGACAGGTACAAATAGAAGGCTTTCCAGTATCATCTTTTGGCCCAAAGAGCCATCTTCAAAAGTAGGTATACATACACTTCCCACACACTTATATGACAAATGTGTCCAGCCAGTGTGGCAAGCTTGTGAAGTGTGGCCACCTTGGGAAAGCAGTAGTCAGTGGTGAAATTACAGATTGTGCAGTGTTGTTTATGCAATCTTTATTGTTAACTGTGATTTGAAATTTTTCATTGGATATTTCATTTGAGGTTTTTTGCCTCTATTTTTCAGCTTCTCTAGATACAACAATGTGCAGCACCACAACAAAAAATCCTGGAAGTAATACATCTGTTACTACAGAAGTGGACCTTTATGTTGTGTTTGATAATTCATGGCAATTTAATGACATTCAGCGTATACTAGTGTAAGTTAGATTCAGCAGTTAGATTAATCAAGGAAAAAATTACTGTACAATAACATTTGTGCTTAGGTTTGCAATGTTTATTAAACTAAAAAATTAAGCTATTAAGTAGTAATTAGAATAAAAAGCCAGGAAATGCAATTCTAGATTTAGTGGCTACTTTGCCAATGCCCAGGCGTAAGAACACTAAATGCAGTTTCATGAGAGAAACATTAAGATAAAGAAAGACTGTCCCCATCATGTAATACCTGATGTGTTAGCTAATGGGGGATGTAACAGCAGCCAGCACATAAACATGAGGATGCAGATGTGAAAGCTAATTCTCATTAATATAATATGTTTATTTCAGATAGAAAGCAAATTCCCTAACTTCTGATAATGGAAACACTGGTTAGAATTGAACAATATAAGTACAGTTTACAACTCACTGCAAAGACTATATAGACGAGCAGTGACAGGGACATAAAAAAGGCACACACATACCACACTTAAGCTATCAGCCATTGGCATTCTTCAAAATAAAGAGCATCCACACAATTACACAGGCACACTTCACAACCACACAACTGGCATTTCTGTCTGCCGCACTCCAAATGTGCAGTTCGGCAGCCAGATGTGATGCTTGTGTGACTAAAGTGCAGTCGACTTCAATGTCAGTACTAGTGTGCATATTGCAACATCGTCTCCAGAGTGTGTGACCTCTGTTGCCAGCTGTCAGATCATGCCATCCACACTAAAAACCTGCATCCATATCATTACTTATGGAACATGGCCAAAGTGATGGTGAATGTGCCATCAGCAGAGTAGATCCCAACAGCATGAGACGTGACATCATTATGAATTATGCATGCTGTATCAAAGATGAAAGCAGACTGGAAGTTAACTGACTTAATTGATACATAGTCTCTCTTGTATTTGATACAGCATGCATAAGTCACAATGATGTCATGTCTAATATTATCAGGATTTGCCTTTGGCATATTCGCCTGCACTCACAGCTGTGCTAATCATTGGCCATGTAATGGCAAACCCCATAAAATTCATAGAATGGAAGAACCTCAGTATGTTACAAGGCATGCACCTCAAACCGGGAAACACTGCATGATTGTGGGTTTGAATTGTTCATCATCCACCATATTCTCCAAATTTGGCTCCATCATAATTTATTCTTTTTCTAAATCTAAAAAAAGACCTAAAAGGATGGCAAATTGATATTGATGATGTAGTGATTGATGCTGTGAATGCTTGATTGGTCTCAAAATCAAGGATCTATTATTTGAATAGTTTGCAGAAGGTATTTGAATGTGCCTCCAAGTATATTGGAAAATAAATTGACAGTATTAAATTTATGTCCTTTATTTGTCAGGCTAGAAACCTTTTTGTTCCCCCTAGTATTTGTTTACATCAACGTGGGAACAAGGGACAATCATTCCCAATAAATTTTCTGTGTATAATTGCGTTTTCAAAATACATCTATATCACATGGTGTACCATAAAATGGTTGTCAACTAATGAGAGAAAGATAAATAATTAATATGGAAATATATGAATTAAAATATAAAAAATAGACGAAGATTACTCACCAGGCGAAGGAGCACAGGTGTGACAGCAACACAAATAAATAAATGAATACACACACACACACAATCGCAAGCTTTCGCAACCCAGTTGCGTCTTCAGGCAGTAGGGATATGAATTGTTATACAGTAATGAAAACAAGGTCAATTCTTAAATTGTGCTTAAATTTTATGGGATTTTTAAAGCAAAGATAAGGGAAGATGAACTTTTCCGTCATTGAATAAAGAGGATGCTAATCTAAGAAAGTAATTTTCTTAAATGAAATCCCTTAATCTGCATGACAAATGATTTAATTAGCTTAAACAAGAACAGGGCACAGTAATTCCATTATAAATATTGAGTTTTTCTCCACTGTCTTTCATAGCTTTCACTCTTAATAAGGATAATCAACTATGATGAAAAAGTTGTTTACTAAAGTATTATATAGTTTTTAGAATACCAAGTAACATAATGTCAATAAGCCTAAGCAAGAGGTATTACATTGCTGAAGTCTTAGACAATAGGTATGAATTTTTTATATCTGAATCTTAATCTTTTTTGTTGTTTCGCTTTCTCCTCTTCCCCCACAATTTTCTTTTCTGCCCAGCATTACAGATATTCTTTCACTCCTTTTTACACTTTCTTTACCTTTCATGCCATTTTTATTAATTAAGTTTTTAAATTAAAATTACTTATTATCAGCTGTTCAAATTTAGATGAAACAATATAAAGAACAGTTTACAACTCACCACAAAAACATAATGATGAGCCATGACAGGCACATAGAAACACACACATGTACAACACTTAAGGTATTGGCCATGGCCTCCTTCAGAATATAGAACATTCACACAATCACACAGGTACACTTCACAGTCACAGAACAGTCATCTCTGGTTGTCACACTCTAAATCTATCATAAGTAAGTAGAGTTTCAACTGTATTACTGTATGGTATTTTCTGCTGTAGGACACATGATTGGCAAATACTGAATGACACAATCTGCCCAGTAATTACTGGTAAATGACACATATCTAGTAATAAATTAATTATGTATTTACGCAAGATTGGCTGATGAGACCATAGTAATGTCAAAATTGCAAATAAAAACAAATACAATAAAATAAAATTTTGAGCTATTTTCTCATTTCTGTTATTTCAGTAACTTATAACATTTTTAACAAACAGTGGAAATACCTTGAAGCATTCAATAATATTTTGGAAAGGGCAGGTTGCTACTCACCACAGAGACCCCCAATGAGCAACAGACAAAAAATAAATAAATAAAGCTAAAGCTTTCGGCTGTTAAGCATTCGTCTGCCAGAATACACGAGTGCATGGACACGCGCACACTCTCTCTCTCTCTCACACACACACACTGCCTCCCCCCCCCCCTCTTCATCCTGTACATGTTAAGAACTAACTCAGACTTTTGTCTGATTTACAAATCTCTTTTGTTGAAATTATTTTTGTTGTTCATTTGTCTTTATCTTGTTCTTTTGTCCATTCATTCATCTTGGTTATTAGGTAATCTAATGCTGAATGGTATTGTTTCATTAACAGTTTCATATATTTTCATTGATGGAGAAATATTATTTTCTAGAAGCCAGTCTTCTTCTCATCTTTATTGTGTATGTGTGTGCTACATTACAAATAAATAAAATTATTTCATCCCAGATTTTAATATCTAATTACTAAAACCTTCATAAATGTTCTTTACACAATGACAAATTAATTTTTATTTCAGTTCAATTGCAGAAATGATAGAGCTAAACAGTATTCGTGGAAGCAGACTAAGTGTTTTTACTGGAAATTCATTCATACCTTTGGTTAATGGAACAATGAGTTATATAGAACTTTATCAGTACTTCAACCAGTCATCATACACGAGAGTTGGTAAGTTTAGTTACTGTATTAAAACACATAATAAAAACATTAACAAAAGTATTGCATCATTCACCAAAGAAAAGTCTGTGGTATCATATACTATGGTGAATTGGTATTCATAATGAATTACATCTTTTTATTTATTGATAATATAGAAATACAGGCAGTTTACAACTCACTGCAAAGCCGTGGTGAAGAGCTCGACAGGGACATAGAATAAACACACACATACAACACTTTCAGTTAGTGGCCATGGCGTTCTTCAGAAAATAGAACATTCACACAATCACAAAGGCACACAACACAATCATATGTCACCTCCAGCTGCTGCACCTTGAATCACGCTCTGCGGTGTGTAAATAAGGGAGGGGAGGGGGGAGAGTTCTGTGTCCCAGTCTCGTCGCCGCTTTTGTGTCTCGTTTCTGTCGTAGGTGTCGGTGGCTGAGTAGAAAGACCGACACAGGAATAAAGGATGCACGCTTGTGCAGGTAGGAGGTGACCAGCCAGTGGGACAGCAGAAACTTGAAACACTAGAGTAAATTAGAACGAGATATATATTTCTTAGAGACTTAGTAATACTTAACTTTTACATAGCTCAGTACTGCAGAATGCTGATACATAGTTGAGCTAGAGGCCTGCCTAGTGCCTATCCGATAGCCAAGTCTTCACTGGTGCCTATCTTATTCTGAAGTGTTAGCTGGTTCCTATCTCAGTCCCAAGTGAACGATGTCGTTCAGTGGTGGCCACGAGCAGAGTTGCAGCAGAGGGCGCTCGTGGCTGTCGTAAGAACGCCGCGCCGTGTGTGCATGGCACCGCGTGGCAAAAGTAGGTGGCGCGCACTTTATACTTGTGCGACACCACAGATAGGAAGGTTGCATCATGGTGGTACAGCATGGCCAAGATTGGAGTAATGAGATGCACCTAAGGAATGGAGTGGGGAGGTGGGTGATGGGAGAAAAATAAAATAAAATAAAAAATAATGAAATAAAATAAAAATAGATATATAACGTGCACGTGCACACACACACACACACACACACACACACACACACACACACACACATGCTCGTGCACGCACACTGCTCAAACTAGGAGAGGCTTAGGACAGAGAGGTAGGAACTGTAAGGTGTGGCAAAAAGGCAAGTTATCATAGGTTGAGGCCTGGATGATTTTGGGATCAGAGAATGTACTGTAGGGATAACTTCCATCTGTGCAGTTCAGAAAAGCTGGTGATGGGTCGGAGTTTCCAGATGGCTTGGGTTGTGAAGCAGCCATTGAAATCAAGCATGTGCTCCACTGCATGCTGTGCCACAGGGTGGTCCACCTTGTTTCTGGCCACAGTTTAGCAGTGGCCATTCATCCTAATGGACAGCTGATTAGTCATCATGCCAATATAGAAATCTGCACAGTGATTGCAGCACATTTGGCAAATTACATAGTTGCTTTCACAGGTGCCCCGGCCTCTGATAGGGTGGGATAAGCCTGTGATAGAATTGGAATAGGAAGTGCTGGGTGGATGGATTGGGCAGGTCTTGTAGTGGGGTTTTCCACATTAATATGATCCCTGTGGGGTTTCAGGGTGGCATAAGGATGGACTAGGATGTTAGTAAGGTTGGGCGATCGACGGAACACCACTTTAGGAGGGGTGAGAAGGCTCTTGGCCAGGATGTCTCTCATTTCTGGGCATGAGGCCAGAAATAAAAACCTTGATGAAGGATTCAGTTTAGTTGTTAGTGTCCCAGGTTGTACTGCGTGACAAGGGAAGTGCTCTTTTGTGGATGGTTACTGGTGGTAGAGGGAGGATTTGGGATGTGTGGGGATATGGCATGGGAGATCTGTTTGTGGACTAGGTCTGTGGTGTTGTTTCTGTTGTGAAGGCCTTTGTGAGACTCTCAGCATATTCAGAAAGGAAGTTCTTGTCACTCCAGATACACTGTCTACGAGTGGCCAGGCTGTAAGGGAGGGATTTTTTGATGTGGAAGGGATGGTAACTGTTAAAGTGTAGGTACTGTTGGTGGTTGGTAGGTTTAATATGGCCAGAAGTGTGGATGGAGCCATCAGTGAGGTGGAGGTTGACATCCAGGAATGTGGCATGGTAGGTTGAGGAACACCAAGTGAAGTGGATTGGGGAGAAGGAGTTGAGGTTTTGAAGGAAGGAGGATAGGGTGTCCTGGTCCTGAGTCCAGATCATGAAAATGTCATCAATAAACCTTAGCCAGGCCAGAGGTTTGGAGTTTTGGGATGCTACGAAGGATTCCTCCAGACGGACCATAAACAGGTTGGCATAGGATGGTGCCATGCGGGTGCCCATGGCTGTGCCAGGGATTTGATAATAAATTTTCCCCTCAAAGGAAATGTAGTTATTAGTTAGGATAAAGTTGGTGAGAGTTATCAGCAATGAGGTATCGTGTTTGAATTCAGAGGAGTGTTGGGAGAGGTATTGTTTGAGAGTGGCAAAGCCATGGATATGTGGTATGTTGGTATATAGGAAGGGGGCATGCACTGTGACAAGTAGGAATGCAGGAGGCAAAGGGATGGGAATGGTGGAGAGTCGGTGAAGGAAGTAATTGGTATCCTTGATATCAGGTGATGCAGCTGAGTAGGAGAAGCAATCTCATAATGTTTGAATACAGCATTAGTAGTGTACTGCCTGACTGCCATGTCAGTTAAATGTCTAGGCCTAATGCTGCACTATGATATGATGTGGAACAAGTGTATAAGGACAGTTGTGGGGAAGCCGAATGCTCAACTTTGTTTTATTTGGAGAATTTTGGGTAAAAGTAATTAGTCTATAAATGGGATCACTTATAAAATGCTTGAGTACTGCTTAAGTGTTGGGATCCCCACCAGATCAGTTTGAAGAAAGACATAGAAGCATTTCAGAGGTGAGTGTCTAAGTTTGTTACTGGTAGGTTTGATCATGGTGTGAGTGTTACTGAGATGCTTCAGGAACTCAAATAGCTGTTGCTGGATGGAAGCTGACAGTCTTTTCAAAAAACACCGTTGAAGATATTTAGAGGGCCAGAATTTGAAGTGGTTTGCAGAATGATTATACTGCCGCCAATCTACATTTAGCATAAATACAAGAAAGATAAGGTCAGAGAGATTAGGGCTCATACAGATTCATACAGCATTTGATTTTCTCTTGTTCTGTATGGGAGTGGAACAGAAAAGCAAGTACCTAGTACTGGCACTTTTGGGTGCATTGCAGAGTATGTATGTAGATGTAAATTAGTCGACAGGTACTATGCCTCTGGAGTATAGCATTACCAGATTTGCGCAACACACATTATCGGTGCTCATCTGACATCAGATATATGCAATATCAACTCTGAAGAGAACCTTACGCCAATTTTTGGTAGTCCATTCTTGGTGATTTTGGGCCTGCTCTACTGTGCAGCATAGTGTCTGTGTTTAAGGGCTGGACCTCACCATGGCTTACAAGAATTCAGAGTATCATCATGTAGTCTGTTTTGTACAGTCTGGTTTATCACTTGCCTTCCAATACCCCTCACAAAGTAACTGTTTAATGTGGTGGTTGTGTTGTCAAGGTTTCTTCAGAGGAGGAGTCACAGATACCAGTTGTCCTTGTGATTTGTTGCCCTAGGGTGAGTGGTATGGGACAAGTCATGAACATTAACTGCATTATAAAAAATGTTACAGATTCTTACCACATCACTAGACTCAAAAGTATTTATCTTGCAACTTCTCTACTTAAAAGTTCTTATTGACATTAAGGAACTATTTGTGTGGGATCAAATGTGATATTCTTCTTGTTGGAATGGGAATACGTCCATACAGTGTTTAAAACAATGTATACTGTTTAAAAGTTGCTGCCCCAAATACATTCAATGAAAAGGGTATGCTGTCAATAGATGGGTTCTAGGTAAATTTGTTTACTTTCATGACAGTTCAAAAGAGAAATTTATTTGAATCAATCAACATAGACCCAGGAGAAATGTGTTTATGTCACACACAGGTGATGTAAAACGTTTTGGATGATCAGACTAATGAAAAGTGACACACATAAATTTCCAAGTCACTGAAAGTTTATAATGTAAACTGTATCACCTTATGATATTAGAAAGCTTACATAGGATGGGGTTGTGTGTATAGGTGAGAATTAAATAATATCAATTCATGTTAAGCAGTTTACATTGTACATCTCTAATGACCACAATGTTGACAGGACATTAGGCCCTAATCTATCTATCTTCCTTTCTTCTTCAAAGTGGTTTACAAAAGTGGTGGAATTTCCAACAGCTGTGTGTGTGTGTGTGTGTGTGTGTGTGTGTGTGTGTGTACATGTAGTATGTAGATACATATTATGAGGTCATGATCACTGACAACCAAGCTATGCATAACTATGTGTGATACACAGATTTGTTTGATACCATTGATGAGTATGTTTCCACATCTGTTATGTAGTTAACAATGAACAAAGCTTGAAACTAGCCACAAGGTAGTAATTAAATTACTTTTAAAAGCCAATCTGTTTGACCAAAGTTGTTCTTTATGGTCTGCATCTTTTTCTCCCCAACATAAAGAACTCTTTCAAGGGAAAGGTGAGACATGTAACACATCATTTTAAAATTTTTTATTATTTTCAAATTATTATTATTATTATTTTATTTTATTTTTTTTTTTTTTTTTGTCATATGTTGATCTGAATTGAGGAAAATGATTTGTGTTAATTGTTTAATTCATTCTTGAATAAAGCATACTTCTTTCTTGGAACAGGGGACACTGGATTTCAGCTCCGTTCACTTTTGGAAACTCACATGAAATCTTTCTTCCAAAACAAGTACAATGAATGGATGCAGACCACATCAGCAGGAGGACCAGCTCCTGTAGTTTTATTTGTGCCTAATGGTGGCATCAGCATAAGTGATTCAGATCTGAATGCAGCTCAACAACAAGTTAATTACTACTGGAATAATATGCCAGGTAAGTGGAAAGAGAATACCAAAGAAAGAAATATTAATACCGGTATTTTTGTTCTGAGCTTCAATTTTTTTGTATATGAAATTAGCTAAAAACCTGGAGTTGCCCAGGTATTTATATATTTATTCCTGTCTTTACTTAGTGCTTCTCATTTCCCTTCTCTCTCTGTGTCCATCTCCTTTTTTCTAAAAACATGTTATATTTATCAGAGAATATATAAGAAATAAGGGTGTCTTGGATAATGTACAAAATTATACATGCAGTATCCTAACAAAGAAAGATATGAATCAAAATACAAATGGCCTATAAACTCCGCACTATCTCATATTTATTGAGTTATATACTATACAATTGTATAATTTTTCAGGTATATATTCATTTGTATAAGTGCTGTATGACTGTTAAATTAGTAGTAAAAAATAATAGATTAAAACTTGGTGCATTATTGGGCGGTTTTTTATGAATGTTACTATTTATGTGCACATATATCATGAACTACATGCCGTACTGTGATATAATTTTGAATGTTTTCAGAAAAAGCATTCAGAACCAGTTCGGACAATTTTTTATATTTGCCACCAGTTTTGAATACGTATTTATGCCAACATATTGAGGGTAAATTAAAGTTGCCACTGATTATAACAGTATGCTTTGGGTACCTGTTTGAAATATGATTCAAGCTTTCTTTCATTTCGGCAGTTGCATCAGCTGAGTCAGGGGGCTGATAAGAAGATCCAATTATTAATTTATTCTGGTTGTCAGATATAACCTCTACCCATACCATCTCATAGGAAGTATCTGCTTCAATTTCGCTGCAGGGTAAATCATTTCTAACAGAAATAAACAAGCCATCCCCTTCTTTTATTTATTCCATCCTTTCTGAAGACCATTTGGCTCTTTGTAAAAGTTTCGGCCCAGCTTATCACTGGTGTCAGCCAGCTTTTAGAACCTATAATGATTTGTGCCTCAGTACTTTCTAGCAGTGCTTGGAGTCTGGAACTTTCCCAACACAGCTACGGCAATTTACAACTGTTACACCAATGGTTCCTAGATCTGTATTCTTCCTGTGTCTGTCCTGCACCCTTTGAGACTGAAACCAATTTTCTGTGTTCCCGAGGCCCACTAACCTTAAAAAAAACTGCCCAGTCCACACCACACAGACCCACTACCCATGTAGAGGCTTCCTGAGTGTAGTGGACTCCTGACCTATTTAGCAGAGCTGGAAAACCCACCACCCTTTGGTGCAAGTTGAGGAATCTGCAGCCACACAGTCGCAGAACTGTCTGAGCCTCTGATTCAGACCCTCCACTCAGCTCTGAACCAGAGATCTGAAGTCAGTCCTGTCGATTATGCTGCAGATGGTGAGCTCTGCTTTCATCTTGCAAGCAAGACTGGCAGTCTTTACCACTTCTGATAGCTGCTCAAAATTGGAGAGAATCTCTTCTGATCGAAAGTGACACACATCGTTGGTCCCCTATATGAGCCACCACCTGCAGCTAGCTCTTCATGACATCGAGAAGGACCTATTCCACATCTGGAATGACTCACCCTGGTATGCACAAGGAGTGCACATTGGACATATGCCCCTCCATAGCAGCCATATCCCTTATGCACTCCATCACCCACCTAACGTTGGAGCTCCCAGCTACTAACAAACCCACCCTCTGTGAGTGCCCGGATCTTGCAGGCAGAGGGGTGATGAAAAGGACAAGCAAAACCATCTGCATCAGGAACATCTTCTGCCACAGACAGCACCTCGAATCTGCTTGTAAGACTAACCAGGGAGGCCTCCCCTTCGACCCTCCGGGAAGTCTTACGCCACCTGACATGCACTGAGGAGACCATCCAATCCACCAAGGATTGGAAGGTGACCCCTCGTGGGCAGTGACCAGACTGGCCAAAGTCACAGGCCGACTGGAGGGCACATCAGACGTACAGGGCGTCTGCTGCACCCCCACTAGCGGCCCACAACAGCGGCGCTCACCCATCGCAGTCTCAAGCATTGCCAACAAAGCCAAAGCCACCTGAAGCTGTGAGCAACGAGACACCAACTTGGCCTGCATCCGTTCACAGCAGTCACAATTCCTAGCCATTCTAAAAACCTATGTATATTCCAAATAAGTATGACTGTTGTGATTTGAACTGTGGTAGAATACACTAAACTGTAGCTTTGACGTGAATCTAAGTATAGGCATGTCGACACTAAACTGTTCCTTTGATGTGAAGCTGACTAAATATACATTCGAGGACGCAAAAGTTTGATAAACAGTGAACTTCAAAAAATATGTACCCAACACTAAACTGTTTATTAGTGGCGAATATGAATAATATGTACGCGAGCTAATAAATCAAAATATCAACACTGATCTGTCAACTAAACATGATTCTGAATAAATAAACATAAAAGCACACAAAAGTTTGGTAAACTGTAAGAGAAAGCAAACTCAAAATGAAAATAAGTAGCTTATATTAAGAAGCCGGTTACTTACAGTGAAGAGCTGCCTGCTGCACAACACTGGCTCCTCTCTCATTTCATTCAAAAAATGTTCAAATGTTTGTAGAGCTTATGGGACTCAACTACAGGGTCATCAGTCCCTAAACAATTATGAAACTTGTGGTGTAACTTTGGTGTGATACTTTCGACATTTCACAGTTTAAGTCTTTCACCTTCTAAAACCAACACAAAACTGGGTAAAATGCCAGTTTATGAGCCCCACCTTGTTGTAGGCGCGTACATGTTGGCAAGAGCGCGAAGGCAGCCAATCAGGAGCTGCTTTCGCGCGGCCAATAAGATTGTTTGTTTCATGTCTAGTGAACCTGTCAACCATAGAGCAGGAACAGCATTTTTTATTTATCATCTCTATTTCAGAACATAAATCTTGATCTAATGCCTTTCTTTGCACTATGGTGATTTGTTAACAAACCATAAACATTAAAGCTGTTTCTTATTGGCTGCACGAATGCGATTCCTGATTGGCTGCTTTGCGCCCATGCCAACATCTACACAACAACAAGACGGGTCTCATAAACTAGGATTTTACCCAAAAATGTTCAGCAATGCACTATGGTGATTTGTTTACAAACCATAAACATTAAAACTGTTTCTTATTGGCTGCACAAACGCGATTCCTGATTGGTTGCTTTGCGCACATGCCAACATCTACACGGCAACAAGACGGGTCTCATAAACTAGGATTTTACCCAAAACTGATCAGCAACTGATGAAACAAAAGCCAAGCTATAGCTTTTAACAAATGAAAATGAACAGGGAGTGCGAAATACGATAATGTGTAGGTAGTCAGTTTCCGATTACTACCTACGGTAATTGGCTGTAAGTGTTTTCTTTTTTCAGATTACAAAAATTTTATAGTTACTGTATTGTAGCACTATAGTAGCATATTATTAATTATATGTACTACCGCCTTAAAACTTCTTAATAAACAACTTTCACGTAAGCAAAATTCCATTTGCACCTTATTTTTACCGTACCGAAAGAAGGCTATGATTAGCGAAGGCGGCATTAAAAGTGTAAATTCTGTAGGAAACCAGATCATGCACTACACACAGAAAACAATGGACAGCCAACAGGCACAAATTAAAGTAATGTTTGTAGAGCTTTCAGAAAAGTTTCATTTAATTAATACACACTCACATTAACATGCATGTACACTCAAGGAGGCTGAGCAAACTCCACATATACTACAGCATTTGGTTCGGAAAAGAAGTCTGTTGGCTGTGCTGCCGTGCGAAAGATCGGCGGGAGGGGGAATATTTACATCCACTCATAGCCTCATAACAGTGGTAATGATTAGCGACTAAGGCATGTTCCACACTGGGAATGGA
The DNA here is from genome assembly GCA_026315105.1 of Locusta migratoria. Taxonomy (NCBI): domain Eukaryota; kingdom Metazoa; phylum Arthropoda; class Insecta; order Orthoptera; family Acrididae; genus Locusta; species Locusta migratoria. The sequence continues at coordinate 253,974,568 of CM048745.1, read as the reverse complement.
TTGTGAAAACACCTTAACCACAGCTCCTACAATCCCTGCTATTTCACAAATATTGTATGAGAGAAAATCTGACAAAGTTTTAAAAACACTAGAAAATGCTTAAGAATTAGGGTGTGTGAAATATATGAGGATTTAAAAGGTATGAAAATTGCTTTTAAAAAGTAGGGTGCACAAAATATGTGGGGGCGAAGATTACATGAATAAATACAGTATACTTAAAAATAATATATCATTGAAAACATATTCCTGCCCACAAAGTTCTGCAGCCCTGTGCAGTTGCAGTACATATTGCTACTCACCGCAAAGACGTGGCGACGAGCTGCGACAGGCACATACAAAAGACACACACATACAACACATTCAGCTATCGGCCATGGCCTTCTTCAGAAATAGAGCACTCACGCAATCACACAGGCACACAACACAGTCATACAACCATCACCTCCGACTGCCACACTTCGAATCACGCTCTGCAGCGAATCGGGGACGGGAGGGGAGGGGAGGGGGAGGGGATAGAAAGGTTACGTCACGGTGGTGGGGATGGGTTAGATGGGAATAACGAGATGCAGCTTAGGAATGGAGTGGGGAGGCGGGTGAGGGGAGAAAATAAAATAAAATAAAATAAAATAAAATAAAATAAAATAATTCATGTACACTGCAAGTGCACAAGACCACATACACACACACACACACACATACACACACACGATCACACATTCACACACCACTCAAATCAGGCGAGGTTTAGGATACAGAGGTAGGAACTGTAAGGTATGGAAGGGGTAAAAAAAAAATAAAAAAAAAAAAAAAAAAAATAATAATAATAATGAAGTTATCGTAGGTTGAGGCCTGGTTGATTTCGGGATCGGAGAATGTATTGTAGGGATAACTCCCATCTGTGCAGTTCAGAAAAGCTGGTGGTGGATGGGAGGATCCAGATGGCCCGGGTTGTGAAGCAGCCATTGAAATCAAGCATGTGCTCCGCTGCATGCTGTGCTACAGGGTGGTCCACCTTGTTTTTGGCCACAGTTTGGCGGTGGCCATTCATCCTAATGGACAGCTGGTTGGTGGTCATGCCAATATAGAAAGCTGTACAGTGCTTGCAGCACAGTTGGTAAATTAAGCGGCTGCTTTCACAAGTGGCCCGGCCTCTGATAGGGTAGGATAAGCCTGTGACAGGACTGGAGTAGGAAGTGCTGGGTGGGTGGATTGGACAGGTCTTGCAGCGGGGTCTTCCACAAGGATATGATCCCTGTGGCAGTGAGCTGGGTTTCGGGGTGGCATAAGGATGAACTAGGATGTTGTGAAGGTTGGGAGGGCGACGGAACACCACTTTAGGTGGGGTGGGAAGGATCTTGGGCAGGATGTCTCTCATTTCAGGGCATGAGGATAGAAAGTCAAAACCTTGGCGAAGGATGGAATTTAGTTGTTCGAGACCAGGGTAGTACTGGGTGACAAGGGGAGCGCTCTTTTGTGGATGGTTACTAGTGTTAGGAAGAGGATTTGGGGTGTGTGAGGATATGGCACGGGAGATTTGTTTGCGGACTAGGTCTGTGGGGTAGTTTCTGTTTGTGAAGGCCTTTGTGAGACCTTCAGCATATTCAGAAAGGGAATTCTTGTCACTGCAGATATGCCGTCCACGGGTGGCCAGGCTGTAAGGGAGGGATTTTTTGACGTGGAAGGGATGGCAACTGTCAAAATGTAGGTACTGTTGGTGGTTGGTAGGTTTAATATGGACGGAAGTGTGGATGGAGCCATCAGTGAGGTGGAGGTTGACATCCAGGAATGTGGCATGGTTGGTTGAGGAAGACCAGGTGAAGTGGATGGGAGAGAAGGAATTGAGGTTCTGAAGAAAGGAGGATAGGGTGTCCTGGCCGTGAGTCCAGATCATGAAAATATCATCAATGAACCGGAACCAGGCCAGAGGCTTGAGGTTTTGGGATGCTAGGAAGGATTCCTCCAGACGGCCCATGAACAGGTTGGCATAGGAGGGTGCCATGCGGGTGCCCATGGCTGTGCCTTGGATTTGATGGTAAACTTTCCCCTCAAAGGAAAAGTAGTTGTTAAGTAGGATGAAATTGGTAAGGGTTATGAGGAATGAGGTATCAGGCTTGCGTTCAGTGGGACGTTGGGAGAGGTAGTGTTCCAGAGCGGCAAGGCCATGGGCATGTGGGATGTTGGTGTATAGGGAGGTGGCATCCACTGTGACAAGTAAAGATCCAGGAGGCAAAGGGGTGGGAATGGTGGAGAGTCGGTGAAGGAAGTGGTTGGTATCCTTGATGTGGGAAGGTAGATTTTGGACAATAGGTTGGAGGTGTTGGTCAACTAGGGCTGAAATTCGTTCGGTAGGCGCACAGTAACCAGCCACAATAGGGCGTCCAGGATTATTAGGTTTGTGGATTTTGGGGAGCATGTAAAAGGTGGGTGTGCGGGGTGCTGCTGGGGTGAGGAGGGAGATGGATTCAGGGGAGAGTTTCTGGGAGGGGCCATAGGATTTTAGTAGGGATTGAAGATCTTGTTGGACTTTGGGGATGGGGTCAATCTGGCACAACTTGTAGGTGGAGGAGTCAGATAGTTGGCGGAGCCCTTCTGCCAGGTAGTCACTGTGATCCATAACTACAGTGGTGGAACCTTTATCAGCAGGGAGGATGATTATTTCAGGATTGGTTTTAGGGTTTTGGATGGCTCTTCTTTCTTCTGCTGAAAGGTTTGAGTTCTTGGGAAGGGACTTGGGAAAGGATGGTGAGGACAAGTTGGAGGTGAGAAACTCTTGGAGGGTAACCAGAGGGTGGTTAGGTGGGAGTGCAGGGGGATCTTTGTTGGATGGTGGTATGAATTGGGACAGGCAGGGTTCAATATTGGGATTAGGTAGATTGCGGTCAGAGGGATTGGTGGCAAAGTAGTGTTTCCATCGTAGGGATCGGGAAAAGGAGAGTAGGTCTTTGACAAGAGCAACATGATTAAACTGGGGTGTAGGACTAAAGGTAAGACCTTTGGATAGAACGGAAACTTCAGTGGGGTTTAGGTTTTTTGTGGATAGGTTGACCACAGTGTTCTGGGGTTTGTTTTGGTATTGGATGTTGTGGAGTGGTGGTAGGGAGTTTGGAGGGATGAGGTAGGTTCAAGAGGTCAGCTAAGCATGGTCTGGGACCTATGAGGGGCTCACGAGGAGGAACACTGTGGTTCGGATAGGGATTGGATATGGGTGCTCCAAGGCGGCAATATGATGTCAGCAGGCTGGATAGTTTGTGGAGGTGGTGTTTGGAATGCTCCTCCAGTTGCTGGAGAGCAAAGGATTCGATCTGGGAGATGGGACTACATCCCATCTGGGAGATGGGAGATCTGGGAGATGGGATGTAGTCCCATCTCCCAGATCGAATCCTTTGCTCTCCAGCAACTGGAGTTTCCGTGCTATCCAAAGGTCTTACCTTTAGTCCTACACCCCAGTTTAATCATGTTGCTCTTGTCAAAGACCTACTCTCCTTTTCCCGATCCCTACGATGGAAACACTACTTTGCCATCAATCCCTCTGACCGCAATCTACCTAATCCCAATATTGAACCCTGCCTGTCCCAATTCATACCACCATCCAACAAAGATCCCCCTGCACTCCCACCTAACCACCCTCTGGTTACCCTCCAAGAGTTTCTCACCTCCAACTTGTCCTCACCATCCTTTCCCAAGTCCCTTCCCAAGAACTCAAACCTTTCAGCAGAAGAAAGAAGAGCCATCCAAAACCTTAAAACCAATCCTGAAATAATCATCCTCCCTGCTGATAAAGGTTCCACCACTGTAGTTATGGATCATAGTGACTACCTGGCAGAAGGGCTCCGCCAACTATCTGACTCCTCCACCTGCAAGTTGTGCCAGATTGACCCCATCCCCAAAGTCCAACAAGATCTTCAATCCCTACTAAAATCCTATGGCCCCTCCCAGAAACTCTCCCCTGAATCCATCTCCCTCCTCACCCCAGCAGCACCCCGCACACCCACCTTTTACATGCTCCCCAAAATCCACAAACCTAATAATCCTGGACGCCCTATTGTGGCTGGTTACTGTGCGCCTACCGAACGAATTTCAGCCCTAGTTGACCAACACCTCCAACCTATTGTCCAAAATCTACCTTCCCACATCAAGGATACCAACCACTTCCTTCACCGACTCTCCACCATTCCCACCCCTTTGCCTCCTGGATCTTTACTTGTCACAGTGGATGCCACCTCCCTATACACCAACATCCCACATGCCCATGGCCTTGCCGCTCTGGAACACTACCTCTCCCAACGTCCCACTGAACGCAAGCCTGATACCTCATTCCTCATAACCCTTACCAATTTCATCCTACTTAACAACTACTTTTCCTTTGAGGGGAAAGTTTACCATCAAATCCAAGGCACAGCCATGGGCACCCGCATGGCACCCTCCTATGCCAACCTGTTCATGGGCCGTCTGGAGGAATCCTTCCTAGCATCCCAAAACCTCAAGCCTCTGGCCTGGTTCCGGTTCATTGATGATATTTTCATGATCTGGACTCACGGCCAGGACACCCTATCCTCCTTTCTTCAGAACCTCAATTCCTTCTCTCCCATCCACTTCACCTGGTCTTCCTCAACCAACCATGCCAATTTCCTGGATGTCAACCTCCACCTCACTGATGGCTCCATCCACACTTCCGTCCATATTAAACCTACCAACCACCAACAGTACCTACATTTTGACAGTTGCCATCCTTCCACGTCAAAAAATCCCTCCCTTACAGCCTGGCCACCCGTGGACGGCATATCTGCAGTGACAAGAATTCCCTTTCTGAATATGCTGAAGGTCTCACAAAGGCCTTCACAAACAGAAACTACCCCACAGACCTAGTCCGCAAACAAATCTCCCGTGCCATATCCTCACACACCCCAAATCCTCTTCCTAACACTAGTAACCATCCACAAAAGAGCGCTCCCCTTGTCACCCAGTACTACCCTGGTTTCGAACAACTAAATTCCATCCTTCGCCAAGGTTTTGACTTTCTATCCTCATGCCCTGAAATGAGAGACATCCTGCCCAAGATCCTTCCCACCCCACCTAAAGTGGTGTTCCGTCGCCCTCCCAACCTTCACAACATCCTAGTTCATCCTTATGCCACCCCGAAACCCAGCTCACTGCCACAGGGATCATATCCTTGTGGAAGACCCCGCTGCAAGACCTGTCCAATCCACCCACCCAGCACTTCCTACTCCAGTCCTGTCACAGGCTTATCCTACCCTATCAGAGGCCGGGCCACTTGTGAAAGCAGCCACTTAATTTACCAACTGTGCTGCAAGCACTGTACAGCTTTCTATATTGGCATGACCACCAACCAGCTGTCCATTAGGATGAATGGCCACCGCCAAACTGTGGCCAAAAACAAGGTGGACCACCCTGTGGCACAGCATGCAGCGGAGCACATGCTTGATTTCAATGGCTGCTTCACAACCCGGGCCATCTGGATCCTCCCATCCACCACCAGCTTTTCTGAACTGCACAGATGGGAGTTATCCCTACAATACATTCTCCGATCCCGAAATCAACCAGGCCTCAACCTACGATAACTTCATTATTATTATTATTATTTTTTTTTTTTTTATTTTTTTTTACCCCTTCCATACCTTACAGTTCCTACCTCTGTATCCTAAACCTCGCCTGATTTGAGTGGTGTGTGAATGTGTGATCGTGTGTGTGTATGTGTGTGTGTGTGTGTGTGTGTGTGTGTATGTGGTCTTGTGCACTTGCAGTGTACATGAATTATTTTATTTTATTTTATTTTATTTTATTTTATTTTATTTTATTTTATTTTCTCCCCTCACCCGCCTCCCCACTCCATTCCTAAGCTGCATCTCGTTATTCTCATCTAACCCATCCCCACCACCGTGACGTAACCTTTCTATCCCCTCCCCCTCCTCTCCCCTCCCGTCCCCGATTCGCTGCAGAGCGTGATTCGAAGTGTGGCAGTCGGAGGTGATGGTTGTATGACTGTGTTGTGTGCCTGTGTGATTGCGTGAGTGCTCTATTTCTGAAGAAGGCCATGGCCGATAGCTGAATGTGTTGTATGTGTGTGTCTTTTGTATGTGCCTGTCGCAGCTCGTCGCCACGTCTTTGCGGTGAGTACTAAACTGTCCTCACTATATTATTCATTCCAACCTGGACTTTCCATTATTATATTTTGCAGTACATATTGCCTCTTTTGCAGTACAATTCAGAAAATGAAAGTGCCTCATTGGCAAGGCAGAAACTCCTTCACAGTATGACTAAAACTGTGAATACCCAACACATCACAAAGAAAGAGTAGAAAGTAACTATGAAGCTGTAGGAATTAACAAGTTTTTCTATTTCAGTTTGTTGAAGTTAATGACCAGAAGACAGAAAAAAGGTCCAGACTGAATATAGTAAGCTACATAGGTTTTTCAAAACAAAGTTTTTCATGCTACAGAGAAGTAACTTTCTTGCCACTTTTAACTTAGCCAAATCATAAAAAATGACAAGATGGAGTCACATGATGCTACTATAGGTTTTAAATCGGCTTGAAAATATGTGCTGAAGTTTTGTGGAGCTGCCATGTTGTTTATATCATACAAAGAGTTTAGGCTGCAAATGTCTGCTTCACAATACAGATGCATGTAGTTCAATTTGTCAGCAATGAGAAGCTTTTGGATGTACGCTACAATGAAAAACAGGCTGTTGTGTGCCATTTGGTAGCTGATCTTATTACACTGACAAGACAGAACATTAGAACATTATGACCACTTTTCAAATAGGTGGTATGCCTACCTTTGGCATGAGCTGGAGGGAGTTGGCATCATGTCTGCACATAGAAGTCACCTAATTCCCATTTGTTCTGGCAAAGGGAGTGTTAAGTGCTGATGCCATCCAGGGTGCAGCACATCAATTGCAACTGGCACTGTGTTCTTTGAATCACACCATCTCACTGGTGGGCTTGTGACATGGTGCATTATCTTGCTGAAAAATGTTTTGAGAAATGTGACTGTCACAAAAAAGTGTATGTATCTGCAAGCAGTGTATGAGACTTCTTGACCAATACTAGTGTCTTGGGTGATAATCAATGAACCCACAAATGCTCACATGAATGTTCCTTGGAGCATAATTGAGCTGTCGCAATGTTGTTTTCATCAAGTAGCACAGCTTAAGGCAGGAAGGAAGGAGGATTAGGTTTTAACATTCTTTTCACATCATTGTCAAAAACAAAAAATTCCTGTTGTTCTGCAAAATTATTTATTGAGTAACTAACCAGTTTTTGGCTTCTTACGCTATCATGAGGTAACAACTGAATGTCACTAACATTTCTTCACAGATGTGAGACTTACAAAGATGATTTTAAATTATAGAAAAGACAAATTCACATGTTCACAGGAAAGTGTTAAATTTTCATGGTACTGAATTACATTTACTGAAATATAAAATTTATAAAACACTGATTTTATATGTAGAGGTTCAAAGCTCTGCTAAAAGCAGAGTTTGGGGTGAGAGGAGAGAAAGGGGGGATTTTATATTGTGATATAGTACACATTTAACAAACTGATAACTGAAACTTATTTTAGTAGATCGGAAAAGGGAAACTGGGTTTGATCATTTAATACTATACTGGTGTCCTCTGCCATATGTTGATTGATTTCCAGTATTTCCAATAGGGTCATCTTTCTGCTTTTCCTGAGAGAATGTAATATTTTACAGTCTACATCATAAGTATGGTTTTCTGTGAGCAAATGTTTGGCAAAGGTTGAATCTTTCTTTTTTAACCTCCAGCTTATATCATGTTTCCAATGTTACAATTTCAGTACTATTTCATAATGTAACAACCCCCACCTTACTCTCCCCCTCCCCCCACTTTTAATGATAATATCCAAGCTTTGAACCTCTACATATAAAATAAGCTTCATATTTTAGTAAATGTTAATCATTGCCATGAAAATGTCACACTTTCCTGTGAACATGCAAATTTGTGACTTCTGTAATTTAATAACATCTTTGTAAGTCATGCATCTATAAAGAAATGTTAGTGACATTCAGTTGTTAGCTTACCTGACAATGGCCTAAGAAGCCAAAAGTTGACTAGTAAGTCAATAAATAATTTTGTAGAACATCAGGAATTTTTCTTTTTCAATAAAACTAAATCAGGGCGGCTGGAAGTGGGATTGAACTGCTGTTCTTTCAAATGTGAGTCAAGTGTGTTAGTACTATGCCACCTCTCTTGATTACAGCACAGACATCAAGGAGCTCTTCCCATGAAAGACAATGGGTTCACACTTTGCCATAGGCGTGATGAATGTATAATGATGAAGAAAGTATCACCACCAGTGTCTAGTGATGATAATCAAGTGGCCATTTTTGTTTCAGTTGACAATGTGGTGTTACATTTGGCTCATCCATAGCTCATCAGCTGTAGAAGCCATTGTTAGAAGTGTTTGGTGCACTGTGTGTTCACACACACTTTTACCCTGCCTAGCATTGAAGGTTAATGTTAGTTCAGCCATAGGATCCTGTCTGTCCTCTTTTAGCAGTCTGCCCTGTCTGTCCTGTGTATGATGTCTTATATCTGTACAGAGGGGTGGCTGCCTAATTCCTCAATGTTTGGACATTGTTTAACCTTGGTTTTGTCACTTGTCAAAGACACTCGCCACAGCACACAAGTTGTGCAGTTTCTGAAATGCTCATGCTCAGCTATTGATCAAACACAGATAGGTAGAATGCCTTCTTCATTCTAAAAATGGACTGCTAGTGATACTATATGCGCTGTATGTGTGCCTGACTTATACTTGTGCCTCGTCAGGTGATCTGCTGTCACCTGAATGATTTTATTTTTATATTGGGCAGGTGGTCATAAAATTATGAACAATCATTGTAATTAATTAAAGTGGCAAAGAGAGAAGCTCATTGTGAAAGTGAGCAACAGATAGTGCACAGCTACTCTTCTTTCTGGCAATCAACAAAGAAAACAATTATTTGAAACTTCAGAAAAAATGAAGAGTGTAAAACTATAGATATTGTTACACATTTAAAGACTGTTTTGAAGTCTATCATATGCATCCAACCTACCTGAGGGCATGAAAAAATTATACTATGTGATAAATATAAAATCTGATTTCACTATAACCAGCAGGGTATTTAAATATGATGTCATTGTGTTAGGGAAAATATACACAGACTTTCAATGTAGAAACCATTAGACAAGTGGGGAGTTGTACAAGTAACAGATAGATGTGTGTTGGTAGTTATTGAGAGAGTAAGTGAAGCAAATTAATGATTTGAAGAACAGACTGGAGTGGACATTGTAATTATGAGCATTGTATGAAAATAAAGTAAAGTTCAGTTGGACATGTAGTCTATTTCTGAACCAGGGTATTATTTGATTAGATTTTTTGAGATAAATAAAGACTGAGAAGTTTATCTACTGCTTAGCGTCATTATAATACTTGCAGTGGTGAGATTGCATTTATATAGTGATTTTCATTTAAGAGCCACTGCTATGAAAGAGCAGTTTTGATCATGCCTAAAATAAATATAGGTTCACTATTGTTACTGTATTATACAATTTCCTTTTCAAAATAATTAAATTTTCTACATTACTTAAAATATGTCTGTATCTCTAAAATTAACTCAAAATTTACCTTGACAGCACTCATGAGCTTGAATTTCCTGTAGAAGTGAAAAATAATGAAAATAAAGATGTAAATTTGGAAGTAGTTAGTCATGAACCTCCCACCTTCAGTACTGGAGTGCTTGTTGTTACAGATTTTGCAATGGCTCCTCTAATTGATGTATATACTATTTAACGGCAGTACTTAGGAATGTATTGGTATTAATTGTGAAAAAACAACCCACGTCTGATTGATCATTTTTGTGCCCTAGTACTTAAATGATGTAGCAGGGGTAAAATTATATACAACTTGTATAAAATCTAGACACTAGTTATAAGAGTCTAAAGGCATGAAACGGACACAGTGGTTGGGAAGGAAGAATGACAGGGTTATAGCCTTCTCCCAATGCTATTCAATTTGTACACTGAGCAAGCTTTGAAGAAAAGCAATGAGAAATTTGGAGAAGGAATTAAAGTTCTCGGAGAAGAAATAACAACTTTATGGCTTGCTGATGACATTGTAATTCTGTCAGAAATAGCAAAGGAGCTGCAGGAGCAATTGAGCAGAATGTATATTGTCTTGAATGGAGGATATACAATCAGCATTAACAACAACAAACCAAGGGTATATATATAGAATCAGGTGAAGGGAATTGAGGGGAAGGAAAGCAGGGGTAAAAGTCACAGAGGGGGATCAAGACATGAATACAGCACACAGGTTGAAATGGCTGTATGCTTCTGTTCTTATTCAGAAATGGAGAGGCTTGCACAGGCACCTTGTTATCTCGGGGTATGGTGTAACTTCAGGTAACTCAGCATCTGGATTAACAGTACTGCAGCAACATCTAGATTCCGTTACATACGAGCAGCTGAACTCATTTAATACGTACGCTACTGGATTGAAATTACAAAGAGCAACAGAACTTTGATTGCACATTTAAAATAAAACTTGCAATGACAACAATTAAATACCAATGTGCTGACAGGTATAGTGCCTGCGACAAAATCTGAATCATAACTGCACTCCTATGACTTTTGCGGGCCGCCTTGATATACTATTTAAAATAGTGCCCAGCATTGTTGGAATGGTTAAAACATGCAAATATTAAATTTACAATCATTTATCTTAATCATAATAACATTTTATATTCTGAAAATCAAGCTTAAATACAACTTCATCTTTTAATAACATTTAAACCCTCGTAACCATTTCTGTATATGCAAAGTAACAATGAATATCACACTCGTTGTAATAATGTGGGAAATATTAATAAGAAACTGTTCCTAACATTTATTTGTATTATTCACAAATATGATTAATTCTATAACAATATTGACTGCAAAGAATATTGTATCTGCCGAGTTTATCTACACAGTGGATTCACCTGTTATGACTTATTTTCTTATTCTATCCAAAGGTAATCTAAAATTGATTATAAATAAAAGTTTACATGCTCACATATATTCTTTCCTTTCCATAACATTAAACTGATATTCAATCTAAAATACATGAAGTCTATTTAGTCAGCCATGTACTCATCTATATTTGAAGATTTACATCAAACTATTCAATATTTTATGTTCCTTCCAATGGATAGGATATTTTATATTGGTAATTAACTTTTGATAATACTTAGATGATCCACTGTGTACTCTGATATATTGTGTCGACATTTGTTTACGGTTTCCACTAGTATGAAAAAACATTGCAGTTTTAATTTTATTTGTTTATCTAAGAAAATGTGATGGTAACTGTATTTAAATATTGTTATGGGTCTTGCCTGTTAACATATCAAGAACTTCATCAAACCAGTCTCTGGACTGAAGACTGCAACAACAGAATATTATGGAAGTATGAAAATGTTCTATGTAGTCTTTCTAAATGAACAGCCAAATGCATTCAACTTTGTTTTCTTTTTCTTCAGATATCACATTTTTGTACATGGTAACAAGTGGAGCAGACCGTGTTCAATCACTTGTTGTGTCACAAGATGATGTAATTACTTACATGATGCCAAGTACCAAAACTGACAGACTTGACCTAAGCAATCTTGATACGAGCTTAAAGAAAGGTAAATTATGAATTGCCATGTAGTTAAAAAAGTTTTGCAGCTAAACTAGTTAGCACACTTTCTTTATCATCTATATTATTTATTGACTGTCATGCCTTATCAGAACTTATGAATTAAAGATACAGTGAAATTTTCAAATTTTTTATCTTTGATTAAATTTTATTATTTATATCTGACTATTTTTTTTTCTTTTTTTTCCATTTTAGTGCATAAGAGGATTAGCAATTCCATCTGCAGCTATAACAAAAAAACACAATCATACTCAACTGCAGAATTTGTGGATTATGTGCAGCCAGGTTATATCAACTATTACAAAGTACACTCAAAATATCTTTTTGGTGCAGGTTCTGTCCGTATTAAGGTAATTTATAATGTTAATACTTGTTTCTGTAAATAATATAATGTCTATTGTACTTTTAAATGAGGATTATTCTGAGTTGTACTGTACATGTGTGACTGTATGAATGCATGTTTACTCTAAGAATGGATAGCCAAGGATGGAATTCAACATTATAATCAGTATAGACCTATGTTGCAGCTCAATGCAAAGACATTCATTGAACCTCAGGCAGGCATACAGAAAACTGTGCTGTTTTGTTCTGACAAAGTTTTTGGTCAAAAACATTTTAAATGTGTGAGTGTGATTGTCTTTTCTATGTGCCTGTCTACAACTCACTGATCATCATTCCATTGAGTTGTAGCTCATCCTCATTATATTATTGATGTACCTAACCAGACTTCCCATTGTACTGATTATTAGCTCAATAAGAACTAAAAGTGAAAAAAATAGCTAGTACTGAAGAATTTACGTATAAAGCATACTCCCCATTACTTGGGATAATGAAAGGGAGAAGATGCCTGAACAAAAAATATGAATAATCAACATATTTTAAAACTTGAAAATTATAGAAGTAAACTTTCCTGGTTGGATAAACAAATATAATAAAACTTGTATTCTTTGTTTAAAAGTATATCCAAATACAATGTGTAGGTACTATAGACCTGTTTATTTCTTAAAGTAGTCTGCGAATTTAGTCTGTTTGTGCAAGAAACTGACATATTTGACACAGAATTTCAATTTTTCCATCAGTAGTAATGACATTGTCCTGATACCCCCCTCCCCCCTGTGACCTGTGTAATGTAGAAGAGTTGTACATTGAATGACAAAGACACAGTCTTCATCCCCATTTTCACATTCACTGTCTTTTGCTTTTTGTGAAACAGAGATAACTATTCTGGAATTCAGTACTCAATATGTTGCAAGCTGGGTTTATACGCATCAGTCATCAGTCTCTCATCCAAGTTTTTCTCATCGACATCTTCAAAACCATTTAAAGCCTTTTCCAAATTAATTATTTGTATAGCTGTTATTTCTTCATCATAAGACTTTGCAAATCACTTGCATCTTTATCTGGAAGAATTTTGCTATGTGACTGAACTAGTGAATGTGGCTTGACTTTCTGCCAGGCAGCAAAACTCTCTCATATGGCATCTGGAATTGTCAACTTCTTACAAAATAGCAATGTGTTCTTTAGATTATTTATTTATAGTAGCTTGAACTTTGAACTTGAAAGCTCGGGTTCTGTTTGCGACATTAACAATACAGATCATAGTCATGGATATTGTAAATTTTGGAAAATTATATTAATATAAATTGGGTCAGGTGTGGAATTCTCTTCTCCACAAATTTAAAGAAATCTTCCTGTAGGAAATCAGCTGCCACAACATTATAAGTAAGTATTTCTCCATACACAATAAGTTCATGATTCCTTTGATATTGTTTGAATCTGGTTAGCCATCCAGGTGAGGCATTAAATTTCCCTCTAATCCCAAAAGCTTCATGATAACAATTAGCTTCCTTTCTGAAAGTGTAGCATTTAATTCATCAGATGAAGACCCGTTTTTGCTTTTGTAGAGATGGTCAAGAACTAGACTCACATATCTTCACAAAATCTTTTATTCTTACCTATTAACCAGTAGTCAACACGGATTCAGAAAGTATCACTCTTGCGAAACACAGCTTGCCCTTTATTCATATGAAGTGTAGAGTGCCATCAACAAGAGATCTCAAATCGATTCCATATTTTCTGGATTTCAGGAAGGCTTTTGACACTGTACCCCACAAGCGGCTTCTAATGAAATTCCGTGCTTATGGAATATCTCCCCAATTGTGCCGTTGGATTCACGATTTCCTATCAAAAAGAACACAGTTCGTTGTAATTGACGGTAAGTCATCAAGTAAAACAGAAGTGATATCTGGCGTTCCACAGGGAAGCGTTATAGGTCCCCTACTCTTCCTCATGTTTATAAACGATTTAGGAGACAATCTGAATAGCTCCCTTAGATTGTTCACGGATGATGCTGTCGTTTATCAGTTAGTGAAGTCAACAGAGGATCAAAAGCAACTGCAAAGCGATTTAGACAAAACTTCTGCATGGTGCGAAAATTGGCAATTGACACTAAATAAAGAAAAGTGTGAAGTAATACACATGAACACTAAAAGAAATCCTCTGAATCAGTCAAACCTTAAGGTCATAGATTCTACCGAATACCTAGGAGTTACAATTACGAACAACTTTGACTGGAGAGAACACATAGAAAATATTGTGGGGGAAGGCAAACCAAAGGTTACATTTCATCAGCAGAATGCTTTGAAGATGCACCAGCTCCACCAAAGAGACTGCCTATATCACACTTGTGCGTCCTCTCCTGGAGTACTGTTGCCCCTTGTGGGACCCTCACCAGGTGGGACTGACGGAAGACATTGAGAAGGTTCAGAGAAGAGCAGCTCGTTTTGTTCTATCACGTTACGGGGGGTGGGGGGGGGGTGGGAGGGGGGTATAAAGCGCCATGGAAATGTTGCACCAATTGGGGGAGGAAATCATTAAAAGAAAGACGTTATTCATTGTGGCGTGATCTGTTTGCGAAGTTTATATCACCGACTTTTAGTTCTGAATGTGAAAATATTTTGCTAGCACACACTTACTTAGGGAGACATGACCATCCCAATAAAATAAGAGAAATCAGATCGAAAATGGAACGATTTAGGTGTTCTTTCTTCCCGCCACTATTAGAGAATGGAAGTTATGAAAGTGGTTAATGAACCCTCTGCCAGGCACTTGAATGTGATTTGCAGAGTATCTATGTAGATGTAGATGTAGATTCTTTTTCAAGCCTTTAATGGTCTGTATGCCAGTATCATAATCAGTAGGGTTGTGTCCGAGTGGTTCGGCCGAATCCATTATTCGCCAAATCTAGCACACTGGGTTCGGTTCGAGATTTGGTGCATAATGACCAAATTCTGCCAAATCCCGACCCAAAGTGGTATATGAAAACCTTCAGTTACGAATATTTTAGTTTACTTTGCATAACAGTGCACTTTCGTTTGCGTTATTTACTTTATTTTCCATAGATCTGCTGAAAGACACGATGTCATAGTTCTGATAAATGGCGCTAGGAGCCACTACAATAACTTTTCTCATCTAATTTAAGCAGTGCTACACAAGCTTGCTTAGCAGATGCAAATATAAACATTTGCTAAAACTTTCACGCTTGTGTGAACTGTAATGAAGCACTAGGATTTCAAGAAGAAAGTAATTTATCATGTGGAAAAAAAATTTATAATCATGCACCATCCAGGTGGGATGACGTCAATTCAGCAACCACTTGATGTCTCAGTCGTTTAAGGTCAAGCTTAAACATATGTTCACCTATTGCCTTTTGAAAAGTGACAGACAACTGATACCAATGGATCATGTAAAAGGCGCAAGTGTGCCAATGTAATGATGATACCTGAACATGGGTTCCAAATCAAATTGCGTAACAGGCATTTAAAAATGCTTGAGATCAAATGCACTAGATTGTATGAGGGGCGATGCTCTGTAGTATGAAGGAACTGTGTAACAAGGAATCAAATGATAGTGATTCAGAATTACCAAACCGGTATCTAATTGCTATTATAAACATTTCATAAAATTTGTATTATAAGTCTAATAAAATTGTTTTACATTTCCGCATTTAGTTGCATACAATAGCGGTAAATTTGAAGTCTTATGTAAAGCAGACTGGCAAGCCTGTGTTGTGTCAGTATGCCTGATGCTACAGCCTCTGCCTTCATGCTACAACTTACATGTTTTTCTATTATGGGCAAGGGATTGTTCATCTGAATCGTGATTTGTAAATTACACACTATTTTCACCATAAGAGTAATACAAATGTAAACATTACGCCATAATCTTCCGTGTTAGCTGTTACCACATTTAAATTCTGTCCATCTAACAAACCCAAAAGACAATGGTGAACACGGAAGAATATACGTATCACGTTAATTTACATTTGTATTATTCTTATGCTGAACGGAAGCGAATAGAAATGAAGCACGGTGACTTTCTTCTAGTACTGGTTTTTAAATCTTCTACGAATAAAAATTATGTGCAGACAAGTTACGTGATCTTAAATGTTTGAAAGAATAAATGAATCTACAAAATACCCTTGCTTAACCATCCGGAATGCGTAATCTGTGTCTTAAGTACTATTCACATTTCTGAAATGTCTTCGTGGCAATAACTAGTACACACTCGTCAAATAAACACGGATTTCTCTGTGTCTGAATGTCCTGTCAGTCACTCATGCAATGCCTGATATTTCACCATGGTATATAATTATTTAACATATCCATCCTATTTTTTTGACTTCCAAAATATCTACTCATCTTTTAAGGTTTTATTTTTGAGTCTTCTCCTTTGAAAAAAAGAAGAAAATACGTAATCCTTTCGTTTCATTATTTTTTATTTCATCAAAATGAAACATTTTGTATTAGAGTGGAGAAAATTTCTTATTATCCTTTAGAACATCTAAACAACATATATATTGAAATGTTTCATACAATTTTTTTAAGGTAGGGGGTATTAAAAAATTGCTGTGATCAAGTGAATATTGCACTTCCCTTGTTTATTATTGTTAGTGAACAAAAATAATAATCTGTATCTAATTTGGAATGCTCTATATGTATGAGAAATTGTGATGATTTTACATTCAGGGGTGTTTTAGAAGAAATTAATGTTACTTACTAGTCCTGATTTGTTTTAATTTGTATTAGTTGCTTCTTTTGTTTCCTTCAACCCTTTAGAGTTATTGGTACATTGTTCAGTAATTTATTTATTGCCATTTTCTCTTCATTCTCTTGTTAGTCTTGGCACACTCTGCTTCAGTGACATTCATTTTCATTTTGGTACTATTCCACCTATAGCTTTCTGTTGTACTGGTGTAGCTGGGCATAAACTGTACTGCCATACACATATTTTTTCACTTCTTCCAATTGTTTTACAGTCCCCATGCATTCCTTCATCCAATTTTTTTCCTGTTTAAGTTATTGTGTCCCATATCATCTTTGCTAATGTCTTGTCCTCCATACATGTGACATGTTAACCAACTATTAGGTGTCTCTTCCACATTGTGTTTGAAATTAGATCAATACTCTCATGCACGTCTTACCTATGTGTGTATCCATAAATCACCTTGTTTTTATTTTATTTTATTATTTTATTTTATTTATTCTTTGTATGTCCAAGATTAAGACTGGCCGCTAATACACTTGTCAGTATGTAACTTGCGTATTACGTTTTCAGCCATGTGATAGAAGCTGTAACATTCTACATCCACATTCTGGAGGACAGTGGTTCAAATCTACCTTCAGCCTTCCAGATTTAGATTTTCCATTATTTCCCTAAATCACGCTAAGCAAATGCCTGGATGGTTCCATTCAAAGTGCATGGCCAATTTCCTTCCCCATCCTTTCCCAAAAAACTGAGGGTTAGCTCTGTTTCTAATGATCACACTGTCAGTGGGATGTTAAACACCAAACTTCCTTTCATTCTACACCCATTGACCTTCAACTTCCAGGTGGCCCACACATTCAGGCCCTTGGTCTTACTGTATACTATTTTAAGGCTAGATTTAGCTGCAGCTACAGTAGTGGTAGATCCAAGATTTTGGTTTGAGAGCGAGTTGACCCAGTTGAGTTGAAAAACCAGATACTTTTATAGTCGATTGAGCCATTTGAGGATGGGTTTTAACAAGGTAAATATTAAAATACAGGTACCTTTTTTGGTTGGGAGGAGGCGGGCACTGAGGAGTTGGATTTCCTTAACCCTCTCCTGTATCTGATACAGACCTACAGCAAAATTTCCAGTGCTGTTTTTACATCTTATTTGTATATAGCAATGACTTATAGACAATAAGGGCTAGACTGTCTACTGTGGTGCTACATGTTATTTTGTTCTCATTTAGTTCTATGTCAATAACGATAGTTTTGTTCACGTGTCTCCGCTACAACACCACTTCATCCAGCAACAAGTTGAACAGAATCTGTGACAACCAATTTCCTTGCCGAAACCCTGTCTGTATGTCAAAGATATCTGACATTGCTCTTCAATATCTGGTCCTAGGAGTTATTCATTTCATTGTGTCCCTTACTAACTTATCTGATGCTAGCACAAGGAGATTAAAAAATTGCCTACATAATTGTAAGCTTTGGTAAATGTTTAGATCACTACAGTGATTTTATCGTTCCTGTGTTAATAATTTAATATCCTGGTGCAGTTCCTCCCTTTTTAGAAACCAGCATTACAGTCTGTAATGCCTGACTAGAGCAGCCCTTCCACTACACCAACAACAATATAGAGTATTTTGTGCCCAATGTTTAGTAGTGTCATCAATCTGTAGCCATCCAATACCTATTTGATTTACAATCTTTCAATATCATTCTGTTCATCCATATGTCCATAACTGTTTCGTACATATTGTTGTCAGTCACCAGACTAATCAATTGAATTCCCTCTGTTTTTCATCATTACCTGCAGCTATATTATTCTTGAGAGTCTTAAATGCCTTTACCACTTCAGTTCTGCTGGGTGTGTGATATTTGTTGTTTCCCCTGTTGTGAAAAATCATTAGCCTTTCTGTAAGTTTTTCAGTTTCAGCAGATTGTTGAAATATCTTGCCATTTCCCAAACACGTTATCTCCTATTTTAAGTTCACGATCATGTCATTTCATGAAAGAGTCTCTTCATTTCATGGCCCTTTATTCTGTTACTGACCTCTGTAAAGAAAACTGAAGTGTACTTTGTCTTGAATGCATCATCTTTTTTTCCAACTTCTCATTCCTATTTGTTCTTTCTTAGCATTATTATATCAGCTGTTGTTTTCCTCATTGTTTCATATATTTTCATGTTCTTTTTTTCCTTAGCTGTCTACCACCCTATGCTTTAATACTAGATTCAACAGATTCTTCACACTCAGCCTCCAGCTGCAATTGTGTGTTCTTGTCGCCAATCATTCCATTTCCACTTTTATCACGTCCCAGTTGACAAAGAAGTAAGACCTCATTAAAAACCTGAGGTTTTTTTCTGATTACAGTCAATAATATTCAGTATAAACTTGAAATATCAGTTAGTTGGTGCTGATGAGATTTTTAGGACTAATATTGTTACTTTTTACTGATTTACTGAATTCTGGATACACACATTAGCTTAGCAAATTTAAGCACTGTCAGGTTTGGCTAGCACTTGGATGAGTAATCGTCCAGGTCTGCCAAGTGCTATTGGCAAGTGGGGTGCACTCAGCCCTTGTGAGGCCAATTTAGAAGCTACTTGATTGAGAAGTAGCAGCTACAGTCATGAAATCCAATACAAAGGCTGGGAGTGCAGGATGGTGACCATGTCCCCCCTCTGTACCACACATAGAGATGCCTTCAGGCAGAGGATGACATGCTGGCCGGTCAGTACCCATGAGCCTTTTGAGGCCTATGTGGGATGGAGTCATAATTTAAACATTAAGAAGTGTAAGCTTTTGTTAAGATTTAATTCAGTAAGACAAGTATTACAGTTATAAACTGCGTACATGTCTTGAGGTAGTATAATTCAGAATTATACCCTGATATATTTAGTCAGTATATGAGAATGACCATGATTTGCTTCATACTTCATATATAATTCAATACTTTATGAAACTTTTCCACTACATTTCTTCTATTCTTGAACTAATACTTCCACATCAGGTATGACATGTAAAAGTATTAGTTATATACTGCTAACTGCATTAGTATAAATAACAGAGTGGGAGAGAGGGGCTTGGACAAAGTCCAAGAAAACAAACTCACACCCCCTATCTCCCAGGCCATATCCAAGAAACCTTTTTCCATTCTACATATACATCTGCTTACATTCTCTGCAATCCACCCAAAGGTGTGGGCCAAGGGTACATTCTACCACTATTAGCTACTTGCTTTCCTGTTTCATTTCCATATAGAATGAGAGTAAACAAATGCTTGTATGCATCTGTAAGAGCCCCAATCTCTTGATCTTATCTTTATGTTATTCATGCCTAGTGTAAGTGTGCGCCAGGAGAATATTTCTGCAGTCCGCTTCAAATTGTGGCCCTCTAAATTTCCTCAATAGTGTTTTTTGGAAAGAACATCACCTTCCCTCCAGTGATTCCCATTTGAGTACTCGAAGCATCTCAGTAACACTTGCTCATTGATCAAACCTACCAGTAACAAACTAACTGCCTGGCCCTGAATTGCTTCTGTATCTTCCTTTAAACCAATCTGATGGGGGATTGCACAAGCATTGTATATGCAATCTTCTTGATAGACGAATTATATATTTCCAAAATTCTCCAAAAGAACAAAAGTCAACCATCCTCTTTCCCCATGACTGTCCTTATATGCTAGTTATGTTTCATATTGCTGTGCAGTGTTACACGTAGATGTTTAATTTACACAACTTTGTCAAGCAGCACACTTCTAATGCTGTAGTTGAACATTTCAGGATTGTTTCTCATACTCATCTTGTAATGTACCAGTTTGTAGCTCGTTGCCTCTCATAGTTGTCATAGATCAGTGCTCTCAGTAAAGGCTGGCTGAAATTTCATGGGACAAAACTAATCCGCTACATATAATGTAGGCGACACATAGAATTGCAGTTCACTGACACTGTAATGAATGGCTGACATACAAGTCTTATTAATAACTGTCACCACAATCCGGTACACACATTCCACACATCAATAATACAATTTTTTCAGTTTGTGTGTTGAATACAAAAGTCCAAGGTCTACAGTTCTTGCAGCACATATATGAAGAATTAGCTTTCAATCATAATGGTAGAAACACTTTCCACACAACTAACTTATGCAGAAATTAATTAGGGGAAAACTTTACCAACATAAATTCTTAAACACAGTAATACCTACTTTAATGTTATGAGAACAGAATTTAATTATTTTTATCAGAGATACTAATTAGCCTAATGTATGATCTACAACAATACACCTCTTGGATGAACTAATTAATATTTGCTAATTAAACAAACTTCTTCAATGTCAAATAATAGAGAATAACTTCAGCTAGTCATGATAGAAAAAAGAATAACAAAAGTTTTGGAAAAGAAAATGATAATAAACTAGGCCCCTAATTACATTTGTACCTATTATTATGCAACACTGGTAATGCAGGCAGAGTGGAATTAATCCCAACATGCTTCATTACAATCTGCATGACTGTACATTTTTCTACATTTAGAGCTAGCCATTCCTTGCACCACCTTAAAATTTGGTCCAAGTCATCCTGCACCCGCTACAGTCATTCAATGATGACACTTTCCTGTACACCACAGCATTGTCAGCAAGCAGCCACAGATTGCAACTCACTCTGTTCATCAGCTCATTTATATAGATACAAAATAATAATGGTCCTATCACACTTTCCTGGGGCACTCCTGATGGTACCCTAGACCCTAGTCTGATGAAAACCTGCCATTCAGGACAACATACTGGATTCTGTTACTTAAGTAATCTTCAAATCAGTCACATATTTGGGTACCTATTTCATATGTTCATACCTTTGTTAGCAGTCTGCAGTAAGACACCATTGTCGAATGCCTTTTAAAAATTGAGAAATAAGCAGTCAGCCCATTGCACTTCATCCAGAGCAGGCAAAATGTCATGAGAGAAAAGGGTAAGCTGAGTTTTGCACCATCAATGCTTCGTAAAGCTATGCTGATGCATGGACAGAAGCTTTTCCTCTCAAGGAAATTTACTATATTAATATTAGAATTGTGAATATGTTCAAGAATTCTACAGCAAACTAATTTTAATGATATTGGTTAGTAATTATGTGGGCCCTTTCTTTTGCCTTTTCTTGTACACGAGAGTCACCTGTGCCTTTACCTGTCACTTGGAACTCTGTGCTGGATGAAGATTGTGTGATAAATACAAGCTAAGTAAGGAGTCAATGCTGCAGAGTACTCTTTGTATAACCAGATTGGTACCCCATCTGGACCTGGTGACTTGTTTGTTTTCAACGCTACACTGTTTCTCTACACTGGTTATGCCAATTATGTGTCCTCTACTTTGGAGTTAGTGTGATCATGAAATGAAGGTATGTTTGCATGGTCCTCCTGTCTGAATAATTTCTTAAATGTTAAATTTAAAATGTTGGCCTACATTTTGCTGTCTTCTATCATCATCCCAGGATTATCAATGATTGACTGGATAGATGCCTTTGATCCACTTACTGATTTTACATAGAACCAGAATTTTCTTAGATTCTCTCCAAGATCTTTTGCTAAGGTATGACATTGGTAGTTATTTTATAATTTGTACAGTGATCTTTTTATAGACATGGAAATCACTACTAACGTTTGCCTGATTTGATTTGCTTGACCTTTTTTGAACTGAGACTGCAACTGCCTCTGCTTTCTCAGCATTTTTCGAAGATTATTATTGAACCATAGTGGGTCATTCCCATCCTTAATCGCCACAATCTTCCCCAGTCCTTCATTTGCAGTGCTTTAGTAGCTCACAGTGTTACCTGTGTTTCAGTTTTGAAGGTTTAAACAGCTTAATATTTCAGCATGAGAAATTTTTAAATTGATCTTAATGAGCATCTTGTACATGAGAATTGATGGCCCCACAAAAGACAACTGAACACCACCTTTCCTCACATCTCTCCTAGAAGAATAAATTACTGATATCTTCACCTCTGAACTGTTTTTGCCTTTGCAGACAGTGTCCACATATGTCACTGAAAGTACTTGCAAAGCTAGTACTGTATATCATTGTACAACACATGTCAGACATGTGATAATAGAAACATTGAGGTGTAAGAAAAACTAATTTTGTCTAAAGCATTATGTAAATACTAAAATATACTCATCAATTGATGAATAATGGAATCACTTAGCAACTTACAACAAAATGTAAACATATTTTAAACCTTTTTGTCATGTGTAAAGCAGTCAAGTTTGAAGCTGTTTTGTATTAGTGTGGGTGGTGATGAACAACTTTGATTAATGCTACTTCTCAAGTCCTTAAGGACACCAAACAGCTGAGGGCATTAGTCTCTGATACAACCCTTAGGATGGGAGCAGTGTACTAATCTATCAAAGTGTAGAGTAAATGCTTTTTGTGTCAGAAAGTGTTTTCAATGGACAACCTGGCAGTTTAAAATTGTGCGCAAGACTGAGACTCTTGGAAGCTTTGCCTTATTTGGGTTTGGACTCCACCATCTGAATTACCCTAACAAAAATCACTACTGATCTCACAGCTTTACTTATATCTATACCTTGCTCACAAACCTTTTAAACTCCACTGAAGTTCTGTTACGAAACATGGAGGAATGTAAGAGGTGGAAGCAAAGTCATTGAAAGATGGGTACAGAGGAATGATAGATAGCTTAGTCTGGCATACAGTTTAAAACTACCAGGAAGTTTCATATTAGCATACACACTGCTGCAGAGCGAAAGTTTTGTTCTGAATGTTCTAAATGTTTGTGTAGTATGTAACATGAGAACCAGCCCAGTATTCAACTACTGGGGTCTGGAAAACCACATCCAGACTACGTAGTACACTGATCCCTTGTCATTAATATGCTGCCCTCAAAGCAGTTATGTTAAAACATATGGCTGTTCAGACTGGTAATTTTGATAAAGACTTCTTGCAGCAGCTGTTGTACATACGGTAATTTACATTTAAAAAAGTAAAGAAGTATAACTGTGTGTTATATTATGCTATTTTTAACTGTTACTACTGTTATTTCCTTCTTCTTTTTGCCAGCTATAGATTTAATCTGCCTCACAAGTTAACAATGAGGACTCATTTGCTGGGCACCCTGGATGTGGTTTTTAGGGAATTTTTCACATTGTCTGAGATTATTACTGCACTGGTCCACAATTCTCACCATAAATGCCAGATGAACAAATATAGTGAAAAATTATGTACAATTGACCGTGTGATTATGCCAAACAGAAACAGCAAGGATGTATGGAACTCTTCCAGGAAGATCTGACAGTAATATTTATTCTGGGAGTTTTAAATTGATAGTAATAGACAATATATATTGATACAGTGAAACTGGAGAAGGGTATACCAGTCATCTTTGCTCTCCTCATCCTGACAACAGGCAGTTTTCTTTAAACCTACTATCTGGCTGATTTGTCTTTCTATTACCAGAGCCATGCCTTTCTTTTCTCTCTGAGCAAGGGTCAAATAAATTTGAACAGCTATGTTATAATATTGTATGTATCTTGGGCATCAGTCATGTAAAACTTTTTTAAGGAATTCACCATCATTTGAATGAAATAATTGTTTATTTCCACAACCAGGTTTCAGCCTTAGGCCATTATCAAGTAATACAACTCTTCAGAGAGGTTTTTTCTAAGTCATTATCATGGCAATAAAATCATTAGGACAAGTTGATAAGTCCATGTCATTAACATAAAATAGGTATCACATTTGTACCCGCATGTTTTACAAATGTGGTACCTATTTTACATTAATGACATAGTCTTATCAACTTGTCCTAATGATTTTATTGCCATGATAATGACTTAGAAAAAAACCTCTCTGAAGAGTTGTATTACTTGATAATGGCCTAAGGCTGAAACCTGGTTGTGGAAATAAACAATTATTTCAGTCAAATGGCATGAATTCCTTTAAAATCTGTGTTATAGATTTTTGTACTTATAATTATATATACCAACAGCACTTGGTATTTTCCTGCTGAAGAAATACAATATCTAGCCATTCTACATTTTTGTAATTTTACTGTTTTCTTGAATAATTATAATGATTATTATCTTGCTAAGTTTTATCCAATGAGTTGTACTTTAGATTGAATGAAAATGTAAATATATATTTAGGAAATAATATCATAAGTTCTTTCTTTCTATTTCTTCAGGTGCAAAATGTCCAATATGGCACAGTTCAAGTGTGCTATTCACGAAGGGTCGAGTACCCAATGAATAATACACAAACAAGTAGCAATGATATAATATGCATAGCAAACCAAGGTGGAGACAAGGAAATTTCTCTTTCATCACCTTGCAGTGGATATGAGAAAATATCTTATTGCCCACCACTGTATATTGCAGTTTTGGGCCAACAGTCAACTGGTAGTGAATGTACTGGTAAGTAAGACATGAAGTAATATATTTATGCTACTTTGTCTTTAAGAATTTCTTGAATACTTTGGAAAAAGGTTACATGTTTTCTTCACACAAGGCCCACTTAACACTGAAAAATTACCTGTTAAAATATTTACTTTCATATAGGTATTCATTATGAATTAGAAGAAACTGAGATGTTTTTAAAATAAAATGTGTATTTGTCCCAGTGCACTCACTTGTCACTGAAGTTCCAAATGAATAACCTTCAGTTGAATAACATTTTGTTTAATTGTTTCTCATAATTTAAAGACTTGACTATTTGAGTCACCAATTTTCTAGATTGATTTCCATACCTCTTAAAGTGGTCTCATGGAATGAAAACAAGTGATAACTGTGTATGGTTGTACATTGGTATGATATACGCATTAAGCTTTGGAGCTCTCCTTGATGTTATTTCAGATGAGTAGGCTAGGTGTTAGCACTTTCTCATCTCACTACAGAATACAGTATATTCATTACAGTCACCTACACTCACACCTGAAATACAAGTGTCATATGCTGCAATAAGTGAGGTCATTGTGCTACACAGAGTAAGATAATTTTCCCAATTATTGTATTTGCTAAACCTACCCCTTGGAATTACCCTGCGAACAACGTCATTTCACTCATTTCTTTGCTTTTTACATCTATGTAAAAGACAGGTTTAGCAATGTGCTACAAATACAGAAGTATTTTTCATGAATATTTGCTACTGCTGAGTTCAGATCCAAGTTTCTTTTCATTAAAATCAACTTTACTCTGATCTACAAGTGCTTGGTGTTCATAGAGTGGCTTGTTTATAAAAGAGCCAATCAAAAACAATGATTCCTACCATCTTTCAGTAGTCAAGAGTACCAGTCACTGCACCTACATACAATGGGAATAACAGAAGAGGACCCTAAACGTAGGACATGTGATGACGGTGATGAAACTGCATCACATCTAATCTTCGAATGCATTGCACTGGAGAGTAAAAGGCACAGAACATTTGGGACAACCAGACCTGAAGAAATTGTGTCTAATAAAGAACTGGTAAAGGAACTCCTTGCACTATTCAAGGACATTGGTTGCCTTAACTAGATATACAGGGAGCGATACCGCACAATAAACTTAGTTTTGGTGCGGACAGTGGCGGGTTGGACCAAGACTGTTTTGGCTTCCCTGAGAAAATCAATCAATCAATCAAAACCAGTACACTGTAATTAATGTAATTATGCACAAATATGACTTTTTTCTGTAAAAACTCAACATATATAGTGTCATCATGATACGAGTAGTATTTACATATTCATATGTAGTTAATAATATGAGGATGGGAAGCAATCGCTGTAAAGACAATCACTGTAAGGATGTTCACTGAACCAGGAACAGGAATGCAGAAAAGACAATCACTTTCAGACAACTTAATTTTTTGGCCACTGTTGTAATCAGAAAAGAGCATACATACATCCATACAATCAATCAGGCAAAACTCGTGCGCACATTACCACTATTGGTATTACAATTCGGACTTTACATTCTTATGTTGTTTCTATTACATACTCTTTATGTACGGCTATAATTGTTTTCTTTTTCCTCCAAAATATATATTTAAATCAGAATTACTTTTACATTCTTTTATGTTATATGGTTTTTGCCTGCAAACTGATCAATAAAGAAATTGTACTTCTAAAATGCAATTCATAGGTGTTAATGATTTCATTTATGTGATTGTGGCATCTATTTTACTTTACAAATATAGTGGTTTCATTTTGAGAGACGATACTTTATCTTCAGTACTGTCTGGAAGACAATTCCATTTGACGATGTATTTCTTTCCATTCACCTTTTAAGATAAGTGTTGCTGCAGACTCAGACTTGCTAGCAAATAATTGCAACAGCAATGCAAGAGTGTGTTTATGAGTATGAGTAACATTGAGTGATTTTTCACAGATATCCAACTATAAGTAATTGGTATTAAAATTACTCACATTTCAAGCAATGGCAAGTGATATGTGGTTGTGCACAAAGATAAAACATGATGTCCAAGTGCATAAAATTGAGTGTACACTCATGTATGACACCACTTATATTTTAACAATGAAAAATGCAGATTGGAATGTCAGTGATAGAGGATAGATAACAACTCACTGTGGAGAAGATTGCTGGGCTGCTGACAGGCATTTAAAATAGACACTGTCATTCACACAACTTAAATTTTCAAACATGGCCTTCATCAGAAAAGAAACACATACATTCAGACAATCACTCAGACAACTATGCACTCATAAACACAGATAGGCATTATGTCCAAGTGGTTGTGTGAATGTATGTGTTTATTTTCCTGATGAAGGCCACGGCTGAAAATTTGTGTGAATGTGATTGTATATTTTACGTGCCTGTCAGTGGCTCAACTAGCATCTTTATGGTGAGTTGTCATCTATCCTCTATTATTGATAGCTTATATTTTGCTGCATTTAGTTCACATTTTACTATTGTTATCTACACTATTGCATAAAAATTCCTGAACATAATAGAGGATTTGTCTTAACTGTCCATTGGTGGAAATGCTGTTTGGGAGGGATTTTTTGATGTGGGAATGCATGTAAGCTGTCAAACTGCTGGTTCTGTTGCTGATTGGTGGGATTAATGTGGACAGAGGTGTGGATAGAACCACATTACTCCCCCCTCTCCCCCAGACCAGCTGGATCTTCACCTCCACCACCAGCTCTTCTGAACAGCACAGATGGGAATTGTCTGTTCAACTACCACTCTGGCATCAACCTAACTTACCATCTTTACATCCTATGCCTTACACCCCCCCTCCTTTCCCCACTCATTATCCTGTATCCCTCCAAGTCATGTCTTCCTTACAACTATGTACCACTCCATACAATATCTCCTTAATTAATTACTTTTGATTTTGTTATTTTTTATTTCTTTTTAATTTTTTCCTTATTATTTTTATAATTTCAAAACCCCGTCTCTTCCCACACAACTCTGCACCTCTCTTTCATCCTCTCCCATCCTTTCCCTTCACATTTCACATACCCTCCTATCAGAGCCTTTACAATCCATCAAACAATGTGGAACTTCCCATCCCCTCCTTTACCTGGCATCCTTCCCCCTCCACTCCCATTCTCATCCACTATCAAGATGCTTCTCTTGAGCCCAGCCCTAAATGATCCAATTTTTTGGTTACTGAAATTAAAAACAAACTAGACAAAACATGTTGAATATTTTTCATACAAAAAATTTTTAGAACATTCTACAGGCAATTGTAGTAGATATTTATGACAAACTGATTATCTTAAATGATAACTTTGATCGATGCTCTTAGTTATTGACATCGGTTGGTATTGTATGTGTGTATTAACTAAGGTGAACAACTGTACCGATTTTTTCAGGACAGTCTCGATTTTTGTGTGTCTGTCCCAATTTTTTTAAAGGTAATTCTGTACATTTATTTGTCCTGGATTTAACAGTTTTGTTCTGATTTAGAAATTTATCTTACCTGTATTGGTCTATTTTAAATTAGTTTTAATTATGATGGGAAACTGTTTGACAAAAGGTTCGTTAGACTTAAAGTACTTATCACAAACTGTTGAAACCTTTCAAACTGTTTCCACTGAGCATATGCGTACAAACTGTACCAGCGAGAAAATCTGTGAATGGACATCTAACACCACTTTTCCAGGTCAAAGGGAAATAATGCTGTTACTGAAAGGGTATTTTCCCCACATGAATAATATATGGGCAAGTGACAAAACACAGCTTGCTGTAGAAACTGTTAAATCAATATTAGTAACTAGAGTAAATTATTATGAACCTAGTGTAGAATTTTTTCACTTGTAGTTGAAAAATTAGACTTACTGAAGGAAATCCATTGTTAAATACAGTTGTTCTGATCACATTTCTTCATCATATAAAGTACTAATAATGTGTAAATTAATATACTTTTTGTAACAACTCAAACTGATATTTTGTAATTATTACCTTTACTAAAATCTTTTTCTAATATAAATTACAAAATTTTTAATGTGTCCCAAATTTGGATCTAGAAAATGTGGTTATGTCACGAATTTGAATCTAGAAAATATGATCACCGTACTATTAACACAGTATGCAATGTTTTCTCCTTATTGAGTACACTCACTGAACAGAGACAGTGCTTATGCTGCTGAACTGATTTATGATGTGATTCATTTTTAGAGATGTTGACAGTTTTCATTATTTCTTCTCTATTAGGACTGGTCATTGGCAACTGTAAGTCTTGTTGTAATCAAAGGCTACAAATACTCCACCAAATTTTGAAGCAACATCCTTCCATCTTCAAAGTTTTAGACGTTTCTACTGTATTGACTCCATCAGCAAAAAATATTGATTAGGATCTCAAAAAGTACTCGACAGCTTTCAGAGGACTCGTGATATGATTTTAGCGCAATATCTTGACCTCTACTGATCAAAAAAATATTGTTATACTGAACAAAGGAATTTCCCTCAACGTAGCGATGCCGGTCATCAACTTAAAGACATTATGACATCTCTCTGAATGAAGAAAAATTAGTTTCTGAGACAGTTGGCATTTCATCAGAGATTATCAATAGGAAACCTGATGCAAATCAAAGGACAGCTGAACAACTTCAGCTGTAAGCATCAAATTAATTCAGATCCTTTTTTTGTCTTTCCTGTTTTTAATTTTGTACTGCACGATTTGACAACAATATTTGTGAGTTATGAGCAATTTTTTAATCTATTTTCATGTTTTTGGCTTTCGTGCGCCTAGAAAGTAATGAACTGAAAGTTAAAATCACCAATCCCATCTCAAAGTGTCCTTCAGGTTTAGCAGATACTGAGTTTCTTTGAAATTCTACCCAGGTAGAGCCTATTCAGTAGGCCTTCAGTCTGTCAACCATAAAAGAATCCAATGAAGGTTCCCAGAACTTTTATGAGAAAAGCTTCAAGTAATTTTTTGGTACTGAGTAGAACAAGTAGACATTTTTGTGCGATTCAGGGCCAGATTAAGGCAATCGCAAGTACTGTGGCTGCCGGGGGCACTGAACTGGAAGGGACCCAGCCATGTTCGCCTTTGAAATTTTTCACTATTTAATGAAGAGTCTTGTTTCCTAGTAAAAGGAAAATAAT
This sequence comes from Locusta migratoria, assembly GCA_026315105.1. Lineage (NCBI taxonomy): Eukaryota > Metazoa > Arthropoda > Insecta > Orthoptera > Acrididae > Locusta > Locusta migratoria. Next base: position 253,944,269 of record CM048745.1, on the reverse strand, counting down.
CATCGAATTTAGAATATTAACATTATGTATTCAAACTAATCCTGCCATCGAGAGCACCTATATTGTTGTCTCTACTTTTCTTTAATGGGACAGTAGTGTTGAATACCACAGCAGTCTTACTTCATGTGAACCTGCGACATACACATTTAGATTTGTCGCCCAGTCAGCCGCCGATTTGTGTCAAAACACCAGAAATGTTTGATGTCGCCAACAGGCGCAGTTTGCTTTTTTGCGTACAATGTGGCACTTTATGCCCACAACGGTGGTAGTGTCTGCAGAGGCTGCCCTCAGACGGTGCAGCATCTGCAGTAATCTGCAGTTCCCTCCATTTCTAAGAAAAATTTGTAGGTAAACTTTTGTTATTAGATGAAAAAGTCTGCATATTCATATTTGCTGTGAAATTATTATCAATTTATAGAAACACATCAGACATTACGATACCAGTTTTTGGAACAATGAATTTCTATTTCGTCAGCCAGAGGGGACTCCAGAAATATGCGAAAAATATTATACCAGATGTTAGGAATGCCTTTCTTAAAAAATTGGAAAAATATTTACTAGTTTACTATAAAACCATAAATAAGATAAATATATAATAGTTTTAATGTCAATGTAATATTAAAAACATCTAATACATTGTTAGATTCCTATTTCTCCAGTTTTATGTTATGTTAGTTTTATGTACAAGATCGTAGCTTTTAAGCTCATATTTGTATATTTTGTTGAATATTTTCCTTGTTTTAGCTTATATTTCCCTCATTTTGTGTATATTCAAACACATACATTTCACTTGGCAAAACCAGTTGGTGAACTATCCTCGCAGTAGTACTGTCGTGATTAAATGCAGAAGATAGATAAATGAAGGTGATACGAAATTAATCTACCAGTTATTCTGAAAAATAAAATATAAAAAATAGACGAAGATTACTCACCAGGCGAAGGAGCACAGGTGTGACAGCATCACAAATAAATAAATGAATACACACACACACACAATCGCAAGCTTTCGCAACCCAGTTGCGTCTTCAGGCAGTAGGGAAGGAGAGGGAAAAGGAAATGATGAGGGTTTTAAGGAAGGGGGTAAGGAGCCATTCCAATCCCGGGAGAGGAAAGACTTACCTTGGGGGAAAAAATGGAGGGTAAACAAATGCACACATGCCCACACATTCACACAGACACAAGTACACCTAGGCAGACATACTGTAGAAAGCAAAGAAGTTAAGTTATAGAAGTTAAGAAGTTAGACAGAGATACCACTTGAGGCAGAGGCTTTGTCCAGAGAACTGATGCAAAGATGTTAAGAAGGTGGGTGGGAATTCAAATTTAGCGGAGGTTGAGACCAGGTGGGCAACGGGAAGAGAGAATATGCTGAAGGGCTAGTTCCCATCTCCGGAGTTCTGAAGGATTGGTGTCAGTGGGAAGTATCCAGATAACCCGGACGGTGTAGCACTGTGCCAAGATGTGCTGGCCGTGCACCAATGCGTGTTTAGCCACAGGGTGATCCTCGTTACCAACAAACACTGTCTGCCTGTGTCCATTCATGCGAATGGACAGTTTGTTGCTGGTCATTCCCACATAGAACGCTTCACAGTGCAGGCATGTCAGTTGGTAGATCACGTGGGTACTATCGCAAGTGGCTCTGCCTTTGATCGTGTACACCTTCCGGGTTACGGGACTGGAGTAAGTGGTGGTGGAAGGGTGCATAGGGCAGGTTTTACAACGGGGGCGGTTACAAGGGTAGGAGCCAGAAGGTAGGGAAGGTGGTTTGGGGATTTCATAGGGGTGGACTAGGAGGTTACGGAGGTTAGGTGGGCGGCGGAAAGACACTCTCGGTGGAGTAGGAAGGATGTCATGAAGGACGGATCTCATTTCGGGGCAGGATTTAAGGAAGTCGTATCCTTGCTGGAGAGCCACATTTAGAGTCCGCTCCAGTCCCGGAAAGTATCCGGTGACAAGAGGGGCACTTCTGGGATTCTTCTGTTGAAGGTTCTGAATTTGGGCGGGGGTGAGGTAGTAGCTCTGGCAATTTGTTTCTCTACCAGATTAGGAGGATAGCCGCGGGATGTGAAAGTTGTTAATAGGTTGTTGGAGTACTGGTTCAGAGCTTCAGGACTGGAGCAGACTCGTTTGCCACGAAGACCTAAGCTGTAAGGAAGGGAACGTTTGATATGGAATGGATGACAGCTATCATAATGCAGGTACTGTTGTTTATTGGTAGGTTTGATGTGGACGGATGTGTGGAGTTGGCCGTTGGACAGATGGAGGTCGACATCGAGGAATGTGGCATGGGATTTGGAATAGGACCAGGTGAATTTGATGGGACCAAAGGAGTTGAGGTTGAAGAGGAAATTCTGGAGTTCTTCTTCACTGTGTGTCCAGATCATGAAGATATCATCAATGAATCTGTACCACACTTTGGGTTGACAGGCTTGGGTATCCAGGAAGGCTTCCTCTAAGCGTCCCATGAATAAGTTTGCGTACGAGGGGGCCATCCTGGTTCCCATGGCTGTTCCCTTTAGTTGTTGGTATGTCTGGCCCTCAAAAGTGAAGAAGTTGTGGGTTAGGATGAAGCTGGCTAGGGTATTAAGGAAAGAGGTTTTAGGTAGGGAAGTGGGTGGTCGGCGTGAAAGGAAATGCTCCATCGCAGCAAGGCCCTGGGTATGTGGGATATTTGTGTATAGGGAAGTGGCATCAATGGTTACAAGGATGGTTTCTGGAGGTAACAGGCTGGGTAAGGATTTCAGGCGATCGAGGAAGTGGTTGGTGTCTTTGTAACCGCCCCCGTTGTAAAACCTGCCCTATGCACCCTTCCACCACCACTTACTCCAGTCCCGTAACCCGGAAGGTGTACACGATCAAAGGCAGAGCCACTTGCGATAGTACCCACGTGATCTACCAACTGACATGCCTGCACTGTGAAGCGTTCTATGTGGGAATGACCAGCAACAAACTGTCCATTCGCATGAATGGACACAGGCAGACAGTGTTTGTTGGTAACGAGGATCACCCTGTGGCTAAACACGCATTGGTGCACGGCCAGCACATCTTGGCACAGTGCTACACCGTCCGGGTTATCTGGATACTTCCCACTGACACCAATCCTTCAGAACTCCGGAGATGGGAACTAGCCCTTCAGCATATTCTCTCTTCCCGTTGCCCACCTGGTCTCAACCTCCGCTAAATTTGAATTCCCACCCACCTTCTTAACATCTTTGCATCAGTTCTCTGGACAGAGCCTCTGCCTCAAGTGGTATCTCTGTCTAACTTCTTAACTTCTATAACTTAACTTCTTTGCTTTCTACAGTATGTCTGCCTAGGTGTACTTGTGTCTGTGTGAATGTGTGGGCATGTGTGCATTTGTTTACCCTCCATTTTTTCCCCCAAGGTAAGTCTTTCCTCTCCCGGGATTGGAATGGCTCCTTACCCCCTTCCTTAAAACCCTCATCATTTCCTTTTCCCTCTCCTTCCCTACTGCCTGAAGACGCAACTGGGTTGCGAAAGCTTGCGATTGTGTGTGTGTGTGTATTCATTTATTTATTTGTGATGCTGTCACACCTGTGCTCCTTCGCCTGGTGAGTAATCTTCGTCTATTTTTTATATTTTATTTTTCCTGCTAGGAATTTTTCGTCTTAATAATCGTTTCAGTTATTCTGAAAAGTTCAGCTTAACATGCTAAACACTATTTAAAAATTGTTTTACACTGGAAGGATCGAGAGGCCAAATTGGCTCCTTTACGGATTTTTTCCATGTGTCCTGATCAAACCGTTAAATGAAATGAGTTGACTTCTCTGATTTTATCATCTTTAATATAAAGTATTGTGCACCCTCTTTTAGAGTTTTCTACTTGAAATAAATTCCTGAATATTAAGATTACTACCTGGAAAGACCGCAGGGCCCGCAATCGAATGTGGGGGCATGGCTGGAGTGGCCAGAGATGGTAGTTGTGTGTGTGATTGTGTTTCTTTTTCTGACGAAGATCATGGCTGAAAATGTTATTTTCTGTTTTATGTGCCTGCCAGCACCTTGGTGAGTTATTGTCCTTCTTTATTAAATCAGTTTTAGTGTTAACAAGTTTCTTATCTTCAGAAATGCTTTCTTCCCATTGCTAGTCTGCATTTTCTGTTATCTCTACTTCAGCTAACATTGTTAATTTCACTGTGGAAGACCACGTGCCCAGTCCATCCACCAACCACTTTCTATTCAAGTCTTATCACATGCTTATCCTACCCCATCAGGCCCTCAGTCATCTGTGAAAGCAGCAGTGTACAGGGCCGGCCTGTCCATGTAGGCAAAGTAGGCAATTGCCTAGGGCGCTCAGATTTGGAGGGTGGCAAATTTGTCTTGCACGACGAATCCTCTTGCGCTAGCGGTGCGGTTTACTTTGCTGTTGCACCGCAGTTCCAGGAGCGAAGAATTCCCGATTACAATACACAGACAGAGCAACAGGCAAGAGACAAGACACAAGTCAATATTACAGACATTCTCTTTGATTCTTCACACTTTTGCTAGTAAGCGTTTAACGAACTGATGAGTAGCAGTTTGCAACTAATCATCCCGTGATTAAAGCTGATGTACTGCCCATCGTGTCAGCTGGGATGCCCTCACAGCCCCATGCAGTCCACCGCTCTGCAAACTCTGTAGTATACAATGAATTTTCAGTCAAACTGATCCTAACGCTGGTACAAATGCTCTGCTAAAAACAAAAATGTTTCTTGAAGATTGTAGCAATAATTTGGGATTTGAAAAAATGCTGGTAGAAACAAGAGAAATTTCAGAAGCAGCCAACAGTTCTGCATAATTTTCATCAGATATGGAAGCAGTCCGTCTAAAACACAAGAAAGTTTGGTTGTGAAGCCAAAGATTAGCCTATTCATGATGAGCAAAATCGTTTCAGAATTAATTTTTAGTTTGAATGTTCGATACTGCAATAAATTTAATTGATGAGAGATTTCATCAGTTTAACAATCTAAATCATGCATTCGGCTGTCTGTACAACAAACACAATTTAAATAATTAAAACACCCAAATCTGTTCCTGAAGAAAGTGTTAATTTGGAAGAGTCTCTAACTCACAAAGACTCTAAAGATATTGATGCTACTGACCTATGCAATGAATTACAAGTCATTACTGGAAGAGTACCCAATAACTCAGGGCCACAGGACTTACAACCATTGTGCTTAACTTAGTTACAGCACTAAGAGTGTTCCTTACTCTTCCTGTGTCTGTAGCCAGTGGTGGGCACAGCTTCTCGAAATTAAAACTCAAAAACATGTCTGAGGTCCAAAATGACTCAAGAAAGACTTGTGGGGTTGGCAAATTTGTCAACTGAACAAGAAACAATAGACCCAATTGATTTAAAGGAGATTGTGTTAGATTTTGAAAAAGCCGAAACAAGAAAAATGAAATTTGTGTGACTCTTTTGTATAATGAAGCTTATAATTGTATTAATTATTGTAAACTATCAACCAAAACCTTTTTATAAGACAAAATGTAAAAACTGAAAAATTAACGTTGTTGTATAAAAGTATGTGATGTGTCCCATTTTAAGGGGGAAGTATGTTTATGTAATGCGTATGTTGTGATTATGTATTTAAATACAAAATGCAATGTGTATTTTACACTGAAGTTTTAATGCGATTTTATGAAATGGGGCGCCATTAAAATAATTTTCCCAGGGCGCTGAATTTGTTTGGGCTAGCCCTTGCTGTGTGATTTACCAGCTCTGCTGCAATCAGCATGATGACTAACCACCTGTCCATTAGAATGAATGGCCAGCATCCAAAAGTGGTACAAAAACAAGATGGACCACTCTATGACACAGCATTCACCTGAGCATAAGAAGCTCAATTTCAATGTCAGATTAAAAACCTGGGTCAAATTTTTTTTTCCATATACCAGCTCTTCTGAAGTGTATAGATGGGAGTTGCCCTTAACACATTCTACTGTCCTGCAATCTTCCTGGCCTTGACCTAGGGTAACTTATTATTCCTATACCCACCATCTCTTCTCATTTCATGTCCCTTTTCCAACTGCATCCACCAATTTTTGTATTATTTTTAACTGTCTTCACCTCCCCTTTTCTCTCCCTGCCTCCTTCCTTCACTGCTTTTCAAGATGCATCTCACATTCCCATCTATCAGTGCCTTTACTGTTTGTCAGGCATTGTGGAATATTCTATCCCCACCCTTGCCCTTGATCCTTCCCCCTCCTCTCCACTCTACTCCCAACTCAATGCCAAGATGTCAGACGAAACATGGAGGCTAGAGGTGGTGAGTTTGTGTTCTTGAGTCATACTAAAGTGATTGTCTCTCTGATGAAGGCTATGGCCAAAATTTTAAAATAGTGTGTCTTTCCTACATGGCTATCTGTGACTCAGCAATAGTCATCACAGTGAGTTGCTCCAGCTCTCATATTATTGACAAAAATAATATATACAAACACAATGAATTTTATGAAATATTACTTCAATAGTTGTATGAACCTAAATATATTAAAAACTTGAATATGTAGGTTTTGGAAAATAAATACTGTGTTTTCAAATTTTAACAATACATTTTATTTTAAGAAAAGCTGTTTGCATGATTTTTGTCTTTACTAATTGTTTTGTGATTTACTTTTCAGTGAAAGGATGTACAGATGTTACTGATATCCAAATGAAGATAACTCATCAGGGCCTAACTTGTGGTGTATCCCAAATAATGGGTAATAAGATGTTAATTACTGTTGTTTTCTTGGCTTTGTTGCGTTCCATCCTCAGCAGGTAAAACTGAAACTGTAACAGTTGGTTTCCAAGAAACTCATGACCATAACTGAAATGGTCAAGTCTCGGTGTTCAGTAGCTTGTTGCATACTGAAGAACAGTAAAGTGTTTAGAACTACTGTGTGCAATGTTATGTAAACATAAGTGGACAATATAACTGTGTGTGTTTGTGTGTGTGTGTGTGTGTGTGTGTGTGTGTGTGCGCGCGCATACACACACTTAAAAATGCAATATTCAATGTTTTTATGAGTTTCACTGTAAGGCAAGTAAAACTTTTGTTTCAAAAGTGTAAAATTTCATTTCATGTGTAGATATTTAATATATAGCACAATTTGTGTAGTAGAAGATGCTACATGTGATGTGACTTAATTTATGAATATTTTAAGCAATGTTGATAGTTGCAATAAATTCTCCATTTCCTCTCCCCCATCCCCTTCCTCCAGAAATGTATTCTCAACCCTTATTTCATTTAATCACTCAAGCAGTATTTCTGCTCAGATGTGAAAGAAAAATGGGAAAAATAGTATTACTATCCTCAAACAACCACAATTTACTACTGAAAATGCGTCTTTTTTATGTAAACAAAGAAGTATAATGCTATCTCTGTTGTACCTAAATGTATTTTGTAAGTGTATTTTGTAAGTACCAGTAGTAATCATTAAAACATAAATTTGGTGTAATACTGAAATGTGTTATTTCTGTTTAACTAAAGATTATTTTGTCATTTATGTATTAATAAACTCTATGTTACTGACATCAAACATTTTGTGAAGTCTCCATCATTCACACACTGATATTGGTCTAAAAATTAGGATAATAATGGTGCCAAATTGAAAATTGCGAATCCCACTAATTTTCCTATCTTCTTCACTTTAAGAGCTATGTCTTTGTTTGATAATAGTGAAATATGATGCATGTCTCTAAGATCCTTAATGTGAAGTATGGATATGCCACTGTGGTGTTAAGGTGAGGCATTGCATATCTGACAATCTGTTTCCTAGAACAATATTATAAACAGATTATTGTCATAGCACTACCTCTACTGCAACTACATTCAAATAAAATGTAACACACAACAATAACTAAAAAAATCTCTGGAACTGATTTCAGTGGCAATACTGAACTTAATACATACAATTAGTACCAAGAGGGTTCTCATAACTTCAACGACTACTTTACTCCACTGTTATGATAGTTTAAGATGAAAAGTGTGTTTTGAAGCATAAATACTGTTTGCCCAGAAGCTGGTTTTATCTGCCAACTGAGGACTAGAATGAGAACACAACATCAGGTAAGGTAGGTAGAAGGGGGGTCCCTCTTAGTCCATTTTCACTGCTTATTTCCTGTATTGAAGTAGACAGCTCACAGAACACTAGGAATTTTGGTTGTCAACCCATAAACAACATTTCTTATGACAGAAGAGGTTCAGAACAGGAAAAGTATGCCAGGAATTCTGCATCAGATTCACTTGGTACATATTGTCAATGAAGATAAGAAAATCACTCATGAAAAGGGAGCTGGACCACTAATTTGCAATAGCTTTGGATGGTGCACTCCAACAACTGCAGTTTAACATTCTGTTTTGGTAAAAACATGGATTCAAGATTTAATTAAGTGAGAGTCATTTTACATTCTGGTTTCAAACAATTTATGTGACTGCTGTGAGCAGTATCTATTGGCCAAGGTTTTAGATAAATGTCATCATGTATTATTGAGCATCTGGCTCAGTCAGTAGTGACATGCCGATGCCTGACCATCATTCAGGAGTGGTAGCTTAAGTATTGATACCAACTGTCAACTGGATGCTAATTTTAAAGACATAGAGGACACAACATTTTTAATTGCCTTCACATGATGGTGTGAACAGTCCCTCGTTTGCCGACCCCTATAATAGGTCCAGACAAACTGTGTCCATATTACAAGACACAGTTCTATTAAGAGGACAAGGGGGATGGTGAGGTGCCCTCTATTATAAAAGAAAAACTACGTAGCTTGGATTAGATGCTCATATCAGATAGCCAGTCTGCATTGTAGTTGAAGTCTGTAGATCCAGGTTTTCTGCAAAACTACCCTAACTATTGACAATGAAAAGGTGATTGATGTTGAATGACCAACTCACTTATTTAAACTTTTCTGAATAAATATTTTATTGCCTTGTTGCATGTTGCACAATGTCCAAAAATCCAGCATCAGATTACAGAGCTGCCTACAGTTTCATATCCATATACAGAGACACAAAATTGGCTTCTCTACAACAATACTGCCAAATAAGATTAATGACAATGTTCTGCAGTTCACAAATAAACAACACTTTACTATATTAAGTTCATCGAAATGTTTAAATTAAAATATTAATGTAGATTTTTTATTCTTTTATTTTATGGGAGTTCGTGTTTTGTGAAATTTGTATTTAATGTAATATGCAAACTGAAAGTTGTGTTTTCATTCGTGTTAAACTTACTCAATTTATTTGCATTAATTTTGTTTTCGAAGTGCACACATATCTGTTTTGAAAATATTGTGTAGGTGTAATATTATTGAGATATGTAATTTTAGTGTATTTCAATTTTTGGTCTTAATTTTTTATAATGTGGATTTGTATAAAGTCATAGTAGTTTTGTTTATTTCGACGATAGTTTCCTAGTACCAAACGGATTAATAAATCTGGTATGGGAATCATGATAAGTATTTAATTTTGGATCCAGTGATATATAAAACATGGCCTGCCCTAATTTATTTAAACAAAAGGTAAATATGTAATAATCTTGTGCAATAGTTATAATATGTAGTATTGTTATTTTTATATAAATGAGTATCTTTATAGGCTCAGCATATCCCTTAATCGTCCGTAATGCATTTTTAGTGTTTGTAGTTATTATTTACGAAAATATCAAATTTGAAATTTATGTAAAAAGACAGCCAAAGTTATGTTTAAATCAACATGCTATATCTTAAGCGTGTTTTACTAATAGTGTTAATAGTACATTAAACTTAAAGTGAAAATGTGGTATTTTACTTGTCTTGTGGTGAAGTTTTATTTAGGGTTCCACATGTTTACGTCTATAATGTTGGCAATGGAATTGTAGGGATTGCATAAACGTTACAGTAGCACAACTTCATTATGAGTGTGTGTTTTTTTTTTCCTCCACAATCACACCATTAGTGTTGCAATACTGCCCATTTTCCTGGAAGGATGTCAATATGAATCTTTTAGAATTTTAATCAGATGAAATATTATTAAAACATCATTTAAGATTAAATATATACATATAAATGTCGCAAAAATTAAAGAATTTTCAAGATATACAAACCCAATTACAAGGAAGTTTTCAATACCTTCTGTATGAACCTCATCTTTGCAGTCGAGTCCAGTCACTTTGCAATCCACAATACAAGCTAAGATTGATCTGCAATGGGAGCAGGCTATTCAAAGAAATAAAATATGACACTGCATGAATTCTTAAATACAAGAATGAAAAAGAAATTTGCCATTCTTGTCCTTCTGGAAGGACGTCAGTGCTATCTGGGTTGACAAAGAAAGTATGTGGACTCTAGTGTGACACTGTAATCCTGGAAGGTGATGTGTACTGATGATATTTGTTTAGCAGCAGACGTCTGCAGTTGTTGATTAGAAGCCATTCTGTATGCCAACTTGAATTCAACTTTTGCCTGCTATTGTACCAGTTGAGACCAGAACACTGTAGTGTAGTGCACTTTCTGAAGATATTTATGTAGTGAAGTATCGTATGTGTCAGTGTTTGAAATCAGTCCTACTAAAGCATTGCGATTGGATGAAATGGAGTTAGAATAAACTCTTTGTGAAGATGGTATTTGGGTAGAAGATTAATCATTCAGTATATGTAGCAGTACACTAGTTACAATACTGTTGAACCCGTGGAAAACTTCAAAAGTGTCATTGACTTAGCATTCAACAAATTACAGAATGTGTAGTTGTGACAAGTGATGAACTTTATTCTTCACATTGCATGTTTTGCAGTCATTCATAATGCTTTGAGCATATTATCAAAAGCTCTCACATTTATCTGCATAATGTTTGGCTTGTACAGTGACATCTGCTGTGACATATAGTAGAACATGTTTGAAGAGCCTTGCAGAGAAATAATACTCCATGCTGTGACAGTCACTTTACAACCAGAAAGGTCTTCATTACTGAATAATTAACCTGGTTCATGGTACACAGCTTTAGTTGCAGGTGGCCTATCTAAGAGCTTCCATGGAAAAAATACTGATTTACAGTACTTCATGCAATTACTGAATGAACAAACATTAACAATAATAATAATAAACTCTTGTAATTATACTGAAGGTTTAACACACAAGACAAATATTGGTGGCAATAATTTTATGAATTCAAACTTTTCAAACATACCAACCGTTTCAGAGTGTTGAAATAAATTCAGTGGAAAAGTTGAAAACTTGTACAAGAATGTGCAGGAAGGAATCATGCCAAAATAGCCCAATTGGTTAAAGCGACTGCTGGCCCAAAGTGGAAAATTGAGGTTCAAATCCTGGTCCAACACAAATTTTTAACTTAACTTTCCATGATTTATATTAATCTAAGCCAGTGTTTTTCAACCTTTTTGAATACAAGAACTAGAAAAAAATGTATGTTATCTGAAAGCAAGCAAATTCAGCCTTCTTTCCTTTGTGTTAGCATTTTTTTAAAAGGTTCGTCTATTTTCAGAATGCAATACATTGTCCTATTTTTTATTTTTATATGATTTCAGACAGTAAAATATATTTTGATTAATGAGTGTTTTGCATTTCAGGCAAGACTCAAAACGAAATTTTGCTTATTAAAAAAGGTCCCACAGTATACACAATTTGTAAAGAAGTAGATATTTTTAGAATTTTTCAGAAATACTTATTGTATCATGTTCTTTTACCTATCAATTGGTTCCTGGACTTATTCATCATAAACACACTGTATCATAAACAATCTATGATCAATTAATAATCAATGTTGCACAAGGAACTCCCTAATTTTAACATTACTTATATTTCACATACACATATGTTTCTATATTACTGAACCACTGGTTATGGTCCAAGTATTTCCTCTTGCATCTGCAATCCCCCGAGAAAGTCTCTGCGACCCCCCTTGGGGTCGCAACCAATAGGTTGAAAACCACTGCTCTATGCAAATGTTATTATGGTTCCTTTCAAAGTTTTCAGCTGATTTCGTTCCCCATCCCTGACAAAAACCATCACGGCTCAGAGGGCTGAGCGGCTGCCTCCCTGGCCAGCTGAGGGGAGGAGTGTGCAGCGCACCTCCCTGTCGGCCGGCTGAGCTGGCCTCCGACCGCTGCACGCAAAATCAAACACCAAAAATGACAGTCTAGCTGGTTTTCTTACTGGTACATTGGTTCGTTTGTAATTTAACCCTAAATTCGGTTATCCACAGTACAAACACTGGCAGCGATTGTCTAAATATTGTCAGTTTGCTGCTTCCACGACACCTTCAGTACGATCTGATATAGTGGTTTCCGATCCTCATTTTTGACGCAGGCTTTGGGCTGCCGCTGGCTGAGTTAAAAACCTTTTTTGTTTTGTTTTTTTAAAATTTTTTATTCTTTTATATTTTTTTATTTTGTCTTCTTCAAACATAGACTTTTACATAGATTACCTAATATTTTCTAAGTGTGTGGTAACTTTCAAAGCACGGGACCATGCAAAGAGCAACATCACACTTTTTGCACTTTATGCGTGTCATTTTTCTCCGCGAGTTAGCAGCACAAACTACACAGCCTCTCTGGGGAATATCATTTTTCTCTGTTGTGCCCAGGAATCGTGGAAAATGTCCTTTATTCTGCAGCCGAAGTGGAGTTTCTTGTTTTGGTGTCCGTGGCATCTCTTTTGTGTTGTTTTGTCGGTGAAATTTCTCAACCAACTGCCAGATTAGTTCCAATTGGAATCTGGGTAGTGGCAACTTCTGTTGCTTTCTTATTACAAAAAGTGTTTTTGAATTTAGCACACACAAATCAGTCAAATGAAAGAACACTTTTTTGTTCCACTTCATTGTCTTTCGAATGCATTGTACTGAACTTAGCATCAATGGCACCCATGGACTTGTTGTAGCTGACTAAGCAACTGGGTCTGTTTTATGTTCTTTCTTCTCTGTCTCCACAAAATCCGGTCCATTTATGGTGGAAAGCATCCAGACTTCTTTGTTGTCCATCCACTTTAATGCCAACAGCGTTCCACAGGACTTGAACTGTATTTCACCTTTTCTCAATTTATCAGACAACGGTGGTAAATGTTTCCGGTTTTTGCGCACTGTTCCGACGGCATTTGTACTTTTGTCATGGAGCCATAGGAATAATTCTGGGCTCGAGTATCAATTGTCTAAGTAGATGGTATGACCTTTGTTTAGATATGGCAGTAACAAGCTCACAACTACGTCGCCTGACTTTCCCCAGTCAGAATTTCGGGATTCTATCTCCGTAGTGGCACCAGTGTAAACAATGTAATCCAAAATAAAATTACTTTCTACGTCACAAAGGACGAAAATTTTAATACCAAAACGGCTTTGTTTACTTGGTACTGTATGTACTGCTTGAATCGGAGTCTTCCTTTGAAAAGAAGCAGACTTTCATCTATCACCAAGTTTTCAAACGGAACTATGGCCTGTCGAAACTTTTCTCTCATGTGATCCACAATGAGTTGTAGTTTCACAAGACTATCCTGAGACACAGCCGAATTGTCACTAAACTGCAATAAACTTAGAATAAATTTGTATCGATCCCTGGCCATTATTTGAGAAAATATTGGTGTTTGCAGCAGAGAATCTGTAGACCAATATTCATTTAGTTCTAATTTCTTAGTTCTTGGCGTAAGTAACAAACACGCCATAAAACAGTAAAATTCTACAGGTTCTACCGACTTCCATCGTGCCAATCTGCTGGGTAGTGTTGACATTTTCTCTGTGATAAATGCATAATAATTATTAATTTCTTTACAAATGGTAGACACAAATTTGAGAGACATGAAGTACAAAAAGAAGTCCAAATGACTCGCCGAATCTTTGAAGTCTATCTTTACACCGCTAGATGTGTTGACGAAATTGTGACGTTTCGTCACAGGATAATCTTCCGACCAATCATACACCCTTTTTCCGGACACAGTTGTACATCCCAGTTCTTCTTTTCCTTCTTCAGAAGAAGACTCTTGTGATGGTGAAGGTTCTGCAGAAGCTTCAGACATATCCAGGTCTTCATTTGAAGAAAGGTCCGAAGAGGCACTGTCATCTTCATCACTACTATTCATGAGTAAATCCATGATTTCCTTGTCAGATAAGACAAATCCCGACATTGTAATGGCATTAGACTCAACCGCTGTCGTCTTAACAAACGTGGAAACAGAACTGTCGCAGCACTCGGCTCGTACGCATAATGAGTGCAGGAACATTTGGAAGCTCTACGGTTTTCCAGGATTACGAAGAAGAAAAGATGACAGTGCTAACCGGAAACTGGGAAATGCGGCGGTGGCGGGCAACACTGGGTTGGCTCGGCCCTCTATTGTGGCCGTGTACCTGCCGTTGCCCCTGCACCCGGGCGTAGATGTATGCCGTCAGCCGTCAGGCCGCTCTACCTGCAGGCATATATGAATGCCCATAGCCGTCTGGGCTTTGTACCGGCCGGGCGTATATGTATGCCGGTAGCCGTCTGGACTCTCCACCTGCTGGGCGTACATGTATGCCCGTAGCCATGAAAGGGTTAAGACCCATTCTTTCTTTTTAAGTGACATCCCTCTCAGAATAATGAAATGAAAACATGTACACTTAATTACATTAGCAAATACTAACAATAGTCATAAGTACATGTCAAGTAAAATACATAGCAAATTATACAAACATGTTTCAAGCATGCCAATCAAATTATTTAAGAAAGATCTACACAGCTTGTTGTTAAAAAAATCAATTCTATTCATTAGAAGAATTGTAAGAGATGCCCAAAATCAACTAAAATACATATATAAAAATTATATAAAACTTTTAAGTGAACTGATGAAGTTTATTGCATGTAATAACGCTGAATTACGATTTAAAAACCTAAAAAATTTGAATGTAGTCCAGAGCCTCTGGGAAAGTGCAATGTCACTATAACATTGACTTGTGAGTATATTGTTTTCAAAGATTTGTGATGCTGCCAAGACCACAGGGACAGGAGCAATGAATGAACATTCAGCCCTGACTTCAATTTTAAGCATTACATGCATGACAACATTTCATTGTGCAAGAGGAGAAGTAGCTCTTTAAAAGTGAAAATCTGGGTACTTGTTTATTTCCTAAATTAAATCCCAATGAACATGTGTGGGATATATGGGCATTGAATTACTTCAGCGAGGAAAGTTGAAAATTTGTGTTGGGCAAGGAATAGAACCTGGTATTCTGCTTACTAGCTAGTAGAGCTGTCTATTATGCCACTTGGACACAATGGTTGCCACAGTTACACTATCTTACTTACATTGTGCCCCTGACCTCTATCCTGATTCTTGTAAGGTGCGGCCATGGTGTGCATCTGCTTGAAGGAGCCACTAATCTTCTTTGCCTGAATGGACACCATAAATATACACTCACAAACCAACTTGTTATGAACAAAACTGTTGTATCACCTTGGTACCAAGGTCTCCTGACTCTGATGATCAATGTTTAATTGCATCAGGAACACAGTTTTCCTTAGATTGTCCACTGATGATACTCAACCCTTACAAGGATATAAAGAACCATGTATTAGTAGTGACAAAGTGACGGAGTGGGTGAGATGGCCAATCATAACACCAAGAAGGAATCATACTGTTCATGTCAATTGTAGTTCTGGCATGCCTAGAAGGTCAGTTCCAAAATTTGAGGGAGTGTAATGCAGTACCCACTCAAACTATAATACTGGGAGCAGGACCAGTATGGAAATGCTTCTAAATATAAATAAATACTCTGCAAATCACACTGAAGTGCATGTCAGAGAGTACAGCTTTCCATTTTTGATCTGATTTCTATTATTTTATTATGATGAACATGTCTCTCTATGTAGGTAGGGGCTAAGAAAATAATTTCACATTAGGAAAAGAATGTTAGTGAAAGAAATTTCGCAAATCTCTTTGCAACAAATAATGCCTTTCTTGTAATGATATACACCCCAACTTGTGCATAATTTCAGAGACTCTCCTTTCTATATCCTGATACTACTGTGACATCCAGAACAGTCGTGGTGGACAGAACCGTCTCCACGGCTCAAGTACTTTGACTTTATTCCTTTAGTGTTGCAGCCTGTGTTGTGAATAGTTTGCCTTCAACTGTTGCAACATGTTGTACAGCTGCTAAATAAAGTGGATTTTGCTGTGTTAAATGGACTATCAGCTCACTTAACTTGCAAATAACCACAGTGGTGAACCATTTCATACTGGATTCAGTGACCTACCAGTCTTTTGAACTTTTTCATCCAGTTTCCATTATTTTGCATTATACGTGCTTGATGTATATCCAATGGTCCCGAACACCATTACTGCTCAACCCGTATATGCTGTGCCGATAGTATCTTCAAATAGTCAGTCAGTGTTTTCCACTGTGAATCTAGGCCACCAAGACATACATAACACTGGTTCTCACATTGACGATGCTTCTATGATGCATTTGTTTGCCAGGCAAGCCACCTCTCTGTTTCAACGCCCAGCTTGTCTTCCCCTTTACATGGCTGCACATGTTCAACAAAACACATCAGACATGTTCCGCTACAGGAACAAGTACTCGAGTAAACGTCCCATCCCCCAGGATATGGACCTTTTTATTGACTCGCGGGACATTAAATCTTCCGCCATATTGCTTCCAGAACATTCTGTGTCATTTGTGCTATAGGTGATGCTCCTTCCACCCACTAATACGGTTGCAGAGAATTTGGAATTTCGTGCTCAGTCAGTACCAGACTATGTTTTCGGAGATCAGAACATTAAATCTACAGTTGCACCCATGTCTGAAACTTCCACGTTGTGGGTATATCCTTTTGTGCCAGCTTGTGCCAACCACGCCATGTTTATATACAGCGAACAGTCCGTCAAATCCATTCATGTATTCGCCTCTGCCAACACAATTTGTTCTCAAAAGTTCGAACTTTCCCTCCTCGCACCTACAGCGATGGCCACGCCAGCCATGCCAACTGTGTTCCACCATTTGTCTGCCACCACACCGTATATCACGAGGGGTACTGATCTCTATGCTCTGCCCACAATCGCGCGTGATGGTGTACAACTAAATCTGGGCTCACAGATGGAATCTGATTCTCCATGTCAAGAGGTATCTTTTGTGTCACCTGTCATCCGAAGGGACCAGGTAGGTTCCTTAAGTTACCAGAAACCAGCATCTTGGTTGGCCCTCATTGACGCCAATTTAGATACAAACGGTGTCAATGGAGATGACACATGCTTTGTGCGTTTGATTGGCCACCTACATATTGATCTGGATTTAATAAGCGATCTCATTCTGATGCTCCCAGCGCCCACAAAATATACCAACGCTAAAAGTCTGCTACCGGAGCGACTTTCCCACACTCCTGAAGAGGCCCTGCATTACATACTAAATGAAGAACATCTTGGCAACAGGACGCCAACTCTGGAGATGCCTTTGCTCCCTCGCCAGGCCTGATGGCGTTTTGGATACAGCTTTATGGGCAATCTGGATAGTGAAACTCCTGACTGACATCCAGATCCAGCTACTGTCCTTGTGTACCCAAGCTCTCAAGCTCCGGCTGTTCCATGCCGACCGTGTGTAGAAAATTGTCTGCTACCAACATCTTATCACACACCTGAAGGAAGCGAAACCGATGAATGTCTCTCATGGCATGCCAATGTTAGCCACACATCACCGCGCACTGGGATTGGATGCGTATGCCAGCTCCCATCATCGTCATTGGAGATGCCACTTGTCAGCTCGTGACTGGCACTTCTAGCAACACCGCCACCGTCTCCACTACCATGGGCAGTAGCAGCGCGCACAGTGGCGACACACTAACTACCACCACAGCTAAACAGAACGCCCACACTGTTTACCCAGTCTGTTGGTATCACGTGACACATGGTGACTCATTGAATAACTGCTGTCTGCCATGTGTAGCGTCAAACTTGAATCATGGGGCTTCCCACACAGGTCACACAGGTCATAACAGACACAGTTCAAACAACCAGTCTGCTAAGCAATGGGAGCTTCCTTCTTCAGGACGACTTTTTGCATTGCATCTCACAACAAAGCCGAGATTCCTAGTCGAAACAGGTGCGAATGCCTGCTTCAGTCCACACTACATCGCTCCGTCAAGCATTTCTCACACTATCGGCATATGTCGTGCCGCTAACAACTCCAACATTACAGTTGCATTTACATCAGTCGTCAGACTGTTTCTTCCCAAGGACTTTTCACGTGGCAGATGTGGACACACCAGTATTAGGAATAGATTTCTGTAAACATTATGGCCTGCCTCTTGACATTCTTTAAGCCTCACTCCATCATCATGACACAACACCCTTATCAGCTGCACCTCTGACCATCACATACTTCTCCACCTTGGACAGATGTCCCTAACTTCATCTCTACCAATGTTACGACTCACGATGTTATAAGAACAGCCATCTGATGCTTGTGTAGCTGTCATCACCCTTGCCTCACCATCAAAACAAACAATGCCTGCCCTTGGCACAGGCTACAACAAGGTTAGTAACACATTCAAAGTTTTGAGCGCCAGTAACCGCTCACGTGTCTTCTCTATCACCAATGATACTTGCAACCATTTAAATACGCTACTTTCACATAAACTGTCAAGGGCTACTCTCTTGTGCTTTGTTATCAGCAGCTCCTTTCCCAGTGCGATAGAATTCCTTCTTTCTGTCTATAGACATAGTGTCGTCTTTTCCTGCTGTCGCGAGGTCCCACTGTTGGTGACTGTAGACTGCTGAATTCCCATGAGGGTCACGTTAGACCCACCCAGCTGATCCGGACCGCAGTGCCTGTGTCTCCCACTCTCGATGCCCCATCGGCTCATCACTGCTGCTGGGCAACGCCAGACATCTGACACTCTGTGGAGTCACCGATGCCATCTCCAGGGCAGCAGCTGACACCCTATCCCAGAAGGTGCGTCCCCTGGTCCCCACTGGCATTGCAGCCCATCGAGTGAGTTCCACCTGCCCCAGTCTGCCAGAGCGAGTTCCACTGCCGCTTTGCCTCGCCTCACCACACTGCTCCCACTCCTGTCGCCGCTTGGGTCATCAGGAGCACGTCTGCCCTCACTGTATTTCCTGCTGCAGTGCTCAACATCAACCATCACCCTCTTCTCTGCCCCCTCACAGGGTACAGTCCTTATCCCCCAGACATTTGCCTCTTCCACCCCCTCCACCTTGATTCACCCCCTCTCCATCTCCAACAACCGTGGTGATCCTGCCAGAGTTCACACCCAGCAGGCCACCAACGATTCTTCTCTGCCTCCCACCCCTCGAGGATACTGCTGCCACAGGGCCGGCCCCACATCACCTTTCCGTCCTTTACAGATTCCACCTCCTTGGCCACCAAAAAGGCCTCTGATGCTCTTAAAACTGGTCCTCCAATCCCCAGCCCCCCTACCCAACCTGCACCCGCTCTCCCTCCAGTCCACTCCCAGTGTCTTGCTGTCCACACTTTCATCCTATATAATCAAAACCCCCAATTTCTGGACACCCATCTCTTCCACCTGGATGCCCCCTCTGCCCTATCTCCGTCATTCTAACATCCCCCAACCTCCACAACTCAATCGTCCAAAAATACTCCACATCCAATTTGACTCCCATGCTACTCTCCCACCCCTCTCCCCTCCTGCTTCCTGCCGCCGACCCCCTCCCTCCTGCCAGCCTCCCAGCCCCACTGCCATGATCACCAAGATCTGCCTGGGATCACAGAGGCATGGGTGTTGGAGGTTCTACGGTGGGATCCTCACCTGTCCATCCAGTCTGCCCATTGGATTAACAATGCAACGGGCCCCACCTTCGATGAAAACTGCCATCAATTAACCACCTCCTCCACAATGGGACTCTCATTTACAAACGTCCGCATAAGGTTGAACCCTTCCAAGCTCCTCCCCAATTCTTCTGTTGCTCCCACTGCTTAACGTACAATGAGCACTTCACCGAAAAGTGCCGTCTCCCTCCCGCCTGTCCACAATGCAGAGATCCACACCTCCAGAGGGCTCCCCTTCCTGCAACACCTGCACCTTCTCCTAAAAATGCAAGTCCCACCCTCCTGCTACCATATAAGAACTCACTGTTCCAATCCACTCTACTGATCCCCCTATCCCTACCAATAATTCCCTGTGCCCTCCCACTGCTGCAGAGGACATCATCCATTTCCTTACTATCTTCCTCTAGAATGTTCACCCATTCCAATACCTCCACTCCCTTCACCAAGTCTCCATTGCTGCCCGCTCCCTCTTCAACCTCGAAATTAAGGCCACTACATCCGAAAACCATATCCACTTCTTTTTTTCCTGAACTGACTGCCAACAAACCCTAGTTTATTCCCTGCTTTTCTTCTTTCTTCCTCTCCTCTTTTCCCTCTCACTCAACATGGCGCAGCAACAACTTACCCTTTTGTTCTCCAACATTCGCTCCCTAACCACTGATAAACTCCCACTCTTGAATACTATCTCCCAGTATCACATGTATACATTCCTCCTTAATGAAACCTTTCTCCTCCCTCACCTACGAGTTAGCACCAACTGCCATGTTTCTCCCCATCTCCCTGCATGAGACGGAGTTGCTTTTGTGCTTCTGGGGTGTGCCAGAATTGGGTTTCGAACCTGGGAACTTTGCATTTCGCGAGCAAACGCTCTACCATCTGAGTTATCCCGGCATGCTTCATGGTCCTTCCTCACAGCTTTACCTCAACCAGTAACTCGCCTCCTACTTTCCAAACTTCACTGATGTTCTCCTGCGGACCTAGCACTCCTGGAAGAAAGGATATGGTGCTGTTTGGAAAGCAGGAGGCTAAGTACTTTGTGGTAAAGCTGTAAGGACGGACTGTGAAGTGTGCCGAGGTAGCTCAGATGGTGGAACACCATGAGTGCGGCAGCCGGAGGTGGTGGTTGTATGACTGTGTTGTGTGCCTGTGTGATTGCGTGAGTGTTCTATTTTCTGAAGAAGGCCATGGCCGATAGCTGAATGTGTTGTATGTGTGTGTCTTTTGTATGTGCCTGTCGCAGCTCGTAGCCACGTCTTTGGGGTGAGTTGTAAACTGTCCTTACTATATTATCAATTTCATAGTATTTAATACAACAAACTTTTTATTCGTATCCCGCAAAACAGGGCTGGTGTAGGAAAATGGGGCTCATCAATGTTTGTCCTATACTTGTATAATCTAGAACCGAATTTCCGAGACCGTAACGTCAACTAGTTTGGTTCTTCATACGATGTCACCTACAGAGAAACAAGTAAGAAAAGCAGGCGGAGGGGGGCACGAAGTTACAAGGCGTGGGGCGGCCGCGTCCTCATTTCCCCAGGCGCCTCGCCCCCTTCTCTTATTCTTCTTCTTCCCTTGTTTTGCGGGCGAGCGCTGATTCATTGCTTCCCGAGCCCATCTTAATCCCGCGCTGAGCTGTTCGGCACTTGATGCATGGGCCTTTGTCTTTAGGGACATGGAAAACAGAGTGGATGAAGTGCAAAGACGGAACGTTGAAATTACTTCACGCATTGATGTTGTGGATGAGCACGGAACTCAAGAAAATTGTGTAAAAAGAGAAATTGTTGTACAGTAGAGTATCCGATTATATTTCAGGACTAGGGCCGTCCGGATAACTAGTTTTCGAATAATCATTCTTTTACGGGGAAAAAGTAATACTATCATGAGAGGAATAACAAATGTAACGTTTCAGCATGAGCCTTTTCACGGCATTACTGACTCGTTCCTTGGCTTCTCGCATTAACATCGGCACCACTGACTTTCTGTGCAGTTGTGAAACTTTACGTGGGATGAGACTGAGCAATAAGATTTATAATTTACCATTTGCAACATCATAAAGCAGACAATATGTGTGCTGCATCAATTTTAATCTGATTTATAGATGTTTCTCTTGTCATACGATTCATATTTTTGTTCTACACATTTATTCCATAAGCAGGGCTGAGCAGTGTTAAATTTTTATAAACTCGCGTTAGTAACCAGTTGATACTTAATTTTCTAAAGGCAGTTGTTGATTTGTTAGGATGGATGGGATGTGTGACTGCTGCGTACGGACTCAGGAGGAGCTGGCCGCAGTTCACTAGCAGCAGAGCGTACTGTTGGCCGCGGTTAGCCGTCTTCAGGCTGCTGCCTCTGAGTTATGCGGCAGCGGGGAGTTTGGTGCGTCGAATGGGACACCACAGGTGTTACATGAGGTGTCCGGACACTTGCCACGCCAGACACTTGCCACGCCGGACATTTGCCACACTTTTACCTGCTCCGAAGGGTCAGGTGCCCCTGTCTTCTCCTCATCTCCCTCCCTCCTCCCCCATCCTAATCCTTCTCCTACCCGGCCCGAAATTCCGTGGACGGTGTCCAGACACCTGCAGTTCCTAATGTAACCATCAGTATGGGAGTTATTACAACGGACGAGGGCAGGCCTTTTGCCCATTACAATGGTTACGCGTATAATAAATAGAAGGAATCAAAGGAAGGTGTGCTGACGCCGAAAATAGGATCATTGCAAGGGAAAGTTGCTTTCGAAAAACGGAGAAGTATTTAGTGTATTAGAACACCTGACGAACCACCTGACGATGCAACCTTTATTAGTTGCATAAATGAAAAGAGTGTATCAGGCCTCAGTATCGCTAAATAGCTTAATGATGAAACTATCTGGTGCCATTTCGGTTCACTAGCGTTTAATCAATAAGCAGTCAAACTTGACTCAACGAAGCAAAAACATTAAACATCACTCAAATGATCCTCTTGCAACCAGAATTACAGTTACATCTACTGCTTTTCAATTTGCCATTTATTATTTGGGTAAGAGCGCCTTTAGTTGACATATTAAGACATTTTTATATCTTCTAAAATTATGGCCATACTATTAAATAATAGTGAGTTCTAAAATTATTTCTTGAAACTTCAGAGCCGCAACTAGCGCCTAAAATGTCATATTTTGTTAAACTGATGAGATACGCTTTAGGTTATGACAATATCTGAATCTTTGAATTGCACCAAAAGTAGATACCCTAATAAAGATCTGCTCCTAAGGTTTACAATTTCGGCAGCTATAGTGTTGAAGTAATTCCCATATCTCCAAAATTAGACAAGGATAGAAATAACTTTACAGAAGATAGAGATCTCATATAGTAAATTTAGATATAGTCCTTAAAACTGAAAGAAAACTCCTTTGCGCGGCGGATTAGCCGTGCGTATTGGGGCGCCGTGCTGTGATGCGTCTGCACGGCCACTACGGTCGGGGTTTCGAATCCCTCCTCGGACATGGATATTTGTGCCGTCCTAGTTCGTAAGTAGTTCATAAGTAGTTTGTAAGTTTAGGGACTGACGACGCCGTAGTTAAGTCCCATAGACTATACAAACATTTGATTTTGATTTTGCTGTGATGCGCGCGGCAGTTCGCCGTTGGGGATTCGAGCCCCCCCCCCCTTCCCCCCTTCCCTCCCTACCCCCCCGGACATGTGTGTATGTAGAGTCCTTCGGTTTGCTTACCTTAGTTTAAGAATAACCCAGCAGTTGAGTTCGATAGATTTACAAACATTTGAACATTACCATATTGTTTAATATCTTTAAATAGGCCAGTAAAAGTAATTATTACAAAACAATATCATAAATGTATTAGACGTATTTTTCTTATACATTAGAAACATATTTGAAAACGTAGATGATTATTTTGTCTGTCACTGACAGTTCAGACGTCTCTGCAACATCACTTATTTGTTAAGGTGATTTGCTTTGCAGCACCGAGGATATGCTACTTTTGCAGCAGTTCTCATTTCGAATTCTGGAATATTTACGTCGTCTTCTTTGGTGAAATTTCGGAAAACTGCATTTAGTAACTCCGCTTTAGTAGCACTGTCATAAGTAACATTACCATCGCTATCGCGCAGTTTCGTTGTGAAAACTATTAAATTAATCTCGCATTGAATTCCACGCTAAATTTCTAGCTTCAGTAAAACTTCGCCAGTATTGGAGATTTTGTATTCCTCTAAATGTCCTGTGCTGTTTCGTGTACCATGGGGAATCATTTCACTCTCTTATTTATTGATTTGGTGTGAATCTCTAGAGTACTGTTGATGCGCTATTTCTTTGAACGTAAGTCACATATGCTCTTCACTTACTGAAGAAATTGAAACTCTCTGCTGGCAAGATATCAACCGACTTTTTATCACAAATAGGTACACTACTCATACAATTATAGTTGGCAGTGACTTAAATCTACCGTCCGAATGTTGATAAAAATACACCTTCAGACAGGATGGCAGATAAATCTTCCGAAATTGTTCTAAATGCCTCTTTTTTAAAGTATTTTGAACAATTAGTTCACGAGCCCATTCATACTGTAAATGGTTTCGAAAACACACTTGAGCTCTTAGTCTTCTCCTGACCATTCCGACGGATACAGTAAATAGTGAACACGAAGTTGTAGCAAGGCTCAATTCCGTAACAAAGATATCTACCAAAACTAAAGGATATATATATGAATGGGCTCGTGAACTAATTGTTCAAAATAATTTTAAAAAAGAGGTATTTAGAACAATTTTGGAAGATGTATCTGCCACCCTGTCTTAAGGTGTATCTTTATCAACATTCGGATGATAGATTTAAGTCACTGCCAACTATAATTGTATGAGTAGTGTACCTATTTGTGATGAGACTCAAGTTTTCTATGAACTGCTGCATCATGAGAGTGCGTGGGTCGGTAAACGGAGTCAGTTATTAATTTATTCCGGTTGTCATACTACTAATTCACAGCGACTATCGACTTCAGTTTCGCTTTTGAGCTAGAACACATATTACATTACGATTTCCTTAATTGTGCTTTTTGTTGTTGTTGTTGTTGTGCAGATCATAGAAATTATGGCATTTCCCTTAAAAAAAACTAGGATGCTTCCTCTGTGACTCATGAGATACCGAAGCTAAACACTGTAGAACAATAGTACAATACAAGCAAAGCATTCTTTAATCCTTCATTTCCTAATTTCAAATATTTTAAAATTGTATGTCGACTTTACATGACCTGTTAAACATAGACGCTCTTATCTCCATTTTGTAAACGTATTTTCTGTCACTGTTTTGAACATTATCCCAATACACTTTAACTGTTTCGCCGCAAGAGAGTAAATTTATGAAGTGTATCGTTCTTCTTTCCTCTCTCTCGCTCTCTCTCTCTCTCTCTCTTTTATTTATTTATTTTGTCAAACAGTTGTAGCAATTAATATATGAACAAATGCAGTGATCACTCTTGAATGATCAGCGAACATTCGAATTATCTCTATATCGTTCTTTTCGTGTTCCTTCCATGGCGATGGACTGTTCCTATCGCAATCAGTAAGGAAGCTACCGTTATAGGGATCTGCACTTAGCGGTCATACTTGCTCGAGCACGTAGTGCCGTGACAGTCCGCTAGATGTCAATGTAACCGCTTCGCCCGCTGCTTGCAACTGCAAGCATCCGGTGCTTGCATTGCCTGCTGTCTATTCTGTTACGCGGTTGCCGTTCATTCACCTGCTGAAGGATCGTGGCGCGTGAACGCGAGACTAAGGACAGCGTGAAAGCGAAAATTGATTAGAAAGAATATATCCTCAGCACGAAAAATACTGGTCGTAGTAGTGTCTGGGAAACATTTTCATTAGTTAATGATAAGGAGGGAAATTATGTTCGCTACGTTTATTGTGGCAATTGTTCTGCTCTCCTATCTTATCGGAACACAACAACACACCTGCAGAACGCAACAGGAACATGGACGTTCTGAAGCATTACAGGATTCAGTTAAAGACTGACACTAAAATGTGTGGAAATGTATGCGAGGGATCTTCGTCTATTTACAATGATTTCAGGAAATATATTTCATTCTTTTTGGCAGGAGCTTGTAAATATTGTTTCTGAATTTGGACAGGTGGGCATCTCCAACATTCTGCCTCATCCTACGACAGTGGAACGAACATAGAAAGGCAAGCCGATGAAAAAGGGCAAATTTTATGCCCAGTACCAGGCTGTAGACGCAAATGCGTGTGCGTGCACAGCCGGTTTGTGGACCGATCCATATCGTAAAAGATGTTTCATGTCTGTTACTTCACACTTTGTTGATGAACAGTTAACATTAAGGAAAATAGTTTTGGCAACAACTAATTTTTCGGAGAAGTAGACACCTGTAGAATTTATATTAAGAACCATATTGAGGAAGCATTTTTTAATTTAGGGGTAAATCCACAGCACCTTAATAAGATTTCTTTTGTCACGGTAATTTATGCAAGGCATTGGAATCCTTTCCGCATCGATGCAGCGGAGTAGCCCAGCGCACTGAGGCGCTATGCTGCGATGCGCGAGACCGCTCCCTGTCGAGGGTTCATGTGCCCCCTCGGGCATGGATGTTTGTGCTGCCTTCAACATAAGTTAGTTCATAAGCAGTTTGTAAGTTTAGGGACTGATGACCCCGCAGTTAAGTCCCATAAGCAATAAAAAGAAATTAGAACATGTGAATAAGAAATAATAATGGAAAGTCCATGTTGGAATAAATAATATAGTGAGGACAGTTTACAACTCACCGCAAAGACGTGGCAACGAGCTGCGACAGGCACATACAAAAGACACACACATACAACACATTCAGCTATCGGCCATGGCCTTCTTCAGAAAATAGAGCTCTCACGCAATCACACAGGCACACAACACAGTCATACAACCATCACCTCCGACTGCCACACTTCGAATCACGCTCTGCAGCGAATCGGGGACGGGAGGGGAGGGGAGGGGGAGGGGATAGAAAGGTTACGTCACGGTGGTGGGGATGGTTTAGATGGGAATAACGAGATGCAGCTTAGGAATGGAGTGGGGAGGCGGGTGAGCGGAGAAAATAAAATAAAATAAAGTAAAAATGCATGCACACTGCAAGTACACAAGACCGCATACCCACCCACCCACCCACACACACACACACACACATATACACACACACATACACACACACACACACACACACACACACACAAACACACGATCACACATTCACACACCACTCAAAATAGGTGAGGTTTGGGATAGAGAGGTAGGAACTGTAAGGCATGGAAAAATATATATATAGGGAAGTTATCGTAGGTTGAGGCCTGGTTGATTTCGGGATCGGAGAATGTATTGTAGGGATAACTCCCATCTGTGCAGTTCAGAAAAGCTGGTGGTGGATGGGAGGATCCAGATGGCCCGGGTTGTGAAGCAGCCATTGAAATCAAGCATGTGCTCCGCTGCATGCTGTGCCACAGGGTGGTCCACCTTGTTTTTGGCCACAGTTTGGCGGTGGCCATTCATCCTAATGGACAGCTGGTTGGTGGTCATGCCAATATAGAAAGCTGTACAGTGCTTGCAGCACAGTTGGTAAATTACGTGGCTGCTTTCACAAGTGGCCCGGCCTCTGATAGGGTAGGATAAGCCTGTGACAGGACTGGAATAGGAAGTGCTGGGTGGGTGGATTGGACAGGTCTTGCAGCGGGGTCTTCCACAAGGATATGATCCCTGTGGCAGTGAGCTGGGTTTCGGGGTGGCATAAGGATGAACTAGGATGTTGTGAAGGTTGGGAGGGTGACGGAACACCACTTTAGGAGGGGTGGGAAGGATCTTTGGCAGGATGTCTCTCATTTCAGGGCAAACCTTCGCCAAGGTTTTGATTTTCTATCCTCGTGCCCTGAAATGAGAGACATCCTGCCAAAGATCCTTCCCACCCCTCCTAAAGTGGTGTTCCGTCGCCCTCCCAACCTTCACAATATCCTAGTTCATCCTTATGCCACCCCGAAACCCAGCTCACTGCCACAGGGATCATATCCTTGTGGAAGACCCCGCTGCAAGACCTGTCCAATCCACCCACCCAGCACTTCCTATTCCAGTCCTGTCACAGGCTTATCCTACCCTATCAGAGGCTGGGCCACTTGTGAAAGCAGCCACGTAATTTACCAACTGTGCTGCAAGCACTGTACAGCTTTCTATATTGGCATGACCACCAACCAGCTGTCCATTAGGATGAATGGCCACCGCCAAACTGTGGCCAAAAACAAGGTGGACCACCCTGTGGCACAGCATGCAGCAGAGCACATGCTTGATTTCAATGGCTGCTTCACAACCCGGGCCATCTGGATCCTCCCATCCACCACCAGCTTTTCTGAACTGCACAGATGGGAGTTATCCCTACAATACATTCTCCGATCCCGAAATCAACCAGGCCTCAACCTACGATAACTTCCCTATATATATATTTTTCCATACCTTACAGTTCCTACCTCTCTATCCCAAACCTCACCTATTTTGAGTGGTGTGTGAATGTGTGATCGTGTGTTTGTATATATGTGTGTGTGTGTGTGTGTGTGTATGTGTGTGTATATGTGTGTGTGTGTGTGTGTGTGGGTGGGTGGGTGGGTATGCGGTCTTGTGTACTTGCAGTGTGCATGCATTATATATATATATATATATATATATATATATATATATATATATATATATATATATATATATATATATATTTTATTTTCTCCGCTCACCCGCCTCCCCACTCCATTCCTAAGCTGCATCTCGTTATTCCCATCTAACCCATCCCCACCACCGTGACGTAACCTTTCTATCCCCTCCCCCTCCCCTCCCCTCCCGTCCCCGATTCGCTGCAGAGCGTGATTCGAAGTGTGGCAGTCGGAGGTGATGGTTGTATGACTGTGTTGTGTGCCTGTGTGTTTGCGTGAGTGCTCTATTTTCTGAAGAAGGCCATGGCCGATAGCTGAATGTGTTGTATGTGTGTGTCTCTTGTATGTGCCTGTCGCAGCTCGTCGCCACGTCTTTGCGGTGAGTTGTAAACTGGCCTCACTATATTATTTATGAATAAGAAATAATATGGAGACAGTTTTATTTGTTATGTTCATGATATATTAGGTGAAATACTGAATTTTCTAAACATGAATCAATAAAGTATATAATATTAGGAAAGAAACTTAAATCGTACGCCGTCTTGAACAGTGACATAACTCAAAACTGTAATACTTTCAGGTTAGCAACATTTTTCTTTCCATGACGAATATTATGGACTTTCTTACAACATAAATTATACTATTGTGCTCAAGCGGACAAACTGCTATAAAAATATGTGACGTTTTTGGTCCAGGTTGGAGCTCATCAAACGTATTTTTCAATGATAAACTAAAAACTGCCGTTTTTTTTAAATAGTATCACTAAATGTTGAAATGTTTGTAGAGCTTATGGGACTTAACTACGGGGTCATCAGTCCCTAAACTTACAAACTACTTATGAACTACTTACGAATTAGGAGGGCAAAAATATCCATGCCCGAGGGGGGATTCAAACCCCCGACCGTAGTGGCCGCGCAGACCGTGACTGGAGCTCCTCAATCCCCTCGGCCACCGCGGCCGGCAAATTGTATCACTCTTCTTGCTGGGATGCGTAATGTAATTTTTCATTCCCATAAAGTCCACATTTCAGAAGTTTATAATCTTTCTCTATGACCTTCATGTTTCGTATTATTTATTGTAACACTGCTAGAATGTAAGAGTATTGCATAAATAAAGTTATACGGGTGTAGTTCCGTCATCTGCGTGGGCCACGCGGTGACTCGCCGTTACGGTACAGGCCGCTGGCTGCTGCCCCGTCCACCAGCCCCACGGCGCTGTAAACAGGCACAGCCGGCCGCGCAAGCATTCATAATTGGTCAAGCAAAAACCGAGCGCAGCGCGATCGAGGGAGTACAAAGCAAGCAAATTCGCCAATATGCAGACCTCTAGCTACCGTATAGACGGAGGGACAATGGATCCATATTTGTGGTTGGAAAAAATAATTACACACTGACAGACGACGGTATTGCTTTCGTTTCCCTAAAGTTATAAATATTTCGATTTCCGGATATTGAAAAGAAGGAGTACATTTCGGCGAGATGTCGAAGAAAAAGATCTCTTCCGTATTGGCTGTATCGAGTAAGATGCGGAGACGGAGGTTTGGAAGCAAACAGTAGGAGTACGGGAAAGGGCGTCCCTTGCCTGAGGGGTCGCTAATCAAACTACCTGGCAAAGGGTCAGGTGTGGCAAATGTCGGGCGTGACAAGTGTCCGGCATTCGTTACATGCTTCACCCACAGTCCATGCTGTCGGGACATCTTCGGCGTACCGGACGCGGTTGAGTCACCCTCTCCTAAAGGGGTGTGGCAGGTTCGCTGGCGTTCGCATCGCTCGGGTCGAAAAGTCAATGTGGAGGCTGGCCGTGCGGCGTCGCCCGCACTGCCTGTGAGTGGACATGCGGCCGCTCCTTCAGCAGAATCAGAGCAGGCAATCGGGAAGAGGGGTTTATTGGTGATTGGGAGCTCCAATGTTAGGCGGGTGATGGAGCCCCTTAGGGAGATAGCGGAAAGGTCGGGGGAAGAAGGCCAGTGTGCACTCTGTTTGCCGGGGGGGGGGGGGGGGCTCCTCCTCGGCACCAATGACTCCTGCCGGCTGGGTTCAGAGGTCATCCTCAGTTCATACAGGCGGAGTTGGTGAAGGCTGAAAGCCTCGCTCGCGGGTTAGAAACTGAGCAACTATTTGTAGTGTCGTTCACAGAACCGATCGCGTTCCTCTGGTTGGAGCCGAGGGGAAGGCTTAAACCAGAGGCTCAGACGATTCTGAAGAGTCTGGGGGGCGGCCGCGGTGGCCGAGGGGACTGAGGCGCTCCAGTCACGGTCTGCACGGCCACTACGGTCGGGGGTTCGAATCCCCCCTCGGGCATGGATATTTGTGCCGTCCTTAGTATTAGTTAGTTCAGAAATAGTTTGTAAGTTTAAGGACTGATAACCCCGTAGTTAAGTCCCATAAGCTATGCAAACGTTTGGAGTCTGGGGTGCAATTTTCTGGACCTCCGCTATCGGGTGGAGAAATATAGGGTTCCCCCGAATAGGTCAGGCGTACTAATTGAAAAATAAGTCCAATAATCATGGGTCCAGAAACGCATACATTCTGAGATAAACACGTGTTTACAGTTGTTCCATGTGGCATCCATTCATGTTGAAATGTTTGTAAATCTCTGGGAATTAACTGGTCTTTAGTCCCTGGGCTTACAAACTACTTACACTAACGAATACTACGGACAACAAATACACCCATGCCTGAGGGAGGACTCGGATCTCCAACGTGGAGCTGCTGCGCGTTCCGAAGCTAGGCGCCTTGGAAAGCTGGGCCACTCTACCATGATAATGCATTTATCTTCCTTTCGGCGTAAAGAATGTCGCACCATTTGAAGTATACTCGGTTGTTGTTGCAGTAGTGTTGGCAAGCACTGATGACGCGACCCTGAAGTATCTACATATGGTTTATGTAGTGCCGTGGACCACTTCCTTCAAGCGTTCCCATAATCAAAAGTCTAAGTCAGCAAGTAATCTTTAGATGGGTCCGGATACGTATGAAAATTTTTATCGAGGTCCAGATGCAAAACCAATATGTTACATATTAATTTTATCTTAATTTTCACCCACAAAATAATATGAAATAAAATAGATGTAAAATGACGTGTAAACAATCCAGAAAACTTATATTATTGGCTATTTATTTTTATTTTCGCTCACAAAAAGTATGAAATAAAATGGATAGAGAAACTTTTATCGAAAAGTCCCGAAACAGGTCACACATTACACATACATTTTTTATTTTAATTTTCACTAAGAAAGTATGTAATACAATGAAATATGCATATATGTATTAAGAAAATCCATGGGAAAAAATTACATTTGCGGTCTTGAGCAGTTTCTTAAAGTTTTGGTCACGTGTGGAGCTGCTTATGCGAATAATGTCTTCAAAGTGATTGGCCGTTAGTCTTGAACGATTATCTTCAAGAAATTCATTCTTGAAGATGAAATTTCACAAACATATGTGGAGCCAGACAGGTAGATGGCTAATGTTTTGCAATTTTCATATTTTTCTGGGACATGTTGACTCCAAAATTCTTCAGTGAATACAATTTTATACGTTTACAAGGAAATGTCTTCCTGGAAGTCTTATCTCCAATTGGAGTAAAGGCTTTGAAAGGTGGAACAACGTCGCAGCCACATCCGTCCATTCTGTTACAGGAGTAAACTCAAAAGGTGGTTTAAGAATCGTGACAATTTGTCTATTTCTGAAAAGTCTTCGAATCGTACTGCAAATTCCTTCTTAATATCTGCAAAGAAATTTGATAATATGGAAATGTCTGAAACTTACGGAAATGTCTATTTCATGGTTATATTTGTATTCAAAGTGTTGCAAAATGAAGACATTCTTGACTTAAACCGTCTCTTTTAAAGATCTAGCTTGCGACAAAAGGATGATACACTTTGAACCAAGTCACATATTAATTCCCCATTTCCTTGTAGCTCGGTGTTGTTAACACAGAAAAATATGTAACTTTCCAAATACTTTTGGCGGTCCCGTTTTTTGCCTTCCGCGGTCAGGACGTGGACCGCGGTCCGCCAGTTGCCGATCGTTGGTCTACGAGATTGAAGTCTGCATAAAGCAAAGGTGTTGGTCATCCCCGAACAATCCAGCGAATCCTGAAATGTCTGAGATGTTTGCGCACATTGTGACGAAAGTGTGCTGGAGCGACATCATGGCCGGCCGCGGTGGCCGAGGGCACTGAGGCGCTTCAGTCACGGTCTGCACGGCCACTACGGTCGGGGGTTCGAATTCCCCCTCGGGCATGGATATTTGTGCAGTCCTAGTTCGTAAGTAGTTCATAAGTAGTTTGTAAGTTTAGGGACTGATGACTCCGTAGTTAAGTCCCATAAGATTTACAAACATTTGAACATTTTTTTGAGCGACATCATGCATGATCCACACTTGTAATCATTGCAGGCATGACACTTCCGCTAGCAAGGTAGGCAATACTTTGATGAGGAAGTCCAGATAATGGGCCCATTTGAACTTTTTTGAAGCAAAAATCAAATGTTTGTATACCTAGGGTACTTAACTGCTGCGGTTATTATTTTCTAGGCTTACAAACTACTTAAACGAACTTAAACCACCCTAACGACAAAACACACACACACACACACCCATGCTCCAGGATGGACTCGAACCTCCGACGGCAAGTACCACGCGCTTCTTTTGCTGGCAAGTGTGTTAATGTCCGTGCCCTTTCCATGAAGAAGTTTTTGTCTGAAAGTATGCTTTTCCGGACCCATGTTTATTACATTTATGTTTCTTCTTTCGAAGAGTATCACCACCTCTCAAGGTTCCCGACAATATTTTTTTCGAACCTCCTGTATGAGGGGTGGGGGGGTTGTTGGGGTTTGGAAGGGACTAAACAACGATGGTTATCAGTCCCTTGTTCCATTCAAAGAGATAAAACATTTTGTTAAGCGATCCGAAGTGAATGCAATAACAAGTCAAAGTTTAAAACTTAAAGACTAATAGAAAGAAAGGATACGATTAAAAACGAAGAAGGGATAAAACAGCCGAAACAGCACAAGAGTGTGTTTGCTGGGTGGTCACAAGGATATAAGGAACACACCCAGCCACTCTGGAACACGTTAAAACCACCTACCTAACAGACTTAGGCAGGCAGAGGACAGAGAAATGACAAACACAAAGTTAAAGTGACTTGTAAAGTCCACACTCACGCATAAAATTTAAAACAGGGTCAACCGTGGAGGTATTGTCAGCTAATGCTAGCTGCAAAGCGTCAGGGATATTAAAATTTCGTCTCACTGCGGCTAAATTCTGGCATTCAATTAAGATGTGGGCGACCGTCAAAGTCGCACCACATCGACACTGAGGAGGGTCCTCGCGACGCAGGAGGTGACCATGCGTAAGCCAAGTATGGCCTATACGGAGTCGGCAAAGGACAACCGACTCCCTGCGAGAAGCCCTCAGTGACGTCTTTCATGCAGCGGTAGACGGCTTGACAGCACGCAGCTTATTGGGTTCAGTGGAATCTGCCCATTCAGAATTCCAAACCCCTAAGACCTTGCGGGACAACTGGGTTTGGAGGTCGGAAACTGGGAGGCCAATATCCAGGGACCGCATAGTGGTGGCCTGCTTGGCCAGCTGATCAACACGTTCATTGCCCAGTATACCTAAGTGCCCTGGCGTCCAGACAAAAACGACAGAACGGCCTGACTCACCAAGGGCGAAGACAGCATCTTGAATGGCTCGCGCCACTGTGTGTTTTGGTAGAAACTGGTCGAGGGCCTGTAAGCCACTCAGGGAGTCGCTGCAGATGACGAACGACCCCCTGGGGCGAGCTCTGAGGTGTTCAAGAGCTCTCAAAATACCGACCAGTTCTGCGGTGAAGATGCTGCTTCCACAAGGCAATGACCGCTGTTCGATGCGGTCACCATAGAGAAAGGCATATCCAGCATGGCCATCGGCCAAAGAACCGTCCGTGTAGATGATGTTTGCTCCGTGAAACGAATCAAGCAGTGCATGGAACCGGCGACGGAGAAGCAGTGGTGAAATCGAGGCTTTCGTATCCCGGGACAAGTCCAGCCGAAGCTCCAGGCGAGGAATTTTCCAGGGGGGGATACGGAGGGAGTAATGGTAAGGTGGAGGAAGGGGTAAGGAATCAAGTGAGGAGAGAAGGGAACGGACACGGACCGCAATCGGGAGACCCGACCTGGGCCGACGCCGTGGGGAAGGGAGTGCAGAAAGCGGGAAGAGAAGCCTGTGGTTCAGATGGCGGGGTGAAGCATGAACCCGGGCAACGTAGCTCACCAACAGCCGTTGCCGGCGATACCGCAGAGGGGGAACACCAGCTTCAGCTAGAAGGCTCGTTACGGGACTGGTGCGAAAAGCCCCTGTTGCGAGACGCACACCTGTGTGGTGAACAGGGTCTAGGACCCGCAAGGCAGAAGGGGCTGCTGAGTTGTACACCAAGCTCCCGTAATCAAGCCGCGACAGAATGAGAGACTTGTAGAGCATAAGAAGGGTTGAACGTGCTGCTCCCCAACTAGTATGGCTGAGGCATCGAAGAACATTTAAATGCCGAAAACACTTATGTCGCAGCTGACGTAGGTGTGGCACCCAAGTCAGCCGGGCATCGAAGACCATGCCCAGGAAGCGATGTGTTTCCTCGACCTGAAGTAGGTCCCCATCCAAGTAGAGCTCTGGGTCAGGGTGAACTACCCGACGGCGACAGAAGTGCATCACGCGGGTTTTTCGGGCGGAGAACCGAAAGCCGTGAGTAGAGGCCCATGAGTGGCCCTTTCGGATAGCAACCTGCAGCCGCCGTTCAGCTACGCCGATGCTAACTGAGCTGAAATACAAGCAGAAGTCATCGGCGAACAGGGAGCAACCGACCGACGACCCCACAGCCGCAGCAAGACCGTTAATTGCCACTAAAATCAACGGGACACTGAGGACGGAGCCCTGTGGGACACCGTTCTCTTGAACATGGGGGGAGCTAAAAGATGCCCCAACCCTCACCCGAAACGATCGGTGGGAGAGGAAATTGCGAATAAAAATAGGAAGGGCGCCACGTAAGCCCCAGTCATGCAGAGTCATCAAAATGTGGTGGCGCCAGGTGGTGTCATACGCCTTTTGAAGGTCGAAAAATACAGCAACCAGATGCTCACGCCTAGCAAACGCAGTGCGAATGGCTGACTCCAATGACACGAGGTTGTCAATGGTAGAACGGCCCTGGCGAAAGCCCCCTTGTTGTGGAGCAAGGAGTCCACGCTCTTCAAGGATCCACATAAGACGCCGACTCACCATACGTTCGAAGAGCTTGCAGAGAACGTTGGTGAGGCTGATCGGACGGTAATTGTCAGCCACCAGGGGATCTGCACCAGGTTTCAGCACCGGGATGATAGTGCTTTCCCGCCACTGCGACGGGAAAGTGCCCTATGCCCATAGATGGTTAAACAGGGCGAGAATGCGGCGTTGAAACTCTGGTGAAAGGTGTCGGAGGAATTGGGCGTGAATCCTATCAGGTCCTGGAGTTGTATCAGGACACGCAGCAAGGGCAGTTCGGAACTCCCACTCGGTAAACGGGTGCAGAAAGATAACTGTTTCCGCTCGGCCTGCTCTTTGAATGAGCGGAAGTCAGCACTGTACATGGCAGTTGCAGAGCATTGTGCGTAGTGGTCTGCCATGTGCTCGGCGATAGCTGTCGGGAGCGTGCAGAGCACACCCTGGATGGTGAGGGATGGGATTCCTGTCGGCGGGCGGTATCCAAAGACGCGTCGGACTTGCGTCCATACCTGAGTCAGGGAGATGCGGGAGCCGATACTGGCTACATACCGCTCCCAGGAATCCTGCTTACTCTGCAGTACCAGTCGTCGAGCACGCGCACGGAGGCGTTTAAAGGCCACCAAATTCTCCACGGAAGGGTGGCGTCGATGGCGCTGGAGCGCTCGCCGACGTTCCCGGATGGCCTCAGCAATCTCCGGTGTCCACCAAGGCACGGACCTACGCCTAGTGGGACCGGTGGTTTGTGGAACTGCCGCCTCAGCGGCCATGACAATACTATTAGTCACCTGCTGGACTGCGTTGTCAATGTCATCTGGCAGTGGTGTAGCAATGACAGCGGTTGAAGCATACACAGTCCAATCAGCCCTACGGAGGCACCAACGGGGTAATCTGTCTTCAGCTTGGTACCGCAGGAGCGACACAAAGATTGGAAAGTGGTCGCTGCCACACAGGTCCTCATGCACACACCAACCGAGGTGTGGTCGAAGGCTGGGGCTGCAGATGGAGAGGTCGATCGCTGAATACGTGCCCTGTGCCTTGCTAAAATGCGTGGGGGCACCTGTATTCAGGAGGCAAAGGTCTTGGTGCGCCACTAATGTCTCAACATCCCTACCGCGGCCTGTGGTCTGGAGTCCACCCCACAAAGGGTTGTGGGCGTTGAAGTCCCCCAAAAGGAGGAATGGTGGGGGAAGTTGGGAGACCAGAGCGGTAAGGGTCTTGAGAGGCACGGCCTCATCCGGAGGAAGGTACAAGCTGCAGACAGTGAATTCCTGAGTTGCCCGGATTCTAACAGCCACTGCCTCAAGAGTGGTGTTGAGCAGCACCGGGGCACTGGGTACAGTGTCCAGGACGTACAGACAGACGCCACCAGACACCCTATCGTATATGGGCCTGTTACGGTAATAGCCCCGGTACCCACGAAGGGCAGGGGTCCGCTGTGCTGGAAACCATGTTTCCTGTAGGGCGATACAAAGTGCAGGGGAGCGGTACAGTAATTGTCGCAGCTCAGCCAGGTGGTGAAAGAAGCCGCTGCAGTTCCACTGGAGAATAATTCCTTCTCCACGCACTAAGGCCATACAAGGAAAGAAAAGAAGAAGATCAGTCCATAGGAGCGTCTGCTGCCTGATGGTCAGGCTCAACAGAATCTATGACCATAGAATCAGCTGATTCTGGTTGTGCAGATCTCCTATGGTCGGGTGAATGAAGAAGTGCGAGATCCTCAGCGGAAGCGAGGATCTCGACCTCATCCTCTGAGGCAGAGGATGCGGGTGTGGGTGGCTTGGAAGCCATCAAAGTATCCCTTTTCTTCTTGTCTCTTTTCTTGCCCTCTCGCTGGCCCTTCAGTGTTGAGGGCCGTGGGGGCTTCTCAGAAGGGGTGACAGTAGCTGACGAAGAGCAGGAGGCCCTTCGATCAGCAGCCGGTGGATCCTTCAGCCATTTGCTGGGATCCACTTTCCCACGAAGAGAAGCCTCGGAAGGTAGAGTCCCGTGGGACGCCTTCCGGGCGAGAGGAGCCAGAGAGGCCTGTTGTTTCTCCGGCTGTGGGGTGGGGACCGATGTCCCCTGTGATGGTTTATCTGTTGCTCCCAACGTGAAAAGTGTGGGAGCAACTGAAGGAGTGGTGCCCCCAACTGCCAAGGGGGCAGGTGCAGTGGTTCGGGCCTGGGGGCCCGCTGGCATTAGTGGTACAGGTGGTCTGGATATCGATGGGGAAGCTACAGAGGCGTATGAGGTGGTCATGGTCACAGGATGGAGCTTTGTATACTTACGTCTGGCCTCCGCATATGTCAGCCGGTCCAGGGTCTTGTACTCCATGATCTTACGCTCCTTGTGGAGTACAGAGCAGTTGGGAGAACACGGAGGATGCTGCTGGTTGCAATTGACGCAAACTGGAGGCGGGGTACAGGGGGCGTCCGGGTGGGATGCACGCCCGCACTCCCGACATGTTGGGTTGGCATCACATCGGGAGGACATATGCCCAAACCTCTAGCACTTGAAGCAGCGCATAGGCGGAGGAACATAGGGCTTTATGTCGACCCGGTAGACCATCAGTTACGGTAGTTACGAGCCGGAGCGATCTCTAGCCGATTGCCCGGCCGTTGGGGCACTGCCCACTACATCATAGTGGGCAGCACTTAGCTAGCGATCGCACTGGCTCGGAACTACCTTGCTTACGTGGCATGCCGACTGCGCTGAGGTCTGTCTTTCTCGTTGGCCTCGGACCAGTTGTAGGGCCTTCTCTTCTATGTGGTGTTGGCCTGCCGCCCCTCCCAAACATCGGAGTGGACTCTATCTGCGCATAACTCAATAATGCGTTTCTGCGCATGGGCCACGACTTCTCATGAAGTTAACCAATGCCGCTACACTAGCCTTCTAGCGTTATATCTTCTGACCGATTTGAATCTGTTGACATCCAGGGAGGTTGCCTGCCGGCGACAATACGCGAGGATAATGAGTGACCAAGCGTGGCATTCAATTTTCGAGACTTCTTTGTCGCCCACTGCTGCTTTTGCCTCCATGTTGTCCCAATTTCTCTCCTATCGAAAACGTAGGGCGATTATTGCGGATCGACTGGTTCCTATACGCCACCCGTTGTTGCATGAGACCAGTCTTGAAACAGCACGAACTACTATACCGCAACAACACGTGCAGAGCCTCACAATGGAATGCCTAGGCGTGTATTTGGGATTATAGCCAGCAATGGCGCAGCGATTAAGGATGGAAAGGAGCCACC
The DNA here is from genome assembly GCA_026315105.1 of Locusta migratoria. Classification (NCBI taxonomy): domain Eukaryota; kingdom Metazoa; phylum Arthropoda; class Insecta; order Orthoptera; family Acrididae; genus Locusta; species Locusta migratoria. Next base: position 253,905,403 of record CM048745.1, on the reverse strand, counting down.
GTGGATTAATAGTAATATTCCAAAAATACTAAGAAAGCAAAGGTAGTTGCACTCTCGTTTCAAGAAAAAGATAAAGCAAATCCCGTGTATAGGAAAGGCAAAAGAACGGCCACACGGAATTACAGACCTATATCATTAACAACGGTTTGAATTAGAATTCATGAACTTACGTGCTGTGGATGAAGGGCAGCCGCGCGGGAGTAGCCGAGCAGTCTTGGAGCGCCACGTTACTGATCGCGCGGCGTCCCGCGTCGGAGGTTCGAATACTCCCTCGGTCATGGATGGGTGTGTTGTCCTTAGGTTACCTTAACTTAGTTTAAGTAGTTTGTAAGCTACGGACTAATAACCCAGCAGTTAAGTCCGATAAATTTACAAACATTTGAACATTTGAATTGATGAAGGGCAACAGGCACTCTGCATATTTCTCGTTTTTCGAAAGGCGTTTGACACTCTGCCGCAATGCAGACTGCTAACGAAGATACTGGCTTACGTAATAGGTATCCAAATATATGCGACGCTCGAAGATTACTTAACTAATGCAACCCAGTAAGTTGTCCTCGATGGCGAGTGTACATCATAGACTAGGGTATCGTCAGGAGTGCCCCAGGGAACTGTGATAGGATAACTATTATTTTCTATTTACATAAATGATATGAGAGACAGAGTGAGTTTATAATCTGCGGCAGTTTGCTGATAATGCTGTGGTGTACATGAGGGTGTCGTCATTGAATGACTGTAGTAGTATGCAGGATGACTTGGAACAAATTTCTAGGTTGTGTGCGGAATGGCAACTTGCACTAAATGCAGAAAAATTTAAGATGATGCACATGAGTAGGAGAATCATCGCGTAATGTTCGAATACAGCATTAGTAGTATGCTGCTTGACAGAGTCGTGTCAATTAAATATCTAGGCTTAAGGCTAGGCAGCAATATGAAATAGTGCGTGCATATAAGGACAGTCGTGGGGACGGCGAATGGTCGACTTCGTTTTATTGGGAGAATTTTGGGATGCTGTGATTCGTCTGTAAAGGAGACCGTATATAAAATGCTTGTTCGACCCCGTCTTGAGTCTTGCTCAAGTGTTTGGGACCCCACCAGATCGTTTTAAAGCGGCGCGAGTTTTTACTGAAATGCTTCGGGAACTCAAATGGGAGTCGCTGGAGGAAAGGCGGCTCTACTTTTGAGAAGCACAGTTGACGAAATTTAGAGGACGGGAATTTTAGGCGGAATTCAGAACGATTCCACTACCATCAACCTACATTTCGCGTAAAGACCACATAGGTAAGATTAGAGAGATCAGGGCTCGTAGGGCTACATACAAGCATCCGTTTTTCCTTGTACCATACGTGAGTGGAACAAGAAAACAAGTAACTAGTAGTGGTACTGAGCATCCTCGCCACGCACATTTGGGCGGATTGCGGAGTATTGCATGTAGATGCAGATTTACAATTTTAAACATAGCTGAGTAACAGCAGCAGTATATTCAGATAAAAATTTGTAATACAGCCAACAAGTTGAGTAAATGTTTTACTCCTTGACTAGTTATCGTTACCTCTAAGGGTAACATCATCAGAAGGAGAGAAAAATTTACATGACGAACATAGAGTCTGAAGTATACATTACGAGCAGGGTTGTTTAGGTTGGATAAAATATACCATTATGTCCTTCAAAAAGCAGACGCCACAGCCAGACGAGCACCTCCCAGAACGGTTGCGGAGCTGGATATTTCACTCGTGGAAGAATGGCCAAATATCCCTCAAGAGCTGATTCATAACCTCATGGTATCCATGCCACGCAGGTGTGCAACTGTACTGGTTGCCCGAGGTGATCACACACCATATTAAAGGACAACGAGAATGACTTCTTCACTATTATGGAAGCCCAATAGTACTAAATCTCACACAAATTCCAATAGTTACCAATTTAATATATAAAAATTAAAGTTTATTTCACTTTTTGTTCGCACTTCACGCACGGACGTGCCGTACATCCCACTGCGATATAAATTTGTCAACTTATTGTTTGCACTTCCGCGAAGGTTATCGGCAAACTAAATTTAATTTTGTATGGTGCATGGCGAAGGACGCTTTAGAATTAGTAAATTCGTTTCTTATACCTTCACGCTGAAATAGCCGGACGAATATGAATGAAAATTGGAACAGAGGTGGCTTATACCCTGATTAACACATGGGCTGCCTTTCGTTAGCCACTGTATGTTGCGTGGCGGAGGGTACCTTACAACCCCCATTGCTTGCTACTCCTTCATGCTGAAAGGGATGCACAGATTTGAATGAAATTTGGAATGTAGGTAGCTTATACTCTGAATTAATACATAGGCTACCTTTAGGAAGCCAACGAACGGTGCGTGGACGGGGGATACCTTAAATGGGTTAATATGCTTGTTTCTCTTCACGCTGAAACAGCTGGACGTATTTGAATGAAATTTGGAATGCAGATAGCTTATACTTTGAATTAAGGCGTGAATTACCTATCGTAAGCCTTCGTAGGTGCATAGCGAAGGGTACGTTACAGCTAACATCAAAATTGTTTGACTGGTCATCATGAAAGACAGCACATAAATTTATGTTTTCAGAAAGGAGATTTTTATAATTTGCAAGCCAAAGAATTTAGCATGAGGGAAGGTACTTTGCGACTTTGAAATCGTTTGATCAGTCACTATGAAACTTGAAACACGTAAAACGAATGTGTGGTCGTGTTTCATTTTGAGTTATTCATTACTGCACCATTAATATTGTTTATTTGTACATCAAGTATTTTATTCCTTTATTAATGATCAATGCCCCAAGTATATATATGTTTCCTCCCGTGTGATTGAATTGGTGTGTTCGAATGAATGAGGAATGTTGCTTTTAATATTGACCGATTGCCGTGCAATGACTTACAGTCGCCGCCTCGCGCTTTAGGCCTCGTTTACTTTAATTAAGAACGCATGGCTTCGTATGATGTCTGCACTGCTGTCTGGTGGGTGGCCACAGACAACCTTACTTGGCAAGATGGCGAGGTGGCCTGTTCTTAGTGTAGTACCAACATAATCATGGACGAAAGAGGTGACAAAGGAGACCTCTCTGGAGCTCTAGTAGAGGGTATTATCTCCTTCAGGTAGAGAGGGTTGGCAGACTGTACGCTCTGAACGCAATCTGCATTGCTTTGAGCGCGCCCTACATCCAGTGCGGAGGAGGGGAAGGACATGCTTTTGGCCTAAGGCCGCGACTGCCGAAGTGAGTATTTCGTCGAATCATGCTGAGGGGATGGCATGCTGTTAGAACGTTACTTTCTTTGTGATCAGTCAGTCTTGGTTTATCAGTGATACTTTTCTTGAGAAATTCTTCCGATATGCGAGGCGAAGTGTTTAATTTACAGAACTCGAGTTATTCAGTGTAAATTTAGTATTTGCATTTTCATTCCAGTGATGATTTTGTGTCCAGTTTTCTCAAGTTAGAATACACGTGCTTGGCCTTCAGCCTTTGCATAAACTTAGTATGTTTGAATTTCCTTGCTGTTTTTTACTAACATTATCGTGTTGTGAATGTATCCGTGGGTATGCTAAATTTTTTTCTCAGATTTTGTGGATTGATTCCATGTTTCCTGTCTTGGTATGACCGACTGCACAAATTGCTTTTGTAACGGTCACTACTTTGGTCTTCAGCCACGCTTTTAGTGATACTAGCTTTCTTCTATATGAATTACCACAGGTGCTTTACTCGCTTATTCTAAATCACTTTCGCTTGTGTACTCTATGTGAATCACCGTGGTCATACACCACATGGTTCTTAAGGATAGTATGTCGCTGCCTCCCCACACATGAGCTCGTTTGTGCATAGTATATTTTAAACAGTGCTTGAAGACACCCGCCATCTCGTCAAAACGCCGCCAAAGCTTTGTTTTGCCACTGCTATGAAGTGTTCTCACTTTAATGTGTCACAAGCATTATGCAGGTGTCTGTGACTGAATGAATGTGCTTTTCTTTGTCCACTGTGTATCTGCAAATTTCCTCCCACGTTACCTCCACATTCACAAAGGGCAGAAACCATTTTATTATGAGCAGTAACTTTATGATTTAATTCACTTTTGTACAAGGTAGGTGCTTTATTGTAATTATTTGGTCTCCCCACATTTTGCTTGTTCATTTTATTGAATAGATAATAATTTTAAGTGTCAATCCTCTGCTTTATGATTTCATGCTCCTCATCCCATGTTTAATTATCTACTCCTTTTTATATATGTTATTTGTGTTTGTTAAAACGTTGGCTGCACCCTTAAGGAGTGAGCAGTTACATAAATTTCCGTTACACAAGTACTGTGGCCACTCGCAAAGTAATTTAGAGCAGCAGTAAGCGTTTTAACATGCATTTACTGATCTCTACTGCCTGATATGTTACATGGAAGATTTAACGAGCTACTTTCAATGAATGTTTTCATATCTAGGAGAAAGAGGAGGAGAAGGACAGAAAGGGGAGAGAGGAGAGGGACAGAGAGGGGAGGGTTGGAGACAGACAGACAGACAGAGAGAAGATGGTGACAGACAGGTGAACGGAGATGAACAATTAATTCTTCTGCGGCAGAAACGCGCTGGGTACCAGGTAGTATCTAAATAAAATACCTTAACAAAAGTATATTGTGTATGATGTCTCACCTGATCTCCCATTTATTTTGAGCAGTGTACATGCAAATTACTTATTTTCTCGTATAAACAATAAAGCACAAATTAATGCAGCCACTGAAACAACTGTCTCAACACGGGACTGTTCCGTAATTCAAAGTAATCTCACTGGTGTTGAATAAGTATGACCAGTAAATTGTAAAGCATGGTGATGCGATTTCAAAGCTGGTGCAATATAGGTTAATTTCACCTACATAGTATTAAGTTCGTACGGAAGTCTCTTAATTACAAGACCGTTTTTTTCTTTGTGTGTTTTAGCAACTTCTCCTGGTCGTGCTCACCACCACCTCCCCTGAACGAGCTACCGCGCTGCAGAACTACGAGGGGCGTTTGAGAAGTCCGCGCAAAGTCCAAGAGATGGCACCATCGGCGCGCATCCAGGTCATGTTTAGTTAGTAGCATCTTTAGGAAGAACGTGCAACAAGTTTCAGCAGTACTGGTATATTTCTTTCTGTTTGGCATTCGTGTCAATCAAGGAAGTCGAGGAATTGTCAAAGAATGGACGAAAAAGAATTTCGTGTGGTGATTAACATTACTTTATGAAAGGTAAAACACCTCAGGAGACTAAAGAGAAACTTGATGAACATTATGGTGACTCTGCACCTTCGATTAGAATAGTTTATAAGTGGTTTCAAAATTTTTGGAGTGGGTATATGTGCATAAGTGACGCTGAACGTTCAAATGTTCAAATGTTTGTTAAGCTTATGGGACTTAACTACGGGGTCATCAGTCCCTAAACTTACAAACTACTTATGAACTACTTACGAACTAGGACGGCACAAATATCCATGCCCGAGGGGGGATTCGAACCCCCGACCGTAGTGGCCGTGCAGACCGTGACTGGAGCGCCTCAGTCCCCTCGGCCGGCGACGCTGAACGTTCTGGACGCCCTGTGGAGTTTAAGACCCCATAAATCATTGATAAAATATGACGACGGATGACAGAAGAGTTAAGGTGTGTGAGATTGCTAGTGCTGTGGGCATCTAGAATGAACGGGGATAAACATTTGGAAATGAGAAAGCTATCCGCAAGGTGAGTGCCGCGATTGCTCACGCTTGACCAAAAAGGATATCGTTTGAAGTGTTGGAAGGAAGGTTTACAGCTGTTCAGGAAGAATCTGCAGGACTTTAAGCGTCTGTTTGTCAGTGTGGACGAAACATGGATACATTACTGTACTCCTGAGACCAAAGATCTAAACAATAGGTTACCAAGGGAGAATTTGCACCAAAATAGTGGAAGACCAGTCCTTCTGGCGAAATGGTTATAGGAACGGTCTTTTGGGATTCGCAAGGGATAATACTCAGACTATCTGTACAGGGTAAAACTATTACAGGTGCATATTATTCATCGTTATTGGACTGTTTGAAAACCGAGCTGCAAGAAAAGCGCCGGCGATTGGCCCATAAAAAAGTCATTTTCCATCACGACAATGCGCCAACACAGACCTCAGCAATTGTGGTCGCAAAATTATGGGAAATAGGATTCCAACTCGTTTCACCCCCCCCCCCCCCTATTCTCCAGAGTTGGCTCCCGCGAACTATTATTTGTTCCCCAATTTGAAGAAATGGCTGGCGGGAAGGAGATTTCATTCCGATGAAGAGGTGATTGCAGAAGCTAATAGCTATTTTGCAGGCTTGGAAAATTCCTATTATTCGGAAGAGATCAACAAATTAGAACAGCGTTGGACGAAGTGTATAAGGCTAACACGGAGATCGTATGGGTGTCGGATTATACAATTTTTTGATACTTATGTTACGTGAACACAAATAACAATCAGCCAAAGCCATTCGACCCAAATCTAAAAAATTCTCGAGAATATCGTCTTTGAAATTTTGCAAGAACATTTAAGTAACAATAATTTTAACAGCTGCCAAGTATGTCGGTGTAACTCAGGTGACAGCATTCTAACCTTTCTACTTGAAGGTCCCTGGCTCGAATCCGTTGTGTTCACACACATGCACAGTTTTAATATATAATAGTAATTTTCACGAAAAATACACGTAATTTTGTTTATTCGTAATTTTCTATATTTTGTTAATAATTATGATTTTAGTAAAAAAATTTTGTTTGCTTACTTTCTGAAGAGCTACGATGCTGTTTTTGGAAAGTCATTTCCATAGCTACTAATGGCTTCCCAAGCAAATAACCAATTCAACTATCGTTATACGTGAAGACAAAGTGTTTAGTTCGTCAACATAAACGTAAACAAGAACTGACATAACACGTGTAATTATAGCTGGCGTGATGTAAGAAGGCGCTACCGCGCATAGAGGCGAAGCGGCAGGGGAAGCGGGGAGGGGAGGAGCTACGTCCGAGAGCCAGCAGTTGCGCCTGCGGGAGAAACATTGCGTAACTCGCGGCCAGCCACGCGCCTACTGAATGAACATTATTGGCTGCCAGAGCTGTAATGGAGGGAGATGCGCAAAAATGCTGAAAACTGGGCCGTCTTCCTACGTGACGCCGACTATAGATATCCCAAAATGTTTTATCCAATTACACTCTAAAACTAGGAAAAAAATATTTGTCACAGCTGGATTTGAACCACCGACTCTATGGCTGTGAGGCCAGAACGCTACCACGTGAGCTACACTGATAGGTGCTGCAAGTGTTTTAGATATTGGAACGTACGTGGAGTAGTAAAACTTCAAACTCGATTTTCTCGGTAATTTTTGCGAGTTGCATCGAATGGGTTTGGCTGATTGTTATTTTAGTTCTGAACTTCACCTATCACACATGCAAAGAAATTCTAAAATCTGATACCCTTGTGGTCTCCTTCTAAAAGGAGACTATGTCGAAATATAAAAATAGTTTTTGTGGGGTTCCACAAGTCTGAAGTGCGCGCCACGTACTTTCGCCGCGCGCCGCCATGCAAGCACGGCGCGGCGTTCTTACCACATTAGCCACGAGCGCCCTCTGCTGCAAACCCGCTCGTGGCCACGACTGGACTGGATCGGTCGCTTGGGTTTAAGCAGGCACTAAGACGCTCCTCAGTAGGCAGGCCATTACCTAGTTCAACTACGTATCAGCATTCTGCAGTCATGAAACTTGCAAAAGTTAAGTATTATCATATTGATACGAAATACATATCTTGTTCTAATCTAGCTTACTGTTTCTAATTTCTGCTGTCCCACTGGCTGGTCACCTCCGACTCTGTACCCGCACACGCGTCCTTCCTTTATTCCTGTGTCGGTGTCTTTCTACTCGGCCACCGACACCCAGGACAATCGGCGGAAAAGAGACACAAAAGTGGCGACGAGGATGGGATACAAAAGTGGCGACGAGGATGGGATACAAAAGTGGCAACGAGGGTGGGACACAAAAGTTTTCCCCAAACGCGTTAGTAGTTTTTATTTTTGCACGGACTTCTGAAACGCCCCTCGTACACGCGAGTGACTGTTTTCCTTGCAACCGGAATGCGAAAGTTACCCAAGAGGAGTAATTGGTAGACAGTAGCGGAGGATGCCTTACGCTCCATCGGGCGGCAGAAAGGGCCGAGTTTTCCCTCGCATTTTGCCGAGGAGCACTCCGGGAGATTGCCGCGCCTCGCGGCAGTTTTAAAAATGACGCTTTAGCCGGGCTGCGACTTACAGGTAAGGCGGCGAGGAATTGTATTACAAGGCGGGCGGTGCTTTGTTTTTACGGGCCCCGGCGCGGCGCGCTGTGTCGCTTCTTGATCTCTAAACAAGGCCCGCCAACTTGGCGGCGCCGGGTTTGCTGGCCGTGTTGTTATTGCCGGAGCTCTCGGGCATTGTTTTGGCAACTGCCGGGCCTGCGGGAATACGCACGGCGTCTCATTACCGCAGCACGCGTGAGCCGCCATTGTGCGCATGCGCCGCGCTATTCAACTGTCACCGTGCTTTCGTAACAGCTTACGCGCGCGAGCAGAGGCGGAATAATTGTCTGCATTCTGCACGCGATGCACCTCCCGCCGGTTGCAAGTTTAGAAGCAAATGAGCGAAATGTTTTATTCTCGGCAGTGCACTGCAGCGTTAAGCTGTAGCAACCGAGACGCGCGGCAGTAACAAAATGTTCAAATGTTTGTACAGTCTATGGGACTTAACTACGGGGTCATCAGTCCCTAACCTTACAAACTACTCATGAACTACTTACGAACTAGGACGGCACAAATATCCATGCCCGAGGGGGGATTCGAACCCCCGACCGTAGTGGCCGTGCAGACCGTGACTGGACCGCCCTAGCCTCCTTAGCCACCGCGGCCGGCGTGGGAGTAACCGCGTGGTGTAGGACATCGTGGTTGCATTTATCGTGAATCTTTGATTTAGCGCGAAGTTCAAAGTGACTGTAAAAAGGCTCAGATAACTCCCTGTTATAATCCTTTCCTGCCCAAGCTATCAAATATTTCAGCACATAACTACATACTTTTGTGTGGTGTCGCACAAGTACAAAGTGCGCGCCACTTACTTTCGCCGCGCGCCGCCATGCACGCACGCACGGCGCGGCGTTCTCACGACGACAGCCACGAGCGCCCTCTGCGACAACTCCGCTCGTGGCCACCAGTGAACGACATGCCACTTCGGACTGAGATAGCAACGAGTTAGGACCTTCGTAATCAGATAGGCACCAGTGAAGACTTGGCTATTGTACAGGCACTAGGCAGGCCTCTAATAACTATGTATCAACATTCTGCAGTACTATATAAAAGTTAAGTATTGTTACATTCTGTGAAAAATATATCTCTTTCTAATTTACTCTAGTGTTTGTAGTTTCTGGCTGCTCCCCTCCGTACCTGCACCGGCGTGCTGTCTTGTTACTGTGTCGGTCTCGTTCCACTCGGCCACCGACACCTACGACGAGGCTGCGACACAAAAGCGGCGACGAAGTTGGGACACAAAAGTGGCGACGAGGAGTGATAGAACCTTGGACCAGCCCGCTTACAGCAGCCAGACAGCAGCAGTCGGAGCACGCAGAAATTGCTCCCGCCCACCCACCCTTATTATAAGAATTTTGGGGGAACATATTCTGTTACGTGTTTGTGGACTTTTTTGTTGCAGAGCGTCTTCTTTCATATTGCATTTGTGTTTTGTTATAATTTACTTGTATGCGCGGCGCCTAATCGGTCAGCATGGCCACTACCCCGAACCCAAACTTAATGGAAATTATTCAGTTACAGACGGCGCAAATTACCCAGCTACTCCAGGCGGTGGCCCAGCTCACAGCGCAAGCAGCTAACCAACAACAACAGCCGCCGCTTCAGCAGCCCACACCTGCCGCCGCACCGCTTCCGACGTTCCGCCAGTACAACGAACGTAAGGAAGAATGGAGTGACTATTTCGCGCAGTTTCAAGAACTCGTCGCGGCTCATCAAATTACAGGTCAGAGAGTGAAGAACCTTTTCTTATCGACTGTAGGAACTCCAACATTTGTGTTACTGCAGAAACTATTCCCCAACGCATCTCCTCGTGATGTAGACTTTGAACAAATTGTAGATGCACTGAATGCTTATTATGAGAGAAAAGTTCTTGTAGCCGCTGCACGATACCGATTTTTCAGACTTAAAAAATTACCGCAGCAGTCACACCAAGAGTGGATTACGGAATTGAAGGGCTTAACCCGCAAATGTAAATTTACTTGCTCTTGTGGACTTTCGTATAGTGACGTGATGTTGAGGGATGCGATTACGCAGAATATTCAGGACCCCAGAATTAGAGCAGCAATTCTGAAACAGTCTGACCCCTCATTAGACAGTGTACTGCAGCTTATAGAAGCGCATGATACTTTTGACTTAGCAGATGTAGAAATGCAAAGCCACAGTGTAAATTCAGTGCGCCGTAACGGACGCTTTCCTAGCCGTAGTTCTCAGTATAGCACTAGTGATTCTTACAATAGTACAGGCCGTGCTGAACAGACAGTGAACAGTAGCCAGAGTAAAAGTGCGACGCAAAGGTCGCCCCGTAGTGTTAGACACAGTAATTTGCATAACGGGCGCCAACGCTCATTTCAGAAAAATGTACGTAAATCTTGCCCCCAGTGTGTGTCTCGTCACAAGCGTGCTCATTGCCCTAGTCGCAACGCAACCTGTTATCAATGTGGCAAATCGGGACATGTGCAGTCTGTGTGTATGCAAATTAAAAACTCAAAGAACAGTAACGTTAGAAACAGTGCTTCGCAGAGTGCGAGAACAGTTCATTCTGTAAATGTTATACGGGCTGTGGAATTGAACAGTGCTTTCCTTGGATCTCAATTGCAAGAAAGTAGTTCTGCGCCTATGGCAAAACTATATAGTGCACCACGTAGCAAGCGCCGACGAGCGCGTAAAACAGTGCAACGGAAAAGGGTTCGGGACAAGCAAAATGACTATGAACAGTGCATTCCTGTAGTGAAAATAGTGCCTTCTGCAACTGCTCCTTGTAATAGTGCCCAGTACTGTGTAGCTAGTGACAGTAGAATTGGTGTAGCTACTCAAAATAATTTTAGTGCAGTAGCCTCGCATTGCGCGGACGCCGATCCAGCGGTAGTGTCATCTAGTGACAGTGTGGTTAATCCGCTGTGTGCTGAGTCTGCGCCGCTTACTTCACTACGCGGCCCGCGCAAGCGCAGCAAACACGGTGTATTAGACGTTGCCCATATTCGCGCACCTGTCGAGCGCCACAAGCAAAAACTTTATGTGAATCTTTCCCTTGAAAATAAGACTGTGCAATTTCAGCTTGACACTGGTTCCGCTGTTACCTTAATCAATAGAGATACTTATGAACTTCTGGGTTCGCCAAAATTGTCGCCGTGTCAACATGTGCTAACGGCGCATACGGGTCAAAATATTCCCGTGCTAGGAATGTGTAGCCTGCCTGCCTCTTTTCAAGGTGTTACAAAGACGGTTGCTTTTGTAGTTCTTCAGGCCAAATCGACACAGAACATTTTTGGACTAGATGCTTTTGACTTGTTTGGTTTATCAATTCAAAGAGATGTGCTTCAAATTTCGTCAATAGTGCCTCAGGATAAAATCAATGCATTGTGTGACAAATATAGTGACCTGTTTTCGCCGGAATTAGGTTGTGCAAAAGACTTCGTGGCACATGTAACTTTAAAAGAATCTGCAGTTCCAAAATTGCGTAAACCTAGACCAGTGCCTATCGCATTGCGTGATTCAGTTGCCGAAGAACTTAAACGTTGGCAAGATAGTGGGGTGATTTCTCCTTTTTCTGCGAGTCAGTGGGCCTCGCCTATAGTGATTATACCCAAGCCGTCAGGAAAACTTCGTCTCTGTGCGGACTTCAAATCAACAGTGAACAGTCAAACAATTGTCGACACTTATCCCCTGCCCAGACCTGAGGAACTGTTGGACAAATTAGGACAGTCTCGTTTCTTTTCTAAGATTGATTTAGCAGAGGCATACTTACAGATTCCACTTGATGACGAGTCAAAAAAGTTTTTCGTCATTAATACTCACATGGGCCTTTTTCAATTTCAACGCCTACCCTTTGGCAGTTCTTCCGCTCCCGCTATTTTTCAGCGTTTTTTGGAACAGCTGACAGTTTCTGTACCGTGTTGCTCGAACTATTTAGATGAAATTGTGGTATCCGGACGTACAGTTGAAGACCATTTAGCAAACCTGGAGTGCCTTTTCAAAGTTTTGACTGCAGCAGGTCTACGTTGTAATAAAGCAAAGTGTTCGTTTTTTCAAACTGAAATAGAGTACCTAGGCCATGTGATTAATGCCCAAGGAATCCATCCGTTACAGTCACATCTTAGAGCAATCAAAGATTTGCCTCCTCCTAAGAATGTACACGAATTGCAAGCAGTAATGGGAAAGCTGAACTATTATTTCAGATTTATTCCCAATGCCTCTCAGATTGCAGCTCCACTGCATCACTTACGTAGGAAGAATGTTCCTTTTGTATGGTCTAAAGATTGTCAGGTTGCCTTTGACAAACTAAAGTCTGCACTACTCAGTGATGCATGTTTGATTCCCTTTGACCCACAGAAGCCTGTAGTGCTAGCAGTTGACGCCTCATCGTACGGTGTGGGTGTTGTTCTGTCGCATCGTATTGGATGTCACGATCGTCCTATTGCCTTTGCATCCAAGCTACTGACGCCGACGCAACAGAATTACAGTCAGATAGAAAAGGAGGCCTTAGCAATCATTTACGGCGTCACAAAGTTTCATCATTATCTCTATGGCAGAAAATTCTATTTGTTGACAGACCACAAGCCTCTCACGTCGTTGTTCTCACCCACAAAGCCAATTCCGCCACGTACGGCACAAAAGCTTCAGAGATGGTCCTTGATATTGTCAAATTATCAGTATGAGATTTTGTACCGACCTACCACTAAACATGCCAACGCGGACACACTTTCCCGACTTCCGGTTGGCCAGGATGTATCATTTGATTCTTCAGAAATGGCATGTTGTCAGATAGACTCCAGAGATGCTTCCGCTGTCGCAGACTTTCCTTTGAACTCTCGTCGGGTTGCACAGGAAACAGCTGCGGATGCAGACCTCAGTGTGGTAGCACGTTTTGTTCGCTCAGGGTGGCCTGCCAGAGCCAAAGACATTGATCGGCCTCTGGTTCGACGTTATTTTGCACAACGTCATGCATTATCTTTAAGTCAGGGTGTACTGTTGTTGCATACCGACAACGACCAAGCAAGAGTGATTGTTCCTCGTTCCCTGCAACGAGAAGTGTTACGCCTCCTGCATCAAGGACATTGGGGCATTGTTAGGACAAAGCAACTGGCCAGACGTCATTGTACCTGGGTTGGTATGGACGCTCAGATAGAGAGCATGACATCACAGTGTACAGTTTGTGCGGAGCATCAGGCGGCTCCTCCACAGCGTTTCTCAGACTGGCCACGCCCCAAGGGACCATGGCAACGTTTACATATTGACTTTGCCGGACCTTTCTGGAATACGCGCTGGTTAATTGTTGTAGACGCTTTCAGCAAGTTTCCTTTTGTGATTGCCATGAACTCAACGACAGCTTCTAGTACAATCAGTGCCTTAACATCAGTGTTTTGCATCGAAGGTTTGCCTGAAACTATCGTCAGTGACAATGGACCTCAGTTTGTTAGTGCGGAATTTCAACAGTTTTGTCGTGCGAATGGCATTTAGCATATCACCACCGCACCTTTTCACCCTCAGTCCAATGGTGAAGCAGAACGTTTCGTTCGAACATTCAAGTCTCACATGGAGAAGATGAAAGGTCAGCACTCCAGGCAGCAAGCTCTTCAAATTTTCCTGTCTACGTATCGATGCATGCCACGTGACGGCCCGTCTCCTGCCGAGCTGCTACACGGCCGCCGTCACCGCACTCTCCTTCACCTGCTGCAGCCTCCCACGCACCGAGTCGGTTCGTATGGCGCTACGCGTTTTCAGGTTTCGACGCCGGTGCTGTACAGGGTGTTTGCTGGCAACAAGAAGAAATGGTTACCGGGCACCATTCAGCGCGTGCTCGGTAGCAATATGTATGTTGTACGTTCTTCCACAGGGTCGGAGCTGCGGCGCCACGCAAACCAATTGCGCCTGCACAGGCCACGCGATCCTGTCTCGGGTTTCTTGATTCCAGACCCAGTTCACCGCCAGGGAGCACAGCCACATCGTTCGTCCCCGGACTACGAGATCCCTATGGACGTCGACGTACCGCCGACTCAGTCGTCGCCGCCGCTGTCACCGCCGCAGATGACAGCGTCACCGAGAGGGACTCCGGGACCGTGCGCCCCCCCCCCCAGCTTGGGCCACGCACCTCAGAAGAAGATGACCTGCTCCCTCTGGGCGGGGGCGGGCGCCCTTCCCCAGGTTTCGGCGGGTTCCCTGGAGGATCTCAAGGCAGATGCCGGGGTGCGGACGGCGTCTCGATCCCAGCCTCAGCTACGACGCCCGTCCCACCAGTAACGCCCCCGCCCAGGCCCTCCTCCCAGTGCCGTCGCCGTGGCCCTCAGCCCTACGCCACGACGGCGCGGCTGTTTGGGGGGGAGGGGTGTGGTGTCGCACAAGTACAAAGTGCGCGCCACTTACTTTCGCCGCGCGCCGCCATGCACGCACGCACGGCGCGGCGTTCTCACGACGACAGCCACGAGCGCCCTCTGCGACAACTCCGCTCGTGGCCACCAGTGAACGACATGCCACTTCGGACTGAGATAGCAACGAGTTAGGACCTTCGTAATCAGATAGGCACCAGTGAAGACTTGGCTATTGTACAGGCACTAGGCAGGCCTCTAATAACTATGTATCAACATTCTGCAGTACTATATAAAAGTTAAGTATTGTTACATTCTGTGAAAAATATATCTCTTTCTAATTTACTCTAGTGTTTGTAGTTTCTGGCTGCTCCCCTCCGTACCTGCACCGGCGTGCTGTCTTGTTACTGTGTCGGTCTCGTTCCACTCGGCCACCGACACCTACGACGAGGCTGCGACACAAAAGCGGCGACGAAGTTGGGACACAAAATTTTGTTTTAGGTTTGATTCTATTTTTTTGGAACGGAGTGCTCAGCGACCACAAAACGATGAATACAATAACTATAGTATGCAGCATTGGTCGTTTTTTATTAATGTTTTTACAGATCGATTTCAATCACATAGTGATCATCCTCAATGCACGTCATCGTAATATCAGCTATGCACAATCATATATAAAATTAGCTGAATGTAACAGATTTTTTTACCATATCAATGTAGTGTCTAACCATGATTTTCATGGTTGGACACTATATTGATAAGGCAAAAAAAAACCTGTTACATTCAGCTAATTTGACATATGATTATGCATAGCTGATATTGCGATGACTGGTGCCTTGAGCATGATCACTATGTTATAGAAATGGATCTGCAAAAACATTAATCAAAAACTACCAATGCTTCCTACTATAGTTATTGTAACTTCATATTTGGTTATTTTACTACCACAATGAAAAAAGCACATTACTGTATTCAAACATTTTTTTGTTTTCCTTATTTGACGCAATAAAATAATAAAAAAGTTAAAAAAATGGGACTTCAAAAGTCAAACAGAATATAGCGTAATTAAGAGACATTATGAAATGCTTATCTCTGTTAACATAGGGATTTACCAGCAACAAACAGATAGAAATATTTTATATCAACATGCCATTTAAGATATTGATCTGAATGGGGAAAAAAGCAAACTAAAGTTATCCCTGAATCGTATTCATATTTCGTTATTCGTAAACAAAAGAAGAAACTACAATCATTTATTACTGACACCTAGCAACAAAGGTAACTAAAAAATAACACGCAGAAAATGCCTTTGACACACTGTCAGTACTAAAAGCTTCCAGGCACTTTTTTAACGCTATGTAAATGAAAAAGGGCTCTATTCCTTGAATAATAACAGTTTCCATTAGCTAAAACATTATAAACCAAATTACCAATGTGAGGACACACAACAGCGTCTTTTTGTGACAGCAAAATACGTCTGATGAAATCGTTCACACATATGTGTCTATTGTTTACTGCTGTCTCTGAGCAGGTATACTGAACAATCTCGACCAGCGAGAGTTTCATGTAATACATCACATAGCTAAAACATTATAAACCAAATTACCAATGTGAGGACACACAACAGCGTCTTTTTGTAACAGCAAAATACGTCTGATGAAATCGTTCACACATATGTGTCTATTGTTTACTGCTGTCTGTGAGCAGCTTTACTGAACAATCTCGACCAGCGAGAGTTTCATGTGATACATCAGAGGGACCCTAACGTCCGATCAGGAACACAAGTCAGATATCATTTTCCACTATGTTTTAAGAAGCTGTAAAAGGGGCAGGGACTTTTAATTCCCGTCGGGCAGGAAGGGGATACGAAAGGCAGCAGAACAGACCCACCCACACAACTACATACCTATTTTTCATCAACACCAGTTTGCTGTAGGTTTTTTGAATACATCCCCGGTTGTAATGTAACAAATTTCATTCATATTGAGAGCTATGGATGAAGGACAACAGGAGGACTACATATTTCTCGATTTTTGAAGGACGTTTGACACGGTACCGCACTAAAGACTGCTAACTGGGTATATGGGTTTAGTACCAAAATATGTGAGTGGGTCGAAGACTACTTAAGTAATATAACCCAGTGCGTTGTCCTAGATGACGTTTCTTCATCAGAGACTAGGGTATCGACAGGAGAGCCCAATGGAAGTGTGGTAGGACCGTTATTATTTTCCATCTGTATAAATGCTCTGACAAACAGATTGAGTTATAATCTGGGGCTGTTTGCTAATAATGCTCTGGTGTACAGAAAGGTGTCCTCATTGGATGGTAGTAGGATGCAGGATTAATGGGCCAAATTTCTAGGTCTGCGAGGAAAGACAACGAGCTCTGAATGTAGAAAAAATGTAAGGTGATATATATGAGTAGGAGAATCAATCCAGTAATGTTTTAATACATGCTAGTGTGCTACTTGACGGAGTCGCGTCAATGAAATATTTAGACGTAACGGTACACGACGATAAGAAATGGAACGACCGTATGACAGCCGTGGGGAAGACGGATGGTCGATTCGATTTCTTGGGAGAATTCTGTGATTCATCTGTAAAGGAGACCGGCATATAAAAAGCTTGTAAGATTCCTGTTTAGTATTACTAAGGTGTTTGGGATCCCCGCCAGATCGGTTTAATTTAGAGGAGGGGGGGTAGATTTGTAACTGGCAGGTTTGATCAGTGCACGACTGTTACTGAAATGCTTCGGGAACACAAATGGGAATCGCTGGAAGGAAGAGGACCTTTTTTTCGATAATGTTGTAGAAATTTAGAGAGCCGGAATTTGAAGCGGACCGCAAAACTATTCTACTGCCGCCAACCTACATTTCGCGTAAAGATGACAGAGATGCAAGTACAGATGCATAAAAGTACAGATACATACAAACATTGGTTTTTTCCTCTTTCTATATGGAACTGGAACAGAAAAAATAAGTTAGCTAGTAGCGGTACTGAGTACCCTCAGTCATGCACATTTGGTTGGATTGCTGAATATGTATGTATGTGTTGATAGTGTGGACTGGGCGGGTGCTACCTCTGGAAGTTCGAGTCCTCACTCGGGCATGGATGTGTGTGGGTGTTGGCTTTAGTGTAAAAGAGTTAAAGTAGTTTGTAAGTCTGGGTACTGATGACCATAGCAGTTTAGTCCAATAGGTTTACAAACGTTTGGACATACAACAACCGAATGACAAATCTGGTGGGGAAACCGAGGAGCCGAAAGATCTATGGTGTATCAAACCACTGGACTGGCGGATGTCTTTGAAGGTAGGACGTAACTTATTAAACTGTGAACTCCAGAGCAGTATAGGCCTATTTATATTGAATGAGCAACACAGCAAACGTTTGGAGGCTAAAGTATTTGAACGAAGGGGTACTGGGTTAGAGACCCACACTGGTTGTACCTTATAATTTGAAAATACAGTTCTTGTACCTTCTATATGTAAGAGGTTTGGAACTTGAATAGTGGAAACACTGCTGTGTAGACACTATGTAATAGAATCTACCATTGTCGCTGACAGCACACATTGTTGACATACCTACCTCACCTCCGAGCAAATGGACTCGCCCATCCCGCGTCACCGGCGTGCGCACAATTGAGGGAAACAGTCACTTGTGAGCGAGAGGTCTAACGTGGTGTTATCCTAACGCATTATGTTCCTTCACAGGAGGCCGTCAATGCACAGGAGAGATGGGAAAAATGAAAAATCTGACGGTTTCGGAACAAATGAAACCGTACACTGTGAGGTTTCGAAACACTATTTTGAAAGCATGAAACTGTGTGTATTTTTAATAGTATTTGCATGTTTATTGCAACATCGTTAATATTGTTATAGAACCACACAGTTCGAGAACAGCAACTGTAGGAGAAAAAAAACAAACTTTTATTCAGATGCCATGGCAGTTATGTATTTCCACCCCGGCGGCCTCACGTGATTATGTAGACAACATCAAGAGCACGGTAGAAAATCTTTGCCAAGTTGTTTATATTCTTCCTGTTCTGTGGTTGACAGGTTCTTGTATGTACCCTTGTCAGCTAAGTGAAGTAATTGTCCTCCTGCAACGAAGATTTCATGACAAAACATTTGCATTGTAACGCGATTCGCTAATGCTAACGTCACATGATGACCGCTAGGACGATAAGTAAAATTTGAACACTGCTTTCGGAATTAGTGACGTTTTTATGTCTAATATGCTTTTTAACAAAGTAGATATAATTAACACATGTAGCTTTCATCTATTCTAGCGCGTAATATTGATAGGTGTTGTGTATGCTTACCTACATGTGATATTGAAGAGGCAAATTATCACATTACATTTATTGAGCTAACATTTTAGGAGGGTTTAAGTTTTTATACATTGTTATCGCAGTGCTAGGTACTTAAGTAAAATAAACCTTACCTTAAAATTCGAGTTTTGGAGATATTTTTAATGCGCGGTTTCATTTAGCGTCCAAACTTTCGAAACATAGTAGTATAAATACGAAATTCGTCAAATATGGCACACTGTTAGATTTTCTTGTATTTATATCTCTTAAAAATATCTATCGTTTTAAATGAATGTCCATCCTACATTGCTCGCAAGAAACTAACGGTATATGGATAATGCCTTGAAGTAATTCATACATTTTTTGCTACTATAAATTCGTTGTTAAGCTTCAGAACACCCTAATTTTTTTTTTTTTTAATCTTACCTGTTTTCAGAATTAACCATCTTGAGAAGCAGTAGGAAAGGAAAATATTGTTATTTTCGAAAACTAACTTCCGTAATGTAAATTATCAGTTGCAAATTATTTATGAAGGAGGGGAAGGAAGAAAGATTAGGAAGGAAAGGATTGACAGTGGCTGCATTAGGGCGTTGATATTAAACAATGGCGACAAGTGAAAATGTCTGCCGGAGGGAGGGTGGAGATCGAACCCGGGTCTCCCGCTTCAGGCCAGCGGTCGCCTTAACCACTTTTTTTTTTTTTTTTTTTTTTTTTTTTTTTTTTTTTTTTTTTTTTTTTTTCTTTTTCAGATAGGTCTATGCGTTTCGGTCGTTCGTTTTGTTCTTTCATGGTTGTTCGTTGGATATTTGGCTCAGCTTTTTTATTACAGAGGGCGTGCAGCCCCCTGACCGGGCGCGCTGAGCCACGGCGCCCGGCTACCACTTGGCTACCCGTGCTCACCTCCCATCCGTCTCAAACTTCCACAAGTCGCATGCTACAGCTGTAGCGCCCCTATCGTCCAAGCCCTCTTACACTCGCCGTTGCGTATGGCCGCATCTGCGATGAAGTCAATGAAGTAAATGCCGTCCGAAAGAACAGACACCGCATCAATATAATTGAAAAGTGGTAGCAGGACACAGGGGCTGTTGAGCCGGGAGGATTGAGCCCATTGTGAATGTGCAAGATTACAAGTTATATTTGCAAGTTATTTACACAATCACACACTGGTAATAACGGATATAATTTAGTGATACTAGTTTCAGTTCTAACTTTAAAACCTCTCAACATTTTCATAACCAATCAAAATTTCAATACTCAGAATTAGACCTTACAATTTAAACACATTATCCACACATCAGCAGTAGTAATTTCTTACAAGTTCCTCGCAAGGAAAATCTAACAACGGCAAGACAGAATTGAAGTCAATGCCGAATGCCTTACAGTCAACATACACATAGTGATTAAAACGAAAATATTAAAATGAAAGGTCATGCCACATTAAAGCTGCTCAAATACTAGGACGCACCTTGCAGGCACTTTTACATGCATCTTAATAAAGGCAAATTAATAGTTCAAAGTGTTTTCCTCTTTTCCTTATTTTTTTTATACAAATAAAGGTAGGCCCCCCGTCGCTAAACGAAATAAGAGCACACTATTAGTCAGAGTGATAGTAAAAGCGCCGGCCGCGGTGGCCGAGGTGACTGAGGCGCTCCAGTCACGGTCAGCACGGCCACTACGGTCGGGGGTTTCGAATCCCCCCTCGGGCATGGATATTTGTGCCGTCCTAGTTCGTAAGTAGTTCATAAGTAGTTAGTAAGTTTAGGGACTGATGACCCCGTAGTTAAGTCCCATAAGCTTAACAAACATTTGAACATTTTTGATAGTAAAAGCCAACTAACTTACAGAATTAATCAACAAATCATCAGAGCTCACTGGCAAGCGCAATTTGACAACCAATCCAGGCAACGCAACGCTGCAGCTGCTTTGCTCCTTACGACCGGCAAAGTCACTGGGGAAACGCGTTACATCATTTCGTCAGCTGAACTAATGATCGGTTGGGTTGTTTGGTTGGGATAGGGGGACTAAACTACTGATGTTATCAGCCCCTGGTGAGGAGGGGAAGGAGTGAGGATAGGAAAGGAGGGGAGGCGGAAAGGAAATGCAGTCCGGGAAGTAAATAAGGAACGAAGACTGCATTAGCTCGGGGCCCCGTGCTCGCTGCGCACGTACTCACAAAAGCACCGTGAGTTCCCTGAGGGGTGGGAAGGGGGGGGGCGAACTAATGACTGGTAATTCTACAACACATAGGAGAAGTATTAATACACATGTTCTTGGACAATCTCAAAAACTGTCATGACATAGAATAAGTGAGTGAATAGACCACATCCAAATTGCTAAAAAGATTTTAGAACTTATTTGGCTAGCACTAAACTAGTATGAAGTCCACTGGATAACTGCTAACCATGATAGTAAACACACAAGAGCAATAAGCAAGAAACAGGATTCGCTTAACATTAATTACTCAGGGAAAAAAATTGTTAACTCTCCTTGCCGCAAGCTTCGACAGCATAAAATAACCTAACACACGCGATCAATGGCTATTTGTAAACAACCAATTCACTAACCTTACAGCAATGGCTCAAACAAACTTCTGGTTAGTAAGTCTTATACAAGCAGCTTTTTCCTTTTCTTTTTACAAACAAAACACAGCCGCAAGGTTATTCATCATAGGAAAATGCACTAGGGCACAATTCAGCCAGCTCCACAGAATAATATGCGAGGCACAGCTCACGTCAATCAGGCAGAAATGGGAAAGGTCACAACACGCATATCAGGGGCAAACCAGACGGTCAGAAAGGTACGAGCGTGGCGGCCCACCATGCAGCACCGACTTCCAGACGGACACAGCGACACTTGAGAAGGACGGACGCACAGGCATCGCTCGGCGCACCTGCAGCCACGGTTTGTTATGGGACAGCAGCGAAGCCAGTTCCGGCACACTGAGGCGGCCCCGCGCAACTACTGTAGGTAAACACAGCTCGCCGGTGACACTCGTCACGCCGCGCCGTGCCGGTAAAAGTGCAGTTTATGCGGCAGGGGCTAGCCGTCGCGCTCGCTAGCCTAGGAACGGCAGAGTAGCCAATCAGAAGTCGCGATGCCGCGGACAGTGAGAAACAGCGTTACAATTGTACTATGTAAACAGATCGAAGCGGTGTATGCAAAAGTTTTGACGATCAACAAGTTAGAGTGGTATCAGTATGGATGTCACTTGATCACTGTTTCAAACATATCATAAAATACTGTGAATAACTTTAATATTCGGACACTAAGATATTTTTAGTTTGCTGCGTTATAAGTGTATTCTGAACAAACAAATAATAATATAACCAACTATTAAATGAAGGTACATGTCTTGGAAATAACAGTATGAACGTTGTTTACATAACGCAAAACAGTTGTTAAAGAATGCGATTAATGTAAACCACTCTTAGATGGTGACGTTACTTTAATATCCGGACAGATGGCAGTGTCCCACTTGTCACCGTTCACGCCGGGGTGAGCAGGCCTGCTTCGTCAGAGGGCAGGTGTGTGTTTACAAGCGCGGTTGACTGTCCAGTCGGTACGATGCCACAAAAAGCTAATACCAGCTTAGAGATACAACTTGTGATTTTTCACAATGCGAAAGGAAAATCATATCGACAAATTGCTGCCACGCTCAACTTGAGTAAGAGTACTGTGGCAGATATTGTCAGGCGTTTCAAAAACGACGACCGTATGGACTCCATACCACAAATGGGCCAGCCACAGAAGTTGAATGGTCGTGACAAGAGGAAACTAATACTAAAAATAAAGAAGGACCTTACACTCAGTACACCGAGATTAGCTTCTAAACGAGACTGGCAAGAAGGTACATCCTCAAACGATTCGCAGAGCACTGAAAGAAAGTGGATACAATGGAAGAGTGGCTAGGAAGAAACTGTATGTGAATCAACAGAATCGACAGAAAAGATTGGACTTTGCTATGGAGTTTATTACGAAGGATGCAATTTGGTGGAATGACGTCATTTTTTCCGACGAAAGTAAATTTAACGTTTGTGGGTCGGAAGGACGAAGCATGGTGTGGCGGAAGAAGAATGAGGACTTTACAGTCACAAATATTAAACCAACTGTAAATCATGGAGGTGGCAGCGTCCTTGTCTGGGGCTGTATATCGACATTTGGACCGGGCAGATTGGTGTTCATCGACAATACTATGGACAAATATATCTACTTGAACATATTAAATAACAATTTACGAAAAAGTGCTGAAACCATGGGATATCAAACACCTTCAAATTTTACCAGGACAATTATCCGAAACATTAGGCTCGCAATGTGCAGCAATATTTGTTGTACAACTCCCCCAGAGCCCTACAACTACCACCTCTGTCACCAGACCTCAACCCGATTGAGAATGTGCGGAGAACTGAAGCGACGTATTAGAAGTACACCAATATCTTCTAAAGAACGTCTGAAGCGTCGATTAAAAGAAGAATCGGACGGTCTACGTGCGGACTTTTAAAAAAAAGTATGCCGCAGCGTTTGAAAGAAGTGATAAAACAGAATGGCTACCAAAAAACATATTGAAACATTTATTTTCCATAAAATTTTGTATTGAAATACTTAGTTCTGCAAAGTGTCCGAATATTAAAGTAACGCGAATATAGCACCGAGTTGTATTTAAAGTGTATTATTAAGGAAGTTATGTAAGTTATCTTAATAAAATTTATATTATTACTTACAAGACACATCACGTAACGTAATAACTGGTTATCTGTTTTGTTTGTTTTGTTATAAATAAAGTTATGATGTTCTAAGATTGAAATTTCACAGTGTCCGAATATTAAAGTTATTCACTGTAAATAAAACATGCTATACCTGCTCTATGGTTGACAGGTTCTTGTATGTACCCTTGTCCGGTCAGTAAAAGTAATTGTGGTAATTTCCAAGAATACTTGCATCGAAGTAGCTCGGACTGAAATGATATATCGAGCCTAGAACTAACTGTAAATCGATTGAGTGTTTCTGAACCGGAGATTCGGGCGCTATACGCCCTCACATAAAAAAAAAAAAGAAAGAAAAAAGTTCTCGTTTAACCTACACCTAACTTAATTTTCACTTAAGATGATCACTGTTTCGTACATTTCATAAAATAAGTAAAACATACCTGCTGTGTGGTTGACTGCTGTGGTGTGTTAATAATAGGTCACTTATGACCGTAATACGAAAATTATCTAAACATCTCTTATAAATGGAAAATCTATTACAATCTCACAAACGCCGCATCGAAATCCTCGAATAAACTTCGAAATTGACGCCAAATTTACTGGTCATGAAACATGCAATCTTATTGGCCAGCATAACTCGACTCCTGATTGGCTGCTCTGCCGTTCCTAACCTAGCGAGCGCGACGGCTAGCCGCTGCCGCATGAACTGCACTTATACCAATCACTCACGAGCAAAACTCAGTACTCCCGAATAGAACACATTAAGGTGAGAGAGGATGATCGCTGGACGCGATGATTCAATAGTAATCAGTATTTACACGCGAAGACGGCCTTATTTACTTCACCGCAGATGCGGTCATACGTTCCACTTCGTACGGGAATCCGTAATGAAGAGTGTAAGAGGACATGTGCGATAGGGGCGCTACAGCTGTAGTGGGCGACTTGTGGACCTACGGGACGGTTGAGAGGCCAGAACGGGGTAGCCAAGTGGTTAAGCCGCTGACCCGAACCACGTTCATTCGTCGCCATTGTTTCATTTCAATGCCCTAATGCAGCCACTGTCAATCCTTTCCTTCCTAATCCTTGTTCCTTCACCTCTTTCATAAATAATTTGCAAATGCAATATTAATCAACATCACGCTTGCCCGTTAGTGCTAACACGCAAATGAATGGAGCATCTTATTAACCCTCCAGCGGGCGCGCCGCATTCCCAAATGTAGAATAGGCGCGCGGGGTATCTTATACCCCAGAGCATAAATTTCATAATACGATATCAAACTTTGGAAAACTGGCGTTTACTTTGTGAATACACGTACTGAGCATAATCATTGTATACCTGAGTTTTTATTTGATGTTTTTAGGGTAAATTTTACATATTTCATGAAAAGGCAACAAAATGTGTTTCAGTACAGGGTTAAATACTGTATTTTTTTTTAATTTATTACGTGTTCTCTACATTTTACGACTCGCCTAATACGCCACAATTGAACAAAGACCTACTAATTGTTCCACGTCATTGTAACATGTTTCTTACAAACAAACTTTTTGCATATACTACACATAATGGTTGTTGATACATCTTTTGCTCGGCCACACGTTACACACCTCCCACGTTTCTTAGTTACTGACCTTCAGAAGTAGGCGGTGATACGTTGTCCTTTTCCAGAGGAAGAATGCTGAAATATCATCAGGCAGAGACATAATTTTGGATCTTTCGTTTAGATAGGATTTCATCAGTGCCATTGCTAAATTCTTCAAAAAGATTCTTCTTGCATAACGTGGGTTATTTCGATTTGAGGAATACAGAATTTGTGCATTGATTCCCACTACATTCATGAACGAGTAAAAGACGCGCATTGGCCATCGTCTTGTTATGCGCGAGACATTGTAGGTATTGCACAGTTGGTCCACGGTGTCAACACCCCCCTTTCGTCACGTTGTAGTCCATTATTATTTCAGGCTTGTTTGTTTTATCATCCAGGTTTGGTCGGTCATGCATCGTTGACAGCAGTATCACGGATTTGTTTTACTTTGGTACGTATTACGCAAGAGTGACGTCTTTTTGGAATCCAAAAAGTGAAGGACAACTATTCGATTTTTGTTCGGCTGAAATTCAACAGGTATTTCTCTTTTGTCCTTCCTCAGTGTTCCGACACAAGTGAGTTGTTTCATTTGGAGAGCCGTCGCTAAAGGGTAACTGGTGTACCAATTATCAAATGTGATGTCAGGAATTAGGCGCAACGCTATGTCGCTTGGCGTGTTTGAAGTCTGATATGAACCGTCCTCTTGTTTACCACAGTATACCTCCAAATTACTTGTAAAAATGTTTTTGAATCGCAGATAGCAAACATCTTTATTTCGAATGTTTCACGTTTATTGGGAATATACTGAATGAAACTGCAGGGCCCACGGAAAGCTTCCAGCTTCTTATCAATAGTAACGTACGGTCCCAGGTTGTATTAATTTCTGCAGTTGAGAACAAACGCTTACAAGAAAGAACGAATGGATGCTAGTTTGTCAATTTTTCTTCTCTCAGCTCGTGTCTCCTTGTCATCAAATCGTGAAGATCGGAGTAAAAACAAAAATCTTTTGTAGTTCATACATGCTCTTAGAACTTGCAGTCCTGTTCCGTCTGAGTTCCACAGCTCGCGTTCGTTAGTATGGTATCCTTTCTTTACTCCCATTAGATACAAACATCCCAATACAGCCAGTATTTCATTCCGTGGTGTCTCCTTTGCATTTCTATCACGAGGGTATTGCATGGAATCACTTTTCTTCTGAATATACAAATTTGTATGGGTGACAATATTGTCTACCATACTTTTGTCTATCATTTTATCAAATGCAGAAAGTTCGCGAATGAGATCATCTGCACTGTTTCTAGGACCAGGAACGACATTCAGTATATTCTTACTTCTCAGTTTACACTGCTTGACGTATTGAGTTTTTTTCCCACTTGGTGATGTTATCTCTGTCTATAAAAAGCGCCACATCAGCACTCGAATAACTGTCACCTTCAGTACCAGACAGAACGTCTTGTTCCGAATCACTGCCACGCTCACATTCCTTCCTCACATTACTTCCTCTTCCTGAGCACTGTCACTGCTGCACGGTTCGTGATCAGATTCGCCTGACAAATCTGACAACTCTTGCAGACTTCTGGCTATTTCCTCAGACGTCATTTCAAAAATGTTCAAATGTTTGTAGAGTCTATGGGACTTAACTACGGGGTCATCAGTCCCTAAACTTACAAACTACTTATGAACTACTTACAACTAAGGACGGCACAAATATCCATGCCCGAGGGGGGATTCGAACCCCCGACCGTAGTGGCCGTGCAGACCGTGACTGGAGCGCCTCAGTCCCCTCGGCCACCGCGGCCAGCAGACGTCATTTCCATGAATAAGTAAGAAGCTAATCAGTTTTTCAAACTACTGTTCTGATATGAATAAAGATGCACGTTTGTGTGTACATAAGAAATCTGTAGTGACCTACAGCAACAATCACGTGAGGTACTTTGTACACCAGGTAGCTACAACAGGAGAGAAGTACGTAGCGTGCACGTAATCGCTGACGGAAGGCAGCGTTGTCACTGGCGGTAAACAAGACGTGGGGTACTTTACACCCCAGCGCACCCTCTCGAGGGTTAACAGCCATGATTTTTGAACGAATGTTCTCCGTGCATATTTTGAGCAGAAGGCTGATTTGGGATAATTTCAATTCATCACATTTAAATGAAATCTGGCCTCGTTTTCTTCATATTAAATAATGGGCAAGTGTGTTGCATCCACAATTTTAACATATAACTGCAGGTATTGAACGTATGAAAAGATGGTGAAGAACAATTGCAGGATGTACTGAATGGTATGAACTGTTAAATGAGTACAGGATATGGATTGAGAATAAACCGGGAAAAGACAAAAAAAATGGAACGAAAATAGCGAGGAAATTAACACCGAAATTGCTTATTAAAAACGAACGAAGTTAAAGAATTCTGTTACCTTGCAAGCAAAATAACCCAAGACAGATAAAGCAAGGAGGACATGAAAAAAGTGGATTAGGCAAAGACGGCCTGGCTAAGAGGCGTCTACCTAAAACATAGAAGTTGAAGTAATTTATCCATTTCAGCAACTGTTCAGGTTATAAATTAATAAAATTCATCAACCAGTTGCTTGTGATTATTTATTTTAGACGACCGGTTTCGGGCGCTTGAGTGCCCTTCTTCTGGTCTATTTTAGTATTGTTGCTTAATGAATGTACATGCACTAAGTTTTGATTCTCCTAATAGCATGTACATTCATTAAGCAACAATACTAAAATAGACCAGAAGAAGGGCACTCAAGCGCCCGAAACCAGTCGTCTAAAATAAATAACCACAAGCAACTGGTTGCTGAATTTTATTAATTTATAACATAGGAGTTGCTGAAACTGTACGTTTGGGGCAAAGTAGTGTATGGTACTGAATTATGGACAACGATTAAACCGGAAGGGAAGAAACCGGCTGCGTCTAAGATGGGGAGCTACAGATAAATGTTGTAAATTAGTTACACTGATAACGAACGAGCAGTTTCTACGCGGAATCGAATACTGAAATCACCGACAAGCCGGGACAGGATGAGGGGACACGTGTTAAGCCATCAGGCAGTAACCTATATGATAATTCTGGTAACAAAAAATGTTCATATGTTTGTAAATCTATGAGACTTAACTGCTTGGTTTTTAGTCCCTAGGCTTACAAACTACTTAAACTACGTTAACCTAACCTAAGGACAACACTCACGTCCATGCCCGAGGGAGGACTCGGACCTCCACGGCGAACGGCCGCGCGCACCACAGCACGGCGCCTTAGTGCGCACCGTCATCCTGCCGCGGCTCTTCTGGTAGCTCTGTATAGGCAGAAAACTGGTGGAAGGCGAAAACTATACTACACCTAAGAAATAACTGAGGACGTACAGTCAGATACCTAATCCGAAAAGAATGGTCCACTCAAATTACGGTTTTTATCTCGGAATGAGAGGTAACAAGCTGAATATTTCACTCTGCAGCGGAGTGTGCGCTGATATGAAACTTCATGGCAGATTAAAATTGTGTGCCGGAACCGGGACTCGAATCTGTGATCTTTGCCTTTCGCGGGCAAGGGCACTATCGACTGTGCTATCTCGACACGACTCACGATGCCGCTTCACAACTTTACTTCCGCCAGTACCTCGCCTCCTACTTTCCAAACTTCACAGAAGCTCTCCTGCGAACCATGCAGGACTAGCACTCCTGGAAGGAAGGATATGGCTTAGCCACAGCCTAAGGGATGTTTCCAGAATGAAACTTTCACTCTGCAGCGGAGTGTGCGCTGATATGAAACTTCCTGGTAGATTAAAATTGTGTGCCGGAACCGGGACTCGAACCTGGGACCTTTGCCTTTCGCGGGCAAGCGCACTACCGACTGTGCTATCACGAAACGACTCACAATTTTAAACTGTCAGGAAGTTTCATATCAGCGCACACTCCGCTGCAGAGTGAAAGTTTCATTCTGGAAACATCCCGTAGGCTGTGGCTAAGCCATGTCTCCACCATATCCTTTCTTCCAGGAGTGCTAGTCCTGCATGGTTCGCAGGAGAGCTTCTGTGAAGTTTGGAAAGTAGGAGGCGAGGTACTGGCGGAAATAAAGTTGTGAGGCGGCATCGTAAGTCGTGTCGGGATAGCACAGTCGGTAGTGCGCTTGCCCGCGAAAGGCAAAGGTCCCAGGTTCGAGTCCCAGTTCCGGCACACAATTTTAATCTGCCAGGAAGTTTCAAGCTGAATATTTGCATGAGCCTTTGTTTTGGCATTCTAAATGATGTGTCAAAAGTCTCATAAAATCTCGTGTCCGCGTCTTAAGATATTAAAGGTCAAAGGTCACGAAAATCAGTTTTTCGCAAATATCTCGCTTCCTATGCGTTAAATGGTATTTGCATCTCGGATTAAAGTTGTAGAGCATGAAATTCACTACAATTTTTGTTTTAAACATTTTTTGTGCAATTCATCCTTTTTTAGATAGAGCGCGGAGAGCGCACAGGTCACAGCGCTCAGACATATAAGACTTAATACGAGCTCAGCTGCGAATCGCAGTCAATGATTGGTTGAATAAAACAATTATAATTGTAAATAAAATTTCATTATTTACGAATTAATATCCAATTCTAATAGTACTTACTTATTTCAAGTAATTACTATGTCATGCATTCCATACTTTAAGTATATTTTAATTCTATTCCAATGTATAGTAATTATATTTATGTTGAAAATAATTTTAGTATTTTTTCTCTTAAATGTGTAAACTGTAGAATATTTATAGTAATATTAAGTTTATACCTGGAACTATGGACCCTTACAACGCCACCTTCTCTATTTGTAAGTTGAAACACAACTTCCATTGTTGAAGGCCGGTTTCTTTGTCGAGGGCTCACTTGCCAGTAACCAAGCTTGCTAGTTTCAAATTGTTTCGTGGAAAGGACGGACGTACAGAGTTATGGCTGAGTTGTGTTTCATATGTGATAAGTCGCTTTCAGAAGGTGATGTGCATGTTGTGCGCGGCTTACACACTTTAAAAACTGCAAGTATTGCAAGAAATGACGGGCATATAGATTATTTAAATACTTTAGCTTCTGTGAATGTGATTACCGTGTGTCGAAAAGTGTATATGAATAAAAATTCTATAGCAGCATCGAAGCGATGCCTAGAAGAGGATGAACCTTCAAGATCATCATGTGCACCTCGTAAAAAAGATGTGAAGTGTTCGATTTCAAAACATTATGTGTATTTTGTGGCCAAGCAGCTGATGAAGTAACAGAGACGAAGAAAAAAGAGAAGTAGAGACGCACGATTTGTAAAGTAAGTACTCTTGAATTTAAAGACAATGTCATTAAAAAAGCAGAAGAACGAAGTGATACCTTGGGAGAGTTAGTAAAAGATCGTATACAGTATGAGTGTGACTTGACCGCTGCTGAAGATAAGTACCACAGAAATTGCTACGTTAATTTCTTAAAGCAAGCATCACCTGCAGACAAAGAGCCTCGCCTAGACGATCAAGTCACTCAAACAATTAAATAATTTTTTTATTATATAGAAAATAATGAAGATTCACAGTTTACATTGAAAGAGCTTAAAGATGTTCTTACATAGTATGTACCAGATGATAAGACCATCATTTCAAAACTGCAGCAAAGATATTTGACTGATATAATAATCACGAGAAAGGTAGGATCATTCGCTATCATATCTTTTCGTGATACACAGGCTAACATATTATCAAAATCTTGGTACGATAATAAAAAAGCACTTCTGAAGAAGAACGGTTACGGATTGTAGAAGCTGCTGCAACCATTATTAGGGACGATATTCGATCATCTATAGTTGAAACCAAGTCTTATCCATCTCCAAGTAAATTGCTAAATTTCTACATGAAACATAATTAAGATATATTAGAATATAATTAAAATATACTTGAAGTATTTGGCTTCATAACTTTATAATTTCATGAAATAAATAAATATATTTAAACAGATCTTTTTGATTTATGAATAATATTATGAAATATTGAACATGATTCATAAAGAATGAAGGTTTGGTGTTGTAATTGTTGCAATGATTTATTAACTTTAAACAACGTACCATTGACTGGGATTCGTGGTTGACTTGCATTACGTCTTATATGTCTGAGCGCTGTGACCTGTGCGCTCTCCTCGCTCTATCTAAAAAACGATGAATTGCACAAAAAATGTTTAATACAAAAATTGTAGAGAATTTCATGCTCTACAAATTTTATCGGAGACGCAAATACCATTTAACGCATAGGAAGCGAGATATTTGCGAAAAACTGATTTTCGTGACCTTTCACCTTTAATATCTTAAGTCGCGGACACGAGATTTTATTACTTTTGACACATCATTTAGAATGCCAAAACAAAGGTTTATGCAAATATTCAGCTTGTTACCTCTCATTCCGAGGTTGACGCCTTTTTCGGCTTATTTCACTGGACTAGAAGTGCTTGGCGCAGGAGAGATATAACAAGAAGAAAAAGGAGAGAGAGAAAGAGAGACCGAGAGAGAGATGGGACTACATGTCGTTCCCGTGGGGACCGCGTAAACAGCCTTACGCTAACGCCACTCGTTCAGACGAATTGTATGCTACAATAGCCATTACCACGCTTGATATTCTAGTTGCGATTGCGGAATCCTCTGCCATCTAAATGTAGATGAGGATTGTGTTGCAGTGTACAGAGGTAATGGTTACTGAAGCTCAAGAAATCTTAATGGTCAAATGGACTGTTAATTGCGCTCGCAGTCATTTTGTATAATGTTTATTATTTATTAAAAGACCTCCTCTTCCAATGTTGTGTGTTGATTTCAATCTCGTAATTCCCTACAGTGGTATTCTCCTGTAGTGATGGGTAATTCTGGATCATTTCACTGTTTCTAAACATACGAATCATCTGAGTGAGTCGACTTACTGTTTCCGCACACGAAACAGAGCCGTGCAGCGCGCCACTTTTACCCGCCCGAGCTCGCCAGCGCCCGGCCGCTGCGCTCTGCTGCCCGCACCGCGGGTAGTCGAGCTCCATTGCACCGCTATACACAGCGAGCGAGCTGCGATGCGCCGTCGAGTCCCGACACTTGCCGGGCGAGCGGGTACCCGCCGGGCCCGTGCAACAGCGCTACACAAGGCGCTGCGAGCGGGGGAATGCAGACAGTTCTGAGCAAGACGTTGTAATACAGCGTAGGCTTCACGCACCTTTTGTGTTACCTACATAGCAATTTATAAGTTATCGATCGTTATGTCTGAAATAAATAGCGAACAGGACAGATCGTACCAACGTGCAAGAAGTAGACGATCCGAGAAAGAAAAAAAAAGACCTTTCCAGGAAACTCGCGTTTAAAGATATCTGGAGACAGCATTGTATGGGAGTATTTTATGTTGATTCTAGGTAATGAAAATAAAACTGTGGGTTTTGCAGAGTGTAATGGCTGCCGTAAATTATTGTCGTTCCGTGATGGCAGTACCACTACGCTGTTATGGCACCTGAATAACTGCAAAGCTTATCTGAGTACTGATTTGAACGGTTGTAGCAATAATCCAGGGTCAGCAAAATCTTTTCTGCTGGAGAAATAAGTAAGAATGTGTGCAATAGATTTGCGGTCCTTCAGCACAGTTGAGGGAGAAGGATTTCGAGACCTCGCACAGACTTTGATGGAGATAGGAGCACAGTACCCCACTGCAAGTGCCAAAGACGTTCTTCCTCATCCTCCAACAGTTTCTAGGAACGTAAAAAGAATAGCAGACGAATACAATTCGCAGACTACTGGCTTTTTAAAAGATTTCCTGTTTACATTGGCAGAATTTTAGCTAGATTATTAGTTGGACAACCTTGAACAAAATTAAATATCACATCATCGTAGGGCATATAATTTTTTGTCACATACATGAAATACGTAGATTTGCTAGCAACAAGGGACTGAAGAGATTTAAGGAATAATCTTGTTCTTTATGTTAGAGCCATCACTTAGTTTAACATGAAGTGAAAGTGTAAGTAAATACTGAGCAAAGTATAAAACTACCTACAAATTTGCTGGAGCCGGCTAACGCGAAGCCAACGACTTTCAACATGTTTAATATTTCAGGCGCGAGCCGATTTGGCTACCGTTTTGCTTCTGCACCACAAAATTGGACGTTCTGCTCTTACCAGGTGCATTAATGCGCACGTCTACTTTTTTTTCTCGCAACTGATAGTACACTGACAATTAAGTCAGTGAGGAAAAATCCCAAGTGTTTACAAGACATACGAGAGACTGTCCAGCGATACAAAACTGATAACTGCGACCTTGCATGTCACCTCTCGAATAGTGGTGACTCCCTTGGCGCTGCAGCTACAAAATGTTCAAATATTTGTAAATCTATCGGACCAACCTGCGTGGTCATCAGTCCGTAGCTTACAAACTACTTAAACCTAGGTAAACTAATATAAGGACAACACACACACACATGCCCCAGGGAGGACTCGAACCTCCACGGCGAGCAACCGCGCGCTCCGCAACGAGACGCTTTAGACCGCTCGGCTACTTCACCGCGGCTGTGTTTCAGCTACCCCCAGCCAAAGGGAAACTGGGGAAATATAAAATAAAGTAAAACGACAACAATGGTCCACACGCCTGATCGTGGAACAGTAATTATTTTACTTTCCTTGGAGTGGTTAAGCGTAAGCTGTATCTTCTAACATTCTACCAGTTAACCGTTTCTAATGACCTCGATTGCAACTGATCGTTTGTTCTTACTTTTATTTATTTACTTATTTTTTTCTTAGCAGCAAGGAAACATCAAGTAATTTTGCGAAATGTCCACAGAAACGCTGTTCGAACACGCGCTGAATGCGTATACTTGCTAACGTAGCACTGATGCTGCTCATTAACTAGCAATTACTCATGATTTGAGACAGCTCTATTGCACTCGCGTTAATGTGTGTTCTAAAATGCATCGGTCAGTAAGCTGCCCAGTATCTAACTTTTTCAATACATGATTTGTAAATGAAAAGTTTAATGCTTTGTTAGAAAGCTAAGTTGCTGTACTATCAGATGTCCTAAAATCAGATTTTTTAACCCTATAGTTTCTTCAGAATCGAGTGAAAAGCATTATGAAACTAAAAACTCACGCGGAATGAAACGCAGACATGTTACTTTTTCCAAGGAAAGTAAAGTTTGTAAGGAAAAACTAAGTTGATAAGCCGATGTGGGATGATCGTTTGTAACGTCAACAGTTTTTACAGTGTGAAAATCGGAACAGTGTATTTCCCGCTAAGAGCGTAGCGGCTGGCGGGCGCGTGCCCCGGCTAGCAGCAGAGCGGCACGGGCGGCCGGGCGGACCGGCACTCTTCGGGTAGTTCGGGTACCCGCGCTGCCCGACACCGTCCGGTGGGTCTGGTGCCGGCAGGGCGGGCAGCGCGTGGCCAGGCCCGCCCGGGGGGCGTGGCTACGAGCCCGGGCGAGCAGCGCAGGCTCGCTGCACGCCTCTGACACGAAATATTTGGCATGCTGTAGATTCGTGTGCCGCGCTACCTTCCCTGATTCACGTCAACCGCGCCAAGAGCTGCAGGGCGCCGTAGCACAGTCTTAACATACACAGTCACGACACTCACTGCTGTAAAAGTTGTTACCAACTGATAGTTGCTGCGACACTAGCGCTCCTAGCAATGGGCAAGCTGCCGAAGTAGTGATGTTTGTTTATAATCGCTTTTCTACCTAATTAACGAAATACTACAATCTCTACATTATAAGCATTATTAAAATATCGAGAGACAAACATAATATGGAAATTAATATAAAAACAGCCTCATTTAAATGATTCAGTGGTATAAAGAACAACTCTGTCACGAACAAATACTTACGAATCTGTATATATTTGCAGCTTATTCCACTGAAAGTAAGTTGCATATAAACATAATGGTATAATAAATTTCTATTATGGTCTGTTCTTACTATGACAGCCAGTTTTTGACGTGTATCAATTCGGTACGGAGTCTAATTATTCTCACATTTTTACGCGTCACTCGTCTTTCTTATACGTGCATATTCTTTTAAGTGTAATTACTTTAGCTTTAAAAAAACTTTTGATGATTCTTGCCGTTTGTGGTTCAGATGTAACAACAATTGTGGAATTGGGTTCTTCCTTGTTGAAAAACAGTTTGGTTGCTTTTATCGTTATATTTCCACGACTGTGACGTTCTTCCTTCAGCTACAGCTGTGATGGTACGTTAAATACCGTAATTATTGCATTCTATATATGTCTCCTATGTTCCACCCTCACCGATTTTACTGGAATTGTACTGAAGAATACTTAACGTTTCTGCATAGAAATTGACGTCTCTCTGCTAAAGGGCATATCTCCTGGTGATTCCTAGGCATTTTTATTTTTAATAGAAAATGAAATTACTCATTTAAAGCCTGTATGTTACAGGATGATTGTAAATTAACTGTCCTGTAATGTACCGTTTCGTACCTTTTCAGGAATCTTATGAAAGCTAAGAAAGACAAATGGGGAGCTATTTTTAAATTATTACGTATTTATAAGGCATTACATACGTTCCCTAATGTAAAAAGTATGCTGACGTCAATCTAAACGATACTATTCGCACTCATCAACTATCGTATTCTGAAACGTAGCTTGCCGGCCGCTTGGAGCGCTGCTATCGCAGCGTATAACAAAAATCTGTGGGAGTGTCGTGACTGTATATGTTAGACTGTGGCCGTAGTGAGTCGACTCACTGCTTCGGCACTCAAAACACTTGACGTGCCGCAGCCCTGCTTCCTGCCATCTTCGGTGATTCACGTGAGCCGAGAAAGCAGCAGTAGGGCGATATAGCAAAAACGAAACATCAGCATGGTTTTAATATGCTATTCACTAAATTCAACGGAACAGGATTTGTTTGCTACTACGAATTTACAATCGTGTTAAAGCGTAAACGTTTAAGTTACTCGATACTCGTATTTTCATACAAACAAATATTGTAAGCACAAAATACTAATGTTCAAATTCCAAAGTGATGAAACTTTTTCCAACCTTCAAAATTACATAATTAAATAAAAAAAGAAAGATCATGGTTCAAATGCCTCCAGAAATGAATAACTTTTCTAACCAAACAATATAAACAAAATATTTAAGATTTGTTCCTAAGACATATTTAATGCAATCAACAGATATTACTACAAGTATTAACACATTTCATAATTTACGTGACGAAACCACAAAACTGAACTAAAACCTTTCAACGTCCAGATAGGTATTCTAATAATCAGATTAATCTTCAGTCAGTCAAATAAAAGAGAATCAGTACAGTTTCTTTAAATTGAAATTGAAAACCGTTATTTCTGTCGTCTTACTGAGAATGTGATTTCGTTTCACTGAAATTATATTTGCCCTTGCTTCGAAAAGATGCGTTCACCTGGCACAGATGTAGAAACAATGCATAACAACGCTTAGTTCACGCAAAACTACCTCACAACACCGAAGGACTTCACAGCTTTTCTCGGCGGTATCCCAGTTTTAAAACCTCAGCTGAAGGGTACCAGTACCATGAAACAAAATCTCGCGTTGCGCATTAGGGGAACAACTTCATACCCCTTGCACGCCTGGGCGCTGTGTCGAACTCAACCAGGCAGACGGATAGAAAAACGCATGTTCGGTATCTAGCGTCCGATACATGAATCACAAGATTCGTTTTTTCGAAACAGTGTTGATTCAAGTTTCGACTCAGTCGAACAGTTCGCTGACTCGATTCACTAAGTCGAAACATCAACTCAATAGCCAACTATATTCTCTTGAGAAGACATTAGCAACATATCTTCAACACTGCAAGTAGGGTTGCTGCCACTCATCGATACGTAGTCCACCATGCAGCACTCAGCTCTCACCAGGGAGACAGCAAGCAGTGTCTCTGAAGACTTTACTAATGCCTTTGACCGCGTTAGTCATACTTATTTGCTGCACGTCATGTCACGCTTGGGCCTTGGACCGCGCTTCTTAAATGACATCAACAGATTCCTCACTGGTGCAACATCTGTGACCACTGTGAATGGATATCCGATACCGCCCATACCAATTGGGTGATTGGTGCGACAAAGGTGTTCGTTGTCGATGTTTTTATTTATCCTGGCCATCGATTTTCAAATGTTTGTTAAGCTTAAGGGACTTAACGGCAGGTCATCAGTCCCTAAACTTACAAACTACTTATGAACTACGTTATAATAAAGACGACACAAACATCCATGCCCGATGGGGGATTCGAACCCCCGACCGTAGCGGCCGTGCAGACTGTGACTGGTGCTCCGCAGACCGCTCAGCCACTGCGGGCGGCTATCCTGGCCATCGATTCAGTACGGTGTGCTGTATACGCCAATGACATTGGGATATTCCTCTGCAAGGCTGCAGACATTGACATGGTCCGGGGCACCCTGCAATTATATAAACGTGCCTCAGGTGCAATCGTCATCCAACAGAAGACTGTTATGAATACAGTTGGTCACCGCTGTCTTGACACTTCTAGACCGTGGTGTCGTGTAGTCGAGGAGCAAAAGATTTTGGGACTCACTCATTGTGACTACACAACCAAAACAGATACAGGTCCGTACCTGGTGGAAGGTCCTTGTTCTGATTCGCTGTCAATGCTCGGGCCTCTTACGTGACGAGATGGCGAGAGCAATTTCTCAGGTGACGTTCTGGCTTCTGTGGAGGCAGCACATTTTTACAGTTAATGCGAGCACTTGCATTTTTGACCCTTCTGTGGGAGGACTAAGCTCCCAATAGTTAGCATTCCCTACAAGATGTCGCTTGTCAGACTTTTTGAATCGGAGCTACGACCTCCGGACTAAAACTAAGCGTAAAAAAATTTTATGAACGAAGTTCCGGATTTATTTGAACAGCCCTCGTGTGTTGAAGTTGTTAAAGAAGTAAGTAATGCACTGAGAATGCCGGTTAAAAGAAAGGAAGGAAGCCTATGGTTTAACGTCCCGTCGACATCATGGTCTTTAGACACGAAGTACACGCTTGCATTTTTGGGTAAGTATGGAGAAGGAAAATGGCCGTATCCTTTGAAAGAAACCATCCCGGCCTTTGCCTTTTCCTATCGGCAAAGGAAATGTTAATCAGTTTTCATTGATTGCTCTAAAAATACTTAAAGGTTTGCCCTAATTCTGTAGCGAAAGATATTGGATATTTCGTCACAACTAATCGCCTCTTTGCCCTAGCCACAAACAAATCTGTTTCTCTCAATAGAAAGCTATAAAACCATTGGCTCTACAATGTAACGTATGGATACATGCGAAAGATCTGTCAACCCAGAAAAATGATGTGGCCAACAGGTGTAATGTAATTGATTTGAAAATGATCTAAAAGATTCGAGACTGGTAAGCCTACAAACTGGAGTGTGTGTTCACACGCAGACTCATGTAATGGGCCCTGCACTACTGACAAGAAACGTTTATCCGCCTAATGCATGTGAAAGTATTCACCCGATTTTATTCAGAATACTTATTGCTATGAAAGCTCTGCAGGCTCATACGTTTTACTAAAATCATTCCACTCCATATTTTTGTGGCACTGGCACAGCTTTCGTAATAGATATTTTGATAGAAAAACAGTCTTGGTTGCACAAAATTGATGTTTGATGACGCGTTTCGCCTCTTTTGGGCATCATCAGAAGTTGAAAGAGGGGAAAAAATTACAAACTTGTTTAAAAATAGAACTAAATATATGTTAAATCTTTCCTAAGCAAGAAATATTAGAAATAGGGAAGGTGCGGACTGATAAAACTGCAGCACCGAGCGAGGTGGCGCAGTGGTAACTCACTGGACTCGCATTCGGAAGGATGGTGGTTCAAATCGACCTCCGGCCATCCAGATTTAGGTTTTCCGTGATTTCCCTAAATCACTCCAGGCAAATGCCGGCATGGTTCCTTTCAAAGGGCACGGCCGATTTCCTTCCCCATCCTTACCTAAAACTCCGAGCGTAAGCCCCGCCTCTAATGACCACGCTGTCGACGGGGCGTTAAACACTAATCTTCCTTCCTTCCTTCTGATAAACCTGCAGGCCACATGACCACATTCACGTTTTGGCATGGGAGGAACGAAGATTGAACCTATAAATACCACTAAAGAGCATAGTTCAACAAATAGAATTACTTATCTCTGAGGTTGCAGAATGTCAAATTATTACATAAAATAAAATAGCACCTTTGCAACAGATGTAACTGTTGCTCAAGAAGAATGGCGGGGGCAACGAAGTCAATTGTAATTTCGCCGCGCGAAGCTTTGTTTACTCACCAAAGAGCCTCTCCCTGCCACAAAGGCGGAAAAGGCGAAACGCGTCATGTATAAATAAATGAAACATCAGTTTTGTGCAACGAAGACAGCTTTTTATCATCATAAATTTTATATTACAAAGTGTTTACTTCTCAGTGCAAGACTTATTTTTAGTTGAAACTGTCTTAAATTTATGAAGGTTTTGTTTGCTGTTACAGACGCCTCAGACAAATAAATCGTATAAATGTTCTACAGATAGCATTTGTTGAGCATCACGTATAAAATAGAAGAAACAAAAATTATTTAGGGTAAATAAGTTGCAGCGTCCCTATTTTTTTAACACTAAAACAATATTGGTACTTATGGCCAAAGTTTCAATTTTGTTGTTTTTTTAGTTCCGAAAATATGGTGGGTAGGTGCCGATCTGTTTGAAAAATAAGAACAATAGAAAAATAATAAACCTAACAAAACCTTTGGGAGGTGCTGGGGGCGCGCTTTGGGCTCCATTAGAGCGTCCCCCCCATAGGTAATGGTTACTGAAGCTCAAGAAATCTTAATGGTCAAATAGACTGTCGATGGAACTCGCAGTCATTTTATACTAATTGTTATTATTAATCATAACACCTCCGTGTTCTAATGATGAGCGGTAATAAGCATTCAAACTCCGTACAGTAATATTCTGTTGAGTCATCAGCAACGCTTCTAATTCCATGAAGAGTAACTTGAAATTGGTCACGGGTACTGATGTGAACGACCTTGCGAATAGCTCAAATAAAGGAATTCGGTGTAAAGAAACCAACAAGTGGCAAATGGCGTAACTACGCAGTTGTGGGGCAGGGGTTCCTGCAGTTACGGTGTCTGAGCTAATTTAGATAGATTACTGCTGAAGAGGACGAGGAAAATATTAAAACAGAAGCCTGTATCATGCAAAGAGGGAAATACTTTTAATCTTTTTCGTTATTTTCGCACCATGCTCTTAACAAGTCTTATTTGTCAAGTCATACCTTATTTTTTGGTTTGTTGCTCTTACTAACTGAAAACTCCACGGATACCAAAAATATACCAAACAGTGCTGCAGTTTAATCTAAAACTGAATGCCATAAAGCCTATTTACCTACCTTAATTTTCCTATAGATTCATTTTGTGGAGTATTATAATACTTCAGATCAAAGAAATCAACTTACAAGTTGGGACACTGATATTTCAGGTAAATCCGTCCTTTACAGCGCCGACGTAGATGGAAACAAGAGTGGGGGAGCGAGGCCCAGCCGAAACGAGGGAGCAGTGAATGTTACTGTGCGTGCACACTAAGTAGAAGAGGCGGAATGGCTGGTGGGAACAACCGTAAATGGGAAATGCATTTACGGCAGCTCCCGTCAGCTACCGCGCCTGTGCGCACTTAGTTTGTGAAGGCGGTACGAAGTGTGAGAAGTGCTAAGCGTTTGAAGTAACACTTCACTGAGTGATTACTTTAGTCATAAGAGTGAAGCATCAGAGAATAGCGGCCCAATGCGCGGAGGCCACTCCACCGCGGTGTTAGCTGATTATTAATTTGTTATTCTGTAACCGTTGCTGAGACGCAGTCATGTTTAAAATATTGAATATGTGTTCCATTACATCAGGTGTATCATTGCAGATACGTTCTTATCTTTGACAAGTGGCAATCGAGAGTTAAGTGGCAGAGCTTTCTAAGGTGCCTTGCTACGGAGCGCATGGTTGCTCACCGTCGGAGGTTCGAGTCCTCAAGAGTTTGAATGTTGTCCTTGGCATAAGTTAGTTAAAAAAGTTTGTAAGCCTGTGAACAGATAAACACAGCAGTTACGTCCCTTAGATTTACAAACATTTAAACATTTTTATCTTTGCTGATCACGTGGAAACCTAACATTGCTCATTTTAGACAGTATTTATGCCGATGTTCGATTCGTCAATGGGCAAGACTGAGCACCGCCAACAGCACCTATGAGGATGTGTCAAATGTAGCTGCGGACCAAACGTTAGGAGCAGACATGTATCACGGATTTCGGCCATATAGCCTGGAACAGACATCAGCAATTAACCTCTCCTCTTTGTAGCCTGGAACTCTGTTTTCCTGGCCTCTTTTTGCCCTACCCTACCTCGTTACGCACTCAGCGCGATCACAACAGCGTACGCTTTTCCATAATTAGGTCCAAGGTAACATTCAGGACGGAAACCTTGCTATTACCTATTTCCACTTGTTGACCGATAAACGCACTAAAGCTGCCACTGGGAAAATTCGATTACTTCTTGTGCTTAGATCTCTGTGCGTATTAATCAGTTTCAAAGGTACGTTGTTTACTGAACAGAGACAATAAATATTATTTGGTCTAGCAGTTATTTGGAGTTAAGAATTCAGATAACCTTTCCCAAATTATTGATATCCGTTCTTACAAAACGAATATGATTTTTCTGAGGAGCCATCCACTCTTCGAATTAAATTTCTCCCAAGGATTTCATACAGTACAGACAAATGTTATTAAAAGAGACTCCCCTTCAGCTACTTCAGGTGGATATGATGTGAAGTGCACTGCTTCGCTGTCTGCTTTCAGTTAAATGCCGTGACACATTTATTTGTTATTGACTGTGACGCCTCCACAGTACATGGTCGGTATAAATAAAAGTACCGTGAAATTCAGTTTCCACTACAAAATGACTATGTTCTCAATGTTATTGCTAAGTGGGCACGAATGTGGCTAAAATACGTAAAATGTTATTAAATATTTAAATCAGAGTATGTTATAAAACTGTATCCCTCTGCGTCACCTTTTTTTCGGAATATACTGTCAGACATCCTTTAAGATACCACATCATTGGTCAAATGTTCCAAAACAGTGATTTCTATACAAACTGTATGTCTGAGCATAGAACTGCAGCGTGTCTGCACATTCATTTGTTTTGCAAAAGATTTCACAGTGCACTACATGTTTTAATTTGGCAAATGAATTTCCGTCACTCATTAAGCGAATTAAATTGCTTGCTTCTCTCTTGACTTGAAATTTGTGTCAATATACAATGCAATAGCCTGATGTATGAGCGAAATAGAAACGTATTTTCTCTTCGTTTTCTTTTTAATACTTCATAGCAACAATATTTGAATTTGGCAAGAAAGGAAGTATGAGCATCTATGGCTGTCACACTCAAAGAGCTAAAGTTCAGCGTCCAGGTGGTAAAGAGATTAATGTTCCAAAACTTTTTCAACTGAAGCGCATGTAATACTAGTAAAGCCTAGGGATCGATATGTTGGGGCGAGTTGGTATACGTTTACTCTTCAGCATAAAATTCGTGTTT
This sequence comes from Locusta migratoria, assembly GCA_026315105.1. Taxonomy (NCBI): domain Eukaryota; kingdom Metazoa; phylum Arthropoda; class Insecta; order Orthoptera; family Acrididae; genus Locusta; species Locusta migratoria. Next base: position 253,862,671 of record CM048745.1, on the reverse strand, counting down.
ACCTTTTTTTGATTTCTGGCAGCATATTCGTATAGAGTGTTATATAAACTTAAGTACAGTTGACTTACCTGGTGGAAACAGAATGTAGCAATACTTTCAATTTCGATGAACATGTACTGTTCAGACGTCGCAGCCAATAACAAATAAAACGCAGTTTCAGTGCCCTACTACTGACGCAGTATCATTTGAAAGGCAAGAATTAAGATAAGACTTATGAGTGGGTCATCTCATTCATAGGTGTATGTGTGTGTGTGTGTGTGTGTGTGTGTGTGTGACGGATCAGTGTTCTGTGAGAGATGGACTAATTAAAGCTGATTGTACGTGAAGGAGAGAGTTAAAATTACTTATTTTTATTTGGAATATGATTTAATGAGTGCAGACAAACATTTTAGTCAAAAATGTTTTATCAGTTTATTACACTGTAAATTGTGATAAAGGTTGGCATTTTAATGAGCTGTTGGTTTAGTTCAACCATTAGCATATCTTTCTCTTGACACAGCAATTACAACTACTCCTACATGTTTGATAGAGCGAGTGGCGCAGTGGTAACACTTTGGACTCGCATTCGAGAGGACGGTGGTTGAAATCCACCTCTGGCCATCCACATTTAGGTTTTCCGTGATTTCACTAACTCACTCCAGAAAAATGCCGGGGTGGTTCCTTTAAGAGGGCACGTCGATTTCGTTCCCCATCCTTACCCAAGCATCCGAGCGTGAGCTCCGACTGTGATGATCACGCTGTCGACGGAACGTTAAACTGTAAGCTTCCAAATGTTGAATAACTGCCACGTGAGCATCGTGAACAGGAAACTACCATCAGAATAGTTTTTGAGTGCAGTCTTTCCTTTAGCGCGCTTTTAGGAATACCAACAGTTTTAGCGGCAGATTGACACCCATAATATTGCCTCCAGTATTCTGACGGAACTCGTGGCGCAGTGGTAAGCATCACAGGTAGCTGTACTTGCGGTCCTCAGTTCACAACCCGCTATTAGCAGAAAAAAATTTAATGCTTTGTGTTCATTATTTCTAGAATATTCTACATGTTTCTTATGTTTGATGTACTTGTAAGTTCCAGAAAATTCTTTCTATGTATAAACATTGGGGCACTCCAAGCAGGAGACAGTCTGCACTGAGTGTACGCTTGTGTTAGCAATAAACGTGTTCTGTTAAGTGTTGTGCTCTATTAGCGACCAGCCTTCGAATTCCGGACAACCTGCAGTTTTCAACTTGTCAATATTGACTCAGAAAGCATTTATGGCCTCCATGGATCCATCAACAGACCGTTTACCTTTTTACTACATCCAGTCTTTCATAATTATTTGCTATTTTCCTGAAACAGAAAAATAGCTCCAGGGTCGTCAAGTTGCGGATCACGCTGCCACTCCCATGGGATGTTCAAGTCGTCCCTGGGGAATTGTGTTTGTGTTGTTATTAGCATAGATGAGTTAAAGTAGTTTGTAATTCTAGGAACAGATGACCTCAGCATTTTCGTCCCTTCGATTCACAAACATTTGAGGATTTGATCTCTTGCAAATAACAGTGGTCTCTCCCACAATTGTCTGGGGTGCTTTACTTGCTTATTCTAAATTAATTTCTCTTTATAAATTCTATGTAAATCACCATGATCGTACACCACATGGTCCTTAAGGATAGTATGCTGCTGCCTCCCTGTACATGAGTTTGTTTGTGCATATTATATTTTTAACAGTGCTTGAAGACACCCGCTATCTCGTCAAAACGCCACCAACGCTTCGATTTGTTGCTGCTACGACTTGCTCCTGCTTAAGTAATGTGTCGCAAGCATTATGCGAGTGTCTGTGAGTGAATGAGTGTGCTTTCCTTTATCCACTATGTAATTGCAAATTTCCTCCCACGTTATCTCCATATTCAAAAAAAGGGCAGACACCATTTTATTACTGGCAGTAACTTTATAATTTAATTCACTATTGTACAAGGTGTGTGCTTCATTGTACTTACATGACTTTGTGCTGAACTGTTTAGTATAGTTGCATGTGTCCTTGCCTCCTACGTGTGCTACTATGTTTCCCTTGATACCCTTATGTTACCCAACAGATAGACACTTCCTTCCTCAACCTCTGTAAGTCGAGACAGGCGTCCTACATATTATTAACAGGTTTATCTATTTGTTATAGGGGCGGGTCTCGGATTTTGATCTGGGAGAGGTTTCTTGAGGAGTTTATTATACGCTTTATCAAGGTTAACATTAATAACCATGTACCTTTTTAGGCACTCAACATAATAAATTCTTGACGTAACCGGAACTTGAAGACACGGTCGTTGCATAAGTAACAAAGAAATGGAAGGGATCCCACTCTCCAGACCTATATTTGAGTAAAACAAACCTACAAGTGTGACTATACATTTTCAGATGTTTGCTTATTTGACACCAGTGAACCCCGCTATGCATGGCGATTGCTAAATATGTATAGCAAGTGGATATACAATTATGACCATTCAAAGTGCAACAACAAGGATTGGAGATATCAGATACAAATTTATTTGGGAGGTAACAAGTTGGATCACGTGACTGAATATATCGTCCATGTCAAGTGATGAAGGTAATTAAATCAGATAGAGCTGACGTCCTTTCAGAAGGACGAGAACGGCACCTTACTTTTTTATTCTTGTATGTAAGATTTCATCTACAGTGTCATATTTTATTTCTTGAATAGCCTGCTATTATTGCAGATAAATTTTATCGTGTATTGTTGATTGCAAAGTGGTTGGATATAGCTAAAAAGTTGGGATTCATACAGAAGATATTGAACACTTCCTCGTAGTTGGGCTCATATTTCTTCAACTTTCTTGGATTTTTGAGACAAACAAATTCAAATTTTTCAAACGCTTAAACATAAATATTTAAAAGACTTGCAAGCACAAGCTAATATATGTTTTTTAAATCATTTAAAGATCTAAATAAATTTGCACGTAAGTGGTAAGAACAAAACTGTTCAAAATTCTCCCATAATTTTGTGAAGAAAACAGGCTTCACCTGATTATTATTAAGTTAGTTAGTTAATTTATTGCCATCGATCTAACATAACTGTCAATGCGCTCATTCACATCTGACTATCACTTGTTGTCTGAGATCTAGCTTTAATAGCCAGTAAAATATGTATGTATGTATGTAGATGTAGAACATGTGGTTTGTTTACATTAGTATTCCTACTTTGTCATGTAAAAGTAGTTAATGACATACTACTGTTGCACTAAGAGTTACTTCCTGGAAAGATGAGAGGCCTAAATAAATACGCTCATCATTAATAATGTGACTGGTCGCTGCTCCTTCAGTACAAAATGTAAATTTCCAGACTGTCTGTAGCATTAATCATTTATTACTTCGCAGAAAACACGGCCAAAGGCCAAAGAGGGAATGAAGCAGTTAACAGGGACGAAAAAACCGATTTTATTTTCCGCGACACTTCCGCCAACTGCAATTCCAGGTACAGAAGCGATGCGAGCGCTGCTATGGAATTCTATTTTAACGAAGGTTTCCACAGCGCTTTCAGAACGCTGCTGGTGAAATGGGCTCTCGAGTCACTAATTGCTGCTTTGCCAGCAATAAAGGAGCACAAACGGCCTTTACGGGACCTTCCGTTGCCACCGATTTCGGCACGTCCGGCAGTTACTCTCGGAATCGAGGAGACGTCTCCCCCGTAACGATACTTCGGCCTCGAAAAATAAATTACAGCCGAAACTGCTGCCGCTTACTTTTGTTGCTTGGCGAGTACTCACAGGGGAAAAGAACATACGCCCGACTTCGCCTTTTAGAGTAAGGGCCCTAAATATCGTCTACCACCATTATTTTCATGTTTATCAGTGACCTGGTTTGTGTTGCGTGCTTATGTAAATTGGTCGTGTTGTTGTTGTGGTGGTCTTCAGTCCGGAGACTGGTTTGATGCAGCTCTCCATCCTGAGCAAGCCTCTTCATCTCCTCATAAGAACGGCACCCTACATCCATTTGAATCTGATTACTGTTTTCATTTCTTGGTCTCCCTCTGCGATTTTTACCCTACACACTTCCCTCCAATGCCAAATTCACGATTCCTGGGTGTCTAAGAATGTCTCCTACGAATCGATCACTTCTTTTAATCCATTTATCCCCAATTCTGTTCAGTACCTCCTTATTAGTTACGTGATCCACTCACCTAATCTTCAGCATTCTTTTGTAACACCTCTATCCTATTCCTGTCCGCACTGTTTATTGTCCATGTTTTACCCCCATACATAGCAACACGTGCGAGGGTCTAAGGTTCGGGGTGAGAGCTTAAATAGGGAAAGTTTAATTTTTAAAACTCACAACCACCAACTGCGAACCAAATTCCTAAACATGCAAAAACACTGGAACTGTGATTGCTACTCTTTGACTCGTTTTCTAGGGGATGATATCACACGTTCGCAGCTTTCCTTCTCTGCATATGATTAACAAAAAAATTCATAATAAAGCAAGTTCATGTGAGAAAAGGGTGTACTATTTTTGAAAACACGTGAAAGTTCACTTTATGTTGTTTATTACACCATGTCAAAACCCTGTGGCTGATGCGTCTGTACGTCGACACATTTATCACATAAAGTTATAGCTTGTGAGCCCCCAGACAAAATGAATATTTGTCGCAAATTGTTTTCATACCATGTGCCTGTCTCAAACACCGTCTATGTTCATGCCTATGCGACGACACGTCTTACATTAACAAAACACAGTCACTTTAATTCAGTGGGATGCACACCTTGTTCCACCGGCTAAATATTCACAACACACAGTAGCACTCGATTCAACTTGGTGCAGTCTACGACGAGCAACCACACCTGGCAATTGCCACACAAAAATCTATAGTCTCCACCTGGAGATCCACATGCCGACTGTGCAGAGCGACGCCACCCGGCCAGCTACCCCACTCGCTCCCCACTCCTCACTCCTTGGGCCGCGCGCGCGCGCCACAAGCCCAACTGCCCGGGTTTTTTCCCTACGTCATCAACTTCCCCATGTAAGCTGTTCTAACCGACTTGCCAACGTACAGCGCTCAGCCAATACATTTCTAAAACTTTACTTAAAATCAAAATAATTACACTACACATTAAACAAATGTCTTCTTAGGTTTTTATATTGGTATAAACATCCTTTGTACTATTTATTATAATCGTGCAATTTCTTATATCACAGATAAGCGATTAAACTGAATATTTCAAGATAAAATACACAGGATTAATTGAAAACAAAATGAGAAATAGTTAATATATTATTCTTATAAACAAACATTGTCATGCTAGTTGTGTAACTGTCTTGTATTCATTGGTAATTTATTACTTTTCATTGTCAATTAAACATATTACGCCAGATGTGACTATATCAGCTAATGTATTGTTTATTTGTCAACAGGCTATTTTGTAATGAGGGCCTTAAAGGTTCCTAACTGCATCGTATTACTTCAAATGCAAGTAGTATTAGAATTGTTTATTTCACGCTGTGCACTGCACTGTGCCTGGCACTCGCAATTGTCCCTCTCTCCCCTCACTGGGGAAACGAACTGGAAAATCCTAAGCTGGAACAAGCCACCAACGTCGGCCTGCTCGCTGGCCTCCCGTCAGCTACAAGCACACAGCAAATCTCGACGTGGAGAATTTCTACCTATGGCCTAACTATAAATGTTGTCACCCAACTGCGTACATACATTGCTACCATAATTAATAAGATTAAAATTGTGTAACATTTAGTGCATTGGCATGGTCAATGTTTGCAGTGAACTTCATACTGTTTAATTATCAAATGCTATTAATTACCAATATTTCTATTGGGTGGTAATCTCACACACTCCAGACAAATGTCTTCAGAATGAACTTCCTTACGCTTAAATTAATATTCGATGTTAACAAATTTCCTTTTTTCAAAAACGCTTTTCTTCCCATTGCCATTCTGCGTATTATATCCTCCGTACTGCGATCGTCGTGTGTTATTTTACTGCGCAAGTAACAAAACTCATCTACCACCTAATCTAATTCCTTCGGCATCGCCTGATTTTCTTAGAGTGCACTCCATTACCCTTGTTTTTCTCTTGTTAATGTTCATCTTGTATGCACATTTGAGCACACTGTCCAGGTCCTTGGCTGTCTCTGACAAAATTACAATGTCATCAGCAAAACGCAATGTTTTCATTTCTTCATCCTGAACTTTAATCCTGTCTCAATTTCTCATTGCTTTCCTTTATAGCTTGCTCAATGTACAAATTGAATAACGCTGGTAAAAGGCTACAACCCTATCTTACTCCCTTCCCAACCTCTGCATCCCGTTCATGCCCTTCAACTCCGAGAACTGCTTCTAATGTGAAACCAATGCTGTTGAGATTTTTATTCTAGTCTTCGAACTATTTCTAGTGCACAATGGACTTCAATTGTACCCGAGACTTAAACAGACGAATTGTAAAAAAAAAAAAAAAAAAAAATAAAAAAAAATTAATAGCATTGTATGTATGTTAGGCCCATAAAGAAGTCGTGTAGATCAGCTAATTGTTTTAATTACTGTAAAGTCGAAATTTGTATATTGTGTTTCTTCGTATATATTAACTGACGTGACACTTTAAACCTAGTTTCAGAACTGACAATATAATTGATAGCTCAATATATGTTAGGAACATGTATGATGTACTCGTTAACTAATTAATTAACATTTAACATTTTGGTTTGTTGTCAAACAAAAAGTAGCGTGATTAAAACATAAAAAGATAGATGCGATCTAAAATTATTGTATGTATAGTTTTCATCTTTTATTGCGATTATTTTTGTGTATATGAAATGTTTTTCTGTTATGTTTGTTAATTGTAAATCAGTATATTCTATTGTTATGAACAATGCTTAATGTAAGGTCATTATTACCGATGTTATATATTTGCCTCACCGCCTTGCGTGGGGGGGTTCGGGTTTTGGCTTTTCTGAAGTGCGCTGGAAGCTATGTCAGTTGTTTTAAAATGGAAGTACTACAACTCTGATGCTTTGTAATTTGTATATGTTTTGAAGTTGTTATGTTTTAGTGGAGGAGAAGTTCGTTTCAAATTAAAGAAGAAGTGAAAAATTCTACATATCGAGTATTTATTTCTACCACGACGCCCCAGGAGAATAATGTTGCAGCGAGCAGAACCCCCATACATCGCAATTATGAAAAGCTGAGTATCGGTAGAATAAACTGTAATTACTTACAATCTATTAATATGTTTCAAGGGACACTGGCACTTCCCTGCCAGTGGCCCGCCTACCAGTGGGATAGTGCGTTTTGAAACACTGTATGGCTCGCTGGCCAATAGTGAGTCAGCTAATGTCTTGTTTTAGGTATTCCTCTCAAACTAAACAGCTCCGATTGGAATTCACTTTCCTCTTGCGTCCTAACAAGTAGCAAGTAAACAATCTTTGTGAGAAAAAACTATTGCCTGGCTCTTTTTAAACGGCTTTCAAATGGTTTTCCAAAGTGGCCGTGTTTCCTCAAAGTGGAAGGAGGACTTTTAAGTTTCTTTTGTGGGTAAGATCGCCCGGGTTGGCCTGTCGTGGGGGACCCTGCCCACCGACGCTTTCTCGCCAGCCTTCGGCAGACTGACGCCTGGCCTCCGCTTTACAAAAACTCTTAAGTGTTTGTTCACTAGTACGCATCAGCCTTGATTATCTTGTCACACTTGCGACATTATCTCATTATTTGCATATCAAATTGTAATTATTATCATTGAAAATGTCTGTACCCCATCGAGTTTAAATTCAAAAGATTCATCTTGACGAGTAGAGTGTGATTGCGAGGTCGGAATATGCAGGAAGTGACAGTGAGGAAAACTTGACTCCTTACATGCTGTCTGCTTTCTGTACAAGTTGTAAATAACTCTCCATTCCCTAAATTTTACTCCTGCTGATTTCAGAATTTGAAACCGTCTATTCCAATCAACATTGTTAAAAGCTTTTTCCAAATCTACAAAAGCTAGAAATGTAGGTTTGCCTTTCCTTAATCTAAGATAAGCCATAAAGTGAGGATCGCCTCGTTCCTATATTTATCCTGAATCCAAACTGATATCCCCCCCACCCCGGTTGGCTTCTACCAGCTTTTCCATTCTTCTGTAAATAATTCGTCTTAAAATTTCGCAGCCATGACTTATTAAACTAATGGTACTGTAATTTTCACATTGTCTGCACCTACTCTCTTTGGAATGGGACCGAATCATAAAAGTCATTATAAGTAGATACTACTGCTGTCTCGAAATTTCCTGCCCAGTGCCTGAATCTCCTATTGTGGTCAAGCTAACAAACCTAGTGCGAATCTGGCAGATAAAATACTGAGTTAATTTCTTTAAATGAATGAAAAGGTAACAGTCTGACAATGAACCTTGCTGCAACACAAAAAAATAGCTTGAATGCTATCGTGCTTGGTTTTCAACTCAACAAATTTTCTCAGCCCAATATCAGATTTTGCGATTGACACTAACTTTTCTTGCAATCAAAATCTTGGAGATACAGGAAATAGACAGCAATAATTTTGATTCGTTGAAATTTATGGGATAACCCATGATCAGCTCAGAAGACAGAATCTCGAGTTCTGTAAACTGTATGGAATTTGATGTTAATCTGATGTTATGCAAGCATAGACAAACAAAGCCCTTTAACACCGATCTTGAACTCTGATATTTTAAATAACTAATAATGAACAATATTTCGTGATTAACTTTTTTGATAATTGAAGAAATACCTGTAACGAAACATCGAAAGTTAATTTTTCTTCTGTCTGGACGTGCTATAGCAATATTTTAAATATCCTTAAAGTGAACGAATTTAAACTCGTAAACGGAACTACTACCTTTACAGATTAAGTTTATTAATTGATTAAACATGCCCTCCTCATTTTTAAGCGATAAAAATTAACACTCACCCTAAACTTCTTTTAAACTTAAATGCAATATTTATTACCAAAATAAATAAATAAATAAATAAAAATGAAAATAAAAATAAAAAAATAAAAAATAAATAAAAACTGCCCTTCTCGTTATCCTGGTACAAATGAGTACGCAATATTAATTCTCTGAACCAAACAATACCATTTAATTATGTAGCTGTCAGGGATGTCAAAAACGTGTTTGTATACACTATCCTCGCATCAAGTGAATAACATACTCGGACAAATACTGAAGTCTCTTCTCTTACCAGATAGCAAAATACAGGTTGTTGACAATATTAGCTGAATACGACAGAGCATTTAGCCATTCTCATCAGGTGAATTGCATTCACAACCCACAGAAGCTCAGGATTACTACGGAAACTCATAGATGGGATGCATGGCAGCTTGTGTATACAAATAGGCGATACTAAGGGTAGGGGTGACATTTTGGACACCTCTGATTTCCTCCACACCGGTTTGGTAATAAATTGCTATCGGCTACTTACATAGTCTTTCTGCCCACGGCCTTAAGTTAGGGAGACCAGAATTCCAAAATCAAAATACAGGACTCACATTGGTACCGAACATTGCGAAACAAAATGTTGACTTTTCGTGTGGCGACATCAAATGGTCAAATGTTTGTAATTCTATGGAACTTAACTGCTTGGTTATTAGTCCCTAGCTTACAAACTACTTAAACAAATTTAAACTAACCTAAGGACAGCACATTTGAATCCCCGACGCTGGATGCAGCGCGATCCGTAACGTGGCGCTCCAGACCTCTCGGCTACTTCTGCGCGGCTGGCGTCATCAACTTAACTGTTACTTCTTGAAGCTTATACAAAATGACAGCCTTCTTGTCACTCATTAACGCAGAAATTTGAGTATAAAACAGTTACCACAAAACGATAAGTATTTAATTGATGAACGAACAAGCGTAGGAATTAGTGATTTTTGGGATGCGTCAAGCTATATATATCGCAATCTCAATAACCAAGATATGCCAAGTCACATACTATTACATTAAATATTAATCAAACACACTCACACAACAAAAATTCAAATAAATTGAATTACTAGAATTATTTTATTGTTACTAGAAATATTTTATTGTTTTATAGTAGTCACATGCAACCAAGTAGAAATGAAATTTATTAAAAAAAAATGTTTGTTAAGCTTATGGGACTTAACTACGGGGTCATCAGTCCCTAAACTTACAAACTACTTATGAACTACCCTACACTAAAGACGGCACAAATATCCATGCCCGATGGGGGATTCGAACCCCCGACCGTAGTGGCCGTGCAGACCGTGACTGAAGCTCCTCAGTCTCCTCTGCCACCGCGGCCGGCATGAAAATTATTATTACTTACGCAGTTTACTTATTTATTTCTAAATAATAATTTGCAGCAGTATGTATTTCATTCACGAGTTTAGTATTTTCATAGAGATTATCATAATGATCAACAATTGAAGTATTCTGATAATTAGTTCTTGTTTAAGTATTTCCTTCTGAGTTTGCACACTAAAGCTTTACTTTAAGTCAGGCCACAAGCTATTCGTGATGAGAAGACTCTCTACATAAACATTAGTGCCAAGTAGAGGTAGCACAAACCCAGAAATGAGCTGCAATTTTTTTTAACCAGGCATCTTCAGATGCAAATAAATTGAAAACTCGGTTCACAGTTGTCCACACTTCCTCGAAAAGCTGATCTCCACATCTTTCCTTCAAAATATTTTGATTAAACTCCAGTAAAGTTTTAATCACTGAATTTTTGTAGTTGGAGAAGCTGCTGATCTTATGTGAAAGCTGTGACGATACTGCTGGTCCTCTCATCTCAATGTCATCCTACGATACCGTCAGCCTGGTTCTCTCATCTCAATGTCATCCTACGATACCGTCTGCGTCGGATCCGGAATCGTGTGGTTCAATAGTGATAAAAGTTGCATGTGAAGTTAGTTAAAAACGATATAGCCAGTCTAGGAATCAGTGTAGGACAGTGTCGCGGTGATACTGTGATTAAAACAAGTGATAATTAATGAAATCTAAGAGATTTGTGCCGGCCGCAGTGGCCGAGGTGACTGAGGCGCTCCAGTCACGGTCAGCACGGCCACTACAGTCGGGGGTTCGAATCCCCCCTCGGGCATGGATATTTGTGCCGTCCTAGTTCGTAAGTTGTTCATAAGTAGTTTGTAAGTTTAGGGACTGATGACCCCGTAGTTAAGTCCCATAAGCTTAGCAAACATTTTGAACATTTTTTAAGAGATTTGTACAAGACGTTTCCAGACAGTTCTATAAACAATAGTTTTGTCATTGTATGTTATTTCAATAAATAGACATACGAATGGTAAAAACTTTTGTATCTACATAAAGACATTAAAATAAATAGCATTATATATATGTTAGGCTCATAAACAAGTTGTGTAGACCAGCTAATTGTGTAATTAATGTAATAGTAGAGATTTGAATTTTATAATTCTCTGCATATATTGACTGACGTGAGATTTTAAACTTATTTTGAGAATTGCCAAGATAATTGATAGTTCAATATATGTTAGGAACATGTATGATGTACTCATTAACTAATTAATTGACATTTAACACTTTGGTTTGTTGTCAAACAAAAAGTAGCGCGATTAAAACTTAAAAAGATAGGTACGATCTAAAATCATTGTATGTATAGTTTTCATTTTATATTGCGATTATTTTTGTGTACATGAAATGTTTACGTGTGTGTTTGGTAATTGTAAAATAGTATATTCAATTGTTATGAACAATGGATAATGTAACGTCATTATTGTCGATGTTATATATTTGCCTCACCGCCTTGCGTGGGGGAGTTCGAGTTTTAGTCGTTTGTCAAATGCACTGGAAGCTATGTCAGTCTGTGTTTTGAAATGGAAGTACTACCGTTCTGATGCTTTGTATATGTTTTGAATTTGTAATGTTTTGGTGGAGAATAAGTTTGGTTTCAAATTAAAGAAGAAGTGAAAAATTGTACATAACGAGTATTTATTTCTACCACGACGCCCCAGGAGAATAATGTTGCAGCGAGCAGAACCCCCATACAGCGTAATGTAGAAAAGATGAGTATCTCGTTTGGAAGTGGTAGAATGAAATGTACTTACTTAAAATCTATTAAAATGTTTTAAAACATTACGCAGTACCAACCAAAGAATTAAAAAAAATGTGCGTTATTCGAGTCAAAGCCTGTTCTCTTCATTTTTCATTATGATCACATTTCTTTCCATTTGGTTACGCTGTACTCTACTTAAAATCACATTAGTTCAAAATATGTGGGACGGCTAGTAAAAACCGGGACAAAATATACGGCCCGTATTTATTTTGTGAGGACCACGAGAAACTGAGGCTCAATCACGGACGATCCCTTGAAATACGGGACGTCTGGTCAGCCTACATAAAGTCCCTTTTATACGACCGACTTTGTTGTCTTACAAGCGGAACTCCCCATCATAGACCCTCGGATTTAGTAGCACGATAGCCCAGTAGATATCCCGTCGTAAAAGTGAACGCAGATCAAGCATCAATACAGGATATACGGAATTGTGCAAAAAAAAGGAGCGAAGTAGAAACAGTAAACAGGCCAACCTAAAGAGGTGCAACATCGAACGAACTGGCAGATCCATAGCGTCGTGGTAATGCGTTGTGTTGTTCGAGTGCGAAGCGAGAGATCAGTCTTCTTCAAATCTCTCTCGTACTCTTATTTTCCCTTCTTCTTCTTACAAAATCATAACTACACGTTATGTTGTTGTTATGGTCTTCAGTCCGGAGACTGGTTTGATGCAGCTCTCCACCCTACTCTATCCTGAGCAAGCTTTTCATCTCCTCATAAGAACGGCAACCCACATCCACTTGAATCTGCTTACTATACGCGTCTCTTGGTCTCCCTCTGCGATTTTTTCCCCACACACTTCCCTCCAATGCTAAATTTACGATTCCTCAATGTCTAAGAATGTGCCGTACCAATCGATCCCTTCTTTTAGTCAAGGTATGCCAAAAATTCCTTTTCTAACCAATTCTGTTCAGTACATCTTCATTAGTTATGCGATCTACCCACCTAATCTTCAGCATTCTTCTGTAGCACCACATTTCAAAAGCCTCTATTCTCTTCGTGTCCGCACTGCTTATCGTCCTTGTTTCACTCCCGTACAAGGCAACACTCCACACAAATGCCTTCAGAAAAGACTTCCTTACACTTAAATTAATATTCGATGTTAGCAAATTTCTCTTTTTCAAAAATGCTTTTCTTCCAATTGCCATTCTGCATTATATATCCTCTGTACTGCGACCATCGCATGTTATTTTACTATCCAAGTAACAAAACTCATCTACCACCTTCATTGTTTCGTTACCCAATCTAATTCCTTCAGCATCGCCTGATTTTCTAAGACCGCATTCCATTATTTTTGTTTTGCTCTTGTTAATGTTCATTTTATACGCTCTCTTCAACACACTGTCCATTCCATTCAACTGCTCTTCCAGGTCCTTTGCTGTCTCTGGCAGAATTACAATGTCATCAGTAAAAGGCAATGTTTTTATTTCTTCCCCCTGAACTTTAATCCCTATTCCAAATTTTTCCTTGCTTTCCTTGCTGCTCTATGTACAAATTGAAACTACACGTTAGGTCACTGAAATATCTCTTGTCTTTCTGTAGTCATGGCGTCAGTTTGTTCATTGGTTATAAAATATGAATCATATGGTAATAATATATTACCGCTGATAATACGAGAGATTCCAAACGAACTTCTCGAAGAAATAAAAACAAATAAACAGTTTGTGTTGTGTATTACAACAAAGGAGTTGAAGATTCAAAAACTCCAAAATGGGACGAAACAGTCGCAGTTAGAAACGGACATTTGTGAAGTGCCCACTTTAAAGTGTTCTGTAGGCTTTCGCCAGTGAATTTTGTGCTTCTGTCAAAGAGTTATGTCTGAGTATTTTTAATTTTTGGACGATATATCTTTGGGGAGCGTTATTGAAGTAGAGACTACTGGGCAGTGTCAATAAAAGGTCAAGAAAAGAGGTGGATACCATTACATGTGGCATTGTGGCTGCGAAAGAGAATTGATGTTACAAAATAAGAATTGTGGGCACACTTATAACAAATGGAAATGTAGAAACGGCATGAAAAGGAAAAGATCTATTCTATTTGGTTAAATTGTGCATTGAGATAATGTTCGTCTTTTGTAAATGTCGGTTATAATATTTTTGTAATCTGCTAATTGAGCTAATACGTATTAACTTTAAAAGGAAACTTCATCCTTTAAGAAACATTTATCTAAAAGAATGAGTGAATATCACAGGTAATAATCGTTTCTACTTTTTAAATGAGTAATTGTGCATGTGTTAAATTGTCATATTGTAAATATAATTAACACTAAGCTTCAAAAATAATTTCTGTTATTCAGTCATTATTCCGTAAACAATTCTATTAATTAATATTCGAAATTTTTTTGCTATGTAATGACAATGAACCATCACCGAATTTCTCCAGCTTTGACAATGTCTCTAACGATAAAGTAATTTGGAAATATCTGTTTTCCGTGAGCTTTACGATCGCAAGAAAATATACAGTAACATGGTAAGTCAAAGTTGAAGTCACTTAATTGACTGTATACAATTTGTGACAATACATTATTTCGAAAAATCATAGTCAATAGAATGTATGTGAAGAATTTACTTCATTTTATATGCCAAAATGTTAATCAGTGACGTTGCATTCCAGTCTCCTGTAGATCAGTTCAGTTTTGTTACGAAATTTCTCGAAGTACAGCACCAGTAATTACATATTGATTGTCAGATTATGAAAAAAATATTAAAAAGAAGTTTAAATGTTAGTAATCCTAAGGTACCAAACTGCTTGCGCCAATTGTACTTAGACTTATAAACAAACTAACTTACGCTAAGCATAATACACATACCTATGGCCGAAGGAGGATTCGAACCTCAGAGGGGAGAGGCCGCACTATCAGTCGCATGACACCTTAGACCGCACGGCCATTCCTGCATGGTAAAATTATTAATACCTGTCTATAAAAAATTTCAATCAGTCTGGTTTATTTAATTACAAAGTTGATGTTCTGTGATTTCACTTGTTACTTAACTGTCACTTTAATGTGAGTGTTAGCACGAAGGTAAGTTAGTCATTTCTACTTTACCATAACCATAAAGCAATTGCTTTACAAGACACTACTTTCACTTTAAGAGACGACACAGATACAATATTGAACACTGGGGACATAAACGTCAGTGACCGTAAGGGCAATTCATAATTATGTGGGGAGAAAAAAAAAAAGCCGCGGTGGAGTAGCCGAACAGTTTAAGGCACCTCGCTGCGGAGCGCGCGGTTGCTCGCCATCGGAGGTACAAGTCCTCCCTGGGGCATGGGTGTGTGTGTTATCCTTAGGTTAGTTTACCTTAGTTTAAGTAGTTTGTAAGCTACTGACGGATGACCACGCAGGTTGGTCCGATAGATTTACATACATCTGAACATTTTTTAAAACAAAATTATACATGAGGAAGATATCAACACAGTCCACATCCGTCAATTGATGATCACGATGTTGCACAACTTTAGCTTGCACTGATTCTGCTTTACTTTTCTTCACAGTTCAGTACACATTCTGTTTTTATGCTTTACCTGTGTTGGGTTTTTCACGGCGTAGTTGTTGTTGGTTTTTAGAGAACTAAACAGCTAGGTCATCAGTCCCGTCAGGGCGTAGTCACTGGGCTATTTTACCAAAAAATCTGACGGGGTGCGGTAAGAAGTTTCCTTTGACTCTTAAAGACAAGTGAGTCTATTTCAGCATCCCTGGTGTGCAATTCTTGTACGAGCGTCTGTCCCGAGTGGTCATTTACACATTAGTGCCAAAATTCCGTGTGTTGTGCAGTTTCGTAATTGAACGATGAAATGGGGTCATGAGGAACTAATGGAAAAAAAGCCGAAATCAAGGAAAAAGGAACTATAATAGTTTTTCAATGACGAAACGAAATTTCATAGTAGCTAATCTTCTCAAAAATCTTGTGCTACATTCTCTATATAACTAACTCTCCTTCCTTCAATTTGTGTAATGGTCTGTTTTATCAGCCTCCCTTTGTCCCTTTTGTCATTCCGCTAATTACTCGTCCCCTTACGGGTACCTAGACTTAGACTTAGGAGGCGCCTTTTAGTTCCGCTTTCGTCACTGTTGAAGCTGATTTTTGGTTCATCTTCAAATAACTTTTTGGAGCTTATCTTTCGTTCCCCGGTCATCCGTTTTCGCGGATGGGCGTCCTCTTTACGTTTCTTTTCACCAGTACTCATTTGTGACTGCATCTTGAGAATTTTACAAGACAGTGTTGAAATTTACACCCTCTGCTTCCCTTTAATTCACCCGAATGGTGCCTTCTTTTTTCATGTTTCACGTCCGTGTCCAAAGTGTTTTAGGTTTCTTATCCGCCACAGAGCAACTGTTAACTTTCAGAAGCTTCTTTTCTGTTTATTTCCCCGGCAAGGGGAAAAAAGAAAAGATCATAACATGTAGGCTTTCACGCTCGGCGTCTTCATTAATTAAAACTTCCGAGCTAAGTTGCCGTGGCCCATCTGCAAAACTTTCTTGTCCCGACATTTCATTCCCAACTGCGTGCAATATCTTCAGGGGTGAGTCGACGACTCACCCCTGAAGATGTTGCCCGCAGTAAGCAAAGAAACCCTGGGGCAAGAAACTTTGTACAAATGGACCACGGCATCTTAGCCCGGAAGTTTGAATTTATAATGAAAACGGAAAGAGTTTTTGAGAATGAGAGCACTTAGCGACTTCCAACGAACTTTACAAATAATTTCAAATCACCGCAAAAATGTTTATTGCGTACTACATATTCGCTGTTGATGGCAGTCAAACTTCAGCATTAGCTATTGCTGTTTAATTTGTTGCTTCTTTACTGCCGAGTCTTTGGCAACATATTTTACCGACGGTTTCTACGTATTACAAACTATTCTAATTACCATTGTACGACTCATTGTTTTGGAGGTAAACACTGATATACGCGAATGACTAACAAGGGAGCGGCGCGAGAGGCCGCGCACTCCACGTCACCTTGCTGCGGAGTCCGCGTCTTGTCCCCGTCGGAGGTTCTAGTATTCCTTCGGGCGCATGTGTGTGTGAGTTGTCCTCCGCGTAAATCAGTTTAAGTAGCTAGTAGTCTAGGGACTGATGACCACTGCAGCTTACTCTTATTATAGCTTTACAAACATTTGAACATTTGATTTGCTCAGACTTTATTCATCGATTTTTTAAGAATATACTTTGCCGAGGGGCTCCGGAAGTGGGTAATTTCCTCTTACGTTATTATGTCATTGGTGTACCAATTAATATTTTCTATGCTAAATCCGTGATTACAGAAAGGAAAGCCACTTATCCTACCTCTTTTTATTGCAAGCTGAAATTTGGCCAGATGACTTTATTAACTGACTGTCTGCTGTATCACGTTTGAATAAAAATTAATTGTTATTGGGCTTGTATTAAGTGTGTGTGTTCTGTGACTAATTCGTTAGTCATTTTTGGTCAAATAAATTGCCCGGAGGCCAATAGCTAGGGGCTTTACTTAACTACTCATAACAGCAAATCATTTATCAGAGCGCACCTTTTAGGTGAATGCAGAAAAATTTTGTAAATTGGAGTGAAATCTGGAGTTTCTACACGTATGTTTAAAAAAAAATACATAATAATAATAAAAAACAGAAAAAACAGAACATCTTGAAGGAATAGAGGTAAGCATTAATACCTACAGGAAATCGCACCTCGGCAAGAACAGTGACACAACTCAAACATGCAGATCTTGAAAATAGCGACACTGTTCCTGCTGTTGATGAATCGTGAGATAACGTACAACGAGAATGACGCTACTGTTCTCAGGTGGACAAAGTGTGAGAAAAGGTGTGACTTTTATCTGTATATCGAGGCTCTTCATTTACTTTTTTTCAGACATAAACTAAAACTTGCTTTTTTTGACTTGTGTCTCTCTTCTTGCCGGAGTGCAACATATTGATAAGTATGTTCTCAAGAAATAATTGGCGGTTTGGTTTGTATGTAGTAGACATAGGGCCTGCCATGAGCTCCTGATAACTTTGATCTTCAGATGATTTTACTAGACGGTAAATTTCGGCGTCATCTGCAAACAACTTTTAAGAGCTGCTTAGATTTTCTCCCAAAATTGATTATGTAAAAAAGGAACAGCAGAGGACCAATAACACTACCCTGTGGAACGCCCGATATCATCTCTGTGTTACTCGATGCCTTACCGTCTATTACTACGAATTGTGTACTCTCTGACAGGAAATCCCCTATACAATCGCAAATTTGGGGCGATTTGATTAAAAGCCTTCTGGAAATCAAGAAATACGCAATCGATTTGCGAACGCTGGTCGATAGCACTCATCACTTCGTATGAGAAAAGAGCTAGTTGTGTTTCGCATGAACGATATTTTCTAAATCCGTGATGACCTTGGGTCTATAGATCATTCTGTTTGAGATAATTCATAATATTTGAGTACAGGATATGTTCCAAAATCCTGCAGCAAATTGCCGTCAATGAAATAGGCAGCTTGCAGGACTTTTTAATGTATCCAGCAGCATCTCAAACTATACGGCCTCGAGTTAGGGCTGTGGGTCTTGTCAAACATTTTTGTGAACCTATTGGACCAAACTACTAAGGTCATCAGTCTCTAGAGTTACCAACTACTTAAACTAACTTACACCAACAAGGGGAGGCCGCCAATTGTGAAATTCAGATTCGATTCATACTGAGCATAATGAAAGCTCGTGGCCAGATGTGTAATTCGGCAAAGCACCAAGATGCACTTCTCAGCCGTTTCGAGAAAATCGACAGTTAAAAAAAACCATTGCGGTGAAATACGCTCTACGATCTTTACGAGTAGTAATATTGTACAGAGGCGTGGCGTGGCTTAACAGTAAGTGCTCGGTTTCGTAATCCGAAGGTCGCCGGATCGAATTTCGCGGCATGCAACTTTTTTCATTATTTGTTTTTTTGTAATTCAAATATATACTGTATATACGAACCAGTGTGATAGTTATCATAGAAATATGCAAAGCAGAAAACAGCACCACATCGAGCACATCTGATAAACGATGCGTTTTTACAAGAGCAATAGTTTTTTAAATTATCTTTTGAGAACAAACCTGATTGATATTCTGAAAAATTGTTCTATCGTTCATCAGGTTTAACTTACACTATACGTATTCTTTTCGCAATATCGTTTATACTTCTTTCGTTAACTATACGTGGTAAACATTACGAAGACAATTAATAACATTTGTGAAAAACAACTTAGTTTGCGGAAAACATGATGATGTCCGAAGTCGCCAGTTACATAACATAAGATGTTAAAAGTCGTTTGTCGTGGAAAACCTGACGAAGTCGAACATCAATATATATATATATATATATATATATATATATATATATATATATATATATATATATTATAGTGTGTGTGTAGATTTGAATTACAAAAAACAAAAATAAATGTTGCATGCCGCGAGATTAGATCCGGCGACCTTCGGATTACGAACCTAAGCGCTTACCGCTACGCCACGCCTCGATACAATATTGCTATCCGTAGAGCTCGTAGAGAGTATTTCACCGCAACGTTTATTTTTAATTGTCGATTTTCTCGACAACGGTTGAGAAGTGCATCTTGGTGCTTTGCCAAATTACACCTCTGGTCATGAGCTTTCATTATGCGCAGTATGAATCGAATCTGAATTTCACAATTGGCGGCCTCCCCTTGTAAGAACAATACACACATACACGCATGCACGCACACACACACACACAGACACACACACACACACACACACACACACACACACACACACACACCCATGACCGACGGAAGACTCGAACGTCCGACTGCGAGCAAACGCGCACTTCGCAACAAGGCGCCTTAGAGCGCTCAGCCACTCCACCACGGCGCGGGTCTTGTCGAATGCAATAGCTGCGGTGCCGTTTCCTGTGTGTGTGTGTGTGTGTGTGTGTGTGTGTGTATGTGGAGGGGGGGGGGGGTCCGAAATGTGGGTATCATTTCAAAGCAAACAGAACCTCGATTCGTCCGAATTCATTATCTGATGCCACTCCAGTGACATGTTCCACATACCACAGCCGTCTAGCATATTTATGCACAGTCGTCAAAGGTAGCCGGTGAACTGGACGATGCGAAAGTAATCCATGCCCTAATAGACGGCGACGGATTGTCAGCGCTGATATTGTAAGATGTCTTTCACCGCTCCACTACTGCGTCAGAGCCAAGAATGATGCATATCGTAGTCCAATTTGCAAAAATTATTACTCGAAAACAGAAAATACGAGAGTATAGGAAATTAAAATTAAATAGAGTTTCTATTTTACGAAACTCAAGCCGAGAAGACGAAATTTGCTAAAAAAAGAAAAGGTACAAAAAACGTTTTTTAATACATAAAAAACAACTCCTGTGGGAAATTTTACATAAAATATTATAGGCATTAAGATTATCTGTTGATTACTTTTTTTACGTATCGATTGCTTTGTTTAATTTCGAGGTATATTGAAAAAAAAAACATTTAAAAACTAGATTCCTTATAACTCACTAACATTCACATTTCGAAACTTATTTATTGCCTTAAGGGGACCTGTGCGTGAACGGGCTGCATTTTCATACCTTGCTTTCCCTGCACATTACTCTTGATCTACAATGTGTAGGAAGTTGCTATTTTGTACCAACACTGAATGACATTAACTCAAGCCGTAACAGGAAATTTATAGAAATATCTGTTATTGTTTAACAATTACAATATTTTGCCTAATAGATGTTATTACAACACACGTGCGCATTCTGGAACATTTTCTGCTGCATCGTCAGTCCAATAGCGTTTAGACTGTGGCAGGCTGCTGTCTGCATTCGTAGGAACGCATTACGCCTCTTGTTTTGTAGTTTGAAGTACATCTGAGGAAACAGAAAACCCATATTACAGTTCATTACTATTTTGTCTAAGCTTCACAGTTAAAATTATATACTAAATGACAAACATAGATCATTTCTACAACGTATTAGGCATAATACGAAGTTACTGTACCTGTCTTCAGTTGGGAGGAATTTGGTGAACATAAAAAAATGTTCAAATGTTTGTAGAGCTTATGGGACTTAACTACGGGGTCATCAGTCCCTAAACTTACAAACTACTTACGAACTAGCTAATCCTAAGGACGGCACAAATATCCATGCCCGAGGGGGGATTCGAACCACCGACCGTAGTGGCCGTGCAGACCGTGACTGGAGCGCCTCAGTCACCGCAGCCACCGGCCGGCTTGTTGAACATAGCTAAAAACCATTATGAAGATATATGTACCTAATGTTCTGAAATTGTAGTGTCGAGAAAATGAGAAAAGATTGTCCACAGCGTTTTTGACTCACCGTATGCCTCTTTCAGTACATTCCAGTGCCATAATCTTACTGGACAGCTGCTTCTTTATCCTCTGCAGACGTTTTCAGGAGTCTTTTACTTACTCTGGACTCTTCAGCGGAGGCTTCAGCAGCCCTTTCAGCTTCAACTAGTCGCTGACGATCCATGGCAGTCAGAGAAGCTATCATATTATTTCCTGATTGTATGCCTAATTTGTCCATTACTTTTGATCTGCTAATTACACCATCATTGAAACAGATAACAGCATCCATCACTCTTATTTTGAGTAATGTCCATGCAACAAACACTGTTTTCGGTTCTCGCTGCCACACGCAGTTGTTGAAATTCTCATTAGGATTTTGTGTTCGGCCATGTAGACTTTAGCTAAATATTTATCTGCAAGGTCCCTGTATATTGGCTTTATTGTTTATGTCCGCCTCCATAGCTCAGTGCCAGCGTCGCTGATACCACGCAGGAAGCCCGGGTTCGATTCCCGGCAAGGGGCAGGGTGTTGTCCTAATCATCATCATCTCATCATCATTCGCAAGTAAGTTGCCTACACGGCGTCAACTAAAAGGACTTACACTAAGGCGGCCGAACAATCCCGCAAGGGATCTCCCGGTCAGGAAAGCCATACGCTCATTTCCATTGCTTCCATGACTGTGGCAGGCATTCAGTGTTTATGGTGATATTTCTTGCCGGAAGCATCAGTGTGGCCAGTTGCAGACATTTGTTCAAAGATCGTTTAAGATTATGGTACCAATTAAAAAGTAAATAAACCATACATTTTTCGAAATGTGAGAAATTTGTCTTTCAGATGGACTCAATCTTTTTCTTCAATTTTTCAGTCAATTTCACGTCCAGGTCCACTTAAGTATTGTATGAAATAACACAAAAAAACCTGTTCGAAAAAATTAAAAATGTTCAGTATTCCTCTCGACATAACGATTTTTTTAAGAGCCTTCTCGAAAATTGGCTAGAGTTGCTCAGAGGATCGACCCACAGTAAAGGTTTTCTTCTTGAAGAGTTAAATAATTTTTTAGATTTGTTAAATATAAGCATCAAAGATTGACTTTGAAACTCTTGCACGTTTTTGGGCCTGTTTTATTCAACTGAAAGGAACTGCTGATAATATTTTACATGTGTTTATTTCAGTCAACAGTTGCTATAAAATTGTTTAATGACATGTTTCGATCACTTGGATCATCTTCAGATCTTTTTGTTGCGTCCGCAACTCGTCTGGCTGAGTAGTAATTGGTACTCAGCCAGACGAGTTGTGGACGCAACTAAAAGATCTGAAGATGATCCAAGTGATCGAAACATGTCATTAAACAATTTTATAGCAACTGTTGACTGAAATAAACACATTTAAAATAACATAGTGCAGTTGCGGACATTCTCAAATCGACCATGTCGACTATAATGTTGATAATATATTACAGCTATGCTATCAGCTTACCCCTAACCAGCTGGCAACACGCCATGAACTCTAGCTCGGCGGGTCAGCCGATTCATACGCTAGTAGGCGTCCTGCCGCGACAAACACGCGAGCCTAATTTGGACCTTCTCTTACAGAGGTCGCAGCGTAGCTGAGAACCAGCCAAGTATTCCTACGCCGGCTCGCGATTGGCCGGCGATCGCATTTTAGGGACCAGCCAGGCGACTCGCGAGTCAGTCTCACATCCACCAAGCAAACGATAGCCTCGTACAAGATTCAGAAGAAGAAGAAGAAGAAGAAGAGGCCCGCTACGGAAGAAGTCACCAAAGACAGTCCGACACCATACTGAGGAATCATTCCAGCTGGTCCAAACGAACTTCTGTAACCAACTTCGAAGTAGCGACCATTGTAAAGAGTGTAGAAGAAGTTTAGTTGTAATAAATTCGTTCTTTAATAAGAAGAATGTGGTCGCAATAAAAAAAAAATCTAGTGACATAATTAACATTTTACAGCGATGTGCATCATAGAGCTTAATATTGAATTCTTATACTAGTAAGGAAAAAAAATACTGGGGCAAGTTGCATTGTTTTCTAGTACTACCTACCTATTAGTAGTGTGAAGGGTTCGAGCGCGTAATGGCTTGAGCTATAGCGGGTGAGCGGCCGTTTGTTCTACAAGGCTGTTAGGATGAGCTGCCAGTGTCGTAGGCGGGTGGTGCGGGTAGTGCTACCTCAGCCATCTCCCATCTCTTCGTGCTCTGCGACCTTCCACAAATCATTCTGCGAACACCCGTTGTCCTGCTGCAGCACCTAGTTCCACAGTGAAGCAGTTTCGCTTACGGATGCATCACATTCCTCCATGCCCTCTTTCAAATCCCCTCACTTTAACGGTACGGATCGCGCACACGTCTACGAGGTATCCTACGTCTCCAATAGTCACACCAAGCCGCTACCACGCCGTAGCGGAGAAGCGAGGCAGCTGTCCCCGAATTGAAGCGGCTGATCGCCGCCATTTACAGAGACGGATCCTAGTACCGAGCTTGTGATTTGAAGTGTACGAGACGCAACAAGATCAAAATGAAGCACAAAACAAACACATGTTTGTTTTTAAAAAATTTTGAGTATTGGAGTCTGTTTAAAAATATTATTAAATGAATAAAGTTTCCTAATTTTCGAAATACATCTCTATAGAGACAGAAAGTTAAGAATGTACGGCTCTTTTTTGATAAGGTGGAGCGATTTTTCATCGAGTTATTTCCATAATATTACTCCATGAAACCTTTAAAGTAGCAGAGAGTGCGATTATTATTTATTTAATTCACGTAATTTTCTGTCAGGTCTTGTTTACTTTTTGCCGACTACTCTGTAGATTTTCCACGCTTATTTTCGTACACCACAATTTTGTCTACATTCCTTTTCATATTACATGGAATTTTTCCTTCAACGTGCTCGAATTTTAGTATGAATACTTGTAATAACCCATATAACTTTAAACAGTCATTTCATCCGCATATGACTTTTTAACAGAGATAGTTCGTGTTAAAGTGGTTGACTATGCAACATTCGTTCAAATATTTGACCATTTACAAGGTTAAGTGTCTAAAAGCAGTTATTCGACCTAATTATATACCGGGTGATCAAAAAGTCAGTATAAATTTGAAAACTTAATAAATGACGGAATAATATAGAGAGACCTGGGGACCTGGGAGGCCAAGCATGACGAAAGTGGCGGCTGAGCACACGATCATCACGAAACGACGCGCGCAAGAGATCTTTCATTATTTACACATAGTCATTCGTCTTAACCGAACAAAAAAGGACCAACATGAAGTCATCGATTAGTAGATTTTTCCAATATCATATGATATTTTCACCTTAATGTTGAGGACAGAAAATCTGTTCTGTGCATCTGAATGCTCACCCCAGAGATTTCTGCTCTGTGCCTGCCACTAGAGATAATATACACATGCGAGCGACAAACTCATCAGAAACCGCCCCACTTTCATAATTGTTCGAGACAATACTGCGAATAAAATTTTTAATTACTTACTTTTGGTGCGGCCTACATTAAGATAGAGAAAGACGTTTTCTTTTGCAAAGACAATTGTACTTAGAGTTATAATCCGACTTCTGAATATATAGTTCTATTACACAAGATCGATTTTAACTTCGTGCTCTACGAAGTAATAACTGCAGGACGTGTATTAGCTGAAAGAGTGGTCGACTCTGCTAACACAGACAGTTCACTGGAAATACTATATTTAATGGTAAGTTCTATACCGACGATCAGCGACACCATTCCTTCTACTATTTCCCAGACTTACTTCATCGCACATTGACACCACCATGACGTCTCATTGAAAATAGATATGAACTACTCTGTTGATTGAATTACCAGACTTTCAGTATTCGTCGAGTTTTCGATAATATGGAGCACTGCCTGAAATCTTGTTTAAGAGTTGAAACAAGGTATGAACCGCCATTTTAAACCTTCATAAAATTTTGTTTCATCATCCATGAGATGAGAAAATAATATTCGATACTCTCCCTGTACTGATCTCGTTTTAGAATGTTCAAATGTTTGTAAATCTGACGGACTTAACTACGTTGGTCATCAGTCTCTGGGCTTACGAACTACTTAGTATAAGCTAGTTCATAAGTAGTTTGTAAGTTTAGGGATTGATGACTCCGCAGTTAAGTCCCTTAAGCTTAACAAACATTATTATTTATTATTCTGGTTTTACAATGTCAGTACATTTTTCCAGCATCTATATTAGATTACATTACTCCACTCTTCTCTGTCGTCCCATAAGTCCTCAGGAATATTGTTCTTCCTCACTGCATACTGAACTTCCTGCATCCCTGTGGTAGGTGGTCGTCCCTTTTTTCTTCTTCCGTTCGGTGTCCATTCGAGTATGCATTTTGAAAGGCATTCTTGTCCCATTCTTCTGACGTGTCCATACCATTTTAGATCTTTGACCTCGAAGAATTCTATAATTTAATTTTTACATTTAACTTTTTCTCTGATTACTTCATTTTTTCTCTTCCTGATATTCTTGCTGAACGTCTCCAGAGATCCATTTCTGTCGCTAATAATTTTGATTTAAATTGCTATTTTGTTGTCCACACTTCTGAACCATATGTAATAATGCTCCGAACTATTGTTATATATATATATATATATATATATATATATATATATATATATATATATATATATATTATTTTGTTATCTGTCGTTATCTGTTTGTTCCAGAGAATTTCATTCAACGCCTTTCCTGCTTTTATTCTTGATCTTTTTCCTGTTTCCCATTATTTGTAATTTTCACTCCTAAATATTTATATTCGTCCGTAGTTGTTATTGTTCCCATCCCTTCTTCTAATATTAAGTCTTCATTTACTCCACCAATTACCATTTATTTCGTTATGTTCGTGTTGACATTTACACCTGATTTCTTTCTTTTTTTTTTTTTTTTTTTTTTTTTTTTTTTTTTTTTTTTTTTTTTTTTTTTTTTGTATTCCTGAATCAGCTTCCTGGTCATATACTCTATGTCCTCATAGTCTTGGGTTATAATCAGTTAGTAATCTGCAAATTGTAATGTGTAAATTGTTCTGTCATTTATTGGTATTCCCATAGTTTGACATTTTTTCTTCCAATTCTGTAAGTTTACCTCTCTCTCTCTCTCTCTCTCTCTCTCTCTCTCTCTCTCTCTCTAGGGTGTTTCACTAAGTGTGTTTGCCTCTGAACCTTATAAAATAATAGGTGACGGGAAATTTTATTCGGTAGGTCAACACAAGAAATGTTACACTTTCTGCGAAGCTATGAACATAGTTTATTGTATCATTTTCCAAAGAGTTACAACACAAAGATATAATTTTTTAAATGGAACAATAGTTTTTTCTATTGTGCATTGGATTCGTTGAAACCAGCTGCGTCCAAATCAATTTTAACTACATTCCTGTCACTGTTAGTTTGGGAGCTACAACCCTTCAAAGTTTAGGGGGTGGAGGCAGGACAGCGTAGCTAACTGGCCGGTGCCACAGAGTAACATATACAGAGGAGCAGTCCCCCCTAAACCACTGTCCTACGCTCCCCTTGTAGTTCTGTAAGATGCTAGCAGGTGTCAGGCCGTTTGCTGGCTTAGGGTGCCTCTCGCACGTCAGAGGGTAGCATGGAGGGGATGGTGAGGGGAGAGCTCGTGCCGCCTGCCACGAGGCCACGGTTGTGTCCGGCTGCTGGCGTTTGAGGGGAGGTGGTGGTGGGGTCGGCCGATACCTGCCGTCTGCTCTGGCCAGTTTAAAGAGCTGCTTCTGACTGCAGCGCCATCATGGGACATCTTACAGAACTGCTGGAAACCCTCTCTCCCCGCACCCCTGAGCATAGGACTGGGCCGTAACGGAGGTTTCCTGTCTGTATATATTTGTCTGTGCTGGTGGTCATGAGACAGTGGGCCGTGCCCCAGGGGATAGCCAATCGGCCAGTCAGCTACGCTATCGCAGTCTCCGCCCCCGGAACTTTGAAGTGTTGTAGTTCCCAAACTAACAGTGATAGGAATGTAGTTTAAATTGATTTTGACGCAGCTGGTGTCAATGAATCCAATGCACGATAGACAAAAGTATTGTTCCATTTAAAAAAATTATATCTTTGTGGTGTAACTCTTAGGAAAATAATACAATAAACTATGTTCATAGGTCCGCAGAAAGTGTAAATGGTACAATAAACTATGTTCATAGCTCTGCAGAGAGTGTAACATTTCTTTCTTGTGTTGACCTACCTCATTAAAATTTCCCGTCACCTATTATTTTAAAAGTTACATAGGCAAACACACTTAGTAATACACCCTGTATATATTTTATACACACACACACACACACACACACACACACACACACACACACACACACGCGCGCGCGCGCGCGCGCGCGCGCGCGCGCTCACGCACACACTGCGAGGACTCGAACCTCCGATGGGGAACGGGCGCGCCCTCCGCAGTAAGGCGTGCTACTCCCGCGCGGCCCTGTATATACGTAGTGGTGTATTTGTAACTATGAGCCTGACCGTTAGTTGTGGGTCCAGTCGCAGGTGCAGCGGCGCCTGCAGCGGCGTACATCAGAGTTAGCGGCGACACCGCGCCACAGAGTTACGACCGAGCTGCCCGGAGCGAGTGTCTGCTTACCGCTGATCTACTGCGCTCACCGACTCCCCACTACTGCACTACTGCCCTCCCCAGCTCTGGGGCACATCCGTCACCTTGCGTTACAACACATAGCTGACTGTTATCCCAATTTAGTCGCCGTAAACTAAGGTTCGACGGGCCAATAACTTACCACTACTTTGCCGGAATATTTAGATGCTGTCACATGTATGTAAAGCTATGGCACCAAACCGCAGTCGTCACAAGTCCCTAACTGATTCTAAGAAAACACACACGCACACAAACATGGCCAGGGAGAACTCGTACGTCAACGGGGAACAGCCGCGCACTCCGCAGAATGGGGCATTAAAGCGCACAGCCATCCCCGCGATACTACATCATTCATACTATTGCAATATCGTCACCCAATGCTTCCAGAAGCTGTGTAGTGTAAAACGTTTACTAGATTATTAAGTAATTACAGTTCATTCTACCGATATTCAGCTTTTCAACATTACGATGTATGGGGGTTTTGCTCGCTGCAAAATTATTCACCTGGGGCGTCGTGGTAGAAATAAATACTAGTAGGTACAATTTTTCAATTATTTAATTAATTTCCAACCAAACTGCTGCTTATGCCTCCAAAACATTACACTTCATAACGCCGGCCGCGGTGGCCTAGGGGACTGAGGCGCTCCAGTCACGGTCTGCACGGCCACTACGGTCGGGGGTTCAAATCCCCCCTCGGACATGGATATTTGTGCCGTCCTTACTGTTAGTTAGATCATAAGTAGTTTGTAACTTTAGGGACTGATGACCCCGTAGTTAAGTCCCATGAGCTATACAAACATTTGAACACTGCATAACGTACACAATTCAACAGAACTTAGCTGATAGTACTTTCATTTTAAAACGAGACTGACATAGCTTCCAGAGCACTTTGTAAAACCAAAACTCGAACTCCCCCACGCAAGGCGGCGAGGCAAATATATAATATTGACAAAATGACATTACATTACGCATTGTTCATAACAATTGAATATACCAATTTACAATTAAGGAACACTTAAGTAAAACATTTCTTGTACACAAAAATAATCACAATATAAAATGAAAACTATACATACGCATAGATGGCGCATATCTTTTTAACTCGTAATTTCGGTTATTTCAGTTTGAGAACAAACAGCAATGTTAAATGTCAATTAATTTGTTAATGAGTACATCATACATGTTCCTAACATATATTGAACTATCAAATGTCTTGGCAATTCTGAAAATACGTTCAAATCTCACGTCAGTCAATATATACAAAGAACTACAATATTCAAATCTCGACTATTACGTTAATCAATTTAATTAGCTGGTCTACACAACTTGTTTATGAGCCTAACATACATACAATGCTATTTATTTTCATGTCTTTTTGTCTTACATATCTTTTCTGTCTAGTTCTTGAAATAATGTACAATGACAAAACTATTGTTTATAGGATTGTCTGGAAAGAAAATATATGAATCTCTTAATTAATGAAATCTATCATTTGTTTTAATCACAGTATCACCGAGACACTGACCTACACTGATTCCTAGGCTGGCTGTTTCGTTTGTAACAAACTTCACACGCAAAATATATCACTATTAGACCACACGATTCCGGGTCCGACGCAGACGGTATCGTACGATAACATTGAGATGAGAGGGCCAGCAGTATCATCACAAGTGTCAAACACCTTGTGCTTAGTTACTCGTGCGCCTGTCAAGTCCCGTTCTTCTCTTCGGGTATTAGGCAGATTGCCTGTTACCGTTCCCATCCCTGTCGGTGTCTTCTGTATCTTTTCTCCTATGCCACTTACAATTTCTTGACTTACTCTCCATTCTTTCTAAGTGTTCGCTCCTTTAATAATGTACCCACAAAATCGCAATTATTTATGATGAAATTAATGTAATTTTTTCAATGAAATTAGTTGAACTATCATTCTGTTCATAACAATATTTAATTAGCGTTCATATCAAAAGGTAAAGTGCCGCCACAATAATATTAATTTACATACTTGCATGTAAATCAAACCAGAGGCGCTAAATACAGATCTCCAGCCGCGGCGGAATAGCCGAGTGCACCAAGGCGACTTGCTGCGGTGCGTGCGGCCGTTCTCCGTCGGAGGTTCGAGTCCTTCCTCTGGCACGTGTGTATTTGTCGTCCTTCGTTTAAGTTAGATTATCAGTCTTAGATTTACAAACTACTTAAGCTAAGTTCGTTGAGTCTCATAGGATTACAAACATTTGAACTATTCTACATGTATTAAGTTCGAGGTAATGAAGGTGGCATGCAGTTTTTGTCAGCTATGAAGTTATTGTTAGAGTCGTTCATATTGGAATGTGTAGCATTTGAAGAGATTAGTCAATGTTTAGAAGGACATTCGACGTATTATAATACGTGAAAAGAATAATAACCAGCAGTTCAGGAATAAGTCTACATTATTTGTAAGGAAAGAAAGGAGAGGGATTTTGTTAGATTTTTGTATAGCATGAAGGTGTGAGTGGAAAATTGAAAAAAAAAAAAAAAAAAATTGGTTGCATGTTAATAAATGTGTTGTTGTCGTAGTAATGATTGAGTAACGTAACTAACCACGAAATTAAAATCAGGTTAGCTACTTTAATCAGTGCAAGTGGTGTGATTAAATTTTGAAATAATTAGCAAAACAATTAATGTGATTAACAAAAACTATGACCCTATCTGACTAACATTTCAAAAGATCACTCACCTTCCCTTTCCTTACAAAATCTCCAAAGGAGACCGTGTGCACACTGATAGCTGAAAATAAACTACCGCGTCTGTGCAATACGTATGACTTAATTAGTACGCCTGTGGTAGTAATAATTTTGAAAATAGTAAAAGTAATAAATTCAGTACAAAGTGGTTGGCAAATGGGTGCAGTCCAACCACTGCAGTCAATATTTGATAAAAATTAATGCTATTATGTAAACGGTAAAATTTACGTAATTCAGGCTTGGTGGATAAATGCATACGATAACTGTAAGAGTTTGGTTCTTTATAGGATAAATGTGTCGGTGGTAACTATTGTTGAACTCAGTTTTGAAAAATATGTTATTCATAAAATCTGAAGTAATTACTATAATATAGTTTGATTGCTTTCCTTATTTTGTAAAATGTTTATGAAGAATTTTTTTTTCTGTTTGTAATCTAATTTTTTATATTTTGATAAGATTCAAACATGCATCTACATTAATTACAACAAATTACATTCACCTTATCGTAATCATTAGTCCAGCGATGTGCTTCACTGTAGCTCGACAATGGATCCTTTTACAATATGATAGTTACAACAATTCATTTAATACAGAAACTGTTTTGCTAGCTCCTCCTTTGGCAGCTTGTTAGCAGTATGCAGAGATACTTCGCGAATCGCGTAAACATTCGCGACCGTTAGCGTCCGCGATGACGCTACCGCGTTCCGGACGTACACCTAACGAATTTCTGCCTCAGCAGAACGAACGAATGAATAGTTGCTCAATATCTGTTATACTTCACTTACTGATTTCATTCATACTTTTCATTTCATAGCACTTTTAACACCTGTTTACATTCACTTTTAATAACACTTTGTTACATATATTGTTTGAGTACTCCGCGGACCGCGTACGAACGTATGTTCTCTGTCACGGGGCGGCAGATACTGCTGCTTGCCTGCTCTCCCACAGGCGAGCGCTGCTGTCCAATAAAGTCTCTGACCTGAGGAGCCTTTTCGACTACAGTATATATCGACTTTCTGAGCTTGTTCGCAGTGAAATATTTTACATACGTAAATTAAACATGACAAGTAATTACAGTAAATACAGAAAACATTCAAAGTACAAAAAATAAATAAAATAAAATATTCATAGACAAATACAGTACACAGATAATAAATAAATGAGACGAAGTGGTTATAGTTACATTACATACATAGATTACGCATTACAATCATTAATTAAATGACATTAGAGCATCATAATTATTACGTTTACACTACATGCAGGTTGAAATGATCAAAATCTCTCAAAATGAGGATTATACCTAATCATGATGTAAGGGTTACCTTACATATTTAATCACAGTCCTTGTTTTAACATGAGTGGATATGAAGTAACAGACAGGAACTGACCATTCTGGAAATCTAATCTGCAACTCACAATTATTGCTTATTCAAAATTGGATCACTGTTTGATTTAGCAACTGCATACGAAGTTCTGTAGGCTCTTCCAGGATTTTTAGTAAACATCACTTATTCTCTGACTGGAGAAATCATCTCTACGATTACTCTGTGCAAGACAAGAAATGAATGATTTCCAGGGCATATTCTAGTCGACATTTCTTCGCAGCATAACCACCACTTCCAGGATCAGTATCTTTGTAAGATAAAAACTAACTTGTTTTCTTACAGCTTTAGACGAGTAGATATAACATACACTAGAAGAGCTAATGACGACCTTAATCATAACATTGAACGCTTAATAGAGATAGAATTGAATATAAAGATTCAGGTCAACCTTCTTCAACAAATTTTGCAGAATCAGTTCAAGCTTTCAATAGACAACCTCAACTTTCAGTGTTAAGTATCAAACTAAAATCAGGCAAGGCATTTTGGTTTTTACTATTAAGAAAATAAACTGGTGACCGTGATAGGACGCCAGGAACTTTGTATAACCTGTGTATGTTTTTTTATTACACGACTTATGACCTAAAATCCTGAGTGGAATAGATTGAGTTTGGGACAGCATTCACTACGAGGACGACACATCAGAGCGAAAGCTAGGAAGATTTTTCATAATTACTTCTTTCTTACGGTAAACACTACCTACTAATTTTAATGGAGAGTAAATAATCTTTAACTTGTTTTGTGTAGCAATAGACGTTTCCATTTAGCTACCTTTCCATTACTAGAGAAGATAACTAGATAGTGAACTGTTACCCAAGGAGACAGTGAATATTTTTGTGTATGTATTTTTATTCGTGTATGTGATGAAATAAGATTTAAAATTCCATGACAGTGACAAGATCTGCATAAAAAATGTCTCTACAAAGTTACAATGTAGAGCAGCCATCTATTGTTTGAGATGTAAATATAACTGGAAATATAACATCTATCGAACCTGAATCACTTGTTTGTACGAACGCTGATGAAACACAATAACAAAGCAGTCAGCAAGCAAACATACTCTTCCCAGTAGACATTCTTACCATTAAAATGAATGACATGATGAACCTCACGTTAGGTTAATCCTTAAAGGCTGAACAGCTTAATACCGATTTTTAAGTACGCACTGAACAACTTAAAACTGATTTGTCAGTACAGGCTGACCAGAATAAATTAGATATACAACCTCAACTGCAGCAGAACTCTGCGAACATTGAACGAATTAAAACCGATCTATTACCACGCCTTCTGGCATGAGATGTAAATAGGTTTTTTCCCTCGATAATATCAATCTATTCGCCGACCCGTGTTGAATCAAGGAACATACCCTTTTCTGTTGGACAGTTAAGAGTCGAAAGCTTGTTGCATTTGCTGCATATGGCTGAGCACTTTAGGAACAAGTTGCTTGGCATCCCTTCTTTCACGTGCATCACCTACCTGATCAAGAGTGTCGTTGAGATCCATGAAGTCTCAGACGGCATGTTCTTTCGGAAAGTGTTTATAAATTTCAGTTTCAGTCGAAAAAAATGAAGGCGGGAAGATATAACACATGTCTCTTGCATTTTTCAGGGAGAGCTGTTGGGGATAAATTGGTCTGCGTTTTTGCCTTATCCAGGTTTCATAAGATAGATATTTTAGGAAGATTCTTCCCGTTCACTTCTACGATGCATGTGGTCAGTCAACATAACCACTAAATTGCTATCTTCCCCAACAACTTTTTTTTATGGCTTTGACAACAATCAAGGAGTCTGCATCGTCAATGGCCTGCTTGACGTGATATCCATCAGCACATAAGTTTTTTGTCAGCGCTGAGACAAGACGATTATTATTTTACTTTCTTAAGAAACGTTATTTTGATATTGTTGGGGACATTGGTTCATCTAATAAAATTATAGCAGAATATGTAACATATCGGATCGTAGAACGTTGGTTCTTGTTGTTCTCGTCGATCGTTGCTCGCGGTAGAGGCTGGCTGAAATTCCATGGGGCAAACCTAATCTGCTACAAATAACGTAGACGACACATAGAATTACAGTTCATTCACACTTTTAATGATTTATTAGTGCTCAGTTGTACCCATTGGTAGCCAACGTACAAGTATCATTAATTACAATCACTGCAACTCTGGTATATACATTCCACACGTCAATAATACAAATTTACACAGTGTGTGCAATACTGAAGTTCGAGTGTACAGTGTGGCACAAAAGAATTTAGCGTTTAATCATAACGGTAGGAACACTTTCCACACGTGTAACAATGATAAACTTTTACATGATTGTTCGAATTAGACTCCCTACTGGAGTGCATTGTGCCTCCTAACAAAGATGAAATAAGACTCCTCTACATGGCGCGAAAGGATTCTATTTATATAATCCAAACAATGTCACTGAAAATTATGTATTGTTAACTGAGTTCATTACATTAATTGTAATGGGAAAGTAAACAATTACTTGCAACTGGCTGTAATAGAAGATACCGTAAATAAAAGTGGGTAAATTAACGTATAAATCGCAGTTAAGTGAACAGTGTTTCATTTACCTATTTAATGAAATAGGTTTGGTAATAATACTTTCGTAATTAACAGTAATTATACACAAACTAATGAGGGCAAAGTTTTCGTAACATTAATTGTGAAACATAATAATACCTACTTTAATATTATGAGGCAAAAATTTACTTAGTTTATTCAGAAATACTAATTAGCACACTATCTGGCCTCTTAACAATATACCTCTAGCACGAACTAATTAATATTTGCTAATTAACCAAACTCCTGCGACACCATTCAATATAAAATAACTTCTGCTAGTCACATTAGAAAAAAGAATGACAAAGTTTTGGAAAAGAAAATGATAATAGACTAATTACTTTCATATATTTATTATGCAACAGTTGAATCGGGAGGTTCCTTAATGCAAGCAGATGGGAATAAATACCAACGTGCTTCGTTACAATACACATCGCGTGCTCTTTCTGCGCCATAGACATTTTAAGGCGAGACGGAAGGCAATTTTTATCCCTATTCTGCCAATGCAATTTTACCATTTGAATAGGAACTATACGTGATAAAACAACGATATATATATCTCAATTTACAAGTAAAATGAACATAATAACACTAATTGTTTTGAAGAAATTTTATTTTTTGACCAGAGAAATTTAACTTTTGTAGTACATTAATTATTATAAAACAGTTGATGATTGTTTTGTGGTTCTGAATTTACTTGTAATGATTTACTACCATCTTCATTACAAAAAGACCAAATTTCATCTTTCTAACCCGATTAGTTTATCAGATAATGGTACCTGAAAGTAAAAAAAAAAAAAAAAAAAAAAAAAAAAAAAAAAAAAAAAAAAAAAAAAAAAAAGAAATATATAGTTTTGAGAAAACCAATTTAAAGTTTAATATTGCAATTCTAGTACAGTTATTGATGAGAATTACTTCCTGCGTCATATTGCGCATCATCTGAATCATACTGATCTTCTTTTCTTATCTTGGTCCCTCTTATTTTCTGTCTAGCTACTGTTGTGCATTTTAAATTAGCAATATCGGCTATGCGAATTCTCTCTTTATCGACTTGCACCATGGATTTTGCAGTATTTCCACTAGATTGTACGCCCAATAATTCCAGAAGAATTTTAATTTAGGCGAGAATTTCTTTATTTGCGGCGTTTTTATGAAAACACGTGGGACCAAGGAAAATACAAATCAAGACCTACTTCACTCACAACAAACTTCACCATGTTCAACCAATAATGTTGGAAAACAATAACAAACACGATCGGAACAAAAAGTATCGATCGTAGATACAGGGTAGGAAATATTGAAGCGATAAAAACAATAGGAGCATGAAATAATATACAAGGAGTAAAATAATGCTGTGTGCATTTTCTCCGCATGGCGCAAAACGGAAGGCGTGGCCAAATTGCACAGAGCGTCAGAAAAACCATCATAACTCACGAAAAAATTGTCGGATTTATTTAAAACAAAAACTATTTCACGAAGGAAATACCAGGCATTTCAAATACGCTAAAATCTAATTTTGAGCCCAGTTTCCTTCCGTCTCCCCTTAAGCATTCTTCAGCTCATTTATCAGAGTAACCATCAAACACTACAGTGCATTTGGCTGCCGCGGTTCACATGCTTTTCAAGGATGAAGAAAAGTATTTCATCAGTTTTCCACAAAATAAGGTATAAAACGAAGCAATCTTTGAGCACGTAGACTGTGTTTCTTGTGATTACACCACTTACCATTCCCTTGTGTGTTATTCTGTCGTCATCAAACTAACTCAAAGGCAAAGTATGACGCGAACTGTTGTGGTGACTTCCTACTGAAAAAACACAAATAATTGGACGACCCATTGAGCCTTCTTTCCCAAAACGCAGAAAAACATACAAAAAATTTTAAGTAAACGTATATACAGAACAATGATTAGTATAAAAAAAGTCTGTAAATATTTTATCTCATCAGTTTAATATTGTAAT
Organism: Locusta migratoria; assembly: GCA_026315105.1. Classification (NCBI taxonomy): domain Eukaryota; kingdom Metazoa; phylum Arthropoda; class Insecta; order Orthoptera; family Acrididae; genus Locusta; species Locusta migratoria. The sequence goes on along the minus strand of CM048745.1, from coordinate 253,826,037 downwards.
TGAAGTTGACTGTATATTAATTACGAAAATGTTTCATTTAATATTTTGGATAGACATGGTAATTAATTCATATCAAAACTTAGAGGTAACTAACTAGGAATGTATCTAACAAAATTGCATTTAAATTTGAATATTGGGGATCAAAGGTAATGCGACTTCGCAAAAAATCCTTCCCAGGATTTTTGTGATACTCTTACTTTGACGGTTTTATTGGTATTTATGCATAGGAAGAAGCAAACTTCAAAATTGAGAACTCTCCAACTCTGATTCGTGACATTTTACATTTGGAGTAGACGTTTCGAGTTACAGGCATTGGAATATGGTCATAACTCACTTTTCCATGAAGTAGATAAAATGCCGACAATTGACGATGAATTGTGGCTAGACGGCTGGATTTATTTTAACGTTTAAGGAGGTCATTCTACTAGAAATTTGATGCTCTTTCATTTCGGTATTGGCACAAATTTCTGTTGGATGCATTGAATTGTAAAATTTTTAATAATGATATTAAAAATGCTGGAGATTGCTTGAATAATCAAAATGTTATCAATAGATTATTTATTTTCAGTTCACAACATGTTTCGGGCGTAGCCCATCACCTGGTGATTGATATTATATAAATTTAGAATTGATGTATTCAAATTTGTCATATGAAATACTGCTGTTTTGTATTGACAAATAAGAATAAACATAATCTACTGATAGCATTTTGCGCAGCGCGCAGTTGCTCGCCGTGGAGGTTCGAGTCCTCCCTGGGGCTTGGGTGTGTTTGTTCGTAGGTTAGTTTACCTAGGTTTAAGTAGTTTGTAAACTACGGACTGATGACCACGCAGTTTGGCCCGATAGATTTACAGACAGATAACATTTTTTGATTATTCAAGCAATCTCGAGCATTTATAAAATCATTATTAAAAATTTTACAATGAAGGTTGCATACCTCTACCAAGACTCACAGTCTGAAATAAGCATTGAATTGTAGTTATAAATGAAAACTATAAACTGCTTGTGCTTAGTTTTTAGCTACCAAAAGACTAATTTACCTGGCCTATAATCATAACGGTTCAAATGTTCAAATGTTTGTTAAGCTTATGGGACTTAACTACAGGGTCATCAGTCCCTAAAGTTACAAACTACTTATCAACTACCTTATACTAAGGACGGCACAAATATCCATGCCCGAGGGGGGATTCGAACCCCCGGTCATGCAGACCGTGACAGGAGCACCTCAGCCCCCTCGGCCACAGCGGCCGGCAATCATAACGGTGCATACTATGTTTGGGTATATGTAAAATATCATACACCATAGAAAATACCTGAAGTATGAAAGCCAAAAATGGGAGTGAAGTGAAATAAAGCACTCTTTCCCATCAGTAGCGGTTTTTCAACAATCCAGTACGTAATGATATGGTAGCAATTGCTGAAATACCAGCCTCCTCGCAATTTATCCGCTTTATTTCCGACGCCAATGCTACAAATTTTCCTTTGTCGACACCGAGCACAAGAAACAGCACGTGGCTCACACTCGGAAGGCGGCAGAGCGGCGCTACGGCGTGCAAATTGAGTGGTGAGACGCGAGGGGGAAGTCGCCGGCCAGCCAGGAAGCCAGCCGTGCTGCGCCGAGCCGCGCCGGCCTTTCAATAAATAGTGGACGCACGTGCTGGCGCAGCCTGCGCCCTATTTATAGCCGGGGTGCGGACGCGCCCGGCCGCGCAGTAAAGAAGCTCTCTGGCCGCGCCGCCTGGCAATATCTCTGGCGGCGCGCCCCCACCGTCGATTACTTTCGGATATCGGCCGCTGCAGCGCGCACACGTGCTGCCATCTGCGGGGCGCCGCACACACTCACACTCACACACACACACACACACACACACCGCCGCAGCCGGCGCGTTATTCTTTTTTCTTTTTCTCTCTCTCCTTTTTTTTGCGACCTCGGCGACTGCGAAAGATCGATGGGTCGATATATATTATCGGCCGCTGTATAACAGCGTAAAAGGTCCCCAAAATAGCCGCGGAACTGACGCCGTTACGTGCCGCTGCAACAGGGGTTGGAGCGGGCGGCCTGAAGGGTGGCACGTTATGGCGCGCTGCAGCTTGCCGCGAATTCACAATCTCTGCACTGCAAGCTACGACGTGGCGAGAGCAGATACTGCAGGAGTCTATTATTTTAGATAAAAGTGGTTCTATGAACCCTCAGTCATGCACTTCAATGTGATTTGCAGAGTATCCATGTAGATGTAGATTTCTTCACGTTAACCCGTACATTCAGTGTTTTCTTCTGTTAGCTATTACTTTCGTGGAATAAATAACTACTTGAGCCTCAAATCTTGATCTTCATTGCACGATACTTTTCGAGTCGTGTGGACTCACCTTCAACTGCTTTCTCAGCCTAAATACTTTTTTATCTTAAATTTGGATTAATCCTGGTGTTTTTATTTGAGATTACGTAGACACGAAGGAAGCCGCGGCAGATTAGCCGTGCGCACTGGGGCGCTGTGCTGCGGTGCTTGCAGCCGTTCATCGTCGGGGTTTCGAATCCCCCCCCCCCCTCGGGCATGTGTGTTTGTGTTATTCTTAAGTTAGTTTACCTGCAAGAAGTTTGTGAGCTACGAACTAATAACCGAGAAGTTCAGTCCGTTAGATTAACAAACATTTGAACACAAAGGAATTATTGAAAATCATCGGTAAAGTCCAATAAGTTTGTTAATTCAGCTGAAATATATTGTAATATCTGATAATGTACCTAAATAGGGTTTTCTTACGAAAATAAATACTGTGCCACTTTTTTCTTTTTCTTGTAGAGTTTTTGTTTCTCATGTTGGTCTCAATTTTCTTCGATAATTTGTCAGTATTTTTTCTGAATACACATTATATGTTGTAATTGCTTGCATGGCATCAATTTTTTGTCTTAGTGGATTGGTTCAGCATGGTACTAAATGCAGCATACTTTTATGTTTTATATATAAAAAGAGTCTAGAGAGCAAAACTGATTATTGATTTCCGACTTGTTTCGACCCAATGTTGGGTCATTTTCAGGATGTTGCTGCGAGATGGAGCAGGAACTAATGGTTTCTCAGGCGCTGTCAGTACTCACACTTAAGTGCTTTTATTAGACTGGTTTAATATATAAAAAAAGTTGCCACAAGGGCGCTGTTATCCCTAAAATATATGTAACACTTATATGTGTATATGAGTAGAACAATGACATGTATATTATGATATAATAAACTATTTCTCTTCATAAACTCTTGTATGTTCTGGCTTGTTTCATGTAAACTTATGAACTTCATTTAACTATAGAGTGAAATGACTAATGGAAGATGTTTATCAATTTTTTCTGCAAGTTAATTTTTTTCTTAAACACATTTTCTTAAGAACTTTATGAATCTGTCAGTCTGGAGGATTGAAATATGTTTACTGCCAACTATGTCTCCTCTGTGTTGGTATATTTTATCAGTAAATGACTAGGCCAGGGACAGTACTTGTTTGAGCATATTCACTAACTCTGAAATCTCTGGTTGGTTAGTTACCCTGTACTGATTAGTTTTTGAAAATAATTTCCGTTGTTCTAAGTTTCTGATAAGCTGGGGCTTTACGGATCTCGAATAATTTTGAAATTTTATTGTGATTGACCATTAGTTGTTATTTATTTTGCTCATAGATACTGGTTTAGGTCACAGATCTGCTGTGATTTGATAATGATCCGAAATAAAAAAACTGGTAACTCTGAGAAAATTAAATAACAACTGACAGTCAGCCACAACGGAACACTAAATTTCAATTCTGGCTGGTAGATTTGTAAATAGGTTAACAATATAAAATGAGGCAAATCTAGTCTCTATAGATTTTTATATCTTTTATTATTGTTGATTAATTAATTCTTTTAATTGATTAAGTGATTTGAAAGTGTAAAATTCCTGGAAGATAATTTTAATTCTTGGGAAGTAGTATGGTGGTGTATTTCTGGAGAAAATAATGAATGTAACTGTAAAGTTATTTTGAGTTTGCTCCGAGTTCGGTGGTAGATGTTTCCATTACGACTAGCTTTTTACTCGTTTATTTGATATGCGGAAGTGACATGTGGTAAACATGTTCTATAATTCTGTCTAGAATAATTCACTATTGTTTTCTGAGAAAACGTCAACATTTTTTAATGAAGGATAACAGTGGAGTTCCTAACGATAAAAAACATGTTAATTGAATTTGTATTTCAATAGTTTTAAGAAATTTGTTGCTTTAGGGGATTGGAGCACTGTCTTACCGTTTTCCTTCTTGAAGGATAATTACAGTAATGTGATAAGAAACTCTCTTCATTAAGGATAAGATTGGACAGATCTGTAGTTTTTTTAATGTCTACTGTGAAAGTTTTTAAAGTTATGATCGTTAAACTTCGGTTTCACATTGGGCATGAGAGCTTTCTGACTAACGTTTGTACTGTGTTTATGAAACTGTTTCACCTTGTTCTTTTCAAACACATGTCTTTTTCGATAATGAAATCTATGAAATCTGTGTACCATGCTGCGGTTCAAAACGTACTTTTGCCTTTCACAAGCAAGTGTTCTTCTAACTAGCCTCTTTATAATTATAACATATAAATCTTCGTAATGGTAATAAAATTACCGTTATGTAATTAGTTGCTTAGTAAAAGGTGTTTTAAAATCCCTAGATATAGGATGTGATATCTCATCCAGAAGGAGCAGTACAATCATGTAGCTGTAAAGGAACTTGTCAAAAAAAAAAAAAAAATTACATCTTTCAGTTAAATATTATTAATATAAAAAAGAGTTGAAAGCACTCCGAGTCTAGCGCAGCGAGTCAAAGTTAGTTACATGAAGTTCTCTGTTGTCGTCTGTTCCAATGCCTAGTTGTGCAGCCAGCTAGTCGTAACATTACTATTTATGCACCTCCAAGTGTTAAGTATGTAACGTGTATTTGTGCAACGAATTTTCTTGTATTATCTTACGATATTACGTCACTACTGTAAAAGTGGTCTTAAAGTATTAAAATTACTTGCACTGGCAGGATTAGGTGTTCCATAGAAAGATAAACATGACTAGAATATGCGCTAGAGCGGATATTTGTGTTGCAATAGATCTAAAGCAGGATTGTCACACCGTCCGTTTCGTAAACTGTGTTAGTCCAGAACCTGATGCATCCGACAACTGTCGCTGGAACGTCCTAGATACCATCCACTGCCCCTTCAATACTCACAAACGAACAAATTGATTTAGCCAACAACCCACTTTTTCAAAATTTCAAAAATCTCTAACTTAACAGTTACACTGATTACGATGCTTCAGACAGTGACCGACACACACACACACACACACACACACACACACACACACACACACACACACACACGCACACACGCACCAGGAGCAGTTGTTTATATCAGTCTGTCATGTTGGTTCCTAGTAGGTTGATTTAAACTCTTGCACATTTGGTGTATTAGTTACACCATGTTTCTGATTACGGCTTAGTATGTGTACTGTATTCTTTGAATTGCATTTAGATGTGTTACTTGTACTTAGATTTTTGCTTTTGGTAATAATATTGCACGGAGTAGATTCCGCATTTGACCATATTTCACATAAAACAGAAGTTAATTCCGTGGTATATTGTTCTGCGGACATTTGTTGATGGTTACGAATCGGTGTGTGAACAGATACATTTGAATGTATTGTAAATATATTTTTTAATTCACATGATTTTCTCGTTATTTGTCCCATTTAGTGGAGAACATCGAGTTAGTAGTTGTTCATACAATTGTTACTGAACTTCTTTACATCTTGATATGGAATGAGTACGTATTTATCGTTTCAATGGTGTGTAAATTTTTATTAGAGTGGAAGAACGATTAAGATAAAACTGATTTTTGGTAAAACGTATTGTCGTTAGTACATAGCTGTTAATAACATGTGAACCTCTATGCGTAGTTACTTTTGCATTTGAAAGTTAGAATGCCTTAGTCACTAAGGTAATAAGAATAGACACTATTCAGAGTAGAATTACATACTTATACTGGAACAAGATGTAAAAAAGCATACCACACATTCTTGAAGCTCTGTATTAAATGCGAGAAATTGCGAGAAACAGGGGCGGATGAAAATAAGGTAGAATAGGAGCAGTTTACTTACAACACATTATAATTGAGCATTTTGTACACAGACTGTTATTCAGGAATAAATGTCAATATTGCTGAAATTTTCTGGGCTGTTTTGCCTTATGGTTTACATTTTACAAAGACCAAATGTACATAAAGCCACAGAACATTCTGGTGACACCAGCTTATGTTTTATGCGAAGAAAACTGAATCATTTACCCCACACAATATTACGTGTTCTTGTAAAAATAAGGCAGAATATGAACAATATTTTCACAATACAGGCGAAAGAGTACAGTACACACAGTCTTTATCACAATGCTGTGAAACGAGCTTCTGTGTCATATCATGGTAGGTGATTTGAGGTTTCCATACCTGCTAAGAAGCAATTATTTCGATCTGATAAAATCTACACGGTCGAAATTACAATTTTGGCTTTTACTAATAGAAAATTTTGATTCTAAATGCAACAACTATGTATGTACAAAATGTTATAGGACTACGATCTCTAGGATAGGAGATGTTAAGTTTTAACTCAGATTTATCGAATATATTATTTTGCATGGTCTGAAAAACCTTCCAGTTTCTAGATACACATAAGTAGTAGCCTATAAATAGAGGTCTGAGTGGATAAGAAAGGTGTTATCCGCACCACATCCTAAAGGGCCATATCCACAAATGCACTCTATCCGCATCCGCAAGTTCGTTATCCGCAGATATTATTGTTTTGATTGGGTAATTGTAATTTAAAACCATGGTATGTAATGATATAATTATTGTTAGTGTCATTTCTGCGACAACTTAACTACTTACTACCTACAGCTTAACTATCGGCATAGAGGAGATTTCACTGTGTTAAAAAAAGAAGCCGTTCTTTATTATGTCATATCTCCTGAACTATGTGTCTTACAGTCATTTAATTATGTTAATAACCGTCGCAAAAGTGCAAGCAATATGTTAGCAAAGTTTCATCGCAACCGAATGAATGGTACAGCCGAGCATAAAATACGAAAAAAGTACGAACATTCATGTTTATGTATTAGATAAATGGTGACTGAAGTAATGAAGACTGACAATAGCATTTTATAGCAACTTTCATAATCACATATGATGTACAGTGAAAGTATCGTATTTATGAAGGTACACAATGTTAGATTGTATAAGCTGGACGTAGCTGCAGCCGACATTATCTCTTTTTTGCTGACAGTTACCAATCTGAAGTAGACGACAGTTTTAGCACTCAAACTCGCTAGGAATGTCAGCTATTGTGTTTATTAATTGGCTGGTAAATTAAAACATCAGTTTATTATTATTAGAGATGATTTGAATATTTAGTAAATTTTTCAGTGTAGTGAGAATAATCTTTCTCGAGCTACTGCAGCACAGATTTTTGATCGTGAGCCTTAATTTGAAGCACCACATGTAAAAAATTACAAGGCCTGCCGTTCTGCCGGCTGGGCTATTTCACTGTTCAAAACGATCATACTCCACGGTTGGAACAGCCTGTTCTGCAGATATATTACTGTCATGGACGCTACAATTTAGGCACTTACGACATCATATAGTTTAATCATATACATATGTGAGCTGTTAAATGTTCTTGTTACGAAGAGTAAAGAGTACTGGGCAAATACCTCGCTCTTTATCTGCATATATCACGCGGGTATCCGCGTCGCTCATAATTTTATCCGCAAAGTACGAAATACTGCGCATATCCGCATCCGCGCAGACCTCTACCTATAGCCCCATCCATAAAATGTAAAATACTGGCGTGACATCGAGTATCTCTAACCAAGAATACGGGTTTTTGCCCTATTTTCTTGTATTGAAAGCTCATCCTTCCATTGTTAGCACTGCTGTTCTGTTTCCGTCTCGTAACGTGGGCTTTAATTTCTTATATTTTGGTGTTTGCGGTCCCGACGGCTTAAAATACTGTTAGCAACTGTACGATTTGGCTCTTACATGTGCGATAAGATGGTGTACGAGCACACAATCCATCCTTCGGAACGTACGTCTGTTGCACGATCTTATGAAACGCCCCGAGATGAAATCCCCTGATGTATTCACCAAATTGACTGCGTTGCACAGTGAGCAGTATTCATACGCAAGTGATAACGATTACGGTTAACGTGTTGACTCTGCTGAGGACAGCGAGTGACCGAAGTGGTCTGTTAATAAGGTGTTGAGTAGTAAAAAATGGAATTAATATACGGTTAGATATTCTGATACTGCCATGAAATCTACAGAAAGCCTGTTTCAATGTAACATGCGAAAACGAAAGTATAGAAATTCTCTGGATTATGATGGTTGGATGTGCGCTGATCACTCGAACACTGAAAAGACTGTATTGTAACTTTTTGTGTCTGAATTGGGCTGTGATAAAAAATTCTAAAACTGAAAGTGTATAAAAAATATGATGATAATACATTCCATATTATAGTTTTCTCCAGAGTTAAACAAATGATGATGTAACTATCTTATATAATTTTATGAACGGTATTTAACTTTTCTAAACTAACTCCTAAAAAATTTTTTAACATGTGTAACATTAGAATGTGATATTAAAACATTTTCTGATATAGCGTAGTGGATGCACAGATACAGTGGGAGGGGTGTGTTGGGGGAGGGAGGTGTTCTAACACTTTGAGTGCAAGGCATCTATGCATATCCATTTACTCCAGTGCCAGCCCGCTTTCTAAGTCCACTCTCAGTGCCGGCAAGTTTTACAGTACATTATCTTTATAGTCCAGATTCAAGAATAATTCTACAGAATTTTACCGACAAAGGAATAAAACATATTCTTTCATTTCAACCACTTGTGACATTTGATGCCGTGCATTGCAACCTGTAATCAGTACAATAAAAGAGAAGCTATTTTAGGATAGTAAAATGTTTCTGTATGTTGTAAATAGTAAGTGACTTCTGACAATAACAATCGGCGAATGAAGTCAGAACGGTCAATCAGGCAACACAGACGAATCACAAGGCTGCACTTGCGGTGTTGACAAGCTGCGCCCACCGTAGTTCAGTTGAGCATGGTGTCTGTTCCGTGATATCTACATACATACTCCGCAATTCCCGTAAAGTGCGTGGCGAAGGGTACACAATACCACTACTAGGCATTTCCTTTCCTATTCCACTCCCAAATAGAACGAGGAAAAAAAGAATGCTTATATGTCTCCGTACGAGCCCTAATTTCTCTTATCTTGTCTTTGTGATCACCACGCGAAATGTAAGTAGGCGGCAGCAAGATCGTACTACACTCAGCTTCAAATTCCGGCCCTCTAAATTTCCTCAACAGAAATTCACGAAAAGAACGTCGTCTTTCCTCCAGCGATCCCCAATTGAGTTGCCGGAGCATTTCCGTGACACTCGCGCATTGGTCGAAGCTACCAGTAACAAACCTAGCTGCTCGCCTCTGAACTGCCTCTATGTCTTCCTTTAAACTGATCTGCTGCGGGTCCAAAACACTTGAGCAATACTCAAGACGTGGTCGTACAAGCGTTTTATACGCGGTCTCCTTTACAGGTGAAGTACATCTTCCCGAAATTCTCCCAATAAACCGAAGTCGGCTGTCCGCCTTACTCACAACTGTCCTTACATGTTCGTTCCATTTCATATCGCTCTGCAATGTTACGCCTAGATATTTTAAAGACGCAACAGCATCAAGAAGCTGACTACTAATGCTGTATTCGAACATTATGAGATTATTTTTCCTACTTATGCGCATCACTTTACATTTTTCTACGTTGAGAGCTAGCTGCCATTTTTCGCACGAACTAGAAATTTTGTCTAACTCATCCTGTATGCTATTACAGATAGACCTGTTGAACGAAGTGCTTGTTTAGTGTTTAGTTATGAACTGAGAAAATGACAATGAACGAGTAAAGGATCAGTTTAAAGTTTTGTTTTATAGTGGCAAGACAAAGAAGCGCATGTGCTTCTGGTACATGTTTATGGGTATCAAGCAGTGTCCATGAAGTGTGTGTACGAGTGGTTCGCCCTTTTTCGAGGAGGCCGGGAAAGTGTTTCTGACAGTCTCCGTAGCCCAAGACTGGCGACCGCCGTCAGTGAGGAAAACATTGAGAAAGTCAGGACATTAACCACGACCGATCGTCGATTTAAATGCGTGCATGATAGCGGATGAACTGCAGGTTAACCGTGAATCCGTGTGTGACAAAACTTCACTCGGAAGTTATGGAAGACGAAAACGTCGTCTAGAGCCACATTACTTGACTGACGGTCACGAGAGAGCACCTTTAGAGGCTTTCGCAGGATTTTGTCGAAACGGCGGATGCGACATCCAATTTCTTGAACCGTATTGTCACTGAGGAAGAAATCTGATGTCTCCGGTAGGAGCCTGAAAGGAAACGCCAAAGCTTGGAACGGCGTTCTCCGACATCACGCGTCGGGAGAAGATCAGAGTCGAAAAATCACGCATCCATACGATGCTCCGCACCTTTTTCGATAGTCAAACTATTATTAACATGGAGGGAACGACGTTGAACGCTGCAAGGTACGTTCAAATTTTGACCCGTTTCATGCAACGACTACGCAGGGTACGATCCTAATACGCACAGCAAGGTTGCTGGTTTTTTGTTCATGAAAGCACTCGCCCACAGGCAGCCAATATTGCGAAACGGTTTAAAAAAAATGTTCAAATGTTTGTTAAGCTTATGGGACTTAACTACGGGGTTATCAGTCCCTAAACTTACAAACTACTTATCAACTACCTTATACTAAAGACGGCACAAATATCCATGCCCAAGTGGGGTTTCGAACCCCCGACCGTAGTGGCCGTGCAGACCGTGACGGAGCGCCTCAGTCTCCTCGGCCGCGAAACGGTTTCTGGCCGAAAGTGGGTGGTCCAACTTCAACGTTCACCGTACTTGCCGCATCTCAAGCCCCCAGATTTCTTCCTATTCTCTCGACTGAAGCTCGCTTCGAAAGAGATTTCACAGTGTTTCTGACATCTAACGGGACGTGCCGAGGCTTTTGAACACCATCCCGAAGGAACACTTCGTGCGAAGTTTCCAGGACATGTATCGCAGAGTTCAGCGTTGCATAGTTATGGAAGGTGACTATTTCGAACCACAGTAAGGTAACTGTAATTCATACTTCATCTACTTTAATGTTACAGGACTGTTCACCGAGCTTTTTTGCCAGAGGTTGTTATTATAGATATGGCAGAGTTTATGTATTTATATGCTTGAATGTGTAAATTTGGTCAACGACTTTATTATTTCCTGTAAGTCTTTTTCAGTTGTATAAATCTGGGTTGTAAACAAAACCCCAATTTGCAATGCCAAAAGTTGCGCCAAGTTCAGGTAAGGAAATCTGTTGGATAAATAATATTGGGGTTGAATGAAGAGAGCCACACATAATATTTGCATCACAGACGGCAACGTGATATTACGTTCATGGTACTCTATCAAGGAGAGAATAACATATTACAGGCTTCTGGTTAGACAGTCATTTGGATGAGTTCTTGGATTTGACAATTATGTTGGATATATTAGGCCTAATTTTGTTTACAATTCTTACATAATGTCATTCGCAGGATTGCATTGAAACAACAAAACGTTTTTATATCGAATACTAATTGATTTATTATACTTTTGCTTCGATTTTGTGGTAAAAAGTAGTTCTATGTGGCTACTTAGTGTCTTAGGGTGCGTTTATTAATTACGTGAGATGATTTCGGCGTTTCTTCGACTCCCCCTCCCCCCACCTGGTGAGATTTTGCTCGACCCCCCTCACGTGAGATTTTTCAAAATGCGTATTTTAGAGTAAATACGTTAGTCTGTACTTGATTACGCTGGATTTATTAACAAACAATTATTTGCTTTTATTTTATTTTAGAGTAGTTAAAATTTGTATTTAATCCATTAGCCCCCAGTTTCCTATTTTGAGGACAGTGCACATATTTCTTTGTAAATGCATAATAAATTATTTATTAACAACTGTTGCTGTTCTACGTCATTTACTGATGATTTTTAGCCCGCTGAGGTGGCCGAGCGGTCTGCGGCATGCCAGTCACGGTCTGCACGGCCGCTGCGGTTGCTTACAGGAAATTAAAAGGAACAAATCTTATATACATTATATATAAGGAATAAAAAATTCAATTTGAAGAAAAAATAATTTGGTGTGTTAACACAGACAGACTCGAACAATGAAATACTTTAATGAAAGGAACTTCTACAGCTCTTACAACAATATTCATTCAAGTTCAGTCCACGGGGATGCATGTGTGGTCTCAAGAGTCACTATTGGAACTAAAGTGTACAGATAATTTTTCATAAATCTGGCCCTTCAACCTCGCTCTCACTCAGCTAATCTAAACCATTATCGCCTGCACACAGAATCTCCGTACCCTGAGGTTTGACAACCCCTGACGCCCTCACTTTGCGCGCTGGTGCGCTGTGATTTGCACCTATGTTCTTTAACACTTGCATTTGCCTACGTGATGTTTACATAACTGCGTTAAATATTATTGTTTAGGATTTTGCCATATTTTAGACGTGAAACATGATTTATTTAATTTAAACAAGTTATCTCGCAGTTTTCCAGTGTTCATCGCGGGAAAAAAATTATGTGAGAGGCCGAGAGGCCCCCCCCCCCCCCCCGTGAGATTTGGTGAGATTCGGGTCGACCCCCTCCCCCCAACCTATTTCAAGAGTTTTCTTGGATATCTATTTTGACATAGAACCTGAAGACGGCATTATTATAATACCGAAACCGGTAGTTAAATAAAACATCAAACTTTACGGTAATTACATTTATTATTTGGATTTTAACATTGTCTCTATGTATTTTATTGTTTGAATGTTTCATAATAATACTCAATTTTGCATATGCAGCTACCCGACAGTATTTTCAAAAGACTTTTGTTGAGTCCCCAGCCTCAAGAGTAAGCCATCGCTTATAATTTGAGTCAGATTCCATTCTTTTCTGTACCACTGGAGACAGTTTTTTTAGGCAGTGGCAAATCAATATTTTTGTTTCACATAAAAAATTCCCCACGTAATATTAAGAAGGAACAAACTAAATAATACGTTAATATGTAAACATTCCATACCACTCTGTTTAAATAATAACAATAATAAAAAAAACGTCTCCCTCTCACACACACACAAAAGAAAAACAGGAAATAATAATTTGAACACCATCAAACATAAGTAACTTGAACACCATCACACCTAGGCAGTTGCCTCTCAACTGCATGCTGAAAGCCGTTAGCCTCAATAATGGGATACTAGGCTGAAATGGGGTAAGTCCCATTCTGCAATCAGATCACGCTTTGACAAGATAGAGAAGGCAGTGCTGGCTACGAAATCAAATGCAATACAAATACTATAGTTTATTCAGGTTGACAAAATATTTGTTAAAATTGTTTCCTAAAACTCAAAATTTGAAATGTCAAGATAATTTTACTTCAATAGCTGGAAGTCGCCAGTTTTGTGGCTAAAACTTAAAGTCTGTCGCTTTCAATGGCCAGACGTCGCCAGATATATCGACACAGTCGCTAAATTGGCAACACTGGTCAGTCCCCAGTGCAGTGCTGTGCTGTGCAGTTGGTTGGCCGCCGACTGCGGCAGGTGGCGTGCGCCGCGGCCGTTAGGCGCAGAAATATGGCGGCCACAGCAGGCAGGGCTGCCACCCGCTGCCTCACCTGCCCAGTGCCAGCCGCGGCGCGCGCCCAAAACGCTCCGGACACGTGCAAAACGCCGCCTGTCTGCACTGCGCAACTTATGCCGTCCGCACACGGCACGTCAAACTGGCTTCCAGGGCACACAGTCTAACACAATCACGAAACTATATAGGGAGTAATACAGGAATGACATGACGGAGATGTTGCTATTTTAATGGAGTTATCTTCATATTTGTTAGTCACCAAACGTGGTTGTATATTTTCTAATAAAAATATAAAAATTCATGAAAGTAATATCACTGTTTTTGTAAATGCCAGTCTACTATAATAATAATTTCGTGTGACCTATTGTCCTAGTGCAAGCCATTCAACTGGTCGCCACTTCGAGGACTTGCGTGTCCCTAGCCTACCCCAGTTATCCAACCGGGGAAGGAGCCCTACAGCTTAACGTGGAATCCGGACGAAGTGTCGTTTCTGGCGACACCTCACATCGTTGGGAGGTGAAGGATGGGTTAAAGCACAGACTGAAAAAATCTGAGCTCGTGACCCTTCGGTTTCAAGAGCTTTGCCCCAAGACCGCCAGGCCCGAGCAACCTATAACAACAGTGCAGTGCAGGTCATATGGCTCACAACAGCAGAGACTTTAATAGCACAAATGAATTACAACCTGTTGTGCACAAGTTCAAAAGGAACTAATTATGATGATCAAAGATATTAAATAATAGTGAACCACTGAATTAAAATTTCAGCCATGGTTGAGATTCGAACCTGAGACCTCCTACTAACCAGGCAAACACTGTAACCACGAAGCCACAATGACCAAATGGATACAGTGATTACATGGACTGTCTTAAAACACGTTTCCCTACACACCACAAACTGCCATCACCGTATCTATTAGGTCGCAGTGTCTTAAGGGTTACAGTGTTTGCCTAGTAAGTAGGAGGTCCCAGGTTCGAATCTCGGCCGCAGCTCAAATTTTAATTGAATACCTCTCCTTCAGTTTAATATCTTCGTTACATACTGCTACTAAATGTCTCTGCACATTAATTTATTATTTGATTATGATTATATTCGAATGATCGGTGCATAATGGGTGATCGAAAAGCCAGTAAAATTTTGAAAACTTAATAAATCACGGAATAATGTCGATAGACAGGTAACAATTGACACACGTTTGGAATGACATGGGCTTTTATTAGACCCCCCCCCCAAAAAAAAAGAAACACAGTTAAAAAAAATTCCGACAGCCGACGCTGGACAGCAAAACGTCAGCGACTGGGTCTGATAATCGTGATGGGTGAGAGGTACGCCGATAAGTTGCAGAAACGCATCCCCAACCTGGCTGACAAACACCTGCTGGAATGTACGATTTTTATGCAGGATGGCTCCCCACCCCATATTGCTAGACGCGTGAAAGATCTCTTGCGCGCGTCGTTTGGTGATGATCGTGTGCTCATCCGCCACTTTCGTCACGCTTGGCCTCCCAGGTCCCCAGACCTCAGTTCGTGCGATTATTCGCTTTGGGGTTACCTGAATTCGCAACTGTATCGTGATCGACCGACATGTCTAGGGATGCTGAAAGACAACATCCGACGCCAATGCCTCACCATAACTCCGGACATGCATTACAGTGTTGTTCACAACATTATTCCTCGACTAAATTTTTAGGCAAATAGTTGCTTTTCTGATTAGATAAAGCCCCATCTGTCGGACATTTTTTGAACTTTCTTTTTGTTCTAATAAAACCCCATGTCATTCCAAGCATGTATGTCAATATTTATCTCTCTATCTATATTATTCCGTGATTTATCAAGTTTTCAAAACTATACTGACTTTTTGATCACCCAGCACTTATACGTTGCATGAGTTATGTATTTGCTGTCTCTGACATTGCAATATTTTCAATACCATACATGATATTTACATTGCTGAAGACTAGGGTCAACACACCTTCAAGAATGTGACGTGCTAATATCATCAGTTTATATACGGACATATTAAATAGCACCAGAATATGTCAAAATATGGCTATATAATGTGAGGTACGATACTAAGCAGGCTCTACTGAAATAGTTGATTGACTGCTATAGGAAGCGTTCGGACATCACTTTTATACAGCAGTAGCATTGTGAAGTAGTGAGTGGTTAAGCATTTTGAGTCTCATGAACTCCCGAAGTTTGCTAGTGAATAGTTAAAGGTTTTATTCCAAGCGTAAAAATAGATCTAACCACCGTAAATAACACTTGTTATTCGTAAAATTATTCTCTTTCTTCTCAGCATGCATTGCAGATAGAAGGTATTGATTTTCGGATAATTTTTATTATAGCTGCAACAAGTTATAGCGCCACAATTAGCTCCTAACTAAATACAAGCGTATTTTGTTTGTACTGCTTCACTCCAAATACACTCACAATTCACAGTCAAATGTTCAAATGTTTGTTAAGATTATGGGACTCAACTGTGGGGTCATCAGTTCCTAAACTTACAAACTACTTATAAACTAATTTATACTAAAGATAGCACAAACATCCACGCCTGAGGGAGGATTCGAACTCTCGACGGTGAACGGCCTCGCGCAACGGAACATAACGCCTTAATGCGCTCGGCCACTCCGCCGAGGCAATTCGCAATCATTTCTCGGTAAGTCTGGCAGCGCTGCAGTTGAGAATATGCAGAAAATAAGTACGAGTTTAGCGACTCTTACGCTACACTGTGCTAAGCAAGGATCATGGCAGCTATAATGGACACACATGGCGCAGGTGTATTACTTCCGACCCCCCCCCCCCCCCCCCCCCCGAGGCACCTACTGTTCAGGTGTATAGCGGACTTTGTGACGTGGCTGTGCAAGTGAGCTGCAAGACGCTCGCTGTAACTGGCCTATTTCGGGAAATCCCGCCCCTTACAACCGTCCACTAGTCTGGAAACACCTCATCACTAGGGTGTCGATAATCCTGATTATTGCGGAGGGGAGTAGGGCGATAGATGCGGTGTCATAACCCCCTCCCGACAAGACACATCCATGATGTACTAGCTGAAAACGCGGCGTTCCCCGGGCATGTATTTACTCATTCTTACGTCAGTTCATCTCCTTCTACCCCTCTGCATATTGGCTACTGTTTGTACATTCCACCTGTATCTGTAGTAAATTTCACCATCGTTTTCACATAGATTAAATTAGATTAATACTTGTTCCATAGATCATATATACGACATTTCGTAATGATGTGGAACGTGTCAGTTTAGTAAATGCTGTCTATACATGACAAATATTTTAAGGTGTCTTTAATTTTCATTTTAATTTTATTTTTATTTATTTTTTATTTTTAAGTTTTATCTAAAAATTCATCTAAAGTGTAGAAGGAGTTGCCATTAAGAAATTCGTTTAATTTCTTTTTAAATGGTAGCTCGCTATCTGTTAGATTTTTGGTGCTACTTGGTAATTGACCGAATACTTTTGTGGCAGCATAATTCACCCCTTTCTGTGCCAAAGTTAGATTTAACCTTGAATAGCGAATATCTCTCTTTCTGCCGCGGCGTAGTGGCCGAGCGCATTGATGCCCCATGCTCCGATGCGCGAGGCCGTTCCCCGTTGGGGGTTCGAATCCCCCCTCGGTCGTGGTTGTTTGTGCTGTCTTTTGTATGAGGTAATTCATAAGTAGGAGGCGAGGTACTGGCGGAAGTAAAGTTATGTGGCGTCATCGTGAATCGTGTCGGGATAGCTCAGTCAGTAGAGCGCTTGCCCGCGAAAGGCAAAGGTTCCAGTTTCGATTCCCGGTTCCGACACACAGTTTTAATCTGCCAGGAAGTTTCAGTTCATAAGTAGTTTGTAAGTTTAGCAACTGATGATTCCACAGTTAAGTCCCTTCAGCTTAACAAACAACATCTCCCTTTCTCTTAGTGTTGAAGCTATGCACCTGGCTTTTACTTTTGAATTGGGTCGGATTGTTAATAACAAATTTCATGTGTGAATATATATATATTGTGAAGCTACAGTGAAGATTCCTAGATCCTTAAATAAATGTCTGCAGGATGATCTTGGATGGGCTCCAGCAATTATTCTGATTACATACTACTATTGTGCAATGAGTACATTTTACTCAATGTTGAATTGTCCCAGAATATGATTCCATATGAAAATAGGCATAGTAAGCTAATTTACTGCTGAGATGTATATAAACAAATTTTGCAATAACAATGATAGCATAAGTAGCTGAACTCAAACATTTCATAGATCTTCAATGTGTTTCTTCCAATTCAATCCCTTGCCAATGCAAACACCTAAAAACTTTGAATTTTCTACGTTTGCTACACATTTATGTTCAAAGTCTAAATTTATTATTGGTGTCATGCCTTTTACTGTGTGAAACTGTATATACTGGGTTTTATCCAAGGTTAATGAGAGTCCATTTGTAGAGAACCACTTAATAATTTTATGAAAGACATCATTTACAATTTCATCAGTTAATTCCTGTTTTTCATGCGTGATAACAAAAAGAACTAGCTTAGCATCTTCGTGAATATAGAAAGGCTAGTCATTAATATATATTAAGAACAGGAAAGGACCCAAGACCGAACCTTGTGGGACCCCATTAAACGAATTAACAGTTTCTTCAGTACCATGTCATCTGCCGACAACTCAATCCTTATGCCGTTATTTATCCTGGACAACGTGATAATAATGTAATTATCAGGGGTGTGAAGTGAAATATTGGAAAAAATTAGGAGACTAGAAGCGAATATTTTTGCGAGTAGAGTCGGTAATGAAAACTTTGAAAATTAAAACTTAGCGTGCGGTTTGTCTCATCTCTCGTCTTGTCTTATGTATTTCTTATCACTGCAGCAATTATTACTTCACGGTATGCAATATTGTGCAAGCCTTTGAACATTTATTTTGCTAGTATCTTGGATGAAAGCACTCTACGAGACAGCGATCGCCATGTCTATGTGTAGCGCGCAAACGACCATCCCTTGCATGGAGGCAGAATCTGTTTCTATGGCTGAAGACATGGCTCACTATTCCAAGTGATCCTATGGCGGCTCCAGCACCTGATATACTACTATCTAGATAGTTAACCTTAGTCAGAAAACAATAATTATAAGTGAATTGGTCTTTCTGTAGTGATCGTTAAGTGGACAAGCACTTGTCACCAGGACATAAGACATACCTAACAAGTTTTGCTATAATGAAACTACGTAATTGAAATGTTCGCCGATTGCTTACATTAAACTCCTCAAGGGTACCTGTCCTGTAAGTGTTAACCTTTACTGTTTATCACAAAAATTGAGAGAAAATTATACAAAATTTTCTGTAAAGCTGTTTACTGTAGAACGCTACTTTGACATTTCATTCGTTTGTCTAGTTATATTATGGATATGCTATCAAACATTTTGACAATTTGAGTTAGTTATTTAGACGGCTGTTAAAGAACTTAATCAGCAGTGTGGTTAATCCGCAAAAAGTAATATCGGATATTTGCACACCACATCGCACAACTCGTTGAAAAATCTGTAATCTTCGTCAAGAAATTGAACTTGTTCATTGCAGGTAGACGTTTAACTTTCCTATGAAAGTATACGTGATATTTTTCATAAAAAACTTTTAAATATTCTATTGTTGTGGTCTTCAGTCGGGAGACTGGTTAGAGGAAGATCTCCATCCTACTCTATTCTGATGTTTGTATGTTTGTAAATCTATCGGACCAAACTGCGTGGTCATCAGTCCGTAGCTTACAAACTACTTAAACCTAGGTAAACTAACCTACGGACAAACACACACACCCATGCCCCAGGGAGGACTCGAACCTCCACGGCGAGCAACCGCGCGCTACGCAGCGAGACGCTTTAGACCACTCGGCTACTCCACCGCGGCACTCTATTCTGAGAAAGCCGCTTCATCGTCTCATAAGAACGGCAACTTATGGAACTATACCCAGTTAAATAGAACGCGATTAACGGCAGCTATCGATGGAAATGTCAATATTAACATCTTTTAATAGCCATTTCCCTTTAATCATGGTTGACGAAATGTCTGAACTTGGAATGACATGACGGACTATCTTGTTCTGGTTCTGGGATGGCACCCAGCACCTCCAGCCATTGGTAACAAAGCAAAGCTTTAGTACCTGATCTGAACTCTATCGCGACTAAGGTCCTGACAACTGACTGGGCGTAAAAACTAATATATTACACTATCAGGCCGCAGATCTCACCTTAAAATTTAATTATAATTTTTATTTCTGAACCGAAAAATCTATAACACACTTATGATCCTGTTTGTCTCATCTCTCGTCGTGTCTTATTATTTCTTATCGCTGCAGCAATTATTACCTCACGGTATGCAATATGTGCACCTAATTTGGTATGCAAGCATTTGAACATTTATTTTGCTAGTATCTTGGATGAAAGCACTCTACGACACAGCGCTCGCCAAGTCTACGTATACCGCGCAGACGACCATCCCTTGCGTGGAGGCAGAATCTGCTTTTATGACTGAAGACAACGGCTCACCATTCCAAGTGATCCTATGGCGGCTCCGGTAGAGTCGTGCACAGAAAAAATGTGGCGTGAGTCCTGGGGTGGGATCGGTGTGTCTTGAACAAATCCAAAGAAATGTTTGGAAACCATGCGACGTAACTATTGAGTCTGAAAGTTTGCTACTTGCACTTGGTGAAAGTCCTTAAATATAAATGTGCATCGAAAAGGACCTTTTTATGCCCTCCGGAAGGGAGCAGCCGAAACACAATCTGACAAAAGATGATGAAGCGTAAAAAGATCAAGAAAATGTATTCAAATATTACGTAACCGATTTAGTATCTACGAACTGCAATAGTGGCCGAAACGTCGGTCACATTTTCAAATACTGACAGTGCGGTATCACACCAAAAAAACATTTTATGAATTGCGTTTTTAATGAATAGTTTATTAAATATAATTAAGAATATGATACAGTTTTGCTCGTAGCCTCTAAATGTGCCAGCCAATCAGAATAAAGCTCCAAAAGTTGTGGCAACATTTCTCGCGGAAATAGTGCCTACAGTAGGCCTACCCTACAGCACTGCATAAAATCTGCATACAGCATGCTTCTGGAAACCTACCCAAATACGATTGCTATAAGCCAGAAATATTAGTCGTTCTCTTTCCGTTCAGAATGGTCCACTTAACCTCAGAAAATTCTCCAAGCTTTTTTCTTGAATTTTCTCTTCCCCTATAAGGTGTGCTACAATCGTGAAGCCGGCCGCGGTGGCCGAGGAGACTGAGGCGCTCCAGTCACGGTGTGCACGGCCACTACGGTCGGGGGTTCGAATCCCCCCTCGGGCATGGATATTTGTGTCGTCCTTAGTATTAGTTAGTTCATAAGTAGTTTGTAAGTTTAGGGATTGATGACCCCGTAGTTAAGAGCCATAAGGAAATAAACGAAAATAAAAAAAAAAAAAAAATAAAATAAAATAAAAAAAAAAAAAAAAAGAAAGAAAGAAAGAAATGTGAAAGAGGAATTTCGTAAGGTTTCGTGTAATTTTGTAGTTTATGTTTCCTAGCACTTCCACGATTTATATATTTTTCTAGGTTCATTTTGTTTTCCTGTTTGATGTGGAAATGTGCATTATTTAAATGAGTACAAATAATTTTGATATATCTGTATTTACACAGTTTTGAAGTTCTTTCAGGTCTAGGTACTAGGCCGTAGCTGTCCTATCCATTTCCATTTCCACACAAAGATGGCATTTAGCGGCTATGTAACTACGCTGTCTGTTAGCGGATGATGTTGAAACCGTTATCAGGTGGCATGGGTCTTAAACGGATCGAAATCGACTCGTTTCTATGTTTTTTTCTTTTCATGGCGGTGTATTTCAAGATCCTGCGGTTACGTAAACCTGTGCGATACGGTACAGCCAATTACAGCTGGAGGGCATTGCGGTCACAAATCACAGTGCAAGCACACCTGGTGAAATGTAGGAGGTCGTGCGAGGCCGCGCAGGGAGCACTGCCTACAGCACACGTGGGGAACACGTGCCGTGTGAGGGCGGCTTCAGGGCGTGTTCTGGGAACTCGCCGGAAGGCATCCCAGGGGGCCAGAGCAAGGGCCGCAGGCAGCCACTGCTGTCAGGCGTGCTAGCGTAGAGTGCGCACCAACTACTGTGTCACTTAGCCAGGAAGCAAGCAGCCAAACAGCAATAATTACCAATTACTGCAAATGGAATGGACACCCAGGGCCTAGTACCTACACTTGAAAGAACTCCAAATACATGTAAATACAGAAATATGCAAACTATTTATTCAAACTAAATAATGCACATTCGTCGATCAAACAAGAAAACAAAATGAACCCAGAAAAATACACAAATCGTGGGAAGTGCTAGAAAACACAAACTAATGAATTACACAAAACCATACGAAATTCTTCTTTCACGATTTTCACACACGTGTAGGGAAAAATCAAGAAAAAGTTTAGAGAATTTCCTGAGCTCGAGTGGACCATTCTGCACGGAAAGAGAATGATTGTAATATTTCTGGCTTACAGCCATCATAGAAATCGGTAGGCTTCCAGAAGCGTACTGTATGCAGATGGTACGCTGTTGTGTGGTGTAACTGCGACGTATGGTACTGCAGGCGCTATTTCCATGAGAAATGTTCCCATGGTGGACAGTTTCAGTGGGACATCACTACTTTCTTTCGACAAGCTGTTTACTCAACCTATTTTATGCTTAACCTAGAATATTTTAAACACACCGATGGTGACACGATGGGTAGCCCCTTGTCTCCCCTGGTGGCTAATTCTATTCCCATCTCCTACTCCCAAATAAGTCTCTTTGTATTCCTCTATTCGCATCCTCTCTCACATTCCATTCCCTCTTTCTCTTGTTTGTAAATGTCTTCCTCGCTGGACATCTCTCCCTCACCCGTCTTCCTCGAATTATTTCTCCTCTCTTGCTGTGACCATCCTCTCCTTCACCCCAACCTCTCAGATCAATTCCCCTCAGACTTTCCTCTGTCTATCTCGTCTTCTCGCCTATCTGAGCATTTTTCAAATCCTCTCTCCTACTTATTTCTCTCTGTTCATCCGCTGATGTCCCCTATATGCTCTCATATAGCCATTTTCATAATACATATAGATCGATATTCCATGTGGTCTCCTTGTATAGAGCTGAAGCTTACTGCCAGCTGCAGTTCGCCTCCTGGGTGTTTAAACGGCGCGCAAGTCCCGGCGATTGGGTGCTAGCCCTGCCGCCGGCGGGGTCCCGGATAAGGTTTTCGGAGGCAATTGTCTTTGTAATCTGGCGGCGGCCGCATTTCGCGAGGAACGCCGACTTTAATGGGAGTGCCCGCCTGAGGGTCCCCGGCCAATCTACCTGCCCCGCTAATGCTCGCCGCCTCGCAAGTGCTCGCAGCTGGCGCCGCAGCCGCCAACCCAAACGTTCTGCGGCGACAAACATTCTATCGCACATTATTTCTGCACCACTAAATTACGATTACAGTACACTGTTGCCCGCACCAAATGCAACAGTCTGAACGAATCATGAATATCAGATTAAATCAGGAGTGTGCGTCTGAGGCGATGAGAGATGCACATGATGACAGTTTCAGCGGCCGCGGCAGAGTGGTAGTGCGAACTGAGGCGTCGTACTTCGGTGCGCGCGGACGTTCCACGTCGGAGGTTCGAGACCTCCCTCGAGTCCCTTCTCGCCTCACTTGATTCCCTACCCCCTTCCTCCACCTTTCCATTACTCCCCCCGTATCCTCCCCCCTCTCCCCTGGACAATTCCTCGCCTGGAGCTTCGGTTGGATTTGTCCCGGGACTTGAAAGCCTCCATTTCACCACTAATTCTACGTAGCCGGTTCCAAGCACTGCTTGACACATATCACGATGCAAACATCATCTACACAGACTGTTCTTTGGTTGATGGCCATGCTGGATATGTCTTTGTCTCTGGTGACCACATCGAAATGCGATCATTGCCTTGTGGAAGCAGCATCTTCACCGCAGAACTGGTCGGTATTTTGAGAGCTCTTGAACACCTCAGATCTCGCCCCAGGGGTCGTTTGTCGTCTGCAGCGACTCCCTGACTGGCTTACAGGCCCTCGACCACTTTCTACCGAAACACACTGTGGTGCGAGCAATTCAAGATGCTGTCTTCGCCCTTGGCGAGTCAGGCCGTTATGTCACCTTTGTCTGGACGCCAGGGCATGTAGGTATACCGGGCAATGAACGCGTCGATCAGCTGGCCAAGCAGGTCACTACTTCACGGTCCCTCAGACCTCCAAACCCAGTTGACCCGCAAGGTCCTTGGGGTTTGGGATTCTGAATGGGCAGACTCGACTGAACCCGATAACCTCCGTGTTGTCAAGCCCTCTACCGCTGTGTGGAAGACCTCCCTGAGGGCTTCTCGCAGGGAGTCGGTTGTCCTATGACGGCTCCGTATAGGCCATACTTGGCTCACGCATGGTCACCTTCTGCGTCGCGAGGACCCTCCTCAGTGTCGCTGTGGTGCGCCTTTGACAGTCGCCCACATCTTACTTGAATGCCGCAATTTAGCCGCAAAGCGACGAAATTTTAATGTCCCTTACGCTTTGCAGCTTGCTTTAGCTGACAATGCCTCCATGGTTGACTCTGTTTTAAATTTTATACGTGAGTGTGGCTTTTACAAGTCAATTTAAAGTTTGTGTGTGTCTGTCATTGCTCTGTCCTCCAACTGCCTAAGTCTTTTAGGTAGGTGGTGTAAAAGTGTCCCAGAGTGGCTGGATATGTTCCTTATATTTCTGTGATCACCCAGCAAAAACACTCTTGTACTGTTTCAGCTCTTTTATCCCTTCTTCGTTTTTACTTGTATCCTTTCTTTATATTTGCCTGTGAATTTTAAACTTTTACTTGTTAACGCATCTACTTAGGAACGCTTAACAAAATGTTTTATCTCTAAGACCGGAACAAGGGACTGATAACCGTCGCTGTTGAGTCCCTTCCAAAAACCAAAATCAACCAACATCCATCGACCATGGGTGTATGTGCTGTCCTTAGGTTAGTTTAACTTCGTTTAAGTAGTTTATAAGCTGAGGACAAATAACCAAATAGTTAAGTCCCATACATTTACAAACATTTGAATTTGACCATTTTGACCGTTTCAGCGCTAGAGAGGCGTAATATACCTAATGCCAAACGTATTTGTATAGCCGTGAATCTGTGAAAAGTATTATTCATATCCTTGCCGAATTTATTCTCGAAATTAAATGCTGAGGAACTTTTCTAAATGTTTGTTGACGTATACAGGAATATTTAGATAACCTGAGACAAGTAAAATATGTATGTACCAAATCTGTATAGGATGTATAAGGAGGAATAGTAAATATTTCAAGAAGTGGTAGTATGGATGAATTACAATTAAAAATTCCATATAACATGCGTCCAATTTTTATTGAGCACAGAGCTGTTGGTATGTAACATAAAGGAAAAGCAAATGAGGTCGTTCAAAGTTGATTTTCATAAATACCACCAGCAACTTCAATTTACTTTGATAGCACTTGTACTCTTGAGGTCGTCTTTGTATTCCTTCATGAGGGCTGAAATGTTAATTTTATTATTCTATCAAGTAGGCTCTTGTGTTCGCTCTTTATTTGTAAAATTCGCCTCACAACGATTCCCACTAGCAAAATTCCAAATGGTAAGATCCACGGACCTTGGTAGCCAAGAAACGTGCCAATATCTATCGATACATCTTCCAGGGAATGTTAGGTTTAGATTCTCACAGAGAACGCTTTGCTGTCTATTTGAGAGCCGTATGTCAAAATTGACAGGATCGAAAGCTCTGCTGAAATCTAGTAGTGTGAATATAGTAGCCTTGCAGGTGTTCATGCCGAATTACATATCATCAGTTTCCTTGGTTAGTGCAGTGTTTGTGCCATGGAGTTTACAAAAGCTGTACTGATATTTGTCAAATAATCTAAATTCCAACAGGTGTTTAATTTGATAATGAACCATGTATTCAAAGGCTTTGGAATCGGCTGGCAATATGCCGAATATGGACGAGAGTGACAAGGTGCTATGGGGTTTTCTATTTTAGAGGTTGGTCAGACTGTGGTCCTTTTCCGAGAGGTAGGATAAGTTCCATTCACGCGGAAGAAATTAAATACATTTTTTAAGACATATAGTAACTTATTTGCGACATTCTAAATCATACTAATACCGTCGTTGCGAATCGCTTCAGATGAGATTCTCCTAACAGATTTTATTGTTGTATTTCTTTTTTACGTGTTTTAGGTTCAGTGTGTCATTAGTTATGTGGCCAGGGGTTTCTGAGGGCGGTTTTTTATTTGCGCATGGCACTTGATTGGCGCGGAGAAAAATTCGTTCAATTCGTCGGATGAGATCTGAAAAACAGGATCTAGTGTAGCCTTTCCATCACCCAAGCTAAGGAGATAGGAGTAGGTTAGGAACATGCAATTCGCCAAAGTGGCGCCCACCTGAGAGAGCCACTGAACCGCACGAAATTGTTATTATCAAAGAGTTTAAATTTCACGAAGTGGCTCTGTTATCGTCTTGTTTGAGGTAAAATAAACACCGTATTTTTTGGGGTAAAATTTGTTAACATTATAGAGCATTAAGAGGTAAAATAATATGGAAAAGCAGTGTAACCATAATGTTTTATTACCCACTTACCATGTCCTACTGACTAAACTTGATAATTTTAGAAACTGATAAAATTTCGTTTTCTGGGCGCTGTTCATACGGGTTTACTATTTTTCGTAAATGTTGTGGGAAATTAGAGACACATCATTTGTGTTATACATAGGAAGGAAACTTAGGGTTTAACGTCGCGTCGACAACTTGGTCATTACAGACGGAGCTAACGCTCGGAGTTTTGGGGAAGGATGGGGAAGGAAATCGGCCGTGCTCATTGAAAGAAATGTTTCAAATGTTTGTATAGCTTATGGGACTTAACTACGGGGTCACAAGCCCCTAAACTTACAAACTAATTATGAACTAGCTAACACTAAGGACGGCACAAATATCCATGCCCGAGGGGGGATTTGAACCCCCGACATTAGTAGCCGTGCAGACGGTGACTGGCGCGCCGCAGTCCCATTGGCCACCGCGGCCGGCTCTTTGAAAGAAACCATCCCGGAATTTGCCTGGAGTAATGAAGGGAATTCACGGAAAAACCTAAATCCGGATGGCCGGAGGTGGATTTGAACCACCGTCCTTCCGAATGCGAGTCCAGTGCGTTACCATTGCGCCACCTCACTCGGTGTGTGTTACACATATATTTATCTCTGAAGTGTGTTCCGTGGATGTAGCTAATTATAGTCTTAAATCGTGTTTCCTCTTTCATATATGCTACGCATCCCTTCTTATCTTTTTAAAGGAAATTTGTAATTGGTCCGTTGTTATTGAATCGATGGATTCCGGATGTTCAAGCCGGTAAAGATACTGTAATGGTGTGGGGCATGGGCAGTGTAAATGATAAGAGACCACTGATACCTGTAGATAAGACTTACATGCGACACGTACGTAGGGTACATCCGGGATGGATGAACAGATTTTTTTCAAAAGCCAGTATCTCAAACCTTAGACCTCAGGATAACCAAAAATCGTTTATTGTAAATTGCATTTTGACTTTATAAACAGCAAAAGTCGAGTTTGTTTATAAAAATATACTACATTTTATACTATATAAAACACATTTTAAAAATGTATGTCTTGGCCCTCTCACCCGATGGCCACACATGTAAGGGATAGATGACCATCGGACTAAACACTTTAAAATCAGGGAGAACATTATGAAAGCCAACCTGTCACACTTTAAACATCTTTTATCGACCATTGTTAATATGGTGTCAGACACTATATCAATAATTATAAAATATGCCACCAAAGATAACTGACAAGTTCAGTCCCACGCATTCAAACAATCGATCCCTTGAGAGAATACAGTGTAGGCTGCGAGGAAGAGGAATCAATGGGCAGGCGATTACAAGTTGAGGATTTGAGTTGGAAGGGGATGGCCCAGTTGGATAGCCTAGTTGGTTAAGGCGCCCGCTGGTCCAAATGTGTATGATTTTAATAATGGTAAAATTAATAATCTTAATATAATGATTTTAAATTGATTCTTCCTTATTATGTGACCGTTTAATATAATAATAATAATAATTCGTTTAGGCCAGTAAAGAGCACAAAAATTTAAGAACATTAGGGTTCAAAGTCCTGCTGACAAAAAGTTCCACACTTTTTCAGCAAAATAATGAGTTTAAATTTAGTAAAAATAACCTTTGCAACCTACGTTTGTCATGCAGTTAATTTAACAACCATAATAGCATCTTTGACAACGACATTATTTGCACAGTATGAAATTGAAGTGTTTTTCAATTCATGCTGCGCCACGACTGGAATTTGGTGTGCAAACTGTGGCTATACCTTTGTATTAAGGAGAGAAATCCTAATTATTTCAGTCGCCTATGGGGGAAGGGGGCGTTCGAAAAAAGAAGTGTTATCGTAAGCGAACAATATGAACTGAGGATACATGAAGTTGTTGCTGTAGTGTAGAAAAGTAAATGAAATTATTTTTCAAAAAATATTCCCATAGTGTTTCGTACACGCCTCGTATGTAAAAACAAAAATGTTTTATATATTGTTTCGACAGGGAAAGTTTTAAGAATAATATCACCAGGATCAGTCTATGATGAACTTTAACTACAAATGGTAACGTTCGTCTCCCTGAATAAGGGAATAAATACCTAGCATACACAGTAACCTAATCACTAATATTTTACTCATACACTAGGTAGTAATGCAGCTACAACATTCGGAGGCATGAACAGATTTTATGGTGGTAAATATTTTCTACATAATCTGTTATAAAGCAATACTGATCAATAACTATACAGTTTAAATAATAAAGTTCCTTACAGTAATTGATATTGTCAATAAAATAGTAAAATATGTACCTACACTGCATAGTTACCCTGACTGTAATGTAATTTAGACTCAGCAAATCCTAACCAGTTTGGATGAATAGTAAATCACCATTTCAATTTCTACTAACTTCAATCTGTCTGACACTCTTGTAAGGGAAAGGAAACTGTGATATCATTTAAAATTTAGATAGCAGAAGTTAATATTTTGGGCCTTTTGTTCCTACAAAATGTAAAGTACTTTGAATATACGGTTATACATGTTCGTTTTCATTCAAGTGAGGCACTAATATGCACTATCAGGCTGTACATTTACTTTAGAAAGAGTATCCAATTTAACTAAAATATACCAAAGTGAGAACTGTTTGACCACATCATTAATATGCCTTACCTTAAAGTTCATGTACGTGACAATACTACCAATTTTTAGCTTTTTGATTTTAAAGAATCTTATGAAAACTATCCGAGGGGTAAAAGATTGTTCTGAATGTTGTTGAATTAAATGAAATTACTATTTTTGGCAATTATGCAAAACAAAAGAAACTAACTGTAACTTTATCCAAGAAAGCATTTAGTACTACAGTCTTTTACTTTAATACTTCACCAAGAGAGGTATTAAACATTTGTATCTAACTCCTTTGATACTAATTCAGACAGTATAAGAAATACTGAAATGAATAACCACTTTATCATTGACAAGATTTGCACTGTGCTCTTCTTTATTACACAAAATTACTGTCACTCTTTTAAGCAAATATTTTCTCGGAAAGATTATGACTGCTTGGAAATATGACGTGGGAAAGGCGACGTTCTGTATTCTTTCTGTCAAGAGATTATTATTGAAACTTCGAAACAAAACTGCTGGTTCATGTATGCAATACAATAATATGAATACATTGCAGTATCATCGACGACAAATCCGAAAATTTGGTGGCTCTGGAAATTGGCGGTAAAATGTCTTGTGGCTAATGTGGCAACGAGCTCAACTGTCATCTTCTTAGCCACGATGGATTTGCATTGTGAGCTCAATAAACATTTTGTCCAGAAAGGTTTGAATTAGCCTCTAACATCTACTGCTCTTCACAGTTATACTTGCTTCCGCCTGAGACAGTGAACCAACTACAAGTGCAGGACCCTCTAGCTCACACACCGGTTCCATGACGTATTTCCGCCATATCACCACCTTTTAGCTTACGCAGGATAATTGATTTAACATTTTTACATACGATATATGTCATTAGAGGAAAATAAATTACTTCACAAATTCCAGCAGAAGACATACAGAGTATTACACCAAATATAAATCTACAGACATAATATTGCTTTGAAATACAAGTAAATAATCTATACTTATTTAAATGATTCTACTTTATTGTAAAACCACAACATGTTTCGGGCTTAGCCCATCATCTGGTGGTGCATATAGTAAATACTGAGCATTGAGGCTTTTAAATTTGTCATTTAAAAATGCTCTTGTTATGTATTGCCATATAAGAATAAACATTTGATGTTTATTCTTGTATAGCAAGACATAAGACAGTATTTTTAAATGACAATCTGACCAGAAGATAAAAGAGTCCGTTAACTTAAAAAATTATAACTTCAAAGATAATCCATTACTAGAAAATTTAACTTCTTAATTAACGATTGACGGTTTAACGGTCTTATGCCCACTTCAGCTTGTTAGTTAAGGTTTTTTGGATGTGATAATTTACTTGTAGAGCGAGAACGTTTTCTGTTGTTTATCCTTACGTTTTTTGTATCTGTGTCCCTGGTGATGATTTTATGTTCTTTTCTTCCTTTTTACTTTCGCTACAGTGGCATGAAGCCTCAATAATTAACATAATGCGACGAAACCACACCGATATTTCTCTAAGCTTCATTTACACGGAAATTAAACATCAAAAGCACATGTAGTTACGCACAATTACCCGTAACAGACATGCATATGGATGCAATTATCATATAAAAGAATTTAAATGAATTAATAGGTGGAATTAACAACATGTTTTGCAATACACCATCGCATTTGGATACACACTTTTATCTGATGGAATTTAACGCCCATTCGGTAGTAAAGTCATTAGATGCAGATTAACGTGAAATTGCCCAATAAAAGGCATGGGGTGTGGTGGCGTAATTAATGAAACTAGTAATTTGTATTGATAAGTACTGACAGAGAATTTAAACCGTTTAAAATGTGTTTGCTGTCGGAAGAGGTGGCGTGGAGGGAGGGAATTGGACGCAGTTACATGTGGATGTGCAAATGGGCAGTCATCTGACTGATTTCCTCCCCCCACCTGATGCCCTTCTAATCCGACGTTATTTTCCAAGTTTGAAGTTCCTTAAGCGGAGATATTATACGAGGATGACGAGCATATTGCAATATGTCTTAGCTCAATATTTCTGTACATTTAAAAATATTAAAACTAGTGATATTTGAAGTATAACTACGTCAGACAAGCAAGTTTACACGTTAGTTAAATCAGATATTGCGTCAGACAAGTAGCTCTAAATACTATCTTATTGAGCCACGTAGCTAACTCTGCCATGGCTTTCTACCAATACTGATTGATACAGGCGTTTATATTTTCACTTTTTTATAATTCGTCATCTTTGAACATTATTCATCGATTCGGTCAGCCTATGATACACGACATACTAACGAAATATATAGATCAACAAGTACCTTATGTGTGGAACGGCGACAGGATAACTGCGATGTTTAACATTATTATTCCTGTTCTTCTTTAGTCTCTAATCATGAAATTATTCTGACACTAGAAAACGGTTTATCACTTTATAAGACGTTATTGATTAGTTATTTACAGTTCCCTAGCAACACCAACTGTCATAAACTAACCTTGTGAATTCTCTAGACTTCATCTGAAGTGTCCCGCACTACAATACGAATTAAAATTTGTAGGAATAATTCCTTTAAATAGTTCACCAAAAATAAATAAGGTTCTTGTACGAGCGGGGTATGAAAAGTAGTCTGTAGCCGTTACTAAAATTTCATCAAAGTTAAACACAGGCACTTCTATTCGCTGTTCTTAACTCGTACTGAAAAAATATTAATAATCCACTGCCTTCTAAACACTGGTTTTCCACATCCACACTAAATACAAATATAATGTCACATTCTAAGCTAATCAGTAGTGATACCATCAGAATTAAATAGCTTTCTGAAATAAGTTGAGATTCTTCACACGAATCATATTTCTCTTTCCATAAAATATTCTTGATCATAAATAAATCTTCATAAATGCAAGATATCTCTCAACATTAACAAATATTTATTCTTCATGTTAATACAGCGTCAGTTTAGCAAGAAACGTGAACGTGGACAACTAGCTTGGACTGAATCTCAAACAAGACAAATTATAATTTCATATTCTTTTCTTTTCTTCTTTGAAACGATTGAAGCGCGGCAATAAAGAAGGCGCAGCTGCATTCGTTGCCCCGTAGCCGTCGGTTAAATTCTGCTAGCGGTCTCATACTTCAAGGTTGGCTGCGGCGGCGACGACGCTGCCCTTGTTGATTGCGGCGCCTCGATCGTACAAGTAACATACAGAAAATAAAACATTTTGAGAATCATATGATAAAATAACAATATTTACATGATCATCAAATATGTATACATTTTAAATAAAAAGATTCTTTTTTTTTTCTTTTTACAATTTCAAAACAGAGCTGACTTAGGAAAATGTAGTACGACTACTTGTTCCATTACACTTAGTAAATAGAACTAATCTCTGTCCCACACAGGCCCGAAAGTTCTATTGGGTACCGACCAGTGTTGCCAGACGTAGGGAATTTTCCCTACACGTAGGTACTTTTAAGCATTTAAATCATGTAGTGAATGTTCATCCAAAAGTCTCCAACGCGTAGGTACTTTGGTAAAATTTTACAATCGCCGACACATGCCTAGCGGGTAATGTTGGCAACAGAACAGTTGTCAGCGCGCGAGAATGAAGCCGACCAATTGTGGCAAAGTTTGAAGTAACCAATGATATTTCAGACGGCATAGTTGTTTTCTGTTCATAGTAAACAATATTAATTTGAAAACTTAGTTTCAGACACATTGAACTTGATGCGAGATATGATGATTTCAATGTATATCAGTGGAATGGAGAGTCGGTTTGGAAATAGTGTTAGAAAATGTCAGGACAAGGAAAATTCATTGTTTCCATTAACGAAAGACGTTTTATTACCTTGACTAGACCGTTGGTTATTTACGTGAGGACTATATACTAGTTAGTACTTGTAAATGAGAAGATGCTGACAAGAAAACGCTACAACATTTGGGACAGCCAGCGTTATAATGAAAAAAGCGCTAGATATTCGTTGTCAACATAGCATTACTCTTTAAAAATCGCATCATGCAGAGTGACGGACTTTCTTTTTTGTACTGACCTCGAACTAAATAATTACTGCTGTTCCTACTCTATGGTTGATAGTGTCTCGATGTATCCTTGTCTGGTCAATAAATCAGTTATCCTCGTGTAACAGTGCACTCGGAAGTAGCGGCCTATTATGCTGTTCCTCTCTTTGGTTGACACGTTCTTGATGTAGCCTTGTGTAATCGATAAATCAGTAATCCTCTTGTAACAGAGCACTTGGAATTCGCGGCATAATCTAATCAGTAACGCTTAGTTACTGGAAAAACATATCTAGCAAGTGAAGCACGATGACATATATTTATATTAAAGTTTTTCAAAATTGTAACATGTCACATTAATGAATTGGTTAACCTCTGTCGGCTGGACTCCTGGATTCAGTCCCTCCCAGACGCAAATCCTGGCTACAACGCTGATGTAGGGGCATTAATGAGCTGGTAGGGAGAAAGTAGGGAAAACGTAGGTAGATTTTTGTGAGACTGTAGGCATTTCCTTTCTCTGCCATCTGGCAACACTGGTACCGACTGATCGCCGTGTCATCCACCACCCAAAGAAGTCAACGGATTCAGGATGGAGGGTTAAGTGGTTTGGATCCCGCTCTCCCGGACATTGTGTCAGTTTTCGTGACTGGACCCACTATTTCTCAATCAGGTAGCTGAGTGCAGACCTCTTGCCAACAGCGCTCGACAGACCCAAACGGTTACCTATCCAAGTGCTAGCCAAGTCTGATAACGCTTAACTTTGTTGACCTACGGGAACCTGTGTATGTACTGCGGCACGGCCTTGGTCCTCAGTAAATATATTCAAATGCATTCCCCGACCCACTGATGTTTCCATTCAAGCACGTGACAGAATATTTGGTTGTATATTTTTAGTAATTAAATCGTAACATGTCCATTCACTGAAAAGCTACACTTTAAGCCAGGCTGTTCCAAGTCTGCCCCATGGGACAAGGATACCCGCGGGCACTCACGGTCTCGCCCAGCAAGCAGGCGCAGAAAGGTAGGCCGCATGCAAAAATTGCACTTATTCTTCATTATTTAGGTTCAGTTAACAATTTGTGCACTCTGGAAATATCTTCATCGCTTAGCAGTTGCTTTTGAACTTCTGGTGACTTTACGAACCAATAAACGACAACATCATCCACGAACAGTTAGGGGAGTTGCTCATATTGTCTTCTAAATCTATATCTACATATAAAAGGCTTGTGGGTGTACGTGCTGACAGACTTTTCTCCATGACCACATACTGCCACCCACTCGTGGTTGTGGTGGTAGATAGCCCTTGGTCTAATGATGTTAGTAAGGAAGTTTGGTCGCGGTGCGTGGCAGTGGGTGAGTGCGACGAGCAAAAATTCGCAAAATATGCAATAAATACTCTTAGGAAAAGCTATATACTCTGTGACTTACGAACTTTACGGTACGAGTCAAAATCTGATTACTCTTTCAATCGTCAGACAATACGGTCCTTTCAGACTTTAATAACGACGAGGAATATCAAATACTCAATTTTTTAAATAGATCACATGTTTCCGTCAACCACACATTACCGACTATGAACAGAGACACAAAACAAAGATAAAAATCCAGATAGATTCAAAGATAAAAATACTCGTGGAACATTGACCACTGTCGTGGAAGCGTGGTGGAAACATATACTTACTAAATAACACAGACATACACTACGTTTACATGCAACACATCTTCCGGTAGACGAAAACCGATTTTCGTAAACTGTTTTTCGCTGTCGTGTTTACATGGCATAGCCTAAATCGCATTTCCTAGCTCACTTAACATGGCGGCTGGAAAACAACTGATTCAGTTCCTTATTTAGTCTGTACAGTCGCTATTTTTCTTTATTTAAATACACAGATTTATATTCACTCTAATATTTATACTTTTATTTCACATTAGAAAATATCACTCTTTCCATATGTGCCGAAAATTCGTAACAAGAAAATACAATCTGACAAGCTAAGAACACTTCAAAAACGGTTGCGTTTACACGGGCACGAAAATCGATTGTGGAACTGGAAAACCGCTTTAGAGAAGCGGATTTCCAGAATAGATTTTGGAGTGTTTACTTTTCCAACCAAACACGGAATTGGGAAATCGGTTAACGAAATCCGGTTTTGGAAGCCCATGTAAACGGGGTGATACATTAATGAATGTCTCTTAGGCCATTGATATTGATATGCCTGTGCCAGTAAGCTCACTGGTCTGTGCTAATCAGTGATCTCTGATACATATAGCCGCGACACTCCCTGCTGTGAAAGGTGTTATCGTTTGACAGCTGGGTCAAGAAAAACTATGCGACGTAGTCCTACTCATATCCCGGCGGCCTCCTGTGATAATGTTGGCTACAGATGTTGAATAACGAGAATCATGTGACATCGTCATAAGCCAAACGCATGACACGCAAATATTTTGTCGTGGAATCAAGCATACAGCAGGAACAGCAGTATTTATCTACACACTATATGGTTCGGTCATCTTTGCAACGATTTTATATAGTGTTATTGATGTTGCTGACATAAAAACAAGAGGCCGCCAGGATAGAAAGTAAAATTTTACCGAATCAGATACATCCGTTCTTGTCACATCTCATTATGACCAGCACTTTCACGCGAAACTGTTTTGTATAGAGTCTCATGATTCACACAGTCTTACAATTCATTCCAAATTCCTATTCAAGGAGATATTTGTGAAAACTGTTAAAAATCAATATTCACACTTATCCAATATCATTTTCAGAAATGTGATTTCCCAACCGCTTTCGGCGCTGCTGTTGCAATGTGTAACAAAATTGAGAATAACGACGCATAATATCAAATATATAAGTTTTTAACTTCTCGGCGCGTTTTCCTCATTCACTCTTTACCGACGATCAACAGAGACAAAGATGAAAATGCAGATAGGCTAACAAATGAATAATAGAGCTCTACACTACAGTCACAGTCATACTTCTATTAGTTGGTGTGGGTGATTTAATTATTACTATTTCTCATCTGAACGATAGAAGTGTTTTCAGAAGTTTACTTCAAACAGACCATTACACGCCGCAACGTTATCTTTATGAACACAACCTAACATTGAATTTACATCGTTGCGGAGTACGGACTTAATTTCACGTTTTGTATGAAAAACGTTATGAACATTCATTGTTTTTGACAATTACTTCTACTTAAATTTGACATCTTAGCTAGGAGAACTGAGTTTATTGACAGAACGATCCAACAAGGATTCTGTTTTTGCTGACCTAGGTCCGGAACCCTAAAAACCATGATCTACACAGACCCTTCTTTAATAACCGTTGCGAAGCACGGGCACATAAGCTAGTCTTTTATAAAGACAGAGAAAAGTCCGAAATAACAGCCACCACTTTTGATCCCGGGAGTTTGAGTAATAGTGGATAGTGAAAACTTGAGGATTCGTATCCGACGGGTGGCAAGCTAAAGCTCCCTTATATGTCTGAAGACCACTGTGTCTCCAGTAGTGTAGAAGTCAGGCCAACGTCGTAGCAACGAGAAGAGCCGGGTTGAAATCTCGGCAGTTGATGTCGTATATTCCGTGAATATGAAAAGATAAATATGAGATTTCCTTGACTGTGTGGTGGGGGGAGGGAAGGGGACTAACTAGGGAGGCGGAGGGAGGAAGGTTAGTGGAAGAAATTGGCCGCGAGAGAGAGAGAGAGATGTTTGCTTAATGATTTAGCCGCCATTTGGCTGTATTATTTTATCATGTTTAGTCACAATACGGATTTTGGCTGTATAGCCATTTTCAAATGTACACTGGAAAATTTACAACAAATTAATTCATTATAGGTAATGGTACAGAAAAGTGTAAAATTAGTTACTTATATTATGGTAATTCATTCATATACGTGGGAAACCAAATCGTCATTCTTGAGTTTACATATGCACAACCATGTGGGTCGTAAATAAGTAAAAGAACCATGTTCCAATGCATCTTGAACATACTAATGTTAAAAGCAATTTGTAGAGCATTCAAGTACCACTCCAACAACTAAGTACCTGATCCTTTCGTAGTGGCATGTGATAATAAACACAGCAAAGATCGTCCTTATTTAAATGTTACATAATATGAGGTTCAAAGATGTTACAATGTTGACTGCACGTTCTTATTTCACCTATGTTACAACTATCTCTGGGAATTCATCTATATGTAGAATGTAACTATACCAAAATTATTAATGACAAGCCTACATAGTACAATACACAAATTAAATATAACTTAACACATTTACAAATTCGCATGTTTACACTTTTATGAGAGTATACAATATTCTATAATAGTTTCAAAAATCTGATTACTGGAATTATATCAAACTATAGTTCAAGGTTTAAATGCAATAATTATTCGAAATAGTTAGAGTAATTAATTCAAATAATTTGATGCCCAATATCTGCTTGTAATGTTTCGATGATGATGAGGAGCTCAATGTCTACATGCAATAATATGATGCTCAGTGCTTACATAATAAAATAATACACTCGAATGATAGTTAAGGGGAGTCTACCGCCAAAAATGATACAATTTCACAGTTTTACTTTTATTCAGATTACGAAAATATGGACGTTTACGCTGAATTTGGTTTTATTGAAAAATTCGATTGTTTGCTATTTTTAAAACACATTTAAAATAATCTTGCAGTGATATTTCTGAGAATTTTGTTTCCCATCATTTCACATATTGGCATTTACGTCTGGAATTATACAATCTAGAAGGCTGTGGTTTCTTTTGTTTTCTAGAGAACCGTCCGTTTCGTAATTTTGCTGCATTAGCGGTGTTTCGCAGTAAACTCTTTGAACTAAACATTTGTTTCTGTTTGACAGCAACAGTTATCCACTAGCCGCGTTTTAGTTTCTGTGTTTCCTGTGATAGTTTTCATCATGACTAAATCAAAGTAGGGGTTTTTGATGGTGTTCTTACTTTTAATGATGACTATTCTGGAAGCTCACAGGTTTCTGAATATCTTGGAATTCATAAAGGTTGCATCACTACATGGACGAACTGCGAATCATGAAGGCAGAGATTGCAACAAAAGAAGCCAGATCATAGAGGAGGAGGGCAGCACTGAGTGAGGAAGACGAAGAAGGAGATGAGGACTACCATCAAGAAGCATTCTGAAATATTTTTATGTATCAGTGGCTGTATATTAATTCTTTTTCTTGAAACGCAATTTTCTAAAAATGACATTTTTCAGTACAAATGCCCCTTTTTCTCAGAAACTTCTGAACCTACATCAATGAATTATTTACCACGTAACACAGATATTATAATGCTGTTGTAGCTCTACAATAGTAATATTTACTATAGTAGTTGAAATGCAAGAAATTAAAATTGTCAACATTTACATAAAAAATTACATGTTTTGGGAAAAAGTGGTACATTTTTTTCCAGCAGTTTTTTAAAGTTATTGTAGAGCAATACAGTGACAAAACATTCGAGTCTGATGCCTACGTGCAGGCGTGCAGCCCATAGTGGCTAGATGTTTCTAAAATAAATAAATAAATAAAAAGTAAAAATAAAAAAAAATTCAATTTTGTGACGTAGGCTTTATAGCTTAGTTGTAACTTTTATTATGTGACTTGTTTTAGTTTATAATTTCTGATGAAGGCAACCATAGCTATTGTGAGAACCAGGTTAAAGAATTTTACTTTTGCGACCGAGGGCTACATTTTTATCCTTTGATTAAAACACGAAATTTATTTACTTAACAGTTCCTGAGAAAACAGGTCACTTATATAGCCAATTTAACGTTGTCGAGGTAGGGCGGTACGACTCCTCTTAACTCATTTAACAAATGTTGCATCACAGTGGCTCGTGAATACAACAAAATAAGAGAGGGATGTGTTGGTGAAGATGGAGATGCGAGAGGGAGAGATGAATGGAGGGAGGAGGAGGGGGAGATGAAACAGAATAAATAAAACAGAAATAAAACAGAATAAATAAATACCCGGGAAACGACGGTTTTATAGCTGTTGTGGTCTTCAGTCCGGAGAATGGTTTGATGCAGCTGTCCACAATACCCTATCGTGAGCAAGCGTCTTCAACTACACATAAGAACGGCAACCTACATCTGTCTGAATCTGCTTACTGTATCCTTCTCTTGGTCTTTCTCTGCGGTTTTTACCCCACACACTTCCCTCCAATGCTAAATTCACAGTTCCTTGATGTCTAAGAATGTGTCCTACCAATCGATTCCTTCTTTTAGTCAAAGTATTCCAGAAATTCCTTTTCTCCCCAATCCTTTTCTGAACCTCCTCATCAGTTACGCGATCAACCAACCTAATTTTCAGCATTCTTCTGTAGCACCACATTTCAAAAGCCTCTGTCCTCTTCGTTTCCGCACTGTTTATCGTCCACGTTTCACTCCAAAAATGTTCAAATGTTTGTAAATCTATCGGACCAAACTGCGTGGTCCTCAATCCGTAGCTTACAAACTACTTATACCTACGTAAACTACCGCGGTGGAGTAGCCGAGCGGTCTAAAGCGTCTCGCTGCGGAGCGCGCGGTTGCTCGCCGTGGAGGTTCGAGTCCTCCCTGGGGCATGGGTGTGTGTGTTGTCCTTAGGTTAGTTTACCTAGGTTTAAGTAGTTTGTAAGCTACGGACTGATGACCACGCTGTTTGGTCCGATAGATTTACAACCATTTGAACATTTGAACCTACGTAAACTAACCTAAGGACAAACACACACACACACACACCCATGCCCCAGGGAGGACTCGAACCTCCACGTCGAGCAACAGCGCGCTCCGCAATTAGACGCTTTAGGCAAAAGGCAAAACTCCACACAAATGCCTTCAGAAAGGACCTTCTTTGGCTTAAATCACTATTCGATGTTAACAAATTTCTCTTTTTCAAGAACGCTTTTCTACCCATTGCCATTCTGCATTTTATATCCTCTGTACTGCGACCATCATTTCTTATTCTACTGCCCAAGTAACAAACCTCATCTACCTCCTTCATTGTTTCGTTACCTAATATAATTGTAAATGCGCCATAGTCATTGAGGAGGCAGGCGACCTTGATGGAATGATTGG
Source organism: Locusta migratoria (assembly GCA_026315105.1). NCBI lineage: Eukaryota > Metazoa > Arthropoda > Insecta > Orthoptera > Acrididae > Locusta > Locusta migratoria. The sequence goes on along the minus strand of CM048745.1, from coordinate 253,785,914 downwards.
GTAGTACTGCTGTGTAGCTGGTTAGGTCGCAAATTCTTTATTATAGGTCACACTTCATGTACAGCGTGTACTCAAAAATGACGCGTTTCGGCTTTACCATCATCAGATTAGCATCTCTTCCGTGCCATGTGTACACGTGAACAGATGTAAGATGTTGTTTGATATACATACAAATGCAGACTACTGTTTATATATATATATCAAACAACTTCTTACATCTGTTCACGTGTGCATTTGGCACAGAAGAGATGCTAATCTGATGATGGTAGAGCCGAAACGCGTCATTTTGGAGGGCACGCTATACATGAAGTGTGACCAATAATAAAGAATTTGCGACTTAACCAGCTTCACAGCAGTACCACTCAATCTAATCTAATTATTTAAGCATCACCTGATTTTCTTAGACAGCACTCCATTACCCTAGTTTTGCTGTTGTTAATGTTCATCTTATATGCACCTTTCAGCACATTGTTCCTTCTGTTCAACTGCTCTTCCAGGTCCTTTGCTGTCTCTGACAGAATTACTATGTTGTCTGCAAAACGCACTGTTTTTAATTGTTGATCCCGAACTTTTAAAAACATAGCTAGTCTATATCTATAAATGTGAATGTCTGTTCGGTGTACGTTTATCACGTCTGAACCACAAGACATAAATAGCTAAAATATTTGTACAGTTTTTTATGGCGATCGGATAGCTATATATATATATATATATATATATATATATATATATATATATATATTAATGTGAATATCTGTTCGTTGTACGCTTATCATGTCCAAACGACGAGATGCAGAGACTTAAATATTTGTACAGTTACTAATTTATACCTGAGGAAAATTTTAGGCACGGTTTCATAGCGAACTGATAGATGTTTATTAATATGTAGAATATAACGCGAAATGCGGAACAATAATGATTATTTGAAAATTATATTTACTCTTTGAAAATGGTTTTATTGGTTGCATTGTTGCTTGAGGGTTGATAATGATAAAAGGGTGGAGTATACGGGGATGGAAAGTTATCGGTGTATATAAAAATTTACGTGATTGTGTTAATATTTCGCTCTGCAGCGAAAAATACAGAACGCAAACGAATGGTGTGTGTGTGTGTGTGTAATTGTAGTCCGAAGTCTCCCGTTATACACCATAGCAGTTCCATGCCGACAGCTATAAGGGGGTGGAAGATATGGTGGTTGAAAATCGTCAAATTATAAAAAAATTCGGACTGAAGACCAGCGATGAGGTTTGCGACTCTGTAGCAAGGAGGTTACGTACAGTGAAACGTGATGCCACAGACCATATCTTTGGTCTATGCGTGCTACAATGTCTTCAGGTCTTTCTCTGTAAGGATAAGCATACGAATAAGGAAATATAAGAATAAATAAATAGCACACTACTGAAATATAGCTTATCTATATTAATCAACCAACACGCGAGCGAAGCCGCGGGTTTAAGTTAGTAGGCAATATTTCCGAGATGTAAAGAAGGCTGGTTAGTGTACCACAATGGGTCGCACTAGAAGTCTGCGGGAGTGTAATCCAATAACAGAGAAAAAAAATCTCCGTCCCACATAGGCTTCGAAAGGCCCACCGGGTACTGACCGGCTGTCGTGTTATCCTCCGCCAACGGATGCGGTAAGGATGGGGACTTGGTCAGTGCCCCACACTCTTGGTGCGGGTTTTCGCGACTGGAGCCGCTACTTCTCAAGCAAGCAGCTCCTCAATTCTCCTCACAACGACTGAATGCATTCCGCTTGTCAACAGCGCTCAGCAGACCCGGAAGGTTACCCATCGAAGTGCTATCGAAGCCCTACATCTTTGGTAATCTAAAGCAATACTATTCAACGAAGTATTTGCACCATAAAACAACCAGATCAGTGCATATCTGGCTACTTCGTCGTTCCACGATACCCAAATTACCGAATAAAACTGAAATTTATTTTATGCGAAACTTACGTAATTGCTTGCTATCGATTCTGTTTTGAATAGAACAGACTGTTTCCAATATACTCCATGTTAACGATGAATAAACGAAAACCTGAAATACTGTTTTCAGAGACCAATCGATATCTAATTTACAAAAGGCAATAAGTAATATATATATACACACACATGTGGCGTCTGTTCCGAAAGAACAGACGTCACTTCTGATCCTGCAGTTGTTATTATTAAATATTCATAGAATATATGACATCAACTGCGATTGGGCAAAGTTGAAAATGTGTACCCAGCCGGGATTCGAACCCGGGTCTCCTGCTTTCTAGGCAGTTGCGCTGACCCGTACACCACTGGAGACACAGCGATCACCGCACCTGCAAAGACTACCTATGCACGCCTCCCGTCAGATACAATTCCCAGCTTCGCCCTGCCCACAGTACTCAAACTCATAGTTATTAAACTAATTCCCGTAAGAGTAAGGGCTTCAAACTTGCCCACCCCTCCCTACCAACGATAGGATCATTGCCCGTCACCGGCTGGGTACACATTTTCAGCTTTGCCCAATTGCAGTTGATGTCATATATTCTATGAATATTAAATAATAACAACTGCAGGATCAGAAGTGACGTCTGTTCTTTCGGAACAGACGCCACATGTATATATATATAATATGCCGGTGACGGGCAATGATCCTATCTTTAGTGGGGAGGGGTGGGCAAGCTTGAAGCCCTTACTCTTACGGGAATTAGTTTCATAACTACGAGTTTGAGTACTGTGGGCAGGGCGAAGCTGGGAATTGGTATCTGACGGGAGGCGTGCTTAGGTAGTCCTTGCAGGTGCGGTAATCACTGTGTCCACAGTGGTGTAGGGGTCAGCGCAACTGCCTAGAAAGCAGGAGACCCGGGTTCGAATCCCGGCTGGGTACACATTTTCAGCTTTGCCCAACCGCAGTTGATGTCATATATTCTATGAATATGCAATAAGTAATGTTGAGAATTTCTAGAAACATCAACTTCTTTAGAAATTGCCTATACAGTGGGACTTAACGAGCATAGTTGTCTTAACATGTTTTTAGAAAAAAGGAGATGGACAGAGAGAGAGAGAGAGAGAGTGGATAGGAAAAGTACTAATTCAAGGTTCGAATAAATAAATACCCGGGCAACGCCGGGTTCTCAGCTAGTCTTTAATAAATACTGATGCAATGTAATTATATTGATATTTTTAAAGACTTTTTCCACGCCTAGTGTTTGATACATTTTTGCCACGTAGCAGCAGCAGAGATAAGGTGTGTCGTATGCAGTGGCGGCGGTAGGCGTCGGCGACGTCGGCCACCGCCGACGGCCACGCGCCTGTGGAGGCCTCGCAAAACATTGTTAAAGTTTTAGTTTTTTATTTTCTTTTTTTTATAATTGATTCTTAATGGCGCTTTCCAAATGCTAGGTTATGTAGCGACGACCTACATCTAACTTACACTAGTTTAACCAGTAGACGAACACAACATCCGTACCCAAGGGTGGGATTTGACCCCCGACGAGCGCGATCTCGCTCACAGTGGTATGACGCCTTAGTGCGCTCGGCCGTTCCCGGCCGGTAGCTATTTAGTTGTCCATGTGAGTGCAGCAGTGATGCAATTTTTAGTTAAATACTTGCAAAACAATTTCTGCAGTACATTTTAGAAAACAGTTTGGTAGAAGTATATCCAAATGTTTATAAAACAATCAGAATCATGCTCACAGTTCCAGTCAGTACAGCTTCGGCCAAGAGAAGGTTCTCAAAGTTAAAATTGATTAAGACTTACTTGAGAAGCACAATGAAGCAAGAAGCACTATCTGCGTTGTCAGTACTATCAACTGAAGCCGAAATAGCGGCCACTATTAAAGATGTGATCTTAAAAAATTTCAATGAAACTAAAAGCTTAAAAGTTTCTCTAATTTGTGTTTGTTTATTGTAATTTTTGTCATTGCAATAATACTTGTATATTATACTGACAGAATTTAAGTATAATGATTATTGATGTATAATTCAGCTTATTTAACACTTTCCTCGTTACTGAAAAAATGAAAGGGGCTTCGCACAGACGAGTTCGCCGACGCCCAGTTTTCGTCTAGCGCCGCCACTGGTCGTACGTTGTGAGATGACAGGCGGCAGCGGTGTGCCTCCGGAGAGCGACCGCAGGCAGCAGCGGGGGTCAGCAGGTAGGCGGCAGGTAGCGGCGTGCCCCGCGCTCTCGCCGTGCCGGCCGCGGCTGTCGGACATGCCACATCGACCTGCGGCCGAGGACCCGCGCCTTGCGGCCGCCGCTGCAGGCGACCGCGGCAGCCGGCCACCACACACACACACACACACACACACACACCGCTGCCGCCGCACATCCCAGCCTGCCACCGCCTCCCTCTGTGGCCGAGGACACAGTTTTTAATTCTTTTCTCTACTTGTGCATAATGTCGGCCTTTTCTCGCGCCACGTCGAGTCGGCGTTGCTTTTTTTGGATTCTTCTCTTCCGTAAAACTCTACCCAATGCTTTGAAACGCTAGGTAAAGCAGTCAACAATCCGAAGATTGGTTTGAACACCACAGTGTTTTACTAGGCATGGTCCTGTTTGGAGGTGGTATGCCGTTGCCTTCCTCCGACCTTCGAACTGACTTACCCAGCCACTTATAGGGGGACCTACAGTTTAACGTGGGTTCCGAACCACGGTGCTAATCCGTATTTTTCACATGAGCAATATTGCCACAGGTGAAAGAAGTGGAAAGTGACAGATAAAAATCCTAGGACCTGGCGGGGATCGAACCAGCGACCTTTGGATTTGTAGTGCAACCACTGTGCAACCGAGGCGCACTTGAAACGCTCCTATAAAATAAAAATAAACTAGCTTAAACCCGCGGCTCCGCTCGCATGTTGATTGATTATGAATGAAATAAATCGCAATTTGCGATGTTATGACTTCACTGTATTAGGTTTAGATGGAATACCAAACTGTGGCGAATGAAAATTTGTGCCCGGACGGGACTCGAACCCGGGATCTCCCGCTTACTAGGCAGACGCGTTGACCAATCCGCCACCGAAGACAGTGACCAGCCCGACTGGAGAAGAGTCTTCCCTGCACATCTCCCGCCACACACAAATCTCCATTCGCCACGCTGTCTCTTTCCTATACCACAGCCTTCTATAATGCTTGCAGCCACAATACTGTATTCCTGCATCAGGGAGAACAGACAATTAAGTATCGAGACAAGTGTGTTTGCCTCTGTAACTTATAAAATAATAGGTGACCGGAAATGTTAATGCGGTAGGTCAACACAAGAAATGTTACACTTTCTGCGGAGCTATGAACATAGTTTATTGTATCATTTTCCAAAGAGTTACAGCACAAAGATATAATTTTTTAAATGGAACAATAGTATTTTTTTCTATTGTGTATTGGTTTCGTTGAAATCAGCTGCGTCCAAATCAATTTAAACTACATTCCTATCACTGTTAGTTTGGGAGCTACAACCCTTTAAAGTGTAGGGGGCAGAGGCTACGATAGCGTAGCTGGCTGTTGGTCATGAGACAGTGGGCTGTGCCCCAGGGGATAGCCACTCGGCCAATCAGCTACGCTGTCGCAGCCTCTGCCCCCGGAACTTTGAAGGGTTGTAGCTCCCAAACTAACAGTGATAGGAATTTAGTTTAAATTGATTTGGACGCAGCTGGTTCCAACGAATCCAATGCACGATAGAAAAAAACTATTGTTCCATTTAAAAAATTATATCTGTGTGGTGTAACTCTTTCGAAAATGATACAATAAACTATGTTCATAGCTCCGCAGAAACTGTAACATTTCTTGTGTTGACCTACCGCATTAAAATTTCCCGTCACCTATTATTTTATAAGTTACAGAGGCAAACACACTTAGTGAAACACCATATATAGTGTCTCGATACCTCATGGTCTGTTCTCCCTGATGCGGGAATACAGTCTTGTGGCTGCGAGCATTAAAGAATAAATAGGCTGTGGTATAGGAAAGAGACAGCGTGGCGAATGGAGATTTGTGTGTGGCGGGAGACGTGCAGGGAAGAGTCCTCTGCAGTCGGGCTGGTCACTGTGTCCTCGGTGGCGGAGTCGTCAACGCATCTGCTTAGTAAGCAGGAGATCCCCGGCCGGGCACAAATTTTGATTCGCCGCACATTGGTATTACATTTAAACCTATTACAGTGAAGTCATAAGTGATCGCAAATTGCGATTTATTTCATTAAAAATGAACGCTGTAATTCGTCTAAAATATACATAATTGTAAAAATAAACTAGCTTAAACCCGCGGCTCTGTTCGCATGTTGGTGGATTATGATAGATAATGCGCGAAACGTCAAATCGATTTTTTAAAGAGATGTACAAAGCGCGTCCAGAAAGTAAGTTCCGTTTGGTTATATAAAACGAACGGGTACAGATACAGAAAAGATATTGATTGTACAAAAATCTACAACTGTTAAACTACTTGTCTACATAGCTTCCGAAATTTTGTAGGCAATTGTCATAACATGGCACAAGGTTTTGTGTGCCTTTTTCATAGAATGTTGCCGCCTGTGTATTCAACCATGTGGTAACATGTTCTTTCAGCTCGTCATCATCGTTGAAGTGTTGTCCACCAAGGACAGATTTTAAGTGTAAGAAGAGGATTACTGTCGAAAGATTTATTTTTTTTCACGATAATGCCTGACCTCACACACCGAATGTGACCAAACAGTTCTTACGGAAATTTCAATGGGACCTGTTTGATCATCCTCCATACAGCTCGGACCTTCTCCTAGCGACGTTCATCTCTTCTTACGCCTAAAATCTGACCTTGGTGGTCAACACTTCAACGACGATAAAGAGCTGTTATCACATGGTTGAATACACAGGCGGCAACCTTCTGTTGCAAAAACTTGTGGCACGCTATGACAAGTGCCTACAAAATTACGGCAGTTATGTGGAAAAGTAGTTTAAGAGTTGTAGAATTTTGTGCAATAAAAATTTCTTCTGTATCTGTGTACAATTTCATTTTATTACCAAACGGAACTTACTATCTGGACGCGCCTCGTGTTAAAAGTAATTTCTTTTTTTTTTTCTGCTTTATTTATTTATTCTTATATTTCCTTATTCATATGCTTGTCCTTACAGAGAAACAGCTGAAGACATTGTAGCTCGCATAGACTAAAGATATGGTCTGTGGGATCACGTTTCGATGTATGTAACCTCCTTGCTATAGAGTCGCAAACGTCATCGCTGGCCTTCAGTCCAAATTTTTTTTATAATTTGACGACTTTAAACCACCGTATCTCCCACCCCCTTATAGCCATCGGCATGGAACTGGTATGGTTTACAACGGGATACTTCGGACAACAATTACACACAGACCATTCGTTTGAGTTCTGTAGTTTTCGATGCAGGCCGAAATATTAACACACACACACACGTAGAATTTTATATACACCGATAACTTTCCATCCCAATATACTCCACCCTTTTATCATATCAACCCCCAAGCAACAATGCAACCAATAAAACCATTTCAAAGAGTAAATATAATTTTCAAAGAGTAATTATTGTTCCGCATTTCGCGTCATACTCTTCACATTACTAAATATCTATCAGATTGCTATAAAACCGTGCCTAAAACCTTCCTCAGGTATAAATTAGTAACTGTATAAATATTTAAGTCTCTGCGTCTTGTCGATCGGACGTGATAAGCGTACACGGAACAGTTTATATATATATATATATCTCCGATCGCCATGAAACCATGCCTAAAGCCTTCCCCGGGTATACTTTAGTAACTGTACAAATTTTAGCTATTTATGTCTTGTGGTTCAGACGTGATAAACGTACACCGAACAGACATTCAGATCTATAGATATAGATACAGAATAATTAACTTCGCGAATCGAAGATTATAGATACCACCAAGGATGGTTTTTCTTTCTCTCCATTGATCCCTATGCTGATCACTGTTTCTCTCTAATGAAAAATAATCTCTGGAAATCCTACATTCCGTTGTTTTACCGCCGGAGAGAAAGAACAGCGAACGGCTTCATTTATCTGTCTTTTGTCGCCGTCGAGTTAAGACGCATTTCTAGCAGCTCTCTCTGTTCGGAATTAAAATTGCTATAAGTATACTGATAAATCAGAAAAGATATAACTTGAAATATATAAGTTGATTAATTAAATGGCGGATGTGTTCTTACTGGATTCCCGCCTCCTAGTGGCGTAGATGATTTGTACAATTTGCGTGTTACGGACTTGGACGCCATTACGGCTGATGAATAACAGTGCTGTGATTGTTAAACATTTCATTACCATTAGATTTCAATCTTTCCCCTTCACAATAGTATTAAATTTTTTGAGAACCTGCTTCATTAAGCTATAGTATATGACGAAGTCTGAATTTTCTAGCCCCGCAATATTTTACCCACTAATAAAATTTATTTCACGGTATCACGGTCCACTGCACATAAAAATTCCACCCGTCTAATTACGGATCACGATGGTGCTTCACCTACAATTATTCTCATTTTGATTTACAGATTTTTGCGTTGATATCATCGAAAAGATGTATGGTAACGCTAAAGCTAAAGCCTGTCGAATATTTTATGATGTAGTTGCTGCCAACATTCCCTTATTTCTGACGTTATACAAAATTAATCAAATATTATTTAAAATCATACCCTCCATTTATCTTCTGTTTCTCCCCGAATCAAAGCTTTCGCGTAATATTTTACTTAACGTCTCAAACCCCAAAAACTTAAAGGTGCTGCATTATAGCTTCTTCTCTCTTCTATTCTTTCTCTCTTTCATCTCCTGCAACTTAGCATCTTACAAGGAGACCACATGGGTACCGGATTTTAGAATTTTTTTGTTATTTACGCTACGTGAAACCGAGAACACAAATAACAATCAGCCAAAGCCATTCGACGCAACTCTAAAAACTTCTCGAGAAAATCGATTTCGAACTTTTGCAACGACACAAAATTACCAATAATTAAAACAATTGCAGCATCTGTCGGTATAGCTCACTGCACCGGTGCATATATGGTGATAATACGAATGTGTGGGATGGTGCCGCAGGAAACTTGCTTTGATAGGTAGTACAACCACCAAAGAAATAACTCTCTCGACCATGTTACAGCCTGACTAATTTCCAGCACAACACAAAATATGTAGACGTGGCTAGTTAGCCACACGATGCATTATATGGTCACCAAACGCAAGGAAAATACAATGATTTTAGGATATATAGTGTAAGAAACTCTTACAGAATCCACGAAACAGAACACTCTTTCCGAATTACATAAGAGCGCTGGAATTGACAAAGATGTGATGAAGGAAAAGAAGCAATAAAGAATAAGGAACTAAGAGAAAAATAGATTCAAACATAGAAGAAGAAGAAAAAAAAAAAAAAAAAAAAAAAAGAAAAGAAAAGAAACGGAATCTGACGCGAAAATTTCCGGCGTGTAGTGCTGTCGGAGTTCTACCTTGAAATGTTTGTCCGTTCGTCTGAGATTAGCGGAAGAAAAGAATGATATTTGATGCGACGTGGAAACCAACAGAACAAATTTGATAAAACGAACTGCACTGGATGTAACTGTGCCGAAACTGAAGCGTGTGTAAACCAGTGTGATTTTATTTATTCTCTTCCTTTATGTCATTATTCGTTTTCGACGGAGGTACATAATTTTTGTTTTGTTATTTAAGGAAATATTTAGATTTCCTTCGTGGAAGAGAACCTTTAATTTTACCTGCAGAAAAAGAGAAAATTACTATACCAAAGGCCGATGAAGGCGAATTTGGTAAGCGACAAAAAAAAAAAAAAAAAAAAAAAAAAAAAAAAAAAAAAATGGTAGCGTTGTGGCGTCACAACCTTACGGTCGGTGTTAGAATCCGCATTGTAACGAATATTTTTTTCAGGTGTTTTCGAATTCAGTTACATAAAACATTTTGGGGTGTCTAATTCCACGTGTTTTGTCACTTTTTGTTTTTGTGCATGTAGACGAGCTGAACACCTTGTCGTTACATAAAGCGATGGTTGAGTAGGTTAGCTGCTTGAAAGCCATTACTAGCTTTGGAGATGACTTTCCACAAACAGCGTCGTAGTTCTTCACAAACTTAACAATCAAAAACTAACGTTGTTAACTAATAGTGAAGCCAATACTGTAAAAAAAGTGACATGTTTTTCATTCATACCATTATTATTTTATAAAATACTGAAAATTACAAATAAAATACGTGTATTTTTCATAAAAATTACCATTCGATATTAAAATTGCATAACTATTCGAACACAAATAAAAATAGGAACAAAAATCTGTAACTGTATGATTCGAATCACCGACCCTAGGTTGTAAAGCTAGGGAGCTACCACTTAATTTTTTTTTTAATTTTTTTTTTTAGTTCTTCAGCTGGATCTACGCTTTTCAGTCGTTGGTTCAATTCGTTCTTGGTTGTTCGTTGAATATTCGTATCAGCTGTTTTTATTACAGAGGGCATACAGTCCTCCGACCGGGCGCGCTGAGCCACGGCGCCCGGCAACCTCGGCTATACCGACACACGCTGCAATTGCTTTGATTATTGGTACATGCGCACTTGCAAAACTTGAAAGTAGGTTCAATGGAGAATTTTTGAGAGTTGCTTCGAATGGGTTTGGCTTATTGTTGTTTGTGTTCGGAACTTCACGTAGCATAAATATAAAAAAGGTAAAATCCGATACCCCACAAGTTTTATGTCTTCTTCTGCCCTCGTAGAGGAGAAAGGAGGGTAAGACAACAGTAAGATTCCAAATTCTTTTTATCCCTTTATTTTAGGTCCGACACATACATGAATACCTCAGAGAAACCATTAGCGTTTTGTTTTCAACTACAAATTTCGTAGTCTTTCTAAACGTAACATTTATGGCATTTAATTTGACTTCTTTCAAATAATGTCAAACTCGTCAACTTACCCTCGTTTGCGGGTAACATGACGAATGTCAGTCGGTGATTTGACGAACTCATTTGGATAAATATAAATCACAGAAGTGGCACACATTTGCGCTTCTTATCTGTCGCAGTGAGTTCGGTACATCTACATCTACATGGACACTCTGCAACTCACTTTGAAGTGGATGGCAGAGGGTTCATGGACCCACTTTTATGATCTTTCTCTGTAGTTCCATTCTTTAATAGCTCGCAGAAAAAGAAACACCTAAATCTTTCTATTTTCGATCTGATTTCTCTTATTTTATTATGGTGATAATGCCTCCCTATGTAGGTGGATGTTAACAATATATGTTAGCATTCGGAAGAGAAAGTTGGTGAAAGAAATTTCGGAAATAAATCTCGCCGCAACAAATAACGCTTTCTCTTAATGATTTCCACCCCAACTCGTGCATAATTTCTGTGACACACTCTCCCCTATAACGCGACAATACAAAACGAGCTGCTCTTCTCTGAATTTTCTCTAAATCGTCCGTCAGTCCCACCTGGTGTGGATCCCACATTGGGCAGAAATACTCCAAAATAGGACGCACAAGTGTAGTGTAGGTAGTTTCTTTAATAGAACTGTTGTCTCTTCTAAAGTGTTCTGCCAATGAAACGTACTATTTGGTTGGCCTTACCTACAATATTTTGTGTGTGTTCTTTCAATTTAAGTTTTCGTAATTGTTACTCTGCGGTATTTAGTAGAACTGACGGCCTGTAGCTCTTGTGATTTATCGTTTAACTGAAGTTAAACGGATTTCTTTTAGTGGTCACATGGATAACCTTACACTTATCATTATTAGGACTCAATTGCCAATTTTTGCACCAGGCAGATATCTTATCTAAATCATTTTGCAGTTGCTTTTGATCTTCTGGAGACTAACCGATAAATGACAGCAAGTGCCATTTACGACAGCATGAACAACCACACAAAATTCCTAATTTACCACAGTCATTGCTGATTTCACAAAGTTCTTCTCTAATGAAATTGTGACCGTCGTCGTCGTCTTCAGTGCGGTTGACTCATATACAAAAATTAAGGAGTCCATCACATATGTTTTCTTTTCTTTTCTCTCCTTGTTGCTCTGTTTTCTTTTTTCTTTCATATTTCTTTTTCTTCAGTTTGGCCTCTGCTCTTGATGTGCCATGAGGACCAAATTTTTCTCTGCTTCCTCTTCTAAGTTGTATACAGCACTCTACCATTCTGCTCTTCCTGCACAATGGTCATCGGTTCGTACCTTCCTGTGGTCATTGCTGCCTATTGGTCCTTCATTTACACTTGTTACCCAAGCTCAATAAGTTGGTATCAAAAGCTCATTAAAAATTTACGAATTCTTTGGGAAAAATGACGACTCATCTTCTCAGCCCACTAAATTCGTCAACTTACACGAAACGGTCATTCATAATATAAACCTAACAACAACACTTCATTAAATTCTCTTTGGAGTTTAACATATACATTAAAGAAACATCCTGGTTTATAATATACGAAGAAACTGAAACCATCTTCGAAAAATTCACCACACATGTTCCAGATGCTATTTCGATGTAGTGAAATATTGCGACCAACATCTGCGTAAACGTAAATGATAGTATGCTACTGCTAAGTGATGACGGTGGGATTTACTACATAGCCTACTGTAGCACACGTACAGTGCTAATCGCTAGCAATTGTAACAGGTTTCAGGCTTGTTATTTGGAAGGTTGGTACTCTAGTCTTCTTACGTAAGATATCGCTGTCGTCTTTATTACCGCGGTGTTCTGCGCATTGTTTATTTCTTTATTTTTGTCAGTTATTGTGACTTCTATTTTTGTGAATTGATCTCCCTAGGGCTCGCGATGTTCATAATGAGCATGAATATTCTTTTCTCTCAGGGCTTAATTTTATTATGACACATAACGAAATGCTGGATACTGGTAAGTATATCTTCCCAATTAGTTCTATTTGAATGGAAATCTGTTACAAATCAGTTTATTCCACAGTTTCTAGTCTGATATTGCCCTCGCGGTTAATTAATTAAAGTAATATTCTATCCGCTGAAACCTCAAAGCTAACAATTCTGTTCTGTCCAAGCATGAGAATCTGAGCGTCACAGATATTATTTCTACCATTACTCAAAATATTTAACAGTTCATATTAAAGGTTCTAACTATTAAATGAATATCTTAAAAATCCTTTTTCTATGTATCTTGAATATATTTTCACGTTATTTAGTTCCACAGATATTACACTTTAAACACTGTTAATTATGGTATTTAATAATCTCGAAATTAAATTTTTCACATTCATTATCTTCTTTTATAAACAAATCTCAGATTCTATTCACAATTCGTACTCAATACTTGATAACTTTCTGTAATAATAATTCTCTTATTATCCTAATATGTAAAGGAATTTTTTCTATCAAAATACCATACTATTCTATCAATCTGAAGAAGTTAATTCTGAACTCGGGAGGCAGAGTTACAAGAGATTGATAACAGCCTGTCACCGTGCTAATCCTCATAGATCTGCTCTTTACAGGGAGTCGATCTTTAGACAGAGCTAAACTCACGGAGGTCTACACTTAATGGAAGCAGAACATACAGAGAGAGAGAGAGAGAGAGAGAGAGAGAGAGAGAGAGAGAGAGAGAGAGAGAGAGAGAGAGAAACCCAACTGCTGGTTCTATTTATAGAGAAATGACTGTTATAATTTGGGGTGCTTTGCTCCATTTACTCAATTTTTTATATTTTGCATTAAAATTATTTTAATTTATTTCGATTTAATTAAAAAAACGTAGCTCTGCCTCGCAAAAAATATTTTCAAATGACTAAAACGTTGCAATTGTAGTGCTATGATAGTGGTAAAGTGTTGTACAATGAAACACCTTCATTTGCTCCTCTGTCTCAACAATCGAATTAAATTAATGATTCGTCATCTTATCTTCATCTTACCCTTCTTTCCCCTACTCCCGTCTTCTCTACACATGCCCATACCATCTTAGCGTAATTTTCTGGATCTTTTCTTCTTTGGGACCCACTTTCGCTGCTACTTTGATGTACTCCTTCCTTATTGTATCCTTTCTAATAACAATTAACAATTTCTGACACTTCCATCTCGCTGCTATTTCGACTTCCGTTGCTCGTCAAGGTACGAAGCTGTTAGAATTAATTCTCTAATATCTGATTGCGATAATAGGTACACTGCCTGAAAATCTTCTGCTGTTATGAATGTTGCCATCATCGAACATCCTCTCATCTAGCAGAGGTTTCTGTTCCTTATTTTATGAATAAAAGTGATAACAGGGGAAGACTACAGACCAGAAGTCGAACAGTTCAGTTAAAATAAATCGTCAGTGTATTCTGAAACTGACACAGTGAAAGGTGAAATAGTCTGTTACACTCGATATACAGTGAAACGACAGAGTATAATACAACCTAACGCCGTGGACGTCTTGGTGCAGGACAAGATAAGAATGAAAACACATATTCTATAAAAGATTCTATAAATCCGCGAGTGAGTGGCCGTGCGCTGTAAGGCGCTTTGCTGCGAAGTGCGCCGCTGCTTACCGTCGGAGGTTTGAGCCCTCCGTCGAGTACGAGTGTGTGTGTGTGTTTTCCTTAGTGTAAGTTTGTAAATATAAGGGACTTAATTTCTACGGTTATCAGTCCCCAGGCTTATAAATTAGCTATACTAATTTATGCTAAGGACAACATACACGCACCCTTGCCTGAGGGAGGACTCGAACCTCCGACGGTGTGCAACCGCGGGCTCTGCAGGAAGGCGCTTTAGAATGATCGACCACTCCACCGCGGCTTAGTTTAAGTAAATTGTGAGTGTAGGGACCGATGAGCACTGCAGTTGGTTCCATAGCTTTACTAATATTTGAACATTTTTGTTTTGTTTTATAAACTCTTCCTGCCCTTAATGAGAGATAGTGTACGTAGAAAGAATGTTAAAGTTATCTTTTAACCGAGAGGAGCTCTACAAAGGAACTTAGAGACAATGTTGTAGGAAGGGAAGAGGAAGTAGCTGAAGATGAATTAGGAGATACTATACTGAGAGATGAATTTGACAGAGCCCTGAAAGACCTAGGTCGGAACAAGGCCCCGGGAGTAGATGACATTCCCTCACAGCTACTAAAGTCTCTGGGAGAGTCAGCCATGACAAAACTATTTCACCTGGTGTGTAAGATGTATGAGACAGACGAAATACCGACAGACTTCAAGAAATATGTAATAATCCCCATTCCAAAGAAATCGGGCGCAGATAGATGTGAAAATTACAGAACCGTCAGTTTGATAAGTCATGGTTGCAAAATTTTAACACGAATTATTTACAGGAGAATGGAAAAGCTGGTAGAAGCTGAACTCGGGGAAGATCAGTTTCGATTCAGGAGGAATGTAGGAACACGGGAGGCAATATTCAATTTGCTACTGATCTTAGAAGATAGATTAATGAGAGGTAAACCTACATTTTTAGCTTTTGTAGATTTCGAGAAAGGTTTTGACAATGTTGATTGGAATACACTCTTTCAAATTCTGAAGTCAGCAGGGGTAAAATACAGGGAAAGGAGAGTTATTTACAACTTGTGCAAAAGCCAGACCGCAGTTATTAGACTCGAAGGGCATGAAAGGGAAGCATTAATCGGGGAGGGAGTGAGACAGGGTTGTAGCCTTTCTCCGATGTTATTCCATTTGTACATCGAGCAGGCGGTGAAGAAAAGCAAGGAAAAATTTGGAATAGGGATTAAAGTTCAGGGGGGAGAAATAAAAACATTGTGTTTTGCTGCTGACATTATAATTCTGCCAGAGACAGTAAAGGACCTGGAAGAGCAGTTGAATGGAATGGACAGTGTTTTGAAGACAGCGTAGAAAATGAACATTAACAAGAGCAAAACAAAGATAATGGAATGCAGTCTTAGAAAATCAGGCGATGCTGAAGGAATTAGATTAGGTAACGAAACCATGAAGGTGGTAGATGAGTTTTGTTACTTGGGTAGTAAAATAACATATGACGGTCGCAGTACAGAGGATATAAAATGCAGAATGGCAATGGGAAGAGAAGAATTTTTGAAAAAGAGAAATTTGCTAACATCGAATATTAATTTAAGTGTAAGAAAGCATTTTCTGAAGGCATTTGTGTGGAGTGTTGCCTTGTACGGGAGTGAAACATTCACGATAAACAGTGCGGACAGGAAGAGAATAGAGGCTTTTGAAATGTGGTGCTACAGAAGAATGCTGAAGATCAGGTGGGTAGATCGCGTAACTAATGAAGTGGTACTGAACAGAATTGGTGAGAAAAGAAATCTTTGGCATACCTTGACTGAAAGAAGGGATCACTTGGTAGGACACATTCTTAGACATCGAGTTCAAATGTTTGTAAGGCTTAGGGGACTTAACTACGGGGTCATCAGTCCCTAAACTTACAAACTACTTACGAACTAGGACGGCACAAATATCCATGCCCGAGGGGGGATTCGAACCCCCGACCGTAGTGGCCGTGTAGACCGTGACTGAAGCGCCTCAGTCTCCTCGGCCACCGCGGCCGGCAGACATCGAGTAATCATCGTAAATTTAGCATTGGAGGGAAGTGTGCGGTGTAAAAATCCCAGAGGGAGACCAAGAGACGCATGTAGTAAGCAGATTGAAATGGATGTAGGTTGCCGTTCTTATGAGGAGATGAAGAGGCTTGCTCAGGGTGGAGTGTGGTGGAGAGCTGCATCAAACCAGTCTCCGGACTGAAGACCACAACAACAACATTAACCGAGAGAATAAACATTATTGAGCCAGGAAGGGACAGCAAATGTTTTACGGCGAGAGCATGTTTAAACCAATGCCGCCTATCGTTTTATATGCAAACCTTTGCGTTTCTATAAACTCGCGGACGAGCGCGAAAACGCATAACTTACGTCGAGACGGGGAAGTTCATGGCTGCTGCGGTGAGTCAGCAGCAAGATCTGCTACAATGGCGGCAAATTACGCACAATAGTAGTTCGTCAACCGATACATTTCTAAACCAGCAAGCAAATGAGGACGAAAGGCCTTCTCACGTTGGATTTTTTTAGTGCAGTATTCGTCCGACGTCAAAATTAGGAAATATTAGCCAACGTCTCCAGAGCAACCGCTGAAATTGGTTCCGGCCTGTGCGGTCCTATTCCACGCTTCTTAGGTTGCCGCCCTGCGCAAGCGGGAAACGGCCTATGTAAAGGCGGTCAAGGGGTGTCTCTCAGCCGCGAAGGAGCCACGTCCAATGCTTCAAATAACGGTTCGAACAGCCCTTGCGGCTGTTCGCCATTTTGCGAATTTATAATAGTGTCGCATTAAAATGGAAGCAGGCTTGACTTCTAAGGCAGGGTTGTCAAGTGAACACAGCACTTATACTGAAAACAGGTTTATTGCGAACTGAAACATACAAGCAGCTCTGATTGCCTCTCGGGCAGAATGCTCTGCAATTTATACACACACATAATGAACCAGAAATTAGAAGAATAGTTAACATAAGAAACATGTAGAAATTATAAGTGAACACAAGAAACATGTAGAACATTCTGGAAATGATAATTACAAAGTAATAATTTGGACGGGATTGAACCTGCAACATTCAGCACCGCGATCGGTGATGCTAGCCATTGCGCCACGCCAGCAGTTTTTTTATTTTTTATTTTATTTATTTATTTTTGTTTTTGTTATTCTCTTTCTTCTGGGCCTCCTTTCTCCCCTTACAGCCCATCCATCCTCTCACCTTCTTCGGCTAGCTTCGTTGCTATGGATATATATATATATATATATATATATATATATATATATATATATATAGCGTGTGTGTGTGTGTGTGTGTGTGTGTGTGTGTGTGTGTGTGTATGTATTCTCTGTTGGTTTTCTGCAGACTGGCAGTTTCAAAGTTCGTCTCCTCGTTTCTGTGCATTCAACAAACTAATTTTGATGGTTTCCTATGCCTGTTTTTTAAGGTTAAATTTTTTCCCGCTCTTTTTGAACGCCTGTCGCAGTAACAACACTCTTTGTAATTTTTTAGTGTAACTCATCCATTTGGAATTTGAAATGAAAAAAATGGATATCAAATAAAGAAACGCCCCTTCAGTGGCTAACTTAAAAACAATATAAATTTCCATACTGTTAATCGTAAAACAAAGTGTAGTTCCTCAAAAATAAATACAGCACTTTCTTCTGACAGTCATAACTTGAGGTATTTCGGCAATAGTAATGAATTTGGGATCTGGAAAAATACTCCTCCCCCACGAGACGACGGAGCTCGGGCTAGGTAAGCATCCTGTGGCATTAGATTGCCGAAAAATGTCATCGACTCTCACAATGTAATCGGGCCGTATCTTGTTGTTATATCAATTGAGTCCATAATCAGAAAGACAAAGACAGGACAAGGTGGTGCCGGCCGCGTTGGCCGAGGGGACTGAGGCGCTCCAGTCACGGTCTGCACGGCCACTACGGTCGGGGGTTCGAATCCCCCCTCGGGCATGGATATTTGTGCCGTTCTTAGTATTAGCTAGTTCGTAAGTAGTTTGTAAGTTTAGGGACTGATGACCCCGTAGTTAAGTCGGATACAGGTATTAGTGAACACAGAGCTGTCGTAGCGAAATTGAATATCGAAAGTCCCAAAGTTACCAAAAATAAACGCAAAGTATATTTGTTCAGGAAAGCAGATAGAAACAAAATACATTGCTTCTTGAAAGACACCTTCCACTCGTTTCCAACACTAAACGTAGGTGTAGACCAGATGTAGCTCAAATTCAAAGAAGTGGTATCGACAGCAATTGAAAGTTTTATACCTAATAAATTAATAAAAGAAGGAGGCGATCCCCCTTGGTACACAGAACAGGTCAGGACACTGTTGCAAAATCAAAGGAAAAGGCATACTAAATCTAAACGAACACGAAATCCCCAGGATTTGCGATCGTACTCAGAAGCTCGAAATTTAGCGAGGATTTCAATGCGAGATGCCTACAATAGTTATCACAACGAAACTCTTTCTCGTAATTTGACTGAAAACCCAAAGAGGTTTTGGTCATATGTTAAATATACTTGGGGCAAATCACAAACAATACCTTCACTACGTGATAGTAATGGCGATCCTGCCGATGACAGCGCTACTAAATCAGAGTTACTAAACTTAGCTTTTAGAAACTCATTCACAAAAGAAGACGAAACCAATATTCCAGATTTCGAATTACGAACAGATGCCGTAATGAGTACCATAGAAGTAGATATCATCGGAGTAGTGCAGCAACTAAAATCACTTAACAAGAACAAGTCTTCTGGTCCGGATTGTATACCCATTAGATTTCTATCTGATTATGCTGAAGCGATAGCTCCTTACTTAACAGTCATATACAACCGCTCTCTCATAGAAGGATCTGTACCAAAAGATTGGAAAGTTGCACAGGTCACACCTATATTCAAGAAAGGCAGTAGGAGTAACCCACTAAACTACAGGCCTATTTCATTGACGTCAATTTGCAGCAGATTTTTGGAACATATCCTGTATTCAAATATTATGAATTATCTCGAACAGAACGATCTATTGACCCAAGGTCAACACGGATTTAGAAAATATCGTTCATGCGAAACACAACTAGCTCTTTATTCACACGAAGTGATGGGTGCTATCGACAAAGGTTCGCAAATCGATTCCGTATTTCTTGATTTCCAGAAAGCTTTTGACACCGTACCTCACAAACGGCTTTTAATCAAATTGCGTGGTTATGGTATATCGCCCCAAATTTGCGATTGGATAGGGGATTTCTTGTGAGAGAGGACACAGTTCGTAGTAATCGATGGTAAGGCATCGACTAAAACAGAGGTGATATCGGGCGTTCCACAGGATAATGTTATTGGTCCTCTGCTATTCCTTATTTACATAAACGATTTAGGGGAAAATCTAAGTAGCTCTCTTAGGTTGTTTGCAGATGACGCCGTCATTTACCGTCTAGTAAAATCATCTGAAGATCAAAACCAACTGCAGAACGATCTGAATAAGAAATCAGTATGGTGTAAAAATTGGCAACTGACTCTAAATAATGAGAAGTGTAAAGTCGTCCACATGAGTACGAAAAGAAATCCGTTAAACTTTGTTTACAACATAAATCAATCAAATGTGAAGGCCGTAAACTCCACAAAATACCTAGGAATTACTATTACTTCAGACCTAAACTGGAAAGAACACGTAGATAATATCGTGGGAAAGGCGAACCAAAGACTGCGTTTTATTGGCAGAACCCTTAAAAGATGCAACAGAACTACTAAAGAAACTGCATACACTGCGCTTATCCGTCCATTTTTGGAGTATTGCAGCCCAGTGTGGGATCCTTATCAAGTGGGTTTGACGGAGGACATCGAAAGAGTCCAAAGAATGGCAGCTCGTTTCGTATTGTCACGATACAGGGGAGACAGCGTTACGGAAATGATACAGGATCTGGGATGGGAATCATTACAACAACGGCGCTTATCGCTGCGGCGTGGGCTACTTGCGAAAGTCCAATCGCCAACATTCTCCTCCGAATGCGAAAATATATTGTTGTCTCCCACTTACATAGGTAGAAATGATCATCAGAATAAAATAAATCAAAGCTCGAACAGAGAGATTCAGGTGTTCTTTCTTCCCGCGCGCTATTCGAGAATGGAATGGGAGATA
This sequence comes from Locusta migratoria, assembly GCA_026315105.1. NCBI lineage: Eukaryota > Metazoa > Arthropoda > Insecta > Orthoptera > Acrididae > Locusta > Locusta migratoria. Next base: position 253,765,359 of record CM048745.1, on the reverse strand, counting down.
AATAGTATAATTGTGGTTCGATGAACCCTCTGCCAGGCACTTAAATGTGATTTGCAGAGTATCCCATGTAGATGTAGATGTAGATGTAGAAGTCCCATAAGCTATACAAACATTTGAACATTTTTGAGGACAAGGTGGTATACTGGCCCCTTTCTATTCGGCTGGGAAAAGTCTCAGCTATAGCTACAATTTTTCTGTCTAGTTCTTTGGTCATTGGCCAATTTTTGATACTATAGAGCATCGCAGGCCTCACTACAGACTCATAAGATTTCCTTTCGTTCTGCACCTAATCTTCTTATAACCTCCATCTATCCTCTATTTTATCCTGTGCTGTATGTCAGCCTGCAATTTGCCATCACTTTGAATGTAAGAGCCCACTGTTATCGTACTACTTTTTGTTTAATATATAGGTCATCTGCATACTTTGTACATATATGTTGTTACTTACTAATTCTCATTTCTCTTTCTTCTAGGGCATTCCTCCACTGCTCAAGCTTGTCCTGCGATTCCTCTACAGTGGGTTCCAGGTTACATCATGAATAATCAGGGCTGTATTGGAGGGGGAACGCGGGTGGACGCCGTCCCCACACTTTTTTGCGGGGGGGGGGGGGGGGGGGGCGGGTACCCCGTCCCCTTACTATTTTACGTGGAGAATTTTTTCTTTTTATAGTAATTAGCTTTCATCGTCTCTCCGGTGCTTTCCAGCAAGCGCATTACAGTTTGCTCAATCGTCAAGTCAGACCACTACCCACTCCAAAACTTATCAGAAATTCTGATAGTAACTAGCCTTTGGGTGTAAAGATTGTATAATGTTATGGTGATATTTTCTTTTCAAGGCCCAACATGTCTTGTAAATACAGCTGCGCAGATTTAGCATACAGAAAATGTGCACTGTTATGAAAATAGGGTAATGTGTCGGGGACGGCCGGGAAAAACGCATTTTCATTTAAAATCAGAGGTGACATATATAAATATATTTACCTCCAAATTTGGTCAAATGTAGTGTTCTGATTTTTTGGAGGTAACTTTCTGAACCTTAGCAATTACAAAAGATACAAATATGTTCAAATGTTTGTAAGCTTATGGAACTGAACTACGGGGTCCTCAGTCCCTAAACTTACAAACTACGTATGAACTAGCTTCTCCTAAGGACGGCACAAATATCCATGCCCGAGGGGGCATTCGAACCCCCGACCGTAGTGGCCGTGACCGTGACTGGAGCGCCTCAGTCCCCTCGGCCACCGCGGCCGCCACAAAAGATACATTTTTATCGTTATTACACTGGCTTTCCAGGCATAACATATACATATAGGCCGATAGGCCGAATAGCAAGGTGTAAAAAGACTTTGCCGTTTAATAAGGGAATGCCAAACTTGATCTTAAATTTCTTGTCACGGCATTTGCCACTGACATAAAAAAAAAACAATTATTGCTCAAACTTTACTCATGATAATGTTGAGTTCTCTACATAGAACTGATCTAGAGACCTAGATTTGTAAATGTAAAGTACCTTACATGCATAGCAATGAAAGTACAAACTTAACCATACAGAAACGGGTGGTCTATTTCACTTTTGGTCACATAGAACGACGAATTTATTCCTCTACATCTTTTTTATCAACCACATTATTGAGAGAGGGGTTAGTTTCAGCGATATTACACAAAAACAGAGGTTAAAACGAAAATTTTTCTAGAACATGTAAAATAGGCTCAATTTTGAAGAGCACTAGTATAGAAGAGGGTGATCCAAAAAATTTGAGGATGGTCTCATTCAATGCAGAATTTCATGCCCTACAACTTTTGATTGTACTATCCTTTCGATATTGTGAGTCATTTATGAGATATGATCACTAAACAGAAAAAATACCCCTTTTGGGTACATTTTTGCCCCCCCCCCCCCTTCCACCTCTTATGCACAACTCCGCCGAGGGGGAAAAACCTAGGATAGTCATATTGGGCCACAAATGAAGCCATTAAAACAATAAAACCTTTTGTAGCAATTATTTCCGCTGTGTCTAATTTTTAGTTTTAACCCTTCTGGACTATAAGTAAATTTGTATTGGTGAATCTAGAAATACTTAAAAGATTCGACCTAATTCGGAAGACAAGGATATTACGTCACAACTACTTTGCCTCTGTGCCCCAGTTATAGATAAATCTGTTCTCTCAGTGAAAAGCCTTCAAAACTATTAGCTCTACAAACTAACACATGACTTCCCACAAAAGATCTACTGTCAACCCAGAAGAAAGAACTAAGTGGCCAACGGGTGCGTTGTAGAACTTAATTTAGTTGATTTGAACATGGGCTACAAATCTGAAACTGCTAAGCCTAACAAAATTGAGTGTGTAATGGGTATTCAACTCCTACTGACAAGAAATTATTATACGCCTAATACATGTGAAAAAATTCACCCGCATTTAATTAGAATACCATTAAGTATTGCTATGAAGGCCCTACAGGCTCATAAATTTTATATTGCACCGTATTTACTTCTCAGTGGAAGTCGTTCTTAGTTGAAACTATCTTGTATTTATTAATTATTTGGTTGCTGTTACAGACACCTCAGACAAATAAGTCGTATAAATAATGTTCAAAAAGGATTTGATCAGCATAATGTAGAAACTAAAAAGAAACTAAAAAATATTCAGGGGAAATAAATTGCTGCGTGCCTATTTTATTGTGATAAACATTGAAGCAAATTTTGTACGTATTGCCAATGTTTGACTCTTTTTTTTTTTTTCATTTCCGAAAATACTTTGGCAGTGTGGGGTGGGGGAGGGGGCAGCAAAATGAGGGCCGGCACCGGGTGGCAGAAATCCACGGTACGCCACTGGAGTCCAGCACAATACTTTTTAGCACTACAGCACTGATCATCATCATTAAACATCATTTTTCTTGGTGCTTCTTTCTTTACATCTTTGACTAACACATCCATCACCAGATCAGATCAGATTCCTGGCTTAGCTCTACTCAGTGTCATGGGTTCGTTGTTCCTGCACTGCTCCCAATGTATCAGCACACAATTATACATCTTTTTAACTACCCTCACAGTTCTCCCACAGGCGTTTTTCTGTTCATGCGTTTACATAAAATCTTGCCTGCGTTTGTTATTGTATTGTTATATTAAAATTATTCATGACTTCATCTCTCTATTCTACAGTGTGTCCCTTATCGTTAATGTTCCCTCATTTAACCAGTTAACGATGAGTTACGAACAGGAAATCTGAATTTGAACGTAAAACATCGATGTTTCTCCAATATCGGTAATCCTACTGCGCCCTATTTTTTGGAAGCATCGATGTTTTACGTTCAAATTCAGATCTTCTGTTCATAATTCATCATTATTGTATATATAAAGTCTGTTGTATATATAAAGTCTGTTCGGTGTACGTTTATCACGTCTGAACCACAAGACATAAAGAGCTAAAAATTTGTACAGTTAATAATGTCTACCCGGGTGAAATATTTGATTAGTGCAAAAGAATGAATCTACTTTGTTAAATTTTACTTACGTTGCCAACACCACCTTTTCAACTCGATAATGAGTGGAGAACTAATGTTAAGTCCAACTTTGTAGTAAGAAGTATTTGTTACAGTAAAACACCTTGTTGCGAACAACAGAAGTCTGGCATCGCAGTCAAAAAGGTTCTCCTCACGGGCAGATATCGATCCATCGATCGCAGAGTGGACATGAGTACATAGAAAGAAGAGAATTAACGATCCAGCCAGAGAGAAAGGGTCTGGCATAGCACGAGACTCTTTTTTTCCCAATCAGTTTGGGATACGATGCCAATATGAAAGTATCGATGGTTCGATATCGCTTTATTAACATCGACGTTTCGATGTTTTAAAGAACTTAATATCGATGTTTATCTAACATCGATGACTATCGCTTATTCCTAGCGTTCTCTTATTTAACCAGTAGCCAATATGGCCGCTGGTGGCGTTGATTGTACACCAAGCTTCTACGTGAAAGTTGTGCAAAGCCATTGTATAATGGTGACACAGTCGTGAAACTCGTTACGGCAAAAAGTGCAATTACAGTGGTGCTAAATCGATTCTAGCGCTGCAAGCGGCCTCTAGGGAGCACTTTACTAATTAATCACTAAGAACCGACCGAATATCGTTTTCGGTTACGACCAGTTTCGACGCAGTTTCGGTTTCGGCCAGAAATCAGCCGAATCTTCGGCTTGGCAGAAAGTAGCTTTCTTGAACTTATTGATGAAGTCCGGTCAGGTTCTGGATGGATTCAGTAAACAATAACGCTATACCTCAGTTGACGCTGCGCTATTTAACTGCTACGAGTCACTCCTCACGCGTATAAATTATGGGTATTTTGTTGCTGAAGACAATAAGCCGGCCGCGGTGGCCGAGGGGACTGAGGCGCTCCAGTCACGGTCTGCACGGCCACTACGGTCGGGGGTTCGAATCCCCCGTCGGGCATGGATATTTGTGCCGTCCTTTGTCTTAGCTAGTTCATAAGTAGTTTGTAAGCTTAGGGACCGATGACCCCGTGCCGGCCGCGGTGGCCGAGGTGACTGAGGCGCTTCAGTCATGGTCAGCACAGCCACTACGGTCGGGGGTTCGAATCCCCCCTCGGGCATGGATATTTGTGCCGTCCTAGTTCGTAAGTAGTTCATAAGTAGTTTGTAAGTTTAGGGACTGTTGACCCCGTCGTTAAGTCCCATAGACTATACAAACATTTGAACATTTTGATGACCCCGTAGTTAAGTCCCATAAGTTCTACAAACATTTGAACATTTTTGAACACAATAAAAAGCTATCGTAACTTATAGCGATATATTATGTTAGTAACAATTTAACTTATTCACTATTGTTCGTAATGCTGTAAAGTTTTATTAATGAGTTTCTTGAAAGCGAAGAGATTTTCTTTTCTAATAACTAAAACGGGTTTAGGAAACATTGATCATGTGGTACATCGCTTTTCCAGTTCATTTTGCGTAAATTTATACTGGAACAATCATACTGTTACTTGTAACTGTAACTTTATTTTTCGAAATACTTTCTGCAGCACTGATTGAAGCTGCTATTTATTCAAGAATGCCAAAAATAAGATGTGTAAAGTTGTTTGCCGAATGTAAAAACAGGAAGTGAAAATGGCATCATAAAGCTAGCGACCTGAAGAACAAAATCGTAAAGGCTACTTATGGAAGCAAACAAACGATTACTTTTCTGAGTATTTTATATTGTGGTAGTCACGTTGAGGCGCTAACATTTCGAAGTATCTTTGTGACATGTTTGTTGTGTACCTAAACACTACCTCCCTACGAGAAGGTATGCAGAACTATGGAATTTTTGGTAGCTATACAGTAGTCTCGTTAATTCGAGGTGAACGAGAACAGCGAAAAAGAAGAAAATCGGCCTTGAAAAGAATACACGTGTAAAAAAATGACCCTTTTAAAAACATTTTAAATAGTCATTTACATTGGTAGCCTAAAGGTTTTTAATTCTTTTCAGTATTTATTTAGCGTTATAATGATAGAGTACCTTTTCTGTGAAGATAGAAGTAGCTGCAGTTGTTCTTTTGTTTTATGACGTTCGTATTTATGGTAAACTCGCAATTCAGAGACTAGAAATATCGAGACTATACTGTAACGAGTACACTTTACTTATTATCTAACTGCCGTTAATTATTCTTTTTTAGATAGAAAATGTCACAATGCGGAGAATATAATTTGGACGCACTTTAATAAAAGTGCCGTCGATTTGTCTAAACCTGTTCGCCTTCCATGTCGTTTTCTACGGACTCCTGATTAGCCTTACACACTCAAGAAGGCTTAGCATGGGGGGAGATATTGTAAAATGTGGAAAAAAACAGAAATTTTAACTTAATTACTGGAGTTTCGGTTACGGTTTCGGCCGAAACTAAAAGAGGAGCCGAATATTCGGTTACGGTATCAGTTTCGGCCACTAATCATGTTTCGATCGGACTCAACTAATCACTAAACGTTGTTGTGAATATCTGAGGATAAAAATGCAGCCCTTGGTCGCAAAAATAAAATTATTTAACCTGGTTTCGCAAATAGCTACGATTGCCTTCATAAGAAATTATAAATTAAAACAAGTCACATAATAAAAGCTACAATTCAGCTGTAAAGGTTACGTCACAAAATTAATTATTCTTTTTCTTTTGCCTGCACGGAGGTATCAGACTGGCGTGTGCTAAGTGGAGTTGTGAGCAGGTAGACGTTACCTCAGTAGTGCCATCTAGTAGCCGCAATTACAACTACTGTACAAAGAGAAACAATATTGAGAGAACAATTGCCACAAGAAGCTATGTTTAACATGAGAGATGCTGAGGCGTCATTTTGGCAATACAATATTAGTTGAGAGAAGGAACGTGTAAGAAAATTTTAATAAGTAAAACAGTTGAAATTGGCTTTAGGATTACAAATTTTTCGATCAAGTCGGAAGAAATATTTCGGACACTGCACGAAGTACAACATCAAAGACCGAGTAACGGCTTAATACTTTAAGAAAGCTTCTATTACGGAGTTGCAACTGTTCATTTAGAATAAGCCCGTCATTGCGAGAAAGATGTTTAAATATTTACAATTTCTGGGGCACGTCTAATATGTGGCCTTTCTTTTTGGTGTGCAAAATGTTCAGGTCATGAATGGCTTTAGGTGCGTGACCTGTAATGAGAAGATGGTCAGAAAAAGACGAATTCTGGGGGCTAGTACAATTCTTTCTCAGAAGATGTTCTTTAAACCTGATTTTAAAAGCACGTCTCGCTTGATCTTTGCAGTAGTAAGAGCAAGTATCACAACTAGTTTTGTAAACGCCAGAATTATCTAAAGGAGAACATGTTGATTTTAAATTGTGAATGAAATTTTTCTTCAAATTGTTATTGGTCGAGAAGGCAACGTTGCATTTATTACGAAGAAGTCGTTGAACCTGACAGGAGATGGGCTCCAGAAATGGAATGGAGAAATATTTTTTCTTTCGGTCAGATTCAATGGGAGTGTTAAGTGCTGTAAATCTTTTAGCAGTTTTCTTTTTAAGGATGTTATCAACTATGGCAGAATCGTATTCGTTATTAACTGCTATGGTTATTATCAAATTATTTCTTCCTCGAATTTTTCTTTCGAGAGTGGGATGGGAATAGCTCTGTGGGTGGCAAAATGAAAGAAAGCATTTTTATGACATTGAGGATGCATAGAACAGGCGGGTACAATTTGATCAGTATATGTTTCTTTTCGGTAGATATTGAAAGAGATTTTATTTTCTTCTGCTATTAAGGTCAAATCGAGAAAGTTCAGTTGACGAAGCTCGTTTTCAAGTTCACAGATGAAAGTGATATTCTCATGTAGTCCATTGAAAAGAGTAAAAATGTGATCAGTGCCACTGGTATGCCCTTCGTAAATGACTAAAATGACATCGACATATCTACAATAGGAAACAATGCCTAACGTTGCAGTAGAGAATATGTGGAAGATTTTTTTCCAAAGAATTAATGAAAAAGTCGGCAAGGATACCATCTAACGGAATTCCCATAGCAAGACCATCGTCTTGCTGGTACAGTTTTCCGTTAAATTCAAAGTAATTATATTTGACTACTACATTAATTAAATTCATAAAGCCTGCTAGATCTGGGCTTTCACAGAGGGTGAGTTTGCTTGTGGTTGGGAGCTCCAACGTTAGGCGGGTAATGGAGCCCCTTAGAGAGGTGGCTGCCAAGGAGGGGAAGAAGGCCAACGTACACTCCGTGTGCATACCTTGTGGGGTCATTCCAGATGTGGAACGGGTCATTCCGGATGCCATGAAGGGTACGGGGTGCAGCCAACAGCAGGTGGTGGTTCACGTCGGTACCAATGATGTGTGTCGCTTAGGATCTGAAGCGATTTTCTCAGGGTTTCAGCGGCTATCTGAAGTGATAAAGACAGCCAGTCTTGTGATTCTTCAAATTTCTCCATGCGTATTTCATGATGAAATAGATCTCGGGTGAACAGCCTGGTGTTTGTGTGCAAGGGACACAATATTTCGACAATCGACCATGTTGCCATCATCAGGTGTGCTGATGTACCAGTATGATTGTTCCAGTATAAATTTACGCAAAATGAACTGGAAAAGCGATGTACCACATGATCAATGTTTCCTAAACCCGTTTTAGTTATTAGAAAAGAAAATCTCTTCGCTTTCAAGAAACTCATTAATAAAACTTTACAGCATTACGAACAATAGTGAATAAGTTAAATTGTTACTAACATAATATATCGCTATAAGTTACGATAGCTTTTTATTGTGTTCAAAAATGTTCAAATGTTTGTAGAATTTATGGGACTTAACTACGGGGTCATCGGTCCCTAAGCTTACAAACTACTTATGAACTAGCTAAGACAAAGGACGGCACAAATATCCATGCCCGACGGGGGATTCGAACCCCCGACCGTAGTGGCCGTGCAGACCGTGACTGGAGCGCCTCAGTCCCCTCGGCCACCGCGGCCGGCTTATTGTGTTCAGCAACAAAATACCCATAATTTATACGCGTGAGGAGTGACTCGTAGCAGTTAAATAGCGCAGCGTCAACTGAGGTATAGCGTTATTGTTTACTGAATCCATCCAGAACCTGACCGGACTTCATCAATAAGTTCAAGAAAGCTACTTTCTGCCAAGCCGAAGATTCGGCTGATTTCTGGCCGAAACCGAAACTGCGTCGAAACTGGTCGTAACCGAAAACGATATTCGGTCGGTTCTTAGTGATTAATTAGTAAAGTGCTCCCTAGAGGCCGCTTGCAGCGTTAGAATCGATTTAGCACCACTGTAATTGCACTTTTTCCCGTAAACTACAGGTCTATTTCATTGAGGTCAATTTGCAGCTGGGTTTTGGAACATATCCTTTATTCAAATATTATGAATTATCTCGAACAGAATGATCTATTGACCCAAGGTCAACACGGCTTTAGAAAATATCGTTCATGCGAACACACAACACACAAACGGCTTTTAATCAAATTACTTAGTTATGGTATATCACCCAAAATTTCCTGTCAGAGAGGACACAGTTTGTTGTAATCGGTGGTAAGGTGTCGACTAAAACAGAGGTGATATCGGGCGTTCCACAGGGTAGTGTTATTGGTCTTCTGCTGTTCGTTATTTACATTAACAATCTGGGAGACAATGTAAGTAGCTCTCTTAGGTTGTTTGCAGATGACCCCGTCATTTACCGTCTAGTAAAATCATCCGAAGATCAAAACCAACTGCAGAACGATCAAAATAAGATATCACTATGATATAAAAATTGGAATTTGACTCTAAATAACGGTAAGAGTGAAGTTGTCCACATGAGTATGAAAATAAATCGGTTAAACTTTGTTTACAAGATAAATCAATGAAAAGTGAAGGCCATAAATTCCACTAAATACCTTGCAATTATTATTACTTGAGACAATCTGGAAAGAACACGTAGATAATGTCGTGGGAAAGGTGAACCAGAGACACTGTTTTATTGGCATAACTAGAGACGTTAGAATAAAGGGAGATGGCATTATCTATGCTGAGCACATACGTCAGTTGAAGCATGTCCGTGGGGTGGGTGGTGGTGGACATGAGGGACCAAACAACGAGGTCATCAGTCCCTTCAACCTCAAATTGAATACGCCATGGAACTCGACAAAAAAATAGGTGAAAGCCAAAAGACCATTACACTAGGAAGTAAAATCGACTCGTCAACAAGACTAAGACCAACCCAGGGCAGCAAATGCTACAGTGTCCGAACCCACAGCTCTGGAAGCGACCTCTAGCCTAAACCACAAGGTACTAATGGCACAGTGGTCAACGTATCATAGCTCCAGAGCAGGGAGAAATAAAACTACATTAAAATGTAAAAGAGTGGGGGGGGGGGGCTGATGGGGATAAGGCTCTAAACCCCACAATCAGCCAAGAATCACAAACCCACTCACCCCGAACAAGCGAGTCCTAGAGCTGACAATAAAATCTACTTTCACGGAGGAAGGCAAGGACGCGATCAACCATCCGTGGGTCATCCGCCAAAACTGAAGGCAATGCAGGCGGTAGGCCATAGTCGCCACGGAGTGTGGAATGGAGAGGACATTCAGTCAGAATATGAGACACGGATTGTACGGCTCCACAATCACAATGTGGTGGATTGTCATTTCGTAAAAGAAATCCATGGGTCAGCCTGCAGTGTCCAAGACGGAGGCGACAGAGGACAATTGATTCTCTCCGGGAAGGGCGTAAAGATGAACTCCAAGCTGCAGTCGTATCCTTGATGGTGCGGAGTTTATTGGAAGGGGCAGTAGCTTTCCAACTGCTATCCCATGAGGAGTGAAGCAAAGATCTGATCTGCACCCGCAGATCCGCACCCGGAATTTGAAAGGGAGACGGGCAGCGAGTAATTGCCGATCTAGCCAACTGGTCAGCTACTTCATTCCCTGTAATACCAACATGGCTTGGCACCCAGAGAAAGGTAACTGAGCAGGCAGCACGATGAAGGTCAGCAAGGAGTTCATGGATGGAAATAACTAAAGGATGGGAGGGGAAACAACGATCAATGGCCTGCAGACTGCTCATGGAGTCAGCACAGATTAAACCACGTTCCACGGCAGAACGTTTAATAAAACAGAGGGTTCTATAAATCGCCATAAGCTCTGCCGTAAACACACTGCATGCCTCTGGCAGAGAATGGCATTCCGCCCCAACAGGAGACGTAAAAGCATATCCGGAGTGGCCCGCTGTTTTCGAGCCATCAGTGTAGAAGATAGAGGCTCCCTGAAACTCTTCTAGTACTGGGCGCACCAAACGCCGAAAGACCATGGGGGAAATTAAAGCTTTTGGGCCCTGGAAGAGATCCGTCCGAATTAGTGGTCGCGGCACCATCCACGGAGGTGTGCGTGCAGTAAAATGGGGGGCGCAATCTAGCGAAGGGAAACGGAAATCCCGGCAAAGAGAGGCAAGCCGCAGTCCGACGGGAAGGCCCGCCCGCGGCCGGGTATCAGGGGGTCGAAGCCCTTCATATGCAAAAAGAACCTGGTAAGCGGGATGAGCAGGATATTGCCGGATGGCGATGGCATAAGACGCCAGAAGCTGATGCCGCCTGACCTGAAGAGGGCAGATTCCCGCCTCAACAAGGAGACTGTCGACCGGGCTAGTCGGGAATGCACCTGTAGCCAAGCGGACACCATAATGGTGAACCGGGTCTAATAATTTCAGGGCAGAAGGAGCTGCCGAGCCATAAACTTGACACCCATAGTCCAATCGGGACAAGATTAGAGCCCGATAGATACGGAGGATAGTTGTTCGGTCTGCACCCCAAGATGAATGAGCAAGGAAACGTAGGGCATTGAGTTTCCTCATACAACTAATCTTTAGGTGGCGAATATGGGGCACCCAAGTCAATTTTTTGTCAAAGAGAAGACCCAGGAAACGATGCTGTGCTACAACTTCCAGGCGCTGATTACCCAAGAACAGTTCTGGATCAGGGTGAACTGTAGTACGACGACAAAAGTGCACCACCCTCGTTTTTGATGAGGAAAACTGGAAACCATGGGACGTAGCCCACACTGAAGCCCGCCGAATGGCGCTTTGGAGCTGACGTTCAGTAGAGGCTAATGAGTAGGAGCTGTACCATATGCAAAAGTCGTCGACGTACAATGCCGGGGTTACCAGTGACCCAACAGAGCTCACCAACCCATTGATGGCGATTAGAAAAAGTGTAACACTCAACACTGAGCCCTGGGGGACACCGTTCTCCTGTATCCGAGGGGAGCTAAAGGAAGAGCCAACTCTGACACGGAACAGGCGGTGGGATAAAAACTGATGGATAAAAATTGGTAAGGAGCCTCTGAGGCCCCAGTCATGAAGAGAACGTAAAATATGATGACGCCAAGCAGTGTCGTACGCCTTATGCAGATCGAAGAAGACTGCTACCAGATGATGTCTTTTAGAGAAGGCCTGTCTGATCGCAGTCTCCAGTCGAAGTAAATGGTCAATAGGGGATCGTCCCTCCCGGAACCCACACTGGTAAGGTGAGAGAAGTCCCCGGGATTCAAGAACCCAGCATAATCTGCGGGCTACCATCCGCTCAAGTAGTTTACAGGGGACACTTGTCAGGCTTATTGGTCGATAACTGTCCAGCGCCGACGGGTCCTTGCCAGGCTTGAGGGCAGGGACCACAATACTCTCCCTCCACTGGGAGGGGAACACCCCTTGAAGCCAAATACGGTTAAAAACTTTTAGGAGAAATTGTCGTTGAGGGGGGTTGAGGTGTTTCAGCAATTGATTGTGGATATCATCAGGGCCAGGTGCTGAATCACGAGAAGAGGAGAGGGCCAGCGACAGCTCCCAGTCAGTAAAAGGTTCGTTATATGGTTCCACCTGGTGAGAAGTAAAGCCTAATTTGAAGGTTTCGGCCTGGTGTTTCTGAAGGAGAAAGGTCGCCGGATATGAAGTTGTCGCCGAGACATTGGCGAAGTGAGTTGCAAGATGTTCTGCAACAACAGATGGCTCCGTGCAGACCCCATCAGGCAGGGCAAGACCAGGGACGGAAGACGGCCGCCAGCTACCTTGGATAGATCGGAGCATAGCCCACACTCTTGTCAAAGGGACAGAAGAACCCAACGAGGAGACAAAATGCTCCCAGCATGTCCGCTTACTTTGTTTGATTAAGTAACGAGCTCTGGCACGCAGACGTTTGAAATTTATTAGACCAGCGAGCGATGGGTGGCGCTTAAGATGTTGCAAGGCCCTTCGGCGCTCGCGAATGGCTGCGGCAACAGTTGCATTCCACCAAGGGACAGGCCTTCGAGAAGGAGGGCCTGTCGACCAGGGAACAGCGGCGTTGGCAGCTTGGGTGATCATGTTGGTCATTTGGCTTATAATATCATCTATACAGCCTGAGGGGGAAGATGGGAACACAACCTGGGATGTATATAGCGGCCAATTAGCACGACGGAATACCCAGCGGGGTACCCTGGCTCGTGGTAGGCGTGAGGGAAGTGAAAGGATCAACGGAAAGTGGTCGCTATCGCAGAGGTCGTCATACGCCGACCAGTGAAATAAAGGAAGGAGAGAAGGAGAAGTGAGAGAGAGGTCTATGGCAGAAAAGGTGCCGTGAGCGGCACTAAAATCAGTTGGGGAACCATCATTGAGAAGGCTCAGATTGTGGTCAGCAAGAAACTGGTCTATGAGGCGGCCCCGGCTAGATGTATAAGCACTGCCCCACAAAGGATGGTGGGCATTGAAGTCCCCAAGGATGAGGTAAGGGCCACTAGGGACGTGAGAGTAGGTGGCCTGTCTGGTGGAAGGTAGAGGTTGCAAATGGTCAATGGAGTGTCCAAGTCAACCCGGACAGCAACCACTTCCAATGGAGTTTGGAGAGGAATCCAGGTACTGACAATATCTGTCCGGACCAAAGTACAAACCCCACCAGACGCCTGGAGGGGACCAACCCGGTTCCGACAAAAAGCACGGAACCCACGGAGGGTCGGTGAATGTGCATCCATAAACCTCGATTCCTGCAGGACGACACAGGCCGCAGAAGAGAGAGAGAGATTAGCTGTTTAATCTCCAAGAGGTGACGGTAGTAACCATTACAGTTCCATTGGATGATCACATCACGAGGATCTAGGCGGGAAGCGAATGGCATAACGTCTGTCACGCTGCTTTGTCAGCGTCCGTCACCAAAGAAGAAGGGACAACATCCATAAATAGCTGATCAGCCTCGGGCTCAATGGGATGAGCGAGTTGCGAAAGCACAGTCGGCACCTCCGGTGGTACCGGAGGGGCTTTATCTTGTAACTTTGGTTTCTTCTTCTTCTTCTCCTTCTCCTTCTCTTTCTCTTTCTCCTTCTCCTTCTCCTTCTCTCATGTGGGACGGGCAGGACCCACCCCAGAGAGAGGACTTTTGTCAGTTAGGTCTGGTACTGACGAGGATCAGGCGACCTTTGAACTCACTGACTGGGAGTCCGATGGCCGGCTGGAGGTCGACGATCTCCGATCTGGGGAACGCCGGGACGGAAGGCCCTGAGATAGGGCACTGTCACCGGCAGGCGACGGAGAAGGGGTGCACTTCTCCGGCTGGGAAGGGGTGGGACACAAAGGGAGGGCTACAGGAGCTACAGGAGAGGGAGATGTGAGGGAGGGGTGTGGACGGGGTGTAGGGGGGAGATGGGAGTGGGAAGGGGAGGGTGAAAGGCTAGACGATAACGTCGTAGCGAAGGTCGTCGCCATTTGCACGGGATGCAGACGTTCATATTTGCTGCGGGCCTCAGGGTACGTCAAACGCTCCAGGGATTTGTACTCTTGTATCTTCTTTTCTTTTTTAAACATAGGGCAATCTGGCGACCGTGAAGAGTGGTGTTGTTGACAGTTGACGCACACCGGCGGAGGAACACAGGGGCTCCCCTCATGTAGTGGGCGTCCACAATCACCGCATACTGGGACTGCTGTACAGCGAGAGGACATATGACCAAACCTCATACATCGAAAACACCGCATGGGAGGTGGAATGTAGGGCTTCACTTCACATCGATATATCATGATCTTGACCTTCTCCGGGAGTGTGTCCCCCTCGAAGGCCAAGATAAAGGCCCCAGTATCGACGCGGTTATCTTTAGGTCCCCTCTGAACGCGGCGAACAAAATGTACACCACGCCGCTCGAGATAGGCCCTAAGCTCCTCATCAGTTTGAAGGAGGAGGTCCCGGTGGAATATCACACCCTGTACCATATTCAAGGATTTGTGCGGGACAATTGTGACTGGAATGTCGCCAAGGGTGTTGCAGGCGAGCAAAGCTTCAGACTGGGCTTCCGAGACTGTTTTAATGAGTAATGAACCAGATCTAAGCTTACCCATAGATTCCACTTCACCAAACTTGTCCTCTATGGTCTCGACAAAGAACAGAGGTTTGGTGGAAGTGAAAGTTCCTCCATCAGTCCTTGAGCAAACGAGATAGCGAGGAAAGGGTTTTGCTCCTAACCGGCGAGCCTGGCCTTCCTCCCAAGGGGTAGCAAGGGAGGGAAACATCCTCTTATCCGCAGTAACAGCATTAAACGATCTCTTCCTGTCTTGAGAGACGGCCGATGCACGACCATTTTGGAGTCTAACTCTTTTCATGGTGCTAGACGTCCGCCCTGGTGTCACCCACTCCGAAACCGGGGCTCTCTCCATGGGCGCCACCCAGCCTCAGCAAAGGCCACCTGGCACGATGGCCATTGCCGGGAGTTCTGATACCCCCGAGGACAGGCATCAACTCCTTGGCTTGCATGGAGAGGTCGCAGCTCAGACACCAGTAGTGTGATCCCTGTGGTGTCAGGGGGCTCAGCCAAAGGGTACATAACAGCCCCCCCACACGGACTGGCTACACGTGCTGGGGACCTAGCGGGGGATGGGGGCCACAGCGAGGAAAGGAAGTGGAAAGGAAAGGATAGGACCCGCGCTGTAGGGGCTAGGTCGGGAGTTCTTCCCCAATTGGCTCACACATTATCGGACAATTTTGGTATGGAAGGTCAAACCCCGAGGGGGACCAAACTGGGCCAAAAACCGGTGTACACAGCAGACAAAACCAAAGTGCAGGACAATCGGTACCATGGGATAGCCAAGCCGTCATCCAGAGTACCACCGAGAGACGGGGTTGGAGAAGGTGGGAAGGAGGAATTGGGATGGGAAGGAGGGGGAACTAGGAGGGGTAATGCAGCCTGGGGAAAGCAGGAAAAAAGGCTGCAATGGCTCGGGGACCCGTGCGCGCCACACACGTACCCACAAAAGAGCTGTGGGCCCCCTGGGGGGAAGCATGTCCGTCATCTTGGTCAGTTTTGGAATGGTATTTCTCCGTTAAACCTATGCGTTAAGTGAACCCTCTTACTGTTAATGCATTGAACTGACTGTCACTGTTAAGTATGTCCTTTCAAGGAATATACTTTCTTGAATAAATAGTAATAAATACTTATCGTAATATATTTGAAAACTTAATTTTTAAAGGCTAATTTGCACTTTAAACACGTTGTACATCACGGAGAAACCGTCAGACGTTTTATACTTGTTTTAAGTGACATAAAGCATTAGGTCTACAATACGAACACTTCTCCAAAACTCAGAAACATGGCAGAGGCAGGCTTCACGTTTTCAGCGTAAGGTCGTCTTCTTGTATTCTAACCTCATTGGGCAGAGCCCTTAAAAGATGCAACAGAACTACTAAAGAGACTGCATACAGTACGCTTGTCCGTCCTTTCCTGGAGGGTTGCTGCCCTGTGTGGGATCCTTATCAGGTGGGTTTGACGGAGGACCTCGAGAGAGTCCAATGAAGGGCACATGGTCTTGTATTGTCACGATACAGGGGAGACAGCGTCACGGAAATGATGAAAGATCTGGAATGGGAATCATTACAATAACGGCGTTTATCGGTGCGGCGTGGTCTACTTACGAAACTACAATTGCCAACTCTCTCCTCCGAATGCGAAAATGTACTGTTACATAGGTAGAAAAGATCATCATAATAAAATACGAGAGATATATAATGGTTTACCATTATATAGGAAAGTGTTTTTCTAATTTATTCTGTTTATTTAAACCTCGCCTTACCCAGACACTACCTTTGATCCTTTCAAAACATCATCGTTGACAGCCCTGACTGTTCTGTTTCTTATATCTTTGATATGTAAGAGCAGTTGTCATGCTGCTTACGACCGAACAACATTGTGGTTATGTTCCCTCACTAGTGTATTCTAAATTAATTTTATGATGGACATGTACGAAACTTACGTACGTTTTAGAGTTTGACGTTGCTCATTGGCATAATGGTTATTTAATTTATAGGGTATGGCGTAATTTCAGTTCGTTGTTGCCGTTTTTTGTTTTTTTCTTTTGTTTTGTTTATTTTAGTTTATTATTATTATTTTTTAAATAAAAACATCGTATTTATATGTGATTTATGTGATTCCTTGTTTTTAGCACTTGAAAATGTGACAATGTGGTCTCGAAACATGTCGTGACGACTAAAGTATTGTCAGAATGACAACTGGTGCAAGATTTTAGGATACAAACTCTAAGGGAGAGTTTCAGGTGTTCTATCTTCCCGCGCGCTCTTTGAAAATGGAATGGGAGAAATGTTCAAGTGTTTGTTAAGATTACGGGACTTAACTGCGGAGTTATCAGTCCCTGGAATGGGAGATAAATAGTATGAACCCTCTGCCAGGCACTTAAATGAGATTTGCAGAGTATCCCATGTAGATGTAGACTAATCTACCGCGGCGAAATAGCCGTGCGCTCTAAAGTAGCTAGCTGCAGTGTGCACGGCCTTTCGTCGTCAAATGTTCGAATCGTCCCTCGGGGATGGGTATTCGTGTTGTTCTTTTGAAAAGTAAGTAGTTTGTAAGTTTAGGGACCGATGACCATTGCAGTTAGGTCCCATAACTTTACAGACATTTGAACCACTACTCTTAGGCGTTTATGAAAATGCAACAGGTATATAAAAAGAGATTTCAGTTTTCTTTTTGAAAAGAGAAACTGACAAGTTTTACTACAATAAATTAGGCGTTTTGAATTTGTGTTCCAGATTGCAGCACACACCAGTACCGCTAATATACGGTAACACTTCCTCGCCGGCCGCGGTGGCCGAGGGGACTGACGCCCTCCAGTCACGGTCTGCACGGCTACTACGGTCGGGGATTCGAATCCCCCAAGGGGATGGATTATTTGTGCCGTCCTTAGGATAAGCTAGTTGATAAGTAGTTAGGAAGTTTAGGGACTGATGACCCCGTAGTTAAGTCCCATAAGCTATACAAGCATTTGAACATCTTTTTTTTTTTGAACACGTACTATTACACTGATGCAAGCCTGTATTCGTCGTGCCATACCGTCCTCTAGATGATCAGGGCACTTTTGGTCCAGATCGACCCACTCATCAGCGGCGATTGGGCGTAGATCTCTCTGATTGGTTGGTGGGTCTTATAATCCAAAACCAACAGTTTTCATTGTATTCCAGGCAAGGTCTATAGGGTTCATGTCTGGAGTACTTGCTGGCCATTCTAATCTTGTGATGTCGTTGTCATGAAGGAAAGCATTCGCAGAGATGAAGATGGGTATGATGAGCACGAGACTTCTCGTCCATTAAGACGAATCTGTCGATATGGTTGGACTATACGCCGGAGACTGTCCTCCCTGAATAGTAAAGCCATTTGATTTCATGTCTACCAGTGCCATACGGTGGCCCCATATAATGACACACCATAATATCGGGCAGCCATCACCTTCCCGTAATCGCTGGACGGTGTGTTTAAGACGTCCAGGCAGCGTTGGAATAGCCGTGCGCACTGAGTCACCGTGCTGCGGTGCGCACGGCCGTTCGTCGTCGGAGGTTCGAGTGCCCCCTCAGGTATGGGTATGTATGTCGTCCTTAGGTAAGTTTAACTTAGTTTAAGTAGTTTGTAAGACTGGGAACCAGTGGCGTATCCAAGTGGGGGGGGGGGGGGTGGAGGCTGTCGGGCTTCAGTCCCTCCCAGACCCTCCTGGAGGTCCCCCCCCTCCCAGGCCTTGCTGCAGCCTCCCATAGAGAAAGAGAGAGAGAGAGATAGAGATAGGAAAGAAAGAAAGGGATCAATCCCCTTATATGAGTAAAGGCGCAGTCCCCCGCCTGCCTTTTTTTGTTTTTTAGAAATCACGTCAGCTCGGTGATTGACCTCAGCCCCCACCAGACCACGATCCCGGATACGCCACTGCTAGGAACTAATAACCGAAGTAGCTAAGGGCCAAATATTTACAAATATTTGAACATTTTTTTTAGCTGCCGTCCGGCACTCAACAGAGGGAGACGCTTCGCAGCTGAACACGTTTGGTCTCCAGCGGCTATAACGGCTGATTGCTTGCATACAACAACACGGCGTAGCGCAGCAGGTGTTATAAGGTGTAATGCAGCCGGCAAATTTGGCGCATTTTCTGGATGCATTTAATTTTTTCTACAGCTCTCTATTCAGGACACTATAAAACTCTTTCCTGATGCTATTTTAACTCAAATGCTGAACAGTATTTTATTACCAGAATGAAACTTTCACTCTGCAGCAAAGTGTGCACTAATATGAAACTTCCTGGCAGATTAAAATTGTGTGCCGGAATCGGGACTCGAACCTGGGATCGGGATAGCTCAGTCGGTAGTGCGCTTGCCCGCGAAAGGCAAACGTCCCAGGTTCGAGTCCCGGTTCCGGCACGTAATTTTAATCTGCCAGGAAGTCTCATATCAGCGCAGATCGCTCCAGGCAAATGCCGGGATGGTTTCTTGCAAAGGACACGGCCGACTTCCTTCCCCATCCTTACCCAAACTTCCGAGCGTTAGCTCCGTGTCTAATGACCAAGCTGTCGACGGGACCTTAAATTCCAAGCTTCATATCAGCGCACACTCCGCTGCAGAGTGAAAATTTCATTCTGGAAACATCCCTTAGGCTGTGACTAAACCATGACTCCACCATATCCTTTCTTCCAGGAGTGCTAGTCTTTCATGTTTCGCAGGAGAGCTGCTGTGAAGTTTGGAAAGTTGGAGGCGAGGTAGTGGCGGAAGTAATTTTGTGAGGCGGCATCGTGTTCAAAAGATGTTCAAATGTTTGTATAGGTTATGGGACTTAACTACGGGGACAGCAGTCCCTAAACTTACAAACTACTTATGAACTACTTACGAACTAGGACGGCACACATATCCATGACCGAGGGGGGATTCGAACCCCCGACCGTAGTGGCCCTGCAGACCGTGACTGGAGCGCCTCAGTCCCCTCGGAGTCCTGTGAAGTTGGCACCCCTTTTTTGGAAAATGTACATTTTTTTCGGAGTTCTAGACAGATATGCAATAGTTCTGGAGTTCTCTTTACAAAATTTAAATAGTTCTGCCAAATTTCGCAGAAAAATTACAAAAAATTACCACAAAATTTAGTTTTTTCAAAATAATGTTTTGCCTAATTGTACAAACATAGTTCTGATCACTGTTCTAAATAGCTCTCAAAGAGTTCTACAGGAAATCCTAGTAGCATTTTTCTGTGCATATTATACTTTATGAGATAATTACAATAATGGAGTATCCATTTACATGCTACTGTGGAATTTGTACCCGTTTTTTTTTTTTTCAAAAAAATCGTCTTTTTCCAGAGTTCTAGGGACATGTGCAATAGTTCTTGTTTACGATAAGCAGTAATCACTCAGACGTAAAAACAACAAATTGAATATGCAGCGGATAGAATATCTCTCAAGATCTAAGAAAAATGTATATTTCTCGAATAAGGGGCACAAATAAGGCAGCTTATCAGATATTCAAAATTGTGAACATAATTTTTTTTCGGGCAATTACATTGAAATATTCACATGAACTCTAGAACTATAGTATATGAACACAGAACCCCAAAAAACAATGTGTATATCTCGAAAAAATGGTGCCAATTTACAGTAACGTGAAAATGAATTCCACATTACTGCATTTATCTGATAAAGTATAATCTGCACAGAAAAATATCATTGGGATTTCCTGTAGAATTCTTTGAGAGCTATTTAGAACCGTGATCAGAACTATGTTTGTGCTAATAGGCAAATAATTATTTTGAAAAAACTAAAAAAACTCAGGTTCGTGGTAATTTTTACTATTTTTTCGGCGAAATTCTGCAGAACTATTTAAATTTTGTACAGAGAACTCCAGAACTATTGCATATCTGTCTAGAACTCTGAAAAAATTTTACATTTTTGAAAAAAGGGGTGCCAACTTCACACGACTCTGGTGCAATTTTGTGTAGTTTATGTCCCTCATTTACGCAATTAGCTCATGAACTATTATCTGGGCAAAAAATATCATTAGGATTTTCTGCAGAACTCTTTGAGAGCTACTTAGAGCTGTGATCAGAACTATGTTTACGCTTATAGGCAAATAATTATTTGGAAAAAACTAAAATTTGTTATAATTTTTTGTAATTTTTTCGCAAATTTGTGCAGAACTATTTAAATTTTGTACAGAGAACTCCATAACTATTGTATATCTGCCTAGAACTCTGAAACAAATGCACATTTTTGAGAAAAGGGGTGCCAACTTCACAGTAGCGTGTAAATGGATTTCCCATTATTGCAATTATCTCATGAAGTATAATCTGCACAGAAAAATGTCATTCGGATTTCCTGTAGAACTCTTTGAGAACTATTTAGAACTGTGATCAGAACTATGTTTGTACTAATAGGCAAAAAATTATTTTGAAAAAACTAAATTTTGTGGTGATATTTTTTTTCGGCGAAATTTGGCAGAACTATTTAAATTTTGTACAGAGAACTCCAGAACTATTGCATACCTGTCTAGAACTCTGAAGAAAATGTACATTTTCCAAAAAAGGGTCGCCAACTTCACAGGACTTCCCCTCGGCTACCGCGGCCGGCCGGCATGGTGACTCGTGTCGGAATAGCTCAGTCGGTAGATCGCTTGCCCGCGAAAGGCAAAGGTCCCAGGTTCGAGTCCCGGTTCCGGCACACAGTTTTAATCTGCCAGGAAGTTTCAGTATTTTATTACATTAAAAATGCATTTTATAGACAAAAGATGACAAATCATAAAAAGTATTTGAAATTTTAGTTCTAAAAATACCGCATAAATAACACAACCACCTGTACAATAGCGTTCATTTTGTAATTTATCCAAAATTTTTACTATGAATAGTTTCCAAGTTCTGAGTATCATAATCGTGTGATTTTTAAGAAATTACGTTACTTTCGCTCGTAAAAAAATAACCAGAAGCTTTTGCGTATCACAGCTGGGAGTTTGTCAAAGATATGAACTTAAGGTCTACATTCTATGACAGAAAAATGAAAGGAAATATATATATATATATATATATATATATATATATATATATATATATATATATATATATATATATATATATATATATTACTTCGTGGAGTCTACAGGCACTTGACGTAGTTGAATATATCCAACAGGATAAAGTCTGGTACTACTTAGTTTGGAGATTGAATTGTTGTTTGCTAACTGGACGATTGCGGATACGATGGCTATCGCCGCTGACTAATCTGCTAAGCAAAGAGTTCTTCGTGGTGACTGCAATTAGAAGAGAGTGGCGCCGCGCAGGAGTGGCCGAGCGGTCTCCAGAGCGCCACGTTACAGATCGCCCGGCCTCCCGCGTCGGATGTTCGAATCCTCCCTCGGGCACGGATGTGTGTATTGTCCTTAGGTTAGTTTTACTTAGTTTAAGTAATTTGTAAAACTGGGGACTGATGACAAACATTTGAACATTGAAGGGAGCCGCGGATTTCAGTACTGCGTGCCCTACCTGGACACGCGATGGAGCTGCGGTCACATTCCGGCGATGACTGAACTAGCTACGTGCAGTATCGAGCTGTGATACAATATTCCTAACCCCCCTCCTCCGCCGTGCAATAAGGACCTGACTGTGAAGCAGTTAAGGAGGTAGGGGACTTAGCATGAGGAGAGATATGCCTACCCGCGCACTACTGCCAGTGTAGCTGAGAGGAGGGCGGAAACTCCTATAAAACGTCTCCACCAGAAACAAAAGTGCTCAGAGGTGTATACCGAACTGAGAACGGATATTAGTAAAAATATTTAATGAATCGCTATTTTTGCCCACTCTGGCTTTGAGTTGACAAATGCGCAGCCGTACTCAAAGACATATGTAAATAATCCTGTTCTTTAGAGACATACATATGAGAAATACTTGTTTGAGTACATTTTTTGAGCCGGCCGCGGTTGCGGAGTGGACTGAGGCGTTCCAGTCACGGTCTGCACGGCCACTACGGTCGGGGGTTCGAATCCCCCTCGGGCATGGATATTTCTGCCGTCCTTAGTGTTAGCTAGTTCATAAGTAGTTTGTAAGTTTAGGGACTGATGACCCCATAGTTAAATCCCATAAGCTAAACAAACATTTGATTTTGAACATTTTTGATATAGTGTGAGCTTTCATCAGAATTAACGATATAGTGGAAGCAGAGGTTTTTTTTTTTTTTTTTTTTTTTTTTTTTTTTTTTTTTTTTTTTTTTTTTTTTTTTTAGAATATTCTTTGTCATTTATATTTAGTATCCTTTATCTAATATATAAAGCAGAGTGTCCGTATGTTTGTACATGTTGCATAAAAATCTACAGTTTTGTTCCAATCCTTATGAAATTTTGTACCGTAAGCTTCAATCCATGAGGACGGTCACCGTAAGTGTAAGAATCACATACGACATATAGTTCACGAGATATGACGTCATGAACAATGAGATTCGCGAAAAACTGCTGCATTTTGCGA
Source organism: Locusta migratoria (assembly GCA_026315105.1). Classification (NCBI taxonomy): domain Eukaryota; kingdom Metazoa; phylum Arthropoda; class Insecta; order Orthoptera; family Acrididae; genus Locusta; species Locusta migratoria. The sequence goes on along the minus strand of CM048745.1, from coordinate 253,742,109 downwards.
CAATTCTACTCATTTTCTCCTAAACCATTGGACCGATTTCACCCAAATCTGGTACACTAGTGTTGGACAGTTCGGATCATTTCACTGTTTCGAAACAAACGGATCATCTGAGTCTAGTGAATCGACTCTCTGTTTCGGCACACGAAACATCTGGCGTGCTGCAGAGTCGTGCGCCGCGCTAACTCCCCTGATTCACGTGAACCGCGACGGCTGCAGGGTGCCGTAGTGAGTCGACTCACTGCTTCGGCACTCAAAACACTTGACGTGCCTGCTACCTCCGCTGATTCACGTGAGCCAAGAAAGCTGCAGGAGGGCGATACAGCAAATACGAAACATCTATGGAATATCAACATGGTTTTAATACGTTATTCACTAGACTTAATTGACGGGCACAGGATTTGTTTGCTACTACGATTTTACAACCGTGTTACAGCGTAAACGTTTCCTAAGTTACTCGTATTTTCATACAAACAAATATTGTAACAAAGGAAGCACAAAATAGTAATGTTCAAATTCCAAAGACATGAAACTTTTTCCAACCTTCAAAATTCCATAATAAAGTTTAAATAAAACAAGAAAGATCATGATTCAAATGTCTATGTGCATCCAGAAATGAATAAGGTTTCTAACCAGACAATATAAACAAAATATTTAGGATTTGTGCCTGAGACTTATTTAATGCAATCATCAGATATTACTAGAAGTATCAACACAAGGAAACACATTTCACATTTTACGTGATGAAATCACAAAACTGAACTAAAATTTTTCAGTTTCTAGATAGGTATTCTAATAATCAGATTTATCTTCAGTCATTAAAATAAAAGAGAATCAGTTACAGTTTTATTTAAATTGAAATTAAGAAACGTTATTTCTTACATCTTACTGAGAATGCGGTTTCGACTCACTGAAATTATTTGCCTTTGCTTCGAAAAGATGCGTTCACCTGGCACAGATGTAGCAACAATGCATGACAACGCTTAGTTCACGCGAAACTATCTCAAAACACTGAAGGACGTCACAACTTTCCTCGGTGGTATCCCAGTTTCAAATCTCAGCTGCAGGGTGGCGGTAGCATAATTCAAAATCTCGCGTGGCGCGTTAGGGGAACAACTTCAAACCCGTTGCACGCTATGTCGAACTCACTCAGTCAGACGGACAGCAAAACGGTATCTAGCGTCCGATACATGAATCACAAAATTCGTTGTTTCGAAACAGAGCCGATTCAAGTTTCGACTCAGTCGAACAGTTCGCTGACTCGATTCACTGAGTCGAAACATCCACTCCGTAGCCAACTCTACGGCACACACATTCCTTACCGCGAGGTAACAATTGCTGCATGGTTAATAATCACATACGGCACATGGTTCAAAAGATATTACGTCATAACCAATAGAAATCGCAAAAAATGCCATATAATGCGGCGAGACTTTCGAAATACACTGTATGAGAATGACAGTACTTAGCGACTTGCAACAAACTTTAAACATAATTTCATACCTTTATTAAACTTTTTCTCACTGGCAACGATAGTAAAATGATGAAAGGAAAAAAGTTTTTCGCTTACTACTTTTCCACTGTTTGTGGAGTAAAACTACGGCTCTCTGTATGACGTTACAATTTATAATTTGAACACTACAATTTGTAGCGACAGGAAATTTTACAGACAGTATACACATATATAGTTGAATGTAGCTTCTAAATTGTATCACATTCTGAGTAGTAGTTCTTGAGATATGAGCACATAAACAGTAACGTTCATGGAAAACCGCCCCATCAAGCACAAAGTTTTAATCTATTACTCCTTTACTACTAATTGTATTCCCAAAAGATTTTACAGGCATACAGCCATTAAACAATTGAATATAAATTTGACAAATGGCAGGAATAAATAAATAAATAACCGGGCAACGCCGGGTTTTCAGCTAGTATTTAATGTTTCGCTACAAAATCTGCACTCATTCTGTCTCGTGGTTCTTTTTGAGTAGTATTTCATAAGAGCGTCTTTAATGAAGGACACTTTGTACATGATTTCTTCCATTATCTCGAGTAAACACGTTAGTTTTAGAATAAGCCACCTACGGTACCAGGGCAGCCTCAGTGTAAGCGGATCGTTGGAGCCAGAAAATCGATGATCGCGTTGACTGAGGCCACAGAGTAACATATACAGAGAAGAAGCCCCCCCTCCTAAATCTCTGTCCTACGCTGGCCTCGTAGTTCCGTAAGAAGCTAGCAGGTGTCAGACGGTTCCCCGGCTTAGTACCAGTAGACGACACTAGAGGCGATTTTGAGGGTGCCTCTCGCACACAGAGGGTGGCGAGGAGGGGAGGCCGAGGGGAGAGCTCGAGCCGCCTGCCATGAGGCCACGGCTGTGTCCGGCTTGCTGCCGTTTGAGGGGAAGTGATGGTGGGGACAGCCGCTACCTGCCGCCTGCTCTGGCCAGTTTAATGGGCTGCTTCTGACCGCAGCGCCATCATGGGACATCTTACCCTCCCTCCCTGCACCGCTGAGCATGTGACCGGCCCCTTACCGGGGTTTCCCGTCTATATATTTTTGTCTGTGCTGAGGCTCAGCCGCACGGCGACAAACGGAAATGAGCCGCCTGCGTCACAAAGCTCGTCGATTTGTTGCGCCGGCGGCGGCCTCATCAGCTCACTACGGACCTGTGGACATCCGGGGCCCGGCTATCTGGAACTCGTACGTGACCTACTGCACGTGGCGGTACCACTCCAGACACTCGCAACATAATGATTTCCGACATTATCTCCTGCAACATACTGACTCTCAAGCATATGGCGCTAGTTCTCAAGTGCATTTACTGTTTGTCGTAAGCAATGACTACCTTAATGTTTGAGATATTACCACAGTCATATACGGTCACGACAGACTCACGCTGGTTTTTTTATTATACACCGCGACAGCAGCGCTCCAAGCGGCTGGCAAGCTACAATTCTGAAAACGCTATTGGATGATTGCGGACAGTATCGTTCGTACAGATAATAACATGCTTTTTTCAGCAGGGGAAGTGTATAAAGCTATAAAAATCAGTAATGACTAAGAAATCACATTGTCTTCCCTAGTTATACTAATATCCGTGGCAAGGTATGAAATGGTATATTATAGGACAGTTTAATGTTGAAAGATATAAAAAAGCCAAGATCGCTGATCATCAATTTTTATTTACGACGACCAGTTTCGCTGAACTATGTCAGCATCATCTGGTCAAATAAAATATTTTACAAGGCCAGTTTGCTATTGTCACTCACTGTGATAATCATGTTTTATTATAATGACATAGTGCACCTATGCATTGTAAATTGTTATATAACAACTAATTGACATTACAAGATTATGGCCTTGTAAAATATATTATTTGACCAGATGATGCTGACATAGTTCAGTTTTCAATTATCCTGTAACCTACACATTTTACTAAAGAATTTCATTTTCCATTAAAGACCACTACTGGCCATTAAAATTGGTACACAAAGGAGAAATGCAAATGATAAACGGGTATTCATTGGACAAAAATACTAGAACGGACATGTGATTACATTTTCACGCAATTTGGGTGCATAGATCCTGAGAAATCAGTACCCAGAACAGCCACCTCTGGCCGCCATAACGCCATTGTTACGCCTGGGTATGGAGTCAAACAGAGCTTGGATGGAGTGTACAGGTACAGATGCCCTTGCAGATTCAACACGATACCACAGTTCATCAAGAGTAGAGACTGGCGTATTGGGACGAGCCCGTTGCTCGGCCAACATTGACCAGATGTTTTCAATTGGTGAGAGATCTGGAGAATGTGCTGGCCAGGGCAGCAGTCGAATATTTTTCGTATCCAGAAATCCCCGTAGAGGAACTGCAACATGAGGTCGTGCATCCTGAAATGTAGGGTTTCGCAGGGATAGAATGAACGGTAGAGCCATGGGTCATAAAACATCTGAAATGTAACGTCCACTGTGCAAAGTGCCGTCGATGCGAACAAGAGGTGACCGACACGTGTAACCATCACGCCGGGTCATACGCCAGTATGGCGATGACGACTACACGCTTCCAATGTGTGTTCACAATGATGTCGCCAAACACGGAAGCGACCATCATGATGCCGTAAACAAACCCTGGATTCATCTGAAAAAATGACGTTTTGCCATTCGTGCTCCCAGGTTCGTCGTGGCGTAAACCATCGCAGGCGCTTCTGTCTGTGATGCAGCGTCAAGGGTAACCGGAGCCATGGTCTCAGAGCTGATCGTCCATGCTGTTGCAAACGTCGTCGAACTGTTTGTGCAGATGGTTGTTGTCTTGCAAACGTCCCCATGTGTTGACTCAGGCATCGAGACGTGGCTGCACGATCCGTTACAGCCATGCGGATAAGATGCCTGTCATCTCGACTGCTAGTGGGATCCAGCACGCCGTTCCGTTTTGCCTCCTGACCCCACCAATTCCATATTCTGCTAACAGCCATAGGATCGCGACCAACGCGAGCAGCAATGTCGCGATACGATAAACCGAAAACGCGAAAGGCTACAATCCGCCGTTTATCAAAGTGATAGTACGCATTTCTCCTCCTTACACGAGGCATGAGAACAAAGTTTCATCAGGCAACGCCGGTCAACTGCTGTTTATGAGAAATCGGTTTGAAACTTTCCTCATGTCAGCACGATGTAGGTGTCGCCACCGGCGCCAACCTTGTGTGAATGCTCTGAAGACCTAATCATTTGCATATCGCAGCATCTTCTTCCTGTCGATTAAATTTCGCGGCTGTAGCACGTCATCTTCGTGGTGTAGCAATTTCAATAGCCAGGAGAGTAAAATAAATTGTTATGAAACTGAAGAAGACTTGTCCTTTGGCAGAAAGAGGTTACTTTTCTTCTCAGGACCGTTAAAGGTTCATCTCTACAATTCCAATAAAATTGGTCAGGGTGGAACGTAGGAAACGTATGTGGAATGCAATATCTACATTATTTACTGTTCCAAATCCGGTACCATGGCTGTAGTTGAAGAAAGAACGGCAAAAGAAATCAAACTGTTTCGCAACAAACAAGAAACCGATTCCATAATGGTTCCTATAGCTGAACCACAAACGGCAAGAATTATCAAGTACATTGTTTTGATAAGAAAAAGTAATTACACACAATAGCATATGCGCATGTAAGTGAGACCAGTAGAGTCTAAAAATGTGCGAATTATTAGACTCCATACCGAATTGGTATGCATAAAATACAGCCTGTCATAGTAAGAAGAATATATAAGAGAAATTTATGTTTCTCTTATGTTTATATTCGACGCTGCAAATTCAGTAAAAAGTTGTTCTTTATTTTGAGGAATCAGTGAAATTCGGCTTTCTGTAAATTAACTTCCCAATTATGGACGACTCTTGATATTTTACTAATGCTTTTAACGCAAAAATTATAGTGACAGGTGTTCCCGTTACCCTGTTATAACACATACAGCGCCATCTATTGATCAATTTTCACGCAATTTATTTTTCTTCTGCCAAACGTTTTTCACCTTCTCCGATGACATTCCGTTGTAATTTGACATTATCCTGATCAGTGTTATTTTGAGAGTGTTTTGAAAGTTTAACTTTCATAATAATCGCCCTGTAAATAAGAAGGAACGTTCAAAATACTCAAATTTTTTGTAAACCAAACGTGCGAAAGTTTGGAGGTCAAGGGATGCTAGACAAACTACTTTAACTGATGCTAAGGACAACGCTTACACCCGTACCGATGTAGGACTCGAACCTCTGGCGGGAGCGGCCGCACAATCCGTAACGTGGCGCGGATGTTCCCGCATGGTGAAGGTACATTCAATGGTACGTGTGTCTATTGTCTGTAAAATGTCCCGTGCATACAATTAGCAATGTAGGATTACTAAACTGTAACGACATGACGAGTAAGGTAGTTTTCCTGTATAAATAGTGGAAAAGTAATAAGCGATGAACTTCTTCTCATTCACCTTTCTTTAGGGTTGTCAGCGAGAAAAAGTTTTATAGAAGTCTGAAATTGTGTGAAAAGTGAGAAGTGCTATCATAGCGGATGAATATAGTTACATCGCACCGCGGCGGAGTGGCCGAGCGCTTGGAAGCGCTATGCTCCGATGAGCGAGGCCATTCCCCATCGGGGATTCGAATTCTCCCTAGGGAGATATGAATATGATAGTTACATCACATGATGGGGCAGTTATGTTGTATATTGCCTATGACGTCATATCTCATAAATTTTGATTTTATCCCCATAGCGATAATTTCCTTACGGTAAAGAACATTTGTACCATATCTGGTTAAAATATGTCCATCAGTTTAGAAGGACATATGGAACATTGTCTCATGATGCCGCAGTTTTTCGTGAATTTCATTGTTTATCACGTCATAGCCCCGGAATTATCTGTCGTACATTGTTCAAGCGACAGGCACAGATAACATCCCAGCAGAAATATTGAAGGAAATTGGAGAATCAACAAAAGAGTACTTATATAAACTTTTTAAAGAGCACTGTGAAGATGGAAAAGAACCACTGACAGATTTGCTTAACAGCAAAACAGTAATAATAATAATAATAATCATCATCATCATCATCATAATCATAAAGGATATGCTAAGGACTGTGAGAACAATAGAACTATCTCCTTACTGCCTCACACTTCCAAAATAATGTTCAACATAATAACAAATCGAATAAAAAAGAAAATTGAGGCAAACCTAGGAGAAGACCATTTTGGTTTCAGATCTGGAAATGGAACTAGAGAGGCAATACTAGGTCTGAGGATGATATTAGAAAGACGAATTGGAGTTAATAGAAAAACATAATTGACCTTTATAGATTTACAAAAAGCATTTGACATGGTTAAATGGAAATTGTTATTCCAAACAATGAAGGAAATAAATCTTGATTGGAGGGGCAGCAGATTGATATGGATCCTGGATAAAAGACAGGAATCAGAGATAGAAGTGAATGGTGTGAAGAAGAAAGCAAAAACAAGGAGCGGAGTAAGGCAAGGGTGCCCATTATCACCATATTTGTTCAACTTATTTATTGAAAAAGCCATTGAAAAGTTGAAAAGAGCAACCAAAGAAATTAAAATTAACTGGGAACGAATACACTGTATCCGTTTCGCAGATGATATAGTAATACTTGCTGACTCAGTAAACGAAATGGAGTTTATGTTGCTAAAATTTGCCAAAATCCTAAGAGAATTTAATCTAAAAATTAATAAGAAGAAAAAAAAAACTGTGGTAGTTGGGAAGACAAAAGAAAAGGATAAAGTTAATATTAAACTAGAACAGGTTGAGAACTTCTGTTATTTGGGGAGCACAATCACTGACGACAGTAAATGTATAACAGATGTAAAGAGAAGAATAGCCCTGGCAAAGCAAGCTTTCCAAAATTAAAGGAATTTACTAACAGACAATCATATGAGCCTAGAAAGTAGGAAAAAGTTTTCCAAACGTTTTGTGCGTGAAGCGTGAAGCGTGGACTCTAGGAAAGGCAGAGAAAAGAGACTGTAAGCAATGGAAATGTGGATATGGAGAAGAATGGCGAAAACAAGCTGGGTAGATAGGAAAAGTAATTAACAGGTCTTAAGAGAAGTGAATGAGAACATAACTCTGCTAAATTATATAGGAAGAAGAAAATCAAAAACGATAGGCCACATAATGAGACACAACCAGTTCCTAAAGAATGTATTTCAAGGAAAAGTTTTAGGGAAAAAACCAAGGGGAAGGCCAAGAGCAACGTATTTTATTAACATCAAAGGAGATATGGGGATAAAATCGTATGAAGAATTGAAGAGGATGACAATGGAGTGAGGGACGTGGCTAAATCGACAAGGCATAGCCTTTAGTTTAGGATGATGACATTGTTCTCAATCCTACGGCGATTGCTGCCAGATAGTAAAGTGGTCACACAAAATAAAATTTATTTGATGCAGCTCTCCACCCAACTCTATCCTGAGCTAGCCTTTTCATCTCATTATAAGAACGGCAACCTACATCCATTTGAATCTGCTTACTATATCCGTCTCTTAGTCTCACTCTGCGATTTTTAACCCACACACTTCCTTCCAATGCTAAATTTACGAGTCCTCGATGTCTAAGAACGTGTCCTACCAAGCGATCCTTTCTATTAGTCCATTTCTCAGCAATTCTTATTATATTAACTTTAATATTCTGTTTCTTGGCCTGACATACTCGTACACCATGTAGATGTGATATTTTAGTATGGGATTATTCTGTAAAGTTTTCCATTGGGCATCTCTCCTTTTGTGCGTTATTTTCAGACTACACAGTACAAGAGAGATTCACATTTTTATTTTTTTATTAGGAGACCGATACGTCATCTCTCGGTTGCGATTGACAGCTAGTCGATCGACTCGACAGGTGAGAAAAGACGATAACAGCCCGACAGGTCGTCCGAATGAGTGACACTTTTTCCCCAATTACTCGCGTCCGTTATTAATATCGCGATACTCCCAATCTCGCAATTTCGTGTAGTGTACGTCTCGTCACGTCACCAGCTACATGGTGGAGAAGCCCCGTCGACTGATCAAATACTTAAATTGCTTTACCTTTATAGTATGTCTTTCTTCTACCATGAATCAACCAACAAGAAGAGGAGAATGCATTAATTCTTACTATTTAAACGTGAACAATTACATAGATAATAATTAGTTGAACGGTTCATAATCTTAGTGATTGGGGGTTTCATATAAAGTCTTTAGTGTCATGAAGTGTACACGCAAGTGGCACAATGTAAACAGTATTTCACATTCATTTTATATCATGTATAGTGAAGTTTATCACTGAAAGAACTAAAATACTGTATAATGAGAAGATGTCACACTGTTAAGTCATGGTTGTAATCTGTACATAATTGAAGCTTGTTTCCCTACTTGCAAGCATCAAGTTTGTTTATTCTTAGTCTCTAGAAGAAGGAATGTATTGCCACTTGCATTTTAGATTATCTATATCTATAAATGTGAATGTCTGTTCGGTGTACGTCTATCACGTCTGAACCACAAGAAATAAAGAGCTAAAAATTTGTACAGTTACTAATGTCTACCCGAGGAAGGCTTTAGGCACGGTTTTATGGCGATCGGATAGCTATTTATCTGTATATATTAATGTGAATGTTTGTTCGATGTACGCTATCACGCCCGAACGACAACACGCAGAGACTTAAATATTTGTACAGTTACTAATTTATACCTGAGGAAGTTTTAGGCACGGTTTAATAGCGATCTGATAGATATTTAGTAATTTGAAGAATATAACGCGAAATGCGGAACAACAATGATTCTTTGAAAATTATATTTACTCTTTGAAAATGGTTTTATTGGTTGCATTGTTGCTTGAGGGTTGATAACGATAAAAGGGTTGGAAAGTTATCGGTGTATATAAAATTCTACGTGTGTGTGTTAATATTTCGCTCTGCAGCGAAAACTACAGAACGCAAACGAATGGTATGTGTGTAATTGTTGTCCGAAGTCTCCCGTTGTACTCCATAGCAGTTCCATGCCGATATCTAAAGAGTTGGAAGATATGGTGGTTGAAAGTCGTCAAATTATTAAAAAAAATGGGACCGAAGGCCAACGATGACGTTGGCGACTCTATAGCAAGGAGGTTACATACACCGAAACGTGACGCCACAGACCATTTGTTTGGTCTATGCGTGCTACAATGTTTTCAGCTCTTTCTCTGCAAGGATAATCATATGAATAAGGAAATACAAGAATAAATAAATAAAGCAGTAAAAAGAAATTTCTTTTAATACAGACATACAGCATTTATGCAAATGAATACATACCTGCAAAATTATACAATTTATAACATATAACTAAATAAATATGAGATCGTACGCGTTTTATATGTCATTACTATCTTTTCTTCTTTTTGATACTTATAATTTTGTACATTATGCGACACAGCGTTATTTCTTATTTATTGTCCGATAAATATAGCAGGTTTTTTTTAGAAAAAAGGAGAGAAAGGATAGGAGAAGTACTGAAGCAAATCAGGAATAAATAAATAAATAAGAACCCGAGCGAAGCCGGGTTTTCAGCTTGTGTAGTATATATGAAACTTGTCTCGATTAATCAGTAGATTAGTCTTGTTGGTTGTTGGCTCATTGTTTAAGTGCGTAATGTAGGGAAATATATATATATATATATATAGCAGGGGTTCGGCTCGTAACGAGGGAGAGTGGGTGGTTAATTAGCTGCGTATGTTTCACGTGTGCCTTATTTCTGCCTGTGAGCTGTCGTGGCTCTTGACTGGACCTGGTCGCTTCGAGTGGTAGCCTGCGTCGCCCACCGGCATGCTGTGCTCTGTGTGTTCACCTGTCGTTCTGCACTACGCTGCTTTTCTTAGGGCCCTCTTTTCCGTAAAGTTTCTATACTCTTTCTAACTTGAGCGAAACCAGCCTCAGTAAGGTTAAGATAGGTTGTAAGCGAATAAGTTACCATTTGTCAAAATGCTGTTGCCTTTCAAATGTAATAAACTGAATGGGCTTTTCAGTCTCTTATTGTTTACAAGCTTAAACCCGCGTCTCCGCTCGTGTGTTGGTTGATTATGATAGATAAGCTATCTTTCAATAGTGTGCTATGAGTCTGGTTTTAATGGATGAAATGAAATACAATACATCCTTTAGAAACAAACATTTTTTATCACTTGATGTAATGCGCGAAACGTCAAATCGATTTTTTTTAAAGAGATGTATTAAAAGAAATTTCTTTTTTACTGCTTTATTTATTTATTCTTATATTTCCTTAGTCTTATATTTCCTTATTCGTATGCTTATCCTTACAGATAAAGACTTGAAGACAATGTAGCACGCATAGCCCAAAGATATGGTCTGTGGCATCACGTTTCGCTGTATGTAACCTCCTTGCTATAGAGTCGCAAACGTCATCGCTGGCCTTCAGTCCGAATATTTTTTATAATTTGACGACTTTCAACCACCGTATCTTCCATCCCCTTATAGCCATCGGCATGGAACTGCTATGGTGTACAACGGGAGACTTCAGGTAACAATTACACACAGACCATTCGTTTGAGTTCAGTAGTTTTCGATGCAGGGCGAAATATTAACACGCAAACACGCACACGTAGAATTTTATATACACCGATAACTTTCCATCCCAATATACTCCACCATTTTATCATTATCAACCCTCAAGCAACAATGCAACCTATAAAATCATTTTCAAAGAGTAAATATAATTTTCAAAGAGTAATTATTGTTCCGCATTTCGCATTATATTCTTCAAATTACTAAATATCTACCAGATCGCTATAAAATCGTGCCTAAAACCTTCCTCAGGTATAAATTAGTAACTATATAAATATTTAAGTCTCTGCGTCTGGGCGTTTGGACGTGACAAGCGTACACCGAACAGACATTCACATTAATATATATCGCCATACAACCGTACCTAAAGCGATCCCCAGGTAGACATTAGTAACTGTACAAAGTTTTAGCTCTTTATGTCTTGTGGTTCAGACGTGATAAACGTACACCGAACAGACATTCACGTTTATAGATATAGATTACTTGTTGATCAAGTTGTTCTTGATGTTATAAAAGTTCTCTGGGTGTATTAAAGCATAATAGCTATCTTACATTACGACGCGGTACTACACACAGAAAACTTTTATGCCATCTGACTCTGGCTGCGGAAGCCTACGCAATAATACAAGTTATTTTCGTTTCAACATAATTGCTGCTTGGCACTCGGTGCGTTCATTACAGGTCTGAATCCTATCTTAGTATCTTGTTCTACTAAACTGATGTAAAGTTTTTTGTGCCAATTCCTTATTAAAAACTTTCAATACAATCATACTGTGCATTCATTACTTACTGAAAGGTAAGAAATTATTTTCTTTATTTCAGTCTAGTGTTCAAATAGTATTACGTTAGGTATTCATTAATTATTGTTCGAAGAGACAGTATTTTTTATTCAGTCGAGTATTTCAATATGAACACACTATGAATTCAAAAAAATGTTCAAATGTTTGTAATTCTATCGGACCAAACTGAGTGGTCATCAGTCCGTAGCTTACAAACTACTTAAACTAATGTAAACTAACCTAAGAACAACACACAGACCCATGCCCCAGGGAGGACTCGAACCTCCACGGCGAGCAACCGCAGCGAGATACTGTGAATTTAATGTATTTTCATTAATTCAGTGTAGTGTCAAATATTAATATTTGTGTATAGGGTCATTATTGTGACTACTGGTATTTGAATTTATGTTAATAAATGATGTTAACTTGGCAGCCCTCCCATGGTTTCCAATACAATGTGCCTATACCTTTACGTTTCTGTATTTTAATCTCTCCGTCTCGAGAATGTTATGAGCCTTCCACCGACTAGCTACAGGAAGGGCGTGAGAAGTTGTTCGTCCACCCTACCCTCCAAGCACTGATCGTTCAAAAGTCGCCGCCATTTGGAAAACTTGGTGTAGACTGCATTATATGTAAGAGCTGCCACCCTCGATGACTCACAAGTTTAAACACTATAAGTGCTTAACGAGGTGCTGTTATCTGTTGCTATAGATAACTAATTAATAACAGTAACGGTACTTATATTTAAATGAGTTATGGTGTATGGGCCACAATCACAGATGTTTACTAAATGTTTTGATTGTCAGTTTCATTCCTTGCATTACATACAGTAAAATTTATTTCCTTTCCCTTATGCCAGTCACGGCTTGCAAGGCCGCTGCGATCGCGGGTTCGAATCCCCCCTCGGCCATGGATGTTTGTGCCGTCTTTAGTATTAGCCAGTTCATAAGTAGTTTGTAAGTTTAGGGACTGATGACCCCGTACTTAAGTCCCATAAACTCTACAAAATTTGAACATTTGATCCTTTCCCTTACCACAAAGAAGTACGCATTGCTAGTCGGCCATCTCTGAAAGCGATTTTAGAATTCATGTTATTTTCGCGTATAAATTTATACCACAGCATCTGATCAATATGAACCACCCATGCTCATGATTTGTTAGTGCTAGGAGTAAAATAACGAAACATTCTCAGCTAATTGTAGTTAGGTCACTATCGAATCCAGGAACTAATATTAACTGCTTCTTAATAGTATACTGTCCCTGTTCAGTAATAAAAAAAAATTGCTGAGAGACAGAATATCTGAAGATGTACGAAAGTTTATGTAATAGAGCAGATCTTAAAAAATTGCTGCGTCAGAAATATTGTTTCTTCTGACCAGAGGAAGTATTCTCGATGTATTGGCGAAAGTATATCTTTAAATGCTGACGTTCGCAGAAAACATCTCCGAAATTGTGCTCAACGCATTTGGAGCAATTTGTTCAAGGGCCCAGTACAGTAGTAAATATATGTAAAAATCAGTTCTTAGCAACAAATAATTCTGAATTCATAACTAGTATAAACTTCGGTTAGAGGGATAAGTGAGCACAGGATTGCTGTAGCGAGATTAAATATCGAATGCCCAAAATTCGTCAAAAATGTATGTATTAAGAAACCCGAGAAAACTTCTCGTAATGCTTTCCTGAAAGACGATGTTCAAATGTTTGTGAAGCATATGGGACTTAACTGCGGGGTCACCAGTCCCTAAACTTACAAACTAATTATGAACTACCTTACACTGAAGGCGGCACAAACATCCAGGCCCGAGGGGGGATTCGAACCCACGACGCGGAACGGCCTCGCACATCGTAGCATAGCACCTTAATGCGCCCGGCCGCTCCGCCGCGGCAAAGACGTTCTACTCGTTTAATATGTAAGGTTACACCCAATCAGGGCCGGCGCAAGGCATGTGCGAAACTTGCGACCGCACAGGGCGGCACTTTCCGAGGGGCGGCAAATACGCCGACCCCCTAATTTTTTTTTTTTTTTTTCGTACAAAACTCAACATTCATTCCCAAGAGGGGATTCGAAGCCAAACCTCGGAGGGAGCGGCTTCGGGAACTGTGGCACGGCGCCTCGACTACCTGCCGGCCGCCCCTGTGGAACAAGGGGAGGGAGGAGGGCTAATTTATTCCTAGCCACTGTGGCAGCACCGCCGTGTTTACGCCGGAAGAACAGACAGGAGGAAGCAGTCTACCGTACACGCCAGTATTCTTATGAGTGGAGCGCTGCCAGCGTCTTACTCTAATGTTAACATTGCTATCAGAATTCTCCTAATACTCCCAGTGACAGTTGCAAGTGGAGGGAGGAGTTTCTCAAAATTGAAATTGATAAAGACATACTTCCAATCCACGATGAGCCAAAATCGTCTGAATGATCTTGCAACAATATCGACTGAGTTCGAGCTTGAAGAGGTCTTAAATTACAAGGATTGTGTGAATGAGTTTGCACAAGCAAAAGCCAGGAAGGTTCAATTTGTCTGGTATTTTTTTTAATTTTTATATTACGATCAGTGTCTTGATTATTTACTGTGTTGCTTCTTATTTTGTTCAACACTGAATAGTTATTGTAAATATTATTGTTCAAACCAAATTATCGTTAAATTGTAAATATATTTTGTTTTCCGTTGAATACATTATCTGTTCACAACCACTGCCAAATGTTTATTTACGTTAAACAGAAGTTCATGTCGAGTGGTCTACGGCGCTGCAGGCATGGACTGTGCGGCTGGTCCCGGCGGAGGTTCGAGTCCTCCCTCGGACATGGGTGGGTGTGTTTGTCCATAGGATAATTTAGGTTACATAGTGCGTAATCTTAGGCACTGATGACCTTAGAAGTTAAGTCCCATAAGATTTGACACACATTTGAATATTTTTGTAAATTCAGAAGGCTTCTAAAATTAGCTAGATTTCTTCAATAAGGTTTGACTCCATTTTTGAGCTTGCGTGCAACGACTGTTTTGCACAAATCTGTAGTGAATGTCACCAATCAGTCGCAAGTTTTGTTTTTATTTCCCAGATATACATAGATTTTGGGCATAGTGTGGCTATTATCAATGCTTTGAGCTATGTTTACATCTGTTCCATGATGCTGAACGTAACTGTCAACATGACGGTTTAGATGTAAGCAGATATTAAAAGTTTTGAGACTGTCTACTTAGTGGCCGAAACCTAGTTATATCTGAAAAGTAAAAACAAGAATTCCGATTAATTGCTGACATTTCCTACAGACTTGTTTAAATAAAATTCAACAAAAAAGAAAGAGGGAGGGGGCGGCAATTTAGCAGCTCGCACGGGGCGGCACTTGGCCGTCGCCGCCCCTGGCCAGTACTCTTATCAGTGGAGCGCTGCCAGCGTGTTACGCGCCGTGCGTTAACTCACAATTAATTTTGCAGAAGACGAAATATAATTTGGAAATTCGAGTGCAACGTTCGATGCTGCGATTACGTGTTAAGCCTGAAGCAATTTTGCTAAGCCCTTCAATGGCAGTTTCCGAGTGTTTTATTCTTCGCGCTTTATGGAAAAAAATATCGTTGAATATTACTATAGTCAAACATGTCGAACACCTACAATGAATAGAAGTATTCCGAATGGATAAATACGCTGCGAGTAATTACAAGGTATAAAGACATTGGTAGTAAGCCTGACATAAGTTGGGCTTAACATATTTTAAAAAATTTTTGCTATCCGTTTCTGTGTGATAGTCGGACGTTTTGATTTTGAACCAGCACGAACAACAATGAAACTCTTACCAGCGCTTTTGTTTGACAATACCACTCGCACAATATCACTTTGCCAACATTTATTTACTGTTTTCCGTTAAATACATTATCTGTTCACAACCATTGAAAAATGTTTATTTTTATGTTAACTGTAAGTTCATGCCGCGCGGGATCAGCCGAGCGGTCTAGGCGCTGCAGTCATGGATTGTGTGGCTGGTCCCGGCGGAGCTTCGAGTCCTCCCTCGGGCAAGGGTGTGTGTTTGTCCTTAGGATAATTTAGGTTGAGTGTGTGTAAACTTAGGGACTGATGACCTTGGCAGTTAAGTCCCATAAGATTACACACACCTGAACATTTCTATTAATTCACAAGGCTTTCTTCAATCAGGTTTGACTCCATTTTTGAGCTGGTGCCCAGCGGCTGTTTTGTGCAAATGGTAGAGAATTTCACCAATCAGTCACAATTTCTTTTTAATTTTCCAGATCTACATAGATTTTGGACATAATGTGGCTATTCTCAGTGCTTTGAGTTATGCTTCCATCTATACCGTCATGCTCATCGTAACTGCCTACATGGCGGTTTAGATGTAAGCACATATTAAAAGCTTTCAGACTGGCCACTCAGGTAGATCGGTTAAATAAAATTCCGCAAACGTTTTGGAAAAAAAGACGGGGTGAGAGGGGGGGGGGGCAATTTAGCAACTCGCACGGGGCGGCACTTGGGCTTGCGCCGGCCCTGGACCCAATGTCGCTTGAATCCAGAGAAATAATTTCGATAGCAATCAATAGATTTATACCAAATAAAATAACAAAAGGCTGAACTGGTTCCCAATGGCACACAAATCAGGCCAGAAAACTTTTGGAGAAACGATAAAGAAAGGACGACAAATTTAAACGAAGACCAAAAACCGAAGGTTGCCGATTACGTAGAAGATCGAAGTTTATCGAGGACTTCAATGTGAGATTCTGGCAGTTGTTGCCACAACAAACTTTGAATTTCGGCAGAAAACCCAAAGAGATTCTTAAAATTTTGAACATAGCTGCTATTGTCAGCGACCGTTACAACGTCAAAGGATAAAAAATGCAGCCCTCGGTCGTAAAATTAAAATTATTAGACCTGGTTTCAGCAATAACTATGATTGTTTTCATCAGGAATCATAAATTAAAACAAGTCACATTATAAAAGTTACAACTCAACTGTAAAGCTTACTTCACAAAATTTAAAACAATTTTTAGGAAGAGCTAGCCACTATGGTCTGCACGCATCAGACTGTGAGATGTGGCGACACACTGAACTTTTATGAAAAGTTACTCTTTTCTATTCTGTGGCGTAACAGAACAGAAATGTTAACTAGAGAGGACGTCTCCACCAGACAGTCAGTGAAGAAGCTGTGGAGGAAGCGCAAGTAATACGGGTAAATCCATCACAAGAAAACGACGTCTATGACGAAACGAGGGTGGGTAACGTAGAACCATAGACATACATTACTAGACTGGCAAACGTCCATCTGTGACTGAAGCCTGAGGCCGCCATCTTGCCATACCGCATGTCAAAAAGTTTCCGTACGGTACTGCTATGATCTTCTGATACGATATGACGTAAGCTTCAGAGGTTAGTTTTAACGTGATTTGCATTTGAGCTAATACTTTTGCACTTATTGAATTTAACTCGAAGGCATAAATTGTCGAATCGTGTTATAAGAGCGTGTTACGTACGGTTAAGTTTTACTCAGCGTTCAGGCGGCGTCCAGTGATTATGTTGTCAATCATGTGACGCTGCCAGTGACGTGACAACGCAAATGTTTTGCGTTTACGAGGGCAATTACTTTTGCTGAGTAAACGAGGGGTATATACAAGAATCTGTCAACCACAGAGCAGAAACAGCGTTATTTATTAACTTCACTGTCTGTACGAAACACTAATCAAGTGACTCGGGTGTGGATTTCTAAGAATATTAATATCCTGGCGAGGGCTTTCTACCGTTTTGTTGATGTTGCCAACATAATCATGCGACACCGCCAAGATTTTATGTAAAATTTTACCGTTACATACAGTTACCCGAAAAACATTCAGAAAAATAAAGATATGTCTTAAGCACGACAAGTAGCATGTTTATAACGGTCATACTATTAAAAGAAAAGCCCAAGTAGATCGAAACTGGTAACGGATTAATAAAAACAGGTAACACGACTCATTATTGTGTCAAATCAGACTGTGGATTTCGTAAGAACTGTCAAATGAAGAAGAATACTTGTTATCCACGATAAGCAATACTTGTGATGACCCATAGGGCGGAAAAAAATCAGAAGTTGAATGAAATTGGTACAGATTAATAGTAACTGCAAATCAATGCTACTCATTGTTGTACCCGACAAAGCTTACCCCAGCTGCAAAAATTACAGCCATATACAACACACGAATTTCCCAAATGTAAAAATTCTAAAGACACCGTAGTTATGACAGTTCATTGGTATTATTACGACTGTTTTCTGTAATAACACCAACGACGGCTAACACGTGTATAGTGTAGAAATATGGTTGCGAGACTTAACTGACACCAATGATACTGTATACGGCATTTCCAGTCTAGTAATATATGTCTGTGCGTAGAACATTTAGTGAAGTAAGTTTCTACGACATAACAAATATATTATGTCACGATATAAAAGTGCAGTCTGACTACGTCTGTGGTTTACGATCTTACTAGTAACACTATTACTGCTCAGTCATAGGTGAAGAGCATTGGTAAGTAACCAATTACAGTATCAAGCATGAAAGCCAATTGAAGAACAGATGCAAAAGATACAATAATCCATGGATCAATCTATAACTGTTCTTAGCAAAGTGATACATTGAATATTGCTACTATCCACTGCAATGTTCACGTGGACAGAAAATAGAAAATTCCTTTAATAAACCTAATGTAGATGATACAGATAATGATAAAGAGCCGTGATCTGTAACGGTTGCTAAAACAGGCGAAAGGTTGAGTACATTAAGGTACCTAAAGCCTGTCATGCCGTAAAGTTGTTGGAAAAACAGCAGTACAAGGGAGAGAAGTATGTTGTCCATGAGTAGAATAGTTTTATTACCGCCAGAAACCCTTGTGAAGTACTGATTGTTCTCTTACATATGTAGTAGGGATAGTATCTATTCCAGGAATAAACATTCTTAATAATGAGGGTTAGGCAGTTACGTGTTGTTTTCACTCCATACACTAAATTTATTAACTTTCGTGGCTAATGTTTGTCTACATTTCATTAAAGTATATCAATCTAAGTGATGTGGTGTCCATTAAAGCGATGCGTATACTACTTAGTTCAAGATACAATACCTGTATCTAACTGTAGCCTATATATCGCATGGATAAATCACAAATGACGCTGCCTACTTATACGACAGAACACGTGGTAACGTAACTTGGAATTATTGCAGTCTTTAGAACTTTGTTAAATGTTTTAGCGTAACTGGACAATTTAAAAAATATAGTCGTTCTAGTCAGTGTAATCAATACAGGAAAAAATAACTGTAACATTTCAACATAATTAGATAACTGATACGTGGATTGGTAGCAATACGTTCCGGTAGAAAACCCGTGGAAAATCTACCTTTCAATATACTGAATGAAATTAAGCACACGCTATGGCCTGATGCGTTCCTCACACAAACAGGAGTATATTTGGGTAAAAGTGCAGTTTATGCGGCAGCGGCTAGCCGTCGCGCTCGCTAGGTTAGGAACGGCAGAGCAGCCAATTTAGGAGTCGCGATGCCGCGGCCAATGAGAAGGAGAGTTACAATTATACTATGTAAACAAATAGAAGCGGTGTATGCAAAAGTTTTTGACGATCTACAAGTTACAGATGCTATCAGTATGGATGTCACTTGATCACTGTTTCGAATGTATCATAAAATAAATAAAACATGCTATACCTGCTCTATGGTTGACAGGTTCTTGTATGTACCCTTGTCCGGTCAGTAAAAGTAATTGCGATAATTTTCAAGAATGCTAGCAATCGAGGTAGCTCGGACTGAAACGATATATATATTCTCGAGCGTACAACTGTAAATTGCTTGAGTGTTTTTGAACCGGAGATTCGGGCGCTACGCGCCCTCACATACTAAAAAAAAAAAACTCCGACGGCGAGCAACCGCGCGCTCCGCAGCGAAGCTCGCTTTACACCGCTCGGCTACTCCACCGCGGCTGATCTTTATAGAAAATGTACTGTCAGTTCACAAAAATTAAACATAACAGTAAAGTAAAATATATTTCATGCTGAGCACACTGATACGACCACGTTTTGATTTCATTCACACATCGAGTAGAATTACCAATTACAGCAACAAAAGCTGAAAACATGATTGTGAATTAAAAAGTAACAATTACAGAGTCAAATGTCTAGCATTCCTTTGAAAAATATAATTGGCTGTTTAGTTTCGAATATAGAGCGATTTCCGAGTTAAACATGTACCTAAGAAGACAACGGCGAATGAAACGAGTTCCAACAAAAGTCACATTCGTCCCAACACAAATCGTCGTCTGTTTGTTTACGATTATGTTCTGTTGTAGCTCGTATCACGGCGAAAAGGCTGTCACGCCAAAGATCTTCAGCGGAAATATACACCTCTTTCCGAGAGGAATGCATCAGCTCACAACTTCTACTATGAATGTATGTTAAACCGCATAAGGTAACTTACGTAGAGTGCGGGCGATATATCGACCTGCTTCCTCCTCTCAGCAAGTATGTCTTGCAATATGATCTTTGACTGTCATTATAGGTTCGTTTGACAGTTGCTGTCGATTGTGTGAGGAGCGCACATGTACGTCCGGAAGGTGCGTATGATCCGCGTTATTTATAGTTTATTATCCTGATAAAGTTCTGTCTTTGATTGCACATTATAACATTTGTTTATTTCAGTAACATTCCGGGAAATACGGCCACATTGACAGTATTGTGACTGAGCGGACGTCGTTGGTATGTGAATGTACTTTTTGATAGTTACTTTACTAAATTTAACTTAATACATGCAGTATGTTCTAAGGTAGATTTTCCACTTGTTTTTTTCCCTTCATTCAAAACGTATTAACTACCAATCCACGTACTAATTATCTAATGTTGAACTTTTTTTATTGCTCTTATTGGGTTAAATTGTACGACACTTCTCGCCGGGCTGCAGTGGTTATGTTGGCACCAATGGTAATGACGGTAACTCAGATGCCAATACTTGTTTTTTCGTTACAACTTCAATTAAAACAAATTGTTTTCTGAGCGGACAAGGGTACATACAAGAACCTGTCAACCATAGAGCAGGTACAGTATTAATTTTGCTGCGAGTGAAACGAGCAGCAATAACATTTACTCTGTAGCTAGTGAAAAATATTAACGCTATTCTATACTTCATTGTTCATCTGTTGCCAACATAAGCACTGGAGCACGGCGAGAAGCGTCCTAAAATTTTACCCTCTTATTGTGATTAGGTTGCCCTGATACTGTATGTGTCATACTGATCAGTAGTGCTAAAACATTTAAGAACATACTAAAGATTGCAATAATTCCTTGAGGTGCGTCGTATTTTAGTGTATGAATAACATGGAAGTTCATACCGCCGCTCCCCTGCCCTACATAAACTTTCGGCATCTGCGCTCTATAAGACATATACAGTCTGATTCATGTTTTTGTTCGTAGGGGTGTGGTGGCGCGCTATGTAGCGGAAGTTGGTTTGCGGTTGTATTTGGTTGTACTATACGGAATGTGTATAACATTCTTCGTGTTTGAGTGGTACGTTTTCTGCTTTTTGGAACTGAGTTCGATGACGATTTTTCTGTCGTGTGTGCGTTAGTACACGCTTTAGTATGTTTACGGCTTCGACTTTCTATAATTTCATGTTTTCTTAAGATGGATATGCCGAATAAGTTTCTCTCTTTGCGTGACGCTCTGGGGGAGATTATTAGCCCGATAAAATTTCAGCTCCTTGGTGTCAGACGATTCTTTTCGTTGTGCAAGATGTGGTTATGGCGCTAACGAAAGTGGGGGAGGGCAGATTAGTGCTTACGTGTGGTTTTCGTGTTTTATATTTTTGATTAGTTTTTCAATCTTGTCAAATTTGATGATTTCTTACTGTAGTTTCTACAGTGCTGGTGGTAATACAAGATGTGGTACAGATCACTGTAACGGGATTTACAGCGGCATATACGTGGAGTGTGAAGGTTGGCAGCATATCACATTACATATAGGTGGTGTGATTATTGCCTTTGGAAAAGTCAACGAATTTGAAAAACAAGTAAATGATCTGTCAGATCTGTGGCGTAACTCCAGGTCTAGGGGGGCAAGTTTAGTAGTTGGCGAAGCCATCGAATGTAAAAGTACAAAAGTGGTTGTGGTGAAGATTGTTAGAATGGAACATCTGAAATATAGTTTCATACAATTTGTTTGCTAGGTATGGGGAGACAGAATTGGTATCGCTGTGTTAAATAGGTCAGTTCAAATAATCTCAAATCGTATACTATAAATGTAGCCTGTACCTTTATATTGCTATAGTAGATATTTGTAGAAACTTACGTGCCTAAATGTTCTGCGTTATCCATCCCCTTGCCTATTCCTGTGTCGTCATATACCATAGTTTTCTGCTAATGGCCACATCCTTGGTTCCACGGTTTTACTTAACACGTTCTGCACTGATTAGTAGAGTACAACAGGAAATTATCTACAAGGGGTTGTGATAAACCGGTCCTGTATCATTTTCTTTCTTTCTCCATGTTCCATGGATGACGCATAAGTTTGCGTTTGTACCGCAATGACAGTGTACGCGATGGTTGTAGTTACTCCTCCCCACTGCACTGTGTGAAGAGTAGAAATTCTTAAAGTTCACCAACCTGACGTCTTCCATAGATGTGGTCCCCAAGCAGATGATAGCACCCAGGCCGCGGTGAAGTAGCCGTACGGTCTCAGGCGCCTCGCTGCGGAGCGCGCTGTTGCTCGGCGTCGGAGGTTGGAGTCCTCCCTGGACCATGGATGTGTGTGTCTGTCCTTAAGTTACTTCACCTTAGTTTAAGTAGTATGTGAGCTAAGGACTAATGACGACGCAGTTTGGTCCGATAGATTTACGAACAACGATAGCACCCAGGTCGGAGTTCTTGAAGTACGGCTGAAGTTATTAAGCTATTGGCAGGAACTGATCTAATTACGGAATAATACTAGAGTTTTTGGGGTGCCAACTAGTTTTATTGAAGAATGCAGAAAACTAGCAAACCACATAATATACACTTGCTACACATTGTTTTAACTGAAAGTTCAATATGCCATTTCGCATTGCTCTAAAATAAACTAAGTCATATGACCGCCTACGTATGAGCCGTGTTACTCATCCGAGTACATGTTCTGAAGTGTGACGGCTCGATGCAAGTTCTATGATTCGCCCCGCAATTTGGCGCGCAAACATGGCCGCCATGCATCGTCCGTTCTAAATTGTTTTGTTTATTAATTTTGCTATTGTTAATGTTATCTAGTAAGGGCATAGCTTGGCTTTGAGAGGTTTTCTAATTTGAATTTGACATGGAATACCTAATTAGTTGAGGTATTAATAAAAATGATTGCGCGTGACCGCTAGTGCTACGGCCAATCGACGTACAGTGCCTGGCGCTCAGGGACTTCATAGAATTCGAGGAAACTTGCCAGTGCTCTTTCCCACGAGAACCCGACCTAATGTACCATATGTCGCCTACTGGTTCTAACCGGCTGTACCGAAGAAGTACTCAGATCTTAATATGATGGCTTTAAGCCAGAAATATTACAAGAGGCGTCATGTCTAGTTAACATGTTTATGAATTTGATGACGAATGCTTACATTTTATACCTGACCGTATCTGATGAATGTCTCCCTTAATGATTTAGATTCCCATCTCTGTTGTTTTGGCTGTCACTTATGACTGACAGTCAATACAAATCACCCCACTCTTAGGACCCACGAAGTTTCGCAGGCTATATACTGGCCCACTGATACAACTAGCTCTTTATTCACACGAAGTGATGGGTGCTATCGACAAGGGTTCGCAAATCGATTCCGTATTTCTTGATTTCCAGAAAGCTTTTGACACCGTGGTTGTGGTATATCGCCCCAAATTTGCGATTGGATAGGGGATTTCTTGTCAGAGAGGACACAGTTTGTAGTAATCGATGGTAAGGCATCGACTAAAACAGAGGTGATATCGAGCGTTCAATAGGGTAGTGTTATTGGTCCTCTGCTTTCATTATTTACATAAACGATTTGGAAGAAAATCTTAGTAACTCTCTTAGGTTGTTTGCAGATGACGCCGTCATCTACCGTCTAGTAAAAATCTGAAGATCAAAACCAACTACAGATCGATCTGAATATCAGTATGGTGTAAAAATGGCAATTGACTCTAATAAGTGTGGAGTCGTCCACATGAGTACGAAAAGAAATTCGTTAAACCTTGTTTACAAGATACATCAATCAAAAGTGAAGGCCGTAAACTCAACAAAATACCTAGGCTTCAGTTATGTTGTGAATTATCAAATCCTCCTTGTGATGTTCACTTTATACCAAATGGGGTGGTTTTTTATCCGTTTATTACATATAATAAAGTTTTCGACTGTCGGATTTTTCCCCATTGGTTATCTGTAATCACATGTTTCCACTGCATTTACTTGTTTTAACACGTCATATTTTAATGTCTCATAAGATGAAATTAAGTCATTGCCTGTTACTATCGTTACTATTGGCAGAATTCGATATTGCTAAGTAAACCTACGTTGTTGTTAACCATTTTTGTGCGTTAATTGTCCTTACACAGTATGATGGTTCACTTGTATTTCATTGGACGACTTGAACTGTGGATTTCCAGTTCCTTGGACATTTTACTGACTGTGGTATAAGACATGACTAGTCTCCAGTGTTCCTTAGTTATTTCATTATTTGCCTCTTACTGAAATGACAGCTTACTGCCTAAATACATCGTCTTTAAAAGGTTCTATTTTATTGTTAATTTGATCCAGTCAATCCCGTAGACTACATTTTATGTACTTCACCTACTCACATTTTAAACTTCTGGCACCTATGTACTTCTGATACAGGTAAAAGTGCAGTTTGAGTCTGCAATGGCTGACGCATAAACTACACTTCAGTCCTGATATATCCTAGGATTACAAAAGTGGAGAAAAGTTACCGACAGTCTGCAATCTACACCTTTGCATTTGGAAGTAATTCTTCTCGGATAATTTCTCTGCACCGTTTATACATTTTTATATTTTTAATATACTCGTACCATCAATTAGGCATTACTACATTCTATACTATTTATATAGTGCTAATTCTTCGCATTTTAGTACACAATGTAAAACGTTAAATGGATGCGATAGTACTGGTTTTCAATTGATTTTATACAGGGCTTGATATCAATGTAGTCTTGAAACCGGTAGCGAAATAAAATAATGTTCTGTCGAACTTTACGGCTAGTATGGCAGCTGATCCAGTAAGTCATGTAGCGTCGGTTGAGGTAGGTGGCTCGGTACGAAAAAACAAGCGATAAATTTCGGCCGAGATTTAGAGTTTGAATTCGAACAAATCACGTGACACAGCGGCCTGATGTGACTGGCGGGGCAGCTTTGCTGATGACGATTCGGCCAATTCCGCCGCCAACCGACCAGCTGTTGGTGCATTACTGTAGCGGAACGGCGACGGACGATAAATTTCAAAATTAAAAAAAGTTGATGCTCAAGTCGGGGACGCATTGTATATTTTATGTTCAAAATTTTATGATCACTCTCCTGTCACCAAAAATAATTTACTTATCGTAAAATATTCATCACAATAAGACATTTGCAAGTTAGTCTAACGTCAGTCAATCGTATAATAGATGGGTACTGTGTGCTTTAAGTAACTGACGGAGGAGTAACAAAACGTTCGTTTTGCTGTTAGGTTCTGTCTTCGTAACGTAGGAGCGATAAAAAAATCTTTACTCTTTGTGCTGGCAGTCGGTAGTGAATTTTTCTACAGAAAGTACAGATAAAAAGAGAGATCCCATTCTGCCTTTAGAATCATACGCCAGGGTCAACAGCGACTCTCAAGCTAATGAACAGAGGCAGAGCATGCAATGGCCGGAAACGTATATTTCTGAAAAGTTTTTACTCTTCATTTAATGCCGGTGCCAGTTATTCGTGAGCTTCTGTGTTCTGTGAGTGCTTCTGTCGTAAACCCAGCCTAAAAGACGATATATTCTAAAGTAAAAATGAATTACCCTTTCGTAGGACGTCACTTGTGTAAGTATCGAGGGCTTTGTTGGTTGTCTTATCTGTAGGAATAGACCACACACAGTCACGAACTCTAGAACGCCCGTCAGCACATCGCATGTTGTCTGCGAGTATTTTCAGGAGGAAGTGCCCCCCAGGGGGCCCACAGTTCTTTTGTGGGTACGTGTGTGGCGCGCACGGGGCCCCGAGCCGGAGCAGCCTTTCTTCTGCCCCAGGCTGCTTGACTGTCCCTCCCGGTTTATGCCTTCGCCCGGAGACGGGCATATTTCGTGAGCTACGGTGGTTCTTGTTGTGGTTTTTCTTCCTTCGTTCCTTCCTTTCTTACCCTTTGTTTTCTGTCTTTCTCTCCTTGTACTCTCCTAGCCTTCTTCTCCTCATTAGTCTCCGCTTCGGCGTTTGAGACACTTCTTCCTTCTTTCTCTTCATTTCCTATCCTCTTCTTCTTTTCCTCCCTGTGCGTGTCTGAAGGCCGACCCACGCATTATCGTGCGTAGCAGGTGACGGGGTAACGCGTAATTCCCCGCCCCGGGTAGACAAGTAGGGCACGTACGTACCCCCTGGTAAAGGCCAGGCCCAGGGAGGGGTGATTACCCGAGCTGGTACCTTCCGAACGTGCCGATTGGTCCCTCCGTCAGTTCTCAGGAGGTGTGACCTGAGGTGTGAACAATCACCTAAGGCGGGTAAGCCCTCGGAGAGGGCCCCCACTAGGAAGGAGCGCGCCATCGGAGACGCCGGTAATCACGGGGGACACTTCCGCGATGACTTCCTTATCTTCTTTCGTGACGTTGACCCACAAACGTAAGTTAGACTCGCCTCAGCCTAAAAAGACTCTGCCTAATGTACCTAAATTTCTGGTTGTCTCTCGCACCGACGGAAAGGATTTCAATTCTGTCAATCCTTTCGTTATACAGAAAGGTGTAGATGCAATTGCTGGCCCTGTTAAAACCTGTTCACGTCAGCGCAATGGCACATTGTTGCTGGAAGTGGAAAGTGCCTTCCAAGCCCAAAAACTGATACGTACTACGTTGTTGCACACGTTTCCAGTTAAGGTAGAAGCGCACCGCACACTCAACTCGTCACGGGGGGTAGTTTTTACGAGATCCCTTGACGGGTTGTCTGATGAAGACATCCAATCGTATATGTCCGATCAGGGTGTGACAGCCGTCCACAGGGTGATGAAAAAGGTCGATAACCAATTGACACCGACTCGTACTGTGTTTTTGACAGAGTTGACCTCCCGTCGAAGGTCAAAGCAGGGTATGAAGTCATCTCCGTCCGACCTTATGTACCTAACCCAACGCGCTGTTTTCAGTGCCACAGGTACAACCATACCCGTGAACATTGCCCAAATGCAGCAAAGTGTGTCACTTGTGGTAGGGACGCCCATGAGGGGGATTGCCCACCTCCGTCCCCTCACTGCCTCAACTGCGACGGTGACCATGCGGCTTCCTCTCGCGACTGCCCTGTATACAAGGATGAGAAGGTAATCCAGCAAATTCGGGTTACGGAGAAGGTATCAACATCTGCCGCTCGAAAGTTGTTGGCGAGTCGAAAGCCCACTGTCCTCCCAGCGGGTACATACAGTAAGGTACTCACCTCAACTCGACCTACCAAGGATTCCAGTACCCAGACATGTGACTTGACTTTCGCTGACACAGTTGTGCGATCCGCCAGCCCGAAGATTGCCCGTTCCACGTCCCCGCTTCCTCCTGCTGCTTCTAGGGTACAGTCTTCGTCAAACTCTAGTAAACCGCGAGCACCTAAACAAGATGCCCGGACCTTGAAAAAGGAACCCGTCCGTGAGGATTTTCTGCGTTCTCAGGCTTCCCAACCGTCAACTGCCTCTTCCCGCCGTCACTCTTCCAGAAGAGCTGACAAGAAAAAGAGTTCCTCTCCTTCCCCGCCGAGGCGTGACCCATCCGTCACGCCGTCCAACAGTTGCCGGCCTCGGCCGTCTTCTGTTTCACCGGGTCGCTCCGTCTGCCGGGCACCCGGCCCTTTACCGGCGGTGGAAACTGCCCCTCCTGATCAACTCAGGGAGGTGGCAGGCGCGTCGGTCGAACCTATGGACCACGACCCTTTGCCCCTAGACAGCGATAGCAGTGCTCCCTCGAAATCCGGTCCTCAGCGGCCGTCGAGGTGAACCCGCTGGCTAGTTGGTTTTATCCTGATTTCTCTCATTTTTATCATGGCGCTCCTTCAATGGAATATTCGTGGCTTTCGTTCTAATCGGGAGGAGTTAAAACTACTCCTTCGGTTGCACTGCCCGCTTCTAGTCTGTCTACAAGAAAGTAAGTTGCGTCCACGTGATCGTGCAGACTTTCCACACTACACCTCTGTGCGGTTCGATTTGCCACCCCTGGAAGGTGTCCCAGCCCATGGAGGGGTTCTGATGCTCCTTCGAGCCGATGTCTATTTCCATTCCATTTCCTTGCATACTCACCTACAGGCAGTT
The DNA here is from genome assembly GCA_026315105.1 of Locusta migratoria. Lineage (NCBI taxonomy): Eukaryota > Metazoa > Arthropoda > Insecta > Orthoptera > Acrididae > Locusta > Locusta migratoria. The sequence continues at coordinate 253,713,783 of CM048745.1, read as the reverse complement.
GCCGTCCGCATCACTTTATCCACATTTACCTTCTCCCTCTGTAATATCTATTCGCCATCGTCATCTGCCCTTACTAGGGCAGATGTGCTACACCTTGTTGACCAGCTCCCTTCACCTTTCGTGTTGGTAGGCGACTTTAATGCCCACCACCCCCTATGGGGCTCTCCGGCACCTTGTCCAAGAGGCTCCCTTTTGGTGGATCTTCTCCAACACCTCGATCTTGTCTGCCTCAACACCGGTGCACTGACCTTCCTTTCAGACACAACACACACTTATTCCCATATAGACCTCGCAATATGCACTCCTCAGCTTGCCGGTCGGTTTGAGTGGTATGCACTTTCTGACACGTACTCAAGTGACCATTTCCCTTGTATCATCCACTTCCTGCATCATTCCCCATCTCCTCGTCCCACCAGTTGGAACATTTCCAAAGCCAACTGGGGGCTTTATTCTTCCATGGCTGTTTTTCACGATCAGAATTTTCCCAACAGTGACAGTCGGGTCGACTACCTCACAGAGGTTATTCTCACCGCTGCTGAACGTTCCATACCTCGTACATCCTCTTCTCCACGTCGTGTCCAGGTCCCTTGGTGGAATGCAGCCTGCCGTGACGCGCTTAGAGCCCGGCGCCGTGCTTTACGCACCTTCTGCCGCCACCCAACTTTGGAGAATTGCATCAATCATCAACGTATGAGAGCGCAATGTCGTCGTATCATAAACGACAGCAAGAAAGCTTGCTGGACTGCTTTTACTAGTTCTTTTAACCGTTTTACTCCCTCCACGGTTGTTTGGTGTGGCCTACACCGTTTATCCGGCATCAAGGTCCACTCCCCGATTCCTGGCCTGACCGTGGAGAACGCAGTCCTCGTGGACCCCGCTGCTGTTTCCATCGCATAGGGCCGTTGCTTAGCGGAGGTTTCGAGCTCTGCCCATTACCACCCTGCCTTTCTCCCTCGCAAACAGGTAGAGGAGGCACGGCCGCCTTATTTCCACTCTTTTAATCGTGAAGATTACAACGTCGCTTTCACCATGCAGGAGCTAGACCGTGCTCTCGCCCTGTCCCGATCTTCTGCTCCCGGGCCCGATTCCATTCATGTTGAGATGCTGAAGAACCTCTCTCCTGCGGGCAAGTGCTTTCTTCTTAGTACCTACAACCGCATATGGACTGAAGGTCATGTTCCCACAAGTTGGCGTGAAGCCATTGTTGTCCCCATCCCCAAACCAGGGAAGGACAAACACCTTCCTTCCAGTTATCGCCCCATTTCTCTGACGAGCTGCATCTGTAAGGTGATGGAACGCATGGTTAACGCTCGGTTGGTCTGGCTCCTCGAATCTCGCCGCCTCCTGACTATTATCCAATGCGGTTTTCGTCGACACCGCTCTGCTGCTGATCACCTCGTCAACTTGTCGACCTTCATTATGAACAACTTTCTAAAGAAGCGTCAAACAGTAGCAGTGTTCTTCGACTTGGAGAAGGCATATGATACCTGTTGGAGAGCGGGCATTCTCCGCACATTGCACACATGGGCCTTCGGGGCCGCCTTCCTCTTTTCATTCAGGCGTTTTTGGCGGATCGCAAGTTCTGGGTACGCGTGGGCTCTGTTTTGTCAGATACCTTTTGCCAGGAGAATGGGGTACCACAGGGCTCCGTCTTGAGTGTGGCGCTCTTTGCCATTGCAATCAATCCGATCGTAGATTGCCTTTCAGCCGACGTCTCCGGATCTCTTTTTGTTGACGATTTCGCAATTTATTGTAACGCCCAGCGGAGGTGGCTCTTGGAGCGTTTTCTTCAACGCTGTCTTGACCGTCTATATTCCTGGAGCATCGCAAACGGCTTCAGATTCTCCACTGAGAAAACTGTGTGTATAAACTTCTAGAGATACAAGGAATTTCTTCCACCTTCTTTACATATCGGCTCTGTTGCTCTCCCTTTCGTGGAGACAACGAAATTCTTGGGACTCAGGTTGGATCGTAAACTTTGCTGGTCCACACATGGGTCCTACCTGGCTGCCCGTTGTGCCTGATCCCTTAACGTTCTTCGTGTCCTCAGTGGCACGTCATGGGGAGCGGATCGTACCGTCCTGCTTCACCTTTACCAGGCCATTGTTCAGTCAGAAGCCTTGTATACTCTTCTGCACGGCCGTCGATTCTCTGCCGTCTCAACTCTATCCACCATCGGGGATTACGTCTGGCGACCAGTGCATTTTATACCAGCCCCGTTGAAAGTCTGTATGCCGAGGCTGCTGTATTACCCTTGACTACTCGGCGTGATGTACTCTTGTGTCGGTACGCATGCCGCCTGTGGTCGATGCCCAACCATCCATCTTACCGATTATTTTTTGACGACTCACTCGATCGCCAATATCAGTTGTCTGCGATAGCCTTGCTTGCACCTGGAGTTCGGTTTCGCCGCCTACTACAGCGGCTCGATTTTACCCTTCTTTCCACCTTTCGGCTGAGCGAAAGCCCATTGCCACCGTGGCATCAGGCCCAGGTTCACACTCACCTTGAACTTAGTTTGCTCCCCAAGGAGAGCACTCCGGATTTGGTATACCGCTCGAGCCTTGTCGAACTCCGTTCGCGATTCGATAATGCCATATTTATTTACACTGATGGTTCCAAGAGCACTGCCGGTGTCGGATCTGCCTTCGTCGTCGGGGACAAACGTTTCCAATACAAGCTCCCTGACCGGTGCTCGAACTTTTGCCCTCCACCAGGCCGTTTTGTATACCTGCTGCCGCCGCCAACCATTCTATGCCATATGTTCGGACTCCCTTAGTGCCCTGCAGAATCTTAAGGACCCTTTCTCGAACCATCCTCTCGTGTATCTGATCCAACGCTCCCTCCAGTTGCTAGTAGATGACAGCTGTCACGTTTCTTTCCTGTGGGTCCCTGGCCACGTGGGTGTGCCCGGTAATGAGACCGCCGACATAGCAACCAAGGCCGCAGCTCTTTCGCCTCGTATGGCTACCTTTTGCATCCCATCGGACGATGTTCAACGGGCTCTTCGTCGGAGTATCGTGTCGCAATGGCACAATGCGTGGTTTTCACTGTACAACAATAAATTGAGAACTGTAAAACCGATCCCGACCGCTTGGGGGACCTCCTCACGCCCCTCTCGGCGAGAGGTCATCCTGGCCCGGTTGCGGATCGGTCACTGCCGTTTCAGTCACCGTTACTTGCTCTCTGCCGACCCTGCACCGCTGCGCTCTTGCGGTGAACTGCTGACAGTGCGACACGTTTTACTGACTTGAGTTAATTTTAATCATCTCCGTGTAGCCCTTCACTTGCCGTCTACTCTGGAGGAAATTTTAGCTGAATACACACGAGCAGCTGCTCGAGCTTTGCGTTTTATCAACTTGGCCAACTTATCCAAGGATATTTAACCCTTTTAATTGTCTTTTATCTTTCGTTTTTAGCCTCTTGTTGATGTTCTGACAGTCACCATTTTTTTAATTTTTGAGATCATAGCGAATCTATGTTCTTGGCTGGGCGCTAATGACCATAGAAGTTGTGCGCCCTAAAACCACAAAAAAAAGTTATGGGTATGTTTGGAGAGGATATGGAGGCCAACAGGAATGGAAAACCGCTCTTGGATTTCTGTTCCAGTATGGGCTTAGTTATCACAAACGCCTTCTTTAAACATAAGGACATTCACCGCTATACGTGGGAAGGAAGGGGAACCAGATCTATCATTGACTATATAATAACAGACCAGGAATTCAGGAAGACAGTCAAGGACACACGTGTTTTCAGGGGGTTCTTTGATGATACTGATCATTATTTAATCTGCAGTGAAATTGGTTTTGTGAGTCCAAAAGAGCAGAAAGTCAGGTCCATGTGTAGAAAGATAAGATTGGAGAAGCCTCAAGACAAGGAAATTAGGCACAAGTACATAACAATGATATCGGAAAGGTACCAGTTAGTTGAATGTAATGATTTACAGTCACTGGAAGAGGAATGGTCAAGGTACAGGGACACACCACTGGAAGCAGCTAGAGAATGTCTTGGAACAGTTGTCTGTAAAGGCAGGAAGAAGCAGAAAAGCTTGGTGGAATGACACAGTCAAGGCAGCCTGTAAAAAGAAAAAAGAATGCATATCAAAAATGGCTCTATACTATAAATCAGACACAAAGTTATGTTGAAGAAAGAAACAAAGCCAAACGGATAATTGCAGACTCCAAGCAGAAATCATGGGAAGACTTTAGAAATAAGCTAGGAACTCTGGGTCAAGCCGCGGGAAAACCATTTTGGAGCCTGATTAGCAATCTTCGAAAGGGAGGGAAGAAGGAATTAACAAGTGTGTTTGACAGTTCAGGCAAACTGCTAGTCAATCCTGTGGATGCTTTGAGCAGATGGAGGGAATATTTTGAAGAATTGCTCAATGTAGGCGAAAAGTTCAATGATGTCAGATTTTCAGGTAGAATGGAATAGGAATGACGATGGAAACAGGATCTCATTTGAGGAAGTGGAGAAAATGGTCAGTAGATTACAGTGCAATAAAGCGGCTGGGGTGGATGAAATTAAGACGGAACTCGTCAAATACAGTGGAACATCAGGTCTCAAATGGTTACACAGGATAATTGAAAAGGCGTGGGAATCGGGACAGGTTCCGTCTGACTGGATGAAAGCGGTAATCACGCCAATTTTCAAACATGGAAACAGAAAAGATTGCAACAACTATCGAGGTATCTCCTTAATTAGAGTTGTAGGCAAAATATTCTCAGGTATTGTTAAAAGGAGAGAGCGAGTATTAATTGAGGACAAGTTAGATGAAAATCAGTGTGGGTTTAGGCCTTTTAGAGGCTGTCAGGACCAGATCTTTAGCTTACGGCAGGTAATGGAAAAGTGCTATGAGTGGAACAGGGAATTGTATCTGTTTCATAGATCTAGAAAAGGCTTAGGACCGTGTTCCTAGGTGGAAGCTACTGTCAGTTCTACAAGATTATGGCACAGGAGGCAAACTTCTACAGGCAATTAAAGGGCTTTACCTAGATTGCCAGGCAGCAGTTAGATGGCAAATTAAGCTCATGGTTCAGGGTAGTTTCAGGGGTAAGACAAGGCTGTAACCTGTCACCACTGTTGTTCATACTATTCATGGATCTTATGTTGAAAACAGTAAACTGGCAGGGCGGGATTAAAATAGTTGAAAACAAAATAAGCAGTCTGGCATATGCGGATGACTTAGTTGTAATGGCAGATTCGATTGAAAGGTTGCAAACTAATATTTCAGAGTTCGATCAGAGGTGCAAGGATTATGATATGATCAGCATCTCCAAAACGAAAGTAATGTCAGTGCGAAAGAGATTCAAACAGATTGAGTGCCAGATAGGAGGAACGAAGTTAGAACAGGTAGACAGTTTCAAGTACCTGGGATGTATTTTCTCACAGCATGGCAACATAGCGAAAGAACTGGAATCGAGGTGTAGCAAAGCTAATGCAGTGAGTGCTCAGCTAAGATCTACTCTCGTTTGCCAAGACTAAGTTAGCAGTGCACCGCCCTATCTTTCGATCAACTTTGTTGTATGGGAGGGAAAGTTGGGTGGATACAGGTTACTTTATTCATAAGGTAGAGGTTACGGATATGAAAGTAGCAAGAATGATTGCAGGTACTAATAGATGGGAACAACGGCAGGAGGGTATCCATAATGAGGAAATCGAAGAAAAACTGGGAACGAACACCATAGATAAAGCAGTTAGAGCGAACAGACTGAGATGGTGGGATCATGTTACACGCATGGGAGAAGCAAGGTTACCTAAGAGACTCATGAGCTCGGCAACGGAGGGTAAGAGGAGTCGAGGTAGACCAAGAAGAAAGTCCTTAGATTCGGCGCAGAATGATTTTGAAGTAAAAGGACGAGGCATCAATGTTAGCATTGAATAGGGGATCATGGAGGAATTTTATTAGAGGCACTACACTCCAGACTAAACGCTGAAAGGCATAATCAGGCTCTAATGATGAAGATGGTGATGATGATGAAGATGGTGATGATGATGAAGATGGTGATGATGATGAAGATGGTGATGATGATGAAGATGGTGATGATGATGAAGATGGTGATGATGATGAAGATGGTGATGATGATGAAGATGGTGATGATGATGAAGATGGTGATGATAGCCAATGAATCGTGTCCGTTTCTAAATCGCTTCTGGCACCAGAGGGAGAGGTGCTCAGTTTGGGGATGGCACCCATCTATTAATCAGCGGGCCGATTGGTGGCGACCTGCTGACCCCGTTGCATTGGTACCTGGGGCTGGGCTCTTGGCTCGGGGAGCTTGGCGCCATTGTGGCGCACACCAAGGGGCGCCGAAATCTGCGTCATGATCGCCCCGGGAGCAGGAGCGCCATACCAGGACGTACAGTTAGGTTCCAGTCAGTGAAGCAGAAAGGTGTGAAACTATAAATACGTACCTGACTCACACAATAATAGTAGGTAGTGATTTAAATTTACCCTCAATCTGTTGACGAAATTATGTTTTCAAAATAAGGAACTAAGGATAAACACCCTGCGAAATTGTACTCAATGCATTCTCTGAGAATTACTTCGAACAATTAGTTCTTGAGCCAACTAGAAATGTAAATGGATGGCAAAACACACTTGATTTTTTAGCAACTAATAAGCCTGATCCCATAACGAGCATCAAAACAGATACAGGTATTAGTGAACAAAGAGCTCTCCTAGTGAGACTAAATATCGAAAGCACCAATGTTATCAAAAATAGACGAGAAATATGTTTGTTCAGGAAAATAGATAGAAATACAATACATTGCTTCTTGAAAGTTTCCACTCATTCCAAACATTAAACCTAAGTGTATACCAGACGTGGCTCCAATTCAAACCCCCTAGGAGCCGACAGCTCTTTTTTTGGGTACATGTGTGGCTCACAAGAGTCCCCGAGTCATTGTGGCCTGCCTTCCTACTCTCCCAGGCCGTATTACACCCCAGTTCACCCTCTTTCCATTCCTCCCCGCTACCCTTCTCAACCCCTTCTCTACTTGTTTTCATTTTGACAGCCTGGCTGTTTCCACGATACTGATGGTTCTGCAGTTCTGCTTTTGCTTGCCTTTTCCACCAGTTTCAGTCGAGTTTGGTCCCCCTCATGGTTTAAATTGCATTCAAATTTCTTTTTTAGTGTGAGCCATTTGGGGAAGAACTCCCAACCTAGCCTGTACAACGTGAATTCCCATCATTTCCTCCCCCATTCCTTCCTCGCCATAGCCCACTCCTCCTTCCAGATCACCAGCACGTGTAGCAAGAATGTGTGGTGGGGCTGTTACGTACTCTCATGGTCGAGTCCCCTGAAACACACCGCCGATGCCTGAGTTGCAACCTCCTCATGAATGCCAAGGAGTAGACGTCTGTCTTCGTGGAGCATCAGGACTCCCAGCAACAGTGATACCACTAGGTGAAGTTGCCATGGATATGTGGCATCCCTGAAGAGAGCCCACACTTCAGAGTGGGTGGCAGCAGGTAATTTCTTGAATTGAAGAGGAATAACCCTCGGAAAAACATGGCTGTAAGTCAGATGGGTCTAAGCGTGGCAAGTTTGACTTTATCGTTTCTCCTCCAGCATGGGAAGACCACCTAGAGGACAATTTGGAAGAAGTTGCTGGCATGTCCAAAATGCATGATAGTTTGGCACTGATACAGGCGGAGTCCCCTGCTCAGTTAATGAATCTGCTAGCATGTGACCACTTAAACGACATTTCTGTCTCGATAATGCTTGTGAGAATTTACGATGTGGCGTCCATTTTGTTCGTCGCGTCTTCCGGGGCCCGAAAGATAATGAGGTGGCCACTGGCGCCTTCATATGGCCTTTGAGCGTGACACTCTACCCTAAAAGGTACACATGATTATGTATAGCTGTGACGTTCGTCGATGCATTCCCAACACCATGCATTGTTTCAAATGTTGGCGTTTTGGGCACATGTCTTCTATTTGCAATGCTGCCACAACCGTCTAGGGCTGTAGACATCTCTTACATCCGGACGCTGCCTGTGTCCCTTCCCCTTACTGTGTAAACTGTAGCGGTCACCACTCTCCATGCTCTAGGAAGGGGATCTATGTACCCATTCCACCGAAGTCACCCAATCGGACACCAGCCAGCAGCTAAAGGACACTTTTAGAAAGCCGTTTGGCTCCTGAATCCTCCCTGGTGTCCCAAGTCATTGCGCCTGATGCACCCGAGGATGAGGTCATTCTTCTAGTGACACATGAGGACTTAGCCATCGCCGATCTCAGCGACGCCATGGAAACAGAGAATCAGAACTCAAAGCCAGAGACACGTGCTCATACCATACCTGTCCCATCTTCATGCACTCTCAAGCAGGAGTCAGCTTGATCCTGCAATCGAATTGCGTAGGTTTCTTCTGTCACTTGCTGAATTGCTTCAGCTTTTAACCCCCTTTCCAGTTCTTTGTCTTACTCTCAAGGAAACGCGACATGTAGCCTTAAAGGTGGTCACTGTCAGGTTCCTGGCATTACCATCTGTTTGCTTTATCTCTCCACTGGTGCAGACATGGCACCAGCCGACCTTGCAGTGCTGATTGCTCAACTCCCTTCACCCTTTCTTATTTTGGAAGATTTTAACGCTCATTACCCCCCCCCCCCCCGTGAGGGGCTACGCGACTACAGGACATAGTCAAGACATTGTTGGTTTTTAACCAGCTTGAACTTCGCATCCTGAATATGGGAGCCCTAATCCATTTTAGTGTGTCACATAGCACCTTTCCAGCCATAGACCTTTCTGGGTGTTAAAGCTCATGTCCTTAATTGGTGGGTACACAACGACCTTTGTGGAAACGACCAGTTTCCCAACTCTTTCACTTCCACACCACCAACCTCACGCACCCCTACTCTATTGCTTCTTCCACAAGGCTGACTGGGCCGCATACACTTCTGCTGCAATACTGGATACCATTCTCCCTGCTGATGTAAGTATTGAAGCTCACCATATCATTTCTGTTGTCTCTGCCACTGAATCCACAATACCATCCTCTTCTGGCTTACCTCCGTGAAGGCCATTGCCCTGTTGGTACCGGAGAGAGATGCAGCCGTTCGCAATCGCCACAGATCTCTACAGCAGTACTGGTGCCACCCCATAGTAGACCACCTGATTGCTTCCAAACATCTTCAGGCTAAGATGCGGCGAGTCATCTGGCAGTGCAAGCAGGCGTGCTGGGAAGAATTTTTCTGTCATTGGACCCCATGTTTCTTCTACTCAGATATGGATGGAGACTTGCCACATATCAGACTTCCATTCTCCGGTGGGGGTTGTGGGTCTCTCCATCCACGATGCTCACCATACTGACCTGACTATCATCGCTGACTATTTTGGAGTGCACTTTACTCTCAATTCTGCTTCAATCGCCTACCCCCCCCCCTCCGGCTGAGCGAAAGCGTTCGGTGTATCCCACAATCTGCTGGGAGCCATACAAGCCCCATTTAACGAGTGGGAGTTTCAAAGTGCTCTTACCAGATGCCCCAATACATCTCCAGGACCAGACTGGATCCACTGCCAAATGAAACATCTTTCTGTAAAGGATACCCATCCCAAAGGTGGGAAAACATCATTATCCCTCTATTGAAGCCAGGTGCAGATCGACTGAACGTTGATGGTTACCGCTCCTGTCTTATCGACGTTCTATGTAAGGTCTCTGAACGCTGGGTGAATCGGCAGGTGCTATGGGTTCTTGAGTCTCTGGATCTACTCGCTCCACAACAAGACTCTTTCCGGCATGTTAGCACTACCATTGACAACCTTCTCCTCTTGTCAGTCAGCGATCCGCACCACCTTCGCCCGACATAAACACCTCGTCGTCGATATCGTTTTCGACCTCCGGAAAGCATGTGGCACTGCATGGAGTCCTCACATCCTTGCATCGCTACACTGATAGGGTTTCTGTAGCACCCTACCTCTTCTTATCCAGAACTTTCTCGCCGTTTCCAGTTGGTACCTACTTCTGTTTCCCCATTGATGGACGTCGTTGGATGATGACTGTAGGCAGCCATTCATGGGGTGCAGAATTGGGCTTCTGCCTTTGGTTTTCAATTTTCTCCTGCAAAAACAAGGGTGATGCATTTTTGTCACCATCGGATGGTTCATCCTCATTCGGAGCTCTACTGTGATGTTGAGCTCCTTCAGGTTGTAGAAACTCACTGCTTCCTGGGTTTCCTTTTTGATTCTCGTTTGACCTGGCTACCTCATCTGCACCAGCTTAAGCAATGGTGCTCATGAAATCTTGACGTCTATTGCCTAATCCATACAGTCAAAGGGACAGCATGGCCTATCCACCTCCTGCTGTATAATCCTCTGGTGCAGTTAGCTCTCGACTATGGGAGCCTGGTCTATGGCTGTGCCTCCCCATTGCACTGAGTTTTCGACCCAGTCCACCATGCTGGCATCTGTCTGGCCATGGGAGCCTTTTGTACGAGCCCTGGATCGCCCTATTGAGATTCTGGCATCAACAACTGCACGCCAATTATGCTGCCAGAGTCCACTGTTACCCTTAGCATCCAACTCGCGGGATACTCTTCCCTTGAGAAGTTATCTGTTAGCCACAGAGGTGACCCCGGTCAAGACTCCCAGTAGCAGCATGGGTCCAATCATTCCTTTGGCCCTCGACTCTTTCCCTCTTAAGCCCTCCTTCCGCTCCATTTCCAATATCCCCCCTCCCCACCGAACATTCCTCGACTACTGATCTGGCTAGATCTCTTCTGCAACCCGGAGACACCCACTTCTACTGTGGTCCACTAGCAACAGTTTTTTGCCCTGCTTATCAGGTTTGCGACTCCTATATGCATGTCGATGATCTTAAGCAACGCTCTTTACTACCAAGCTGCTGTGTCTTTATTGCTAAACTGGTAGTCATGTATTGCGCCATCAAACACATCCACACTTGTCATGGGAACACTTTTCTCATAATGCCATGATTCACTGAGTAGCTCACAAGCCCTTGACCAGTGTTACCCGCATCATCCATTGGTCAGGGCCATCTACGAGTCGCTACAGGCTCTTGATGACTCTGGTCGCTCGGTGACGTTCCTTTTTGACCTAGGCCATGTTGCATTCCAGGTAACCAGAGCGCTTACCAGCTAGCCAAACAGACTACCACTTGCGGCCGTCTAGCTGTTGACCTCCTCTCCTGCAACCAGACGTTGGCCCGCTGCTGTTCCGTAAAATAAAAGAACTGTGGAACGCCGAATGATCTGCTCTGTTTGTACCCAATAAGCTGCGAACCATCAAGGGGACATCTACTGGAAATGGTCACAGCTGCCGTCTCCACATTGGCAACATTTGGCTGACATTTGGTCACCACCTCTGGCGAGAGGATCAGCCCCTGTGCCAATGTGGTGCTTCATTGACGGTGGCCGATCTTCTGCCTGAGTGTCCTGTTTTAGCTCCTCTATGGTGTTATTTCAAGCTCCCTTTGGTGCTGGGAGACGATGCCCCCGTCTGATTCCGTTTCACGATTTCTTCGTGCAGGTTTTTTTTCCAGTTCCTACGGGTTTTATGGTTGGTCTTTCAGTTCATAATGTGTGTTGTCCTTGTCATGTCTTCCGACTAGAAGTTTTCTTGCGTAAGCCATGTGCCTGGCTTTTCCCCTTTTATCCTCATGGTTGGCCAACCACACTCATTTACTCTGTTGCTCCATCCCCTTTCCCCTGACGTGTTCTCCTGTGATCAGTTTATCGTTTAGTCTCTCTCAATGACATTGTCAATACTTGATTGACAATGTGTTCCTTTCATTCCATGCTATTTTAAATTCATTTTAGGTGCTTTTATCAATGACTATGCTTTTGGACAAGACGCCTAGTGACGCAATGGTGGACTGATGGCTATAGTAGTTTAGTCCCCCTAAAACCCTCAAGCCAACCAAAAAATTCCAATTCAAAGAACTACAATATAAATAAAAAAGAGGTGATGATACCCCTTGGTACACACAACAGGTCAGGGCACTTTCGCCATAACAGAAAAGTTATACCAAATTTAAAAGAACACAAAATACCCAAGACCGGCTATTGTACACTGAAGCTGGAAATTCAGCGAGCACTTCACTGCGAGATGTGTACAATACCTCTCACAACGAAACTCGTTCTCGAAATATGTCTGAAAGCCCAGAGAGATTTTGGTCACATGTCAAATGTACTAGAGGCAAAACCAAACAATACCCTCACTATGCGCTATACATTGCGATTGATAGCGCTAGTAAATCAGAGTTACTAAACACAGCTTTTCGAAATTCATTCCCCAAAGAAGAAGAAACCAATATTCCCGATTTTGAATTACGAACAGAGGCCAGAATGAATAACGCAGTAGATATCATCGGAGTAGTGAAGCAACTCAAATCACAAGTCTTCTGGTTCGTATCGTATACACATTAGATTTCTCTTTGATAATAGTGATGCTAAAGCAGCTTACCTAACAGCCATATATCACAGATCGCTCAAGGAAGGCTCTGTACCAAAAGACAGGGAAGTTGCACAGGTCACGTCTATATTCAAGAAAGGCACTAGGAGTAACCCACTCAACTACAGGCCTATTTCATTGACGTCAATTTCCAGCAAGGTCTTGGAATATATCCTTTATTCAAATATTACGAATTACCTCGAACAGTATTATCTATTGCCCCAAGGGAAATACTGATTTAGAAAATATCGTTCATGTGAAACACAAGTAGCTCTTTACTCACACGAAGTGATAAGTGCTATCGACAAGGGATTCAATTTCATTCCGAATTTCCTGATTTCCAGAAGGCTTTTGACATAGTACGCCTGTTAACCCTTTGACGGCTGCAGACGGGATATCCCGCAGCGCTCCACCGGGCCGTGGGGCCTCTGGACGTGGTTTGCCGCGGCAGTGGTATTTCCAGCGGGCCCTGCAGGCGGCATTCACCGCGCGGCCTGACAGGTACCTGGGCGCTAATGCGGGTCTGCGGACGTGAACAGCCGCAGGACTGCGGGTTGCCAGAAATATGCAATCTGTGCTGACAAACACAGACTGGTTGCTTCAAATGTTCGGACATAGGATGTAAAAATAAATACGTAGTGCAAATTTGTGAATTCTTCCGTAACGTCTTGATAGATATTAAACCTTATTCTTAATTAAAAAAAAAAAAAAAATCTGGCTTTATTTTTTCTAGAATATTGTGACCTGGGTTGCAGTAATAAATATTTATTTAAATGACGATTAGTGTCGAGCGAAGCCCACAGATGCCCAAAGACTGTTACAATCACATTACAGTTAACCATATTCTACGATTTTATTAACTGCTAAAATATGGTTGTCACATTTCTTTTTAACATGGTTGTTTGAAAATGGGTTTCGGAAGAAACTAGTCGCCGTTTAAATAAATATCTTTTGCTGCAACTGAGGCTACAGTTTATTAGTGATATTTAGTAATGGGTTACTGTTCTATTTTTCCACGACGTTGGATTTGTGAAAAAAATTATAGGCCTAGAAATTCATCTCCTTATGATAAGCAGAAATTATTCAGACGTGAATATAAGTACTACGACACCTCGATTTGATTGATCGTTGCTTGCAGACAATTAACTGGGTTTACGTAATCCAAATGTATTCACAAACTTGGAAAGGGCGTCTTGCCACAAATTGGTTAGTTGCACAAACTCGCCCGTTTCTGAAGCACAAAAGGTCATTATGAATTAAAGGTGACCTTTAATTAGGTTGTTTAGAAACTTTAAAATTTCCTTATCTAATTCTTAAGCAAAAGTTGTACATCATCGATTGTTTCTACTGTACAATAACAATTGCGTCCCGTATGAAAGGAATTCAGTAATGTTGAATATTGTGTTTTTAAGTTTCCCTGCGGATAATTTGTTGGATTAATGCTCTCAAAATATAGTGGTTAGATTCAAAAGTGTGACTCGGTTTCCAGATGGTTTCGTCGAAAGTAGTTTGAGCGAGAATTACTGCGCTAGTACAGAAGAACGTCAACGTTTAGTCGTTACGGATTCTAGAGCATTTGAATCGCAAATTGCGTACAAAAATCAGATAATTAAGTACCAGTATGACAAATAAAATTAAGATGTATATAAAGACCTTATGATGATTCTTAAGAACTAAACGCAAATAAAAGAAAGCCTTTGATGAAGAGTGTCATTCCATGTCAGCTCACCTATCATTCCCTATTCGATTATTGCAAATTTTGTTGAAATTTTATATGAACATTCGCTGCAGTTTCTCTTACAAACCTATTAAGTTTTCAGTTTCATGAGCAGCATGCATTTACAGTCGGAGATAGAACCCAAAATTTACAATTTTCTCACGCCGTGATTTACGCGTTCACCATTTACATTTCGTTTGCAGTTAAAATAATGTTCTATCTAATAAGCCCAGTTTGAAAAGCTTTATAAAACTAAAGTAAGGTTGAAAATACCGCATTTTTAACCTTTTCAATATCTTCAACTTTTACACTTAATTCATTTAGTATTGGAAAGCGGAACATAAACGAAGCTTCATGTTTCAGAACCTTGTAGTTAGTTAGTCCCTAAGATACAACGCGCCAAATGTTGAAGTTTTTTGGGTCGCCAATTTTTAGAGCAACATTGTTTAAACTTTTATGATTGTATATACCATGTAAAATTCTTTTCCACATTATTCCTATGAAAACGCATTCATTTGTACACGATGGCCAAATGTCATATTTGTCATCGAAATATATCCCGAGTTATAACAGCTCAAAGTCGCAAGGAATTCACGCTTGCGCTTCGCAAAATTGCGCATGGCGTCAAACAATGATTATAACTCGTCCAGTATTGCTTCAAAGAATCTTAAAATCTATCATTATCGATTGACTGGCGACATGTTCGAATCTTCACATAAATTTTTCCGTCATGGTAGAACAGGAAAATATTCCGAAATTATGCGATTTGGCACGGAATGACCCAGGGCCTACAAGTTAGTAGCGTAAGGAGTTTCAGTGACATTGTCTGTCTGGCAATTATTTCAAGATTCAGAGTTAGGGAATAAGTATCCAGATATTCTGTTTATTTGTAACGTCAGCAAGCACACAGCGAGACTGCCGAGGCCGTCCTGGTTCCAGAAATACTCCGGCCAGGGCGAGGACGGCCAGGCGGAGAGCTCAGGCACACACAACAGGCCGTGGAGACGGCGGCCAGCGCAGGTAGGCGGATTAGGCGGCCGCCAGGGCAGGCTTGACTCGGCAAGCCGGACGCGCAGGTGCAGCACTTAAAGGGTTAATGAAATTGCGTGGTTATAGTAGCTGTATCATCTCAAATTTGCGACTGGATAGGGGTTTCCTGTCAGGGTACAGTTCGTAGTAATATATGGTAAGGCATCGACTAAACCAGAGGTGATATCGGGCGTTCTGTAGGGTAGTGTTGTTGGTTTTCTCCTGTTAATTATGGGGGAAAATCTAAGCATCTCATAGGTTGTTTGCAGATTACGGCGTCATTTCCCGTCTAGTAAAATCATCTGATAATCAAAACCAACTGCAGAACGATCTAAATGAGATTTCAATTGACAATTGACGGTAAATAATGAGAAGCATGAAGTACTGCACATGAGTACGGAAACAAATCCGTTACACTGTGTACAAGATAAATCAATCGAATGTGAAGGCAGTAAACTAGGGTAAGAGCACGTAGATAATGATCTGGGAAAGGGGAACTAGAGATGGCGTTTTATCAGCAGAACCCTTAAAAGATGCACAGAACTACTAAAGAAATTTAATACACTAGGCTTGTCCGTCCCTTTTTTGAAGTATTGCTGCCCAGTGTGGGATCCTTAAGTGGGTATTACGGAAGACATCGAAAGAGTCCAAAGGAAGAAAGCCTCACGGAAATCATACAGGATCTGGGATGAGAATCATTAAAACAACGACGTTTACCTATTTACAAAACTCCAATCGCTAACATTGTCCTTCGAATGCGAAAATATATAGTTGACTTTCACTTACATACGTAGAAATGAAATCAGAATAAAATACGGGAAATCAGAGATCGGAGAGATTCAGATATTTGTTTTCTCCCAAGCGCTATTCATGAATGAGATATAAATAGTCTAAAGGTTGTTCGATGAACCCTCTGTCAGGCACTTAAATTGATTTTCGGGGTATCCCAAAGTGGCTGTAGACCGACCTGTGGAGGAATACTTACCGCGCGATCAGCTATGTGTGCTTGTTGTGCGGCAACGGTCTTCATTGGACTGCACTGAGTGGGAGGACAGTTTTTCGAAGCTATCTTGGCGCCGTATCCGCGGAATGGAGGAAAATTGTAGCCCAGAGAGCGTTTTGCGCTTGCTTTATAGTGAGGGGGTAGCCTTGCGTTTTGCGAACAGAACGCGAAGCAGTGCTCCAGAAGGAACTTCGTCTTAGACGGCCTTCTTCATTATATTTTAATTGGGTATTTGAATGTCAAAATGCCAGCAGGTCTTTTAGGGTACATTTCAGCAATTGTTAGGAGGGGTCTGCTACCCATCCCCTTCCTTGTGCCCCCCATTTCCCACATATCTGCACCTCCCAAATCACCCAACCCGATCAACAACGCTCCTAACTTTACAGTGTTCATCAGTTTCTTGTTTTTAATGTTTATCTGAACTGGACATACAATTAGTTGATGTTGTATTTATTGTATTGTGCCGGTTGAATGTTGTTAAACTTTATTGTAGCAATCTAATTCGTGTTCCGAGTGGTTAAAATTGATTTTCTTTGAAACTTAGGCCCATGAAATACCTCAGGTGCTACGAATTTTGGCTTTAACTGGTTATTCCATAACTTTCAATAATTATTCTGTCCTGTGATTAAAGTTGTCATATAAACTATTACCAGTGCATAAAATTAAGTACTTCCAGATTCAGGTTTAGAGTTTGTGCGAACTTGCTTATGGTAGTTTGTTACCAGAGCTGGCCATACTATTACTTTGTCGTATTTATTAAATTTTGCCAACTAAGTTCTTAAAAATACACCCTCGGTATTTGTGATTTAATTACTTTCTAAATCGTTATTGATACTGTAATCTACCCTTTTCAAGTTACTCTAATATTAATACGTTGCTTGTAGTGGCTATTTGAGCAGCAGCTATATACCGTGAATTTTTGCTGTAGTGTTTTTTTTTTAAGGAAACGCCTTTTGGAACTGCAAATGGAGGGTTTTTATTTTTACAATTTACTCATTCGCGTTTCACAATTTTTCTCAAGGCATCATCAGTGGGTGTCAGCATTTGTACTCCGTATCACCCTTTTTCCGGCAAATAGGTCGAATAGTTCCACTATTTTCCGAAAAACTTGGTATTTTCATAGTTCCACTGCAGTCTACTGCTATAAATGGACAGTGGACACAGTTATGGCAATAGATGGCAATGGAACTATGTAAATGCGAAGTTTTTTTGAAAATAGAACTTTTCTACCTGGTTGCCAGAAAAATGGCGATACTGAGTAAAAAGTGCTGACACCCACTGATAATTCCTTGAGACAACGGTGAAACGCCTATGGGTGAATTGTAAAGAGAAGCACCATTTATTTGCAGTAACGAAAGGCGTTTTGTTTAGAAAATACTACAGTTAAAATATGTGATCAAAATTACTACCTGTGCCTCCTCAGGGGCTCAGCATTAATTTGCTGAACCCCCGGGGTCCTGAGCTGTGAGCTATGTCGCGCCAACAGTCGGCTACACCGTAAGCTCTGTGCGTGCTTCTACGACCATCGTTCCGCGCGACGGTGGAACGTTGTACGTTTCAGAGCCCGGGGATCTTGGCTAAATCGCCCGGGTCGCGAGGACGGTAGAAACCTCCATAAAAAAATCCTCAATCTCAAGGTGTGCTACGTGCCGAGGAGATGCATGGCTGTTGAGGTTGAACCACCTCTGAGGAACCTGCCGCACCTCAGTCATATAAGGCTTACCCAGGCAATCCCAGCTGCTCGTGGACCAAGATGAAACGAGCTAATAAAAGCGTGGCCCGTCGTGAAAACGGCGTCTCAAAGCGTGGTAAGGTCGACTTCAATGCTGAAAAATATGACCCTCAGTCGTTCCCTGCCTTCGCAACGCCATGGGAGGGACGTAGGGCGTGAAATCTAGGTGAGGCATATGCCCTCCGATACTTAGTATGTTCCCAGACTTTTACCAACACAAAGCCCCTGTTTTTGTTGAAAACGTAGAGAATAAATTCGGCGAGGTGGAGGGCATGTCAAAGGTGCTATCTGGCTTTGTGCTGCGGATGACGTCGTAATAAGGACAATCACGAGCATTGCTTGCCTGTGACAAGCTGGGTGAAGTTCCCTCATAAGAGCCTTAACATGGTACAGGGTATTATATTCCATAATGATCTTCTGCCGCAGACCGATGACGAGGTTTGCTAGAAATTGGAGCGGAGAGGAGTTCATTTTATACGGCGAGTGCATAGGGGTCCGAAGGACAACTGGGTTGCTACCAGTGCATTCATCTTCGCTTTTGAGGGCGATTACTTGCCTGAGAAGGTCAAGGTGATGATATACCGGAGCGATGTCAAGCCCTACGATCCTCCCCCTATGCGCTGTTTTAAGTTCTGGAGGTTTGGGCACATGTCCTCCAGGTGTACTGCCAACTCCACCTATCGAGTGTGGACGTGCGGAACACCCTAATGTCCCTTGTGCACCTCCTCCATTTTGTGTGAACTGTGGGCAACACCACTCCCCTTCATCGGCCACCTGCTCTGTTCTGCCCAACCATCCACCTCTGCCCCCTTAACCACTGGGGGCACCTCAAATTCCATCGCCCCCAAAGACCCTGCTTTGGGAGCGGTAACCACCAAACCTCGTCGCCACTTGTGTGTCCCAGCCTCGTCGCCGCTTTTGTGTCTCGTTTCCATCGTAGGTGTTGGTGGCCGAGTAGGAAGACCGACACAGGAATAAAGGTAGCACACTTGTGCAGGTACGGAGGGGAGCAGCCAGTGAGACAGCAGAAACCAGAAAGACTAGAGTAAATTAGAACGAGATATATATTGCACAGAATTTATACAATACTTAACTTTTACATAGCTCAGTACTGCAGACTGCTGATACATAGTTGAGCTAGAGGCCTGCCTAGTGCCTGTCTGATAGCAAAGTCTTCACTGGTGCCTATCTGATTCCGAAGTGCTAACTGGTTCCTATCTCAGTCCCAAGTGAACGATGTCGTTCAGTGGTGGCCATGAGCGAAGCAACCTTTCTTCCGTCCCAGGCCGCTTCCCTCTTTCCCTCCGGTTTGTGCCTTCGCCCTGAGACGGACGTTTTTTCATCAGTCCAAGGTTTCTTTTTCGCTAACTCTGTCTTCTCTTCTTGGTCCTCTTCATTTCCTGTTCTTCAGCCTTCCCCTCTTTCCTTTTTGCTTGCTCTCGACTCACCCTTTAATCTCCGCCTCGGCGTTTGAGATTCTTCCTCCTCATTCATCCCTTTCTCTCCTTCCTCCTTTCTTTCCTCCCTGTGCATGTCTGAAGGTCGACCCACGCTCTGCGTAGCCGGTGACGGGGTAAGGCGTAACTCCCCGCCCCGGGTAGACATGTAGGGCACGTACGTACCCCCCGGTAAAGGCCGGGCCCAGGGAGGGGTGATTACCCAAGCTGATACCTTCCGAATATGCCGATTGGTCCCTCCGTCCGTTCTCGGGGGGTGTGACCTGAGGTGCGAACTGTTCACCCAGGTCCTCGCCTCCCCTCGACCAACTAAGGAGGTAGGCATCCAGATCTAACGTTCTGTGACACTCTCGTCAGGTCGGCTAGCCCGAAAATTGCTCGTTCCACCTCTCCGAACCCTTCTGCCCGTTCTACAGCGAATTCGTCGACCAGTTCACACACATCCTGGGCACCCAAATCTGCTGCCTGAAGTTCAAAAAAAGAACCAGACCGTGAAGATTTTCTCAAGACTCAGACTTCTCAATCGTCAATCGCTTCTTCAACCCGTCTTACTTCTAAGAAGGCTTCCAGAAAAAACAGCCCCCCCCTTCCCCGCCATGGCTTGACTCTTCGGTCATGCGATCCAACGCTTGCCGGCCTCGGCCGTCTTCTGTTTCACCGGGATGCTCCGTCTGCCGGGCACCCGGCCGTTTACCGGCGGTGGAAGCTGCCCCTCCTGATCAACCCCGGGAGGTGGCCGACACGTTGATCGAACCAATAGAACATGACCCTTTGCCACTAGATGGCGATAGCATTGCTCCCTCGAAGTCCGGTCCTCAGTGGCCGTCGAGGTGACCCCACCTGCTTGTTCCTTTTTATCTTCTTTTCTTTTCTCATTTTTTATCATGGCGCACCTTCAGTGGAATATTCGTGGCATTCGTTCCAATGGGGAGGAATTAAAACTACTCCTTCGATTGCACTGCCCGCTTCTCGTCTGCCTCCAAGAAACTAAGTTGCGTCCAAGTGATCGTGCGGACTTTCCCACTACACCTCTGTGCGGTTCGACCTGCCACCCGTGGAAGGTATCCCAGCCCATGGAGGGGTTCTGATGCTCCTTCGAGACGATGTATATTACCATCCCATTTCATTGCATACTCACCTACAGGCAGTTACCGTCCGCATCACCCTATCCACCCAAATAGGCGCCTAACCTGGAGATACAAGGAATTTCTTCCACCTTCTCTACGTCTCGGCCCTGTTGCTCTCCCTTTCGTGGAGACTACGAAATTCTTGGGGCTAATGTTGGATCGTAAACTTTGTTGGTCCACACATGTGTCCTACCTGGCTGCCCATTGTGCCCGATCCCTTAATGTTCTTCGTGTCCTCAGTGGCACATCATGGGGAGCGGATCGTACCGTCCTGCTTCACCTTTACCAGGCTATTGTTCGGTCGAAGCTCGACTATGGAAGCCTTGTATACTCTTCTGCACGGCCGTCGATTCTCCGCTGTCTCAACTCTATTCACCACTCGGCGCGACATACTCTTGGGTCGGTACGCATGCCGCCTGCGGTCGATGCCCAACCATCCATCTTACCGATTATTTTTTGATGACTCACTCGGTCGCCAATATCAGTTGTCTGCGATTGCCTTGCTTCCACCGGGAGTTCGGTTTCGCCGCCTGCTACAGCGGCTCGATTTTACCCTTCCTTCCAACTTTCGGTTGAGCGAAAGCCCATTGCCGCCGTGGCATCAGGCCCAGGTTCACACTCACCTTGAACTTAGTTCGCTCCCCAAGGATAGCACTCCAGATTTGGTATACCGCTCGAGGCTTGTCGAACTCCGTTCGCAGTTCGATAACGCCATATTTATTTACACTGATGGTTCCAAGAGCACTGCCAGTGTCGGATCTGCCTTCATCGTCGGGGACAACCGTTTTCAATACAAGCTCCCTGACCGGTGCTCGAATTTCACGGCTGAGCTTTTTGCCCTCCACCAGGCCGTTTTGTATACCTGCCGCCACCGCCAACCTTTCTATGCCATATGTTCGGACTCCCTTAGTGCCCTGCAGAGTCTTAAGGACCCTTTCTCGAACCATCCTCTCGTGTATCGGATTCAACGCTCCCTCCAGTTGCTAGCAGATGACAGCTGTCACGTTTCTTTCCTGTGGGTCCCTGGCCACGTGGGAGTGCCCGGGAATGAGACCGCCGACATAGCAGCCAAGGCCGCAGCTCTTTTGCCTCGCATGGCTACCTTTTGCGTCCCATCGGACGATGTTCAACGGGCTCTTCGCCGGAGTATCTTGTCGTCATGGCACAGTGATTGGTTTTCACTGTACAACAATAATTTGAGAACTGTAAAGCTGATCCCGACTGCTTGGAGGACCTCCTCACGCCCCTCTGGCTGGAGGAGGTCATCCTGGCCCGGTTGCGGATCGGTCACTGCCGTTTGAGTCACCGTCACTTGCTTTCCGCCGACCCTGCACCACTGTGCTCCTGTGGTGAACTGCTGACAGTGCTACATGTTTTACTGACTTGTGTTCATCTCCGTGTAGCCCTTCACTTGCCGTCTACTCTGGAGGAAATTTTAGCTGATGACACACGAGCAGCTGCTCGAGCTTTGCGTTTTATCAACTTGGCCAACTTATCCAAGGATATTTAACCCTTTTAATTGTCTTTTATCTTTCGTTTTTAGCCTCTTGTTGATGTTCTGACAGTCACCATATTTTTAATTTTTGAGATCATAGCGAATCTATGTTCTTGGCTGGGCGCTAATGACCATAGAAGTTGTGCGCCCTAAAACCACAAAAAAAAGGTTGCCACCTTGCCACCACACCATCCACCTCTTCTTCGGAGGACGAGATAGAGATCCTCGCGTCCCCCAAAGACTTGGCAATGCCGAGTCTTCGGAAGCCATGGACGTTGACGCTCTGCCTCAGAAATCTGCGACGGTAGATGATACAGCGACCCCTAGTGTTCCGCCAAATTCATCATTTCCCAGCGACCAGGAGGCTCTCTGATCCTCCAGTGGAACTGTGGCGGCTTTTTCCGCCATCTGACAGAGTTACAGCAATTGTTGTGCCGCTTCCCAGCGTTTTGTATAGCCCTGCAGGAACCTGGTTTCCTGCTAATAGGACCCCAGCCGTTCGTGGGTATCGGAGCTATTACAAAAATCGTCTCGTATACAACAGGGTCTCTGGAGGTGTCTGTATCTATGTCCTTGCCACTGCCTGCAGTGCTGCTGTGCCTCTACACATAACTCTTGAGGCAGTGGCTGTTCAAATCCGGGCTATGCAGGAACTGACGATATGTTCGCTTTACCTTCTTCCAGATGAGATGATTTCATTTACTGACCTTGCCACCCCGGTGGCACAACTTCCCCCACCATTTCTGCTTCTGGGGGACTTCAATGCGCACCATCCCTTGTGGGGTGGAGAGCAGACAACAGGTCGCGGTAGGGACATAGAGACGCTTTCATCACAGCAAGACATCTGCCTGTTAAACACTGGTGCACCCACGCATTTCTTCGTAGCACGAGGCACGTATTCAGCAATAGCTATCTCTGTTTGTACCCCGAGCCTGCTCCTGCATTTCCAGTGGAGGGTCCATGATGACCTTTGCAACAGCGACCATTTTCCTGTCCTCATGTTGCTACTGGATTTTCAACATGAGGGCTGCCCATCTCGATGGTCTCTCCGTGGAAGCTGATTGGCAACACTACACCTCAGCTGCTACTGTTCCTGTTCCACTGCCAGCCGACGTGGACATGGTGGACATGGTGATTCGTTTCCGCCGCTGAGGCAACCATTCACAACACTTCTGGCTCCCCATGGCGTAAGTCTGTGCCCTGGTGGACGCCGGAAATCGCCATCTGGAATCGTCGTCAGGCGCTCCATCGCCATCGTCGACACCCCACTGTAGAAAACTTATAGCTTTTAAGCAGCTCCTGGCTCGAGCTCGACAGCTCATTCAGCAGGGTAAACGGGACTGTTGGGAGACGTATGTCGCCAGCATCGGTCGTCGCGCCTCTGCATCTCGGGTGTGGTCCCAGGTTAGGCGCCTATTTGGGTACCGTCCACCGGCAGCGATTGACAGCTTACGAATCCAGGGTACCCTATGCACCGATCTGAGTTCCATCGCAGAACACATGCTCGCACCTTTGCAACATCGAAATACAGTGTAGACTTCCGTGCAGTGAAAGAGCGAGATGAACAGCGACAGCTGTCCTTTCACACACGTCGAGCCGAATTGTAAAACTCCGCTTTCAGTGAATGGGAATTCGAAACTGCCCTTGCCGCATGCCCCGATACCTCTCTGGGACCAGACAGGATCTACAGCCAGTTCATCCGGCACCTTTCCCTGGAGTTCAAATACCAGATTCTCGCCCTGTTTAATTGTTTATGGGCGGAGGGGGGTTTCCCGTCATAATGGCGAGAAAGCATCAATATTCCGGTGATCAAACGTGGTGATGATCCACAAGTGGCTGATAGTTACCGCCCAATCAGCCTCACCAAAGTTCTGTGCAAGCTATTGAACGTATGGTGAGCCGGCGGCTTATGTGGATGCTTGAACATCGAGGTCTGTTGTCCCCACATCAGGGGGGTTTTCGCCAAGGTCGCTGCACTGTTGATAACGTAGTGGCCCTGGGTCTGCCATTCATATGGCATTTAGCAGGCGTGAGCACCTCTTTGTCGTCTTTTTCGACCTCAGAAAGGCATATGATACCACTTAGCGCCACCATGTTCTGGCTACACTGCATGGTTGGGGCTTGAGAGGTCCACTCCCACTTTTTATTCGAAATTTTCTTTCCTTCCGATTTTTTCGGGTACGGGTTGGTAGTTCGCTCAGCTCCCACCACGTCCAGGAGAACAGTGTCCCACAGGGCTCCGTCCTTAGTGTACCTATCTTTTTAATTGCCATCAATGGACTCACTGAGGCAGTGGGGTCGTCGGTTTCTTCCTCTTTGTTCGCTGATGACTTCTGCCTATACATCAGCCCGGCTAGCATTGGGGTAGCTAAAAGCCGTCTACAGAGAGCCATTCGAAAGGCGCAGTCGTGGGCCTCAACCCATGGGTTCCAGTTTTCTCCATCGAAAACCCGGGTTATGCACTTCTGCCGCCATCGAGCTCTCCATTTAGACCCAGAGCTATATTTACATGATGAACTTCTTCGTGTCGAAGATACTCACAGATTTCTTGGCATGCTCTTCGACAGCCAGCTCACTTGGGTGCCACATCTTCGCCAGCTCAAGCAGAAGTGTGTGCGGTACATCAATATTCTACGCTGCCTCAGCAACGCTAGATGGGGAGCCGCCCGTACGAGTCATCTGCAGCTCTACAGGGCGCTGATTCAATCGTGATTAGATTACTGGAGCTATGTGTATGGTTCAGCATCCCCATCTGCATTTCAGGTCTTGGAGCCAGTACTCCACAGTGGCGTCCGTTTAGCAACAGGGGCCTTTCGGACAAGTTCAGTGGCAAGCCGACTTGCTGAAGCTGGAGTCCTTCCCCTGCGATTTCGCCGGCAGCAGCTGTTATCCTCCTATGCTGCCCATGTTCATGCAATACCGCACCATCTGAATCGCAGGCCACTTTTTCCAGCTGCTGCACTCCCATCTCCACGACAACGACCGAGGTCGGATCTTCCGATCTCGGTCCGTGTTTTTTCCCTCCTGTCATCTCGTGAGTCACTTCCCATCCCTCCTACTTTTCACTGCTCTTACCGGACTGCTCGTTGGTCTTATTCACGACCGCAGCATCGGTTGGACATGTCGCATGCCTCGAAAGCCTCTGTAGCGCCACAGAGTCTCCGTCGCCAGTTTCAGCCGTTTTGGAGTCGTTCTGTGGAGTGTACACAGATGGTTGATGGCTGTACTGGATATGCATATGTCCATGGTTAGCATATCGAACAGCATTCACAGCCCTGTGGGAGAAACGTGTTCATTGCGGAATTGGTTGCCATGTATCGAGCACTTGAACATCTCAGAGCGTGCCCTGGGTAGTCTCTGGTCATCTGTTCTGACTCCCTGAGTAGCTTGCAAGCCCTCGCCAAATGTTTCCCAACACCCTTTGGTGCAATACATACAGGAATCTGATTCCAGCCTTGTTCGGTCTGGTCGCTCTGTGGTCTTTGTTTGGACCCCAGGCCATATCGGCATTCCTGGAAACGAACGTGTGGATCAGCTGGCTAAGCAGGCTACTTCCTCCCTACCATTGGCTATTGGTGTTCCAGAGAGCGATCTCTGAGTGGAGTTCCATCAGAAGATCCGTGGCCAGTGGGATTCCGAGTGGGGTAACTCTGCTCAACCCAACAAGCTTCGTGCAGTGCAACTACCTACGGTCGCATGGAAGTCCTCACTGCGGTCGTCTCATAGGTAATCTGTTGTTCTCTGTTGCCTACGAATCGGCCACACGTGGCTGATTCATGGCCACCTTCTTCGGCGGGAGGACGCACCACAGTGCGACTGTGGCTCCCCCTTGACAGTGGTCCACATTCTCGTGGACTGTCCACTTTTAGTTGCCTTGCGACAATCTTTTAATCTGCCAGACGCGCTTTCTTTTATGCTAGGAGATGATGCTACTATGGATGAACGTGTTTTAGATTTTATTCGCGCAGCAGGTTTTTATCATGTGCTTTAATGGTGGTGTGTTTTCTTCTTCGTTTTTACTCGTATCCTTTCCTCATATTTACCAGTGATTTTTACTCTGACATGTTAATGCATTTCCTTAGGAACGCTGAACACAATGTTTTATCTCTCAGACCGGAACACGGGACTGATAACCGTTTGCTGTTTAGTCTCTTCAAAAATCCATCAACAACAATACTACGTGTGTGCAGAATAGGTCAATTTTGGCAATTTACGGTTCACTATTGTGGCCTCAATTAAATCTGATAGACGTGGACCTTGACCTCTATTTCTACCTTACACTTGTTACTTGTGGCAGTATTGTTCATTACTGAGTGCCCACGATAATAATTTAACAAGTGGTGCCTTGGTATTACCTGGCGCATTATTTTGGGACCCTGAATCGCATTGCTGACACTGGTCCTGTAATTCTTTGTCGGTTGTTTATATGGTATTTGAATATTACTTCACACATTCAAGTTTAATTTGCTCCCACTGGTGTTCTTTTATATTTAATAGCCCAATCTGTTAAAATTGGGTTTCGTAGTGGCTGATCGTTAGATCAATGTTCAAGCAATAAATGGTTAGTTCACGTTTGATGGGCCTGCCCTTCCACGTCCTATTCTAGTTTGTGTGCATTAACATACCAATTGGTAACAGAACATGGTGTACCTCGTTTATCAGCGAGTTTGGTGGCATTGCTAACCATTCATTGTTTGCACTGCCTTGCTGAAATATGGTTACTTTAGTTGTGAAATATTCTAAGGAACTTTATCTTTTCAGTGTTCTTTGTACTGGCCATGAGTCGCCGTCCATGCCCTGGAATCGGAAAATTGCGGAAGGATTATCTGCAGTATGAACTTGCCATACGCCGCCTGCCAACGGAAGGAACAGCTGATGAGTTGAAGGACAGACTGCGTGCTGGATTAGACAGGCCTGTTGCTGTATCACCTGAAATTATTGAAGATGTAGCAACTGCAGCTCAAAACATAACCATAGATTTGGGTGAGATCGAATGGAATGTCAGCCGTCTTGTAGTTAGTCATTCCACTTCTAGACAGTTGGATAGGGCCCGGGCTCATTTAAAGCATCTGAAAAATCGTCTCTCTGATTTGAAGTGTCTTGAGCTTGATAATGCACTGAGACAATCAGTCGATACATTAATAGACTATGCCAATATACTGCATATTAGGGCAGTCAAGAGGCTTGGTAGAGAGAAAGAGAGCGCCGGAAGTGATGGATTGGGTACTCGTCCTGGGATTGGTGAGCTTGCAGTGAGCCAATCTGTCGATCGATTGCTAGACAATAACAATCTAACGGAGATTAGGGAAAACACATTGGGAATGGATAGAAAAGAACAGAGAGGCAGAAGTGATGGATTGGATACTCGTCCTTGGAGTAGTGATGTCTGCGACGTTTCTCATTCGTCATACCCACAGTACGATCATTTTGCCAGGCTCCCTGAGTCTATTCCGTGCTTGTTGAATGGCATTACTGAGTTATCGGCGAGTAGCGTCAATCGTATTCAACATTTCTTGTGGTTACTCGTACGCTTGGAGCAACTCACCATTGAACTTCAGATTCCCCATAATGTAGCCTTGTCATTGTTACTCCCTTTGGCAGTTGGCGACTTGCGCTCCTTGTTGTCTGAGGCTTTGAAGGAAGGGTTTTCGATAGAGCGGTTCAGGCAAATCGTCATAGCGAGGAAGTTGTCACCTTGTATGCGGAATGAACTGGAGCAGCGTTTCTTCTGGAAGGTTCAGGCACCACAAGAGAGTTTGAACGAATATGTCGAACGCATTTGGACTGTGGTATTGGCTATCGTCATGAACATCTCGGAGGGTGAAATCATTTCTCACATTTTGCAGGGCATGCGCCCTGATTACCAGTCTCGTCTTACTCTTTTCGACCGTCCTTCCACAGCGGAAGAATTGGAACTGGTTGTAGAATCCATAGAGGCTTTGGCCATTGCAGACCGTCAACGTCAGGAAGCTGAGGGCGCGCCTTAATCGGCATTTAATTAAGGACCCTGCGTTACATCTCGTCACGACTCGACTAGCCAACTGGCCTTAAGTGGTTCCATCACCTTATTAAGTTATGACCGGTAGCTGGAGTTCGTGCATCTCACCAAATTGTCCCCACTCCATGATGTTACACAGAGATGTTGTTTAGCCAATGGGCAGGTGTTGTCTTCGGTGGATCGGTTGCAGGGTTGTATCTCTATTGCGAATTATTCGTGGTGTAATAGTAGGATATCCTCTAACCGATAAAATGATGTTGACCGTTCATAAAACATGTAGTTATCTGAGACGTGTCACAGATACATGTCATGTATTCATATTCATTTCTTATGTTTCGTTAACCATGTAGAAACACAGCACTCTGTTCGTTTCTGAGAGGGTTAACATCTCTATGCTCTTATGCTGCTTTTGTAATTTTTTATTGATACCCAGCAACGGCAGTATTCTTATCATAAAGGTATGTGTGTACTTTTATTGCTTTCTTTTATTAATAAATTCCCACATTCCGTCTTTAATATGAAGTTTGAGTTTTAATCGTAGTTAGATTGCTCCCATCTCGATGTGATGCTTTTTTCAACCATGTTGGACTGGAGCAACAATGGATGCTTCGGGTTTCGTGTTAAATACGCCGTAATATCGCGTGTAGCCCTTCTCTTCATATTGACATTACAGATGTGTATTATTCAATAGTCAGTATAACCTGCAGTCATTTACCCATGCCAGCCGCGGTGGCCGAGTGTTCTGCGGCGCGCCAGTCACAGTCTGCACGGCCAGTACGGTCGGGGGTTCGAATCCCCCCTCGGGCATGGATATATGTGCCGTCCTTAGTATTAGCTAGTAGGTTGTAAGTTTAGGCACTGATGACCCCGTAGTTAAGTCCCATAAGCACTACAAACATTTGAACATTTAACCGTAGTTTTTTTCGTGGTTCGATTTACGGGTATTACAAAATGTCAGTGTCCATCTTTCTTTAAAATTCCACTGTTTTACATGGTCAGCTACAGAGGAAACTATTTAATAATACCAAACTATACCATCCACTGTCGGCGAGAACTTACTTTTATCAAAACTTTTTTAGCCTACAGGAAAAACTTTGATGCAGTGCTATAAAGGTAACTATTCATCAAATTCTTTTTAATACATTGCCTGCATTACCTCACACCGTTAAATAGTCTTCCTATCCGTCATTTTTCCACAGTAATTTTTGCATGGCTTCCAACTTCAAATTTTTCCCCTTTGTCATTTTTAACGACTAACTTAGGCAGTGACATTAAAGTGGCCAGTCGAAATTACCCTGGTTAAGAACTTGTCACATTTTTAGTACGATGTGAGTTTATTATGAAGACCAGATTGGTACTTGATTTAGCACATCATGTTACCTTCTTTAACTATTCCCCTGATAACAGAATTGGATTGTGCGTGTGTTAGTAGCCTTTTGCCACCAGTCCTTAAATTGCAGTGTCAGTTGTTTGGTTGTGGCCCTTTGTCAATTCATCCAATTCACCCGGTTGTCTACTCAATTAGTTTCCGGATTCGTTTGCTGATAGGCTGGGGCAGACAGATGTTATTAACCCTTTGAGCGCTGCAGACGGGATATCCCACAGCACTCCACCAGGCCGTGGGGCGGATGGACATGGTTTGCCGTGGCAGTGGTATTTCCAGCGGGCCCTGCAGGCAGCATTCACTGCGCGGCCTGGCAGGTACCTGGGGGCTAATGCCGGCTTATACCGCGGCCGGTCCCTTTGCATGCGGGTCTGCAGACGTGGGAAGCGTGCCTGCCTGTCCCAAGCTCTTTTGTCCCTTCCACTGCACCAGATGGATGTTCCCTATTTATTTTTCTGTGCCGCTGCCCCTGCTTTCTGGGAAACACTCTGCTACGGATTTTTACAGTTGCTGTTCGACATTCGTGCTGTCTCGTTTGTGTGACTATCTGGTTCGTGTGACTATCTGCGTTCTGCTTCTGTGGTGTTGTAGTTTTCTGCCATTTCGTTAGGATTTTTAGAGTTCGACAGGAAAATTACACATTGGCGTCATTGCACTGAAGAAGAGGTACTGGAGATACTGACAAAGATTGACAGTGACAGTGATGGTTTCATCTTCAGTGAATGTAGTGACGATATGATTCATCAGAAGAATCGCATAGTAATACACCTCTACGTACATCACCTAGCAGACCTCCCCAGGACAGTTCTTCAGATTCTGAAACTGAAGGCGAATCGATCCGTAAAAGGCCCCGCTATAATAACAAAAAATTAGATTGGGAAAAACGTGACATTAGTCCAGTACTTCATACATTTGATGACTCATGTTCAGGACATAATTGCCAACTGGCGCATGATTCAAGCGTTCTGTCGTTTTTCATGCTCTTTCTATTAGAAGATTGCTGAAATTTATAGCACTTAAAACGAACCAATTTTATACGTTCACCATGGCAAATACGTCGGAATCAGTTTGTTCTCCGCTATCCACCTGGAAAGCTGAAACTTTTGAGGAAATGTATAGCTTCATTGCTCTTTGGCTTCTCATGGCTCGTTTTAAAAAGTTGAATAAAGGAATATTGGTCCAGAGATGTACTACTAAGTACTCCAATTTTTGGCGAAGTTATGTCCCGTGACCGTTGAATGCTAGTTTTGAGAATGCTACATTTTAGTGACAACTCGGCCAATCTTGGGGATGACAGTTTGTTTTAAAATTCGTAAAATGGTTGATATAGTTCGTGTGGCTTTCTGAAGGGCATTTAATCCATACAAAAAACTATGTGTCGATGAAAGCCTGTTATTGTTCAAAGGACGCTTATCTTTTAAGCAGTTCATTCCATTCAAAGCGAAGTAGATGAAGACATTCGTGTTGTGCGATTGTAAATCTGGATACGTCTTGGATTTCATTGTATACACAGGCACAACAACAGAAATTGAAGTTCATAATTTGGGGAAATCTGGAGATATAGTAGCAACACTAATGAAGCCATATCTTGAACGTGGACATACCCTGTATGTCGACAACTGGTACACAAGTCCAGCCTTGTTCCTCTGGCTTCACAACCAGAGAACAGCAGCATGCGGTACTATACGTAGCAACAGGCGCTATTTTCCGAAGCTACAGAAGAAACTGAAACGAGGAGAAGTTGACTACTTGGCAACTGACTCTATGCTTGCTATCAAGTGGTGCGACAAGAGAGACGTGTTCATGCTGACTACCTCTAACACTACAGAAATGCGTGACATGGGCAAGACAAACAGGAAGACCGGCGAGAACGTAATGAAGCCGCAATGTGTTGTCGACTACAATGCAAATATGGGCGCAGTAGATCACTCTGACATGTTACTAAGCTCTGTTGACGAGAATCCTCTTCGCTTTCCTGGGAGGCACTTTCCACATGTGATTCCAAGTGACCAGTCCAAGAAACGCAGACTGTGGCGTAGATGTGCCGTCTGCTCGAAACAGAATATGAGCAGAGAAACGAAGTATGAATGCAAAACATGCAATGTACCTTTGTATGTTGACCCAAGTTTCGAAACATACCACACAAAGATCTTTTAGGGAAGTTGCTACAGCTGGAAGATAAAATTAAGACATCGCTTCTCAAAAAATTGTTTAAAAATAAAAAAATAAATACACAAATAAAAAAAATATATTTTTAACTTCGCCATTGCCGGTCCAAAGCCCGGATGAGGAAGAAGGATGAAAAATATAACAGTGCAAACAAAGACAAAAAGAAAAAAGAAACACCGATTTGTCTGAGCTTTAAAAACCTCTCCAGATGAATTACTTTGCTGACAAACAACTGATGTACGAAGATATGAAACATCCAATCTGTGCTGACAAACACAGACTGGTTGCTACAAATGTTCGGACATAGAATGCAAAAACAAATACTTAGTGCAAATTTGTGAATTCTTCCGGAGCTTCTTGATAGATATTAAACCTTAGATATTCTTAAACAAAAAATTATGGCATTATTATTTCTAGAATATTCTGACCTGGGTTGCGGTATCGAGCGAAGCCCAAAGACTGTGACAATCACATTACAGCTATCCATATCCTACGATTTTATTAATTGCTAAAATGTGGTTGTCACATTTCTTTTTTACATGGTTGTTTGAAACTGGGCTTCGGCCGAAAATAGTCGCCGCTTAAATAAATATATTTTGCCGCAATTGAGGCTACAGTTTTCTAGTGATATTTAGTAACGGCTTGCTGTTATATTTTTCCAGGACGTTGGATTTGTGAAAAAACATTCATTCTAGACATTCATCTCCTTACGATAAGCAGAAATTATTGAGATGTAAATATAAATACTTACAAATCTGGATTTGATTTGATCGTTTCCTGCAGACAATTAACTGGCTTTACCTAATCGAAATATATTCGCAAACAATTGCCACAAATTGGTCAGTTGCACAAACTCGCCCGTTTCTGACGCACAAAAGGTCATTAGGAATTATAGGTGACGTTTAATTAGGTACTTTAGAAACTTGAGTAATTCCTTATCTAATTCTTAAGCAAAAGTTGTACAACATCGAATATTTCTACAGTACAATAACCCCCCCCCCCCCCAAGGGGACCCACAGCTCTTTTGTGGGTACGTGTGTGGTGCGCATGGGACCCCGAGCCGAAGCAGCCTTTCTTCTGCCCCAGGCTGCTTCACTTTCCCTCCCGGTTTATGCCTTCGCCCGGAGACGGGCGTCCTTTGCGAGTTAAGGTGGTTTCTTGTCTTATTCCTTGGTTTCTTCCTTTCCTAACCTTTTCTTCTGCCTTTCTCTCCTTGCTGTACTCTCCTAGCCTTCTTCTCCTCCTCAATAGTCTCCGCTTCGGCGTTTGAGACACTTCTTTACTTCTTTCTCTTCACTTCCTCTCTTCACGTCCTCTCTTCTTCTTCTTCTTCTTCTTTCCTCCCTGTGCGTGTCTGAAGGTCGACCCACGCATTATCATGCGTAGTAGGTAACGGGGTAACGCGTAATTCCCCGCCCCGGGTAGACAAGTAGGGCACATACGTACCCCCTGGTAAAGGCCAGACCCAGGGAGGGGTGATTACCCGAACTGGTACCTTCCGAACATGCCGATTGGTCGCTCCGTCAGTTCTCGGGAGGTGTGACCTGAGGTGTGAACAATCACATAAGGCGGGTAAGCTCTCGGAGAGGATCCCCACTAGAAAGGAGCGCGCCATCGGAGACGCCGGTAATCACGGGGGACACTTCCGCACTGACTTCCTTCACTTCTTCAGTGACTTTGACCCAGAAACGGAAGATAGATTCGCCTCAGCAAAAGAAAACTGTCTAATCTTCCAAAATTCCGTGTTGTCTCTCGAACCGACGGTAAAGATATCACGTTTGTAAATCCTTTCGTCATTCAGAAAGGTGTTGATGCAATTGCTGGCCCTGTTAAAGCCTACTGTCCTCCCAGCGGGTACATACAGTAAGGTCCTCACCTCCACTCGACCTACTAAGGATTCAGGTAACCAGACCTGTGACTTCACTTTCGCTGACACAGTTGTGCGATCCGCCAGCGCGAAGATTGCCCGTTCCACGTCCCCGCTCCCTCCTGCTGCTTCGAAAGTTCAGTCTTCGTCAACCTCTAGTAAACCACGGGCACCTAAACAAGATGCCCGGACTCTGAAAAAGGAACCCGTCCGTGAGGATTTTCTGCGTTCTCAGGCTTCCCAACTGTCAACTGCCTCTTGTCACCGCCACTCTTCCAGAAGAGCCAACAAGAAAGAGTTCCTCACCTTCCCCGTCGATGCATGACCCATCAGTCACGCCGTCCAACAGAAGTCGGCCCTGATCATCTTCTGTCTCGCCAGGATGCATTACTGTTAGCCGGGCAACCGGTATTTTACCAGCGGTGGAAGCTGCCCCTCCTGATCAACTCCGGGAGGTGACAGACGCGTCGATCGAACCAATGGAACATGACCCTTTGCCTCTAGATGGCGACAGTAGTGCTTCCTCGAAGTCCTGTCCTCAGCGGCCGTCGAGGTGACCCCATCTGCTTGTTCCTTTTCATCTTCCCTTCTCTTATTTTTTATCATTTCGCTCCTTCAGTGTAATATTCGCGGCTTTCGTTCCAATCAGGGCGAATTAAAACTACTCCATTGATTGCACTGCCCGCTTCTAGTTTGTCTCCAAAAAGCTAAGTTACATCCAAGTGATCGTGCAGACTTACCCCACTACACCTCTGTGCGTTTTGACCTGCCACCTGTGGAAGGTACCCCAGCCCATGGAGGGGTTCTGATGCTCTATCACCATCCCATTACATTGCATACTCACCTACAGGCAGTTGCCGTCAGCATCACTCTATCCACCTTTTCCCTCTGTAATATCTATTCGCCATCGTCATCTGCCCTTACTAGGGTAGAGGTGCTACACCTCGTTGACCTGCTCTCATCACCTTTTGTGTTGGTAGGCGACTTTAATGCCCACCACCCCCTATGGGGCACTCCAGCACCTTGTCCGAGAGGCTCCCTTTTGGTGGACCTTCTCCAGCACCTCAATCTTGTCTGCCTCAACTCCGGTGCACCGACCTTCCTTTCCGACACGACACACACCTATTCCCATATATATCTCGCAATATACACTCCTCAGCTTGCCGGTCGGTTTGAGTGGTATGCACTTTGACACATACTCAAGTGACCATTTTCCTTGTCATCCACTTCCTGCATCATTCCCCATCTCCTCGTCCCACCAGTTGGAACGTTTCTAAAGCTGACGGGGGGCTTTATTCTACCATGGCTGTTTTTCACAATCAGAATTTTCCCAGCTGTGACAGTCAGGTCGAATACCTCACAGTGGTTATTCTCACAGCTGTCGGACATTCCATACCTCGTACATCCTCTTCTCCATGTCGTGTCCCGGTGCCTTGGTGGACTGCAGCATGCCGCGACGCTCTTAGAGCCCGGCGACGTTCTTTACGCCCTTTCCACCGCCACCCGACGTTGGAGAATTGTATAAATTATAAACGTCTGCGTGCGCAATGTCGTCGAGTTATAAACGACTGCAAAAAAGCTTGCTGGACTGCTTTTACCAGTTCTTTTAACCGTTTTACTCCCTCCACGGTTGTTTGGGGTGGCCTACACCGTTTATCCGGCATCAAGGTCCACTCCCCGATCTCTGGCCTGACTGTCGAGGACGCAGTCCTTGTGGAACCCGTTGATGTTTCCAACGCACTGGGCCGTTCCTTTGCGGAGGTTTCGAGCTCTGCCCATTACCACCCTGCCTTCCTCCCTCGCAAACAGGCAGAGGAGGCACGGCTGCCTTCATTCCACTCTTTTAATCGTGAAAATTATAATGTCTCCTTCACCATGCAGGAGCTAGACCGTGCTCTCGCCCTGTCCCAATCTTTTGCTCCCGGGTCCGATTCCATCCATGTTGACATGCTGAAGAACCTCTCTCCTGCGGGCAAGTGTTTCCTTCTTAGTACCTACAATCGCTTATGGACTGAAGGTCAGGTTCCCACACGTTGGCGTGAAGCCATTCTTGTCCCCATCCCCAAACCAGGGAAGGACAAATATCTTCCTTGCAGCTACCGCCCTATTTCTCTGACGAGCTGCGTCTGTAAGGTGATGGAACGCATGGTTAACGCTCGGTTGGTCTGGCTCCTCGAATCTCGCCGCCTCCTAACAAATGTCCAGTGCGGTTTTCGTCGACACCGCTCTGCTGCTGATCACCTCGTCAACTTGTCGACCTTCATTATGAATAACTTTCTAATGAAGCGTCAAACAGTAGCAGTGTTCTTCGACTTGGAGAAGGCATACGATACCTGTTGGAGAGCGGGCTTTCTCCGCACATTGCACACATGGGGCCTTCGGGGCCGCCTCCCTCACTTTATTCAAGCGTTTTTGGCGGACCGCAAGTTCCGGGTATGGGTGGGCTCTGTTTTGTCACATACCTTTCGCCAGGAGAATGGGGTACCGCAGGGCTCCGTTTTGAGTGTGGCTCTCTTTGCCATTGCAATCAATCCGATCGTAGATTGCTTTTCAGCTTTTTTGTAGACGATTTCGCAATTTATTGCAGCGCCCAGCGGACGTGTCTCTTGGAGCTTTGTCATCAACGCTGTCTTCACCATCTATATTCCTGGAGCATCGCGAACGGCTTCCGATTCTCCATGGAGAAAACGGTGTGTATAAACTTCTGGAGATACAACGAATTTCTTCCACCTTCTCTACGTCTCAGCCCTGTTGCTCTCCCTTTCGTGGAGACAACGAAATTCTTGGGACGCATGTTGGATTGTAAACTTTGCTGGTCCACACATGGGTCCTACCTGGCTGCCCATTGTGCCCGATCACTTAATGTTCATGTCCTCAGTGGCACGTCATGGGGAGCGGATTGTACCGTCCTGCTTCACTTTTACCAGGCCATTGTTCAGTCGAAGCTCGACTACGGAAGTATACTCTTCTGCACGGACATCGATTCTCAGCCATCTCAACTCTATTCACCATCAGGGATTACATCTGACCACTGGTGCATCGGTGCATTTTATACCAGCCCTGTTGAAAGTCTGTATGCCGAGGCTGCTGTATTACCCTTGACCACTTGGCGTGACATACTCTTGTGTTGGTACGCATGATGCCTACGGTCGATGCCCAACCATCCATCTTACCGATTATTTTTTGAAGACTTACTCAATCGCCAATATCAGTTGTCTGCGATAGCCTTGCTTGCACCTGTAGTTCGGTTTCGCCCCCTGTTTCAGCGGCTCTATTTTACCCTTCCTTCCACCTTTCGGTTGAGCGAAAGCCCATTGCCACCGTGGCATCAGGCCCAGGTTCACACTCACCTTGAACTTAGTTCGCTCCCCAAGGAGAGCACCCCGGATTTGGTATACCGCTCGAGCCTTGTCGAACTCCGTTCGCGTTTCGATAATGCCATATTTATTTACACTGATGGTTCCAAGAGCACTGCCGGTGTCGGATCTGTCTTCATCGTCGGGGAGAACCGTTTCCAATACAAGCTCCCTGACTGGTGCTCGAATTTCACGGCTGAGCTTTTTGCCCTCCACCAGGCCGTTTTGTATACCTGCCGCCACCGCCAACCTTTCTATGCCATATGTTCGCACTCCCTTAGTGCCCTGCAGAGTCTTAAGGACCCTTTCTCGAACCATCCTCTCGTGTATCGGATTCAACGCTCGCTCCAGTTGCTAGCAGATGACAGCTGTCACGTTTCTTTCCTGTGGGTCCCTGGCCACGTGGGTGTGCCTGGGAATGAGACCGCCGACATAGCAGCCAAGGCAGCAGCTCTTTTGCCTCGCATGGCTACCTTTTGCGTCCCATCAGACGATGTTCAACGGGATCGTGTCGTCCTGGCACAGTGCGTGGTTCTCACTGTACGACAATAAATTGAGAACTGCAAAACCAATCCCGACCGCTTGGAGGACCACCTCACGCCCCTCTCGGCGGGAGGTGGTCATCCTGGCTTGGTCGCCGATCGGTTACTGCTGTTTCACCCACCGTCATTTGCTATCCGCCGATCCTGCACCGCTGTGCTCCTGCGGTGAATTGCTGACGGTGCGACATGTTTTACTGTCTTGTCCCAATTTTAATCATCTCCGTGTAGCCCTTCACTTTCCGTCTACTCTGGAGGAAATTTTAGCTGATGACACACTGGCAGCTGCTCGAGTTTTATCAACTTAGCCAATTTATCAAAGGCTATTTAACTCTTTTAATTGTTTTTATCTTTTGTTTTTAGTCTTCTCTTGATATTCTAACTGGCAGTTAACAATTTTTTTACATCTAGCGAATCTCTGTTCTTGTCTGAGCGCTAATGTCCTTAGCAGTTGTGCGCCCTAAAACAACCACAAAAAAGTACAATAACAATTGCGTCCAGTATAAAAAGAATTCAGTAATGTTGAATATTTTGTTTTTAAGTTTCTCTGCGAATAATTTCTTGGATTAATGCTCTCAAAATATAATGGTTAGATTGAGAAGTGTGACTCGGCTTCCAGATGGTTTCGTCGAAAGTAGTTTGCGCGAGAATTACTGAGTTAGTACAGAAGAATGTCAACGTTCAGTCGTTACGGATTCTAGAGCGTTTGAATCGCAAGTTGCGTACAAGAATCAGATAATTAGATATCAGTATGCCAAATAAAATTCAGATGTATACAAAGACCTTATGATGATTCTTTAGAACTAAATGCAAACAAAAGAAAGCCTCTGATGAAGAGTGTCTTTTCATGTCCGCTCACCTAACACTCCCTGATCGACCATTGCAGATTTTGTTGAAATTTTATATGAACATTCACTGAAATTTCTCTAGCAAATCTATCAAGTATTAAGTTTCATGGGCAGCATGCTTTTACAGTCGACGATAGAACCCAAAATGTACAATTTTCTTGTGACGTTACTTATGCGTTCACCTTTGATTCAAATCATCTAGCATTGTTGGCCTGCATTGGTTGACCATTTACACTTTTTTTGCCGTTAAAATAATGTTCTATCTAATAAGCCCAGTTTGCAAAGTTTTATAGTACAAAGGGTTTTGCAAAATAAGGTTGAAAACACCGCATTTTTATCCTTTCTAATATCTTCAACTTTTACACTTAGTTTATGAGGAATTTCAGTGTACATTGACTGTTAACGAATAAGTATCCAGATATTCAGTTTATTTGTAATGTCAGCAAGCACACTGCGAGACTGGTTCCAGAAATACTCCGGCCAGGGCGAGGATGTCCTTGCGGAGAGCTCAGGCGCACACAACTGGCCGCGGAGACGGCAGCCAGCGCAGGTAGGCGGATTAGGCCGCCGCCAGGGCAGGCTTTACTCGGCCAGCCGGACGCGCAGGTGCAGCAGTCAAACGGCTAAGCACCACATCCGTCTGTTGATATTCCAGTAAGGCAGTCGCCATACCGGATCTCGTCACCTAAACTGAGGGTCCTCTGGCAGAAGCTCGATAAGATGGACAGTGTCATTCGGGCTTTCACATCTCTTTAAGCATGTCATTTATTTTTGGTCCCCAAGGCTCAGAGGTAGGATTTCCGACCGGTAAGACAGTTTCTCCTTAGTCAGTAGGCTATACTGCCGTCGGTACCTCTACCTGACTTGAATAATTCATTGACTTGGTTTCCCCCAGGAGGCCCACAGCTATTTTGTGGGTAAGTGTGTGCGCACGTGGCCCCGAGCCGAAGTAGCCTTTCTTCTTCCCTAGGCTGCCTCCCACTGCCCGTCTGTTCATGCCTTTGCCCGGAGACGGGTGTCTGAGTAAATGCAGATCATCTCCTTTTCTACGCTTTCCTTTTCCTACTGGTCCTTCCCTCCTTTCACTCGATTTTTCCGCTCATTTTTCTTATTCTGTTGTTCCTACCTTAGAGCCATCCATACCATTTCCGCTTCGACGTTTGAGATTCTCCCTTTTCTCACTTTTCTATCTCCCTCTTTCCATCCTCTATTCTTCTTCCTTCCTTCCTGTGCATGTCTGAAGGCCGTCCCATGCATTCCCATGCGTAGCAGGTGACAGGGTAACGCATAATTCCCCGCCCCGGGTAGACAAGTAGGGCATTTACATACCCCCTGGTAAAGGCCAGGCCCAGGGAGGGGTGATTACCCGAGCTGGTACCTTCCGAACGTGCCGATTGGTCCCTCCGTCCGTTTCTCGGGAGTTGTGATCTGAGGTGTGAGCAATCACCTAAGGCGGGGTAGCCCTCAGTGAGGGTCCCCATTAGGAAGGAGCGCACCATCGGAGACGCCAGTAATCATGGGGATACTTCCACAATGACCTCTTTCTCTTCTCTTTTGACTTCAACCCAAAGAACGAAAGTTGGATGCCCTCAATCAAAGAAAATACTACCAAACGTTCCTAAGTTTTTGATTGTTACTCATACTGTTGCCCATGATTTCTGTAAGGTCAATCCCTTCATAATTCAGAAGGGTGTCAGTTGAAGAAATGTTCTCGTCAACGTAATCTGAGTTTGCTGTTGGAAACAGATAATGCCTTTCAGGCTCAAAAACTGATCAGAGCCACGCTTTTGCACACCTTCCCAGTAAAAGTCGAAGCCCACCGTATCCTTAACTCGTCACGTGGGGTGGTCTACTCTCGATCCCTCGACGGGTTATTGGACGAAGAAATAAAGGACTGTTTGTCTGATCAGGGCATCATAGCTGTCAATAGGGTTATGAAAAAGGCTGATACAGGTTTGATACCAACCCAAACCATATTTTGACATTTGACAAGGTGTATCTTCCTTCCAAAATCAAAGCAGGCTATGAAATCATATCAGTTCGCCTCTATATCCCGAATCCCACACATTGTTACCAGTACCACACGTATAACCATTCCCGTGAGTCTTGCCCTCATGCAGCCAAATGCGTCACCTGTGGCAGGGACGCTCATGAGGGGGACCTTCCGCCTCCACCCCCTCGCTGCATCAACTGCATGGGCGACCATATTGCTTCATCCATAGACTGCCCTGTTTACAAGGAAGAGCGGGTAATCCAAGAAATCAGAGTACGCGAAAAAGTTCCGAACTGTGCTGTGCGGAAGATACTAGATGGTCGAAAGCCCACTGAACTCCCAGCGGGTAAATACAGCGCTGTCCTTGCCTCTCCTGTTCCAACTAAGGAGATTGGCACACAAACATGTGACCTTACTTTTAGCGAAACGGTTGTCAGATCGGCCAGCCCAAAGATTGCCCGATCAACTGCTCCACTCACTTCCTCTCACTGAGAAACAGTCATCGGCAGCTCCTCCTAAATCACGGGCGTTTAAATCGGATGACCGAACTTCCAAGAAGGAGCCTGTCCGTGAAGATTGCTTAAGATCTGAGCCTGCACAACCTACGTCTGCACACACATCTCATCGTCATTCATCTAAGAAGGCACACAGAAAAAAGAGTTCCTCTCCTTCCCCGGCACAGTGCGACTCAAATGTCACGCCATCTAGCAGTAGCACCACCCGCTCTCCCTCTGTCTCGCCGGA
Organism: Locusta migratoria; assembly: GCA_026315105.1. NCBI lineage: Eukaryota > Metazoa > Arthropoda > Insecta > Orthoptera > Acrididae > Locusta > Locusta migratoria. Next base: position 253,672,912 of record CM048745.1, on the reverse strand, counting down.
GCGCGCTACTGCTAGCCGATCATCCAACCCTTTACTGGCGGAGGAAGCTGCCCCTGCCGATAAATCCAGGCAGGCGGCGGAAACTCAAGATGAAACGATGGAACATGACCCTTTACCTGTAGATTCCAGTAGCAGCGTTCCCTCGAGATCAGACCCTCAGTGGCCAGCGAGGTGATCTCCTCTAGCTCTTTCTTCTTTCTATCTTCTCACCTTATGGATCTCCTTCTATGGAATATTCGCGGCGTTCGTTCCAACAGAGAAGAATTGAAACTCATACTCGGACTGCACTGTCAATTCGTGGTCGGTCTTCAAGAAACGAAGTTATTCCCACGTGACAATATAGTTTTTTCACAATATACCTCCGTGTGCTTTGACCTGCCCCTATGGAGGGTATTGCAGCCCATGGAGGGGTTATGTTGCTCATTAGAGATGACATGTACTACCATACTATTCCACTGCAACTACAGGCAGTTGCCGTCCGAATCGTTCTTCCCAACTTTTCCATCTGCCTTTGTAACATCTATACCCCATCGTCTTCTGCCTTTACTAGGGCAGATGTGCTGCACCTTGTTGCCCAACTTCCTTCCCCCTTTTTGTTGATAGGCGATTTCAATGCCCACCACCCCCTATGGGGTTCTCTGGCATCTTGCCAGAGAGGTTCCCTTTCAGCGGACTTTCCAACTATCTTAATCTTGTCTATCTAAACACAGGTGCACCAACCTTTCTTTCAGACATGACGCATACCTACTCTCACTTGGACCTCTCGATATGTACTGCTCAACTTAAGCGTCAGTTTGAGTGGTATGCTCTCTCTGATACGTACTCGAGAGGACAATTCCCCTATATAATTCATTAACTTCATCATACCCTACCTCCGGGTTCCACTAGTTGGAACATCTCGAAAGATGACTGGGGACTGTTCTCCTCCATGGCGGTTTTCCGTGATGGGAACGTCCTCACCTGTGACAGTCAGGTCGAATACCTCGTGGAAGTCTTTCTCAGTGCTGCCGAATATTCCATTCCACGTACTTCATCTTCTCCACATCGGTTCCCAGTCCCCTGGTGGACTGCGGCATGTTGCGATGCTATTTGAGCCCGGAGACGTGCTCTGCGCATCTTCTGCCGCCACCCAAAGTTGGCGAACTGTATCAGTTATCAACGTATAAGAGTGCAATGCCGTCGAGTCATCAAGGAAAGCAAACGGGCCTGTTGGATTGCTTTTACTAGTTCATTTAACAGATTTACTCCTTCCTCTGTTGTCTGGGGGGGCTGCGCCGGTTATCTGGCACTAAGGTCCACTCCCAAATTCCTGGCTTGATCGTCGCAAATGAAGTCTTCGTAGTCCCAGCCGATACATTCAACGCTTTGGGTCAATCTCTTGCAGAAGTCTCGAGCTCCGTACATTACCACCCCGCATTTCTCCCTCGAAAACAGAGAGAAGAGGCACGGCCACCTTCCTTCCAATCTCTCAATCGGGAAAGTTACAATGCCACCTTCACCATGCAGGAAGTTGAACTTGCTCTCTGTGTCCCTATCTTCTGCTCCAGGGCCTGACACAATTCATATACAGATGTTGCAGAACCTTTCTCTTGCGGTTTTTTTCCTCCACACTTATAATGCATATGGATTGAAGGTCAGGTCCCCACAAGCTAGCGTGAAGCAACTGTTGTTCCCATACCAAAACCATGAAGGACAAACATCTTCCTTCGAGTTATCGCCCCATTTCTCTTACCAGCTGCGTTTGCAAGGTGATGGAACGCATGGTTAATACTCGGCTGATTTGGCTACTCAAATCTCGCCATCTCCTTACCAACGTCCAATGCGGATTTCGTAGGTATCGTTCTGCTATGGACCACCTCGTTACTTTGTCGACCTATATTATGGATAACTTTTTGCGTAAGCGCCAGACGGTGGCTGTGTTTTTTGATTTGGAGAAGGTTTACGACACCTGTTGGAGGGCGGGTATTCTCCGCATGCTCCATACATGGGGCTTTCGTGGCCGCCTCCCCATTTTTATTCAAGCATTTTTACTAGGTCGAAGGTACGAATGGGTTCTGTTTTGTTGGACACCTTTCGCCAGGAGAATAGGGTGCCACAAGGATCTGTGTTGAGCGTGGCACTTTTCGCCATAGCAATCAACCCATTTATGGATTGTCTTCCGAATGACGTCTCTGGCTCCCTTTTTGTGGACGACTTTGCGATTTACTGCAGTGCCCAGAGAACGTGTCTCCTGGAACGCTGTCTACAGCGTTGTCTCGACCGTCTTTACTCTTGGAGTGTCGCCAATGGCTTCCGGTTCTCCAGTGGGAAAACAGTCTGTATAAATTTCTGGAGATACAAGGAGTTCCCTCCACCATCTCTCCACCTTGGCCCCGTTACTGTGCCTTTTGTGGAGACGATGAAATTTTTAGGGCTTATATTGGACAGGAAACTCTGCTGGTTCCCGCATTTGTCCTACTCGCTGGCTGGTGTACATGTTTCCTTAATGTCCTCCGTGTTCTTAGCGGCACGTCATGGGGAGTGGATCGAACCATCCTACTTCACGTCTACCGGTCCACTGGCCACTCAAAACTGGATTATGGAAGCTTCATTTACTCTTCCACACGGTCAATGCGACATATTACTGTATCGGTTCCAACTGCACGATGTCGTTTGCCCACTTGCTCTTGGGTTCGGTCACTGGTGGCGCTTCCCACTCTTATTTGGTTATTGATATCGGATAAGCCAATGTCGAAGTCACAACACTTCACACATACAGTGTAGACCTGGCGAGCACTGACTCGTAGAGTGCATTCGTCCTAGAAATACTGGCGCCCAAATCAAAGCCAATTCGTAGCTCAGTTCGTGCAAAATGTTGATCTTGCAAGAGGAAAGTGACGCGTTGATCCAAAACGGTAATGTTCGGCACACACTGCGTGCAGAAATCAACGTGTTCTGTAAGATGTACAGCAGTTTCCTTGCCTATCACATAAGTGAATGGTTCATGCTGGAGTGGACTAATTTGTATGGAGACAGTATATGCTATCTGTATGATGGAATGGATGCCGGCAACATTGCAGCTCATGGAGGCTGTACCACATCTGGCTTTTCCAGCATGGGTTGACCCCAGGTAGATTCCGCACAGGGAAAGGTGGACGATGTGCAGAGACGGGTTTTGTGTTCCAAAGCGCCATGCAAGTTCGTTCCTTCATTCAGAAGGGGAGGCCAGATCAGTCGACATCTGCCTGCCAGGCAGTGAGCTGTGCACTTCCCCTCCAGCGGTCGCTCGCTGCTCCGGCCGCTACCCCCCACACCACTGCTCTCCCTAAGCTTGTCCTGCCGTCTGCGCATCTAACGTCCAATGTACCGCTTGAGTTACTGATATGAAAATGTAATCATTTCATGTACTCCAATGTTGATACTATGTTTAAGAATCCGAACTTCGAGAAGTGAAAAACTAGAAGAGGATGTACTACGTTTTATTCCGTCAGTGTAGTGTGGAGGTTGCGTCACTCAGCATATACAGCTCTAGCGAGAGTAGCTTGAACTATAAGATAAAAATGGCGCACATGTTAACGTCATCAATTTGTGAAGAGCAGCGAGGTGTGGTTCTGCATTTGTCAGTCAACAGGGACATGGATTGCGAGAATGTCCACGACTGTAGCGTCAATCCATGATGCGCATTCTTCCAAGAGGGCTGTGTAGACCTCGGTCATCAGCCACGCTCGGGATAGAAAAAACGACCCCTTAAAACCGACACCGCTATTTCAGTTTTTAATTCCAGGTTTTTGTCGGTATTTATTTGGTGTCGGTTGTACTTATTGCCAATTACTAGCTAAGAACAGCGGTACAACTACGTTACTTTCTTCACTAATGCTTATTAATGTTTTCAATACACCTAAATTTCACTTGCTGTGAAATACTACGTTTGTGCACAAACTGGGAAAGGCGTTCAGTGATAATTTAAGAACAATACAGCATCACAAACGAACAATATCGCATGGCAAAAGAATTGATACAGCTGTTACCGAGGCATCTGTGCACCTTTTGCCTTGTGGCGTGGCCTGTTACAAAGGTGCAGTGTGCAAAACGTGCCTCCGGCTGGCCGTACGACAGTTCCTCTCTGTCGTCGCCAGACGTCGGACGTGTTTTGAATGGCTTGATCTCTAATTTTGAGTACATACTTGTTTGTCTGCCATTTATATGAAATATCAGATAAAGGATGTTACTTCAACAGTAATAAATCAGAAACTACAGAATTCGTTCCTAGTTCATATTATTAACAAGAACCAGGTACTGAAACCAATGAAGGTCGCAAAAATCTATTAAAATGGCAAGTTGGAAATGATTTTCTTAACCTGATGGCCGAATAAATGTGCCGAAAGCGGCCATTTTAATAAACGGATATTTTGTCAACTATATTCTATTTGCTATTTTGAATGATACCATCTCTACTTAAAAACAATCAAGGTCACAAAAATCTAATTAAAATGGCAAGTTGGAAATGATTTTCTTAATCTGATGGCCGAATCAATGTGGCGAAAGCGGCCATTTTAATAAACGGATATTTTGTCAACTATACGCTTTTAGCTATTGAATCATAAAGAACAGGGTCGTGTTTGTTACCTCCATCTCACGTTGGTTAAAACTTCAAATAGGGTTTGGCTGATATGTTGCCTGTGTTTATATTATATGCCAGTATCTGTCTGTAGTTCGCCGTTTCGAAACGGCGAAATTCGTCGATCTTACTTTTCACCCGTAAAGCCGTCCTGGCTCCAGTTCATTTTCCCGGTGCCCGTTATCGCCTCTAGGTTCCGATCGCGCGTTGTCGTTGCCGTCAAGCTTTCGGGGTCGCCCGCAGGCCTCACTTCCCACTCTGTTGCTTATCGATATGGGAGAAGTGAACGAACGATATTTTCCCTGGCGGGAGTTATAGCGTCGGCATTCTGTTTTGCGTTGGTTCGCCCGGGGCCGTGGGCTCTGTGGCGTGCAACGAGGACAGCCGGCGCGTCCAGTGAGGGGGAGATGTTGACGGGGCATAAGACTGCTCGACTGCATTTCGTCGTCGCTGTCTACAGAAACTCCTCAGTGGCTTTCTGTTTTGTTCTGATACGCGTGGATTACTCTCCTGGCCACTTTATATTTGACGCTTTAGTGACAAGCTAATGTGTTCCTTTCCCACCGAAGCTGGCGTAGCCGTGCGGGAGTAGCCAAGCGGTCTGGAGTGCCACGTTTCGGATGGCGCGGCTTCTCGCGTCGAAGGGAATCTTCCCTTGGTCTCGTGTGTGTGTGTGTGTGTGTGTGTGTGTGTGTGTGTGTGTGTGTGTGTGTGTGTGTGTGTGTGTGTGTGTGTGTTGTCGTTAGGTTAGTTTTAGTTAAAGTGGTGTGTAAGACTAGGGACTGATGACCAACGCGGTGTGGTCCAATATTATTGCACTCATCTAATCATTTTGAACACAGCATACGTGCAGCTATGCTAAGCCTGCGTTACATAACCTTCGTGGTTCCTTCTGTGACTGCCGGCAGTTTAAATACCGTGTTCCCTCAGTCTTCGGTGTCGTCAATTTGAATGCCTCAAATGACTCGCTTCTTTGAAGTAACAATCCTACATAGGGTGTACCGTGACTGTTGTATTATGGGTTTGTGTATTGTATCACCATCATCGTGGTTAACCGACAAATCCTTGTACCCCCCTTGTTCACCGATACAATTATACCTAAAAGAGCTGAAGTCGCTGATGCTCGCCGATAACCCTGGCAGTTACCTACTCCAGCAGTTCCGGTGTTCATTTCTTGTCTTCATTTGGAGCATTACGTGCTTACCGTTGGGTGTGCCCCGTGTGTGGGGGTGTCACTTTTGATATCGAATGGTATATAGTCTATGGTCAGCCTGTTTAAAGCCTGTAATGTTTTATGTTAAACATCAGTTCTGGCATTAATTTCAGGTCTGTACCTTAGGTGGCACTGCTCATTTGCTTGACCTTGTCTTGTAGTTTGGTTGGATGTATGGCTATTTATCTGGTGTATTAATTGCTGAAGGCGGCCTGCAATATTCTTTTTGATGAGCCTTAACTGCTGATTTGATACTTTTTAATGTAGAAAGACACCGATACCTGCCCGCCAACTTAAATTTCTACGGGTTAGAGATACTTTCTTTCGGTTGAGTTCCATGGGGACGCCAAGTCAGTGAATCGTGTCTGTTTCTAAATCGCCTCTGGCACCAGAGGGAGAGGTGCTCAGTCTAGGGATGGCACAGTCAGCGGGCCGATTGCTGGCGGCCTGCTGACCCCGTTGCCTTGGTACCTGGGGCTGGGCAGTTGGGTCGGGAAGCATGGCGCCAATGTGGCGCGGACCAAGGGGCGTCGAAATCTGCGTCGTGATCGCCCCGTGAGCAGGAGCGCCATACCAGGACGTACAATTAGGTTCCATTCAGTTAAGCAGAAAGGTGTGAAACTGTAAATACGTACCTGACTCACACAATAATAGTAGGTAGTGATTTAAATTTACCCTCAATCTGTTGACGAAATTATGTTTTCAAAATAAGGAACTAAGGATAAAAACCCTGCAAAATTGTACTCAATGCATTCTCTGAGAATTACTTCGAACAATTAGTTCTTTAGCCAACTAGAAATGTAAATGGATGGCAAAACACACTTGATTTTTTAGCAACTAATAAGCCTGATCCCATAACGAGCATAAAAACGGATACAGGTATTAGTGAACAAAGAGCTCTCCTAGTGAGACTAAATATCGAAAGCCCCAATGTTATAAAAAATAGACGAGAAATATATTTGTTCAGGAAAATAGATAGAAATACAATACACTGCTTCTTGAAAGTTTACACTCATTCCAAACATTAAACCTAAGTGTAGACCAGACGTGGCTCCAATTCAAACCCCCTAGGGGCCGACAGCTCTTTTGTGGGTACATGTGTTGCTCACACGGGTTCCCGAGTCATTGTGGCCTTCCTTCCTACTCTCCCAGGCCGCATTACACCCCAGTTCACCCTCTTCCCATTCCTCCCCGCTACCCCTCTCAACCCCTTCTCTACGTGTTTTCATTTTGACAGCTTGGCTGTTTCCCTGATACTGACGGTTCTTTTATTCTGCTTTTGCTTGCCTTTTCCACTAGTTTCAGTCGAGTTTGGTTCCACTCGTGGTTCGAACTGCATTCAAATTTCTTTTTTTAGTGTGAGCCATTTGCGGAAGAACTCCCAACCTAGCTTGTACAACGTGAAATCCCATCATTTCCTCCCCCATTCCTTCCTCAATATGGCCCGCTCCTCCCGCCAGATCACCAGCATGTGTAGCCAGAATGTGTGGTGGGGCTGTTACGTACCGTCATTGTTGAGTCCCCTGAAACAGCCTTACGTCTACAGTTCACCAGTGACACGTAGCCTTAAAGGTTGTCACTGTCAGGTTCTGGGCATTACCATGTTTCCTTTATTTCCCCACTGGTGCAGACGTGGCATCAGCCGACCTTGCAGTCCTGATTGCTCAACTCCCTTCACCCTTTCTTATTTTGGAAGATCTTAACGCTCATTACCCCCCCCCCCCCCCCTGTGAGGGGCAACGTGACTACAGGACATAGTCGCGACATAGAGCTGGTTTTTAACCGGCTTTAGTTTTGCATCCTGAATACTGGAACCCTAACCCATTTTAGTATGTCACATGGCACCTTTCCAGCCATAGACCTTTCTGGGTGTTGTCAAGGCAAGACCTTTGTGGAAACGGCCAATTTTCCAACTCTTATACTTCCCCACCGCCAACCTCACGCACCCCTACTCTACTGCTTCTTCCACAAGGCCGACTGGGCCGCCTACACTGCTGCTGGAATACTGGATACCATTCTCCCTGCTGATGTAACTATGGAAGCTCACCATATCATTTCTGTTGTCTCTGCCACTGAATTCACAATACCATCCTCTTCTGGCTTACTTCCGTGAAGGCCATTGCCCTGTTGGTACCGGAGAGAGATGCAGCCGTTCGCAATCGCCACAGATCTCTGCAGCAGTACTGGTGCCACACCATCCTAGACCAACTGATTGCTATCAAACATCTTCAGGCTAAGATGCTGCGAGTCATCCGGCAGCGCAAGCAGGCATGCTGGGAAGAATGTTTCCGTCAATGGACCCCATGTTTCTTCTACTCAGATATGGATAGAGATTCGCCACATATCAGGCTTCCATTCTCCGGCGGGGGTTGTGGGTCTCTCCATCCACGATGCTCACCATACTGACCTGACTATCATCGCTGACTATTTTGGAGTGCACTTTGCTCTCAATTCTGCTTCCATCGCCTACCCCCCCTCCTGTTGAGCGAAAGCGTTCGGTGTATCCCACAATCTGCTGGGAGCCATACAAGCCCCATTTAACGAGTGGGAGTTTCAAAGTGCTCTTACCAGATGCCTTAATACATCTCCAGGACCAGACGGAATCCACTGCCAAATGAAACATCTTTCTGAAAAGCATACCCATCCCAAAGGTGGGAAAACATCATTATCCCTCTATTGAAGCCAGGTGCAGAGCCACTGAACGTTGGTTACCGCCCCTGTCTCACCAACGTTCTATGTAAGCTCTCTGAACGCTGGGTGAATCGGCAGGTGCTGTGGGTTCTTGAGTCTCTGGGTCTACTCGCTCCACAACAAGACGCTTTCCGGAATGCTAGCACTGCCGTTACAACCTTCTCCTCTTGTGAGTCAGCGATCCACACCACCTTCACCTGACATAAACACCTCGTCACTATCTTTTTCGACCTCTGGAAGGCATGTGGCACTGCATGGAATCCTCACATCCTTGCATCGCTACACGGATAGGGTTTCTGTAGCACCCTACCACTTCTTATCTAGAACTTTTTACTTTCTCGCCGTTTCCAGTTGGTACCTGCTTCTGTTTCCCCATTGATGGACGTCGTTGGGTGATGACTGTAGGCAGCCATTCTTGTGCGCAGAATTGGGCTTCTGCCTTTGGTTTTCAATTTTCTCCTGCAAAAACTAGGGTGATGCATTTTTGTCGCCATTGGATGGTTCATCCTCATTCGGAGCTCTACTGTGATGGTGAGCTCCTTCAGGTTGCAGACTCTCACTGCTTCCTGGGTTTCCTTTTTGATTCTCGTTTGACCTGGCTACCTCATCTGCACCAGCTTAAGCAATGGTGCTCCTGAAATCTTGACATCTATTGCCTAATCCATACAGTCAAAGGGACAGCATGGCCTATCCACCTCCGGCTGTATAATGCTCTGGTGCAGTTAGCTCTCGACTATGGGAGCCTGGTCTATGGCTCAGCCCTGCACTGACTTCACGATCCAGTCCACCATGCTGACATCTGTCTGGCCATGGGAGCCTTTTGTACCAGCTCTGTCATTTTCTTGCAGAGGCTGGATCGCCCCATTGAAATTCTGGCGTCTACAACTGCACGCCATTTATGCTGCTGGAGTCCATTGTTGCCCTCATCATTCAACTCGCAGGCTACACTTCCCAAGAGAAGTCGTAAGTTTGCCACAGAGGCGACCACAGTCAAGACTCCCAACAGCGGCACGGATTCAATCATTCATTTGGCCCTGGACTCCTTCCCTCTTAATCCCTCCTTTCGCTCCATTTCCCATATTCCCCCTCCCCACGGAACGAGACACGCACTTCTACTGTGGTCCACTAGCAACAGTTTTTTGCTCTGCTTATCAGGTTTGCGACTCCTATATGCATGTCGATTATGTTGAGCTACGCTCTTCACTACCTGGCTGCAGCGTCTTTATTGCTAAACTGGTATTCATGTATCGCGCCATCAAAAACATCAACACTTGTCATGGGAACACTTTTCTCATAATGCCATGATTCACTGAGTAGCTTCCAGGCCCTTAACCAGTGTTAGCCATATCATCCATTGGTCAGGGCCACCTAGGAGTCGCTACAAGCTGTTGTTGACTCTGGTCGCTTAGTGACGTTCATTTCGACCTGGGCCATGTTGGCATTCCAGGTAACCAGAGCGCTTACCAGCTAGCCAAACAGACTACCACTTGCGGCCGTCTAGCTGTTGGCCTCCTCTCCTGCAACCAGACTTCGGCCCGCTGCTGTGCCGTAAAATAAAAGAACTGTGGAACGCCGAATGATCTGCTCTGGTTGTACCCAATAAGCTGCGAACGATCAAGGAGACATCTGCTGGAAATGGTCACAGCTGCCGTCTCCACATTGGCAACATTTGGCTGACACATGGTCACCACCTCTGGCGAGAGGATCAGCCCCTGTGCCAATGTGGTGCTTCATTGACGATGGCCCGTATTCTGCTTGACTGTCCTGTTTTAGCTCCCCTATGGTGTTATTTCAAGCTCCCAAACACGCTCCCCTTGGTGCTGGGTGCCGATGCCCCTGGCTGATTTCGTTTCACGATTTCTTTGTGCGGGGTGTTTTTCCAGTTCCTATGGGTTTTATGGTTGATCTTTCACTTCATCATGTGTGTTTTCTTGTCATCACTTCTAGTCAGAAATTTTCTTGCATAAGCCACGTGCCTGGCTTTTCCCCTTTTATCCTCATGGTTGGTCAACCACACTCACTCTGTTGCTTTATCCCCTTTCCCCTGACACGATATCTCCTGCTATCAGTTTATCGTTCAGTCTCTCTCGATGACATTGTCAATACTTGATTGACAATGTGTTCCTTTTATTCCACGCTTTTTTAATTCATTTTAGGTGCTTTTATCAATGACTATGCTTTTGGACAAGACGCCTAGTGAGGCAATGGTGGACTGATGGCTATAGTAGTTTAGTTCCCCTAAAACCCTCAAGCCAACCAAAAAATTACAATTCAAAGAAGTACTAAATAAATAAGAGAGGTGATGATACCCCTTGGTACACAAAACATGTCAGGGCACTTTCGCCAAAACAGAAAAGTCATACCAAATTTTAAAGAACAAAAATCCACAAGCCTGCCGTTTCTACACTGAAGCTGGAAATTCAGCGAGCACTTAAATGCGAGATGCATACAATACCTCTCACAACGAAACTCGTTCTCGAAATATGTATGAAAGCCCAGAGAGATTTTGGTCACATGTCAAATGTACTAGAGGCAAAACCAAACAATACCCTCACTATGCGCTATACATTGCGATTGATAGCGCTAGTAAATCAGAGTTACTAAACACAGCTTTTCGAAATTCATTCCCCAAAGAAGAAGAAACCAATATTCCCGATTTTGAATTACAAACAGAGGCCAGAATGAATAACGTAGTAGATATCATCGGAGTAGTGAAGCAACTCAAATCACAAGTCTTCTGGTTCGTATCGTATACACATTAGATTTCTCTTTGATAACCGTGATGCTAAAGCAGCTTACCTAACAGCCATATATCACAGATCGCTGAAGGAAGGATCTGTACCAAAAGACAGGGAAATTGCACAGTTGACATCTATATTCAAGAAAGGCAGTAGGAGTAACCCACTCAACTACAGGCCTATTTCATTGACGTCAATTTGCAGCAAGGTCTTGGAATATATCCTTTATTCAAATATTACGAATTACCTCGAACAGTATTATCTATTGCCCCAAGGGAAATACTGATATAGAAAATATCGTTCATGTGGAACACAAGTAGCTCTTTACTCACACGAAGTGATAAATGCTATCGACAAGGGATTCAATTTGATTCCGAATTTCCTGATTTCCAGATGGCTTTTGACATAGTACGCCTGTTAATCAAATTGCGGGTTATAGTAGCTGTATCATCACAAATTTGAGACTGGATAGGGGTTTCCGGTCAGGGGACAATTCGTAGTAATTTATGGTAAAGCATCGACTAAAACAGAGGTGATATCGGGCGTTCTGTAGGGTAGTGTTGTTGGTCTTTTCCTGTTAATTATGGTGGAAAATCTAAGCAGCTCATAGGTTGTTTGCAGATTACGGCGTCATTTCCCGTCTAGTAAAATCATCTGATAATCAAAACCAACTGCAGAACGATCTAAATGAGATTTCAATTGACAATTGACGGTAAATAATGAGAAGCGTGAAGTAGTGCACATGAGTACGGAAACAAATCCGTTACACTGTGTGCAAGATAAATCAATCGAATGTGAAGGCCGTAAACTAGGGTAAGAACACGTAGATAATGATCTGGGAAAGGGGAACTAGAGATGGCGTTTTATCAGCAGAACCCTTAAAAGATGCACAGAACTACTAAAGAAATTTAATACACTAGGCTTGTCCGTCCCTTTTTTGAAGTATTGCTGCCCAGTGTGGGATCCTTAAGTGGGTATGACGGAAGACATCGAAAGAGTCCAAAGGAAGAAAGCCTCACGGAAATCATACAGGATCTGGGATGGGAATCATTAAAACAACGACGTTTACCTATTTACGAAACTCCAATCGCTAACATTGTCCTTCGAATGCGAAAATATATAGTTGACTTTCACTTACATACGTAGAAATGAAATCAGAATAAAATACGGGAAATCAGAGATCGGAGAGATTCAGATATTTGTTTTCTCCCAAGCGCTATTCAAGAATGAGATATAAATAGTCTAAAGGTTGTTCGATGAACCCTCTGTCAGGCACTTAAATTGATTTTCAGAGTATCCATGTGGCTGTAGACCGACCTGTGGAGGAATACTTACCGCGCGATCAGCTATGTGTGCTTGTTGTGCGGCAACGGTCGTCATTGGACTGCACTGAGCGGGAGGACAGTTTTTCGAAGCTATCTTGGCGCCGTATCCGCGCAGTGGAGGAAAATTGTAGCCCAGAGAGCGTTTTGCGCTTGCTTTATAGTGAGGGGGGGGGTAGCCTTGCGTTTTGCAAACAGAACGCGTAGCAGTGCTCTAGGAGGAACTTCGTCTTAGACGGCCTTCTTCATTACATTTTAATTGGGTATTTGAATGTCAAAATGCCAGCAGGTCTATTAGGGCACATTTCAACAATTGTTAGGAGGGGTCTGCTACCCACCCCCTTCCTTGTGCCCCCCATTTCCCACATATCTGCACCTCCCAAATCACCCAACCCGATCAACAACGCTCCTAACTTTACAGTGTTTATCAGTTTCATGTTTTTAATATTTATCTGAACTGGCCATACAATTAGTTCATGTTGTATTTATTGTATTCTGCCAGTTGAATGTTGTTTAACTGTATTATAGCAATCTAATTCATCTTCTGAGTGGTTAAAAATTGATTTTGTTTGAAACTTACGCCCACGAATTACCTCAGGTGCTACGAATTTTGGCTTTAACTGGTTATTCCATAACTTTCAATAATTATTCTGTCCTGTGATTAAAGTTGTCATATAAACTATTACCAGTGCATAAAATTAAGTACTTCCAGATTCAGGTTTAGAGTTTGTGCGAACTTGCTTATGGTAGTTTGTTACCAGAGCTGGCCATACTATTACTTTGTCGTATTTATTAAATTTTGCCAACTAAGTTCTTAAAAATACACCCTCGGTATTTGTGATTTAATTACTTTCTAAATCGTTATTGATACTGTAATATACCCTTTTCAAGTTACTCTAATAAGTTGTTTGTAGTGGCTATTTGAGCAGCAGCTATATACCGTGAATTTTTGCTGTAGTGTTTTTTTTTTTTTTAAGGAAACGCCTTTTGGAACTGCAAATGGAGGGTTTTTATTTTTACAATTTACTCATTCGCCTTTCACAATTTTTCTCAAGGCATCATCAGTGGGTGTCAGCATTTGTAGTCCGTATCACCCTTTTTCCGGCAAATAGGTCGAATAGTTCCACTATTTTCCGAAAAACTTGGTATTTTCATAGTTCCACTGCAGTCTACTGCTATAAATGGACAGTGGACACAGTTATGGCAATAGATGGCAATGGAACTATGTAAATGCGAAGTTTTTTTGAAAATAGAACTTTTCGACCTGGTTGCCAGAAAAATGGTGATACTGAGTAGAAAGTGCTGACACCCACTGATGATTCCTTGAGACAATGGTGAAACGCCAATGGGTGAATTGTAAAGAGAAGCACCAGTTGTTTGTACTAACGAAAGGCGTTTTGTTTAGAAAATACTACAGTTAAAATATGTGATCAAAAATTACTACCTGTGCCTCCTCAGGGGCTCAGCTTTAATTTGCTGAACCCCCGGGGTCCTGAGCTGTGAGCTATGTTGCGCCAACAGTCGGCTACACCGTAAGCTCTGTGCGTGCTTCTACGACCATCGTTCCGCGCGACGGTGGAACGTTGTACGTTTCAGAGCCCGGGGATCTTGGCTAAATCGCCCGGGTCGAGAGGACGGTAGAAACCTCCATAAAAAAATCCTCAATCTCAAGGTGTGCTACGTGCCGAGGAGATGCATGGCTGTTGAGGTTGAACCACCTCTGAGGAACCTGCCGCACCTCAGTCATATAAGGCTTACCCAGGCAATCCCAGCTGCTCGTGGACCAAGATAAAACGAGCTAATAAAAGCGTGGCCCGTCGTGAAAACGGCGTCTCAAAGCGTTGTAAGGTCGACTTTAATGCTGAGAAATATGACCCTCAGTCGTTCCCTGCCTTGGCAACGCCATGGGAGGAACGTATGGCGAGAAATCGAGGAGAGGTGTATGCCCCCCGATACTTAGTTTGTTCCCAGATTGATGGTGAATCGTTTACCATCACAAAGCCCCTGTTTTTGTTGAAAACGTAGAGGATAAATTCCGCGAGGTGGAGGGCATGTCAAAGATGCTATCTGGCTCTGTCCTTATTATGACGTCATCTCCAGCACAGTCACGAGCCCCCCCAGGGGGCCCACAGCTATTTTGTGGGTACGTGTGTGGCGCGCACGGGTCCCCGAGCCATTGCAGCCTTTTTTCCTGCTTTCCCCAGGCTGCATTACCCCTCCTAGTTCCCCCTCCTTCCCAGCCCAATTCCTCCTTCCCACCCTCTCCAACCCCGTCTCTCGGTGTTACTCTGGATGACGGCTTGGCTATCCCATGGTACCGATTGTCCTGCACTTTGGTTTTGTCTGCTGTGTACACCGGTTTTTGGCCCAGTTTGGTCCCCCTCGGGGTTTGACCTTCCATACCAAAATTGTCCGATAATGTGTGAGCCAATTGGGGAAGAACTCCCGACCTAGCCCCTACGGCGCGGGTCCTATCCTTTCCTTTCCACTTCCTTTCCTCGCTGTAGCCCCCATCCCCTGCTAGGTCCCCAGCACGTGTAGCCAGTCCGTGTGGGGGGCTGTTATGTACCCTTTGGCTGAGCCCCCTGACACCACAGGGATCACACTACTGGTGTCTGAGCTGCAACCTCTCCATGCAAGCCAAGGAGTTGATGCCTGTCCTCGGGGGTATCAGAACTCCCGGCAATGGCCATCATGCCAGGTGGCCTTTGCTGAGGCTGGGTGGCGCCCATGGGGAGAGCCCCGGTTTTGGAGTGGGTGACACCAGGGCGGACGTATACCACCATGAAAAGAGTTAAACTCCAAAATGGTCGTGCATCGGCCATCTCTGAAGACAGGAAGAGATCATTCAATGATGCTACTGCGGATACGAGGATGTTTCCCTCCCTTGCTACCCCTTGGGAGGAAGGCCAGGCTCGCCGGTTAGGAGCAAAACCCTTTCCTCGCTACCTGGTTTGCTCGAGGACTGATGGAGGAACTTTTACTACCACCAAACCGCTGTTCTTTGTCGAGACCATAGAGGACAAGTTTGGTGAAGTGGAATCTATGGATAAGCTTAGATCTGGCTCATTGCTCATTAAAACTGTCTCGGCAGCCCAGTCTGAAGCTTTGCTCGCCTGCACCACCCTTGGTGACATTCCCGTAACAATACTCCCACACAAATCCTTGAATATGGTACAGGGTGTGATATTCCACTGGGACCACCTCCTTCAAACTGATGAGGAGCTTAGGACCTATCTCGAGCGGCGTGGTGTAAATTTTGTTCACCGTGTTCAGAGGGGACCTAAAGACAACCGCGTCGATACTGGGGCCTTTATCTTGGCCTTCGAGGGGACACACTCCCAGAGAAGGTCAAGATAATGATATATTGATGTGAAGTGAAGCCATACATTACACCTCCCATGTGATGTCTTCGATGTATGAGGTTTGGTCATATGTCCTCTCGCTGTACAGCAGTCCCAGTATGCGGTGATTGTAGATGCCCACTACATGAGGGGAGCCCCTGTGTTCCTCCGCTGGTGTGTGTCAACTGCCATCAACACCACTCGTCACGGTCGCCAGAATGCCCTATGTTTAAGAAAGAAAAGAAGATACAAGAGTACAAATCCCTGGAGCGTTTGACGTACCCTGAGGCCCGCAGTAAATATGAACGTCTGCATCCCGTGCAGATGGCGACGACCTTCGCTACGACGTTATCTTCTAGCATTTCACCCTCCCCTTCCCACTCCCATCTCCCCCACACCCCGTCCCCACCCCTCCCTCACATCTCCCTCTCCTGTAGCTCCTGTAGCCCTCCCTTTGTGTCCCACCCCTTCCCAGCCGGAGAAGTGCACCCCTTCTCCGTCGCCTGCCGGTGACAGTGCCCCATCTCAGGGCCTTGCGTCCCGGCGTTCCCCAGATCGGAGATCTTCGACCTCCAGTCGGCCATCGGACTCCCAGTCAGTGAGTTCAAAGGTTGCCCGATCTTTGTCAGTATCAGACCTAACTGACAAAAGTCCTCTCTCTGGGGCGGGTCCTGCCCGTCCCACACGAGAGAAAGAGAAGGAGAAAGAGAAAGAGAAGGAGGAGGAAGAAGAAGAAGAAGAAGAAATCAAAGTTACAAGATAAAGCCCCTCCGGCACCAGCGGAGGTGCCGACTGCGCTTTCGCAACTCGCTCATCCCATTGAGCCTGAGGCTGACCAACTATTTATGGATGTCCCTTCTTCTTTGGTGACGGACGCTGACAAAGCGGCGTGACAGACATTATGCCATTCGCTTCTCGCCTACATCCTCGTGATGTGATCATCCAATGGAACTGTAATGGCTACTACCGTCACCTCTTGGAGATTAAACAGCTAATCTCTCTCTCTTCTGTGGCCTGTGTCGTCCTGCAGGAATCGAGGTTTATGGATGCACATTCACTGACCCTCCGTGGGTTCCGTGCTTTTTGTCGGAACCGGGTTGGACCCCTCCAGGCGTCTGGTGGGGTTTGTACTTTGGTCCGGACAGATATTGTCAGTACCTGGATTCCTCTCCAAACTCCATTGGAAGTGGTTGCTGTCTGGGTTCACTTGGACACTCCATTAACCATTTGCAACCTCTACCTTCCTCCTGACAGGCCAACTACACTCGCGTCCCTAGTTACCCTCTTTCAGCAACTCCCCCCTCCTTACCTCATCCTTGCGGACTTCAATGCCCACCATCCTTTGTGGGGCAGTGCTTATACGTCTAGCCGGGGCCGCCTCATAGAACAGTTTATTGCTGACCACAATCTGTGCCTTCTCAACGATGGTTCCCCAACTAATTTTAGTGCCGCTCATGGCATCTTTTCTGCCATAGACCTCTCTCTCCTTCCTTTATTTCACTGGTCGGCATATGACGACCTCTGCGATAGCGACCACTTTCCGTTGATCCTTTCACTTCCTTCACACCTACCACGAGCCAGGGTACCCCGCTGGGTTTTCCGTCGTGCTAATTGGCCGCTATATACATCCCAGGTTGTTTTCCCATCTTCCCCCTCAGGCTGTATAGATGATATAATAAGCCAAGTGACCAACATGATTACCCAAGCTGCCAACGCCGCTGTTCCCCGGTCGACAGGCCCTCCTACTCGCCGGCCGGTCCCTTGGTGGAATGCAACTGTTGCCGCAGCCATTCGCGAGCGCCGTAGGGCCTTGCAACATCTTAAGCGCCAATCATCCCTCGCTGATCTCATAAATTTCAAACGTCTGCGTGCCAGAGCTCGTTACTTAATCAAACAAAGTAAGCGGACATGCTGGGAGCATTTTGTCTCCTCGTTGGGCTCTTCTGTCCCTTTGACAAGAGTGTGGGCTATGCTCCGATCTATCCAAGGTAGCTGGCGGCCGTGTTCCGTCCCTGGTCTTGCCCTGCCTGATGGGGACTGCACAGAGCCATCTGTTGTTGCAGAACATCTTGCAACTCACTTCGCCACTGTATCAGCGACAACCTCATATCCGGCGACCTTTCTCCTTAAGAAACACCAGGCTTTACTTCTCACCAGGTGGAACCATATAACGAACCTTTTACTGACTGGGAGCTATCGCTGGCCCTCTCCTCTTCTCGTGATTCAGCACCTGGCCCTGACGATATCCATAATCAATTGCTGAAACACCTCAACCCCTCACAACGACAATTTCTCCTAAAAGTTTTTAACCGTATTTGGCTTCAAGGGGTGTTCCCCTCCCAGTGGAGGGAGAGTATTGTGGTCCCTGCCTTCAAGCCTGGAAAGGACCCGTCGGCGCTGGACAGTTATCGACCAATAAGCCTGACAAGTGTCCCCTGTAAACTACTTGAACGGATGGTAGCCCGCAGATTATGCTGGTTTCTTGAATCCCGGGGACTTCTCTCACCTTACCAGTGTGGGTTCTGGGAGGGACGATCCCCTATTGACCATTTACTTCGACTGGAGACAGCGATCAGACAGGCCTTCTCTAAAAGACATCATCTGGTAGCAGTCTTCTTCGATCTTCATAAGGCATACGACACTGCTTGGCGTCATCATATTTTACGTTCTCTTCATGACTGGGGCCTCATAGGCTCCTTACCAATTTTTATCCATCAGTTTTTATCCCACCGCCTGTTCCGTGTCAGAGTTGGCTCTTCCTTTAGCTCCCCTCGGATACAGGAGAACGGCGTCCCCCAGGGCTTAGTGTTGAGTGTTACACTTTTTCTAATCGACATAAATGGGTTGGTTAGCTCTGTTGGGTCACTGGTAACCCCGGCGTTGTATGTCGATGACTTTTGCATATGGTACAGCTCCTACTCAGTAGCGTCTACTGAACGTCAGCTTCAGAGCGCCATTCGGCGGGCTTCAATGTGGGCTACATCCCATGGTTTCCAGTTTTCCTCATAAAAAACGAGGATGGTGCACTTTTGTCGTCGTACTACAGTTCACCCTGATCCAGAACTGTTCTTGGGTAATCAGCGCCTGGAAGTTGTAGCACACCATCGTTTCCTGGGTCTTCTCTTTGACAAAAAATTGACTTGGGTGCCCCATATTCGCCATCTAAAGATTAGTTGTATGAGGAAACTCAATGCCCTACGTCTCCTTGCTCATTCATCTTGGGGTGCAGACCGAACAACTATCCTCCGTATCTATCGGGCTCTCATCTTGTCCCGATTGGACTATGGGTGTCAAGTTTATGGCTCAGCAGCTCCTCATGCCCTGAAATTATTAGACCCGGTTCACCATTATGGTGTCCGCTTGGCTACAGGTGCATTCCCGACTAGCCCGGTCGACAGTCTCCTTGTTGAGGCGGGAATCTGCCCTCTTCACGTCAGGCGGCATCAGCTACTGGCATCTTATGCCATCGCCATCCGGCAATATCCTGATCATCCCGCTTACCAGGTTCTTTTTGCATATGAAGGGCTTCGACCCCCTGATACCCGGCTGCGGGCGGGACTCCCCGTTGGACTGCGGCTTGCCTCTCTTTGTCGGGATTTCCATTTCCCTTCCCTAAATTTCGCCCCCCATTTTACTGCACGCACACCTCCGTGGATTGTGCCACGACCACTAATTCGGGCGGATCTCTTCCAGGGCCCAAAAGCTTTGATTTCCCCCATGGTCTTTCGGCGTTTGGTGTGCCCAGTACTAGAAGAGTTTCAGGGAGCCTCTATCTTCTACACTGATGGCTCAAAAACAGCGGGCCACTCCGGATATGCTTTTACATCTCCTGTTGGGGCGGAATGCTATTCTCTGCCAGAGGCATGCAGTGTGTTTACGGCAGAGCTGATGGCGATTTATAGAGCCCTCTGTTTTATTAAACATTCTGCCGTGGAACGTGGTTTAATCTGTGCTGACTCCTTGAGCAGTCTGCAGGCCATTGATCGTTGTTTCCCCTCCCATCCTTTAGTTATTTCCATCCATGATCTCCTTGCTGACCTTCATCGTGCTGCCTGCTCCGTTACCTTTCTCTGTGTGCCAAGCCATGTTGGTATTACAGGGAATGAAGAGGCTGAGCGGTTGGCTAGATTGGCAATTACTCGCTGCCCATCTCCCTTTCGAATTCCGGGTGCGGATCTGCGGGTGCAGGTCAGATCTTTACTTCACTCCTCATGGTATAGCAGTTGGAAAGCTACTGCCCCTTCCAATAAACTCCGCACCATCAAAGATACGACTGCAGCTTGGAGTTCATCTTTACGCCCTTCCCGGAGAGAATCAATTGTCCTCTGTCGCCTCTGTCTTGGACACTGCAGGCTGACCCATGGATTTCTTTTACGAAATGACAGTCCACCACATTGTGATTGTGGAGCCGTACAATCCGTGTCTCATATTCTGACTGAATGTCCTCTCCATTCGACACTTCGTGGCGACTATGGCCTACCGCCTGCATTGCATTTAGTTTTGGCGGATGACCCACGGATGGTTGATCGCGTCCTTGCCTTCCTCCGTGAAAGTCGATTTTATTGTCAGCTCTAGGACTCGCTTGGTCGGAGTGGGAGTGGGTTTGTGATTCTTGGCTGATTGTGGGGTTTAGAGCCTTATGCCCACCAGTCCCCCACTCTTTTACATTTTAATGTAGCTTTATTTCTCCCTGCTCTGGAGCTGTGATACGTTGACCACTGTGCCATTAGTAACTTGTGGTTTAGGGTAGAGGTCGCTTCCGGAGCTGTGGGAGCGGACACTGTAGCATTTGCTGCCCTGGGATGGTCTTAGTCTTGTTGACGAGTCGATTTTACTTCCTAGTGTAATGGTCTTTTGGCTTTCACCTATTTTTCGTAGAGTTCCGTGGCGTATACAATTTGAGGTTGAAGGGACTGATGACCTCGTTGTTTGGTCCCTCATGTCCACCACCACCACCACCACCACCACCACCACCACCACCATCACCACCACAGTCAAGAGCATTGCTTGCCTGTGACAAGCTGGGTGAAGTTCCCATAACGATCACTCCTCATAAGAGCCTTAACATGGTACACGGTATTATATTCCATAAAGGTCTTCTGTTGCAGACTGATGACGAGCTTCGTAAGAACTTGTAGTGGAGAGAAGTTCATTTTATACGGCGAGTGCATGGGGATCCAAAGGACAACAGGGTCGCTACTGGTGCATTCATCTTGGCTTTTGAGGGCGATTCCTTGCCTGGGAAAGTCAAGGTGATGATATATCGGTGTGATGTCAAGCCATTCGTTCCTTCCCCTATGCACTGTTTTAAGTGTTTGAGGTTTGGGCACATGTCCTATAGGTGTACTGCCAACTCCACCTATCGAGAGTGTGGATGTGCGGAACACCCTAACGTCCCTTGTGCACCTCCTCCATTTTGTGTGAACTGTGGACAACACCACTCCCCTTGCTCGCCCACCTGCTCTGTTCTGCATAAAGAAAGAAAGATCCTGGAATATAAAACCCTGGATAGGCTGTCTTTCTCTGAGGCAAAGAGTAAGTCCGAAAAACTGCATCCCATTAGCATGAAGACGTCCTTTGCTGCAGCCGCATCTTCATTTATAGAATTACCACCTGTACACCTGTACAGTGGGTTCCCAGGCCCAACCATCCACCTCTGCCCCCTCAAATTCCATCGTCTCCAAAGACCCTGCTTTGGGAGCAGTAACCACCAAACCAAAGGGGACATTGGTCCCCACCCCCAGAGCCAGAGTCACAACAGCCTGCTCTGGCTCCATGCGCTAGGAGGGGTCGCTTTGATCCCTTCCCTCTAAGGTTTCTCCCGCCGAATGAGCAGATGCCAGTGGATGGCAGAAAGTACCGCCAGCTGGTCGTAGGGCTGCACGCCGCTCCTCAGTCCCGAGGACTGAGCTGGCAGCGCCTTCTCAGCGTGAGAAGCCTAAAGAGAAGCGCGAAATGAAGAAGAAGAAGAAGAAGAAGAAGAAGAAATACAAGAAACCACCCACGGAGAATGAGACCCCGGTGGCCACTTGCCACCACCCCCTCCACCTCTTCTTCACAGGACGAGATAGAGATCCTCGCGTCCCCCAAAGACTTAGCAATTTCCGAGTCTTCGGAAGCCATGGACGTTGAGGCTCTGCCTCAGAAATCGGCGACGGTAGAAGATACTGCGACCCCTACTGCACCGCCAAATTCGGCATGTCCCAGCGACCAGGAGGCTCTCTGATCCTCCAGTGGAACTGTGGCGGCTTTTTCCGCCATCTGAGAGAGTTACAGCAATTGTTGTGCCGCATCCCAGCGTTTTGTGTAGCCCTGCAGGAAACCTGGTTTCCTGCTAATAGGACCCCAGCCCTTCGTGGGTATCGGGCTATTACAAATATCATCTGATATGCGACAGGGTCTCTGGAGGTGTCATTATCTATGTCCTCGCCACTGGCTCCAGTGCCTCTGTGCCTCTACACACATCTCTTGAGGCAGTGGCTGTTCGAGTCCAGGCTATGCAAGAACTGACGATCTGTTCGCTTTACCTTCCTCCAGATGACAAGATTTCATTTACTGGCCTTGCTACCCTAGTGGCACAAGTTCCCCCACCATTTCTGCGTCTGGCGGACTTCAATGCCCACCATCACTTGTGGATTGGAGCACAGACGACAGGTCGTGGTAGGGACATAGAGACGCTTTCATCACAGCAAGACATCTGCCTGTTAAACAATGGTGCACCCACGCATTTATGCATGGCATGAGGCACGTATTCAGCAATAGATCTCTGTTTGTACCCCGAGCCTGCTCCCGCATTTCCAGTGGAGGGTCCATGATGACCTTTGCAACAGCGACCATTTTCCTGTCCTCATGTTGCTACTGGATTTTCAACCTGTGGGCTGCCCATCTCGATGGTCTCTCCTTCGAGCTGATTGGCAACACTACACCTCAGCTGCTTTGGTTCCTGTTCCACTGCCAGCCGACGTGAACATGGCAGTTCACCAGGTCACAGTACGATCGTTTCGGCCGCTGAAGCAACCATTCCTACCATATCTGGCTCCCCATGGGGTACGTCTGTGCCCTGGAGGACGCCGGAAATCGTGAGGCCATCTGGGATCGTCATTCGGCGCTCCAGCGCCATCATCGACACGCCACTGTAGAAAACCTTATAGCTTTTAAACGGCTCTGGGCCTGACCTCGACAGCTCATTTGGCATGGTAAATGGGACTGTTGGGAGACGTATGCCGCCAGCATCGGTCGTCGCGCCTCTACAGGTTAGGTGCCTATTTGGGTACCGTCCACTGGCAGCGATTCCCAGCTTACGCATCCAGGGTACCCTATGCACCGACGCGACTTCCATCGCAGAGCACATGGCTGAACATTATGCTCGCACCTCTGCAACATCGCAATACAGTGTAGACTTCCGTGCACTGAAAGAGCGAGTTGAACAGCGATGGCTGTCCTCACACGCTTCGAGCCGAAATGGACAACTCCACTTTCAGTGAATGGGAATTCGAAACTGCCCTTGTTGCATGCCCCGATATCTCTCTGGGACCGGACAGGATCCACAGACAGTTCATCTGGCTCCTTTCCCTGGAGTTCAAACACCAGGTTCTCGCCCTGTTTAACCGTTTATGAGCGGAGGGGGTTTTCCCATCAAAATGACGAGAAAGCATCATTATTCCGGTGATCAAACCTAGTGCTGACCCACAGGTGGCTGATAGTTACTGCCCAATCAGCCTCACCAACGTTATGTGCAAGCTATTCAAACGTATGGTGAGCCAGAGGCTTATGTGGATACTTGTACATCGAGGTTTGTTGTCCTCACATCAGGGGGGTTTTCGCCAAGATCGCTCCACTGTTGATAACTTAGTGGCCCTGGAGTCTGCCATTCGTACGGCATTTAGCAGGCGTGAGCACCTCTTTGCCGTCTTTTTCTACCTCAGAAAGGCATACGACACCACCATGTTCTAGGTACGCTGCATGGTTGGGGCTCCGTCCTTAGTGTACCTATCTTTTTAACTGCCATCAATGGACTTGCTGAAGCAGTGGGGTCATCGGTTTCTACCTCTTTTTCGCTGGGGTAGCTAAAAGGCGTCTACAGGGAGCCATTCGAAAGGCGCAGTAGTGGGCCTCAACCCATGGGTTCCAGTTTTCTCCATCGAAAACCCGGATTATGCACTTATGCCGCCATCGAGCTGTCCATTTGGACCCATAGCTATATTTATATGATGAGCTTCTTCGTGTCGAATAGACTCACAGATTTCTTGGCATGCTCTTCGACAGCTGGCTCACTTAGGTGCCCCATCTTCACCAGCTCAAGCAGAAGTGTGTGCGGTACCTCAATGTTCTACGCTGCCTCAGCCACACTAGTTGGTGAGCCGCCTGTACGAGTCTTTTGCAGCTCTACAGGCCAATGATAGAATCACGTATGGTTCGGCAGTCCCATCTGCATTGAAGATCTTGGACCCAGTACTCCATAGTGGCGTCCGTTTAGCAACAGGGGCCTTTTGGGCAAGTCCAGTGGCAAGCCTACTTGCTGAAGCAGGAGTCCTTCCCCTGCAGCAGCTGTTATCCTCCTATGCTGCACACGTTCATGCAATACCGCACCATCCGAATCGCAGGCTTCTTTTTCCAGCTGCTGCACTCCAGTCTCCACGACGACGACCGAGGTCGGGTCTTCCGATCTCGGTCTTTGTTCATTCCCTCCTGTCATCTCTTTAGTCTCTTCCCATGCCTCCTACTTTTCACTGCCCTTACCGTACCGCTCCTTGGTCTCTTTCACGTCCGCAGCTTCGGCTGGCCTCGAAAGCCTCTGTAGCGCCACTGAGTCTCCGTCGCCAGTTTCAGACGTTTTTAGAGTCGGTCTGTGGCCGGGAAGTCGTGTACACGGATGGTTCCGTGGTCGACGGCCGTACTGGATACGCATATTTCCATGGTGAGCATATCGAACAGCATTCACTGCCCTGTGGGAAAGCGTGTTCACTGCGGAATTGGTTGCCATGTATCGAGCACTTGAACATCTCAGAGCGTGCCCTGGGGAGTCTCTGGTCATCTGTTCTGACTCCCTGAGTAGCTTGCAAGCCCTCGCCAAATGTTTCCCAACACCCTTTGGTGCAATACATACAGGAATCTGATTCCAGCCTTGTTCGGTCTGGTCGCTCTGTGGTCTTTGTTTGGACCCCAGGCCATATCAGCATTCCTGGAAACGAACGTGTGGATCAGCTGGCTAAGCAGGCTACTTCCTCCAGACCATTGGCTATTGGTGAGAGCGATGTCCGACTTGAGTTCCATCGGAAGATCCGTGGCCTGTGGGATTCCGAGTGGGCTAACTCTGCTCAACCCAACAAGCTTCGAGCAGTACAACTACCTACGCAAGTCCTCACTGCAGTCGACTCATAGGGAATCAGTTCTTCTCTATCGCCTATGAATCGGCCACACGTGGCTGACTCATGGCCACCTTCTTCGGCGGGAGGACGCACCACAGTGTGACTGTGGCGCCCCCTTGACAGTGGTCCACATTCTGGTGGACTGTCCGCTTTTAGTTGCCTTGCAACAATCTTTTAATCTGCCAGACGCGCATTCTTTTGTGGTAGGAGACGATGCTACTATGGTTGAACGTGTTTTAGATTTTATTCGCACAGCTGGTTTTTATCATGTGCTTTAATGGTGGTGTTTTCTTCTTCGTTTTTACTCGTATACTTTCCTCATATTTACCAGTGATTTTTACTCTTTGACTTGTCAACGCATTTCCTTAGGAACGCTTAACACAATGTTTTATCTCTCAGACCGCCGGCCGCGGTGGCCGCAGGGACTGAGGCGCTTCAGTCATGGTCTGCACGGCCACTACGGTTGGGGGATCGAATCCCCCCTCGGGCATGGATATTTGTGCCGTCCTAGTTCGTAAGTAGTTCATAAGTAGTTTGTAAGTTTAGGGACTGATGACCCCGTAGTTAAGTCCCATAGACTATCAAACATTTTAACATTTAATTTTTCTCTCTCAGACCGGAACAAGGGACTGATAACCGTTGCTCTTTAGTCCCTTCAAAACTCCAACAGCAACAATACTACCTGTGCGCAGAACAGGTCAAATTTGGCAATTTACGGTTCACTATTGTGGCCTCAATTAAATCTGATAGACGTGGACCTTGACCTCTATTTCTACCTTACACTTGTTACTTGTGGCAGTATTGTTCATTACTGAGTGCCCACGATTATTATTTAACAAGTGGTGCGTTGGTATTACCTGGCGCATTATTTTGGGACCCTGAATTGCATTGCTGACACTGGTCCTGTAATTCTTTGTCGGTGGTTTATATGGTATTTAAGTATTACTTCACAAGTTTAATTTGCTCCCACTGGTGTTCTTTTATCTGTTAAAATTGGGTTTCCTAGCAGTTGATCGTTAGATCAATGTTCAAGCAATAAATGGTTAGTTCACGTTTGATGGGCCTGCCTTTCCACGTCCTATTCTAGTTTGTGTGCATTAACATAGCATTTGGTAGCAGAACATGGTGTACCTTGTTTATCGGCGGGTTTGGTGGCTTTGATAACCATTTATCGTTTGCACTGCCTTGTTGAAATATGGTTACTTTAGTTGTGAAATATTCTAAGGAACTTTATCTTTTCAGTGTTCTTTGTACTGGCCATGAGTCGCCGTCCATGCCCTGGAATCGGAAAATTGCGGAAGGATTATCTGCAGTATGAACTTGCCATACGCCGCCTGCCAACGGAAGGAACAGCTGATGAGTTGAAGTACAGGCTGCGTGCTGGATTGGACAGGCCTGTTGCTGTGTCACCTGAAATTATTGGAGATGTAACAGCTGCAGCTCAAAACGTTACCAAAGCATTGGATGAGGTCGAAAAAAATGTCAGCTTCCTTGAAGTTAGTCATCCCACTTCTAACCAGTTGGATAGGGCCCAACCTCATTTAACCCATCTGAAAAATCGTCTCTCTGATTTTAAGTGTCTTGAGCTCGATAATGTACTGAGACAATCAGTCCATAAATTAATACACCATGCCAATATACTGCATATTAGGGTAATCAAGATTAGTGAATTCTCATTGAGGCTGGGTAGAGAGAAAGAGAGCGCCGGAAGTGATGGATTGGGTACTCGTCCTGGGATTGGTGAGCTTGCAGTGAGCCAATTTGTCGATGGATTAATAGACAATCTAATGGAAATTACGGAACACACATTGGGAATGGATAGAAAAGAACAGAGAGGCAGAAGTGATGGATTGGGTACTCGTCCTTGGAGTAGTGATGACAGCGACTACGTTTCTCATTCCTCATCCCCACAGTACAGTCATTTTGCCAAGCTCCCTGATTCTATTCCGTGCTTGTTGAATGGCATTACTGAGTTATCGGCGAGTAGCGTCAATTGTATTCAACAATTATTGTGGTTACTCGTACGCTTGGAGCAACTCACCATTGAACTTCAGATTCCCCATAATGTAGCCTTGTCATTGTTACTCCCTTTGGCAGTTGGCGACTTGCGCTCCTTGTTGTCTGAGGCTTTGAAGGAAGGGTTTACGATAGAGCAGTTCAGGCAAATCGTCATAGCGAGGAAGTTGTCACCTTGTATGCGGAATGAACTGGAGCAGCGTTTCTTCTGGAAGGTTCAGTGACCACAAGAGAGTTTGAGCGAATATGTCGAACGCATTTGGACTGTCGTATTGGCTACCGTTATGAGCATCTCGGAGGGTGAAATCATTTCTCACATTCTGCAGGGCATGCACCCTGATTACCAGTCTCGTCTTACTCTTTTCGACCGTCCTTCCACAGCGGAAGAATTGGAACTGGTTGTAGAATCCATAGAGGCTTTGGCCATTGCAGACCGTCAACGTCAGGAATCCAAGGGCGCGCCTTACACGGCATTTAATTAAGGACCCGGCGTTACATTTCGCCAGGAACCGACTAGCCAACTGGCCTCAAGTAATTCCATCACCTTATGAAATTATGACCGGTTCCTGGAGTTCGTGCATCTCACTAAATTGTCTCCTCTGCTCTCTCTATTGCGAATTATTCGTGGTGTAATAGTAGGATATCCTCTAACCGATAAAATGATGTCGATAGTTAATAAAACATGTAGTTATCTGAGACGTGTCAGATACATTTCATGTATTGATATTCATTTTTTGTGTTTCGTTAACCCTGTAGAAAGTTGTACATCATCGATTATTTCTACAGTACAATAACAATTGCGTCCTGTATCAAAAGAATTCAGTAATGTTGAATATTTTAAGTTTCCCTGCGGACAATTTTTTGGATTAATGCTCTCAAAATATAGTGGTTAGATTCAGAAGTGTGACTCGGCTTCCATATGGTTTCGTCGAAAGTATTTTGCGTGAGAATTACTGAGCTAGTACAGAAGAACGTCAACGTTTAGTGGTTAGGGATTCTAGAGCGTTTGAATCGCAAGTTGCGTACAAAAATCAGATAATTGAATATCAGTATGCAAAATAAAATTCAGATGTATACAAAGACCTTATGATGATTCTTAAGAACTAAACGCAAACAAAAGAAAGCCTCTAATGAAGAGTATCATTCCATGTCACCTCACCTAACACTCCGTGTTCGACCATTGCAGATTTTGTTGAAATTTAAAAATGAACATTCATTGAAATTTCTCTTGCCTACCTATCAAGTATTAAGTTTCATGAGCAGTATGCTTTTACAGTCGGAGATAGAACACAAAATTTACAATTTTCTTGCGACGTGATTTATGCATTCACCTTTGATTCAAATCATTTAGCATTGTTGTTTGACCATTTACACTTTTTTTGAGGTTAAAATAATGTACTATCTAATAAGCCCAGTGTGGAAAGTTTTAATGAATACAGGGTTTTGCAAAATAAGGTTGAAAATACCGCCGCAGTGGACTAGCCGAGCGGTCTAAAGCGCCTCGTGTAGGGGGCTGTCAATATCGGTGGTGAAGCTATAGAATTTTACTTAAGCTTCAGTCAATAACCTTCGACCAATATCAATAACCTGCCTCCACAAAATATCTCTGGTTTGCAGACATATAAGAGAGAAATTTATCTTGGATTTGAGATGAATAACCTTTAACACTGAATAGCAAGCTCAGAACAAACTTCAGCATGTGTATCACCACCTGAATTATACTGTCAGTAATGTTGCCACACCTGTACAAAAGTATTATTTCTGATACTACTACTAAATAAGCCCTGGGATCTCCACACCCATATAATGTTGTATGCAAAGACCAGGATGATAATACAACGGTATGTAAACGGTAAATATTGTTTGTTAATTCGGTAACCTGACTGCGATATTATTAAGAACGTAGATCCTCATTAGATAATACCGTTGAATGTCCTGGATTTATAAATAACACAAACACAAAGTCATAAGAAAGGTAAATAATCTTCATCCACACCAAGGATTTGAATAAATCAGCAGTTCTTTGCCTCTGTCAAAAATAACTCGTAGTAATCGCGATCGATTCTTAAAAGAATCGATTTCGTCGACTATCGAAACACAAAATGAATGTTTCAGACACGATTGCTATCGATAACTTTCTTATCCGTAACAACCGTTAAGCATTATTTACCAGTATCTATAGACAGAACCCGTAGAAAATTAATCTTAATCTTTTTTTACTGTCTTGATTTTTTATACACAATCTCAATGATTCTACAATCTGTATAAGTGGACGAACTCGTCCTACAGATTAATAAAACTACACCCCTCTAACTTTTGACACCGTCCAAAAGAATAAAAAATAAATTCTATGTTGTTTCCACCACTTGTCAGTCACCTCTTCATATTGGAATAATCAATTAAAAATAAAACAGCAATTAATTAGGCAGTATTCAGTTGTAAACTCCGACACTAAGAAGAAATACATCTCACTCGTACCCTCCTGTTCGTCTAAGAGTCTCGCCACTTATTTTAACTTCCAGTAGCCTCGGGAAAGTTTGAAAAGAGGCCCAAATTTTCCATGGTCTTGCAATGTGTCACTCTCAACACTTCGAAAATATTTCAGAAATAAGGTTTTGCTTTTTAGCTAAGCACACAGTATTTTCACAACTTTTCTTTACAATGTAATCTGTCATGAAGGTTTATTAATAATTCTCCATAATGTTTGATTCAATAGACACCATCAATATTCCATTAATGTAACATAGGTCAGTGACCATAAAATGAGTAGAATCCAGTCTCACTCCCTGATACATCAAATCCCACGCGTGGTCCGACTGTATCCATAAACCATTTACTTAAATAGACCGTCTGTTACAACATCAAATACCCACATCCTTTACTCTTTCATAAATAAATTACGTAACAACGTAATTCCCCAGAATGAACTATGAATCCACAGTTAGGATTCTAAAATGCGACAACTTTAGTGTCCACGAAATTTCCTTCATGAACAGACTACCACTACTTCAGCTACATCACGAGAAAAATCTCGTAAACTCATAATTAACGAAATAGTTTATTCTTCAATAAAAATCCAATTTTTATTATGTGACGCTATAAGCCAAATACTCACTCATTGCAGTATTTACCGCTCGACATTTCACCTCTTTTTGTCGTAATATTTGACGAGTAGTTCATATATCGAAAGCAAACCAGGAGAAGCCACGATAAGTAAGTATGCAAAACCCAGATGATTTGTTCTCCTCTCAAAGCAAAAACCCGTAACAATTAATCTAATTATTTTTTCTTTGGTATGTGTGGCGCAGGCAACGTCTTAGGATCATAATTTTTCCTTGGTTGTCCACGCTGATATACTGACGAAGAATTTAAATGCCATTTGGTGACGACCACCGGTAAATTCACCGATATCACCGTCGCAAGGTTTATCACGAAACACAAACACACGCGTCTAAGACAAAGACATCGAAAAAACATATTTATTCCATGGTCCCTATACTATTCAAACTCTTACAAATTAAATCAATATTTTTAAATCATTTTCTCCAAAAATTAAATATAATATGTTTCAATCAAGATGATGCGATACTCTAGGGAAGTCGTAAAGCAACACCATATGGTTTTGTTCCGCTTCAGAGCCCCCTCCTTGCATCATCTTACTGGAAACATGAGTCCATTTAAAATTCATTTACTTAACTAAAGTTTCATAGTTATGGGGTGATTAACTTGATTTACGCATTGATAATTATTATTAATCTGTAAGAAAACTTCTACCAAAACTATAGTTATTCCTCTAAATAGGCTTTGTCAAATTAAGCTTCTAGCTACAGACCAAAAACTACTTCATGGTTCATTACCATTTGATATCACACTATTAAATACCAAACATCAATCTCTCTCTCTCTCTCTCTCTCTCTCTCTCTCTCTCTCTCTCTCTCTCTCTCCATTTTTTTTAATTTCAAGAATTACACATCATATTGATTTAGATTGTTGATAAAAACTTACATATTGCTTTGTTAAAAAAAACTTATTATTACTACAATATCTACATTATCTTTCTCCTTACAATCTTTTTTCCTCTTTATCTTGAAAGTTCTTGGCTAGTTTTTTTACTTTAGAATTATTAACTTCTACCAACAACTTACTCAAAGACCATATTTGATTTATTTCATTTCTATTAATTGTTCTAATAATTAACTGTGATGTGCTTTGCATCCCAGTTTCATTTTTCCTTTTATTGTCAAGATTATTATTATTCCTTTTCTGATAAGATTTTTGAAATAAAGTTTCTAGATCAGTTAGATTAATATCAGTACCATAACAAGAAGTACTTACATTAACTGTATAATATTTTTTAACATCCCTGACATGATATTTTCCCAACACCTTATCTGAATCTATCAATTTTACCACAACTGTTGTGGGATGAACAATTTCCTATGGTCCTGAATACAAAGGAAAAAATTTCTTTATCTTTCTCCCTTCTTTACCACTCTTAAAATGATTTCTTATTAACACCTTATCTTCCACTTGAAACTGCAAATTATTTTTACTTGGCAAATATCTCCTTACCGTTTCCTGTGCTTCCATCTTTAAATTCCTATCAAAAAACCGGAATAAGTTATTTTCATATTCAGTACCTCTAGGAGGAAAGTCAATTAATTGTACTAGTTTGTCACACTCTTCTGAACTATCTCCTTAGGTGACACTAAAGTACTTCCAGGGGTACTTCATTCATTATCTCTTCAAACTTCGTTATATATATTTTGGCCACAAAGTATGACGTTTGCAACAGTAAGTACTAGCTAACCTTCCTATTTCTCGCATTACTCTCTTTGAGGGATTTGCTTGAGGATTATAAAAAGCAATTAATAAATGTGTATCTTATTCTGCACCAAAAAATCTTTAAATGTTTTGGAAGTAATTAAATTTCCATTGCCTGAGATTATTCTCTTCGGCTTTCCTTTCTTAGGAAAATAATCCAGACGCAAAATGTTTACAATCGTCCTACTGTTGGCAACCTTGATTGGATGTAACTTAACCAACTTTGTCCATAGTTCTAAAATTATAAAAATAAACTTTACTCCACCCACACCACGTGGTAATGGCCCCATTATGTCCATAGCACGGATATCCCGCATACCTCTAGGTATTATCGGGGATAATACAGGTTTCACTCCATAATTAATATGCTTGGTTTGTTGACAAACTAAACAGCCTCTCAGTTCTTTCTTGACTATTATACACATGCCCTTGCAATAATAATATTTACGAATGTGCATTAAACATTTATTTGCTCCATAATGACCAAACAGATTATGTACATACTCCGCTAACTGTCTAATATATTTATAAGGTATACGCACTCTCCACCTAGTGACACCTTGTTCTGATCTATGGAACAAGACCCTATTATATAAAATCCACTGTCTTTTCCAACCACTCCTTACTAAATTTGGATTAGTTAGTCCATCCAAAACCTTTCTGATCCATGGGTCCCCTTTCTGTTCTTTTAGGTCTCTGAGCATTCGTTTCAATTGTTCATCCACTGTCTTTAGTGTGACTGGATAAACCTTAAAATTCTGATCCAAGTCAATCCATCCTCCTCGTGCTTCTAAACCTCTCGTCAACCTCTATAAAGCATCTGGTATTTTCAGATCCCTTAATGTATTTAATTTCGATGTCATACTCTTGCAGAGTTAATGCCCATCGCACCAATCTTTGTTGTAGTAATTTACTTGTCATCAAAAACGATAATGCCCTATGATCAGTATATGTGACAATATTTCTTCCATACAGTAAGTATCTAAACTTTTTCACTGCCCACACAATAGATAAAGTCTCCTTTTCCGTTGTTGAATAGTTTCTTTTGCACAGACTGAGCATGCGACTTGCAAACCCTAAAGTACTACTTCCTTCGTTTCTCCCTTCACGTACTCCTGGAAAATGACATCCTATCCCGTATCCCGATGCATCCACAGATAGACAAAATTCTTTATTCATATTTGGGTGACCTAAGATCTGTGGATTACATAATGCTTGCTTTATCGCTTCCCATTCTTCTTGACATTTCTCAGTCCAAACCCAAACTGATTTCATTCTTAATAAATTATTTAAATTTACGCAGTTCATCATATTTGCTGGCACATATCTCCTGTAGAATCCCACGAGCCCTAATGCTGATTTTAATTGCCTTTTATTCCGTGGTGTTGGACATTCACTAATTGCTTTTAAATTTTTCATATTCGGTCGAATTCCCTCTTGACTGATGACATGACCTAAAAATTGCATTTCCCTACAATCAAAGTGTGCCTTTTCAAACTTCCATGTAACTCCCTTTGCTGCTAGTCTACTAAAAGGTCTTCTAGTAATTTCAAATGCTCGGTCCAAGTCTCCATAACTACCATGATATCTACATAAACAAATATATTTTCCAACAACTCTGGTCCTATTGCTAAGTCTAGCGCCCTAATAAATTCCGATACAGAAATGTTTAAACCGAAAGGTAATATCTTAAAATGCTAACATTTACCTTCAAATAAGAATGCAGTATATGGTCTTGATTGCCTGGCTAATCTGATCTGCCAGTAACCTGACGTTAAATCCACTGAACTCATGTATTTGGCATTTGTGAACCGCATCAAAATCTCTTCCTTGGGTAATGGCCTATCCCTTTCTACTTGAATTATTTTATTCACTGTTCTAGCATCTAACACCAGACGGATATCCCCATTTGGTTTTCTGATAGCTATGATTTGATTCCCGTAAGCGCTATTTGATCTTTCTATTATTCCCCAATCCAGCATTCGGTTAATTTCTTTCCTAACATCTTCCCTCATACTTAAGACAGTTGGATATGGCTGTCTGAAGAATGGTACATGATCCTTTATGTTTAACCTACACTCATAATCTTCTATTATTCCTGGTTTATTTTCAAACACACTCTCATGCTTTATTAACACTCCCTCCAAAGTTATCTTCTCTTCTTCAGTCAAACTATTGACCACCTCACATTTTTTCCTCACTAGAAGTCTCCAGTTATCTTCCTTAGGTAAACAATCGCTACTGACCTCTGAATTACAAACAAAAAAATTTTGATCTATTTCTACCTTTCAACTTTGGATTCGATTTCTGTCAAATTTATTATCAGTTTCATCAAAGTTAATCCACACAAACTTACCTACCATCATCCTCATTCTATCCGAAGCAAAATCTAACAATACATTCTTGTTCACAAACCAATCTAATCCTAAGAAAATAGGTAAATTAATCCCACACACTACTAACATAAACTGTTGTAATGTCACACCTCCCATATCAAATGTTAACAATACTTCCTCCTCTACCTTTCTTCCTTTAGCTCCTGTTAACCCAATCACATGTACATTTGTAATGGGGAATGTAGGAAATTTCCACTTATTCTTATTATTTTCCCAGTACTCCTTGGATAATAAACTAACCTGACTTCCTGCGTCTAATAGAAATTCTACAGGTTGTCCTATAATTTTTCCCGTTACTACTAGAGTAGAAATATGACTATGATTTACCTCCCTCTCTAACATAAGCTCTTCCTCTATTGGTTGATCATCTTGATATCTCAAGAACGCAGTTTTATACCCAAGACTACTCTTCGAAGTACTTTGTAAAAGTATAGGATTCTTTGGATCTGTTATATCCTGTACAACTACACCTTCCTGACAACTCGGTTTGAGCTCTGAATGTACATTACACTTCTTACCACCCTGTTCTCCTGCAGTTTCCTCATGTTTAGTCTCATTACCTCTATATTCATTATTCCTGCCCCTGTTACCATTAACGTATCCTCTACTATTACAATGGAAACAACTATCTCTCTGACCACCTCAGTTACCTGAGTGATTGCTATTCCATCTATTCCCATTACATTAATATTCCTTTTCACCCGATTATTAAACTTGGGCATAATAGTGTTACAATTACAATGGTTATTTCATTAACTAATTTTCCACTATTATTCACTTCCACCCAGTGAGATTATTTCACTTCTGGTTTCCCCGCGTTGTGTACATGGTCTAATTGTCCTACATACTCAAATATTTCTTGAACATTTGACCAATCTCTACCTGATAACATTTCTCTCATCCTACTTGGTAGCTTAGATATTAGGATTTCCATTAAACACTCCTCTTCTACAGACTTACCCAGATACAATACCTGATATAGATGATACTCCATAAAGTTCCTGCAATCTCCCCACTTATAATTATAAGCTACTGGACTAAATAAATCTATTCTCAACTTCCTCTGTTCCTCTTCTGACCAAAACGTAGCTTTGAAAGCAATTGGGAACATTTTTACTGTTTTAATTCTGTGTCTATTCAACATAGCCCAATGTCTAGCGTCTCCTTCCAAATACCCCATCATAAATCTTATTTTTCTATCTTCCTCCCAATTATTTGTTAAAGCATCCTCAAAGGCTTTAAAAAAATAACTGGGTGAACATCACCTTTGTGTTTAAACTTAGGGAATTGTTGCCCCCCCCCCTCATCCTTGATACCTATATTAATCTCCTCATCTAAATCATACTTCCT
The DNA here is from genome assembly GCA_026315105.1 of Locusta migratoria. Classification (NCBI taxonomy): domain Eukaryota; kingdom Metazoa; phylum Arthropoda; class Insecta; order Orthoptera; family Acrididae; genus Locusta; species Locusta migratoria. Next base: position 253,637,053 of record CM048745.1, on the reverse strand, counting down.
GACCTCTCCACAACATCTTATTCCTTTACCGTGTTCATGAGTCTCAACCTGTTTTAATACTTCCTGTCCTTGCATAACCTTTTTAAGACCAACCTCATTCTTTGTTTTAAATGGTGTACTTTATTATTTCAAAATCTTAAAGAATAGTGTTCACTGATGAGTGAATCATCTCCTTACTGTCCCTCGATTTTACCTCTTTAACCTTTTTCAGTACCCACCTTTGGGTATTGATAATCTGTTCATGAACATCTTTATTTAAGCTTTGCATTTGAGTTTGAAGTACTACATTGCTCTCTTTAACTTTATCTGACACATTCTTCGATACCGTTTCATAAAGTAATTCCTTTTCTTCATTAATTTTTCCAGTACTATCCTTCAACAACCTATCATAATCCACCTCGTTTTCCTCTTTTTTCCCCCATACCTTGGGTAAAACTCTCAACTCTTCTAACGTAGTTTCAAACTGATCCAATCTTGAATCCGTAGTGACATACTTTTCGGCTACCTCATCCTGCCCCCTCCTCAACTCTTCTTGTCCTTGTTTTATTTTTTCTATTACCCTATCTGTGTTTCCCAAACGCATTCTCATCTCATTATGGGTACTCTTTAGTTCTTCAGTAAATTTAAATCTGATCTCTTCTAAACCTTTATCAATTTTATCTGACAATTGAGCACTATCTGCCCTGCATACCTCCTTCTATGTATTTATTTGTTCAGAAAGATCCTCTCTCAACTTCTCATTCGACTCTGTAACCTGTTTCAAAATCAATTCCAACATAGCTTTGATCATCTCTTCCCCCATGGTTAAAATATTTACCCCACACTATAGTAGACAAATATATTTCTTCAAGATCTTGTCCAATATTTACTAACACTAATACCTCTAAACTACACACACACACACACACACACACACACACACACACACACACACACACACACACACACACACACACACACACACATATATATATATATATATATATATATATCACACTTCAATACACGTACGTCACTAAGTACACTCTAACAGTCTCCACAAAATTACAAATACACACACAAATCAAGTCAAGAGACATACCTTATTCTACATTATACCCATTTACTCTTTATACCAAATAATAGAATCTTTACTACTACTACCACCACCTTGGGTTAATAAGTCGCCCTCAACAGGAGCACTACACCAACGTCTCAATTAGGAACAGATCCACTATCACAGCAAAAACCCTTCTTCAGGTCGGCTGTTAATTACACCCTTGGGATACAGTACACACTAATAGAACATATATAAAAATCTAATGTAATGGTAAACTTTCTATTATACCACTATTCCTTAACCATTTTCCTTGTGTTTGTGTCCATAAGCAAATCCTGGCCACAGGGTCGAAATAAATTTTTGTAGGGGGCTGTCAATATCGGTGGTGAAGCTATAGAATTTTACTTAAGCTTCAGTCAATAACCTTCGACCAATATCAATAACCTGCCTCCACAAAATATCTCTGGTTTGCAGACATATAAGAGAGAAATTTATCTTGGATTTGAGATGAATAACCTTTAACACTGAATAGCAAGCTCAGAACAAACTTCAGCATGTGTATCACCACCTGAATTATACTTTCAGTAATGTTGCCACACCTGTACAAAAGTATTATTTCTGATACTACTACTAAATAAGCCCTGGGATCTCCACACCCATATAATGTTGTATGCAAAGACCAGGATGATAATACAACGGTATGTAAACGGTAAATATTGTTTGTTAATTCGGTAACCTGACTGCGATATTATTAAGAACGTAGATCCTCATTAGATAATACCGTTGAATGTCCTGGATTTATAAATAACACAAACACAAAGTCATAAGAAAGGTAAATAATCTTCATCCACACCAAGGATTTGAATAAATCAGCAGTTCTTTGCCTCTGTCAAAAATAACTCGTAGTAATCGCGGTCGATTCTTAAAAGAATCGATTTCGTCGACTATCGAAACACAAAATGAATGTTTCAGACACGATTGCTATCGATAACTTTCTTATCCGTAACAACCGTTAAGCATTATTTACCAGTATCTATAGACAGAACCCGTAGAAAATTAATCTTAATCTTTTTTTACTGTCTTGATTTTTTATACACAATCTCAATGATTCTACAATCTGTATAAGTGGACGAACTCTTCCTACAGATTAATAGAACTACACCCCTCTTAACTTTTGACATCGTCCAAAAGAATAAAAATAAATTCTACGTTGTTTCCACCACTTGGCAGTCATCTCTTCATATTGGATTAATCAATTAAAAATAAAACAGCAATTAATGAGGCCGTATTCAGGTGTAAACTCGGACACTAAAAGTAAATATCTCTCACTCAAAATGTTCAAATGTTTGTATCGTCTATGGGACTTCATTACGGGATCATCAGTCCCTAAACTTACAAACTACTTATGAACTACTTACGAACTAGGACGGCACAGATATCCATGCCCGAGGGGGGATTCGAACCCCCGACCGTAGTGGCCGTGCAGACCGTGACTGGAGCGCCTTAGTCTCCTCGGCCATCGCGGCCAGCTATCTCTCACTCGTACCCTGCTGTTCGTCTGAGTCTCGCCACTTATTTTAACTTCCAGTAGCCTCGGGAAAGTTTGAAAAGAGGCCCAAATTTTCCATGGTCTTGCAATGCGTCACTCTCAATACATTAAAAATGTTTCATAAATAAGGTTTTGCATTTTAGCTAAGCATACAGTATTTTCATAACTTTTCTTTACAATGTCGTCTGTCATGAAGGTTTATTAATAATTCTCCATAATGTTAGATTCAATAGACACAATCAATATTCCACTAATGTAACATAGGTCAGTCAACATAAAATAAGGAGTAGAATCCAGTTTCACTCCCTGATACATCAAATCCCACGCGTGGTCCGACTGTATACATAAACCATTTACTAAAATAGACCGTTTGTTACAACATCAAATACCCACATCCTTCACTCTTTCATAAATAAATTACGTAACAACGTAATTCCCCAGAATGAACTATAAATCCACAGTTACGATTCTAAAATGCGACAACTTTAGTGTCCACAAAATTCCCTTCATGAACAGACTACCTCTACTTCAATTACATCACGAGAAAAAAACTCATAAACTCATAATTAACAAAGTAGCTTATTCTTCAATAAAAATCGAATTAATTTTTATTGTGTGCCGCCATAAGCCAAATACTCATTGCAGTATTTACCACTCGAAATTTCACCTCTTTTTGTCGTAATATTTGACGAGTAGTTCATATATCGAAAGCAAACCAGGAGAAGCCACGATAAGTAAGTATGCAAAACCCAGAAAATTTGTTCTCCTCTCAAAGCAAAAACCCGTAACAATTAATCTAATTATTTCTTCTTTGGTGTGTGCGGCGCAGGCAACGTCTTAGGATCATAATTTTTCCTTGGTTGTCCACGCTGATATACTGACGAAGAATTTAAATGCCATCTGGTGACGACCACCGCTAAATTCACCGGTATCACCGTCGCAAGGTTTACCATGAAACACAAACACATGCGTCTAAGACAGACACCCAAAAACATATTTATTCCATGGTCCCTATACTATTCTAACTATTGCAAATTAAATTAATATTTTTAAATCATTTTCTCCCAAAATTATATATAATTTGTTTCAATCAAGATGATGCGATACTCTAGGGAAGTCGTAAAGCAACACCATATGGTTTTGTTCCGCTTTACTCGCTGCGGAGTGCACGGATGCTCGCCGTGGAGTTTAGAGTCCTCCCTGGGGCATGGGTGTGTGTTTGTCCGTAGGGTAGTTTAACTTGGTTTAAGTAGTTTGTAAGCTACGGACTGATGACCAATCAGTTTGGTCCGATAGATTTACAGACATTTGAAAATACCGCATTTTTATCCTTTCTAATATCTTGAACTTTAATTTATGAGGAATTTCAGAGTACATTGTCTGTCGTGCAATTATATCAAGATTCAAAGTTAAGGAATAATTCTGTTTATTTGTAATGTCAGAAAGCACACTGCGAGACTGGTTCCAGAAATACTCCGGTCAGGGCGAGAACGTCTAGGCGGAGAGCTCAGGCGCACACAACAGGCTGCGGAGACGGCGGCCATCGCAGGTAGGCGGATTAGGCGGCCGCCAGGGCAGGCTTGACTAGGCCAGGCGGACGCGCAGGTGCAGCACTCAAAGGGTTAAGCACCACATCCCTCTGTTGATACTCCAGTCAGGCAGTCACCATACTGGATCTCTTCCCCTAAACTGAGGGTCCTCTGGCAGAAGCTCGATAAGATGGAGTGTGTCATTCGGGCTTCCACATCTCCTTAAGCATGTCAAATATTTTTGGTCTCCAAGGCTCAGAGGAAGGATTTCCAACCGGTAACACTGTGTCTCCTAAGTAAGTAGGTTACACTGGCATCGGTATCTCTACCTGACTTAAATAATTCATTGACTTGGTTCCCCCCCCCCCCCCCCCCGGGGGCCCACAGCTATTTTGTGGGTATGTGTGTGGCGCGCATGGGGCCCCGAGCCGAAGTAGTCTTTCTTCTTCCCTAGGCTGCTTCACACTCCCCCCTAGGTCGTGCCTTTGTCCGCAGATGGGTGTCTGAGAAAATGCAGGTCATCTCCTTTTCAACGCTTTCCTTTTCCTACTCGTCCTTCCCTCCTTTCACTCGGTTTTTCGCTCATTCTTCTTACTCTGTTGTTCCTACCTTGGAGCCATCCATACCATCTCCACTTCGGCGTTTGAGATTCTCCCTTTTCTATCTCCCTCTTTCCATCCTCTATTCTTCTTCCTTTCTTCCTGTGCATATGTGAAGGCCATCCCACGCATTCCCATGTGTAGCAGGTGACAGGGTAACGCGTAATTCCCCGCCCCGGGTAGACAAGTAGGGCACTTACGTACCCCCTGGTAGAGGCCAGGCCCAGGGAGGGGAGATTACCCGAGCTGGTACCTTCCGACTATACCGATTGGTCCTTCCGTCCGTTTCTTGGGAGGTGTGATGTGAGGTGTGAACAATCACCTAAGGCGGGGTAGCCCTCAGTGAGGGTCCCTATTATGAAGGAGCGTGCCATCGGAGACGTCGGTAATCATGGGGGACACTTCCGCAATGACCTCTCTCTCTTCCCTTTTGACTTCGACCCAAAAACGAAAGTTGGATGCCCCTCAATCAAAGAAAATACTACCAAACGTTCCTAAGTTTCTGATTGTTACTCATACTGATGGTCATGATTTCTCTAAGGTCAATCCCTTCATAATTCAGAATGGTGTAGATGCCATTGCAGTACCGTTGAAGAAATGTTCTCGACAATGTAATGGGAGTTTACTGTTAGAAACAGATAATGCTTTTCAGTTCAAAAACTAATCCGAGCCGAAGCCCACCGTACCCTTAACTCGTCACATGGTGTGGTCCCCTCTGATCCCTCGAGGGGTTATTGTACGAAGAAATAAAGGACTACTTGACAGATCAGGGCGTCATAGCTGTCAATAGGGTTATTAAAAGGGCTGATACAGGTTTGATACAAACCAAACCGTATTTTTGACTTTTGACAAGATGGATCTTCCTTCCAAAATCAAAGCTGGCTATGAAATCATATCAGTTCACCTCTATATCCCGAATCCCACAAATTGTTACCAGTGCCACCGGTATAATCATACCCGCGACTCTTGCCCTCATGCAGCCAAATGTGTCACCTGTGGCAGGGACGCTCATGAGGGGGAGTGTTCGCCACCATCCCCTCGCTGCATGAACTGCATGGGCGACCATGTTGCTTCATCCAGAAACTGCCCTGTTTACAAGGAGGAGCGGGTAATCCAAGAAATCAGGGTACGTGAAAACGTTTCGACCTCTCCTGTGCTCAAGATACTAGATGGTTGAAAGCCCGCTGAGCTCCCAGTGGGTAAATACAGCACTGTCCTTACCTCTCCTCGTCCTAGTAAGGAAGTTGCACATCAACATGTGACCTTACTTTTAGCGACATGGTTGTCAGGTCGGCCAGCCCAAAGATTGCCCGATCAACTTCTCCACTCACTTCCTCTCACCGAAAAACACAGTCATTAGCATCTCCTCCAAAATCACGGGCGTCCAAATCGGATGACCGAACTTCCAAGAAAGAGCCTGTCTGTGAAAATATAAGATCTGACCCTGCGCAACCTACGTCTGCACATACATCTCATAGTCATTCCTCTAAGAAGGCACACAGAAAAGAGTTCCTCTCCTTCCATGCCACGGTGTGACTCAACTGTCACGCCATCTAGCAGTGGCACCATCCATTCTTCCTCTGTCTCGCCGGGTTGCGCTACTGCTAGCCTATCATCCGGCCCTTTACTGCCGATAAATCCAGGCAGGCGACGGAAACTCCAGGTGAAGCAATGGAACATGACCCTTTACCTGTAGATTCCAGTAGCAGGATTCCCTTGAAATCAGACCCTCAGTGACCAGCGAGGTGATCTCCTCTAGCTCTTTCTTCTCTTTCTATCTTCTCACCTTATGGATCTCCTTCTATGGAACATTCGCGGCGTACTTTCCAACAGAGAAGAATTGAAACTCCTACTCAGACTGCACCGTCCATTCGTGGTCGGACTTCAAGAAATGAAGTTACGCCCATGCAACAACATAGTTTTTTCACAATATACCTCCTTGCGCTTTGACCTGCCCACTGTGGAGGGTATTGCAGCCCATGGAGGGGCACACTCAACTACAGGCAGTTGCCGTTCGCATCATTCTTCCCATCTTTTCCTTCTGCCTTAGTAACATCTATACCACATAGTCTTCTGCCTTTACTAGGGCAGATGTGCCCAACTTCCTTCCCCATTTTTGTTGAAAAGCGATTTCGATGCCCACCACCCCTTAGGGATTCTCTGGCCTCTTGCCAGAGAGGCTCCCTTTTAGCGGACATTCTCAACCATCTTATTCTTCTCCTTCATCATACCCTACCTCCGGGTTCCACTAGTTGGAACATCTCGAAAGATGACTGGGGACTGTTCTCCTCCAAGGCGGTTTTCCATTATAGGAACGTCCTCACCTGTGACAGTCAGGTCGAATACCTCACGGATGTCTTTCTCAATGCTGCTGAATATTCGATTCCACGTACTTCATCTATTCCACATCGGTTCCCAGTCCCCTGGTGCACTGCGGCATGTCGCAATGCTATTGTAGTCCGGAGACGTGCTCTACACACCTTCTGCAGCCACCCAACGTTGGCGAATTGTATCAGTTATAACGGCTAAGAGCGCAATGCCGTCGAGTCATTAAGGAAAGCAAACGGGCCTGCTGGATTGCTTTTACTAGTTCATTTAACAGATTTACTCCTTCCTCTGTTTGGCTGACCTGCGTCGGTTATCCAGCACTAAGGCCCACTCCCCAATTCCTGGCTTGACCGTCGCAAATGAAGTCTTCGTGGAACCAGCTGATATATTCAATGCTTAAGTCAATCTTTTGCAGATCTGGAGCTCCGTAAATTACCACCCCTCGTTCCTCCCTCGAAAAAGGACAGAAGAGGCACGGCCACATTCCTTCCAATCTCTCGATCGGAAAAGTAACAATGCCACCTTCACCATCCCCCCAGGGGGCCCACAGTTCTTTTGTGGGTACGTGTGTGGCGCGCACGGGGCCCTGAGCCGGAGCAGCCTTTCTTCTGCCCCAGGCTGCTTCACTGTCCCTCCCGGTTTATGCCTTCGCCCGGAGACGGGCATATTGCGTGAGCTATGGTGGTTCTCGTTGTGGTTTTTCTTCCTTCGTTTCTTCCTTTCTTACACTTCGTTTTCTGTCTTTCTCTCCTTGAACTCTCCTAGCCTTCTTCTCCTCATTAGTCTCCGCCTCGGCGTTTGAGACACTTCTTTTCTTTCCTTCTTTCTCTTCCTTTCCTATCCTCTTCTTCTTTTCCTCCCTGTGCGTGTCTGAAGGCCGACCCACGCATTATCGTGCGTAGCAGGTGACGGGGTAACGCGTAATTCCCCGCCCCGGGTAGACAAGTAAGGCACGTACGTACCCCCTGGTAAAGGCCAGGCCCAGGGAGGGGTGATTACCCGAGCTGGTACCTTCCGAACGTGCCGATTGGTCCCTCCGTCAGTTCTCGGGAGGTGTGACCTGAGGTGTGAACAATCACCTAAGGCGGGTAAGCCCTCGGAGAGGGCCCCCACTAGGAAGGAGCGCGCCATCGGAGACGCCGGTAATCACGGGGGACACTTCCGCGATGACTTCCTTATCTTCTTTCGTGACGTTGACCCATAAACGTAAGTTAGACTCGCCTCAGCCTAAAAAGACTCTGCCCAATGTACCTAAATTTCTGGTTGTCTCTCGCACCGACGGAAAGGATTTCAATTCTGTCAATCCTTTCGTTATACAGAAAGGTGTAGATGCAATTGCTGGCCCTGTTAAAACCTGTTCACGTCAGCGCAATGGCACATTGTTGCTGGAAGTGGAAAGTGCCTTCCAAGCCCAAAAACTGATACGTACTACGTTGTTGCACACTTTTCCAGTTAAGGTCGAAGCGCACCGCACACTCAACTCGTCACGGGGGGTAGTCTTCACGAGATCCCTTGACGGGTTGTCTGATGAAGATATCCAATCGTATATGTCCGATCAGGGTGTGACAGCCGTCCACAGGGTCATGAAAAAGGTCGATAACCATCTGACACCGACTCGTACTGTGTTTTTGACGTTTGACAAAGTTGACCTCCCGTCGAAGGTCAAAGCAGGGTATGAAGTCATCTCCGTCCGCCCTTATGTACCTAACCCAACGCGCTGTTTTCAGTGCCACAGGTACAACCATACCCGTGAACATTGCCCAAATGCAGCAAAGTGTGTCACTTGTGGTAGGGACGCCCATGAGGGGGATTGCCCACCTCCGTCCCCTCACTGCCTAAACTGCAACGGTGACCATGCGGCTTCCTCTCGCGACTGCCCTGTATACAAGGATGAGAAGGTAATCCAGCAAATTCGGGTTACGGAGAAGGTATCGACATCTGCCGCTCGTAAGTTGTTGGCGAGTCGAAAGCCCACTGTCCTCCCAGCGGGTACATACAGTAAGGTACTCACCTCAACTCGACCTACCAAGGATTCCAGTACCCAGACATGTGACTTCACTTTCGCTGACACAGTTGTGCGATCCGCCAGCCCGAAGATTGCCCGTTCCACGTCCCCGCTCCCTCTTGCTGCTTCTAGGGTACAGTCTTCGTCAAACTCTAGTAAACCGCGGGCACCTAAACAAGATGCCCGGACCTTGAAAAAGGAACCCGTCCGTGAGGATTTTCTGCGTTCTCAGGCTTCCCAACCGTCAACTGCCTCTTCCCGCCGTCACTCTTCCAGAAGAGCTGACAAGAAAAAGAGTTCCTCTCCTTCCCCGCCGAGGCGTGACCCATCCGTCACGCCATCCAACAGTTGCCGGCCTCGGCCGTCTTCTGTTTCACTGGGACGCTCCGTTTGCCGGGCGCCCGGCCCTTTACCGGCGGTGGAAACTGCCCCTCCTGATCAACTCAGGGAGGTGGCAGGCGCGTCGGTCGAACCAATGGAACATGACCCTTTGCCCCCAGACAGCGATAGCAGTGCTCCCTCGAAATCCGGTCCTCAGCGGCCGTCGAGGTGACCCCGCTCGCTACTTGGTTTTTATCCTTATTTCTTCTCTCATTTTTATCATGGCGCTCCTTCAATGGAACATTCGCGGCATTCGTTCTAATCGGGAGGAGTTAAAACTACTCCTTCGATTGCACTGCCCGCTTCTAGTCTGCCTCCAGGAAACTAAGTTGCGTCCACGTGATCGTGCAGACTTTCCACACTACACCTCTGTGCGGTTCGACCTGCCACCTGTGGAAGGTGTCCCAGCCCATGGAGGGGTTCTGATGCTCCTTCGAGACGACGTCTATTTCCATCCCATTTCCTTGCACACTCACCTACAGGCAGTTGCCGTCCGCATCACCTTATCCACATTTACCTTCTCCCTCTGTAATATATATTCGCCATCGTCATCTGCCCTTACTAGGGCAGATGTGCTAAACCTTGTTGACCAGCTCCCTTCACCTTTCGTGTTGGTAGGCGACTTTAATGCCCACCACCCCCTATGGGGCTCTCCGGCACCTTGTCCGAGAGGCTCCCTTTTGGTGGACATTCTCCACCACCTCGATCTTGTCTGCCTCAACACCGGTGCACCGACCTTCCTTTCTGACACAACACACACTTATTCCCATATCGACCTCGCAATATGCACTCCTCAGCTTGCCGGTCGGTTTGAGTGGTATGCACTTTCTGACACGTACTCGAGTGACCATTTCCCTTGTATCATCCACTTCCTACATCATTCCCCATCTCCACGTCCCACCAGTTGGAACATTTCTAAAGCCGACTGGGGGCTTTATTCTTCCATGGCTGTTTTTCACAATCAGAATTTTCCCAACTGTGACAGTCAGGTCGAATACCTCACAGAGGTTATTCTCACTGCTGCTGAACGTTCCATACCTCGTACATCCTCTTCTCCACGTCGTGTCCAGGTCCCTTGGTGGACTGCAGCCTGCCGCGACGCGCTTCGAGCCCGGCGCCGTGCTTTACGCACCTTCCGCCGCCACCCAACTTTGGAGAATTGCATCAATTACAAACGTATGAGAGCGCAGTGCCGTCGTATCATAAACGACAGCAAGAAAGCTTGCTGGACTGCTTTTACTAGTTCTTTTAACCGTTTTACTCCCTCCACGGTTGTCTGGGGTGGCCTACGCCGTTTGTCCGGCATCAAGGTCCACTCCCCGATTCCTGGCCTGACCGTGGAGAACGCAGTCCTCGTGGACCCAGCTGATATTTCAAACGCATTGGGTCGTTTCTTTGCGGAGGTTTCGAGCTCTGCCCATTACCACCCTGCCTTTCTCCCTCGCAAACAGGTAGAGGAGGCACGGCCGCCTTCTTTCCGCTCTTTTAATCGTGAAAACTATAACGTCGCCTTCACCATGCAGGAGCTAGACCGTGCTCTCGCCGTGTCCCGATCTTCTGCTCCCGGGCCCGATTATTTTCATATTGAGATGCTGAAGAACCTCTCTCCTGCGGGCAAGTGCTTTCTTCTTAGTACATACAATCGCATATGGACTGAAGGTCATGTTCCCACAAGTTGGCGTGAAGCCATTGTTGTCCCCATCCCCAAACCAGGGAAGGACAAACACCTTCCTTCCAGTTATCGCCCCATTTCTCTGACGAGCTGCGTCTGTAAGGTGATGGAACGCATGGTTAACGCTCGGTTGGTCTGGCTCCTCGAATCTCGCCGCCTCCTGACTAATATCCAATGCGGTTTTCGTCGACACCGCTCTGCTGCTGACCACCTCGTTACGTTGTCGACCTTCATTATGAACAACTTTCTAAAGAAGCGTCAAACAGTAGCAGTGTTCTTCGACTTGGAGAAGGCATACGATACTTGTTGGAGAGCGGGCATTCTCCGCACATTGCACACATGGGGCCTTCGGGGCCGCCTTCCTCTTTTCATTCAAGCGTTTTTGGCGGATCGCAAGTTCCGGGTACGGGTGGGCTCTGTTTTGTCAGATACCTTTTGCCAGGAGAATGGGGTACCACAGGGCTCCTTCTTGAGTGTGGCGCTCTTTGCCATTGCAATCAATCCGATCGTAGATTGCCTTTCACCAGACGTCTCCGGATCTCTTTTTGTTGACGATTTCGCAATTTATTGTAGCGCCCAGCGGACGTGTCTCTTGGAGCGTTCTCTCCAACGCTGTCTTGACCGTCTATATTCCTGGAGCATCGCAAACGGCTTCCGATTCTCCACTGAGAAAACTGTGTGTATCAATTTCTGGAGATACAAGGAATTTCTTCCACCTTCTCTACGTCTCGGCCCTGTTGCTCTCCCTTTCGTGGAGACTACAAAATTCTTGGGACTCATGTTGGATCGGAAACTTTGCTGGTCCACACATGTGTCCTACCTGGCTGCCCGTTGTGCCCGATCCCTTAACGTTCTTCGTGTCCTCAGTGGGACGTCATGGGGAGCGGATCGTACCGTCCTGCTTCACCTTTACCAGGCCATTGTTCAGTCGAAGCTCGACTATGGAAGCCTTGTATACTCTTCAGCACGGCCGTCGATTCTCCGCCGTCTCAACTCTATCCACCATCGTGGATTACGTCTGGCGACCGGTGCATTTTATACCAGCCCTGTTGAAAGTCTGTATGCCGAGGCTGCTGTATTACCCTTGACCAATCGACGTGACATACTCTTGTGTCGGTACGCATGCCGCCTACGGTCGATGCCCAACCATCCATCTTACAGATTATTTTTGACGACTCACTCGATCGGCAATATCAGTTGTCTGCGATTGCCTTGCTTCCACCGGGAGTTCGGTTTCGCCGCCTGCTACAGCGGCTCGATTTTACCCTTCCTTCCACCCTTCGGTTGAGCGAAAGCCCATTGCCACCGTGGCATCAGGCCCAGGTTCACACACACCTCGAACTTAGTTCGCTCCCCAAGGAGAGCACTCCGGATTTTGTATTCCGCTCGAGGCTTGTCGAACTCCGTTCGCGGTTCGATAATGCCGTATTTATTTACACTGATGGTTCCAAGAGCACTGCCGGTGTCGGATCTGCCTTCGTCGTCGGGGACAACCGTTTCCAATACAAGCTCCCTGACCGGTGCTCAAACTTCACGGCTGAACTTTTCGCCCTCCACCAGGCCGTTTTGTATACCTGCCGCCACCGCCATCCTTTCTACGCCATATGTTCTGACTCCCTTAGTGCCCTGCAGAGTCTTAAGGACCCTTTCTCGAACCATCCTCTCGTGTATCGGATCCAACGCTCCCTCCAGTTGCTGGCGGATGACAGCTGTCACGTTTCTTTCCTGTGGGTCCCTGGCCACGTGGGTGTGCCCGGGAATGAGGCCGCCGACACAGCAGCCAAGGCAGCAGCTCTTTTGCCTCGCATGGCTACCTTTTGCGTCCCATCGGACGATGTTCAACGGGCTCTTCGCCGGAGTATCGTGTCGCAATGGCACAGTGTGTGGCTTTCACTGTACAACAATAAATTGCGAACTGTCAAACCGATCCCGACCGCTTGGAGGACATCCTCACGCCCCTCTCGGCGGGAGGAGGTCATCCTGGCTCGGTTGCGGATCGGTCATTGCCGTTTCAGCCACCGTCACTTGCTATCCGCCGAACCTGCACCGCTATGCTCCTGCGGTGAACTGCTGACAGTGCGACATGTTTTACTGACTTGTGTTCATTTTAATCATCTCCGTGTAGCCCTTCACTTTCCGTCTACTCTGGAGGAAATTTTAGCTGATGACACACGAGCAGCTGCTCGAGTTTTGCGTTTTATCAACTTGGCCAACTTATCCAAGGATATTTAACCCTTTTAATTGTCTTTTATCTTTCGTTTTTAGCCTCTTGTTGATGTTCTGACAGTCTACATTTTTTTAGATCATAGCGAATCTATGTTCTTGGCTGGGCGCTAATGACCATAGAAGTTGTGCGCCCTAAAACCACAAAAAAAAAAAAAACCTTCACCATGCAGGAGCTCGAACGTGCTCTCTCCGTGTCTCGATCATCAGCTCCAGGGCCTGATGCTATTCATATACAGATTCTGAAGAACCTTTCTCTTGTGGGTAAATGTTTTCTCCTCCGCACTTACAATCGAATATGGATTGAAGATCAGGTCCCCACATGCTGGCGTGAAGCAATTGTTGTTCCCATACCAAAACCAGGGATTGATAAACATCTTCCTTAGAGTTATCGCCCCATTTCTCTTACCAGCTGCGTTTGCAAGGTGATGGAATGCATGGTTAATGCTCGGCTGATTTGGCTACTCAAATCTCGCTGTCACCTTACCAACATCAAATGCGGAGTTTGTAAGCATCGTTCTCCTTTCTATGTCATCTGCTCTGACTCCCTCAGCGCCGACCAGAGTCTTAGCGATCCCTTTTCGGCCTATCCTGTTGTGCACCGAATCAACAGCTCTCTTCAATTATTAGCTGACGACGGCCCTCGCATTCGCCTCCTATGGGTACCTGGCCATGCAGGCGTGCCTGGTAACGAGGCTGCTGATGCCGCTGCCAAGGCTGCAACAGTATTACGTCAGACAACTACATACTGTGTCCCATCACATGATATCGAAGGGGCTCTTTCATGGCACCTTATATCGTCGTGGCATAATTTGTGGTCTTCGCTTACAAATAATAAGCTTCGGACTATTAAACCACTTCCGGTGGCTTGGAGGACCTCGTTGCTCGCGACGAGAAGAGATCATCTTGGCCTGGTTGTGGATTGGACATTGCCTGTTCAGCCACTGCCACTTGCTCACTAGTGACCCCGCACCTTTATGTTCCTGTGGCCACCTGCTGTCGGTGCGCCTTGTTTTATTGTTGTGTTCCAATTTTACTCCTGTTCGGCTTGCACTACATCTACCACATACTGGAAGAAATTTTAGCTGATGACGCGCGGGCTGTTGCTGGAGTATTGGATTTCATCAACTTGACCAATTTGTCAAGCTACATTTAGCTCTTCGCTTTGTTGTTTTTTATTCTATGTTTTTAGCTGTTTTATATAAATCTCATTATCCTTGGGTATATCCTAGTTTTGATTTGGGCGCTAATGACCTTAGCAGTTGCGCGCCCTAAAACCACAAAATGAACCCCAAAAAATTCTCTTGGTTTGTAGTGTTGGCGTCTGAACCAAGCGTATTATCAAATAGCCCTCAGTGAGGAATGCCAGCGTGTGCTCGGTTTTTGCACCTATTAGTATCTTTATGAATATAATATTCCTTTCGGTTTGGTGATGGAAGCCGCCGTTTTGTCACAGTTACTGAATGATATACTAGGCTACCTGAAATTCTCTTGGCTTAAACTATTTGGATGATGTTGCATTCTATAGTAAGAGTTTTGAAGAGCTTGTAAGCCATCTTAACAAGTTATCAAGAAGTTTGGGTCATTTAGTATCAGCAGAGGAGATCAGGAGCGGACTAGAGCATTAAGAAAATTTTCCATCAGTTTTGGGGTTCCCGATTTTACTATGATGAATGTTGTAAAAACCAATGCCTCTCATTCAGACATATCTGCGGTCCTTCTCCATGGGAATCAGGGTCAGAGGCGAGCTTTAGCTTACACCTCTCGCAGATTAACTGGAGCCAAGGAGCTACTTGGTACAAGAGAGCGAGAACTTGACCATTGTTTTGGCCTTGGATAAATTCCGAATGTGCCTTGACCATCACGAATTTGATTTGGAAACGGACAATCAGGCACTTAGCTGGATGTTTGCTGAGCCCCACAAAACTGGGCGTATCGCCAGGTGGGTAGTACGAATGTCAGGCTTTCATTTTAAAGTTCTACACTTCAAAGGAACTGATGACCCCCAACCGATGCTCTTAGCTGTATATTCCAAGAACTGGAGATTCATATGGTTGAGAGTCTACATTATCAGATCCAGACAACAAGTTCCATGTCATGGGAGATATGAGAAGATTTTTCGATATTGGCACTAAGCAGGAGCAGGATGACCAGTGATGGCCATTACGACAACAGTTATTAGGTTGTGGTCCTTAGAGTCCTTAGGGTGTTCTTTGTAAGAGGGTAAGGCGCTCAGAGGAGTTTCGAAACTGTCTGCCGAGGGAGCTCGTGAAACCCATATTACAGTACTACTACGATTCGATGGTTGGGGTTATTTAGGGGTGCACAAGCCCCTGGTAAAAATCAAGGCTCCCCTCACATGGCCCACCCTTTATAAGGAAATCAAACGATAGAAGGCGCTAAACAGAATAATTCGCCTCCAAGAGGATTGTTAAGCTCCGAGCTGGAGATTAACCTCATGGACAAGCTGTTAGTTGATTGTGTGGCTACTTCCCCGATCTGGAAAAGGCAACAGGTATATCCTCGTTGTGGCTGGAGCCGTCAGAAGATTTTCGTGGTTGACTACTATCCATAATAGTACTGCTAAAACTATTGTTGTTCACTTTACTAACGTTTTTGGATAATTCGCTCCACATCACTAATTTGTGAGGGATAGCGCCCCAGTTTTCATTTTGGCACCCTTTAATCGTTTACCATCAAAGATCACAGGGTCGTTGGGACACGATCTTACCATGGCTGAATTTTGCCTTTAATTCTGCCAAATGTGAAGCCCACTCTGGCTTCCCTCCTATTCCCCTTATAAAACATTTGTATGCTATGTAAGTAATTACTGTTCCTTTCTACCAGTTTCAAAGATAATACTCATCTTTTCAAGATTCCGGTGTATGGGGTTCTGCTCGCTGCAACATTATTCTCCTGGGGCGTCGTGGTAGAAATTTATACAATTTTTCACTACTTTAATTTAAAACAAATTTCTCCACACAAACAATACAAATTCAATACATCAGAACTTAGCTGGTAGTACTTCCATTCTCAAAACACAGAGTGACATGGATTCCAGTGGACTTGAAAAATGACTAAAACTCGAACTCCTCACGTAAGGCGGTGAGGCAAATATATAACATCAGCAATAATGACGTTACATTAAGCATTGTTCAAAACAACAGAATATACTGATTTACAATTAACAAACATAACAGAAAAACATTTCATGTATACTAAAATAGTCACAATAAAATATGAAAACTATACACACAATAATTTTAGATCGCACCTATCTTTTTAAGTTTTAATCACGCTACATTTTGTTTTCAACAAACCAAAATGTTAAATGTCAATTATTTAACGAGTACATCATACATGTTCCTAACATATATATATCAATTATATTGTCAATTCTGAAACTAGGTTTAAAATGTCACGTAAGTCAATATATACAAAGAAGCACATTATACAAATTTCGACTTTACAGTAATTAAAACAATTATCTGATCTACACAACTTGTTTATGAGCGTTACATACATACAATGCTATTAATTTTAATTTCTTTTTGTTTTTTTTTACAAAAAATTCGTCTGTTTAAGTCTTGAAATAACATGCAATGATGCAACTATTGTTTATAGAACTGTCTGGAAAGCAAATATATGAATCTCCTAATTAATGACAACTTTCACTCGTTTTAATCACAGTATCACACAGACACTGTCCTACACTGATTCCTAGGCTGGCTATTACGTTTTTAACTTCACACGCAACATATATCACAACTGAACCACACGATTACGGATCCAACGCAGACGGTATCGTAGGATGACATAGAGATGAGAGGACCAGCAGACGGTATCGTACGATAACATTGAGATAAGTATCGTTACACCTACACGATTAATTCACCGCTATCAAACTTATGGAAGATATCTTTCCGTCAGCCATTACCTTGCAGATTCTTAGGGAGAACTGGCGGCAGGCCAGGGCTAACATTGCTTTGGCACACCATCAGAAACTCAACCTGTACGACACGAATAGAAGAATCTTTGAAGGAAAGGTGGGCGATGAGGTGTTCGTCTGCAATTAACCTGGCAGGTAGTCATGTCGATGGTGTCTGAGTAAGTTAACTCGTCGCTTTTTGAAGCCATGTTCTATTGAAATATTTTTGGGGCCTGTTCATTTATTATTTAAGGAAAAGGCGAGAGGGGAAACTCCTCAGGCTGCTGCAACCTGTTTCACTGGAGTAGTTTCAGTTTGAGGCGGTGAGATGATCCATCCTGGCTGCAGTCTGTTATCGCCTCTTGGTTCCAATTGAACGATGTCGTTGCCAACTTGCCCTCGGGTTTGGTCACTGATGGCGCTTCCCACTCTCATTTGGTTATTGATATCGGATAAGCCAATGGTGAAGCCACAACACTTCAAACATACGGTGTAGACCTGACATACGGTGTAGCACTGACTCGTAGAGTGCCTTCGTCCTAGAGATACTGGCGCCCAAATCAAAGCCAATTCGTAGCTCAGTTCGTGCAAAATGTTGATCTTGCAAAAGGAAAGTGACGCGTTGTTCCAAAACGTTAATCTTCGGCCACACACTGCACGCTGAAATCAACGTGTTCTGTAAGATGTTCCTTGCCTATCACATAAGTGAATGTTCAAGCAGGAGTGGACTAATTTGTATGGAGACAGTATTTGCTATCTGTATGATGGAATGGATGCCGGCAACATTGCTGCTCATGGCGGCTGCACCACATGTGGCTGTTCCAGCATGGGTTGACCCCAGGTAGATTCCGCACAGGAAAAGGTGGACAATGTGCAGAGACGGGTTTTGAGTTTTCTTCCAACCCGCCATGCGAGTTCGTTCCTTCATTCAAATGGGGAGGCCACATTAGTCCACATCTGCCTGCCGCGCAGTGAGCTGGGCACTTCCACTCCAGCGGTCGCTCACTGCTCCGGCCGCTACCCCCAACACTACTGCTCTCCCCAAGCTTGCCCTACCGTCTGCACATCTAACGTGCAGTGTACCGCTTGAGCTACTGATATGAAATTGTAATCATTTCATGTACTCCAATGTTGATACAATGTTTAAGAATCCGAAGTTCGAGAAGTGAAAAACTAGTAGAGGATATACTACGTTTCTGTCAGTGTCCCCCCAGGGGGCCCAAAAAATTGGATATAAAATAAGAAGTGCAACATTGCACTTAGTCACTATATAAAAATATTTTTTTATATAGTGACTAAGTGCAGTGTTGCACTTCTTATTTTATATCCATTTTTTAACAAGATGACCAGATTATAATATATGACCAGATGATGGTGACATAGTGCACCGAAACGGGTCGTCACTTAATAAATTAGTAGTTCGCAATCTTGGCTTATCATTTGGAAACTATAAAACGAATTGATCGTCTCCACACCAGACGATGTCAGGTAATCTTCACACATTCAAGTTTAATTTGCTCCCACTGGTGTTCTTTTAATAGCCCAATCTGTTAAAATTGACTTGCCTAGCAGTTGATCGTTAGATCAATGTTCAAGCAAAAATGGTTCACGTTTGATGGGCGTGCCATTCCACGTCCTATTCTAGTTTGTGTGGTCCCTGCATTTAACATACCAATAGGTAGCAGAACATGGTGTACCTCGTTTATTGGCGCGTTTCATGGCTATGCTAACCATTTATCGTTTGCACTGCCTTGCTGAAATATGGTTACTTTAGTTGTGAAATATTCTAAGGAACTTTATCTTTTCAGTGTTCTGTGTACTGACGATGGATCGCCGTCCATGCCCTGGAATCAAGTTCTTGCGGAAGGAGTTTCTGCAGTATGAAGTTGCCATACGTCGTCTGCCAACGGAAGGAGCAGCTGCTGACTTGAGGGAGAGGCTGCGTGCTGGATTGGACAGCCCTGTTGTTGTGTCACCTGAAATTATTGGAGATGTAGCAGCTGCAGCTCAAAACATGTCCAAAACATTGTATGAGCTCGAAAAGGATGTCAGATTTTTGGAAATTAGTTATTCCAATTTTAGACAGTTTGAGAGGGTCCGGGATCAATTAACTCATGTGAAAAATCGTCTCTCTGATTTGAAGTGTCTTAAGCTTGATAATGCACTAAGCCAATCAGTCGATAAATTAATAGACTATGTCAATAAACTACAGATTAGGGCAGTCTTGAATAGGCAATTATCACTGTGTCTGAATGGAGAGAGCGCCGGAAGTAATGGATTGGGTACTCGTACTGGGAGTGGTGAGCCTGATGATGTACACAATCAATCTGTCAATCATTTAAAAGACTATGGGAAACTACTGCAGATTAGGGCAGACTCATTGGGAATGGATAGTGAGGAAGACAGCGCCGAAAGTGATGGATTGGGTACTCGTCCTGCGAATGGAGAGGTTGATAATGCACTGAGCCAATCTGTCGACCGATTAATAGACTACGCCAATATACTGCAGATTAGGGCAGTCAAGATCAGGGAATTCTCATTGAGGCTGCATAGAGAGAAAGAGAGCGCTGGAAGTGATGGATTGGATATTCGTTCTGGGATTGGTAAGCTTGCAGCGAGCCAATCTGTCGATCGATTAATAGACAATGACAATCTACTGCAGGTTAGAGCAGACTCACTGGGAATAGAAAGAGAGGAACAGAGCGCCGGAAGTGATGGATTGGGTACTCGTCCTGGGAGTAGTGATGTCTGCGCCACCGTTTCTCATTCGTCATCCCCACAGTACGATCATTTTGCAAGGCTCCCTGAGTCTATTCCGTGCTTGTTGAATGGCATTACTGAGTTATCGGCGAGTAGCGTTAATTGTATTCAACAATTATTGTGGTTACTCGTACGCTTGGAGCAACTCACCATTGAACTTCAGATTCCCCATAATGAGGCCTTGTCATTGTTATTCCCTTTGACAGTGGGCGACTTGCGCTCCTTGTTGTCTGAGGCTTTGAAGGAAGGGTTTTCTATAGAGCTTTTTAGGCAAATCGTCATAGCGAAGAAGTTGTCACCTTGTATGCGGAATGAACTGGAGAAGCATTTCTTCTGGAGGGTTCAGGAACCACAAGAGGGTTTGAGGGAATATGTCGAACGCATTTGGACTGTAGTATTGGCAATCGTTATGAACATCTCGGAGGGTGAAATCATTTGTCACATTTTGCAGGGCATGCGCCCTGATTACCAGTCTCGTCTTACTCTTTTCGACCGTCCTTCCACAGCGGAAGAATTGGAGCTGGTTGTCGAATCCATAGAGGCTTTGGCCATTGCAGACCGTCAACGTCAGGAAGTCAAGGGCGCGCCTTACACGGCATTTAATTAAGGACCCGGCGTTACATTTCGCCAGGAACCGACTAGCCAACTGGCCTCGAGTAATTCCATCACGTTATGAAATTATGACCGGTACCTGGAGTTGGTGCATCTCACTGAATTGTCCCCACTACATGATGGTCCACAGAGATGTTGTTTAGCCAATGGGCAAGTGTTGCCTCTGGTGGATCGGGTGCAGGGTTGTCTCTCCATTGCGAATTACTCATGGTGTAATAATAGGGTATCCTCTCACCGATAAAATGATGTTGATAGTTCCTAAAATATGTAGTTATCTGCGACGTGTCACAGATAAATTTCATGTATTGAAATTAATTTTTCTGTTCCTTTAACACTGTAGAAACTCTGTTCGGTTTTGATAGTATTAACATATCTACGCTCTTACGCTGCTTTTGTAATTTTTTAACGGTACCCAGCAACGGCAGTATTCTTTTCATAAATGTATGTGTGTACTTCATTGCTTTCTTTTATTAATAAATCCCCCCATTCTTTCGTTAAAATGCAGTTTGTTTTAATCGTAGTTCGATTCCTCCCAAGTCCCTGTGATGCTTTTTTTCAGCCATGTTGGACTTCTCCAACAATGGATGGTTCGATTTTCGTGTTAAATACGCCGTAATATAGCGTGTAGCCCTTCTCTTTAAATTCACATTACATATGTGTGTTATTCAATAGTCAGTATAACCTGCAGTCATTTACCCATAGTTTTTTATGTGGTCCGATTTACGGGTATTACAATATTTCAGTGTCAATCTTTCTTTAAAATTGCAATATTTTACACGGTCAGCTACAGAGGAAACTATTTAATAATACCAAACTATACCATCCACTGTCGGCGAGAACTTAATTTTATCAAAACTTTTTTAGCCTACAGGAAAAACTTTGATGCAGTGCTATAAAGGTAACTATTCATCAAATTATTTTTAATACATTGCCTGCATTATGCATTACCTCCCACAGTTAAATAGTCTGCCAATCCGTTATCTTTCACTTAAAGATTTTTAAATTTTTTCACAGTAATTTTTGCATGGCTACCAACTTCAAATTTTTACCCTTTGCCATTTTTAACGACTAACTTAGGCAGTGACATTAAAGTGGCCACTCAAAATTACCCTGGTTAAGAACTTGACAGTCACATTTTTAGTACTATGTGGGTTTATTATGAAGACCAGATTAGTACTTGATTTAGCACGTCATGTTATCTTCTTTAACTATTCCCCTGATAACAAAATTGGATTGTGCGCACGTTATTAGCCTTTTGCCACCAGTTCTTCAAATGCAGTGTCAGTTGTTTGATTGTGGCCCTTCGTCAATTCATCCAAGTCACCCAGTTGTCTACTCAATTAATTCCCGGATTCGTTTGCTGATAGGCTGGGGCAGACAGATGTTATTAACCCTTTGAGCGCTGCAGACGGGATATCCCACAGCACTCCACTGGGCCGTGGGGCCGACGGACGTGGTTTGCCGCGGCAGTGGTATTTCCAGCGGGCCCTGCAGGCGGCATTCACCGTGCGGCCTGGCAGGTTCCTGGGCGATAATGCCAGCTTACACTGCAGCCGCTCTCTTTGCATGCGGGTCTCCAGACGTGGGAAGCGTGCCTGCCTGTCCCAAGCTCTTTTGTCCCTTCCACTGCACCGAATGGATGTTCCCTATTTATTTTTCTGTGCCGCTGCCCCTGCTTTCTGGGAGACGCTCTGCTATGGATTTCACAGTTGCTGTTCTACATTCGTGCTATCTGGTTTGTGTCACTATCTGCGTTCTGCTTCTGTGGTGTCATTTAGCTTTCTGATGTTTCATTGAGATTATTATAGTTTGACAGAGAAATGGCACATAGACGGCAATGCACTGAAGAAGAGATACTGGGGATACTGACAAGGAGTGACAGTGACAGTGAGGGTGGCATCTTCAGTGAATGTAGTGACGACGATTCATCAGAAGAATCTCGTAGTAATACAGCTCCACGTAGTTCACCTAGCAGAGCTAACCAGGACAGTTCTTCAGATTCTGAAACTGAAGACCAATCGATCCGTAAAAGGCTACACAACAATAACGAAAAATTTGATTGGCAAAAACGTTATTTTAGTCCAGCACTTCATACATTTGATGACTCATGTTCAGGACATAATTGCCAACTGGCGCCTGATTCAAGCGTTCTGTCGTTTTTCATACTGTTTCTATCAGAAGATCTGCTGAAATTTATAGCACTTGAAACGAACCAACTTTATACGTTCACCATGGCAAATACGTCGGAACCAGTTTGTTATCGGCTATCCACCTGGAAAGATAAAAGTTTTGAGGAACTGTATAGCTTTATTTGTCTTTGGCTTCCCATGGCTCGTGTTAAAAAGTTGAGAATAAAGGAATATTGGTCCAGAGATGTACTACTAAATACTCGAATTTTTGGTGAAATAAGGCCCGTGACCGTTTTATGCTACTTTTGAGAATGCTACATTTTAGTGACAACTCGGCCAATCGTGGGGGTGACAGTTTGTTTTAAAATTAGTAAAATAGTTGATACAGTTCGTGTGGCTTTCTGAAGTGCATTTAATCCATACAAAAACTGTGTCGATGAAAGCCTGTTATTGTTCAAAGGTCGCTTATTTTTTAAGCAGTTCATTCCTACAATGCGAAGTAGATTTGGAATCAAGACATTCGTGTTGTGCGATTGTAAAACTGAATACGCATTGGATTTAATTGTATACACAGGGACAACAACAGAAATTGAAATCCATAATTTGGGGAAATCTGGAGATACAGTAGCAACACTAATGAAGCCATATCTTGAACGTGGACATACCTTGTATGTCGACAACTGGTACAAAAGTCCAGCCTCGTTCCTCTGGCTTCACAACCAGAGAACAGCAGCATGCGGTACTATACGTAGCGACAGGCGCAATTTTCCGAAGCTACAGAAGAAACTGAAACGAGAAGTTGACTTCATGGCAACTGACTCAATGCTTGCTATCGAGTGGTGCGACAAGAGAGACGTGTTCATGCTGACTACCTGTAACACTACAGAAATGCGTGACATGGGCAAGACAAACAGGATGACAGGCGAGAACGTAATGAAGCCGCAATGTGTTGTCGACTACAATGCAAATACGGGCGCAGTAGATCACTCTGATATGTTACTAAGCTCTGTTGCATCTGTGCGGAAATCTGTTGAATGGCACAAAAAGTGTTTTTTCATGTTGTGGACTTTTGTGTTTCGAATGGTCACACTGTTTACAGATCAGTGACACGGGGAAAAATGTCATTAGCAGATTTTCATTTATGTCTGGTACGAGAACTTGTTGCAAAATTTTCTACAGATCGGAGGAGAGATAGGAAAGGAAGACGCTCTGGCGACGAGAATCCTCTTCGCTTTACTGGGAGGCACTTTCCACGTGTGATTCCAAGTGACCAGTCCAAGAAACGCGGACTGTGGCGTAGATGTGCAGTCTGCTCGAAACAATGTGTGCAGAGAAACGAAGCATGAATGCAAAAGATGCAATGTATCTTTGGGTGTTGACCCATGTTTAGCGAAGTTGCTACAGCTGGAAGATGAAACTAAGCCATCGCTTCTCAAAAAATTGTTTAAAAATAAAATAAAAAATAAAAAACACAAATTAAAGAAATATATATTTTTAACTTCGCCATTGCCGGTCCAAAGCCCGGATGAGAAAGAAGGATGGGAAATATAACAGTGCAAACAAAGACAAAAAGAAAAACGAAACACCGAATTGTCTGAGCTTTAAAAGACTCTCCAGATGAATTACTTTGCTGACAAACAACTGATGTACGAAGACGTGAAACATCGAATCTGGCCGGGCGCGGTGGCCGAGGGGACTGAGGCGCTTCAGTCATGGTCTGCACGGCCACTACGGTCGGGGGTTCGAATCCCCCTCGGGCATGGATATTTGTGCCGTCCTTAGTTTAGCTAGTTCATAAGTAGTTTGTAAGCTTAGGGACTGATGACCCCGTAGTTAAGTCCCATAAGTTCTACAAACATTTGAACACCCAATCTGTGCTGACAAACATACTGGTTGCTTAAAATGTTCAGACATAGGACGCAAAAATAAATACTTAGTGCGAATTTGTGAATTCTTCTGTAACTTCTTGATAGATAGTAAACCTTAGATATTTTAATGAAACAAAAAATTCAGGCATTATTATTTCTAGAATATTCTGACTTCGGTTGCGGTAAAAGGTATATATTTAAATGGCGACTAGTGTCGAGCGAAGCCCAAAGACTGTGACAATCACATTACAGCTATACATATCCAACGATTTTATTAACTGTTAAAATGTGGTTGTCACATTTCTTTTTTACATGGTTGTTTGAAACTGGGCTTCGGCCGAAACTAGTCGCCGCTTAAATAAATATCTTTTACCGCAACTGAGGCTACAGTTTTCTAGTGATATTTAGTAACGGCTTGCTGTTCTTCTGGTATCCCGGAACGATATGTTTGAGAGCCCGCCAGACCACATGGACTATGACAGCAGCCGTTAGGCGGCGCGCACAATCTACTAGCGCTGCCATCGCCACTAGAGCGCTGTACGCTGTGGCGCGCCTACCGCGCCGGTCATCTGCGCAGAGAGCCGCACTATATAGGGCCCGGAGCCACAGCTCGCTCCTCAGTCTTGTGTTGACTGCGCTCCGTTTACCTTCGATATTCAGTGGTTATCAGGCTTCGTACTCTGCTCTGTCACGGTTCCGATTGGCTTGCGTTTTGATCTTTGTTTTTGATTAGTCGTTGTCATTGTTTGTCGTCTCTGTGGTTTCGTGGAGTGTTTCTCGTTAGCGGCGACGCTTGATCGGTCGGTCGTCGCTAGTCGTTCCCGACCCAGTCCTGTCTTCGGTCACTACAGTTCTATTTTTCCAGGACGTTGGATTTGTGAGAAAACATTCATTCTAGACATTCATCTCCTTATGATATGCAGAAATTGAGACGTAAATATAAATACTTACAAACCTCGATTTGATTTGATCGTTGCCTGCAGACAATTAACTGGCTTTACCTAATCGAAATATATACGCAAACTTGGAAAGGGCGTATTGCCACAAATTGGTCAGTTGCACAAACTCGCCCGTTTCTGAAGCACAAAAGATCATTAGGAATTATAGGTGACGTTTAATTAGGTTGTTTAGAACCTTGAATATTTCCTAATCTAATTTTTAAGAAAACATTGTACATGATCGATTATTTCTTCAGTACAATAACAATTGCGTCCCGTATAAAAAGAATTCAGAAATGTTGAATATTTTGTTTTTAAGTTTCCCTGCGGATAATTTGTTGGATTAATGCTCTCAAAATATAGTGGTTAGATTCAGAAGTGTGACTCGGCTTCCAGATGGTTTCGCCGAAAGTAGTTTGCGTGAGAATTATTGAGCTACAACAGATGAACGTCAACGTTTAGTCGTTACGGATTCTAGAGCGTTTGAATCGCAAGTTGCGTACAAAAATCAGATAATTAAATATCAGTATGCGAAATAAAATTCAGATGTATACAAAGACCTTATGATGATTCTTAAGAACTATACGCAAACAAAAGAAAGCCTCTGAAGAGTGTCATTCCATGTCAGCTTACCTAAAATTCCGTGTTCGACCATTGCAGATTTTGTTGAAATTTTATATAAACATTCACTGAAATTTCTCTTGACAACCTATGAGCAGCATAAGGTTTCATGAGCAGCATGCATTTACAGTAGATGTACAATTTTGTTTTTGTTTGCAACGTGATTTATGCGTTCACCTTTGATTCAAATCAGCCGAGCGGTCTGAAGCACCTCGCTGCAGAGTGCGTGGTTGCTTGCCGTGGAGGTTCCGAGTCCTCCCTGGGGCATGGGTGTGTGTGTTTGTCCATAGGTTAGTTTACCTTGGTTTAAGTAGTTTGTAAGCTACGGACTGATGACGACGCAGTTTGGTCCGATAGAATTACAGACATTTGAAAATAACGCATTTTTATCCTTTCTAATATTTTCAACTTTTACACTTAATTTATGAGGAATTTCAGTGTACATTGCCTGTCGGGCAATTATATCAAGATTCAAAGTTAAGAAATAAGTATCCAGATATTAAGTTTATTTGTAATGTCAGCAAGCGCACTGCGAGACTGGTTCCAGAAATACTCCGGCCAGGGCGAGGATGTCCTTGCGGAGAGCTCAGGCGCACACAACTGGCCGCGGAGACGGCAGCCAGCGCAGGTAGGCGGATTAGGCCGCCGCCAGGGCAGGCTTGACTAGGCCAGGCGGACGCGCAGGTGCAGCACTCAAAGGGCTAAGCACCACATCCGTCTGTTGATACTCCAGTCAGGCAGTCGCCATACTGGATCTCTTCCCCTAAACTGAGGGTCCTCTGGCAGAAGCTCGTTAAGATGGAGTGTATCATTCGGGCTTCCACATTTCCTTAAGCATGTCAAATATTTTTGGTCTCCAAGGCTCAGAGGCAGGATTTCCAACCGGTAACACTGCGTCTCCTTAGTAAGTAGGTTATACTGGCATCGGTACCTCTACCTGACTTGAATAATTCATTGACTTGGTTTCCCCCAGGAGGCCCACAGCTATTTTGTGGGTAAGTGTGTGCGCACGTGGCCCCAAGCCGAAGTAGCCTTTCTTCTTCCCTAGGCTGCCTCCCACTGCCCGCCTGTTCATGCCTTTGCCCGGAGACGGGTGTCTGAGTAAATGCAGGTCATCTCCTTTTCTACGCTTTCCTTTTCCTACTGGTCCTTCCCTCCTTTCACTCGATTTTTCCGCTCATTTTTCTTATTCTGTTGTTCCTACCTTGGAGCCATCCATACCATTTCCGCTTCGACGTTTGAGATTCTCCCTTTTCTCACTTTTCTATCTCCCTCTTTCCATCCTCTATTCTTCTTTCTTCCTCCCTGCGCGTGTCTGAAGGCCATCCCACGCATTCCCATGTGTAGCAGGTGAGGGGGTAACGCGTAATTCCCCACCCCGGGTAGACAAGTAGGGAACTTACATACCCCCTGGTAGAGGCCAGGCCCAGGGAGGGGAGATTACCCGAGCTGGTACCTTCCGACCATGCCGAATGGTCCCTCCGTCCGTTTCTCGAGAGGTGTGATCTGAGGTGTGAACAATCACCTAAGGCAGGGTAGCCATCAGTGAGGGTCCCTATTATGAAGGAGCGCTACTCATACTGATGGTCATGATTTCTCTAAGGGCAGTCCCTTCATAATTCGGAAGGGTGTAGATGACATTGCAAGTCCGTTGAAGAAACGTTCTCGACAATGTAATCGGAGTTTGCTGTTGGAAAAAGATAATGCCTTTCAGGCTCAAAAACTGATCAGTGCCACGCTTTTGCACACCTTCCCAGTAAAAGTCGAAGCCCACCGTATCCTTAACTCATGTGGGTTGGTCTTTTCTTGATCCCTCGACGGATTATCAGACGAAGAAATAATGGACTGCTTGACTGATCAGGGCGTCATAGCTGTCAAAAGGGTTATGAAAAAGGCTGATACCGGTTTGATACCAACCCAAACCGTATTTTTGACATTTGACAAGGTGGATCTCCCTTCAAAATCAAAGCAGGCTATGAAATCATATCAGTTCGCTTCTATATCGCGAATCCCACACGTTGTTACCAGTGCCACAGGTATAACCATTCCCGTGAGTCTCGCCCTCATGCAGCCAAATGCATCACCTGTGGCTGGGACGCTCATGAAGGGGACAGTCCGCCTCCATCCCCTCGCTGCATCAACTGCATGGGCGACCATGTTGCTTCATCCAGAGACTGCCCTGTTTACAAGGAGCGGGTAATCTAAGAAATCAGAATACACGACAAAGTTTCGACCTCTGCTGCGCGGAAGATACTAGATGGTCGAAAGCCCGCTGAACTCCCAGTGGGTAAATACAGCGCTGACCTTGCCTCTCCTAGTCCTACTAAGGAGGTTGGCACACAGACATATGACCTTACTTTTAGCAACACGGTTGTCAGATCGGCCAGCCCAAAGATTGCCCGATCAACTGCTCCACACACTTCCTCTCACTGAAAAACAGTCATCAGCAGCTCCTCCTAAATCACGTACGTCTAAATCGGATGACCAGACTTCCAAGAAAGAGCCTGTCCGTGAAGATTTAAGATCTGATCCTGCACAACCTACGTCTGCGCACACACACACCTCTCATCGTCATTCCTCTAAGAAGGCACAAACAACAAGAGAGTTCCTCTCCTTCCCCTCCACAGTGTGACTCAAATGTCACGCCATCTAGCAGTGGCACCACCCGCTCTTCCTCTGTCTCGCTGGCTCGCGCTACTGTTAGTCGATTATCCGGCTCTTTACTGGCGGAGAAAGCTGCCCCTGCCGATAAATCCAGGCAGACAGCGGAAACTCCAGATGAAGCAATGGAACATGACCCTTTACCTGTAGATTCCAGTAGCAGCGTTCCCTCGAGATCAGACCCTCAGTGGCCAGCGAGGTGATCTCCTCTAGCTCTTTCTTCTCTTTCTATCTTCTCACCTTATGGATCTCCTTCTATGGAATATTCGCGGCGTTTGTTCCAACAGAGAAGAATTGAAACTCATACTCAGACTGCACTGTCCATTCGTGGTCGGACTTCAAGAAACGAAGTTATTCCCACGTGACAATATAGTTTTTTCACAATATACCTCCGTGTGCTTTGACCTTCCCCCCTATGGAGGGTATTGCAGCCCATGGAGGGGTTATGTTGCTCATTAGAGATTACATATACTACCATACTATTCCACTGCACACTCAACTACAGGCAGTTGCCGTCCGCATCATTCTTCTCACCTTTTCCTTCTGCCTTTGTAACATCTATACCCCATCGTTTTCTGCCTTTACTAGGGCAGATGTGCCGCACCTTACTGCCCAACTTCCTTCCCCCTTTTTGTTGATACGCAATTTCAACGCCCACCACCTCCTATGGGGTTCTCTGGCCTCTTTCCAGAGAGGCTCCCTTTTAGCGGACTTTCCAACCATCTTAATCTTGTCTGTTTAATCACAGGTGCACCAACCTTTTTTCAGACATGACGCATACCTACCCTCACTTGGACCTCTCGATATGTACTACTCAACTTGCGCGTCAGTTTGAGTGGTATGCTCTCTCTGATACGTACTCGAGAGGCCATTTCCCCTATATAATTCATTAACTTCATCATACCCTACCTCCGTGTTCCACTAGTTGGAACATCTCGAAAGCTGACTGGGGACTATTCTCCTCCATGGCGGTTTTCCATGATGGGTAAGTCCCCACCTGTGACAGTGAGGTCGAATACCTCACGGAAGCCATTCTCAATGCTGCCGAATATTCCATTCCACGTACTTCATCTTCTCCTCGTCGATTCCCAGTCGCCTTGTGGACTATTGGCATGTTGCGATGCTATTGGAACCCGGAGACGTGCTCTACGCATCTTCCATGGCCAGCCAACGTTGGCGAACTGTATCAATTATGAATGTCTAAGAGCGCAATGCCGTCGAGTCATCAAGCAAAGCAAATGGGCCTGCTGGATTGCTTTTACTAGTTCATTTAACAGACTTACTCCTTCCTCTGTTGTCTGGGGGGGGGGGGTGGCCTGCGCCAGTTAACCGGGACTAAGGTCCACTTCCCAATTCCTGGCTTGACCGTCGCACAAGAAGTCTTCGTGGACCCAGCTGATATATCCAACGCTTTAGGTCAATCTTTTGCAGAGGTCTCCAGCTCCATACATTACCACCCTGCCTTTCTCCCTCGAAATCAGACAGAAGAGGCGCGGCCACCTTCCTTCCAATCTCTCAATCAGAAAAGTTACAATGCCACCTTCACCATGCAGGAGCTTGAACGTGCTCTCTCCGTGTCCCAATCTTCTGCTCCAGGGCTGATGCTATTCATATACAGATTCTGAAGAACCTTTCTCTTGTGGGTAAATGTTTTCTCCTCCGCACTTACAATCGAATATGGATTGAAGATCAGGTCCCCACATGCTGGCGTGAAGCAATTGTTGTTCCCATACCAAAACCAGGGATTGATAAACATCTTCCTTCGAGTTATCGCCCCATTTCTCTTACCACCTGCGTTTCCAAGGTGATGGAATGCATGGTTAATGCTCGGCTGATTTGGCTACTCAAATCTCGCTGTCACCTTACCAACATCGAATGCGGAGTTCGTAAGCATCGTTCAGCTATGGACCACCTCGTTACCTTGTCGACCTATATTATGGATAACGTTATGCGTAAGCGCCAGACGGTGGCTGTGTTTTTTGATTTGGAGAAGGTTTACAACCTCTGTTGGAGGGCGGGTATTCTCCGCACGCTCCAAACATTGGGCTTTCACGCACGCCTCCCCATTTTTATTCAAGTATTTTTAGTAGATCAAAGGTTCCCGGTATGAGTGGGCTCTGTTTTGTCGGACACCTTTCGCCAGGAGAATAGGGTGCCACAAGGATCTGTGTTGAGCGTGGCACTTAACGCCATAGCAATCAACCCAATTATGGATTGCCTTCCGACTGACGTCTCTGGCTCCCTCTTTGTGGACGGCTTTGCGATTTCCTGTAGTGCCCAGAGAACGTGTCTCCTGGTACGATGTCTTCAGCATTGTCTCGACCGTCTTTACTCTTGGAGTGTCGCCAATGGCTTCCGGTTCTCCAGTGAGAAAACAGTCTGTATAAATTGTTGGATATACGAAGAGTTCCCTCCACCGTCTCTCCATCTTGGTCCCGTTACTCTGCCTTTCGTGGAGACGAAATTTTTAGGGCTTTACGCCGCCTAAACTCGATTCACCGTTGGGGGTTACGCCTGGCGATAGGAGCTTTTTATACAAGCCCTGTTGACAGCCTCTATGCCAAAGCTGCTGAATTACCTTTACCCTATCGACACGACATTTCACTGTGTCGGTATGAATGCCATTTGCTTTCGATGCCCCACCATCCTTCCTATTTGTCATTCTTTAACAACTTCCTCGATAGCCAATACGCGCAGTCTGCGATTGCCCTGCTCCCTCTGGTGTCCGATTTCGACACTTGCTCGATTTTACTCTCCCTTCCACAGTTCAAATAGGTGACAGCCTAGTGGTACCTTGGCTTCAGGCTCAAGTTCGCGTTCACCTCGAACTCGCCTCACTCCTGAAGGAGAGTACGTCGGATGCTTTTTACTGCTCGCTGTTTCTTGCACTTTGTGCACGGCTCTAAAACTCCATCTTCATATATAGGGATGGCTTAAAGACCAATGAAGGTGTCGGATGTTCGTTTGTCGTCGGGGATGATTTTACAGCTGAGCTTTTTGCCCTCTATCAGGCTGTGTTTTTCATCTGCTGACATCGTTCTCCTTCCTATGTCATCTGCTCTGACTCCCTCAGCGCCATCCAGAGACTGAGCGACCCCTTTTCGGCCCATCCTGTTGTGCACCGAATCAACAGCTCTCTTCAGTTATTAGCTGCCGACGGCCCTCGCGTTCGCCTCCTGTGGGTACCTGGCCACGCAGGCGTGCCTGGCTGATAACGAGGCTGCTGATGCCGCTGCCAAGGCTGCAACAGTATTACATCAGACAACTACGTACTGCGTCCCATCGCATGATATTCAAGGGGCTCTTTCACGGTGCCTTATATCATCATGGCATAATGTGTGGTCTTCACTTACAAATAATAAGCTTCAGACCATTGAACCACTTCCGGTGGCTTGGAGGACCTCATCATGCCGCTCACGATGAGAAGAGATCATCTTGTGGTTCGGACATTGCCGGTTCAGCCACCGCCACTTGTTCACTGGTGACCACGCACCTTTATGTTCCTGTGGCCACCTGCTGTCGGTGCGTCATGTTTTATTGTCGTGTTCCAATTTTACTCCTGTTCGGCTTGCACTACATCTACCACATACTGGAAGAAATTTTAGCTGATGACGCGCGGGCTGTTGCTGGAGTATTGGATTTCATCAACTTGACCAATTTGTCAAGGGACATTTAGCTCTTCGCTTTGTTGTTTTTTATTCTATGTTTTTAGCTGTTTTTATATAGTCTTATTATCCTTGGATATATCCCAGTTTTGATTCAGGCACTAATGACCTCAGCAGTTGTGCGCCCTAAAACCACAAAAAGAACCCCAAAAAATTCACTTGGTTTGTAGTATTGGTGCCTGAACCAAGCGTATCATCAAGTAGCCCTCAGTGAGGAATGCCAGCATGTGCCCGCTTTTTGCACCTATTAGTATCTTTATGAATATAATATTCCTTTCGGTTTGGTGATGGAAGCCGCCGTTTTGTCACAGTTACTGAATGATATACTAGGCTACCTGAAATTCTCTTGGCTTAAACTATTTGGATGATGTTGCATTCTATAGTAAGAGTTTTGAAGAGCTTGTAAGCCATCTTAACAAGTTATCAAGAAGTTTGGGTCATTTAGTATCAGCAGAGGAGATCAGGAGCGGACTAGAGCATTAAGAAAATTTTCCATCAGTTTTGGGGTTCCCGATTTTACTATGATGAATGTTGTAAAAACCAATGCCTCTCATTCAGACATATCTGCGGTTCTTCTCCATGGGCATCAGGGTCAGAGGCTAGCTTTATCTTACACCTCTCACAGATTAACTGAAGCCAAGGAGCTATTTGGTATAAGAGAGCGAGGATTTGACCATTGTTTTGGCCTTGGATAAATTCCATGTCTGCCTTGACCATCACGAATTTGATTTGGAAATGGACAATCAGGCACTTAGCTGGATGCTTGCTGGGCCCCACAAAACTGGGCGTATCGCCAGGTGGGTAGTATGAATGTCAGCTTTTCATTTTAAAGTTCTGCACATCAAAGGAACTGATGACTGCCAACCGATGCTCTTAGCTGTATATTCCAAGAACTGGAGATGGATATGGTGAAGAGTCTACATTATCAGATCCAGACAAGAAGTTCCATGTCACGGGAGATGTGAGAAGATTTTTCGATATTGGCACTAAGTAGGACCAGGATGACCAATGAAGGCCATGTCGACAACAATTATTTGGTGGCGGTCGTTAGGGTGTTCTTTGTAAGAGGGTAAGGCGCTCAGAATAGTTTAGAAACTGTCTGCCGAGGGAGCTCGTGGAACCCATGTTCCAGTACTACTACGATTCAATGGTTGGGCACATTTAGGGTTGCACAAGCCCCTGGTAAAAATTAAGGCTCCCCTCACATGGCCCACCCTTTATAAGGAAATTAAACGATATCTGGCGCTAAACATAATAATTCGCCTCCGAGAGGATTGTTAAGCTCCGAGCTGGAGATTAACCTCATGGACTAGGTGTTGGTTGATTGTGGGGCCCCTTTCTCCATCTAGTAAGGGCAACAGGTATATCCTCATTGTGGCTGGAGCCTTCAGAAGATTTTCGTGGTTGACTCCTATCCATAATAGTACTGCTAAAACTGTTGTTGTTCACTTTACTAACGTTTTTGGATAATTCGCTCCACATCACTAATTTGTGAGGGATAGCGCCCCAGCTTCCAATTTGGCACCCTTCAAGGAATTACGCTTTTTGAATGCGATCATACATATAACTATCACATCCTTTTACCTCAGGTTTTGAGTTGAAGAGAGGGTGAATCACAACCTGACGTCTTCTCTCATCGTTTACCATCTAGGGTCACAGGGTCGTTCTGACACTATCTTATCTTTGCTGAATTTTGCCTTTAATTCTGCCAAATGTGAAGCCCACTCTGGCTTCCCTCCTATTCCCCTACACGATTAATTCACCGCTATCAAACAAATGGAATATATCTTTCCGTCAGCCATTACCTTGCAGATTCTTAGGGAGAACTGGCGGCAGGCCATGGCTAACATTTCTTTGGCACACCATCAGAAACTCAACCTGTACGACACGAATAGAAGAATCTTTGAAGGAAAGGTGGGCGATGAGTTGTTCGTCTGCAATTAACCTGGCAGGTACTCATGTCGCTGGTGTCTGAGTAAGTTTACTCGTCGCTTTTTCAAGCCATGATCTATAGAAATAATTATGGGGCCTGTTCATTTATTAGTTAAGGAAAAGGCGAGAGGGGAAACTCCTCAAGGTTCATAACGCAATCTCTCAGGCTGCTGCAACCTGTTTCACTGGAGTAGTTTCAGTTTGAGGCGGTGAGATGATCCATCCTGGCTGCAGTCTGTTATCGCCTCTTGGTTCCACTTGCACGACGTCGTTGCCGACTTGCCCTCAGGTTCGACCACTGGTGGCGCTTCCCACTCTCATTTGGTTATTGATATCGGATAAGCCAATGGCGCAGCCACAACACTTCACATATACGGTGTAGACCTGGCGAGCACTGATTCGTAAAGTGCATTCGTCCCAGAGATACTGACGCCCAAATCAAAGCCAATTCGTAACTCAGTTCGTGCAAAATGTTGATCTTGCAAGAGGAAAGTAACGCGTTTTTCCAAAACGATAGTGTTCGGCCACACACTGCGCGCAGAAATCAACGTACTCTGTAGGATGTGCAGCAGTTACCTTGCCCAGCATGATCTCCGAACTTGTCTACAATCGAACATCTCTGGCATACAATTGGACAACTGAGATGTGCAACTCATCAATGCACAACTCTTTTAGATTTAAGTGAATGGTTCAAGCAGGAGTGGACTAATTTGTATGGAGACAGTATTTGCTATCTGTATGATGGAATGGATGCCGGCAACATTGCTGCTCATGGCGGCTGCACCACATGTGGCTGTTCCAGCATGGGTTGACCCCAGGTAGATTCCGCACAGGAAAAGGTGGACAATGTGCAGAGACGGGTTTTGAGTTTTCTTCCAACCCGCCATGCGAGTTCGTTCCTTCATTCAAATGGGGAGGCCACATTAGTCCACATCTGCCTGCCGCGCAGTGAGCTGGGCACTTCCACTCCAGCGGTCGCTCACTGCTCCGGCCGCTACCCCCAACACTACTGCTCTCCCCAAGCTTGCCCTACCGTCTGCACATCTAACGTGCAGTGTACCGCTTGAGCTACTGATATGAAATTGTAATCATTTCATGTACTCCAATGTTGATACAATGTTTAAGAATCCAAACTTCGAGAAGTGAAAAACTAGTAGAGGATTTACTACGCTTCTGTCAGTGTCCCCCCAGGGGGCCAACAGCTCTTTTGTGGGTACGTGTGTGGCGCACACGGGGCCCTGATCTGAAGCAGCCTTTCTTCCGCCCCAGGCTGCTTAACTTTCCCTCCCGGTTCACGCCTTCGCCTGGAGACGGGCGTCCTTAGCAAATTAATG
This sequence comes from Locusta migratoria, assembly GCA_026315105.1. Classification (NCBI taxonomy): domain Eukaryota; kingdom Metazoa; phylum Arthropoda; class Insecta; order Orthoptera; family Acrididae; genus Locusta; species Locusta migratoria. Next base: position 253,601,280 of record CM048745.1, on the reverse strand, counting down.
TTGTTTCTTGTCCAGGTTTCTCCTTTTCCTTGGTTTCTTCCTTTCCTAATCTTTACTTCTGTGTTTCTCTCCTTGCTGTGCTCTCCTTGCTGTACTCTCCTAGCCTTCCTCTCCTCCTCATTAGTCTCCGCTTCGGCGTTTGAGACACTTCTTTACTTCTTTCTCTTCACTTCCTCTCTTCACTTCCTCTATTCTTCTTCTTTCCTCCCTGTGCGTGTCTGAAGGCCGACCCACGCATTATCATGCGTAGCAGGTGACGGGGTAACGCATGATTCCCCGCCCCGGGTAGAAAAGTAAGGCACGTATGTACCCCCTGGTAAAGGCCGGGCCCAGGGAGGGGTGATTACCCGAGCTGGTACCTTCCGAACATGCCGACTGGTCTCTCCGTCAGTTCTTGGGAGGTGTGACCTGAGGTGTGAACAATCACCTAAGGCGGGTAAGCCCTCAGAGGGCCCCCACTAGGAAGGAGCGCGCCATCGGAGACGCCGGTAATCACGGGGGACACTTCCGCAATGACTTCCTTCTCTTCTTCTATGATGTTGACCCAGAAGTGAAAGATAGATTCCCCTCAGCAAAAAAAAAAAAAAAAAAAAAAAAAAAAAAAACTTTGCCTAATATTCCGAAATTCCTTATTGTCTCCCGAACCGACGGTAAAGATTTCATTTCTGTAAATCCTTTCGTCGTTCAGAAAGGTGTTGATGCAATTGCTGGCCCTGTTAAAACCTGTTCGCGTCAGCGCAATGGCACATTGTTGCTGGAACCGGACAGTGCCTCCCAGGCCCAAAAATTGATACGGACTACATTGTTACACACGTTTCCAGTCAAGGTAGAAGCGCATCACACGCTCAACTCGTCACGGGGGGTAGATTTTACGAGATCCCTTGATGGGTTGTCTGACGAAGACATACAAACCTATATGTCCGATCAGGGTGTAACAGCCGTCCATAGGGTGTTGAAAAAGGTAAATAACCAGCTGACACCGACTCGTACTGTGTTTTTAACGTTCGACAGAGTTGAACTCCCATTGAAGGTCAAAGCAGGGTACAAAGTTATCTCTGTCCGCTCCTATATTCCAAACCCAACGCGCTGTTTCCAATGCCACAGGTACAACCGTACCCGTGAATCTTGCCCAAATGCAGCAAAATGTCATATGTGGTAGGGACGCCCATGAGGGGGATTGCCCACCTCCGTCCCCTCACCTCCTTAACTGCAACGGTAACCATGCGGCTTCCTCTCGAGACTGCCCTGTATATAAGTATGAAAAGGTCATCGAGCAAATTCGGGTTACGGAAAAGGTATCAACATCTGCCGCTCGAAAGTTGTTGGCGAGTTGAAAGCCCACTGTCCCCCCAGGGGGCACATACAGTAAGTTCCTCACCTCCACTCGACCTACTAATGATGCAGGTACGCAGTCCTGTGATTTCACTTTCGCTGACACAGTTGTGCGATCGGCCAGCCCGAAGATTACCCGTTCCACGTCCCCGCTTACTCCTGCTGCTTCTAAATAAACCGCTGGCACCTAAACAAGATGCCCGGACTCTGAAAAAGGAACCCGTCCGTGAGGATTTTCTGAGTTCTCAGGCTTCCCAACCGTCGACTGCCTCTTCTCACCGTCACTCTTCGAGAAGAGCCAACAAGAAAAAGAGTTCCTCTCGTTCCCCTCCGAGGCGTGATCCATCCGTCACGCCGCCCAACAGTTGCCGGCCTCGGCCGTCTTCTGTTTCACCGAGACGCTCCGTCTGCCTGGCATCCGGCCCTTTACCGGCGGTGGAAACTGCCCCTCCTGATCAACTCAAGGAGGTGGCAGGCGCGTCTGTCGAACCTATGGACCACGAACCTTTGCCCATAGACAGCGATAGCAGTGCTCCCTCAAAGTCCGGTCCTCAGCGGCCGTCGAGGTGACCCCACCTGCTTGTTCCTTTTTATCTTCCTTTCTTCTCTTATTTTTTATCATGGCGCTCCTTCAATGGAATATTCGCGGCTTTCGTTCCAATCGGGAGGAATTAAAACTACTCCTTAGATTGCACTGCCCGCTTCTAGTTTGTCTCCAAGGAACTAAGTTACGTCCAAGTGATCGTGCCTACTTACCCCACTAAACCACTGTGCGTTTCAACCTGCCACCTGTGGAAGGTTCCCCAGCCCAAGGAGTGGTTCTGATGCTCATTCGGGACGACGTCTATCACCATCCCATTTCATTCCCGTCCGCATCACTCTCTCCACCTTTTCCTTTTTCCATTGTAACATCTATTCGCCATCGTCATCCGCCCTTACTAGGGCAGATGTGCTACACCTCATTGACCAGCTCCTTCCACCTTTCGTGTTGGTAGGCTATTTTAATGCCCACCACCCCCTATGGGTCCCCCCAGGGGGCCCACAGTTCTTTTGTGGGTACGTGTGTGGCGCGCACGGGGCCCCGAGCCGGAGCAGCCTTTCTTCTGCCCCAGGCTGCTTCACTTTCCCTCCCGGTTTATGCCTTCGCCCGGAGACGGGCGTATTTCACGAGTTCAGGTGTTTTCTTGTTGTCGTTTCTCTTATTCCTTGGTTCCTTCCTTTCTTACCCTTTGTTTCTGTCTCTATCTCCTTGTACTCTCCTCGCCTTCTTCTCCTCATTAGTCTCCGCCTCGGCGTTTGAGACACTTCTTTTCTTTCCTTCTTTCTCTTCCTTTCCTATCCTCTTCTTCTTTTCCTCCCTGTGCGTGTCTGAAGGCCGACCCACGCATTATCGTGCGTAGCAGGTGACGGGGTAACGCGTAATTCCCCGCCCCGGGTAGACAAGTAGGGCACGTACGTACCCCCTGGTAAAGGCCAGGCCCAGGGAGGGGTGATTACCCGAGCTGGTACCTTCCGAACGTGCCGATTGGTCCCTCCGTCAGTTCTCGGGAGGTGTGACCTGAGGTGTGGACAATCACCTAAGGCGGGTAAGCCCTCGGAGAGGGCCCCCACTAGGAAGGAGCGCGCCATCGGAGACGCCGGTAATCACGGGGGACACTTCCGCGATGACTTCCTTATCTTCTTTCATGATGTTGACCCACAAACGTAAGTTAGACTCGCCTCAGCCTAAAAAGACTCTGCCCAATGTACCTAAATTTCTGGTTGTCTCTCGCACCGACGGAAAGGATTTCAATTCTGTCAATCCTTTCGTTATACAGAAAGGTGTAGATGCAATTGCTGGCCCTGTTAAAACCTGTTCACGTCAGCGCAACGGCACATTGTTGCTGGAAGTGGAAAGTGCCTTCCAAGCCCAAAAACTGATACGTACTACGTTGTTGCACACGTTTCCAGTTAAGGTAGAAGCGCACCGCACACTCAACTCGTCACGGGGGGTAGTTTTTACGAGATCCCTTGACGGGTTGTCTGATGAAGACATCCAATCGTATATGTCCGATCAGGGTGTGACAGCCGTCCACAGGGTGATGAAAAAGGTCGATAACCAATTGACACCGACTCGTACTGTGTTTTTGACGTTCGACAGAGTTGACCTCCCGTCGAAGGTCAAAGCAGGGTATGAAGTCATCTCCGTCCGACCTTATGTACCTAACCCAACGCGCTGTTTTCAGTGCCACAGGTACAACCATACTCGTGAACATTGCCCAAATGCAGCAAAGTGTGTCACTTGTGGTAGGGACGCCCATGAGGGGGATTGCCCACCTCCGTCCCCTCACTGCCTCAACTGCGACGGTGACCATGCGGCTTCCTCTCGCGACTGCCCTGTATACAAGGATGAGAAGGTAATCCAGCAAATTCGGGTTACGGAGAAGGTATCAACATCTGCCGCTCGAAAGTTGTTGGCGAGTCGAAAGCCCACTGTCCTCCCAGCGGGTACATACAGTAAGGTACTCACCTCAACTCGACCTACCAAGGATTCCAGTACCCAGACATGTGACTTGACTTTCGCTGACACAGTTGTGCGATCCGCCAGCCCGAAGATTGCCCGTTCCACGTCCCCGCTTCCTCCTGCTGCTTCTAGGGTACAGTCTTCGTCAAACTCTAGTAAACCGCGAGCACCTAAACAAGATGCCCGGACCTTGAAAAAGGAACCCGTCCGTGAGGATTTTCTGCGTTCTCAGGCTTCCCAACCGTCAACTGCCTCTTCCCGCCGTCACTCTTACAGAAGAGCTGACAAGAAAAAGAGTTCCTCTCCTTCCCCGCCGAGGCGTGACCCATCTGTCGCGCCGTCCAACAGTTGCCGGCCTCGGCCGTCTTCTGTTTCACCGGGACGCTCCGTTTGCCGGGCGCCCGGCCCTTTACCGGCGGTGGAAACTGCCCCTCCTGATCAACTCAGGGAGGTGGCAGGCGCGTCGGTCGAACCAATGGAACATGACCCTTTGCCCCCAGACAGCGATAGCAGTGCTCCCTCGAAATCCGGTCCTCAGCGGCCGTCGAGGTGACCCCGCTCGCTACTTGGTTTTTATCCTTATTTCTTCTCTCATTTTTATCATGGCGCTCCTTCAATGGAACATTCGCGGCATTCGTTCTAATCGGGAGGAGTTAAAACTACTCCTTCGATTGCACTGCCCGCTTCTAGTCTGCCTCCAGGAAACTAAGTTGCGTCCACGTGATCGTGCAGACTTTCCACATTACACCTCTGTGCGGTTCGACCTGCCACCCGTGGAAGGTGTCCCAGTCCATGGAGGGGTTCTGATGCTCCTTCGAGACGACGTCTATTTCCATCCCATTTCCTTGCACACTCACCTACAGGCAGTTGCCGTCCGCATCACCTTATCCACATTTACCTTCTCCCTCTGTAATATATATTCGCCATCGTCATCTGCCCTTACTAGGGCAGATGTGCTAAACCTTGTTGACCAGCTCCCTTCACCTTTCGTGTTGGTAGGCGACTTTAATGCCCACCACCCCCTATGGGGCTCTCCGGCACCTTGTCCGAGAGGCTCCCTTTTGGTGGACCTTCTCCAACACCTCGATCTTGTCTGCCTCAACACCGGTGCACCGACCTTCCTTTCTGACACAACACACACTTATTCCCATATAGACCTCGCAATATGCACTCCTCAGCTTGCCGGTCGGTCTGAGTGGTATGCACATTCTGACACGTACTCGAGTGACCATTTCCCTTGTATCATCCACTTCCTACATCATTCCCCATCTCCACGTCCCACCAGTTGGAACATTTCTAAAGCCGACTGGGGGCTTTATTCTTCCATGGCTGTTTTTCACAATCAGCATTTTCCCAACTGTGACAGTCAGGTCGACTACCTCACAGAGGTTATTCTCACTGCTGCTGAACGTTCCATACCTCGTACATCCTCTTCTCCACGTCGTGTCCAGGTCCCTTGGTGGACTGCAGCCTGCCGCGACGCGCTTCGAGCCCGACGTCGTACCTTCCGCACCTTCCGCCGCCACCCAACTTTGGAGAATTGCATCAATTACAAACGTATGAGAGCGCAGTGCCGTCGTATCATAAACGACAGCAAGAAAGCTTGCTGGACAGCTTTTACTAGTTCTTTTAACCGTTTTACTCCCTCCACGGTTGTCTGGGGTGGCCTACGCCGTTTGTCCGGCATCAAGGTCCACTCCCCGATTCCTGGCCTGACCGTGGAGAACGCGGTCCTCGTGGACCCAGCTGATGTTTCAAACGCATTGGGTCGTTTCTTTGCGGAGGTTTCGAGCTCTGCCCATTACCACCCTGCCTTTCTCCCTCGCAAACAGGTAGAGGAGGCACGGCCGCCTTCTTTCCGCTCTTTTAATCGGGAAAATTATAACGTCGCCTTCACCATGCAGGAGCTAGATCGTGCTCTCGCCCTGTCCCGGTCTTCTGCTCCCGGGCCCGATTCCATTCACATTAAAATGATGAAGAACCTCTCTCCAGCGGGCAAGTGCTTTCTTCTTAGTACATACAATCGCATATGGACTGAAGGTCATGTTCCCACAAGTTGGCGTGAAGCCATTGTTGTCCCCATCCCCAAACCAGGGAAGGACAAACACCTTCCTTCCAGTTATCGTCCCATTTCTCTGACGAGCTGCGTCTGTAAGGTGATGGAACGCATGGTTAACGCTCGGTTGGTCTGGCTCCTCGAATCTCGCCGCCTCCTGACTAATATCCAATGCGGGTTTCGTCGACACCGCTCTGCTGCTGACCACCTCGTTACGTTGTCGACCTTCATTATGAACAACTTTCTGAAGAAGCGTCAAACAGTAGCCGTGTTCTTCGACTTGGAGAAGGCATACGATACCTGTTGGAGATTGGGCATTCTCCGCACATTGCACACATGGGGCCTTCGGGGCCGCCTTCCTCTTTTCATTCAAGCGTTTTTGGCGGATCGCAAGTTCCGGGTACGGGTGGGCTCTGTTTTGTCAGATACCTTTTGCCAGGAGAATGGGGTACCACAGGGCTCCGTCTTGAGTGTGGCGCTCTTTGCCATTGCAATCAATCCGATCGTAGATTGCCTTTCACCAGACGTCTCCGGATCTCTTTTTGTTGACGATTTCGCAATTTATTGTAGCGCCCAGCGGACGTGTCTCTTGGAGCGTTCTCTCCAACCCTGTCTTGACCGTCTATATTCCTGGAGCATCGCAAACGGCTTCCGATTCTCCACTGAGAAAACTTTGTGTATCAATTTTTGGAGATACAAGGAATTTCTTCCACCTTCTCTACGTCTCGGCCCTGTTGCTCTCCCTTTCGTGGAGACTACGAAATTCTTGGGACTCATGTTGGATCGGAAACTTTGCTGGTCTACACACGTGTCCTACCTGGCTGCCCGTTGTGCCCGATCCCTTAACGTTCTTCGTGTCCTCAGTGGCACGTCATGGGGAGCGGATCGTACCGTCCTGCTTCACCTTTACCAGGCCATTGTTCAGTCGAAGCTCGACTATGGAAGCCTTGTGTACTCTTCAGCACGGCCGTCGATTCTCCGCCGTCTCAACTCTATCCACCATCGTGGATTACGTCTGGCGACCGGTGCATTTTATACCAGCCCTGTTGAAAGTCTGTATGCCGAGGCTGCTGTATTACCCTTGACCACTCGACGTGACATACTCTTGTGTCGGTATGCATGCCGCTTACGGTCGATGCCCAACCATCCCTCTTACAGATTATTTTTTGACGACTCACTCGATCGCCAATATCAGTTGTCTGCGATTGCCTTGCTTCCACCGGGAGTTCGGTTTCGCCACCTGCTACAGCGGCTCGATTTTACCCTTCCTTCCACCCTTCGGTTGAGCGAAAGCCCATTGCCACCGTGGCATCAGGCCCAGGTTCACACACACCTTGATCTTAGTTCGCTCCCCAAGGAGAGCACTTCGGATTTGGTATACCGCTCGAGGCTTGTCGAACTCCGTTCGCGGTTCGATAATGCCGTATTTATTTACACTGATGGTTCCAAGAGCACTGCCGGTGTCGGATCTGCCTTCGTCGTCGGGGACAACCGGTTCCAATACAAGCTCCCTGACCGGTGCTCGACCTTCACGGCTGAGCTTTTCGCCCTCCACCAGGCCGTTTGTATACCTGCCGCCACCGCCAACCTTTCTATGCCATATGTTCTGACTCCCTTAGTGCCCTGCAGAGTCTTAAGGACCCTTTCTCGAACCATCCTCTCGTGTATCGGATCCAACGCTCCCTCCAGTTGCTGGCGGATGACAGCTGTCACGTTTCTTTCCTGTGGGTCCCTGGCCATGTGGGTGTGCCCGGGAATGATGCCGCCGACACAGCAGCCAAGGCAGCAGCTCTTTTGCCTCGCATGGCTACCTTTTGCGTCCCATCGGACATGTTCAACGGGCTCTTCGCCGGAGTATCGTGTCGCAATGGCACAATGTGTGGCATTCACTGTACAACAATAAATTGCGAACTGTCAAACCGATCCCGACCGCTTGGAGGACATCCTCACGCCCCTCTCGGCGGGAGGAGGTCATCCTGGCTCGGTTGCGGATCGGTCATTGCCGTTTCAGCCACCGTCACTTGCTATCCGCCGACCCTGCACCGCTGTGCTCCTGCGGTGAACTGCTGACAGTGCGACATGTTTTACTGACTTGTGTTAATTTTAATCATCTCCGTGTAGCCCTTCACTTGCCGTCTACTCTGGAGGAAATTTTAGCTGATGACACACGAGCAGCTGCTCGGGTTTTGCGTTTTATGAACTTGGCCAACCTATCCAAGGACATTTAACCCTTTTAATTGTCTTTTATCTTTCGTTTTTAGCCTCTTGTTGATGTTCCGACAGTCACCATTTTTTTGAGATCATAGCGAATCAATGTTCTTGGCTGGGCGCTAATGACCATAGAAGTTGTGCGCCCTAAAACCACAAAAAAAAAAAACACCCCTATGGGGCTCTCCGGCATAGGGTCCCTTTTGGTGGACCTTCTCCAACACCTCAATCTTGTCTGCCTCAACACCGGTGCACCGACCTTCCTGTCCAACACAACACATACTTTCTGACACGTACGTGACCATTTTCCTTGAGTCATCCACTTCCTGCATCATTCCCCATCTCCTCGTTCCACCAGTTGGAACATTTGTAAAGCCGACTGGGGGCTTTATTCTTCCATGGCAGTCTTTCACAATCAGGACTTTTATAGCTGTGACAGTCAGGTAGAATACCTCACAGAGGTTATTCTCACAGCTGCCGAACATTCCATACCTCGTACATCCTCTTCTCCACGTCGTGTCCCGGTCCCCTGGTGGATTGCAGCCTGCCGTGACGCTCTTAGAGCCCGGCGACGTGCTTTACGCACCTTCCGCCGCCACCCAACGTCGGAGAACAGTATCAACTATAAACGACTGCGAGCGCAATGTCGTCGTGTTATAAACGACAGCAAAAAATCTTGCTGGATTGCTTTTACCAGTTATTTTAACCGTTTTACATTCTCCTCGGCTGTCTGGGTGGCCTATGCCGTTTATCCGGCATCAAGGTCCACTCCCCGATTTCTGGCCTGACCTTCGAGAAAGCAGGTTTTGTGGACGCTGCTGATGTTTCCAACGCATTGGGTTGTTTCTTTGCGAAGGCTTCGAGCTATGCCCGTTACCACCCTGCCTTCCTACCTCGCAAACAGGTAGAGGAGGCACGGCCGCCTTCTTTCCACTCTTTTAATCGTGAAAATTGTAATGTCTCCTTCACCATGCAGGAGCTAGACCATGCTCTCGCCCTGTCCCGATCTTCTGCACCCGGGCCAGATTCCATCCATATTGAGATGCTGAAGAACCTTTCTCCTGCGGGCAAGTGTTTCCTACTAAGCACCTATAATCACATATGGAATGAAGGTCAGGTTCCCACAAGTTGGCGTGAAGCCATTGTTGTCGCCATCCCAAAACCAGGGAACGACGAACATCTTCCATCAAGTTATCGCCCTATTTCTCTTACTAGCTGCGCCTGTAAGGTGATGGAACGCATGGTTAACGCTCGGTTGGTCTGGCTCCTCGAATCTCGACGCCTCCTGACTAATATCCAACGTGGTTTTCGTAGACACCGCTCTGCCGCTGACCACCTCGTCACCTTGTCGATCTTTATTATAAATAACTTTTTAAGGAAGCGTCAAACGGTATCAGTGTTCTTCGACTTAGAGAAGGCTAATGATACCTGTTGGAGGGCGGTCATTCTCTGCACGTTGCACACATGGGGCCTTGGTGGCCGCCTCCCTCTCTTTATTCAAGCATTTTTGGCGGATCGCAAGTTTATGGTATGGGTGGGCTCTGTTTTGTCAGATACCTTTCGCCAGGAGAATAAGGTGCCACAGGGCTCCGTCTTGAGCGTGGCTCTTGTTACCATTGCAATCAATACAGTCGTAGACTGCCTTTCAGCCGACCTTTCCAGATCTCTTTTTGTAGATGATTTTGTAATTTATTGCAGCGCCCAGCTGACGTGTCTTCAACGCTGTCTTGACCGCCTATATTCCTGAAGCATTGCGAACGGCTTCCGCTTCTCCACTGAGAAAACGTTGTGTGTAAACTTCTGGAGATACAAGGAATTTCTTCCACAATCTCTACGTCTCAGCCCCGTAGCTCTCCCTTTCGTGGAGACACGAAATTCTTGAGACTAATGCTGGATTGTAAACTTCGCTGGTCCCCACATGTGTCTTACCTGGCTGCCCGTTGTGCCCGATCCCTTAATGTTCTCCGTGTCCTCAGTGGTACATCATGGGGAGCGGATCGTACCGTCCTGCTTCACCTTTACTAGGCCATTGTTCAGTCGAAGCTCGACTACGGAAGCCTTGTATACTCTTCTGCACGGCCGTCTATTCTCCGTCGTCTCAACTCTATTCACAATCGGGGATTACGCCTGGCGACCGGTGCATTGTATACCAGTCCTGTTGAAAGTTTGTATGCCGAGGCTGCTGCGTTACCCTTGCCCACTCAGTGTGACATACTCTTGTGTTGGTACGCATGCCGCTTGCGGTCGATGCCCAACCACCCATCTTACAGATTATTTTTTGACGACTCACTCGATGGCCAATATCAGTTGCCTGTGATAGCCTTGCCTCCACCTGGAGTTCGGCTTCGCCGCCTGCTTCAGCGGCTCGATTTTACCCTTCCTTAAACCATTAGGTTGAGCGAGAACCCACTGCCACTGTGGCATCAGGCCCAGGTTCACACTCACATTGAACTTAGTTCGCTGCCCAAGGAGAGCACCCCGGATTTGGTATACCGTGTCAAGGATTGTCGAACTCTGTTCGCGGTTCGATAATGCCATATTTATTTACACTGATGGTTCCAAACGCACTGACGGCGTCGGATCTGCCTTCATCATTGGTGACAACCGTTTCCAATACAAGCTCCCTGACCGGTGCTCGAATTTCACGGCTGAGCTTTTTGCCCTCCACCAGGCTGGTTTTATATACCTGCCACCGCCGCCATCCTTTTTATGCCATCTGTTCGGACTGCCTTAGGGCCCTACAGAATGTTAAGGACCCTCTCTCGACCCATCCTCTCGTGTATCGGATCCAACGCTCCCTTCAGTTGGTAGCAGATGACAGCTGTCACGTTTCTTTTCTGTGGGTCCCTGGCCACGTGGGTGTGCCCGGGAATGAGACCGCCGACATAACAGCCAAGGCAGCAGCTCTTTTGCCTTGCATGGCTACTTTTTGCGTCCCATCGGACGATGTTCAACGGGCTCTTCACCCGAATATTGTGTCGTCCTGGCACAGTGCATGGTTCTCACTCACGGACAATAAATTGAGAACTGTAAAACCGATCCCGACCGCTTGGAGGACCTCCTCACGCCTCTCTCGGCGAGAGGAGGTCATCCTGGCCCGGTTGCGGATGGGTCACTGCCGTTTCAGCCACCGTCATTTGCTAACCGCTGACCCTGCACCGCTGTGCTCCTGCGGTGAATTGCTGAGGGTCCGACATGTTTTACTGTCTTGTCCCAATTTTAATCATCTCCGTGTAGCCCTTCACTTTCCGTCTAATCTGGAGGAACTTTTAGCTGATGACACACGAGCAGCTGCTAGAGTTTTGTGTTTTATCAACATGGCCAATTTATCAAAGGATATTTAACCCTTTTATTGGTTTTTATCTTTCGTTTTTAGCCTTCTCTTGATATTCTAACTGGCAGTTAGCAATTTTTTTGAGATCTAGCGAATCTCCGCTCTTATCTGGGCGCTAACGACCTTAGCAGTTGTGCGCCCTAAACCCACAAAATAATAATAATAATTCCGTCAGTGTAGTGTGGAGGTTGCGCCACTCGGCATGAGCAGCTCTAGAGAGAGTAGCTTGAACTGGGAGATAAAAATGGCGCCTGTGTTAACGTCATCAATTTGTGAAGAGCACCGAGGTGTGATTCTGTATTTGTCAGTCAACAGGGACATGGATTGCGAGTATGTCCACGAGTGTAGCGTCAATTGATGATGCGCATTATTCCAAGAGGGCTGTGTAGAGCTCGGTCATCAGCCACGCTCGGGATAGAAAGAACGACCCCTTAAAACAGACACCGCTATATCAGTTTCGAATGCCATGTTTTTGTCGGTATTTTTGTGTCGGTTGTAACCAGTTTAGTTACTGCTAATTACTAGCTAAGAACAGCTGTACAACTACGTTACTTTCTTCGGTAATGCTTATTAATGTTTTTAATACATAACAAAAAAAATTAAAAACACCTAAAATTTCACTTGCTGTGAAATATTACGTTTGCGCACAAACTAGAAAATGCGTTCAGTGATAATTTGAGAACAATACAGCATCACAAACGAACATCGCATGGCAAAAGAATTGGTACAGCTGTTACCGAGGCATCTGTGCACCTTTTGCCTTGTGGCGTGGCCTATTACAAAGGTGCAGTGTGCAAAACGTGCCTCCGGCTGGCCGTACGACAGCTCCTCTCTGTCGTTGCCATATATCGGACATGTTTTGAATGACACCATCTCTACTTTCGAGTACTTGCTATTTGCCTGCGATTTATATGAAATGTCAGATAAAGAATGTTACTTCAACAGTAATAAATCAGAAACTGCAGAATTCATTCCTAGTTCATAATAACAAAAATCAGGTATTAAAAACAATCAAGATCGCAAACATCTTATTAAAATGGCAAGTTGGAAATGATTTTCTGGACCTGATGGGCGAATAAATGAGTCGAAAGCGGCCATTTTAATAAATGGATATTTTGTCAACTATACTCTTTTTTTGCTATTCGATCATAAGGAACAGGCTCGTGTTTGTTACCTCCATCTCACGTTGGTTAAAACTTCAAATAGGGATTGGCTGATATCTGTTGCCTGTGTTTACATTATATGCTAGTACCTGTCTGTAGTTCGCGGTTTCGAAACGCCGAAATTCGTCGACCGTAATTTTCACCCGAAAAGCCTTCGTGACTCCAGTTCATTTTCCCGTGCCAGTTACCGCCTCTAGGTTCCGATCGCGCGTTGTCGTTGCCCTCAAGCTTTCTGGGTCGGCCGCAGGGCGCACTTCGCACTCTGTTGTCTGTTGCTTATCGATATGGGAGAAGTGAACGAACGATATTTGCACTGGCGGGAGTATGGGGTAGGCAATCAGTTTTGCGTTGGTTCGCCGGGGCCGTGGGCTCGGTATGGTGGAGTGCTCCGTGGCGTGCAACGAGGACAGCCGCCGCGTCTAGTGAGGGGGAGATGTTGACGGGGCATAAGACTGCTCGACTGCATTTCGTCGTCGCTGTCTACAGAAGCTCCTCAGTGGCGTTTTGTTCTGCTACGCCTGGATTGCTCTCCTGGCCACGTTTGTATTTGACGATTTAGTGACAAGCTAATGTGCTCCTTACACGTTGAACCCGGCGTAGCCGCACGGGAGTAGCCGAGTGGTCTGGAGCGCCACGTTCCGGATCGCACGGCCTCTCCCGTCGGAGCGAATTTTCCCTCGGGCATGTGTGTGTGTGTGTGTGTGTGTGTGTGTGTGTGTGTGTGTGTGTGTGTGTGTGTGTGTGATGTTGGGTTAGTTTTAGTTCAAGTAGTGTGTAAGACTAGGGTCTGAATACTAACGTAGTATGGTCCCATATTATTGCAACCGTGTGATCATTTTGAACCTGGTGTACGTGCAGTTATTCTAAGCCTGCGTTACATGTCCTTCGTGGTTCCTTCTGTGACTGCCGGCAGATTAAACAGCCTGTTCTTCGCAGTCTTCGATGTCGTCTATTTGAATGCCTCAAGTGACTCGTTTCTTAGGAGTCACAAGCCTACTTAGGGTGTACCCTGACTGTTGTATTATTGGTTTACGTATTGTATCACTCGCTATTGGCACTGTGTTTAGCAGGCGGAATCCTTGGCGTCGTTTTACCCCCTTGTTCACAGATACAAATATACATAAGGGAGCTGGGTTCGCTGATATTTGCGGATAACCCTGGCAGTTACCTACTCCAGCAGTTCCGGTGTTCATTTCTTGTCTTCATTTGAGGCATTACGTGCGTACCGTTGGGTGTGGGCCGAGTGTAGGAGGGTCACTCTTGATATCCCTGTTAGGGGACCCACAGCCCTTTTGTGGGTACGTGTGTGGCGCGCACGGGTCCTCGAGCCATTGCAACCTTTCTTCCTACATTCCTCGTCTGCATTACCTTACCTAATTCCTCTCCTCTTCCCCATCCTCATTCCTCCGCATGCCTGTCGTCTCTCCCCTCTCCTCCCCCCTCTCTCGGTGGTTTCCTTTAAAACGACATGGCTATTCCAATGGTTCCGAAGATTTGTAGCAATTTCGATCTGATTCAGTAGTTAGATTCCCCATTTTTTACAATATTTTAATGGGTATTTGAATCTTTTGGGCACATTTCAGTAATTGTTGGGAGGGTTCTGCCATCAACCCCTTTCATTGTGCCACCCATTTCCCACATATCTGCATCTCCCAAATCAGCCAACCCGACCAACAACGCTGCTAACTTTACAGTGTTCATCGGTTTAATTGCCATACAATTAGTTCATTGGAGTTATTGGATTCTGCCAGCTGAATGTCGTTTAAATTCATTATAGCAATCTAATTAATCTTCTGCGTTTTGAGTGCTTAAAACTGATTTTGTTTCAAACTTACCTACATGAAATTCCTCAGGCTAGTGTTGTGTGCTACAAAAAGGTAGGCTTTAACTGCCGATTTCATAATTTTAAATAATCATTCCGTTTTGGGATTAAGGTTGCCATATAAAGTATTACCAATGCATAAAGTTACTTGCAGTTCCATGTGTTTTTGTTGGTGTGATCTTGTTCATGGTAGTTACTGTTATCTGGGCTGACCATACACTTAGTTTGATGTCAGATTCATTGAATTCTGCTGACTAAGTTCTTAAAATAAACTACAGGCAAGGGATTTGTGATTTAATTATTGTTCAAATCGTTATTGATACTGCAATCTACCCTTCTCAAGTTCATCTAAAATTACTACCTGTGCGCAGAACTGTTGAATTTTGGCAATTTTCGGTTCAGTATAGTGTGGCCTCATTCAAATCTGTTAGTTGGGGGCCTTGATCTCTATTTCTACTGTATATTTGTTGCTTGTGCCAGTATTGTTCATTCAGTGCCAACGATTATTATTTAACAAATGAGCATTAGTATTATCTTGTGCATTATTTTGGGATCCAGATTTCCATATGACACTCGTCCGGTAATGTCTGTCGTTTGTGTGTTACTGGAGTATTAATTCTGACATTCAAGTGTAATTGCCTCCCACTGGTGTGATTTATATTTAAGAGCCCAATGTGTTAAAACTGAGTTGTCTAGTAGTTTTTTTTTTAAATCTTCAAGCAATAAATGGTTAGTTCATATTTGATGGGCTTGCGCTTCCACGTCCTATCTTAGTTTGTGTGGTCCCTTCAATTACCGTATCAATTGGTAACGGATAATGGTTTTGTTCATCGTTCACCATCGTGTTTGGTGGCTTTGCCTACCATTTATTGTTTGCACTGCCTTGCTGAATTATGGTTACTTGAGTTGTGTAATATTCTAACGCATTTAATTTTTTCAGTGTCCATTGTACTGGCCATGGATCCCCGTCGATGCCCTAGAATCAAAACCCATAGTTGTATCACCCGAAACTGTTGGAGATGTAACAGCTGCAGCTCAAAACATTACCACAACATTGTATGAGGTCGAAAGGGGTGTCGGCCGTCTTGAAGTTAATCATCCCACTCTTTCGGGGACCAGTAGGATCTATGTTCAGTTGACCCATATGTTACATGGTATCACTGATTTGAAGTGTCTTACGATTGATAATGCACCAGGCAAATCTGTAGATCGATTAATACACTATGGCCATCAACTGCAGATTAGGGCAGAGTCATTGGGAATGGAAAGAGAGGAACAGAGCGCCGGAAGTGATGGACTGGGTACTAGTCCTGGGAATAGTGATGTCTGCGCACACTTTCTCATTCGTCATCCCCACAGTTGAGTCATTTTGCCAAACTCCCTGATTCTATTATGTGCTTGTTGAATGGCATTACTGAGTTATAGGCGAGTAGCGTCAATGGTATCCAACAATTATTGTGGTTACTCGCACGCTTTGAGCAACACACCATTGAACTTCAGATTCCCCATAATGAGGCCTTGTCATTGTTATTCCCTTTGGCAGTGGGCGACTTGCGCTCCTTCTTATCTGAGGCTTTGCAGGAAGGATTTTCGTTAGCTGTTTAGGCAAATCGTCATAGCGAGAAAGTTGTCACCTTATATGCGGAATGAAATGGAGCAGCGTTTCTTCTGGAGGGCTCAGGGACCACAACAGAGTTTGAGCGAATATGTCGAACGCATTTGGACTGTGGTATTGTCGCTTGGTATTACCATCTTGGAGGGTGAAATCATTTCTCACTTTTTGCAGCGGATGCGCCCCGATGACCAGTCTATTCTTAGTCTTTTCGGCCATCCTTCCACAGTGGAAGATTTGCAGCTTGTTGTCGATTCTATAGAGGCTTTGGCCATTGCAGACTGTCTGCTTCAGGAAGCCGAGGGCGCGCCTTACTCGGCATTTAATTAAGGACCCGGCCTTACATCTCGCCAGGAACCGACTAGTAAAATGGTGCAGCGTTGTTTTCGTTGTAGGGCAAAGTTGCGGGGAAGTTATGTGGCATGCCATGTCTGATTATCTGACGCCAGAAGGCCAGCCAACAGGACCCTCATTATCGTCAGGTTCGGTGGTGCAACGGGTTCCCCTTGACGCGTTGTCCTGTGTCAGATTGGGTGGCGAGCCTGTTTGTGTCTTACTGGCCTTGAGTAGTTGTATCACCTTGTTCGTGCATCTCACCAAATTGTCTCCACTACGTGATTGTAAACAGAGATGTCATTTCGCGAATGGGCAGGTGTTGCATCTGGTGGATCAGGTGCAGTGCAGTCTTTCCAGTGCGAACTTTAAGCGGCTAGTCGATATTGCCCTGGTTAAAAATTCGTCAGTCACACTTCCTATTATTTGACTTTATTATGAAGACCGGATTGGTACTTGATTTTGCGGGTCGTGTTTTCATTTGCATTTCGCCCGATGACAAAATTGGGTTGTGCACATGTGGTTATCACTTCGCCACCCAGTCCCTTAATTGCGGTGTCAATCGTTTGGTTGTGGCGCATCTTCAGTGCACCCAACTCACCTGGTTGTCTGAATTGTTCAACCACTTTCCGGAAATGTTTGCTGATTGGCTGGAGGTGACTGATGTTATTAACCCTAGCTTAGTTCAAATTGTTGGTGAGCTGTGGCGTTTTGAGGAGCAATTTTTGATCAAGTGTACATGGGTAGTGTTGGTTTGCAATTGCACTCGCCGAATTCACGGGTTACTAACAAAAGTTCAAAACCCCCCTGAAAGATGGATGTTAGTAGCGAGCGTTTAAACCAGATGAAACTAATGCAGGATTAAGTACCACCAGTTCTGGCGGTCCCTAATTTTACTAAGAGGTTTGTCGTACAAATCAATGCCTATGATTCAGCTATATCTGCGATCCTTCTTCAGGGGCATCAGGGGCAGAGACAACCTTTAGCTTACACCTCTCGCAAATTAAACGGAACCGAGGAGCTATTAGGTATAAGGATGCGTGGACTTGGCCTTTGTTTTCGCCTTGGATAAATTCCGGTTCTGCCTTGAGCATCTTGAATTTGATTTGCAAACGGACAATCGGACATTTAGCTGGATTTTTGCTATCCCTCAGAAGACTGGGCGTCGGCCTTTCATTTTAAGGTTTGACACAGAAAAGGAACTGATAACCTTGTGGTCGATGCTCTTAGCTGCATGTTCGAAGAACCGCAGGTTCATTTCGTGTAGAGTCGCCATTATCAAATCCAGGCAACATTTTCCTTGTCAGGGGAGATTTCTCAAGTTTTGTCGATATTGGTACTAAGCAGGACCAGTATGCCCACTGAAGGCCATTACGACAACAGTGGGGGACATCTCGCAGTTTAGGTCCTGAGAGTGTTCCTCGTAAGAGGGTAATGCGTTCAGAGGAGTTGAGAAACTGACTGCCGAGGGAGCTTGTGAAACCATGTTTCAGTACTATTAAGATTCGGTGGTCGGAGTAATCTAGGGTTGCATAAGACCCTGCAAAAAATTAAGACTCACCTCCTGGCCCACCCTTTAAAAGGAAATCAATCGTTTGATGCGCCAGTGCCAATTGTTCTAACGTGATAAACCAACTAATTTTCCTCTTCAAGGATTGTGAAGCTCTGAGCGGTAAAGTAACCCGACTGACAAGGGGATCGCTGACTGTGGGGCCCCCTTCCCCGATCTAGGAAAGGCAACAGGTATCACCTCGTTGTAGTTAACGCCTTCAGCAGAATTTTGTGGTTGATTCCTGGCCGTAATATTACTGCTAAAACTACAGTCGGTCACTCTACTAATATTTTTGGATTACTTGGCCCACATGAACAGCTTGAAGGCGATAACGCCTCAGCTTTCATTTCGGCCCCGTTTAAGGAATTATGCTTTCGGAATGCGATCACACACATAACGACCACTCCTTATTATCCCCAGGTTTCCGTGAAGACAGGGTGAATCGCAAACTGAAGGCGACTCTCATCATTGAAATACACCTCGCTCATCAACAAATGCTTCGGAGAACTGTTTAATAATGAGGAAGCACGAGAATAAAATTATGATCGCGTATCACAGGTGGTGTATTCCCTATATAAATAATAGTGAGCGTCAGTTAAGGCCAGATGGCCAACAGCTTCTTGCTCAAAAATTAAGATGAATAAAAAAAAGAAGAAAAAAGATAAATCTTACGTATGATGGGGAATGATGGATAAACAGAGGCTCAAGCCAAATTGATTTATTAAACAAGTGGCACATTATACAAAGGGATTCAAAATCTCTCTTCTTATAAAACGCATTTGTTGTTTGTCTGTCTGTTCTCTTATAACTAAAGATCCAGGCAATCAAATAACGTGAAATTTGGTACACGTACACAAAATTACATTTGGAAAGGTTCTTCAACAGGCTTCGTTCCAGTTTTTGGAAAACCAACCGGAAAATTTTAGAAAACGTGAAAGTGCGTTTTCAATGTGTCAGTGTATATCTTTGCACTGATCTTGATGAAACTTTGCACAACTGGCCTTCAAAACGAGAGTAAGGGCATTGTCTACATAACATTTCGCTCAGTGCTTGGTGGAGGGTACTTACTTCGCCAAAATCCACAGTTTTGCTCCGATCTTAATGAAATTTTGTACACTTGACCTTGGAAACCAGATGAATACCTATCATTCCACCAGACAACATCATACAATTCAAGAGAATACAGTTCCCTTTGAAACTGTGCTTTACCATGACAACACGTCAAAGGGCCAGTCTCATGGGGTTGCTGGTATAGACTTGCAGACACGATGCTTCTCCATGGACAGTTGTATGTGGCCTGCTCCAGAGTGGGCAAAGACGAAAATCTTTTTGCACATACTCCAAATGGAACTGCCAAAAATGTTATCACATTGCTTTAACATAAATGTACCCTTTTATTACATGCAAGTAAACTGTTTTTTACGCATCTACAGGAAACCCGGGCAAAGCCGGGTACTTGCAGCAATTTATAATAATCCTATAATTATATGTGGTGTCAGACCAGCCCTTAGCCGAAGGATATTAAAGTGCAATGTAAATCATATACTGATGACACAAAAGGAAAAAGAGAACACACATTTCTTCGATGCAGTTGGCAAACCTTCGGTAATGATTGGGTTCGTAGTGACTGCTGTCACTGTGAACTGGAGGGTAGTGATAATCACTGCTGAACGGCGAATAGTTGTATTAAATCGACTTAGCTTGATGAAGGGGAAATAGCCCAATGGTTACAATGCCGGTGCAAATGTACGTTACCATACGCTGTGCTGAGTGCCACAGCCGGCCGTTGCGGTGGCCTTCCGTCGATGACTGGAAAGGACACGAAATAAATTGTGGAATATCGCGTACACCGCTATAGGTATTTATCTAACTCGTCACTTGCAGAGAGAGAGAGAGAGAGAGAGAGAGAGAGAGAGAGAGAGAGAGAGAGAGATAGGCACAGACAGCAGACATAGGTCAGTGAATAGGCGGTTGAGCAACAAGGAAACTGCGTACTGTTTGTTCACTGCGATGTGAACAAGTGAATTGTAGCCTCGACTATCTGTACAGACGATTCTCCAAAACCACCTCCACAAAATATGCAAATACACGACACCGGAATTACATCTCCATCCAAGTGAATGAGACACAAAAGCTTACTATACTGGCTGAGCACACACTCAGCGAAAACTGCTCTAAAAACCCCAACTAGCCACGAAACGACAAGAAGTATTTCAGTTCACCTGCACGTCGGCAGATGTCAATATAAATTAGAAGTGAACAAGGTTTCTGGACATTATTTCAATTTACTATCAGCATCGAAACGCACAAACAAGACGAAACACTGCTCAAGCAAAATCTCCGGAGTAGTCACGTAAGCGTCTGTCCAAGGAGAGATTCATCAGACGACTGCCTTTTGGCAGAGGCTCTCCAGCGCTAGCTGGCTCGAAAACTAGGAAAAAATGCCCGCAATCTATCTGCTCATCAATCACCGACAGTCATTTCAAAGGTTACCCTATGGGTGTATCGCTCCCTCCACGTCCTACGCGGAGTGGTACATGGCGCAATTCGGCCTATAACTGCCAGCAAATAGATTTCCTCAGTGTCATGCTCTGTGACAGGTCATTCCCCTGTTTCGCTAACGGTTGGACTGGAGCGTGTGTTTGCGTAAGTAGTCCACCTCGCCAGCGACGGTTGGCGTGCAACGACCATTATATGAATGCTGGCCGGTCTCCTGTCGAGTTCGACGAAGTGCGGCTGCGGCTTGGAGCAGCACACGGGCTACCTGCTGTCACCCTCGGTCACTAGCGCCAAGTCGAGCGAATATTCTCCTGACTGATATTACGGCGAAGTTACCGTCCAGCAATGACCGTTTGTATGCAATTACAAGAGGTACATATACTGGGAGATACGTATACTGGGAGGTACATATACTGGGAGCAGTTGTGAAGGGGTGAGTGCTGACTCCAAGTTGGCAGGCACCTTACAACATTTACCATCTAGGGTCACCAGGTAGTTGGGACACTATCTTAACTTGGCCGAATTTTGCCTTTGACTCCGCCAAACTTGAAGTCCACTCTGGCGTTCTTCCTATTCGCCTACTCGATTACTTCACCGCTATCCAACTTATGGAAGATAGGGGACCTCTTGCTCTGCAGATTCTTAGGGAGAACTGATGGCGAGCCAGAGATTACATTGCCTTGGTACACCATCAGCAAGCCAACCAGGACGACCAGAAGCCCTTCAAAGGAAAAGTGGACGATGGGATGTTCATATGCAATTAACCTGGCAGGGAGTCAGGTTGAGGCCATATGTGTAAGTTTACTTATCGTTTTATCAGG
The DNA here is from genome assembly GCA_026315105.1 of Locusta migratoria. Classification (NCBI taxonomy): domain Eukaryota; kingdom Metazoa; phylum Arthropoda; class Insecta; order Orthoptera; family Acrididae; genus Locusta; species Locusta migratoria. Next base: position 253,580,045 of record CM048745.1, on the reverse strand, counting down.
CCATCTTATATTGAAAAAATGTTGGGGCCTGTTCCTTTATTAGTTAAGGGAAAGTTGAGTGGGAAACTCCTCAGAGTGCTGTTAAGGTAGCGATCGTGTCGAAGTAGGCATCAGCCGGCCGCGGTGGCCGAGGGGACTAAGGCGCTCCAGTCAAGGTCTGCACGGCCACTACAGTCGGGGATTCGAATCTCCCCTTGGGCATGGATATTTGTACCGTCCTAGTTCGTAAGTAGTTCATAAGTAGTTTGTAAGTTTAGGGACTGATAACCCTGTAGTTAAGTCCCATAAGCTTAACAAACATTTGAACATTTTTTTATGTAGGCATCCTGCAATCGCTCTGCGTGATCTTGGCGCCAGATGTGCTGCAGTCCAGTCGCTCGCACTCCTAGTCTTACTGAGCGCGAGCTGGGATTTTGGGCGTGGTCGAGTTAGGCCGTGGTAGGTTTAAAAGGGACGTATATACATTGCCGGGATTTAATCACTATCTTGCTATATATCTTCGATAAGTTAGCTTCGTAATGTTAAAGTACCTCGCAGGTCTTCGCCTGCGGAGGTAGGCTTTACGCAATCGCACTGCGTGAATACGCTCTGCATGAATAAGGTGCCTTTGACAACCTCTGGTGGCCTTTGCTGTTCTCTCGACTCCGAGAGATTGAGTGTCCACGGCCGCTTTATGGATGTCTCAGGGACAACTATGTCGGAAGGGAGGTCCGGATATTATCGCCTAGCGAAGTCATGTGTAAGGAGATCATCAAGGGCTACCCTAAGGACTCTGTTCTGGGGCCACTCTTTTGGGACATAAAAATGGAACCTTTGCTCCATGAAATGTAAAACAGCCCAGATGTGCTGTAGGTAATAGACCTCCCTTGGTGGTTGGCGGCAAGAGCCGAGAGGATCTTGAACCGCGAATCTCTAGAACAGTTGACATCCTTACCTTATGGTGTCATAGAACAAAACTGTTAATAGCACCAGCAAAGTCCATATCTACTTCTAAAAGGGAGTTTGATCAGGAACCCCACAGTAAGAATAAATGATGTACCAGTCAGAAGTATATTCAGTCAGAAGTCAGGCCATATATCTGGGCGTGATTGTTGACGAGCTCTGGAATTTCACTGCTCATATCGATGCGGTGGCTGATCAGGCAATGATAGCCTTGAATAGGCTTGCTGGGGTTGGGTATTGGAGATTTCATATCTCGTCCAACCTTATCAAACTCTATCACAAAAGCATACTGACGTCGATAATGGGCTATGGATCTGGCAGCTGGGCTCACAGGCTCACCAGGGTGGCACCTGTCATGGCAGTCAGAAGGGTACAAAGAAGTATTCTGCTGCTCTCCATTGGAGCAAACCGTACATCCCCAGGCAGCTCTCTCCTGCTATTTATGGAACTCTGTCCCATTGATATCAGAATAAGGGGGCTGGCTGCTGGGTACTGGATCAAGAAAGGGGACGTGCAGAAAGCGGAGGAAATATTGGGGACACAGGCAGAAGGGAAAGCAGCAGTAAAACAAAGAGATCTTCAGCTGTGGCAATAACTCTGGGATCAGGAGGAGATGGGGAGAACTCACCGTTTCCTGCCAGGTGTCAGGGATAGGCTGCAGATGAAGTATTTCAATCCAACCCGAGGACTTACACATTTCTTCACTGGCCATGGCCCATACCTGACGTACCTATGTTGGTTTGAGAAACGGACAACTCCTCAGTGTGACTGTGGTAATCCAGAGGGTACACCAGAACACGTCGTCTTTGAGTGCCCCAAACATGACAGCCTGGTATCAGCACACAGACAACTGCCACATACAGCCATAACTCAACTACTAAAACCTGAAGAAACATTTAACATCCTTAATGAAAAGACAAATCAGAGATGAATACCTGAACCGAGTCTAGTCTTTTCCAGGATGTGAAGGCTGCACCAGAGCCGTGCCGCCGGGGTGTGGAACGGCCGCCAGCAATGCCCGGAATCCGCCGCACCCTGGATCACGAGGACTGGATGCAGCAAACCGGATATGACGCTAGTTTTAAGTTAGATATCAGATGTAAAAAGACAAACAGGACACAAACACAAGGTACTGCAGTGTAAAGGGCCAGCCCGGTGCCAGGGGCATGATCGTCGGATTTAGTTGGACGAATACCGGCCATACAATAGTAGGTTTGTATCTTCTGGCACACACGTAAACACTGCAAATGAGGGACACACACACACACACACACACACACACACACACACACACACACACACACACACCAACAACAACCAAGTGGACACAACACCAGAGAACCTCCAACACAAAGAATCCCATCAACAAAACAGGAACAGGATAATTAAAACAACAGAAACCAACACCAAACTAGATTGTAAGTAATTAATGTATAATGAAGTTGATTAAACAAAGTAGAATAGAATTGTATTAAATAGGACCCATTTAGTCATAGACAATAGAACTGAACTGTAACGTCATGTTGAATAAAACAGTTTCACTGTATAAACAGTGGAAAAACAGCAAGCGATGAACTTCTTTCCATTAACTATTTTCTTAGGGTTGACAGCGAGAAAATGTTTCGTAAAGGTCTGAAAATGTGTGACAAGTTTTTTGCAAGTCGTTCAGTGTTCTCCTTCTCAAATACCGGATGAATATAGTTAAGTGGCATGATGGGGGTATTTGTATTATATTGTATATGACGTCATATCTTATAAAATTTGATTTCACCCCCACAGCAGTTTTTTCATTACGGTAAAGAAGATTTGTACTAAATCTAACTGAAATATGTCCATTAGGTTGGGAGGACATGTGGAACATTGTCGAATGATGCGGCACTTTTTTTCGTGAATTTCGTCGTTTATGACGTAAAGTCCCTGGAATTATCAGTCGTAGATGATTCGTATTCCTACAGTGATTGGCGTCAGACAGCAAAATGACTATAATGGTCACATAAAATTAGATTTACTTTAACTTTAATATTCTATTTCTTAACCTTGCATAATCTTACAACATGTAGAAATATTTTAGTAAAGGATTATTCCGCAAATTTTTCAATTATCATCTCCCTAATATATGTTATTTTCAGACTGCACGTTACATGAGAGATTCATATTTTTATTTTTTACTAGGAGGCCGATACCTCATCTGTCGGTTGCGATTGACAGCTAGTCGATCGACTCGACAGGTGAGAAAAGACGATAACAGCCCGACAGGTCGTCCGAATGAGTGACACTTTTTCCCCTCTACTCGCGTCGTTTATTAATATCGCGATATTCCTAATCTCGCGATCTTGTGTCTTGTACGCCTCGTCACCATGTACATGGAGAAGTCCCCGCCGACTGATAAATACTTAAATTGCGTGACCTGAACAATATGTCTTTCCTCTGCCATGAATCAACCAACAAGATGAACGGAATGCATTAATTCGTTTAATTTAAACCTGAACAATTACATAGGTAATAATTAGTTGAACAATTCATAATTACCTTGATTGAGAGTTGAAAAAGGATTGTGTTTGACGGAAGGCCCAAGCCCCAAGTAACAAAATTTGTCAGTTTATAGAACAATTTATTTAAAGGACACCTAAATAGCTCCTTATTCTATAAACAAATTTCAACAATAGAGAATCAAGCAGAATAGGCAGATGGGATAAATACGATTAACAACCCCAAGAAAAGATAGATTTTGCTAATAGACATATCAACCTTTACAAGCCTTTTATTTTTACATAGAAGGAAAATTAGCAAAACTTAATGAAAGAAACTGCAAATATATATAACTGGAACAATAGGAACAATTTAAAACAGTGATGATTGACACTTAAAAACAATGAAAATTCTCGCGAGCACCCATAAAAAAACAACGAAATGAACTTACAAATGCAACTTAAGAAAACCAGTATTTACAGGACAAGAATTTAACTTGAGCCCGTAAAGAGAAAGCTATCGCGAAACCAATTACAGATACTAGGTTTCAACACTAAGTCCAGGAACCCGCACACCACTGGAATGGAAACCTAACCGGGCCCTGTCCGCTGGGTCCGGCCGCCAGACTACAAATCTTTAACCTCAATGCACAACTGGAATATACAAATATAAAGGAAACAATTACTAAAATGTTCATAAATCAACAACTTACAAGTAATCAAATACACTACACTAAAGGTTTGAAATATTACGGGACAATAGATTATCGTTAATCAAAATGTGGAAGAAAATGCGCCAACATAGGCATTTGCACCCCGCGTTAAACAGTCCCATACACTTAAGGACCACGGAAAGGGAGCGCAGAGAGCCAGTAATGAATAAATATCAAATATAAGCGCTCACAAAATCGGTGCACATAAAATAGAATCACAGACACAAATCATACGTTCGAGAGCGCTATTATCACCAAATAACCCTACAGATCTTGTGACAACTTACTGGAAATATTACTTCAATCTTACCAACTCGTAACCAGTTTGTTACCAACTGCATCACCAACTAACTAGTGCCGTATTCAGGTGAGGCGTCACGGTTCTATGCCAGCCATACAATATCAAACGGCAATAACAACAGGCATCTCCATCCACGACGAACAAATTATTTGCGAGACACTTGGCGACTTAAATAATACACAACACTTCTGAAACAGACAAATGTATTACAGTACAGCACTCAAACATCCGCTGGTAAGTGTCACACTCCGATACCAAACTTGACTTCCACATTCCCTTGCTAGAGAACCATGGGGCACAGAACCGCCAACAGGTGTAACCGTCGCTGCAATCCCCCGTCTGCTGACACACTGCGCGAGCATGCCGACAAGCCCGGCCCACGGAAGGTACTGCCCCCTGGTGCGTGCTACGTCTCCAACCGCCACACGCCTTCCCAGAAAATCACCACACTTCCCACTCGGGGAAACAGAGATATATCGGCGGAAATGGCAACGATAATCGCAATTCCACGTAGCGGAACTCGAAAATCGAACCGCACGGTTCAAGAGTTTATATATAAAGCCTCTGGTGGCATAAGGCGTTCACGCAAAATGGCACAATGTAAACAGAATTTACACTCATTTCATATAATGGTAGTGACGTTCGTCCCTGAAAGAACACACATTTAATTGGAGGACATCACACTGTGTAGCCATGGTTGTAATCTGTAGATAACTAGCTTTTTACCCTACTTGCATGCATTAAGTTAGTGAGGCCCGTCGTTTATTTATTCTTACTCTCTAGAAGAAGGAATGTATTTCCACTTGTATTTTAGATTGTGTACTGTATATTATCAGCAGATAAGTGTTGTTGGTTGTTGGCATATTGGATAAGTGAGTAATGTAGGGAAATATATAGCAGGGCTTCGGCTCGTAACGAGGGAGGGTGAGTGGTTAATTACCTAGACAGTCATTGCATTTCGGTTTCATGAGTGCCTTATTTGTGCCTGTGAGCTGTTGTGGCTATTGACTGGGCTTGGCCTTGGTCACTTGTAATGCTAGCCTGTGTCGCCTACTGGCATACTGCAGTCCGTGTGTTGACTTGTCGTTCTGCGCTACGTTCATTTCCCTCGGGGCTCATTTCAGCAAGATGAATTTCTACGCTCTTCCTATCTTGAGCGAAAGTAGCCTCAGTAAGGTTCTTTAAGATGAGTTGTAAGCTATTAAGTTGTTGTTGTTGTTGTTGTTGTTGTTGTTGTTGTTGTTGTTGTTGGGTGTTTAAAGGGGACTTAACTGCTGGGTTATCAGTCCCTTGTTCCCAGCTAAGAGTTAATTTTGGAAGTTTCCTTTTTGTCGCATAGTACTCGAAGTCCAGTATACTCCGGGTACAGAGAGACAGTAAATGGTAAAATGATGACATATAACAAAGAACAAGACAGGAGGTGACAAAATAGACAGAAAACTAAAACAAGGCAGCAGAAGCGTGTGGCTGGCTGATCACAAGGATAATGCAGGATGAGCCAGCCAGCCACTTTAAAATCCTTAATTGAAAAACAAGTCATAAACCGTAAAAGGACAGCGGCCTATTGTACTGGAGGGGTTGAAGCCCGACAACTACGGTCGGGGGTTCGAATCCCCCCCCCCCTCGGGCATGGACATTTCTGCCGTCCTAGTTTGTAAGTAGTTCATTAGTAGTTTGTAAGTTTAGGGACTGATGACCCCGCAGTTAAGTCCCATAAGACTTACAAACATTTGAACATTTTTTGAAGCCCGAGAAGGCGGGCTTATAGGTCCCACCATTAGATAGACCAATAAAAGCCAGTTGAGCGAATAAAACCTAAATCGCGATCGACCATAGAGGCATCGTCTGATAAAACCAATGGAAGCTCAGAAGGCAGGATAAAAGCCTGCCTCAAGTCAGTTAAAAGTAAGCAGTCCACCAGAATGTGGACCACAGTCAATAGTGCACCATAACGGCAAAGCTATTAAGTTAACCCTTGTCAAATCGCTGTTGCCTTGCACATGTAATAAAGTTAATGACGTAACAAGTTTTAGTCTCTATTGTTTATAAGTTGTTGATGAAGTTAGTCTTGTTTCAACGTAATTGCTGCTTCGCGTTCAGTGCATTCTTTACAAATTTGAGTCCTAACTAAGTATCTTGTACTACTCAACCGGTATTAGATTTTTGTGCCATTCCCTTATTAAAACTGTCTCAATATATTCATTATTGAAAGGCAAGGAAGTTTTTTATTTAATTCAGTCCAGTGTATAAAGTTTCATCAGCTTAATTACTACATTAGGCATTCATTAATTGTTGTTCAAAGAGGCAACATATTTCTTTTACACAGTACAGTGTTTCAACGTCACCACATTGTAATTTTAATTGTTGTTAAAGCAATGTATTTTCATTAATTTAGTGTAATGTCTAAAATTAATATTTGAATAATGCATCATTTTGTGTTTACTGGTATTTGAATTTATGTCAATAAATGATGTTAACTTGGCAGCCGTCCTGTCATTTACAGTACAATGTGCCTACACCTTTCCGTTCCTGTATTTTAGTCTCCTCGTCTCGAGAATGATATGAGCTTTCCACCGACTAGCTACAGAAAGAACGTGAAAAGTTGTCTGTCCACCCTCCCCCTACAAGCACCGATCGTTGAAAAGTCGCCTCCATCTGGAAAACTTCGTGTGGACTGCATTATATGTAAGGACTGCCACCCTCGTGACCCACGTGTTTAAACAATATAAGTGCCTAACGAGTTGCTTATATGTTTCAATAGAAAATCAATTATTAACAGTAACGGTATTTATATATGAGTTATGCTGTATGAGACACGATCACAGATGTTTACTAAATGTTTTGATTGTCACTATTAAGCATTGGAAGATCACTATATATGCAATACGATTTCAGAATCCATGTAATTTCCGTCTATAAATTTATACCGCTGAATCTGATCGGTATGAACAACACATGCTTATCAATTACTAGTAGTACAACAACGAAATATTCTTAGCTAATTGTACTTAAGTCGTGATAGAATCCAGAAACTAACTGCTTCTTAATGGTATACTGTCCCTGTTCAGTAAAAAACAAATTTGCTGAGAGACAGCAATATCTGAAGATGTTCGAAAGTTTAAGTAATAGAGTAGATCTTAAAAAAATTCTGCTTCAGAAATTTCGTTCGTTACTGACCAGCGGAAGTATTCTCGACGTGTTGGCGAAAGTATGTTCTTAAATGCGGACGTACGCACAAAACATCGTCCGAAATTATGCTCAACGCACACAAATCATGCTAGAACACTTTTGGTGAAACGGCAAAGAAAGCACCACAAATGTAACGACACCAAAAACCCGATTACATAGAAGATCGAAATTCATCGAGGACTTCAAAGTGAGGTTCGTGCAGTAGTTTCCACAACGAACTTTGAATTTCGACAGAAAACCCAAAGAGATTCGTTCATAAAAAAGACGCAAACAGTACGTTCACTTTGCTATAGTAATGTCGATGTTGCCGATGCGAGTGCTACTAAAGAAGACGAAATAAATATTGTAGATTTCCAATGAATAACAGCTACCACCATTAATAATGTAGAAGCAGATCTCCTCGGAATAGTAAATCGATTAATAAAACTACGTCTTTAGGTCAGGACTATGCCGAGTAGATTGCTATCAGTGTGTGCTGATATTTTCATATAACCTCTCGCTCAACGTAGAATCTATACCCAAAGACGAGAAACTTGGCAGGTCACACAGACATTAAAGAATGGCAACAGGAGTAACCTACGAAATTACAGGCTTATAATACTGACATCGATTTGCAGCAGGGTTCTGGAAGATATCCTGTGTTTAAACATTATGAACAACGTCGAACAGAACGATCTACTGAACCAAGGTCAACACGAATTTAGATTATGTCGTACTTGCGCAGCACAATTAGCTCATCACTCACATGTCGTGATGGATGCTACCTACAAAGGAGTTCAAATTGATTCCATGTTTTTAGATATCGCTAGATAATAGTAATGGCGATCCTACCGATGATAGCACTACAAAAGCAGAGTTACTAAACATAGCTTTTAGAAACTCATTCACCAAAGACGACGAAACCAATATTCCAGATTTCGAATTACAAACAGAGGCCAGAATGAGTAACGTTGAAGTAGATATACTCGGACTACTGAAGCAACTTAAATCACTTAACAAGAAAGTCTTTTGGTCCGGACTGTATACCCATTAGATTTCTATCTAGTTATACTGAAGAGATAGTTCCTTACTTAACAGCCATATACAACTGCTGTCTCAAAAAAGGATCTGTACCAAAAGATTGAAAAGTTGCACAGGTCACACCTACATTCATAAAAGGAAGTAGGAGTAACCCACTAGACTACAGGCCTATTCCATTGACTTCAATTTGCAGCTGGTCTTGGAACATATCATTTATTCAAATATTATGAATTGTCTCCAACAGAATGATCTACTGACCCAAGGTCAATACGGATTTAGAAAATATCGTTCATGCGAAACACAACTAGCTCTTTACTCACACGAAGTGATGGGAGCTATCGACAAGCGTTCTCAAATTGATTCCGTATTTCTTGATTTCCAGAAGGTTTTTAATACCGTACCTCACAAACGGCTTTTAATCAAATTGCATGGTTATGGTATATCACTCCAAATTTTCGACTGGATATGGGATTTCCTGTCAGAGAGGACACAGTTTGTAGTAATCGGTGGTAAGGCATCGACTAAAACAGGTGATATCGGGCGTTCCACAGGGTAGTGTCATTGGTCTTCTGCTGTTCCGTATTTACATGAACGATTTGGGAGAAAATCTGAGTAGCTCTCCTAGGTTGTTTTCCTAGGTTGTTTGCAGATGACGCTGTCATTTAACGTCTAGCAAATCATCTGAAGATCAAAGCCAACTGCAGAACGATCTAAATATCACTATGGTGTAATAATTGGCCATTAACTCTAAATAATGCGAAGTGTAAAGTCGTCCACATGAGTACAAAAACAAATCCGTTACACTTTATTCACAAGGTAAATCAATTAAACGTGAAGGCCGTAAACTCCACAAAATATCTAAGAATTACTACTACTTCAGACTTAAACTGGAAAGAGCACGTAGATAATGTCGTGGGGAAGACGAACCAGAGACTGCGTTTTATTGGCAGAACCATTAAAAGATGCAACAGAACTACTAAAAAGACTGCATACACTACGTTTGTCCGTCCTTTTTTGGAGAATTGCTGCTCAGTGTGGGATCCTTATCAGATGGGTTCGACGTAGAACATCGAAAGAGTTCAGAGAAGGGCAGCTCGTTTTGTATTGTCACGACCCAGAGCGGACAGCGTCACGGAAATGATACAGGATCTGGGATGGGAATCATTACAGCAACGGCGTATAATGACAGTGTTTCCTTTCCCCGATATTATCAGAGAAAGTTTTGTATTTTTATATTATTTCGGCGTGTTAAAATAGTTATCTATGAAAGTCAGAGAAAGAAAATTTAGGAACAACACTTTCAATTTTTTTGTAAGAAAGAAGACACTCTTGCTTTGTACTTCGTAGCGATAGCATCTTGCAGACGGGAGCTGTACTTTATTATTTTTATGTGGGCGCTGTTACGTACATTCAGGTAAATATGTGCTGTGCGCGTATCTTAAATTTATAAATAAACCCCACCTCTCACTTAAATTCGCACTTATGAATATTTATTAATAATTTTGCCCTCCACTCCCATGAACCACAGACATTGCCGAGGTGGGGTGGCTTGCGTGCCTCAACGATACAGATAGCCGTACCGTAGGTACAACCACAGCGGAGGGGTATCTGTGGAGAGGCCAGACAAACGTGTGGTTCCTGAAGAGGGGCAGCAGCCTTTTCAGTAGTTACAGGGGCAACAGTCTGGATGATTGACTGAGCTGGCCTTGTAACATCAGCTAATGTGGCTTTGCCACACAGCTACTGCGAACGGCTGAAAGCAAGGGGAAACTACAGCCGTTACCTTTCCCGAGGACATGCAGCTCTACTGTATGAACATATGATGATGGCATCCTCTCGGGTAAAATATTCCGGAGGTAAAATAGTCCCCCATTCGGATCTCCGGGCGGGGACTACTCAGGAGGATGTGATCATCAGGAAAGACAATACTGGCATTCTACGGGTCGGAGCGTGGAATGTTAGATCCCTTAATCGAGTAGGAAAATTAGAAAATTTAAAAAGGGAAATGGATAGGTTGAAGTTAGATATAGTGGGGATTAGTGAAGTTCGGTGGCAGGAGGAACAGGATTTCTGGTCAGGTGAGTACAGGATAATAAATACAAAATCAGTTGGGGGTATCACAGGAGTAGGACTGATAATGAATAAGAAAATAGGAATGCGGGTAAACTACTATGAGCAGCACAGTGATCGCATTATCATTGTCAAGATAGATACAAAGCCAACACCAACAACAGTAGTACAGGTTTATATGCCAACTAGCTCTGCCGATGATGAGGAAATCGAAGAAATATATGAGGAGCTAAAGGAAATTATTCAGACAATTAAGGGAGAGGAAAACTTAATTGTTATGGGAGACTGGAATTCGGTAGTAGGACAAGGAAGGGAAGGGAAGATAGTGGGTGAATATGGTCTGGGCAAAAGGAATGAAAGAGGAAGCCGCCTGGTAGAATTTTGCACGGAACATAATTTAGTTATAACAAACACCTGGTTTAAGAATCACAACAGAAGGTTGTATGCGTGGAAGAGACCAGGAGACACTGGAAGATACCAGATAGATTTTATAATGGTAAGACATAGATTTCGAAACCAGGTTCTACAATGTAAGACATACCCAGGGGCAGATATAGACTCTGACCATAACTTGTTGGTTATGAACTGTAGGCTGAAACTAAAGAAACTACAAAAAGGTAGGAAAATAAGGAGATGGGACCTGGATAAATTGAAGGAACCTGAGGTTCTTAAGAATTTCAGAGGGAGCTTTAGGCAACAATTGACAGAAACAGGGGAAAATAAAACAGTAGAGGAGGAATGGGTAAATTTGAGAGATGAAATAGTGAAGGTAGCAGAGGACAAAATAGGTAGGAAGGAAAGACCTACAAAAAATCCTTGGATATCACAGGAGATACTAAATTTAATCGATGAAAGGAGAAAATATAAAAATGCAGTATATGAAACAGGCAAAATGGTGTACAGACGACTAAGAAATGAGATTGACAGGAAGTGCAAAATGGCTAAGCAGGAGTGGCTAGAAGGCAAATGCAAGGTTGTAGAAGAATGTATAAATAGGGGAAAAATAGATACAGCCTACAGGAAAATAAAAGAAACATTTGGAGATAAGGAAAACAGCTCTATGAATATCAAGGACACTGATGGAAAACCAGTTCTCAGCAAAGAAGGGAAAGCTGAAAGGTGGAAAGAGTATATAGAGGGGCTCTACAAAGGAAATGAACTTCGAGACAATATTGTAGGAAGGGAAGAGGATGTAGATGAATATGAAATAGGAGATACTGTACTGAGAGAAGAATTTGACAGAGCCCTGAAAGACCTAAGTCGAAACAAGGCTCCTGGAGTAGATGATATTCCCTCAGAGCTACTGAAGTCTCTGGGAGAACCAGCCATGACAAAATTGTTTCACCTGGTGTGTAAGATGTATGAGACAGGTGAAGTACCCTCAGACTTTAAGAAAAATGTTATAATCCCCATCCCTAAGAAAACAGGAGCAGACAGGTGTGAAAACTACAGAACCATCAGTTTAATAAGTCATGGCTGCAAAATATTAACGCGAATTATATACAGAAGGATGGAAAAGCTGGTAGAAGCCGACCTCGGGGAAGATCAGTTTGGGTTCAGGAGAAATGTAGGAACACGGGAGGCAATACTCACTTTACGGCCTATCTTAGAAGATAGATTAAGAAAAGGCAAACCTACATTTCTAGCTTTTGTAGATTTGGAGAAGGCTTTTGACAATGTTGATTGGAATAAACTCTTTCAAGTTCTGAAGCAATCAGGAGTAAAATATAGGGAACGTAAGGTTATTTACAACTTGTACAAAAACCAGACAGCGGTTGCAGAGTTGAAGGGAATGAAAGGGATGCAGTGGTTGGAAAGGGAGTAAAACAGGGTTGTAGTCTTTCTCCATTGTTGTTCAATTTGTACATTGAGCAAGCTGTAAAGGAAAGCAAGGAGAAATTTGGAGAAGGAATTAAAGTTCAGGGTGAAGAAAAACATTGCGTTTTGCCGACGACATAGTAATTCTGTCAGATACAGCAGAGGACCTGGAAGAGCAATTGAACGGAATGGACAGTGTGCTGAAAGGTGGATATAAGATGAACATTAACAAGAGCAAAACTAGGGTAATGGAATGCAGTGTAAGAAAATCAGGTGATGCTGAAGGAATTAGATTGGGAAACGAAGCAATAAAGGAGGTAGATGAGTTTTGTTACTTGGGCAGTAAAATAACAAATGATGGTCGCAGTACAGAGGATATAAAATGTAGAATGGCAATGGGTAGAAAAGCGTTCTTGAAAAAGAGAAATTTGTTAACAGCGAATATTGATTTAAGCCTAAGGAAGTCCTTTCTGAAGGCATTTGTATGGAGTGTTGCCTTGTATGGGAGTGAGACATGGACGATAAACAGTGCGGACAGGAAGAGGATTGAGGCTTTTGAAATATGGTGCTACAGAAGAATGCAGAAGATTAGGTGGGTGGATCGCGTAACTAATGAGGAGGTACTGAACAGAATTGGAGAGAAAAGGAATTTCTGGCATACCTTGACTAAAAGAAGGGATAAATTGGTAGGACACATTCTTAGACATCAAGGAATTGTGAATTTAGCGTTGGAGGGAAGTGTGTGGGGAAAAAATCGCAGGGGAAGACCAAGAGATGGATACAGTAAGCAGATTCAGACAGATGTAGGTTGTATTTCTTATGTGGAGATGAAGAGGCTTGCTCAGGATAGGGTATTGTGGAGAGCTGCATCAAACCAGTCTCCGGACTGAAGACCACAACAACACAATTTTGCCCTATCCTCCCTTCGCCCATAATATCTTTTTCAGCCTTGTTGAATCACCGCAACAATGGATGGCATAGTTTTTAGTTAATATTGGTGATATTTCATGTAGCCTGCCACTCTTATTACAAAAATTTATTCCATAATATTATCATTTACCGGCAATAGAATCTGCAGTCGATTTTCTTGTGAATTTATAGAAGTCCGATGTCTTTAACTTACGTAATATTCCTATATCATTCCTATATCATGTCACTTATCTTACTTCATGGTTTGCTACACGAGTCGTAGTTTGATATTGACGAACTGCCATCCACTGTTCGGCGAGTGGTTATCATATTATTAAAATTTCATTTACAGCCAAATTTCAACCACCGATGGATCTATTGTTAAAGGTAACTGCTCGTCGATTCGTTTTGTTATGTTCTGCCTGCACAACACTCCACCGTCAATTAGCTTGCCATTTCATTTAAATGCATGTAATAATTTTTCCAAAATTTTTTCCCCGTAATTTACTGATTGGGATGTTTCATAGCTTCTAACTTCAAACCACTTCCTTCTGTAAATTTGTTAATCTCAAAAATTAATAGCCAGGCTGGAACATTATAAAAAGATTTGGCGACCATTCGTGACATTCATTGTGTTAGAAGTACCGTAAGATTCCGAATTTGCTCTTAGTTTATTAAAAAAGATCTTAGTGCTATATCATTGTGTTACTCCATTGTCAACGTATTAACAGTGTTCTTTCTGATTTCATGTTCTACATCAACGAAATTTTGGCTGTTACTATTTTTGGAAGTAATTGTTGGAGAAAAATTGACTACATTGTGGACGAAGATTTTCATGGAAATAATTGAAAAATAAATAAATAAATAAATAAAAGCTCTGACGGACAACAGCATTCGGACGAAAGGCAAGGTAAGACCAGGCCTGCACCGTTTCTGTAGACGCTTTTGACCTTCTTTTACTATTATTTGCTTGCAGAATATCAATTTCAGCTTTTCCGTATTTTGCAAATTTTTCATTATTAGTTACCGCTTCAACAATAGAGCTTTCTAGAAGTACACAAGATGGCTGCCGAACCCATCTTGTAGCCGCGATCCTCATCTTTTTCGCATTATCTGTGTTTTGCGAGCAGCAGTGCCGTGTTACTAGTATCTTTGGCTATAGGTAAACAAACAGTGTTAGCTCACGACATCCGTATTTACATTCACTGTACGCATGTTTTGACATGGTTAGGACGCGAAGACAAGCTACCGATATGGATAGTATGCAACCGAGTAACATTGTAGGACAATCTGAGCAGGAATTAGAAAACGTTATGGAAGACAGGCGGATAGAAAATATTTCGCCTGCTACGGACGTAAGTGACACGTCCGTAGTAGACGGAGGTACGTCTACTGTAGCTATGCACTCAGATAGTGATCTACCTACCTCATGGTTTTCAAAATTCGAGTCAATATTTCAAAATTTAACGCAGCAAGTCTCCATGATTAGCCAACAAATGACGACAAAGCAGGAACTTGATAAACATTACCAAGCACAAAACAGGACTTACATAATAAATTCCAATCTCAAAAGAATGTCTTAACACGCCTAGAACAGCAACAAAACGAAATCGCGGATCAAATGGTAACGAGGGAAGAAATCGAGAACAGATTTAAGCAACTCGAGGAAGCACAGAAAAACCTACCAGCTCTCATTTCTGACGAGGTGAGCAGACAATTAAATACACAGATAGGCAATCTTGAACAACAGGTAGCAGATGTAGAAGGCAAAGTTAACAGTAATATTTTGAACGTAGTTGATGAAAATGTCTCCAACATTGCTTCACAGCTTGATAACGTTTCGCAAACAACCAAAGCCCTTCCGACAGCCGTTGAAAATATTACACAGGACTTGTCAGCACTCAGAATTGAACATGAAAATTTAAAAGCTACCGTAACGCACATAACCTCTCAGGCAGAAGCCATAGTCAGTGAGAATCAGGCAAGAGTTCAAGCCTTTTTGGAGCAGACCGAGGTACAAATTAATGATAAACTAGTACGTGATTTAAACTCTGTCATTCAAAACGTTGCTGCATAAGTATATGAGGAGCACAGCACCGCTGTAAAGTCATTGCAGGAGGAATTGTCGAATGTAAAGGCTAGTGTACAAAGGGAATCCCGGACACAGACTGCAACTTCTGAAGCACGTAGAAGACACGCATCACCGGTGACGTCATCTCCAGATAGGTACCATAATCGAGACCGTGACGCAAAACAGACTCACGTAGACGACGAGTGGTTTGACAGTGACAGACGCACTGTTATGCAACGCTCACAATCTCCCCGTCCTAGTGTTACCTCACTCCTGTTGGAAAAAAGTCTCCTCAAACACCACCAGTTTCCCACTTTTATACCTGAAAATAAATCCGTGCATCCTGTCATTTTTATACAATCCTTTCGAGAATTGCTTCCTGACACCTGGAGGGAGCGTAGGAAGATAAGGTTTGTAATGGGATATATTCAAGGTGAAGGGAATATCTGGGCTTCAGGCGTATACCGCTACTGTGCCACTCTCAAAGAGTTCGAAAATGCATTTCTTAGCAAGTACTGGTCGGTGGGAATTCAGGAGCGTGTGAAGAATGAAATATACAACCCTCCACCCTTTAATGAGCGGAATGGCAGTTTAAGAAAATACTTTGAAAAATATCTAAACAAAGCATGCTTCTTCGACGAACCAATGTCGCGTCGAGAAGTACTTAGAGTACTGATAGGACGACTGCCGACATACCTCAGACTACAACTGGTACATATTCCTATATATAATCTGGAAGACTTCTTGTCGACAGTCGATTCGATTGACTTAATTTACGAAGATGACCGAGCTAGGAACAGACGTGGTAACCACAACAATACTTATGGCAACGCCAGTCGGTACGCCAACAGTAATGGAATAAATCAGCTGATGCCGCCACCGCCGACGCAGGCCAGCCAAGTCGCGTACTAATAATCTGGCACTACACGTTAACCGCTATGACACAAACTCACAGGCTCAAAGACAAACATACAACGGGGGCGGTAGAAATTCTAACAGACAAACATACAGCGGGGGCAATGTAACAAGGCAAAGAACAGACAATAGGTACCATCCAGGGTATAGTAATAGAGGAAACAACTGGAACAATAATCGAAACGGGGGCAGGAATTTTAACATGGGGAATACACAACAAAACACGTACACAGGTAGACAATATCCGAACCATCCCCCACCCAGTGACAATCGACAGACAGACTACGTGCCGGTGGCACGGATAACGACTGACTGCGGACAACAAACGACTTGTGGACCACCACAATCTACCGTGACAATAACTGAAGTTACGGAACCTGCCCAAACTGCATCAGGTACCCAAACGAACTGAAATCGCTCTTCTCACGCCCTCAGAGTTTGAGCGGTGAATCCAGTGGGGGCACACGATACTCGAAAGTTAAAATGCTGATCTTACAGATGCAGCTTTTAAAAGGAAAACATACTATGATAAGCAACTCAAACGTATACAAAGATTCCAGTTAAACGACCTTGTTTTAATTCGCACACATACTAAAGCATCAGTTATACATAAGCAGAATAAGAAGTGGCAGCATATGTATAGCGGACCGTACAGAATTGTACAGATTCCACACCGAGGCAGTTATCTTTTAGCACACACAAACACTGGAAAGATTAAAGGTTTGTACCCACACAAAGATTTGAAAATATTTCACGCTTAATATGAACGTCTGTGTGCATTAAGCGGCATTATCTATATTTATTTGTGTAAGCATCAAGCATGTCATGCGTCAGAACTTCACCGCGCGACGAGCAAGATCGCAAGTAAGTGCCTAATATTTGTCAGCTGTCACAATCATTCCATGGATAATAAGTAAACAGATGTAAGTTACCACAGTTATGCGCAGTTAAAGACTTAATAGCCATATATTTTGACGTGGGTAATATTTTGTGTAGGAGTAATATTTTATATTTACGGGTATATTTATATTTGTGTTGCTTGGAAGAAGTAGGTGATTTATTCCGGTTTGTGATCGGGAAGCCGGCCGCGGTGGCCGAGGTGACTGAGGCGCTCCAGTCACGGTCAGCACGGCCACAACGGTCGGGGGTTCGAATCCCCCCTCGGGCATGGATATTTGTGCCGTCCTAGTTTGTAAGTAGTTCATAAGTAGTTTGTAAGTTTAGGGACTGATGACCCCGTAGTTAAGTCCCATAAGCTTAACAAACATTTTTTGTGATCGGGAATCTTTATTTATTCATTGGACGTGGAGTGTACAAGCACACGTACCACTTATATGCATTATTGCCCGACCAAATCTTGGATAGTCACTTACGGGAACAAGTAATGTAAAGAAATCAGAAAATAACAGCAACCAGAAAAGGTGACTGGTTGCTGTTATTTTCTGATTTCTTTAATCAACACAGTCGCAGGTTCCACACTTCCAGAATGGATGCAAGTTTAATTACAAGTAATGTAGTTTGTTGTGATAGGAGAGAGGAGAATATGAAATCTCGTTTGCCCACTAAAAGTAATTGTTGCTACAACTATTTACGCTACCAGGGATGGATACACCAAGCTATAGAGATTTTGCTAACTTTTATGCGAATGATCAGCTGCCAAATAAACAAAACACGTAGACTCAAGTTGCATGACAATACAAGCTTGCACGCATACAATCTGCATAAAGTAAGAACGAACTTAAATTTTCTCTGCTTAATCGATGTTGTAAGTAACAACTGCAGACTATGCAAAGAATTTAAGATGCAGGGTACAAACTATTGAATTGCTATATAAAGCGCTGTTTGACACTTAAAAGAGAATGTTTTACCACATCGTTAACTTAAAGATATTTTCTTTCCTTTATCACACTTCATTGATGTAAAATTCTTAAGATTTACTTGAGTAATACAGCTGGTAGAAATACTTATTATTTGCTTAGGTTATGCAATTGTTTTGTTTGACAAACCACAAACATTGCGTGAAACACATGAAATGTCACAACATAGCTTGGTATGGAATATTTACTACTCAAACACCGTAGACTTAAGCCTAGATATAAGAACTTTTATTTCAGCAAGAAGAAACGACGAGTATGTGTGGCAGCCACCGCTGGAATTGTTTACTTTAACATCTAACTCAGGAGGTGCATTTTAAATGGAAGATTTACTAACTTTTGACATGAACACAGAACGACGCAGAGACACACATACAAGAATACACACGCATATCTGCGTGCCATATTTTTATTTATAATTACCTATCTTTGCACAGATTTAAATTATGCATTTAAGGGCAGGATTAGGTATTGTCGCGAATGTTCGAAGAATACGGATGGTGTGACAAGATGAGGACTTTCCGATGCTAGGATCGATGATTTATGCTTTGTTGTTTGCTCGCGAATCGACGTTAGGAGTGATCTTTGCTGTAACGATTGTAGACTGATAAAATTGATATTCTGCAAGCAGAATTAGCGAGATTCCTCTAACTACTCTGTCCTCAGTCTTCCTTCTTTAACTGTACTTCTGCCGCACAAATGGTGCGAAATCTACCTCGTGTCAAACACGACGGCCGGGCCTGATCTTGTCTTGCCTTGACTTGTATATATATTTTTTGTGTGTATGAATGTTTATTGCCAATATTTTATGTGCGTCTGGATTACTTATATTGATGAACACCCGGGTAACACAACACGGATTACGGAGTTTAAAACGTTACGATAGGTGACACTTTAAAAAAGAAATCAAAACCAGTATTGCATAGCGACAATTAAGTCTGAAATTAAACACATTTAGACATGTAATACTGCATAGAAGAGACGTGCAGAGTGTATCGGATAAACAAGGCTGAAAACAGCATTATCACAAAACAAACTGACATGAGCATAGGCAAACCACATATGGTCAATGTTATGCTCAATATCAAAGCATGCTTATGTATTTCGTAAATTGTAAAGATTTTTATATCTGTTAAATAGCTAATGAAATTAATTTTGTAAAAGAGATATGATTTTATGTGATTTGTATTTTAATGAGAGACAGTCCTTTAGTCAATGTCTTATTAAATCGAAACTATTTGGGAAAGAAGAGTGAAGCTAGTTATTTGTATAGGACATGTGGATTAGGAGACCATGTGAAACAGCAATAAGCACAGATGTGTTAAGTGCAGTGAAAGACGCGAACAATTGCTTTAATTATTCTTAAGAGTCGTTCAACGACCTTCGCGCTACAGAAAGTGCAAATTTCAAACGTTATCACCCCGCGAAAAGACGCTGTCCAGTGAATTAACAGTGTTTAGAACAATAAAAAAAAAACTAAAAGACAGGCCTACGAGGACCGAAAAATAAATTAAAGTGATAAATTAGGTTGAACAGTGCGTGATGGTGAATAAAGACGCATTCTAAGGCCACCATAAACGCTCACGAGAATCAAACATAAAAATAAAAGATGACGTATAATGCGCACGCAGGACGTTTAATTGACGCACGTGCTTACATACTGTGAATCAATTAATAAACGTACGCATATGAACAAGAGAACAGTGCCGTGTGATAATTCAGAGACACTGCTAGGTGATGTGAATTCCACGACACGTACGAACCTCGCCTGCTGCAGACAAAAAAAAAAAAAACTTAATGTGCTACTCACCCACCGATGTGAAGTGCCTCGACGAGTGCAAACTGGACACTACTTCATTAAAACACACCACACTGTAATCCCAAATGTGTTGCAGTTTGAAACAGTACGATTAAAATTTCGGAAGTCATACCGCGCGATCCTGCCACGATCCAACGTAGGCACAGACTGAAGCTGAACCAGTGGCGCGATGTGACGTCATTACTGATTGTTGGCAGCGCTATGCAAACAAAGCTCTTACAACACCGTCTAACGGACAATATTAATCAAATAAAAAATGTGAAAAAAATGTATGGACTCGCAGCAAGCTGCGTTAGAATTAATAGTGACTGAATCTATTCAGCGATAACAAAAATATTAATATAGAATCAAATCAGATACTTTAAAATGTTAGCATAAATTTAAATCAGATGCCATACTATGTAAGATATTCCAGATAATTTCTCCATTTCTTGTGACCCCATGTATTTATATGTATGATAGATAGTAAATTATGAAACATCTAACATTTTTGCCTTGAAAGATCGCATGTACGATCAACATAAATAATGATTCTGACCAATGACTAGTATTCATGATAGGCATTCTGTAAATAGTCATGTATATAGCACCAAAATGTATATGTAGATAGGAAAGTGAGATAAATATTAGGCAAATAACCTGATAGTATCAGAGTCATGGACATACGTATTTTTGTATTGGATGCATTGTATAATATCTGGCGTATGTTCATGTCAGTTTGTTCATTTTATCCTTTACCCACAAGAGCGCACACACACATATATATGCCTAGATATCTCCTTCAATAATCACAATTCAATCACGTAATAGCTTTTGCGAATGCACAAATACACTCATGCACCAGACAACGTGTGAATGAAGGAAACGAATCAAGTGTGCATTCTTTGCAGGGAAAAATTAATAGTTATCCTAGTGCAGTAGACTCCAATCTTTTTGTTCTTTTCGTGGAAAAAAAAAAATGCAATGAGACGGTGCAAGCGAGGGGCGCTGAACTGACGATTCATCAGGGACAGCTGTTGCCCACGCGCATACTCCGTGCGCAATAATGGAAGCTGCTCGCTGCCGCCGGCGTTGCCGCCGCTCCCGCCTCCAGTACCAACGCAACAACCTCGAGCCGTCGCCGCCGTTACTGAAATTCAACCTACAGACAGTACTAAAAAATCAACTTCATAATCAATAAAATGAAATTTGATGCAACTTTCTGTACTGTATAGACATCCATCAAAGTGAATAGACTGTAATATGAGGAAACATGATCTGTTCTGGAGGAAGCAATTCTGAAAAGTAAAAGACTGACCCATATTGTACTTATGTGATGTGGATTATATGTAATTTACATTATTATCTTATGTAATATTCGATGTATTTGCGTTCTATGAAACAAGCTTTGACGCAATGCTTTTTTGTCACGGCTATCGGATTCTGTATCATACCTCAGCCATGCCAAAGGGGGCCGTATAATGACACGGTTTCCTTTCCCCGATATTATCAGAGAAAGTTTTGTATCTTAAATTTATATATAAACCCCACCTCTCACTTAAATTCGCACTTATGAATATTTATTAATAATTTTGCCCTATCCTCCCTCCGCCCATAATGTCTTTTTCAGCCTTGTTGAATCACCAAAACAATGGATGGCATAGTTTTTAGTTAATATTGAATGGTGGTATTTCATGTAGCCTGCCACTCTTATTTCAAAAATTTATTCCATAATATTATCATTTATCGGCAATAGACTCTGCAGTCGATTTTCTTGTGAATTTATAGAAGTCCGACGTCTTTAACTTACGTAATATTCCTATATCATTCCTATATCATGTCACTTATCTTACTTTACGGTTTGGCCGGTATTACACTGTAAAAGATCTTTGACAAAGATCTTTGTAAAAGATTTTATCCAAGATCTTTGACGAAAGTACTTCACAGGAGCACATTACACAAGCGTAAAATATTTCTTCATAGTTGCTCGGAATAAGACTCCAAAATAGTAAAGCGTCTGTATTATAGTACGTAATATAATGTTGCTCGGGAGTGTATTCATTGGAAAGAACGAAAAATGGAAACAATTTCAGTTAAAACCGTGAATAGCAAGAGGAAAAATACGAAAACTGCCCGCACAAATGTACGTCACGAGCTACACTGCTGGGAAATAATACCCTAAATTGTTTAAGAACGTGTGACCAAATATTTTATTTCGCCCACATATTTATAAATACTTCATCATAATCGATGTTTCAGGAAGTCCTAAAGCTGTGTCAATGGGTAAATAATGAAACACTGAAATAATTTAACGTGTCTCATGCTAAACATAACTTCGTTAGACACTTTATCATAATTAAAAAGAGAAAATATTTTCGTAGTTCTTTCATGTTATACTTCATTGAGGATTATCTGCTGCGAAAGACATTTTTATAGTTTGCTGCAGTCTGACATTTGTTTTGCCTGATTTTTCGAAACATAAAATATCTGTATAAATACCTGGACTTGTGGTTAAATGTCGAAAAGCATCGTGCAAAGCAAGAAAAAATATGGAGCTAACTACTGCAGTACCTCATTACGTAAATCATAAATCCCTTTCCACTGAAGATCATCCCATTTATATCCACATACAAAATCTATTCCAGCAAGCAGTGAAATACACGAATTCTACAGTGTAGCCTAATATGTCACGTATTATTCCAGACATAAGTGAACCAAGATGTAAATCACTTTAGGATGAATTACGAGGTTAGGTTAGAGTACAAATAAAAACATTTATTTCACTTACGCATCTCCATATATCCTTTGATTCATATAATTTCTTCCCTATCATCAACCTCAGTGAGCCTCTTTGCAAACAGCTCACAGCAGTAGCTTTTTCTTTATTCGATTCTAACCCTACATTTTAGTAAATGTGCTTTGTATTACTAAATATTCCGCACACTTCTCACTTTGAAACGATCACTATGGCAGTAGCGACACAACAAATACACTTTTACGTTAATTTATAGGTTAAAAGACGTCAAAGCAAGGAAAGACGCATGTATACAATGGCGAACTTTTATAAAAGCTAGGCTGTCTCGCTAACTTTTATCAAATATCTTTTATAAAAGAAATCTTTTATAAAAGTTGACCCATTACACTGTCAAAGATTTGACCAAACAGCTTTGATAAATGATCTTTGTCAAAGATCTTTTACAGTGTAATACTCGCCTTTGCTACACGAGTCGTAGTTTGATATTGACGAACTGCCATCCACTGTTCGGCGAGTGGTTATCATATTATTAAAATTTCATTTACAGCCAAATTTCAAGCACCGATGGATCTCTTATTAAAGGTTACTGCTCGTCGACTCTTTTTGTTATGTTCTGCCTGCACAACACTCCACCGTCAATTAGCTTGCCATTTCATTTAAATGCATGTAATAATTTTTCCAAAATTTTTTCCCCGTAATTTACTGATTGGGATGTTTCATAGCTTCTAACTTCAAACCACTTCCTTCTGTAAATTTGTTAATCTCAAAAATTAATAGCCAGGCTGGAACATTATAGGCGCTTATTGCTGCGGCGTGGTCTACTTACGAAAATCCAATCACCAACATTCTTCTTCGAATCCGAAAATATCTTCTTAATAGAAGCGACTTATTTTCATTTCTTGTGTGCTTTCTTTTGCAGCTCTTTATACTTTAGTGTGCTCGCGTGTTTATTAAGAATCGCGTTTAGTTGTCAATTCAGTTGTTGATATTTTGATTTATTAGCTCGCGTATATATTTTTCAGATTCACCGGTAATAAACAGTTTGTCATATTTTTCGAAGGTCACTGTTTATCATACTTCTGTGTCCTCAGACGTACGAACTTGGAAGAAACATAGGTTTTTAGAATGGCTAGGGACTGTGACTGCTGCGAACGGATGGAGGCAGAGTTGGTGACTCTTCGCTAGCAGCTTCAGGGGGCGTTGGCGACTCTTCGCTCGCAGCTTCGCTGGCAACGCTTGAGACTGCGATGGGTGGGCGCCGCTGTTGTGGGCCGCTCGCGGGGGTGCAGCAGACGCCCTGTGCGTCGGTTGTGCGCTCCCACAGACCATAAATAACATAGACTGCGCGTGACGTCACTACACTGAAACCAACTTCTAAATCACGTGACGCGGGGCAAGAAGTAGTGTTTTTCTGCTTTGTGGTGATTGCAGGTGTACGTTTTGTTTTCTGTTTTACTTATTTGTGGTTGAGATTTCTCTGCTGCGTTCGGTTGCACCGAAAGATTTGTAAAAGGGAGCAATACTTCTTTCCACAGGTACAGCTATTTTAATATTACAAATGGCTTTCTGATAACATTGTGTGGGATAAAGTTGGTTCATTTACAGACTATATCGTTATTAAGCAGATGAGAATGCGTCACTGTTTGAGTGTATTTATCTGTGTAAATCTCACGAAGTGAATGATAACGTTCATTATACTGTATATGATGAAATTAACGATTTGCATGCCCATTAGTTTTCCTGTTATTTCGTGAATTGTTAGTACACAGTCTCAATACTGATTTACAGTTTTCCAAAGGATGAGGAGCGGAGAAAAGTGTGGACTCTTGCGATGAAACGGGAGAATTTCAAAGCAAGCGACCACACACAGTTGTGCAGCAAGCACTTTTTACCGGAATGTTTCGATACCGAGGCATTTGGTATCGGAAGGAAACTGAAGGTGGATGCTGTACCTTCTGTTTTTGACTTTCCTCCACACTTAATCCCTAAAGGAAAGAAGAGAAAAGCACCGACTCTAAGGATTGGGCAAGAAGCGTCTTCTTCAGAAACTGATGTGTAAGTTTAAACAATCCTTTAGGTGTTTCTTAACATTTTCGAGTTGTACAAATAAGTATTGAACTCCTTATTATGATCATACTATTCTTCTCAGCTGAACTTTATTTCCTGTGATACAAATAAACATCTACATTTTCTAGTAATGTACTCATATTACTGCTGCTTATGAAATTGTTCTGTATATGTACATAGATAAATTCAATACTTTTTTTTATCTTGGAACACAGTACTCATGAATCAGTGTTTCTTAATTCAAGATGGCTCTCTTTTTTCCCATGTACACAAACATTTTCAGTATTATTACTACTGGAGTTTGCCCCATACAGGAATTCCCTACTGACAGTGTGATTTAAAAAGAGAATGGTATACCGTAGGCGTACATAGAATGTGCAAGCTGTTTCATTATATTGTTATGTTGCTGACTGTGGTTTATGCTGTATATCTAGTTGATAGTACTAAAATATTTGTAAATTAGTGTCAAAACCAATGCTAAAACTGTCAACATATTGTTTTTCTTAGTCCCATCCAAGATGAAGAGCAGCAGAAACGAGCAAGAACATTCAGGCAATCATATATTGGGGATTACAATAAAGAATTAATTACTTTATCGCCTAGTAAAGCAACAAATCTTGTGGAAGTTGCTCAAAAGAGACTTGAAGAGTAAAAAAAAGCAATTACGTTTGGAGAGACAGAAATGTCGTCGTATGTTAAAAAGGATGAATACTGCTAAAGATCTGCTGGCAGATTTAAAAGAAAAGCAAATGATAAATGAAAGCACAGCTGACATATTATAGGTAAGTCTATGTTTCTACTTTACTTTCTTTATTACTATGTAGTACTGCGATAGTAAGAATACTGCAGAATAAAACAATAGGGCAACTGCTTTTTTGTGTTGTACTCTTGTCTTTTCAAGAGAAAAGTGTCAAGAGTTTAAGGGCAATAATATGTTCTTGTCATAAAGTTAATTTTTCAGTAATTCAGATTAGACGTTGTGCCAATGTTTTATTTTCACATATCTTATTCAATTGTTGGTCAAAGTTTTCCTTTCTGTTTGTAGAATCTTCTCCCACCGGTTGTGGTCCATTTGTTGAGGAGCTTCAGTGGAGAAAATGGGGAAGCAGTATCCTGAAGAGCTTCGTAAATTTGCCTTGACGCTGAACTTCTTTTCAAGCAGGGCATATGACTGTCAGAGAGGTTTTCTGTAACTTGTTACCGCATCCTAGTACCTTAAGAAAATGGTACCAAGAGGTAAGTGGGAAACCAGGGTTCAGTGCAGAAGCAAAGGCTGCACTTCTCCAAAAGTCATACCACATGGCAGCCAAGGACAAAAAAGTTGTGGTGTCTCTTATGATGAATGAAATG
This sequence comes from Locusta migratoria, assembly GCA_026315105.1. Lineage (NCBI taxonomy): Eukaryota > Metazoa > Arthropoda > Insecta > Orthoptera > Acrididae > Locusta > Locusta migratoria. Next base: position 253,553,785 of record CM048745.1, on the reverse strand, counting down.
TCAATAAGAAAACACATCGAATTTGATGGGAAACGGTTTGTCGGCTATGTGGATTGTGGTGCTGACATAATGTGAGACAATTTACCAGAGGCAAAAGATGCCTTGGTATTCATGATAGTTTCATTAAATGACAACTGGAAAATTCCAGTTGGTTATTTTTTGACAAGTGGATTAAGTGGCAGTGAACGGGGCAATTTAGTTCTGGCTTGTCTTGATTTCCTGCAACAAATAGACATTAATGTACTTTAACATTCGATGGTGCAGCTGCAAATTTGGCAATGGCCCGTTACTTGGGAGCAGATCTTAGTGCAGATAGCATGAAGCCATGGTTTATTAACCCATCTACAGGCCTGAAAGTTCATATTCTATTAGATGCCTGTCACATGCTGAAACTTGTCAGGAATTGTCTTGCCACGAAGGGAACTTTATGCATTGGAGATGGCGTGATAAAATGGAATTATTTTCTGGAACTCCAGAAGTTACAGACTCAAGAGGGACTACATTTGGCAACAAAAATTACAAAACGCCATATTAATTGGCAGAAAGAGCCAATGAAAGTGAAGCTTGCTGCACAGACATTTAGTGAAAGTGTAGGCAATGCTCTCACCTATTGTGAAAAAAATTGTGTCTGCCACAGTTTCAGGGCTGTGAAGAAACAGCAAAATTTGTACGAGTGATAAATAATGTTTTTGACATTTTAAATAGCAGGAACATATTTTCCAAGGGTTTCAAAAGACCCTTGGCCCCATGAACATACAGTGATGTACGCCAATATGCCCAGGAGACAAAATATTGGCTATTTAAACTGAAAGAATCTGCTGAGGGGACATTGTTAGTGTACTCTACCAGAAGAGTTGGTTTTATTGGCCTAATTGTTTGTATGTATTCATCCTTGGCTATCTAAGAGGACATTCAACATAGATTTGCATCAGGGATGACCTTCTTATTGACACACAAACTTAGCCAGGACCACCTGGAAGTTTTTTTTTTTTTTTTTTTTTTGTGCAGTCAGAAGTCGTGGGGGACAGAATAACAACCCGACAGCCCGACAATTGGAAGCTGCCTTTAAAAGGCTGTTGGTCCACATCCAGATTGGAACACCGACCACTGCGAATTGTGTTGCCATAGATTCGACAACCATTCTTAACGTTACATCAGGTAATCGCAAAGAAGAGGAGCTTTATTGTGATGAGTTGCCATCTGTTCCAGGGGTGGCACTCATTAATCATGACCATGATTACACACCAAATCCAGCTTCCCTCACTATGAATGTGAATGACGTAGTTGAATATATAGCTGGATTTGTGGCCAGGAAACTTACAAAAAAGGTTAAGTGCAATTTCTGTCAAATGGCGCTTTGTTCTGACAGTACAAACTGTGGTATCTTGAAGGTAAAGAATAGAGGTCGGTTATCAATTCCATCCAGTGATGTTGTTTATCTCTGCAAAATGGGTGAGAGGGTGTTCAGGCAAACACCAATTTTAAGTGACAAAAATATTTTAAACAAATTAGTCACTTTAACATTGCAAGATGCAAGGAGTGACATTTTTCTTCAGCTTAGTGAACATGTTGTAAATTGCCCACCACTGGACAATCATATTCACCAGCTGAAAAAACTTGTACTGGCTGAGTATTTTAAAGTAAGGCTTCATCATGAAGCGAGACTCCAAAGTGAGAGGCTTCATGATGCTCAGGTTCCGAGTTTTCACACAAAAATAGTGTTATTTAAAAACCAGTGATAGTATAAACTTATGCACATATTTACAGTACACCCTAAGTTCTATGTATTTTTTTTCATTATGTATTACTTATATGCCGATGCTAAACTACCTGTATTTTGTTTTATATCATGTATTACTTTTCTATATATGTTCTCTGTAAATTTTTTTTTCTGGATATGTTGCCTGTATTTATGTATTCTTTTCATGGCATTCCCACATTGCACACAGCCTTCCTGTGTAATGAGCTTGGCAAATAATACTATTATTTGATGTGTATTTATCATGGTTTGTAGGCCTACTGGGGAAACTCGCCATGTAAAAAAAAGAGTAACGCGTCACACTTGGTACCTCTATGGTGATGTGGAAATCCAAGCATTGCCAATAAATGAAATAATTCAATGTGTACCTGTTTCTTTTGATTCCTTTATCCAATTACATATAATTAATGTTTAACTGAAATATATAGTTGGTTATTTCGGGCTTAAATGTGGTAAGTACATTGTCACTTTACAGAAAAAAATTCACACAAATTTTAATATAAATTACAAAAGATGTGCCACATGGATGAGGTAAACTTCAAATGACAATAATGTTGATTTTAAAAACTGCGTGTTTGGTAGTTGTGCTTTACAAAATTTGAACATTATAAGGATGTGCTATTGCTATTTTTGTGTCTGGTAATGTAAGTAATTTAACAAATCTTTGTGTATTCTGACTTTTAAAAACCCATTACTTTTTGGCACTTGGTCAGGAAGAGAGAAATGTTTGTCACCACAAATTTGTTTCTGATAATTTACCAGCCTTTATGCACACACATCACATTGGAAATAATAAAACTTATGCATCTCTGTGAAATGGATAATGGCCCTGTTATTAGCTTTCTCCCAAAATTGTAAAAGAATATATGCCTATACTGTCCACCGAAAGGAAATATACAATATTAGCACTCAGCAGTATTAAGTTTAAAGATGCATTAATTCAAATGTTTAAAGAGGCACAAAAATACATTGCTATCATTGTGATAATTTTTTAAGGGGAGGGATGGTAATCGGTTTAGAATTTCATGTTGGCTTGCATGTGCACTTTCTTTTACAGCTGTCAAACTGAAGATTGCACTTGAGAGTAAATTATGTTGTGTGACAGATCTCCACACACTTTACAGAATGCTTTTTAATTTTCTTTAAATTTTATATCTTTCAAAATGACAAGCCAAGATCGCACATTATTATTTTTTTAACAAGATGACCAGATTATAACATATACGTGACCAGATGATGGTGACACTGTGCACCGAAACCGGTCGTCATTTAATAAATTATTATATATGATAAATGCAGCTATGGTCAGCCACCCCTTTTTAATTTTAGAGAGGTAGAAGAATAGATGTGATGGTTTTCTATGCTGAATTGTGATACAAAAGACAAATAAGTGTATAGATTTACCTGGCTGCCTACTAGAATTACAGTGTCTGACATTGAGATATTCATGGCTGACTAATGGTGAATTTGTTCCTATTTTTTTTAATTTCATAATTGGCTAATGAAACTGTATCTTAAATTATTGCACTGAACGACTAGTTGTTCAGCATTATGAAATGAAAAGTGCCATAATATCTTATATAAGACTACTGGTGCACCTACCCTACTCCTGGTTTTTATCAATTATCAGCTGAACTGATGTACACAACACAATTAGAGGCAATTGTAAATATTTACACGGACAATTCATATTTTTACCCAGTGTTCTGAGAGGAGTAATGTATTATCATGCAAAAGTGTGGTACAGGTATTCCATAAGTAGGCCTACCTTTCAAAGATAAAGCAAGGAATTGTCAGGAATTCTTATTAATTCAAAACAGAAGTATAGTTAATTAGCCACAATGTTCCTTGACTTACTTGAACTAGATTCAGGTGTTAAAGTTCTGTCAGTTACTCGACATGTAACCTATTATGCTGTAAAGGCTATATGCCAAATGGTAATTCACTGCACACTGAACTTGAATCTTAAAAAATGAAGTAAGCATTGTGTTTGAAAAATACTAATGTAATAAAAGAAATTGTAAGTTATCAGCATGAGAAACAGCAACTATTACTTTTCCTCATTTACTTATTAGAATAATTTCAGCTGGTACCTGCCTGAACAGTACTACTACACATTGCACTGATAGGTTGATTAATATTAGTACAGGTAAGGTCTGAAATACGTTCCTCTTTTGTGATTCTAAATCCTAACTCACACTGACTTCTCAGGATTCTGAATCTACAGTGTATGAGTAACAGTTTTGTTAGAGGTCAATTTTTGCTTTGTAGTAGCTTATTAGGCCCATGTATAATAGTTATAGCCATTTAAAAATCCCCTACTTACTATTACCAAAGTTTAGATACATGTTGCTCTTTAAATGTTCGTCATGATGACTGAATAAGATTTTTGGTACTATTTAACTTTCCACAAAGGGGTAATCATAGGTTTTTAAGATATTTTGCTTCCTATCTTGATATTGTTTTGGTATCTGCACTTGATCAAGGAAGGTCATAAAATGTAAGCGCTTCATTTGTACAACAATCCTGACATTAAACGGATTTCCTGCCTTACAAAAGCACAATAAAGCATTTCGCACGTACAGTCGAGAAATTGTTACGAGACGAATGCAGCATACCAAACTTTTGTTTTCTGTTCCTATGGAACACAGTGCAACAGATACAACACAGTGCAACAAAAAGTATTCACCACTCACGGAAGAACCATCACTTCTAAAAACAACTGTCAGTACTTTCACTCAGCCACTTACAAAAACGATAGCCATTGCGATTAATAAAAGGAATTTCGGAGAAATTACGTAAACAGAACACCAACATGTGAAATAGGAATGCCATAGGATGTTTTGTTGTGAAAATCAATGCTTGATTTGAACTAAAATTGATAAAAACGTGAACTGTCAGCAGCTCTCAACACTGTTTACAATGGCGAAAACACAGCGTCTTGCCCCGCGTCACGTGACTTGGATGTTGGTTTCACTGCTCAGCACGGCTGAGATAGGAACAGGCGCAGTCTATGTTATTTATGGTCTGTGGTGTGCTCCGATCGGCCTGCGGCTGTGGCCAGCCCGCTCACTGCCCGCGAGGAGGTCGCCTCCCAATCCGTGGTGGATTGGGAGGTCTCCTCAGCGCATGTCAGGCGGCGTAAGACTTCCTGGGGGACCGAAGCGGAGGCCTCCCCGGTTAGTCTTGCCAACAGATTCGAGGCGCCGCTGTCTGTGGCAGTGGATGTTCCTGACGCAGATGATATCGCTTGTCCTGTACTCGCCCCTCTGCCTTCAAGATCCGGGCACACACAGAGGGTGGGTTTGTTAGTAGTTTGGAGCTCCAACGTTAGGCGGGTAATGGAGCCCCCTTAGGAAAATGGCTGCTAGGGAGGGGAAGAAGTCCAATGTGCACTCCGTGTGCATACAGGGGGGAGTCATTCCAGATATGGAGCGGATCCTTCCGGATGCCATGAAGAGCACAGGGTGCAGCCAGCTGCAGGTGGTGGCTCGTGCCGGGACCAATGATGTGCGTCGCTTTGGATCGGAAGAGATCCTCTCTGGTTTTGAGCGTCTATCAGAAGTGGTAAAGACTGCCAGTCATGCTTGCAAGATGAAAGCGGAGCACACCATCTGCAGCATTGTCGACAGGACTGACTGAAGACCTTTAGTTCAGAGCCGAGTGGAGGGTCTGAATCAGAGGCTCACAGTTCTGCGACCGTGTGGGCTGCAGATTCCTCGACTTGCGTCAAAGGGTGGTGGGTTTTCGGGTTTCGCTAAATAGGTCAGGAGTCCACTATACTCAGGAAGCGGCTACACGGGTAACGGGGGATGTGTGGCGTTGTGGCGTGACTGGGCGTTTTTTTTTTTTAGGTTAGAGGGCTTCGGGAATAACAAAATGGGTTTCAGTCTCAAAGGGGGCATGTCAGACATGGAACGAAAGCACACCTAGAAACCATTGGGGTAACAGTTGTAAATTGTCGTAGCTGTATTGGGAAAGTTCCAGAGCTCCAAGCGCTGATAGAAAGTACTGGGGCACAAATCGTTATAGGTTCTGAAAGCCGGCTGACGCCTGAGATAAGTTCAGCCGAAATTTTTTCAAATGGCCAAATGGTCTTCAGAAAGAATAGAATAAATAAAAATGTTGCTGGCGTGTTTATTGCTGTTACAAACGGTTTATCCTGAAGCGAAATTGAGACATACTTCCTGTGAGTTGGTCTGGGTAGACAACCGGAATAAATTAATAATTGGATCTTTTTATCGGCCCTCTGACTCAGACAATGCGGTTGCAGAAATGTTCAAAGAAAGCTTGAATCACATTACAAATAGGTATCCGAAGCATACTGTTACAATCGGTGGCGACTGTAATTTACCCTCGAAATGTTGGCATAATTACGTATTCAAAACCGGCGGCAAATCTAAAACATCGTCCGAACTACTTCAGAATGCTTTTTCTGAAAACTACTTCGAACAGTTAGTTCATGAACCCATTAGAATAGTAAGTGGTTGCGAAAATACTCTTGATCTCCTAGCAACAAATAATCCTGAGCTAGTAAAGAGCATCAAAACAGACACAGGGATTAGCGAACATGGAGTTGCAGTAGCGAGACTGAATGTCGAAATGCCCAAATGCACCAAAAATAAACGAAAAATGCGAGTGTAGATCAGTTGTGGCTTACTTTCAAAGACATAATATCAGTAGCAATCGAGAGATTCATACCATATAAATTAATAAAAGAGAGGCTGAACCCCGTGGTACACAAAACAGGTCAGATCACTGTTGCAGAAACAAAGAAAAACGCATGCAAAATTTAAAAAGACACAGAATCCACAAGACTGGCAATCTTTTACTGAATCTTGCAACCTAGCGCGGACTTCAATGCGGAGAAGCCTATAGTAGTTATCACAACGAAATCCTATCCCGTAATCTTGCAGAAAATCCGAAGAAATTCTGGTCATATGTGAAGTACACTAGCGGCAAAACACAAACACCACCTTCACTACGCGATAGCAATGGTAATACTACCGATGACAGTACTTCTAAGGCAGAATTACTAAACACACCTTTCCAAAATTCGTTCACCAAAGAAGACGAAATGAACACACCAGAATTCAATCCAAGAACAGCTGCCAGCATGCGAAACTTAGAAGTAGATGTTCCTGGAATAGTAAATCAACTTAAATCACTAAACAAAAACAAATCTTCCGGGCCAGATTGTATACCAACTAGATTCCTCTCAGACTATGCTGATGCAATAGCTCCGTACTTAGCTATAATTTACAACCGATCACTCAGCGCAAGATCCGTACCCAAAGACTGGAAAGTTGCCCAAGTTACTCCAATATTCAAGAAAGGCAATAGGAGTGATCCACAAAATTTGAGGCCAATCTCATTGACGTCGATCTGCAGTAGGATTTTGGAACATATACTTTCTTCGAATACTATGAACTACCTCGAAGAGAACGACCTATTAACCTGTAGACAACGCGGATTCACAAAGTATCGTTCTTGCGAAATACAGCTTGCCCTTTATTCACATGAAGTGATAAGTGCCATAGACAAGGGATCTCAAATAGATTCCGTATTTATGGATTTCCTGAAGGCTTTTGACACTGTACGCCACAAGCGGCTTCTAATGATATTGCGTGCTTATGGAATATCTCCCAAATTGTGTGATTGGATTCACGATTTCCTATTAGAAAGGACACAGTTTGTTGTAATTGACGGTAAGTCATCGAGTAAAACAGAAGTGATATCTGGCGATCCACAGGGAAGCGTTATAGGTCCCCTACTCTTCCTCGTGTTTATAAACGATTTAGGAGACAATCTGAATAGCTCCCTTAGACTGTTCGCGGATGATGCTGTCGTTTATCGGTTAGTGAAGTCAACAGAGGATCAAAAGCAACTGTAAAGCGATTTAGACAAAATTTCTACACGGTGCGAAAATTGGCAATTGACACTAAATAAAGAAAAGTGTGAAGTAATACACATGACCACTAAAAGAAATCCCCTGAACTTCAATTACGCGATAAATCAGTCAAACCTTAAGGTCGTAAATTCTACGAAATACCTACCTTACCATTAAGAACAACTTTGACTGGAGAGAACACACAGAAAATATTGTGGGGAAGGCAAACCACAGGTTGCGTTTCATTGGCAGAACGCTTCGAAGAAGCACTACCTCCACCAAAGAGACTGCCTACATCACTCTTGTGTGTCCTCTCCTGGAGTACTGTTGCCCCTTGTGGGACCCTCACCAGGTGGGACTGACGGAAGACATTGAGAAGCTTTAGAGAAGGGCAGCTCGTTTTAAGACGTTACGGGGAGGAAAGCGTCACGGAAATGTTGCACGAGTTGGGGTGGAAATCATTAAAAGCGGCGTGATCTGTTTGCGAAGTTTCAATCACCGACTTCTACTTACGAATGCGAAAATATTTTGCTAGCACCCACCAACATAGGGAGACATGACCATCCCAATAAAATAAGAGAAATAAGATCGAAAACGCAACGATTTACGTGTTCTTTCTTCCCGCGCGCTATTAGAGAATGGAACGGTAGAGAAAAGTTATGAAAGTGGTTAATGAACCCTCTGCCAGGCACTTAAATCTGATTTGCAGAGTATCTATGTAGATGTAGATGTAGATGACTCCCACCTACATAGGTAGAAATCACCATCAGAATAAAATACGAGAAATCAGAGCTCGAACGGAGAGATTCAGATGTTCTTTCTTTCCGTGCGCTAATCGTGAGTGGAATGGGAGAATAGTATAAAGGTGGTTCGATGAACCCTCTGGCAGGTACTTAAATGTGATTTGCAGAGTATACCATGTAGATGTAAATTTTCAGATAGCTTTTGACATCATACCTCACAGACGGCTTTTAATCAATTTCCGTGGTTATGCAACGTCGTGTTATTAAGAATTTCCTGCCACAGAGGACACAGTTCGTAATACTTGATAGAAAGACATCGACTAAAACAAAATGTTCAAATGTTTGTAAATCTATCGGACCAAACTGCGTGGTCATCAGTCCGTAGCTTACAAACTACTTAAACCTAGGTAAACTAACGTAAGGACAACACACACACCCATGCCCCAGGGAGGACTCGAACCTCCACGGCGAGCAACCGCGCGCTCTGCAGCGAGACGCTTTAGACCGCTCGGCTACTCCACCGCGGCTCGACTAAAATAAAATAGCTATCTGGCGTACCACAGAAAAGTTTTATTGGTCCTCTGCTGTTGCTTATCTACAAGATTCGTCTGAAAAGTTCGGTGAATGGTCCCACATTTCATGTACATCTCCATTCATACCCCGCAATTCACCGTAAGGTGCACGCCGGAGGACACACTGTACCTCTACTAGGCATTTCCTTTCCTATCGTGCTACACTCAGCTTCAAATTCCGGCCCTCTAAATTTCACGAAAAGAACGTCGTCTTTCCCCCAATTGAGTTGCCGTAGCATTTCCGTGACACTCGCGCATTGGTCGAGTCTTCTATGTCTTCCTTTAAACTGATCTGCTGCGGGTCCCAAACACTTGAGCAATACTCAAGACGGGGTCGTACGAACGTTTTATACGCGGTCTCCTTTACAGATGAAGTACATGTTCCCAAAATTCTCCCAATAAACCGAAGTCGGCTGTCCGCCTTACTCACAACTGTCCTTACATGTTTGTTCCATTTCATATTGCTGTGCAATTTTACGGCTAGATATTTGAACGACACGACAACATCAAGAAGCTCACTACTAATGCTGTATTCGAACATTATGGGATTGTTCTTCGTACTCATGCGCATTACCTTACATTTTTCTACATTGAGAGCTAGCTGCCATTCTTCGCACCAACTAGAAAATTTTTCTAAGTCATCTTGTATGTTATTACAGTCAGTTAACGACGATACCCTCCCATACACCACAGCATCATCAGCAAACAGCTACAAATTACAAGTTAATCTGTTCATAAGATAATTTATATAGACATAAAATAATAGCGGTCCTATCACACTCCCCTGGGGCACGCCTGACGATACACTCGTCTCTGATGGACACTCGCCGTCGAGAACAACGTACTGCGTTCTATTTCTTAGGAAGTCTTCCAGGCAGTCACAAATCTGTGAACCTATTCCATAAGCTCGTATCTTCGTTAGCAGTCTGCAGTGTGGCAGCTCATCGAACGCCTTTCTGAAGTCGATAAAAACACAATCCGCCTGTTGCCCTTCATCCATGGCTCGCAAGATGTCATATAAGAAATGGGCAAGCTGAGTTTCACATGAACGATGTTTCCTAAACCCGTGCTGATTCATGGAAAGAAGCTTTTCCGTTTCAAGGAAAATTACTATATTCGAACTGAGAATATGCTCTAAAATTCTACATGAAACTGATGTCAACGATATTGGCCTGTAATTGTGTGGGTCAGTTCTCTTTCCTTTCTTATAAACGGGAGTCACCTGCGCTTTTCTCCAATCACTAGGAACTTTGCGCTGAATTAAAGATTCGCGATTAATGCAAGCTAAGTAGGGGGCCAATGCCGCAGAATAGTCTTTGTAAAACCGAACTGGTATTCCATCCGGACCAGCAGACGTTTTCGTATTTAGCTCTCTCAGCTGCTTCTCTACATCGGAAGTACCTATTACTATGTCCTCCATTTCGGAATTAGTACGTTCATCAAATGATGGTACATTTGTGCGGTCCTCCTGCGTGAAGGATTTCTTAAAGGTTAAATTTAGAACTTCAGCTTTCCGCTTTCTTCTATTTCTGCCCTGGAATGATCAACGAGTAACTGGACAGTGGGCTTTGACCCGCTTATCGATTTTACGTAGGACCAGAATTTTTTCGGATTCCCGGAAAGATCTTTTGCTAAGGTATGGCTGTGGTAATTATTGTATGCTTCGCGCATCGATCTTTTTATAGACGCACGAATCTCAACTAACTTTTGCCTGTCATCATTTGCGTGTTGTTTTTTGAATCGAGAGTGCAACAGTCTTTGCTTTCTCAGCAGCTTTCTAACATTATTATTATACTACGGTGGATCTTTTCCATCCTTAATCGTCTTTACTGGCACATATTTCTAACCCTTCATTTACAATGCACTTAAATTTAGTCCACAATTTCTCTACATCCATAGTCCCGGAATTAAACGATGCCCATTCATTTTCTAAGTGCGATCGTAACATTTGCTTATCGGCTCTTCCCAACAAAAAACACGCTCCTGGCCTTCTTGATTGGTTTATGAACTTTGGTCACCATCGACGCTATAAAGATATCATGGTCACTAATTCCTGTCTGTACACAGACATCGTTAATAAGGTCAGGCCTGTTCGTGGCTATAAGGTCTGAAATATTTCCATTGCGCGTGGCTTGCCGGTTTAACTGCTCAAGACCGTTTTCGGAGACTGTGTCCAAAAGTACCTCGCAATACTGCTTGTCTGTACCGCCTGAAATGTAACTAGCGAGGTCCCAATCTATACTCTTCAGGTTAAAGTCTCCTCCGACTAATATTACATGGCCCGGATACCTATGCACTATCTGGTGTAGACTTTCTTTGAATGATTCTAAAACTGCTACAGCAGCACTAGGGGGCTGGTAAACACACCCAACTATTAACTTTACTTCTTTTAGACCTGTTATACGTGCCCAGATAACTTCACAGTTACTTTCAACCTCGATCTCAGTAGAAACAATATCTTTGTCCACAGCGATGAACATTCCTCCTCCAGTTGTATCCGATCTATCTTTCCGATATACATTCCACGCCTCAGAAACAGCGCTGGCGAGGATTATACGGCCGCGCAAACAAGTTGTGGAACATGTGAACAAGAGACCCCTTTCGAGCAAAGCACTGCATTGAAGCGGTGGTAGACGCTGCGACCCAGCTAACAGGGTCAGTTGGAGAAATCGCGTCATTGCAGCATGGAGCGCCAAATGGAGCAACGAGTTAATATCAAATTTTGTTTCAAAAACGGTGACGGAAACCCATGGGATGTTAGTGCAAGTGTGTGGTGTTAAAGCACTGAGTAAAAGTGTTTGAGTGGCTGTAGAGATCCAATAACGCGTGACCTCAGTTTTTTGAGCGATTCCACAAGAAGCGTTTGCTGACAGTTTCCAACAATCCGAGCAATCATGTTAGGTTGTTTGTAGACAGTGCTGTCATTTATTGATAAAAAACTACTCTGTAGATGGACCCAGTTGCAGAATGAATTCGATATCTGTATGATGCGAAAATAATTGCCCCTAAATGTGAATAAGTCCACATGAGAACTAAAAGGGCCCACTAAGATTCGTCGATGAGATGAAGCAATGAAATCTGAAGGTCACAAATTGAACAAATACCTAGGAATTGCTATTGCTAGTCTTAAAAAGGAAATAATAAATGCTTTTATCGGCAGAACACTTATAATACGCAACAGAACTGCTTATAGGGCCTAGTAGGATTGTTCGTCCCCTTTTCGTCTAAACATAGTGACTTTTCAAATGTATTTATAACAATGATACAGCGGTGTAATGATTTTATATGTTTCAGTCAGTTATCAGTCGAATTTAATAATTAAAAATGCTTTAGAAATTTACTGACTGAGGGATATTACGTTAAGGATTTAACACGATAAGAAATATGTTTAAATTAAAAACAAGAGACAGCTTAAGTCATGACATACAAATTAGTCACACAATGTACATGCATTATATGACAGTAAGGGCATTTAGTGATTTCCACCAACCTTTACGCATAATTTCAGATCCTTAGAAAAGTTATTCAAGACATTCTGCAGACAGTGCCTTAATATACACTTTCTTCAGGTAATTTGACGTCATAAATATTTAGATATGTTATACATTTAAATATCTTCAAACAATGAGTTTTTAAAATCACACAAAAGGACAGTGAATCGCTTTTAGGCCTTTTTATATTAAAAGTGACACTTTTCTATCATTTAAATGACCACTTACAGACCAATACAAACAACGCTGGCAAATGGCTGTTTGATGAAAAGGACCAGCGGAAGAGTGATGTCGCCTGCTCAACGATTTAAATGATCAAATGGGTCAAGTTAAAAAGGAAAAAAGGACTAGACTGTTGTTTCATGAGTACACCCCACCTGAGGCGTAGTGAGGAATAAAGAGCGATGTGGGCTCTAAACTGAAAGACAACCTTCAGATTTTCAACAAGAAATCATACGTTTGTTTCCTCATGGGGAATGCATGGCGAGGATTGGCAGGTGGACAAGAGAAGGTAGTTCAAGTAACCCCAGGCCCACCTCGAAGGAAAAGGGAAAATCTAAAGATACAGTGATTGAAAAATATTTATTATATACACCAAAAGGCGCAAATTTCAACTGAACCTTATTATTATATTTCACTACCGGCTTCGATAATCCTTTTGTATCGTCTTCAGGCATTGTACAAGTACAGTTACACATCAGTTTCGTAACCATTACATCACGTTCTACTTCTGTCATACAAAAAGACAGCCGGCCGCGGTGGCCGAGGGGACTCTGGCACGCCAGTCTCGGTCTGCACGGCCACTACGGTCGGGGGCTCGAATCACCCCTCGGGCATGGATATTTGTGCCGTCCTTAGTGTCAGCTAGCTCATAAGTAGTTAGCTAGCTGATGACCCTTTAGTTAAGTCCCATAAGCTACAAACATTTGAATTTGAACAAAAAGTCAAGAATAAGCAGTACATATTGCATAAGTAAAAATAACTAGGCCTAAAAATAATAAGGCCTAATGAATCACGTATTTAAAATATAAAAAAAAAATGTATAAATGATGCAAAGAAAGTATCAGAAAGATATTACATCTAAAATCAATGGTGATTGCATGCTGCCATTACCTTTTCTATACATTTTTATCATGGAATATATCACGTATTAATAAAGTTTAAAAGTAAGCAACGATTAATACATAAAATAATAGTGTAAGAGGATTGGTGCTTGTGTGATGACTAGATGAACTATCGATAAAGTACAACTCTTTGGGACTCATAATGCAATTGACCAATAATTTGTCATTTCAGGAAGAGTTAACAGGACTTACGTAAGCGGATAACGATCATCAAATAATAAAATGAAATAACAAGAACTGTAATGAAGTACCTAACAAACGCAGGAGAGAACATGTGGGAGAGTCGTGTGGTATACATGTCAACAGAATGGCCAAAAATTGTAAAGCCACATTTCGTCAAGTCGTCCACAGAAAAATTACAGCAAGCGAATCATAAATTTATGCAAGGAGAATTATGGCCGAAAACTGGTCAACGAATTCGTCGTCGGCATACTGATAAACCTCATTTAACGTTATCCACAGAAGAGTAACACGTAATAACATAAGTTCATGTCATGAAATATTAAGATACTACACTACATTAAATGTTACAACAAGTGAATCTATCGAAACAAAATGGTTGTAAAAGAAAGCCCGTAGGGAAAAAATATTTAGACAGCTCCAACAAATTTACTACAATATTAAAAATAAAACAGATGTGATCGGGAAACAATAATAAATAACTCCATTTGGCAAAAACTAAATATCCGAAGAAGATTTAGGTATTTCGTAAAAAAACGCTGGGTGAGAGGAGCCATGCGAAAGCATTTAATAAATCACAACGTGTGGAAATAATTTTTTTTATGTGAGTGCACACCCTGAAACTAAAACCAGAAGGAGGCCTTCCATGGTAGTTTTGTGTGTCCTGGAGGTAATTAAACCTAGTTCAGGCAGTACAAAGCTAAGTACTGTACTATAATCAAGTTTGAATTAATTAGTATATATATCCATGTTCAGATTTATGGTGGAGGTAATTGGTTGATTTATTGAGAATCAGTTACTAACAAGATACAGTAACTTGATATTAGGGCACATAAACATTAAGCTGGTGATTACAATGATCCATAGATAAACAAATTATAGAACATGTATTGAAAAAAGGAGTCGCTAATCAGAATGATCTAAGCAGGAATCTCAGCGGAGAATATAAACGGTACTGAAGTAAAACAAAAATGTAAGAAACTCAAAGCGAGATTAGGAGTGGGCATGTATACAGCCAAAATATAACTACTCATCAAATAAAGAATTGTATGATGCGCTGGGCTTTGCAGAGATCGCCTTTGGCGCTAAGAAAACATTGGTGAAAACGAACTTCTGTTGATTATCGATAAATACATTTCTCACCTGAATACACGCCAGCTTTGGCTAGTCTTCAACACTGCAGCGTTCAGGATTCCTGCTGACGTCAGACACTGTCAGCAAGCAGTGACGTCACGGTACCGCCTGTGCCTCAGGTTTCACCGACACCTCGTAGAGACAAAGCCTCACAACAACCAGTGTCACGTCACAGCGACCAGGACGCGACTACTAGCTGATGGGTGGGCGGTGTCCGGACACTTGCCACGCCGGACACTTGCCACACTTTTACCTGCTCCGAAGGGTCGGGTGTCCCTGTCTCTTCCTCCTCCTCCTGCTCCTGCCCCCCCTCCCCCCCCTCCAACCACCACCCTTTCTCACATCTGCACACTGGTCGCTTCAGCATTTCATAGTGTGCTCTCAGTATGGAAGTTATTACAATGGTCAAAGGCAGTCCTTTTGCCCATTACAATGGTGACGCGATAATAAGGGGCGGCTGTGCTTACGCCGAAAGTAGAATCATTGCAAGGGAAAGCTACTTTCGAAGAGCGCAGACGTATTGAACGTAGACCACATCTGTGAGGATCACCTAACAATGCGACCTTTATTAGTGGTAAAAATAAAAAGAGTGCATCAGATCTCAGTTTCCTGAAATAACTTAATGATGAAACTAGCTGGTCCCAGTTCGGTTCACTAGCATGGCAGTGAAATCTGACTCAACGAAGCAAATACATTAAACATCACTCAAATGACCCTCCAGCAACCAGGATTCATATTTACATCTACCACGTTTCGATCTGCAATTTCCTACTTAAGTAAGAACTCCCATAGTTTACATGTTAGGAGAATTTTTTCTATCTTCTAATATTATGGTCATACCGTCATAGATTGTCAGTTGTAAAATTATTTCCTGTAGCTTCAGAGTCGCAACTAGCTTTTAAAAACCTCATTTTTGTTATACTGATAAGGTACACTTTAGCTTTTAAAAAGAATCTGAACTTCTGAATTGCACCCAAAAGAGACACCATAAAACAGATCTGCTCCTAAGGTTGACAAGTTCGGCAGCTATAGTGTTGAAATAATTGCCATATCTCCAAATAAATTTACAGTAGATGCAGATCTCATACATTTAGCTGTAGTCCTGAAAAATTAAAGTTTCTCACCATGTTATTGATTATCTTTAATCAGGCCAGTAAAAGCTATTGAAACACGGCAATGAGCTTACTGTTCAAACATAATTCTTACAAAAGAATATCCTAAACAAACGTTGTTGTTGTTGTGGTCTTCAGTCCGCAGACTGGTTTGATGCAGCTCTCCACGCTACCCTGTCCTGTGCAAGGCTCTTCATCTGAGAAAACGTTCGGCAACCTACATCCTTTTGAATCTGCTTACTGTATTTGTCCCTCTGTCTCCCTCTACGATTTTTACCCGCCACACTTCCTTCTAATGCCAAGTATTAGACATATTTTTCTTATCCGTTAGAAACTTTTTGAAAATATATTTGATCATTTCGTCTGCAACATCACTTATTTGATAGAATTATTTGCTTTGCATCACCAAGGGTATCTATTTATATGTTATGTTTGCAGCAGTTCTCATTACGAATTGTGGAATATTTACTTCGTCTTCTTTGGTGACAGAATTTCGTAAAACTCCTCTTTAGTGGCACTGTCATCAGTAATATTACCGTCGCTATCGTGCAATAAAAGCATTCACTTAGTCTTTCCGCAGGTGTAGATAACATAGGACAGGATCTCTTTGGATTTTCCGCCATATTTCTACAAATAGTTTCGTTGTAAAAACTATTAAATGAATGTCGCATTGAAGGCCACGCTAAATTTCGAGCTTCAGTAAAACTTCGGAAAATTTGTGGATTTTGCGTTCGTCTAAATTTTTCTGCAAAAGCTTTCTGTTCTATTTTGTGTACCATTGGGGACCAATTTAGTTTCTTATTAATTTATTTGGTAGGAATTCCTCCAGTGCTGTTGATACTATTTCTATGAATGTAAGCCACATATAGTCTTCACTTACATAGTCAATTTAGAAAAACTGGAGACTTTCTGTTAGTAAGATGTCAACCAATATTTATCTTTTTTTTCGTTTTTTAATAGATGTATTTAGCGTTTAGTTTTGGTAAATATCTTTGTTACGGATTTGAGCTTGCTTCAATTTTGTGTTCACTTATGCCTGTATCCGTGATCTGAGGAGTATTTATGACTAAGAGTTCAAGTGTGTTTTCGAAACCATTTGCAATTTGAATGGGCTCGTGAACTAATTGTTCAAAATAATAAAACAAAGCATTTAGAACAATTTCGGAAGATGTATCTGCCACCCTATCTGAAGGTGTAGTTCTGTCAACATACGGATCGTAGATTTAAGTCACAGCCAACTATAATTATATGAGTAGCGTACCTACTTGTAATGAGACTCAAGTTTTGTATGAACTTTTCGGCGGCTGCATGATGAGAGTGCGGGGGTCGGTAAACGGAGTCAGTTATTAATTTATTCCGGTTGTCGAGTGCAACATCTGCTCATACTAACTCACAAGAACTATCGTCTTCAGTTTCACTTGTGAGCTAGTACACAAATTACATTACGATTTCCTTTTGTGCTTTATGTTTCGTTGATAATGCAGATCGTAGGAAACATGGCTTTTTCCTTAAAAAACTAGGGTGCTTCCTCTGCGAATCAGTAGATACCAAAGCTAAACTATGTAGAACAACAGTCTACGTTACAAGCATAACATTCTATATTCCTTCATTTCCTTATTTCAAATATTTTAAAATGGTATGTCGACTTTAAGTGACCTGTCAAACATAGACGCTCTTATCTCTATTTTGTAAATGTATCTTAGGTCATTGAAATAACTAATGTTTCCCCGCAAGTGTATCGTTCTTCTTTCCTCTCTATTTTTTTAATCCAGTTGTGGCAATTAATATATGTACAAATACAGTGATTAACTTGAATGACCAGCGAACATTCGAATTACCTTTATGTTGTTCCTTCCGTGTTCCTTCCATACCGATGGACTGTTTCTATCGCAATCAGTAAGTGTGCAAGAAAGCTACCGTACAGATGGAGGGAGAATGGATCCATACTTGTGTTTGGAAGAACTAATTATACACTGAAATATACGACGGTATTGCCTTAGTTTCTCAATAGTTATAAATATTTAGACTTCGGGATATTGGAAAGAAGTTGTACATTTCGGCGAGATGTCGAAGAAAAAGATCTCTTCCCTAAGCACTGTATCAAGTAAGATCGGAGACGGAGGTTTGGAAGCAAACAGCAGAAGCACGGGGAAGGGCGTTCCTTGCTTGTCTGAGGGCCCGCTAATCCGACTACCTGGCGAAGGGTCCACATATAAGAAGTATACAGAAAGGAAAGTCTCGCTGCAGTCTGTCGTCCAAAATTTAGTGCGCATGCGCGGAATCGGCCATCTTGAAAAGTAGTAAACGTGTGGTCACTCCCTACTCTGTGGCGTGGTAATGCGCCGTCTTTGTTTGTTAATTGTGTATTTTAACTGCCTGTATCGCATAAAAGTAAACAGATATTTGGTGCAGTGCAGTGCAGTACTTGGATCTGTTCCGTTTTTCTTTCTTTTTTTTTTTTTTTTTTTTTTTTTTTTTTTTTTTTTTTTTTTTTTTTTTTTTTTTGAGCAGCAATAAAAGACAAGGTGGTCGATGGTGTTCAGCACCTAATTGCCGCAATAATTCGAATACAAATAAGGATATAAGCTTCTTCACCTCCCCAAAAGATGTTGAACGTTAAGCGAATGTCGCTATATGTGTAGTAGAAGTTAAATGTTATCAGTTTCGAATGAGAGCAATGTCTGCATAATTATTAAAAGTAGCCTTGCTTCTTCTCTTGACGATAACTCTCGCTGTTGCTGTAGCAAACAGCATTGAAATGTTGAAGTATATTTATATTTTATAATATTTTATAATTATAAGATTAAAATAAAATGAAAGACATAGAATAGGGCGTAGGTAGCGGGACTTCAACATTTTGCGCGTGCGTTTCCTTTTCCTGTTGACCACATAGGCGAGGTATTTCAGGAACTTTTAAGGCTCATCTACTTGCTCACCTTCACATAATTTGATGCAAACGGTAAAATTTTACTAACGGCAACGGAGGCATAGTGTGCTAATGTTGTCAACGACCGTTGATCCTCTTACAACGGAGGTCGTCAATCGGGACCCGGCGATTTCGCCCAAATTGCGTGTGTAGAAGGAGATTGGTCTCCATATAACGTGCCTGAAATACTTCGTCTGAATGGGTCTTAGGAAAGGAGAAAATGCTCTCGAAAGTTTTTCCAATAGTACTGTACATCTTATTTAGCGATCTGTTCGTGACTAACGGCGTAGCGTAATGGCCAAGCGCATTACTTATGAAACAGGCGCCCTGGGATCAATCCCAGTAGATTACTATTTTTCTTTTCTTTTTTTTCTGAAATATTAGTCTCTGACCATTACGTTAATTCACGAACAGAGCGTTGAATAATATGTACTTTGCTTTCCTAATGCCCACTCAGGCGAAATATTTCAGGCACGTCATGTGGAGACCCACCTCCTTCTACAAACATAACTTGGACGAAATCGGCGGTTCCGCATTGCCGACTTTCCCTTGGTAGGCTATTCAAACAAATGGAATAAGGGGAATAATCTTGCTGTTCTTGCTCAACCTTTATAAACTACACTGGACAACTGGAGATCATTTTCACTTACAACATTCTCAGTTTAATGACAACAGAATGTATTGGAAACAAACGTATTAATTTTATGGGGAATGTAAAATTCAGACACCCATGTAAGGAGTTCCGTCTCCAATATTTAGTCAGAATGAGAATTTTCTATTTCTTGAAGTTCACAAACAGAGACTTGAAATATAAAGCAAAATTGAAAAACATTCAAACTGATAAGAGTGACCCATCTGTGAGGTACAAATGGTTTGTAATGTTCTAGTGAATGCATATTGACAAGGAAGACTAAAAGGAAAATGATGAACGCTTTTTCCTTTGCTGTTACTTAAACAATGTGTGCCACAATATGACAAGTACAGAGTAAGTTTGTTATGTAGTTTTATGTTTCCGCTGCCTGTCCTTCATTTGTGTGTAATTTAACGGTTTTATATATGCCCAGACGTCATTTATTCTGTGTAATCACGTTATACTGTAAAGTCTGACTCAAATTTTTGTGCAAATTTATTCGTGTCAAATAAAACCTGGCAGTTGTAAAGTCACTTTCTTGTTTATAACTAATTTCCCCAACATAACTTCGCGTTACTTGGGATTTTTCTAGAGATAAGCGCCAAATAAAACGATCATTGATTCCATCGTACATTTTCGTTGTATTAAAATTTAGGCCTACTTTTTTTTTCGTTGGATTACAATTAGGTGCAAGAACAGGGCGCAAATTGAGAAGAGCATAATGAAAAGCCGTTTCCTTTCGTAAAAGTCGGTGAGATTAGCTGCAGTTCGTAAAAAGTCCATTTCCAGGCAAAGTACTAAGTGGCTATAGTTCCGCGTTTACTGCTTTTCAATATGGCGTCGAGCGCAACGCTTCGTAACCTACAGATGAAAGGCGCCGCCCCCAGCTTTCCCTTCTGTATACTCCCTATTCTGTGGTGTGGCAAATGTCCGGCGTGGCAAGTGTCCGGCATCCTGGTTGGCTGCTACGAGACAGTGGGCTGTGCCACAAGGGCCAGCCAGTCAGCTGGTAGTTGTGGCCTGATCGGTGTATTGTGACATGGTCTGTTGTGAGGCCTTGTATCTGGGTGGAGTTGGTTTGTCGCTCTGGCAGCGCGTACCGAAGACGGAGGCGTGGTCGGTGATACAGGTCGCGCTGGCGCCTTGTTCGCAACAGCTGTCTGGGTTCGGCGGTCCCATCCAGCTACTCCTTTGACCCCTGAGGTCCCACTCCTGGAAGTCACTGCTACTGGTAGTTTGGGCATCGATCATCTCCTTCCTACATGAAGACAGCTTACTGAGATTCCTGGCGCTGAACAGATATGGGAACCAGGAGATCCTGACATCGTCCTCGACTTTGGACATGCAACCCTCAGTGATGCCGTGTTGTAGAAATACAACCAGAATCACCATCAGCGAGTAGCAAGAGACATCAGTATCCGCCCTCTCGACTAGAGATCCTAATCTCTAATCGTCTGCCTGTGCTGTATTATCTAGGCACAGACTTATATAACGTAATCATAGAATAGAGTACGGTACTTGCTCCTGCAATTGGTTCGTATGATCTAGTGCCCTCAGTCTCCAAGAGTTGGGTTATTTAAAGAAACTAGCAAGGAGCTCGGTTTGCAATGACCAAACCCGTCCTAGTTATTTTTGCTTTGTCCGCTTGAGAGCGTGGTTTTTTTCTGTTTCAGTCTAATATTCGTGTTCTTGTGTAAGAGTCACGCGAAGTTACAAAATATCTGGCAAGGCAACGCGCATCGTCGTCTCGCTTCCTCTGGTCTTCTGTCGCAGTCACGTGTCTACTGAGTCTGACTTTCCACGTCCAACTGTTGAAATGAAAATCATGACAGTATACTATTTTAAGACTGTTTTCTCAGGACCCTGTTTAATTACACATTTGAAAATCGGAACATGATTTTCTCTAAGCAGCAATTTACGAATGAAAGAAGTACAATGGATATTTATGTAATTCCTTGTAACTATTACGTATCTACGTAACCCTGAAAAATTGACGCACTCTGTCCAGTCATGACTGAACAATGACGTAGATTTGGTAATAAACTGATAAACTGTGAGGGATCAAAAACATATAGAATTCTTTGAACGACATTAGACTGTTATCAGTTTTCTGAAATCACTATAAATTACTATTATGATTGCGATAGTATAAGCCTTTTTCCTATACCACCAAAATAATTTTAAATTGTCAGACATCAAATAACACCATACAATTAGTTTTCTAAAATTGGTTGTCAAGTTCCATAACTGAGCATAATGGAAAATGTACTGTGTCAGTGCACAGAAACTAATCATAACGGTAAAGCAAAATTTATTTCATGCCTAGCACAATGATATGGCCACGTTTTGATTTCATTCACACATCGAGTAGAATTACCACTTACAGTAACAAAAGACGAAATCATGATTGTGAATTAAAAAGTAACTATTAGAAAGTCAAATATCTTTGAAAAATATATTTTCTAATATATAGCGATTTTTGAGTTATTGGTTAAACATAAACCTAAGAGGACACGGCGAGTGAAACGAGTTCCAACGAAAGTCGTATTCTCCACAACATAAATCGTCGTCTGTTTAATAATGATAATGTTACTGTCTAGGTAGCGCCAAAGATCTTCAACGGAAATGTACGCCTACTATGAATTTATTTTACACCGCATAAGGTAACTTACGTAGAGCGCGGACGATATATCGACCTCCTTTCTCCTCTCAGCAAGTTTGTCTTGCAATATCATCTTTGACTTTCATTATAGCTTCGTTCGACAGTTGCTGTCGGTAGTGTGAGGAGCGCACATGTATGTCCTGGAGCTGGCTATGAGCCGCGATATTTAAAGTTTGCTGTTTTGTCAAAATTGTTGTTTGATTGCAGATTATAACGTTTCTGTTTATTTCAGTAACGAATTCCGGGGAAATACGGCCACATTGACAGTACTTGTGACTGGGTGGACGTCGTTGGTATGTGAATGTACTTCACTCTTTGATACCGTAAACTTTTTACATTTAATTCATACAGTATGTTCAAAAGTAGATTTCCCACTTTTTCTTCTCTCTTCGTACGAAACCTATAACCTACCAATCCATGTACTTATAATCTAATGTTGAAAATTTTCTTTTATTGCTATTACTGTGATTAGGTTGCCCTGATCGACTGTATTTGTCATACTGATCAGTAGTGCTAAAACATTTAACAACCTAAGAACAAAGATTGCACTAATTCCTTGAGTTGCCTCATATTTTAGTGCATGAATAACATGGAAGTGTATACCGTCGCACCCCTCCCCTACATCCTTTCTGCGGTTCAATTGTATACGCTTCTCGCTCCAGTGGTTATGTTGGCACAAATGGTTAATGGCGACCACACAGATGACAAATAAATGTTTTGTCTTGACAACTTTAATTGAAACGAAATTTTTTTTCTTATCGGACAAGGGTACATTCAAGACCATGCCAACCTTAGAGCAGGTACAGTATTGATTTTGCTGCGAGTGAAACGAGCAGAAATAACATTTACTCCGTTGGTAGCGATAAATATTTACGCAATTCTACACTTCATTGTTCATCTGTTGCCAACATAAACATAGGAGCCCGGCGAGATGCGTCGTCAAGTTTATCCCTATCTGCACCTACTCTCTGTAAGACATATATAGTCTGATTTTTGTTTTATATTAACTGTGTCGTATACGTATCGCTTTAGTGGACATCACATCATTTAGATTGATATGGTTTACTGGAATCTAGACAAATATTAGTTAGGAACCGTTAATAAGTTTACTGTACGATGTGGATTCAACACGTAACTGCCTTGCCTTCACTATTAAGAACGTTTCCTCATAGAATTGATACTAACCCCACCCCCGTACACGTCATAAGGATTGGATCAGATGAAACAACCGATCCCCCCTCCACCCACCGGGTCGGCTTTCTCATGACATCGCCTTGTGTTGTAACGTCATTGTTGCATTGTAATTGTCTGTTTACAGGTTGTGTGTGAATGTGTGTCAATATTTTTGTTTTTTTAGTACCACAGTTTTTTGGTGCTGGTGGTAATATAGGATGTTTGCGTAAGATACAGATAACTGTAACGGGATTTACAGCGGCATAAACGTAGTATGTGAAGGTTGGCAGTGTATCATATTGCATGTAGGTGGTGTGGTGTGATTGTTGCTTTCAGAAAAGCCAACGTATGTGAAAAGTAAGAAACTGGTTTTGCTTTTGCTGACAGATCTGTGGCGTAACTCAAGGCCTGGGTGAGGTTGGGGGCAGGTTTGGTGGTTGGCTAAGCCAAAGAATGTGAAAAACAAAAGTAGCTGTGTTTAAAATTGTTTGAATGGAGTATTTGGGTAAAATTTTACGACGCTTCTCGCTAGGCTCCAGTGCTTATGTTGGCAACAGATGGACAATGAAGTGTAGAATTGCGTTAATATTTTTCAAGAGCTACAGAGTAAATGTTATTGCTTCTCGTTTCACTCGCAGCAAAATTTATACTGTACATGCTTATGGTTGACAAGTTCTTGTATGTACCTTTGTCCGTTCAGAAAAAAAAAAAAAAAAAAAATTTCGTTTCAATTTAAGTTGTCGCCAAAAAACATTTGTTGATCTGAGGTCATTATCATTGATGCCAACATAACCACTGCAGCCCGGCGAGAAGCGTTGTACAATTTAACCGAGCATTTGAAATGATGTAAAGTTGTTGCAGACAGACTTATTTTGTATCGCTGTCTTTGAGTTGTTCTATAGGTCAGTTCAACTATTGTCAGATATACTGGCCTACTGATAGTCTCGCATTTGAGTTTATCAAATTTTTATTTCAATGCTACTTGTATTCTCGCCTAACATTCCAGCTTATTCTTCCGACTAATGACTTCTTAATACGTATCGCATACATTGCCTTTCATATTGTGTTCATCGGCCTTACGTTTTTACATCCTGATATGATATTTTGACAGTAACTGACCAATTATTCTTGTCATACGTCTGATAATAGATACATACTTGTACGAACTTAGGCTTTCGCGGTCACTATTGTTAACGTTAAATTCTTGAGAGATAATAGCCGCGTCATAATAAAATATTTCCAAAGTTTTGGATCCATTGCAGGACCCTTCCTCAGTATTCCCCGAGGAAGGCTTCTGCGACGGATCCGAAACATTGGAAATATTTCATCATGACGCATCAAATAGCTTCGAAGAATTTTAACGGTTAGGTATTATTAACCTAAGGGGTCAATTAAAGTCCGCGGTGCGAACTGTCGGCTTTGACCAATGACGTAATGAGTTTGTTTACAAGCAGAACATACATTATAGATTACGATTTTGTTTAAAATGTGATCTCTAATCTGTAGCTTCTCTCTGGTGGCTAGGAATAGATTAAGAGTTTTCTTTTCCACATGTGAGCGCCAAAGGCGCGAATTTTCGGACTGAGACCTGTGATTGCTGGTACATTCTGTGGAATAACTGTAGACTGCGATACCATCCGTCTGCTGTGACCCATGACGTCAAGATGTCGGAAAACCAGTATACG
Organism: Locusta migratoria; assembly: GCA_026315105.1. NCBI lineage: Eukaryota > Metazoa > Arthropoda > Insecta > Orthoptera > Acrididae > Locusta > Locusta migratoria. The sequence goes on along the minus strand of CM048745.1, from coordinate 253,528,703 downwards.
GGATATCTTAATACTTCTGTATTGTTGATACAAATAACCTGCAGTTACTATAGATAACAGAAGGTACCATCTATCACAGGTCTTAGACCAAAAATTCGCGCCTTCGGCGCTCACGTACGAAAATAATCTCTCGGTTAACCTACGCCTAACCATCAGAGAAGTTACAGATCACTTTTTAAACACAAAATATTAATCCGTTTTGTTTGTAAACAAAGTATCGTCTTTAACTCAACCACCACATACTCACTCACATCTTCTACAAACACGCACGCACTTCAAAACTACCGCACTGCGATGACGTCTCACGTCAAAGCTGACGGGTGGTATCCCCGTCTACAGGTGAGCCCATGCTGTTATCTGTAATTTACGAGGTTAACTACAGATTATTTATTATCTACAATAAGAAGTGTTAACATATCCCGTATACGGATTTTCCTACTTGCTGATGTTAAGAATCAAAGCTGACGGGTGGTATCCCAGTCTTGAGTTATGCCGGGGATTTTACGAAATTTACGTGTAGCTTCTTCTGACAGTTAATTTATATCAAATGGTGTGATTTACTTTATATATCCCTTTATTACATACAATAGTTTTTGAGTGTCTAAGTATTTTTCCCCATGAGTTACCTATTATCTGTAATAATTTTTCACTGGATTCACTTGTTCTAATACGTCATATATTATAATATGAACTTATTACCTTTTACTATCGTTACTATTTTGACAAACTTCGAGGTTGCTAAGTAAACCTACGATGTTGTTAACCATTTTTGTGCGTTAATTCTCCTTACCTAGTATGATACTTAACTTGCTGTAATTCATTGGACTACTTAAACTGTGGATTTGCTGACTGTGGTATACGACATAACTCACTAGTCTCCAGAGTTCATTAGTTATTTCATTAAATTTTGACTTGCTGAAGTGATAGCTTACTGCCTTAATACATCGTCTTTAAAAGGTTCTATTTTATTGTGACTTTGATCCACTTAATCCCTTAACTACATTTTATGTATTTCACCTAATAACATTTTAAACTTCTGGCACCTATGTAAAGGTAAAAGTGCAGTTTGAATCTGAAATGGCGGACGCATAAACTACACTTCTGCCCTGATGTATCCTAGGATTACAAAAGTGGAGAAATTACCGACAGCTTGCAATCAACACCTATGTATTTGGAAGTAATTCCTTTTGGATAATTTCTCTGCACTATTTATACATTTTTATATTTTTAATATACTCGTACCATCAATTAGGCATTATATTCAATACTATTTTATTGTGCTTATTCTTCACATTTTATTACACACTACAAAACATTAAACGGATGCGATAGTACTGGTTTTCAATTGGTTTTATACAGGGCTTGATGATATCAATGGAGTATTGAAACCGGTAGAGAAATAAAATAATGTTCTGTCGAATTTTACGGCTGGTATGGGAGCTGATCCAGGAAGCCATGTAGCGTCGGTTGAGGTAGGTGGCACGATACGGAAAAAAGCGATGCATTTCGGCCGAGATTTCAAGTCTGAATTCGCACGAGTCACGTGATACATCAGCCTGATGTGACTGGCGGGGCAGCTTTGCTGATGATTCGGCCAATTCCGGCGCCAACCAGCCAGCTGTTGGTTTATTAGCGGAACAGCGACGGACGAAACATTTTAATATTAATACAGTTCATGCTCAAGTCTGGGACGCTTTGTATATTATATGTTCAAAATTTTATGATCATTCTATGTTACCAAAAACAATTTAACTAACGTAAAATATTCATCACAATAAGACATTCGCAAATTAATCTAACGTTAGTCTATCGTACAATAGATGAGTACTGTACGCTTTAAGTAACTGACGAAGGAGTAACAAAATGTTCGTTTTGCTGTTAGGTTCTGTCTTCGTATTGTAGGAGCGATAAAAACAGCTTTACTCGTCGTGCTGACAGGCGGTACTGAATTACTTTTTCTACGGAAACTTCGGACTGCAGATACAAAATGGAGATCCCTTTCTACCTTTAGAATCATACGCCAGGGTTAACTGCGACTCTGAAACCGATGAACAGAGGCAGAGCATGCAATGGCCACCTCCAGAAACGAATATTTCAGAAAAGTTTCTGCTCTTCATTTAAAGCTTGTGCCAGAGTTCTTCGTGAGCTGTGTTCTGTGAGTGCTTCTGACGTAAACCCAGCCTAAAAGACGATATGTTCTTCGGTAAAAATGAATTACCCTTTCGTAGCACATAACTTGTGTACGTAACGAGGGTTTTGTTGATTGTCTTATCTGTAGGAATAGACAACACATAGTCACGAACTCTAGAACGCCCGTCAGCACATCGCATGTTTCGTGAGAGTATTTTCAGGAGGAAGTGCGGTCGCCGCTGCCGCACTGCAGTGAGAACATCCATCTGTAGACCACTACCGGGCACTAGCGTTCCTACCTGTTGGTGCTTCGGTAAGAGCCGACTCGTTTCATAGTTGAAGGCCCATTTTAAGACAGTGGATCTGTCGATTGCAAAACGAACCAAACTAACCCAGCGACTGTGATACTATAAATCATCTGTTGTTCTTATAAGTTAAAAAGTGTTAGAGTTTTATGTGTTTTGAAAGATTATTCTAATATATAAAAATGAATGTTTGTTCGTATTTTATGCGCGACTGTACTGTGCCGTTGTCGACATCACTTGCACTTTCACGATGGTCATAGGTACCATTATATGACTATACGACAAATAGTTTCGGAGATATGACGTAATTATAAAATATTGAACATAGCTTCTATTGTCAGAGATCGTTACAGCCGAGGGCTGAATTTTAATCCTTTGTAAAAAACAAATAAAACTAACAAAACTAATAAAACCTATAGAGGTTTGTGTCGTCCTCGCGACCCAGGCGATTAAGCCAAGATCCCTGGGCTATGAAACGTACAACGTTCCACCGTCGCAACGAACGATGGTCGTTGAGGCACACACAGAGCTTACGGTGTAGTGGACTGTTGGTGCGACACAGCCCACAGCTCAGGACCCCAGGTACCATTATATGACTATACGACAAATAGTTTCGGAGATATGACGTAATTATAAAATATTGAACATAGCTTCTATTGTCAGAGATCGTTACAGCCGAGGGCTGAATTTTTATCCTTTGTAATAAACAATGAAATGCGCGGAAAGTGCTGCTTCATGCAACGTCTGCTTCTAAACCACTGTACCGATTTCAACCAAATTTGGTATACATATTCCTTCCTTGAGGTAACAATTGGGTAAGAACTGTTCACGACATATAGTTCAGGAGATATGAAGTCAGAAACAATTATGTGGTTTAAACCCTGTGGCATCATGCGACATGCGAATAAGAACACTTTATTTATCCTAAAATCTTCGTGACATTTTCAACCCTTCACTCTCAAGAGAAAGGTCACTGTCGCACACAATTTTGGATGTTGCATGACGGAGGATACTTGACATACGCACTTAGATTGCACAGTTGTATTCCGATTCTGATGAAATTTTTACATATGATTGGACAATGCAGTTTATCAGTGCACCATTAATATATCCAGATTAACTACAATCATTTCAAATAACGTGACTAAAAAGTTATTTTTCAGATTTCGGAGAAGTTTCGAATGAAATAAAATTTTCGAAAATTCTAGCATCTCTCCGGAAGTTACATTCTTCAGGGTGATCATCATCAAAGAAACCTTTTAAATATATTGTTCGTACCATGTGAATTTTATGGAAGCAATTTAAAGTAAGTTTTTAAAATGTTTCAGTGGAAAGCATACTTCAGATTTTTAAGCAACGGTTTTGGGTGTCGACTTTGAAGCATACCAAGCGTACCCAAACAATGGACTGAAAAACACCAGCATAAGGAATCTGTAGTTACCAACGTATGGTTTTAATGCGAATTTGGAAATAAATCTAATACATAAATTTTTTTTTGTTCGTATTTTATGCACAGTCATACCGTACATCCGATGACATTTGGAACAGAGTTAGCTTATAGCCTGATTAATACATGGGTTACCTTTTGTAAGCCACAATGTGGTGCGTGGCGGAGCGTATCGTGCAATGCATTAATAGGGATGTTTCTCATCACGCTGTAATAACTGGACGGATTTGAATGAAATATGCAATGAAGATAGCTTATACTCCGAATTAATATATGGACTACTTTAAGCCTCTGTTGGTGCATGGCCGAGGTTACGTTACAATAAACATCCAATTTGACTGGTCACCATGAAAGTAGGCACAGAAATGTATGTTTTCATGAAGGAGATTTTTACTATCTGCAAGCCAGTGAATTTAACACGGCGGAGGGTATCATCCGACTTCGACACCGTTTGACCAGTCACCCTGAAACTTACCGCATATCTGTATGTTTTCATATATGGGAGGGAGAGGAGTAGGGGAGGAGGAGTCGAACAGAGAGGGTGGTACACAATGTATAATATTTCGTATGTGATTTATAAACTTGTAATTTCACTGTTATTGTTGTTACTTAATTTGTACTTAAATCACAGGGTCACACTGTTCGCTACTCGTTTGTTTTGTACCTGTTTATGAAAAAAAAAAAAAAAAAAAGATTTCTGCACTACTTTATTATAGTTGCTCAGGGTCTACACTCAAAATGCTTTCATCACTCAAAATGATTGCAATTTTAGCAATCGACTTAAATCTTTCTAATATATCCTGCAACTTTCAATAAGAAACACCATTATATGTTTATTTACCGGTAGTTGTCTGTACACATCCATTAACATGTGTAAACACACAAACATTTCATATATTTACTCACACGCGCGCGCGCGCGCGCGCGCGCGCGCACTATAATGCACTATAATGCACTATAATGCACTATAATGCACTATAATGCATAGCTTTAAACCACACCTGCACACATCTCAATACCCCACAGCCCCTTAAATGTCAATGTATTGACTGATAAACCACACAGTTATTTACCTCCCGCCTTTCATATGGTATATACTATGCACTCGCAATCTTTCTTCCCCCAATCATTGTCTCGCACCTTCCTAATTTCATTGTAGTTGGTTCATCACCCATCACAACTGTACATACCCGCCATGTGCCCCCCCCCCCTCACAGTACCCCACTTCCCACATATCCAGAACCCAACATATTTTCTATTGAACCTAATATCTAAGATAAGTTCACATTAATTCTAAGCTACATCACATTTTTATTTTTATTCTTGACAATTGTGTTCATAGGCTGACGTAACCTTATTGGTTTATTTATATATAATATATATATGCTCGAGTTTTGCCTTTTTCAACATGGCTAATTTATCAAAGGATATTTAACCCTTCTATTTGATATTTTTATCCTTCTGTTTTAGCTTTCTCTTGTTATTCTCCTTTCTGGCATTTATCATTTTTTTCGAGATCAAGGGAATCTCTGTTCCGATCCGGGCGCTAATGACCTGAGAAGTTGTGCGCCATAAAACCACAAAAAAGTTCACTTCCCAAATTATTTTCTTATCTGTACACTTCTAAATTATTGTTGCAATTTATTATCAAAAGGTTAGTTAGGTTGATCAAGGATTTTTCGTTTTAAAAACGCTTATAACTCTTGTTTAACTCTTATTATTTAACACAAATGCTATATCAATTCACATTACAAAAACAGTTCAGTACTCATATTTAGGTGAGAATCCTCCACGACATCTTCCAGTACAATTATGATTTCGCAATCACAGACATCCATACAGTAACTTTGTGGACATGTTCTCCTTGCCAGGCAATACAAATTTATACCACTGTTCATCTAGTGTCCATTCCAATTCGAGAGGGTCTGTTCTACGATAAGCGAATTTGTTTCACGACAGAGAAACGTTACGAATCCGTTTCCTTTTTTTACACGCGCGACGCGATCACATAACTTACGTACGACGCGTTGCGACAAACAACACTCCCGCATTTTCAAAATATACTTTTACAGTAAATACTTTTTTCAACTTAACTGTTGCGCTGGTTTTTTCGTGCCGGCGATTGCACGCGGCGTACCGCACGCGTCAAAAGACACCCACGGACGACTTACACACACGAGACCCACTCGCAGACTCCCACTGCCTCTCGGTTAACAACACTCTTACGCAGTAGAGCGCGCTATTGTCATTCTACTGTTTTTACATATACAACATCTTTGCTCATTCTCTTTACACATATATTTAAGAAACGTGCAATTAAAAAAAATTTAAAAAATCAAACAACAGTACACACAAAATAAGCAATTAAACATTCACAAAGTAAAAATTTACGAAAGAACACAAATTTACAAAGGTATAGAAATTCACTTAGTGCTTCTCTGCAGTAATCCTGCAGATGTAAGGTCATCACCTGTGACCTTACATAATTAACTTCTCGACAATTCCTTGTCCTCAAACAACCTGAGGACTCCTGCGACGCTCCATACCAAATTGGATTAAAAACCCTGAAGATAGCCAAACATTAGGTTAAAACCGGTTGGCAATAAGCAACCAATATAGTGCTCTATATTAAATTACAGGCTTGGCAACGATGAAGTCAATTTTTATTGAAGAACCTAATCTGACAATTTGTTCATCTACACTGATGGCTATAAGACAGAGTGTTGAGTGTGCCTTTGTGATGGCAACGCCTCGTTTAAATGTCGTCTCCCTGAGTGGAGTTACAGTTTTACAGCTGAGCTGTATGCATTATATCAAGCCACCCAATACGTCCAGCAAAACTCGCTCAATAAGACTGTCATTTGCTCGGACTCTCTTAGTGCTCTGTTGAGCCTTCGCACGCTATATCCTGTCCATTCCCTGGTAGAAAGCATCCGCAATTGCCTTACCTCTCTTTCAGCGAGCGGAACTACTGTGACGTTTCTGTGGGTCCCTGGCCACGTGGGAGTGTTCGGGAATGAGTCTGCGGATACGGCTGCCAAGGAGGCAGTTCACCTCCCTCGGCTGTCTACTTTTTCTATTAGCTCTGAACTTCGCGCTGGTGTCTCCCAGCTTATCATCTCCCGTTGGTATTTACATTGGTCATCCCTGTCAGGGAGCAAATTGCGAGCCATTAAACCTGGGCCTGATCTCTGGTCAACGTCATCTCGACCCTCCCGTCGAGAGGAGATTGTTCTGGCCCGGCTTCGTATTGTCCACTGCCGTTATAGCCACCAGTATTTACTACGTGGTGGTCCTGCCAGGCAGTGGCGGCGCTAGATGAAAACTGGGCGTCGGCGAACTCGACTTAGCGAGGCCCCTTTTATTTTTTCATTAATGAAGAGAATGTTAAATGAGCTGAATTATACATCAATAATCATTATACTAAAATTCTATTAGTATAATATACGAGTATTATTGCAATGACAAAAAATACAACAAACAAACACAAATTAGAGAAACTTTTCAGCTTTTCGTCTCACTGAAATTTTTTAGGATCACATCTTAATACTAGGCGCTATTACGGCTTCAGTTGATGGTACTGACAACGCAGATAGTCTTTCTTGGCTCACTGTGCTTTTCAAGTTAGTCTTAATCAATATTAACTTTGTGGAGCTTCTCGGATTGGAACTGAGCATGATTCTGATTGTTATATAAACATTTGGATATAATTCTTCCAAACAGTTTTCTAGAATGTACTGAAGAAATTCACTGCTGCACTCTTACCGAAATACGGACAATTAAATAGCTGCCGGCTGGGAATGGCCGAGAGCACTAAGACGTTATACTACGGTGCGCGAGGTCGCTCTCGTCGGGGTTCGAAACCCACCCTTAGGTACGGATATTGTGTTCGCCCTTTGGTTAAGCTAGTGTAAGTTAGTGTAGGTCTTCGCTACATAACCTAGCAGTTTTTAAGGGCCGTTAAACATGAAATATAAAAAAAAAAAGAAATAAACACTAAAATTTTAACAATGTTTTGCGAGGCCCCGACAGGCGCGAGGCCGTCGGCGGTGGCCGACGTCGCCGACGCCTTGCGCCGCCACTGCAGCCAGGTGCATTTCTGCGGCTACGTTAGCGCTTTGGCTGCGCATAACGCCATCTAGTCTTTTCAGCAGGGACTACGTGATGGCTCTGCTTCCGCTCAGGCAGGCGGCTCCGAGAGCGCGGTTCGCTCATTGCCCACCTCTGGCCTAAGGGATGTTTCCAGAATGAAACTTTCACTCTGCAGCGGAGTGTGCGCTGATATGAAACTTCCTAGCACATTAAAATTGTGTGCCGGAACCGGTACTCGAACCTCAGAACTCGGAACTATTCAGATTGTCTCCTAAATTGCTTATGTATACACAAGAGTAGGGGACCTACAAGGCTTCCCAGGGGAACGCCAGTTACCACTTTTTAGTCGATGACTTACTGTCATTTACTGCGAACTGTGTCTTTCCTGATAAGATATCGCGAATCCAATCGCACAATTGAGGTGATAATCCATAAGCACGCAGTTTAATTAAAGCCGCTTGTAAGGTACAGTGTCAAAGGCCTTCCGGAAATCCATAAATATGGAATCGATTTGAGATCCCTTGTCAATGGCACTTAACACTTTATGTGAATAAAGGGCAAGCTGTGTTTTGCAAGGGCGATACTTTCTGAATCCACGTTTACTATACAAATTCGGTATAATTAGTTGCATAGAACCGCCCAGTCAGCCCTTAAGTGCCTGCTGCCCGTTTATCGATTTTCTCACCAACTGCTGGCTGGGAGCCTCAACTGTCGGTGCTGGCGCCAGCGATGTTGTTTGTAACAGACATCGATATTAAAACACGGTGCTCACGCACTGACTTACTGCATACCATTACTCCAATAAGTATAAAATGTGCGACTGCTGAGATGGCCAGTCAATTGAATATTTTTAAAAGTATCAAAATACTCTGAACTGCTTGTTAAAAATACACAGAGATACTGAGAATACTGGTGTATGGTATAGTAAACCTATTTGTACACAGCGTGTATTTTGAAAAAATAACTCGTCAAGAAATAATTTTATTTCAATGTAATATCAACGACTGAAACGTCTAATAAAAATACGTAGGTAAAATTTGAAACGTTTTGTGTGTGAAGTATCTACAGCATAAAAAAAATTAAACTTTTCAGTAACACCTAATGTGTGAATCAGCTGTCATAATGTTGTAACTAGACCTTGTCTTCTCATTGATGTAATTACGTCAGGCCTTTTAAATGAGGGTTTATTAATAATTAATCATAGCGCATTAATGCCCTGTGCTCAGTCATCGTATTACTCAAACTTACTAGAACGCTGTAATAACTTTCCTGTACCCCTGTTTGAGCTAGTTTAGCGGTGTTTGTCCTTCACAGAAACAAACTGTGTTCTTTGGTGCTTTCAGCTTGTTCTAAATAACGCTATGTAAACTGTTTCAATCTAAAATATGTCCCCCCGCCAGATTATGATCATATGAGTCATGTAACATACATGGCGTCTGTTACAATGGTTGTTACAACAACCTACTCTGCATCAGATTTGGAGAAACTTTTTAACATTTATTGTGGTGTAACAACGTGTCCAGTGTGTCATGAAAATGGCACAAGCAGTAGGGCCGCAGGCTGCATGGCTAAAAGGTTTCTGTTGACGTCGCCAAGAAATGTTGCCTCATTTCCCCTCTGCCTACACCTAAGGATAATAGCTGTACGGAAATTAAAAACATGGCGATTGTAACCCATTGTTGTCCATCAAAGTTTAAAGTTGACATTTTACATTCTATCACAATCAAAGATGGTGATCCAAGACATGAAAACTATCCTCAATGTCCTTAGTATAGTATACAGATCGTACCAAAATGAATATCAGGGATTTCAAGGTTAATATAATTTATTACGGTGATCTTACCATTACAAAGTATACATCAAATGAATGAGCAACCAAGTGTGCAATTTTAGCACTCTTCGTCTCGCGGTGGCCGAGGAGACTAAGGCGCTCCAGTCACGGTCTGCACGGCCACTACGGTCGGGGGTTCGAATCCGCCCTCGGGCATGGATATTTGTGCCGTCCTAGTTCGTAAGTAGTTCATAAGTAGTTTGTACGTTTAGGGACTGATGACCCCGTAGTTAAGTCCCATAGACTATACAAACATTTGAACATAGATTCGATAGCAGAGCTCGTTCAGATCTTGTTCAGTGTGGCTGGAGTAATTTGTGAAACTGCAGTTTCAACCGTATGTTGTATGTCATGGTGGTCCGCTGGAAGCGGAGACAAATATTCGATCTTTTACAAATCCTAGAAGGAAAAAACAGCATGGTGCAGATGTCATGAACGTGGGGTCAATGCGAAACACTCTGCCATTCGGCACCTTGCACACAGGAACAACATTGTTTAACCAAACGATGACTTGGAAGCGTCTCATACAATTCTCCACACACACACACACACACACACACACACACACACTGGAATTGATAATCCACAACTAGCCCTCCGAATTGATTTCTTGGGGCTTCGCGTGAAGGTATATTTCACTCAGACACGTTCTTCAGTCATGCTTGCTTGTCGAAGACTCCGAAGACAGCTTGTGACTTAATACTGATATCTACCGACGTTATCACCACATGGGCAGTATAATGGAAAATACATATTCAGTCTTTGTAACACGCGAAAAGCTATCCTGCCCCCAGTAGCCGACTTGGATACTAACGCTGCTAACGGAAGATGCAGAGTACGCACACGGGCTCTTGGACAGTTCGACGTGCTCACTCATTTAGTGTACAATTCGTAATGTCACCGTAATAAATTCTACAAAGCTTTAAAACATCCATATCGGTTTTGTTACCTCCTGCACTATGTAGTTACTTGTCCTACAGGGTTTCCCCGATCCCATGACCTCACAATTGAAGATACTGTGGGTACTGGCCCATCTATGTTGTCACAGATCACTTCTCTAAGTCTGAAACTGTGTCGTTAAATGGTACAGCTGACATTATATAACCATCTCAAGATTACAATCTCAGGAAATTATAAGCTTATATGATTGCTTATTCACAGTGGATGTATTTGTCCTTCAAGAACCATTGTTTTACTGAAACAAATGGAATACCAGGAGATGGTCCATTGTGTGTCCCCCAACGCTACGCTCCAAACCGTCGCTCCAACGCCCATCGGTGGCGGTGTGTCCCTCTCAAGAGGTACCTGGAAGCCTCACCAGTTACTGCAGCCAGCTCATGTATAAAGTCATGTCCCAGCTACAAATCTCTTCATATTCCATGACGAAAAAGTTGTATGCAACATCAGCTGCTTCATTCCACAAGTATAGACTTCAAATTTCTTTCACTGTTCAATACGAATTGGCATAACGTTCGTATCGGTATGGTTCTCTTAGCTAGTAATAGCTAACATAAAAGACAGTGCTTTCCCTTATGCTACATATTTTAAAATGGACAGTACATGTAATGTACAACTGAGAGATCTGTTTTGAATTTTAATTACAATAATCATATAAAAATATTTATGCTGTGTACTAGCCCCTTGGACTTGAAAGTGTACTGAAAATGTTCATCCACTGAATGAAATCGATAAGCGGTTATTTTAAATAAGTATTTTACATCGTAACCACAAAGCGGAATTTTTCGTATATTTGAGGAAACTGGAATCTGACTACACAACTGTGCCAAACACGAGAATGACGACTAACGTATAATCAATACCAGATAAGAACATCAAATAAATTCTTATTGCAGCGTGTTTTTTGTAACTATACATTTTATCTCATCTGTAGCTAGAGAAAAGTAATCGCAAAGTACGTCATGTTAGAAGTTATTATAGTAAAAGTATAAAAAAAACAATTATTTTAAATAGTGATTATGAGATAGACGCCAAGTTTGTATGTAATCATCGTTGAAATGTGTTTTATGTATAATACTTTCCTTATATACGAAATTTAATAATTCCGTCAGCTGTCAGCAGTTATGGTAATCATTTATATATCCAAGCAATTAGTACACTTCTTGACCATTGGTTTGCAGGCTATCGTTATGGTGTTTCTACGATAGTAGGGAGCAGATATTTTAAAATGCGTTTATACCATGGCATATGTAGGACTGAAAAATCGCACTGACGTGTATTACGGCCCACTTTAGATTTCTAGTTTTATAAGTTTATGCAAACATTTTGGACCAAAATAATAATCTAAATAATAATAAATTAATTAATAAGAGTGTCTGAAACCCTTTAAGGAGAAAAATATAGATAGTGGCGGGTTTCGAACCACCGATCTTTCGCTTCACAGTGCAACACCTTTCCCACTACGTTACGGCTATAAATCAAAACAGCATATATTTCATCTCGTACTGTTGATGGCCGTTTTTAACTGATGTTAATATTGTAATATTGCATTTGTAGACATTAGATTATCATTTATGGTACGAAGAACGATGTGTTTTCGTTAATTCCTCAGTGTGCCGTTGCTTTGAAATGACAACGTGTAAGTTATAATAAGAAAATCATCAAATACGGGAGGAATGTCACGTGACATCTCCGAACGCCTGGTTTTTGTTAATTCAATGGAGGGTGTCAAATCTCCGTTTTTTTATTTTTTTTTTTTTTTTTTTTTTTTTTTTTTTTTTTTTTTTTTTTTTGCGAATATGTCTCAAACGATACGAGATATGAAAAAAAAAAAAAAAAAAAGAGAATTTTCTCCTCTATCAATTAGGTTATTCAATTTTCGTATCAGATGAATGGTTCGTTTACAATTACAATTATATTACAAACGGCTCTTTTGTTTTACTACCGTCTTTTTGTCCGCAAATTTGAAAAGGGAGGTTCTGGTCTCTGGCGGCCTACAATCTTATCTGTAAAATTTGGTACTGATCGGTTGAACGGTTCGTCTTAAAAACAGGCAACACGTTACGGACAGACGAACAGACAGACATAATCCCAAAATCGCCGTTATTTTTGCAAATATCTTTGAAACACTACGAGGTATGAAAAAAAAGTAAGAGGGGAAAGTTGTATAGAATTTTCTTCTCTACAAATTCGGTTATTCAATTTCCGTGCCAGATGAATAGTTAAGCCGTTATTTTCATTTAAATTTCGAGCTGTCAAAAGACGATCGCAAAGGCCCACTTTTAGTGTTACTACCGTAACCTAAAGTGGGCCAAACATATGGAGTAGTATTCGACGTCTCGTCTACATCGTTATCAGACAGTACACGATTGGAAAGAATTTTGCTATGAGGAAGGAAGTCGCCCGGCCCTTTTAAGGAACTATCCATGCAATTTTCTGGAGTGGATTAGAGAAAGCACCGGAAACGTAAATGTGGCTGGCCGGATGTCGATTTGAACCAGCGTTCTTCCGAAAACGAGTGAAGTCTCTTGTGTTCAAATGTTTGTATAGCTTATGGGACTTAACTACGTGGTCATCAGTCCCTAAGCTTACAAACTACTTATGAACTAGCTAAGACTAAGGACGACACAAATATCCATGCACGAGGGGGGATTGGAACCCCCGACCGTAGTGGCCGTGCAGAGTGTGACTGGAGCGCCTCAGTCTCTTGTGACTGCACCACCTGGTTCGGTGTGTACAACGTAAGTATACGAAATCGGAACGTCAGTACATAATGACGGAAAAGGTTCGTATGCGCGTATGACTTTCGTAGTAGATCAAAGAAATTGCGTGCAGTTGTTTACGACACAAACGCAATAAATTAAGGTTTGCCGCGTAAAGTACGTTACAATGCGCACATACATATTAGGCTATGTCTTCAGTATATGGTGGTCAATTATTTTTTCAGATTTACACATTGTTATGGGTAAAATGGTCAATTGAGGAAAGAAAGCATAAATGCTCAAATTCACACACATCAGGTAAAAGGTGTAATTTGTCGTTAGTTTTTCTCTGACTGTTAGGTAGAACTTAACAAAATTTATTATTGACGTGACTCATTTGTTACGTTATCCCGAGCTGTTTTTCTGTTTTGACTATGGAATATGACGATTGAGTATTGGGTATCTTATGTTCCTGTAGGGATTAAGGATTGATTTTCGTTGTAGAAATGTGTATACGTAACAAAATATTTAAACCATTTCGGTGTATACTGTGTTCGTTTTTCATTGTGAAATAATTGCAACACCTTCGTGTTTCGAAACTAGTTATAGTTTAATGTAGTGACTGGACTTTTGTTTCAGTAATGAAGTAAATATTTTGTAAATTGATTTAAATAACGCTGTAAACTATGAGAAAACTTGTGTTTCTGTCTTAAAAAAAATTCCTAACACGTGAGTTGAGTTACTCTATAAAATAACACGAAGTTTCAGCAGTTTTTAAAATTTTACTTACATTCATATAGTTACGAAATATAGTAATAGGATTTTTTTGTTCAAAGTAGTCATAATCCGGTATATTCAGATGCAGCGCGGACAAAAAGGATCATTGTATTCACGAAAATGGCCGTAAGTCTGTTCAGCAGACATAGATGAAGAAACAGCCTCTGGTCGACGAGAGCACGCTTGTTTACATCCTTCACACGCTTGTTTGTCTTTAGCCTACTTTGAGATGATGTACATGGATACAGCACGGCTGTGACCGACAGAAAGTGTTATCAACGTGTGGTATAAAACTTATTAGATCTTACAAGGCAATGTGATTGCTTGTTTTTCTATGATTACTTATATCTGTAGATGTTTTGATATCTCGAACTAACTGGATATCATATACATGTAAAATTGTTACTCTGTACACAGTAAGTGGAACACTGTTTTAAATCGCCCATAAGTGTGTCTGATTTTTCAACGGTAGGTACGTTGGAATTATTAGCAAAGATCGATTTTTCCACCACCGTAGAGGTAAGTAATTCAGATGTATCATTGACGTTGAGGAATATTTGAAGTTTTTAAAACTGACTCCGCTACTCAGCTCTCTGGAACTTGTCAGATTATGTAGTGAATTTGTGCCATAATCTGGCATGACTGGCTCATGCATTATTATCCTAGTGATCTGCCAGCCATGATCTTCTGCTGTAATATTTTAGCACAGTTGACTATTTGGTCCACTACTTTTCTGGTTTCCCTTTTCTTTTTATTACGTCATTTTAGTGCACACTGTCTTCCTGTACGTCTCGAGTACTGGCTGTGGAGTGCTTCGTCTTCAGCTGCAAATCACATGTTGTAATCTCTTTCCTGGGAACAGGGGACTGATAACCCAGCCATTTAGTCCCCTTTAAAACAACAACAACAAAGACAACAACAAACTTACGGAAAATCACACTTCTTTTAAAACCTGTGATGGAAACGTCACTTTGCACAAAGATGTATGGAAAACCAAGAGCACTACTAGTAATTCAGTTCTAAAATGGTTGGTATGTAAGTATACTGCCAGTACGTATTCACACGTAACCAGAAGCTGACTGTAAGAACACAATGTGAGATTAGGATATGCTCTTAAATTATTGGGAAATGGCGAATTTCAGGTACAATGCTTTGTGCGATGATGAACATTCCCCCATATACCAGAAAGTTTAATATTTACAACAAGACTATTGGTGCATTTGTAGCCGAGTGAATCTGCGATGTTGAAAGCAGCGAAACTTTTCTTGAATGAAATAAAATATGATCCAAGACCTGTCGCTGCCGGTTTTACTGGCACTTTGCAGAAATGGGAACATACACCCCTAAATGGCATTGTATCAACCACTGCTTTTGTTACTGGAAATGTCCTGGACATTGAAATAATTACTAAGTTCTGCTAAATCAAAAAAAATCCACTACACCTCCTGTGTCCAAAATGGACTGTAGTTCCAGTGGAGGCATGGAAGTGACTGGTCTTACTAACACTTTCTAATGGTCTATCCAGTCAAGAGGTGCCATGTATACAATCTTGGCGATGGAGACAGTAAAACTTACCTGGCAGAAGATAAACCTTAACAGCCTACATTCAAAATTGTGTATTGGGCATATGTAAAAGAAGAATGGGACCGCAACTTCAGAAGATCTCTAAGGAAAGAATTAGGTGTAGGTTGTAAGGTTTTACTGGATATGGAAGAAGGACATCTTGATAGGGAACGCCAAATGTAAGGTTTTGTGGGGAGGAATAAATGTGGAAGAAGGGCATCCTGGCAGGGAAAGGCAAATGAAAGGTTCTGCGGAAAGTTGAGAGAGGAATGGAGGAGAGGTGTGGCTGACCCTAAAAAATTATCTGAATAATGCATGTTGGTTGTTAAAAAATGATACTGAATAATAAGGTAATACAGAATATTTATTAAATTCTTGAATATACGTCTGCAAATCGCTTTTAATTTCTAGAACACGACTGGTTTCGGGACAGCTGTCCATCTTCAGATTTGTTATCAAATGTTACAATTGGTTGTAATCTACTATTTGTAACGTACAAAATCCAAAAGTTAATGGAAAAACTGTATGATAAACATACCAATTCTATGAAGTTACAGAGTAACCTATCGCGTGATGAACGAGTGCTCAGTCGTTACTAAATACATTAGCCTCCTGAGGCTTTATATGTATTTCCATTCATCTGATTGGTGGATACATTTTCGTTAAAATTACTCTCAAAAAGTATATTGACTTACATACAAAATCATTTCTGAAGTCAAGGTATAAAATGGCAGTCAAGGTATGCAATTGGGATACGTTAGCTACTGAGGATCAGAGTGCGCATGCTCGAAGATATCACATTCGTAACTGCTGCGCTAGTCATAGATGCATATATACTTTAAAGATGAACATAAACAGAGCTTCCAGAATGAAACTTCACTCTGCAGCGGAGTGTGCGCTGATATGAAACTTCCTGGCAGATTAAAAATTGTGTGCCGGAACCGGGACTCGAACCTGGGACCTTTGCAAAGTCCCAGGTTCGAGTCCCTGTTCCGGCACACAATTTTAATCTGCCAGGAAGTTTCATAAACAGAGCTGTTACGTATCCAACAGTTCTTACAAATGAATAATAAATCATTGAAAGTGGTAACATCAATTGGAAGTGAAGACGCAGATATTTTTTTCAGAACGAAGGCATGATATAAGTGGCTTCCTTGCATTGTCAAGATGAAATCCTTCGTCACAATTTAACAGGTTGTCCGCCAGTTGTATGTGTACAGCTTTCTTTGCAACTGAGTCCAAGAAAGAAGCTGTGGTTAAAATCTTTACTACTTTGTAATCCATGGAATGGATAGTAGGAATGCAATATTTGGCTTCTGCAGACTTGGTGGACTGAAGGCGTGTATACCGCTGGTATTAAATGCATCGTTCCTGTACACTGTGCGTGGTTTGACCTATGTAACGTTTGCCACACTCACAAGGGATTTCATAAACCCCCGCTTTTCGCAATAACAAATCATCTGTCACTGATTCCAAAAGAACTGAAGTCTTACCTACTGGGCGGAAGATCACATCCACTTTGTTTCTTCATAATTCTGGCTATTTTTTAAGAAAAATTACCCACGTATGGGAGAAAGGCTGTAGATTTCACTTACCTTTCCTCTTCATATTTCTCCCGTGATTTTTCCGGTGTTATTATTTGCAAGGCTTTCTTAATCTGATGTTGCGACTAGCCACTTTTCTTGAAAACTGCCTCCAAGTGTAGGACGACTTATTTATATTTCAACACTGACTTCGAAATAACACTGGAAGTGGAAAATTTTCGATGCGCTATGCAGCACTTTCATTTGCTCGCCTATAATGCTATCCTGGTGTTCATTGTCTTTATCATGCGCTCCAAATGCTGTACTGTTGCTGTTACTACAGTGCTATTTCTATTGAACTTTAGAGTTGCGCACAGTTTGTCCTAAGTAATATTTATCACAGGTAGCCATTTAATCTTATATACCACGGAGTTGCTGCACTTAGTGCGTGTTTTCGTGGTTGGTCTATGCCTTAATACTGCTCATTTCTTAATGCCACCCCTGTGTTTCTGGGAAAGTATTTCGCAATTCTGACATACGCCCCTTGTATGTTAGTGACACAGCCGTCCCGACTCCTGTTTCTTCGATTGACCGTGTCCTTGAATTAAGTACTGCCTCAAGTACCATCGATCTCTCTGTGCTTGCACCGCAGTATGATCTATCGCCGGTCAATTGTCTTCTGACTGGTGTTTTACTTGCCGCGAGTGGCGCGACGGGGGCGCGCCAAGGCAGTTGGAGAGGAGAGTGAGTCGGTTGTTGCGGGGATAGTGGAGAGAGGACCATGCCGTCTTTTTGATACGTTGAATAGCATCGCCAGGGTCGAGTTATTTTGATTAAGGGGTCGTTTGTGGCCGGTCCCGGCGTGCATCGAAGTTGTTCTGAGTG
This sequence comes from Locusta migratoria, assembly GCA_026315105.1. Lineage (NCBI taxonomy): Eukaryota > Metazoa > Arthropoda > Insecta > Orthoptera > Acrididae > Locusta > Locusta migratoria. Next base: position 253,510,491 of record CM048745.1, on the reverse strand, counting down.
GGATTCTCTCTGTCGGTGAGAGCCATGCATGGCATGAGCTGAAGAGGTTGGTTCGGAGAGGCTTTCCTATCAAGCTATACACTACTGCCCATTAAAATTGCTACACCAAGTAGAAATGCAGATGATAAACGGGTATTCATTGGACAAATATCACACTGGAACTGACATGTGATTACTTTTTCACGCAGCTTGGGTGCATAGATCCAGAGAAATCACTAACCAGAAAAACCACCTCTGGCCGTAATAACGGCCTTAATACAGAGCTTGTGTACAGGTGTCCATGCATCTTCAATACGATACCACAGTTCATCTAAAGTAGTGACTGGCGAATTGTGATGAGCCAGTTCCTCACCCACCATTGACCAGACATTTTCATTTGGTGAAAGAACTGGAGAATGTGCTGGACGGGGCAGCAGTCGAACATTATCCGCATCCAGAAAGACGGTCGTGCATTATCCTGCTGAAATGTATGGTTTCGCAGGAACCATCCCATCACGCCAGGTGATACGCCAGTATGGCGATGACGAATACACACTTCCAATGTGCGGTTGTAATTTCGCGTTCCATCCGTTTAAGCCCCTTCGTGTCAGAGCTGTAGTTCTTTTTGACCGTTGGACACCTTACTCCTCTTCTTCCTGATTTGAGCCAGCTTATCTGTTTTACCTGTGTTGGTGTATTAAGTTACCGAGTAGGCAGGTCTCTACCTTAGTGTGATTTTCCGGTAATTAAGGTGAGCTGTTTTCATTTAGATTGCAGAGGTCATTTGTAAATTCTATTGTATTTACAAGGGTTGCTTTTCATTTAAAATTTTCCACTTTCACTTAAAATGCTGGGCTCGCTGTGTCTTTTAATGTATTTTAAAGATTTGCTTTTACTAAATTTCGAGCCTACCTCTATGAATGTTGGTATTATGAATAATTTCTTCGGGTCCTCAGCCCGTTATTACCTTACCAAAAGATTGGTTCTGTCAACTTGGTCTTCTGCCTTGGATCAGTTATCTGAACTGCCTTGTTGTGCCTTCAGCCTGTGATTGAAATATAAAATATGTATACCTTAATTAAAACAAGTGGAACCTGAACTGACTACCCTTCCTTAACTTCACTAACCACCTACCTACTGCTCTCGCAAAGCTATCCTCTGTGACGAACGTCTTTTTATCTTTAATTTTGTGATTGCTAGTGAATTTGTTTTAGATTTTATTGAACATCCGCATGTAATTGCTTTTTGTATCCATTGGCTTTATTGTGTTTAGTTCCTTTCGTAATTCTTCCTCGGCACCGAATGCGTCTCTCTCCGTCCCTTCTTATGGTTAAGTCAAGGAAATTGATTACTCCATTCTGCTCTAACTCCAAGGCCTTTGCGTGTTGATAATTTAAAACTTATGTCTTTTCTACAATTTTCTCTTTCCTCCCTTTAAACAGTAAAATAGTCATCAACGTCACGTGTGTAATAAATTAGTTTCTTTGATTTTGGAATAAGAAGTGAAATTTTTCATAATCGGTCATAAAAATTTCAGCTAAAATGCCCGACAGACAATTTCCCATGGCTAAACTATAAATATGAATGAATGTGTGTGTATGTCCTCTGTGTACATAAACTATTCATTCGATTGCAATGATACTTTGGTGAACTGTTCACCGTACGTCCACGGAGGTTGCTAACCCAAAACCAAAGATCACGATACATATCTCAAGATATATGTCATAAATGAGTCCACTGCGTGAGAATACCCAGATATATGCGTCAGTTATTGGAAGATGAGAGTAGTTAGGGACCTGCAACCAAGTTCGCATGTATACACGGACGTTTACGAAGCGTTTTGTAACGAAAATCTCATTTCTCAGTCGTCTGCACTCCATTTTGCCTGTTTCATTTGCTGCATTTTTATATTTTCTCCTTTCATCAAATTTACTATTATCTGTGATATCCAACGATTTTTGTAGGTCTTGCTTTTATACCTATTTTTTCCCTAGCTGCCTTCACTATTTCATTTCTCAATGGTACCCATTCTTCTTCTACAGTTTTATTTTCCCCCGTTTCTGTCAATTGTTGCCTCTGAAATTCTTAAGAACCTCAGGTTCCTTCAGTTTATCCAGCTACCATCTCATTTTCCAACCTTTTAGTAGTTGGTTTCAGCCTGCAGTTCATAACAAACAAGTTATGATCAGTCTATATCTGCCCCTGGGTATGTCTTACAGTTTAAAACCTGGTTCCGAAATCTCTCACCATTATAAAATCTATGTGGTACCTTCCGGTATCTCCTGGGCTCTTCCAAGTACACAACCTTTTTTCATGACTCTTAAACCGTGATTACTATGCTCCGTGAAAAATTCTACCAAGCCATCTCCTCTTTCATTTCTTTTGCCCAGACCATATTCACCTACCACCTTCCCTTCCCTTCCTTGTCCTACTACCGAATTCCAGTCTCCCATAACAATTAGGTTTTCCTCTCCCTTAATTGTCTGAATAATTTCCTTCACCTCATACGTGTCTTCAGTCTCATCATCGGCAGAGCTAGTGGCCATATAAACTTGTACTACTGTGGCCGGTGTTGGCTTCGTATCTATCTTGACTATGATGAGATAACTGCGCTGCTCATAGTAGTTTACCCGAATTCCTATTTTCTTATTCATTATCAGACCTACTCCTTTAATACCCCAAATGATTTTGTATTTATAATCCTGTACTCAACTGACCAGAAATCCTGTTCCTCTCTCCACCGAACTTCACTAATCCCCACTATATGTAACTTCAATCTATCCCTTTCCCGTTTCAAATTATCTAACTTCACTACGCGATTAAGTGATCTAATATTCTACGCTTTGATCCGTAGAATGCCAATGTTGTCTTTCTTGATGATCACATCCTCCTGAGTAGTCCCCGCCCGGAGATCCGAATTGGGGACTATTTTACCTCCGGAATATTTTACTCGAGAGGATGCCAACAAACATTAATACAGTAGAGCTGCATGTCCTCTGAAAAAGTAACGGCTGTAGTTTCCCCTTGCTTTCAGCCGTTCGTAGTAACTGTGTGGCAAAACATCAGCTGATGGTAGGTCAGCTGAATCATCTGGTCTTGCCCCTGTAACTACTGAAATGGCTGGTGCCCCTCCTCAGGAACCACACGTTTGCTGGCCTCACCACAGATACCCCTCCATTCTGGTTGTACCTACGGTGCGGCTGTTTGTATAGTTGAGGCACGCAAGCCACCTCACCTCGCCAATGTCTGTGGTTCATGGGGGTGGGAGGGTACCTTACAGTGGGGTAACACGTTTTTTACTCTTCACGCTGAAAGAACTGGACGGAATTGAAAGATAGGTGAAATAGAGTTGGCTTATACCACAAATTAATACATGGTCTACCTGCCGTAAGCCTCCGTAGATGCATGTCGGATGGTACGTTACATCAAACAACTAAATTGTTTGACTAGTCACCATGAAAGTCAGCAACTAAGTATGTATTTTCACGAAGGAAATTTTTATAACCTGCAAGCCAGTGAATTTATTATGGCGGAGAGTACCTTGGGATTTTGACACCATTTGACCGGTCATATTGAAACTCGGCAAATATATGTGTGTTTTCGTATAGAGGAGGGAGAGGAGTAGATGAGGGAGGAAACGGACAGAAAGGGGAGGGAGGAGACGGATAGACTGTAGAGGAGGAGAATGTGAGATGAGAGATTGTGAAGGACAGGTGAAAAGAGATGAACAGAGGGAGGGGAGGGGGGAAGGAAATTGGCGGAGAAAGGGACACTTTCAAATTTGAAACGTTATTTGCACAATTATTTCTTCTGTGGGTACCATCTAGTCTTGTATAAAAACTTTGTGAGTGAAGATAAGAGTTATACAGTCGGAATTCTTTCAGATACAAAAGCTGAAAATAATATACGAACGTTATAACGAACACACATTGTCTATTTTAAACAAACATGCGGGTTCAAATGTGATACCTATTTAATGTTATGATGTGGACTTATGAACTAGTCCTAACGATTTCATTACCATGATAATGACTTACAGGTTTTTTGTATGATGAGTTTCATGTAACTAACGACCACAACACAACACACAAAAGAATACTTCTACGCAATGTGAAACTGAGCCCTCAGACTACAACTTGCTGAGAAAGAATTAAGAAAGGAACTAGACCCTATTAAACAGGTAGCCGCAGCCAATGGATACAAGACGCAAGACGTTATGCGCATTGTCAATAAAATCAAAAACAAATCCACTTGGTGTAACAAAATATATAAAGAAAGAAAATCGTGTTACACTATTGATAACTAAAGAAGGTCTGAACCGATTTGGCTCAAAATTGGTGGGGAGGTAGCTTAGAAGCAGAAGACGGACATAGGATACTTTGTCCCGTTTGACCGCGTATTATATCAGAATTTGAGAAAAACTGAAAGTACGCTTGCAGCTGGGATCATTTTCTCGATTCTCCAACAATCAAATTATTCATTCGCTTCTCGCCTAGCTACCAAATGCACTGTAACAGAACGAACAAATACGCCAAGGAGGTTAGAATAAAGGGAGATGGCGTTATGCACATGAGGTTAAAACTGTCAGACAGATTAACATGAAACGTTGTTTTTTTTACAAGCCCCTCCGTATTATTCTTACCTGCATGATATCGGTGGAGCACTGCAAAGATATAATTGATGTTATTTCGTGGTATTTTTGAATGTTACATACAAATTAAGTACAGATCATGGTTTATTTTTTAGAACAATGCCTCCACTGCGTAGGCGTAATATCGGTCGTCGTACGTGCAACGTTTGGAGTACAGTCCAGCAGTCGATTACGCAGCGGATGCATCAGTTGGCTTCGGAACAAACTGTCGCCATCTAAAATTTCATTGGCTATGTCAAGCTTTGCCAAGATTGGTCGGCTTAATTCCCCCAATCCAACAGCTGTTGCCAACATAGCTATACCACACGTGTCCGGATTGTAAAATTTTACTGGTATGTAGCAATGTTTCCTTTAGATTCCTAATAAGACAAAAAATAAACGCAACACAAAGACTTTCGAAACGTTGTATTGCCATCCTACTTATTTTATTTCAATGAATTGTTTCATATGGAATTTCTATCATTAAAGTATGATCATGCTACAATTACTTTGTACCAAATTCAAAAACTCCTAAGAAATACATGTGTTATAAGAAACATTATAGCCGGCCGTGGTGGCCGAGGAGACTGAGGCGCACCAGTCACGGTCTGCACGGCCACTACGGTCGGGGGTTCGAATCCCCCCTCGGTCATGGATATTTGTGCCGTCCTAGTTCGTAAGTAGTTCATAAGTAGTTTGTAAGTTTAGGGACTTATGACCCCGTAGTTAAGTCCCATAAACTACACAAACATTTGAACATTTGAAACATTATATACTGCTCGCTGGAAAATATGCTAAGCTGTGCTGTAAACTGGCGCCCCCCCCAGTCATTTTTAACATAAAACAGGAAAGTTGTTTTTATGCCTACCCTTATAATCATACCTGTTCGTACAATGCAACCATTAAACGTGCGGCCATTGAAGCTACTAACCTCACAGATAGTCTAATAACCTGTTTCCAATTGATTTACCTGTCCATTTTGACTTCTATCCCCAATCAAGTTCGCGAATACAATAACAATAAATAAGATCAGAGAGCTGGGAAGGAGGAAACAGTATAGGGGAATGAAATGGATTTAAAAAAGGGAGATATAGACGCAGAGAGGAAGGGCAGGGGAGGAGATGGATATGGTGTGGGGTAAGAGGGAGTGGTGTGAAAGTAGGGGGAGAAGATGGACAAAGGAAGGGGAAGGAAGGGATAGACATAGGGAGAAGATATGCGAAGCGTTGCCGGGTTTGCTAATTAAAGATAAAAAGTATATCACTTTAACATAAGAGAACATGTGTCGGAGAGAATTGCGAAATATTTTCCGAGAAACATAGGGGTGGCGCTCAAAAATGATGGGCAAATGGCACAAGGATTAAGGCATAGACCAACCACGAAAAACCGCACAAAGTACAGCAACTCCAGGGGCCTTAAAAATATTTCATTTCCGTTTTTTAAAGGATGCAATGCATGAGGAAAAATAATCGCATTGATGTGTTTGATGGCGCACTACTGCTTCTGTAGTACTACGTTTCTGCAAAAATCTGGGGCACAAATATATTTAAAATAGATGTAATGTAAAACGAAATACATCAGTGATATAATTATAATAATAAATTAATAGAAAATGAAATATATAAAAAGAATAACACACTATTAAATATATACATTTATTAAGTTTTTAATATATTTTGTCCGAAATATTTGCAAAAACATAAAGCCACTGGAAAACCAGAATTGGTCTGTTAAACACGTCATTTTGTAATAACTTACTTATTTCTTCATAAGAATGTGCTTTCCGGGAATAAATTCATCCCTAGGTGAAATACCAACCTTATACCACTCTTGGAACTTCCACTAAATTACTTAGCGTAGAAGATTGTGACGGTACACATTTTATTACATTTTTATACACGTGTACCAACTTAGTCAAAATACAGAAAAAAATTCAAACTACAGTTACTCGATATTAAATTCTGAACAAACTGAATATTTTTCAATCCAGTGGATAATAGTCCTCTAATGCCGTCAGGTTACGCCTCTAGGGAGTAGTTACGACCGTCGTCGGCCAACAAATGTCTGCAAAATAGGTGACGGTTGGTTGACCAGCGTACCCGACAAAATTTAGAACATGATTAATTAAACTTCCTGGGCTAAGACATCGTGGTCCATCTGTATTACTGCTTTTGCTTTCTGTTACCCGCCGTAAGCAACGAAACGTCGGGAGCGAAAAGTTCTACAGAAGTTCTGATTAATAAGGGTGGCGGCTGTGAAAGCCTGATGTTGGAACTTGACGTGGAGACAGTGTCAAATCGCCCTTATTTTTTGCAAATCAAAACGGTATGGTATATGGATAGGGTTACCAGCCGTATGGTTTTTTCCGGACGTATCTGCTTCGATCCTTTTTCAAATGTCAGGCCGAATTTTTGTTTCTGCCAAAATGTCTGGCGTTTGTTAACGAATGGCTGTGCACTTTATCTCTAACAATCACGTGACTGTCGCAGAAACGTACACGTTGTCTTGAGTCGCGATATTGTAGACTGCATAGCAGTGTGTCGATATTTTCACAGACGACGTAAAGGGTATTTCTACAGTTCTGTGTAGTACTCATGCAAATTAAGTTTTCCCTTGACGCTGAGTGTGCCCGGAGCGACCGTAAACTATCCTCTAATTTCGATTGCTTACATAAGCCACAGCGCCGAGTGTCAACATAATTTAACTGGCACCATTTTCTCATGTTTTCCCGCTCTAAACAGACTTGTTACCGATATTTACTGTCGGATTTAAAGTACGTAGGATTTTCCGTCAAACAGTGGTAATAAAATAGTGCAAGTTTTATATAAAGTTAAAAGCAAAATACAAATGCTTTTCGTATTATTCTTTGAGATTCCTGGTAGCATGAATGTACTGAACATGTTTCCTCTCGTAGCTGCTCAATGGTAAAAATAGAACAGTTTATTGATAGGTTCAATGAAAGGAATTTTACTGGTAAAGTACAATTAGAAATGTCTTCTTAGGAATTTTATAACTATATTCTTCAAGAAAATAATTCAGCTCTTCACACTGCAAATCATTCAACTCAAAATAATATTTCAAATGAAACAGAAAAAAATGCTGAAAGTTATTGTATTTTAATAATTAAATATGATTTTTTAAGTGTAACAGATTAACAATGCATAACCATAGATATTGAGGAAACACAATAAAGTTGTAGGGAATTTTATCTCCAGCCAATCCGTTTTATTTTTTAACAGGCTTGATTCCATGGTGGAATTTGTGCTCCAGGACTGTATTTGACTTGTGGAAAGTTTTTCAGCAAACATTCATAAAAAAATATATTTATTTGCAAATCTAGATTTCGACCACTGTATGGTCATTATCTATGCTAAAATAAATACAAAAGAACCAGTTAGAATAACATAAATGTTGTACAAGTTTCAGTTAAAGTCAATGATAAAAATAGATACTTTAAAAACAATTAAAATACTTAAAACATCTCGACCTCCATGTTGGAGGTTGCGTTCGTACTGACGCAGCTCTTACAATTCTTACACAGTTGACGTCAGCATGCGTCATTTGCAACTGAGGCGCCCTCTTGGAAGTTTTATATAAAAAAACAAATTTATGAGGTATGTTCATGGTAGAAATAGTTAAGTTTTATTGTAATTTTAGTAAACACTTTAAACTGTTCTGTATTGAGTCTCGTTTACTGTTTATATACAATTGGTGGTAAAAAATGTGTACTAATTGGTGTCTTAAAACATAAATATATACATTTATATATAGTAACTTTTTAAAAATATTTTTTATAAAATTGATGACCTGCCACTTTACTCATATGTGATGAGGGTTATCGACAAGGCATGTCAAATAGACGCCGTATTTCTAGATTTCTGGAAGGCTTTCAACATTGCACCTCACAAGCGTCTTTTAATCAAACTGCGTGCTTATTGGATATCGCCACGTTTGTACGATTTAATTCGTGATTTCCTGTCAGAAAGGACGCAGTACGTGGTAATTGACGGAAAGCCATCGACTGGAACTGAAGTGATATTTGGCGTATCCCAGGAGCCCCCTAAGATTAGTCATTTTTATAAATGAATAGCCGAAAACCCGGTGTCTGCAATTATCACATGTCTCCTTCCCTTCTCTCTCTGATCGCCTTCTGTTGTCTTCTTCCTCTGTTCGTCTCCTCCTCCTCTTCCTCTTCTCTCTCTCTCTCTCTCTCTCTCTCTCTCTCTCTCTCTCTCTCTCTCTCTCTCTCTCTCTCTCTGCACCTTCTCCTCCCGATGTTCTCTCTGTCCATTTCCTCCTCCCCCTCCCTCCGTTCATCTCCTTTCACCCGTCTGTTGCCATCTCCCCTCTCATTCTTCGCCTCCCCTCCGCCCTCTTATTCTTCGCCTCCCCTCCGCCCTCTCATTCTTCGCCTCCCCTCCGCCCTCTCATTCTTCGCCTCCCCTCCGCCCTCTCATTCTTCGCCTCCCCTCCGCCCTCTCATTCTTCGCCTCCCCTCCCCTCTCTCATTCTTCGCCTCCCCTCCCCACCCCTCTCATTCTTCGTCTCCCCTCCCCTCTCTCATTCTTCGTCTCCCCTCCCCTCTCTCATTCTTCGTCTCCCCCCCCTCCCTCATTCTTCGTCTCCCCTCCCCTCTCTCATTCTTCGTCTCCCCTCCCCTCTCTCATTCTTCGTCTCCCCTCCCCTCTCTCATTCTTCGTCTCCCCTCCCCTCTCTCATTCTTCGTCTCCCCTCCCCTCTCTCATTCTTCGTCTCCCCTCCCCTCTCTCATTCTTCGTCTCCCCTCCCCTCTCTCATTCTTCGTCTCCCCTCCCCTCTCTCATTCTTCGTCTCCCCTCCCCTCTCTCATTCTTCGTCTCCCCTCCCCTCCCCTCTCTCATTCTTCGTCTCCCCTCCCCTCCCCTCTCTCATTCTTCGTCTCCCCTCCCCTCCCCTCTCTCATTCTTCGTCTCCCCTCCCCTCCCCTCTCTCATTCTTCGTCTCCCCTCCCCTCCCCTCTCTCATTCTTCGTCTCCCCTCCCCTCTCTCATTCTTCATATCCCCTCCCCTCTCTCATTCTTCATCTCCCCTCCCCTCTCTCATTCTTCGTCTCCCCTCCCCTCTCTCATTCTTCGTCTCCCCTCCCCTCTCTCATTCTTCGTCTCCCCTCCCCTCTCTCATTCTTCGTCTCCCCTCCCCTCTCCCATTCTTCGTCTCCCCTCCCCTCTCTCATTCTTTGTCTCCCCTCCCCTCTCTCATTCTTCGTCTCCCCTCCCCTCTCTCATTCTTCGTCTCCCCTCCCCTCTCTCATTCTTCGTCTCCCCTCCCCTCTCTCATTCTTCGCCTCCCCTCCCCTCTCTCATTCTTCGCCTCCCCTCCCCTCTCTCATTCTTCGCCTCCCCTCCCCTCTCTCATTCTTCGCCTCCCCTCCCCTCTCTCATTCTTCACCTCCCCTCCCCTCTCTCATTCTTCACCTCCCCTCCCCTCTCTTTCTTCGCCTCCCTTCCCCTCTCTTTCTTCGCCTCCCCTCCCCTCTCTTTCTTCGCCTCCCCTCCCCTCTCTTTCTTCGCCTCCCCTACACTCTCTTTCTTCGCCTCCCCTACCCTCTCATTCTTCGCCTCCCCTACCCTCTCATTCTTCGCCTCCCCTACCCTCTCATTCTTCGCCTCCCCTACCCTCTCATTCTTCGCCTCCCCTACCCTCTCATTCTTCGCCTCCTCTCCCCTCTCATTCTTCGCCTCCCCTCCCCTGTCATTCTTCGCCTCCCCTCCCCTGTCATTCTTCGCCTCCCTCCCCTGTCTTTCTTCGCCTCCCCTACCCTCTCATCTCTCATTCTTCGCCTCCCCTACCCTCTCATCTCTCATTCTTCGCCTCCCCTACCCTCTCATCTCTCATTCTTTGCCTCCCCTACCCTCTCTCATTCTTTGCCTCCCCTACCCTCTCTCATTCTTTACCTCCCCTACCCTCTCTCATTCTTTGCCTCCCCTCCCCTCTCTCATACTTCGCCTCCCCTCCCTCTCATTCTTCGCCTCCCCTCCCTCTCATTCTTCGCCTCCCCTCCCCTCTCTTTCTTCGCCTCCCCTACCCTCTCATTCTTCGCCTCCCCTACCCTCTCATTCTTCGCCTCCCCTACCCTCTCATTCTTCGCCTCCCCTACCCTCTCATTCTTCGCCTCCCCTACCCTCTCATTCTTCGCCTCCCCTACCCTCTCATTCTTCGCCTCCCCTCCCCTGTCTTTCTTCGCCTCCCCTACCCTCTCATCTCTCATTCTTCGCCTCCCCTACCCTCTCATCTCTCATTCTTCGCCTCCCCTACCCTCTCATCTCTCATTCTTCGCCTCCCCTACCCTCTCTTTCTTCGCCTCCCCTACCCTCTCTTTCTTCGCCTCCCCTACCCTCTCTTTCTTCGCCTCCCCTACCCTCTCTTTCTTCGCCTCCCCTACCCTCTCTTTCTTCGCCTCCCCTACCCTCTCTTTCTTCGCCTCCCCTACCCTCTCTTTCTTCGCCTCCCCTACCCTCTCTTTCTTCGCCTCCCCTACCCTCTCTTTCTTCGCCTCCCCTACCCTCTCTTTCTTCGCCTCCCCTACCCTCTCTTTCTTCGCCTCCCCTACCCTCTCTTTCTTCGCCTCCCCTACCCTCTCATTCTTCGCCTCCTCTCCCCTCTCATTCTTCGCCTCCTCTCCCCTCTCATTCTTCGCCTCCTCTCCCCTCTCATTCTTCGCCTCCTCTCCCCTCTCATTCTTCGCCTCCTCTCCCCTCTCATTCTTCGCCTCCTCTCCCCTCTCATTCTTCGCCTCCTCTCCCCTCTCATTCTTCGCCTCCTCTCCCCTGTCATTCTTCGCCTCCCCTCCCCTCTCATTCTTCGCCTCCTCTCCCCTCTCATTCTTCGCCTCCCCTCCCCTGTCATTCTTCGCCTCCCCTCCCCTGTCATTCTTCGCCTACCCTCCCCTGTCATTCTTCGCCTCCCCTCCCCTGTCATTCTTCGCCTCCCCTCCCCTGTCATTCTTCGCCTCCCCTCCCCTGTCATTCTTCGCCTCCCCTCCCCTGTCATTCTTCGCCTCCCCTCCCCTGTCATTCTTCGCCTCCCCTCCCCTGTCATTCTTCGCCTCCCCTCCCCTGTCATTTTTCGCCTCCCCTCCCCTGTCATTCTCCGCCTCCCCTCCCCTGTCATTCTTCGCCTCCCCTCCCCTGTCATTCTTCGCCTCCCCTCCCCTGTCATTCTTCGCCTCCCCTCCCCTGTCTTTCTTCGCCTCCCCTACCCTCTCATCTCTCATTCTTTGCCTCCCCTCCCCTCTCATCTCTCAATCTTTGCCTCCCCTCAACACCCCTCTCTCATTCTTTGCCTCCACTCCCCTCCCCTCTCTCATTCTTTGCCTCCACTCCCCTCCCCTCTCTCATTCTTTGCCTCCCCTCCCCTCCCCTCTCTCATTCTTTGCCTCCCCTCCCCTCTCATTCTTTGTCTCCCCTCCCCTCTCATTCTTCGCCTCCCCTCCCCTCTCTCATTCTTCACCTCCCCTCCCCTCTCTTTCTTCGCCTCCCTTCCCCTCTCTTTCTTCGCCTCCCCTCCCCTCTCTTTCTTCGCCTCCCCTCCCCTCTCTTTCTTCGCCTCCCCTACACTCTCTTTCTTCGCCTCCCCTACCCTCTCATTCTTCGCCTCCCCTACCCTCTCATTCTTCGCCTCCCCTACCCTCTCATTCTTCGCCTCCCCTACCCTCTCATTCTTCGCCTCCCCTACCCTCTCATTCTTCGCCTCCCCTACCCTCTCATTCTTCGCCTCCTCTCCCCTCTCATTCTTCGCCTCCCCTCCCCTGTCATTCTTCGCCTCCCCTCCCCTGTCATTCTTCGCCTCCCTCCCCTGTCTTTCTTCGCCTCCCCTACCCTCTCATCTCTCATTCTTCGCCTCCCCTACCCTCTCATCTCTCATTCTTCGCCTCCCCTACCCTCTCATCTCTCATTCTTCGCCTCCCCTACCCTCTCATCTCTCATTCTTTGCCTCCCCTACCCTCTCTCATTCTTTGCCTCCCCTACCCTCTCTCATTCTTTACCTCCCCTACCCTCTCTCATTCTTTGCCTCCCCTCCCCTCTCTCATACTTCGCCTCCCCTCCCTCTCATTCTTCGCCTCCCCTCCCTCTCATTCTTCGCCTCCCCTCCCCTCTCTTTCTTCGCCTCCCCTACCCTCTCATCTCTCATTCTTCGCCTCCCCTACCCTCTCATTCTTCGCCTCCCCTACCCTCTCATTCTTCGCCTCCCCTACCCTCTCATTCTTCGCCTCCCCTACCCTCTCATTCTTCGCCTCCCCTACCCTCTCATTCTTCGCCTCCCCTCCCCTGTCTTTCTTCGCCTCCCCTACCCTCTCATCTCTCATTCTTCGCCTCCCCTACCCTCTCATCTCTCATTCTTCGCCTCCCCTACCCTCTCATCTCTCATTCTTCGCCTCCCCTACCCTCTCTTTCTTCGCCTCCCCTACCCTCTCTTTCTTCGCCTCCCCTACCCTCTCTTTCTTCGCCTCCCCTACCCTCTCTTTCTTCGCCTCCCCTACCCTCTCTTTCTTCGCCTCCCCTACCCTCTCTTTCTTCGCCTCCCCTACCCTCTCTTTCTTCGCCTCCCCTACCCTCTCTTTCTTCGCCTCCCCTACCCTCTCTTTCTTCGCCTCCCCTACCCTCTCTTTCTTCGCCTCCCCTACCCTCTCTTTCTTCGCCTCCCCTACCCTCTCTTTCTTCGCCTCCCCTACCCTCTCATTCTTCGCCTCCTCTCCCCTCTCATTCTTCGCCTCCTCTCCCCTCTCATTCTTCGCCTCCTCTCCCCTCTCATTCTTCGCCTCCTCTCCCCTCTCATTCTTCGCCTCCTCTCCCCTCTCATTCTTCGCCTCCTCTCCCCTCTCATTCTTCGCCTCCTCTCCCCTCTCATTCTTCGCCTCCTCTCCCCTGTCATTCTTCGCCTCCCCTCCCCTCTCATTCTTCGCCTCCTCTCCCCTCTCATTCTTCGCCTCCCCTCCCCTGTCATTCTTCGCCTCCCCTCCCCTGTCATTCTTCGCCTCCCCTCCCCTGTCATTCTTCGCCTCCCCTCCCTGTCATTCTTCGCCTCCCCTCCCCTGTCATTCTTCGCCTCCCCTCCCCTGTCATTCTTCGCCTCCCCTCCCCTGTCATTCTTCGCCTCCCCTCCCTTGTCATTCTTCGCCTCCCCTCCCCTGTCATTTTTCGCCTCCCCTCCCCTGTCATTCTCCGCCTCCCCTCCCCTGTCATTCTTCGCCTCCCCTCCCCTGTCATTCTTCGCCTCCCCTCCCCTGTCATTCTTCGCCTCCCCTCCCCTGTCATTCTTCGCCTCCCCTCCCCTGTCTTTCTTCGCCTCCCCTACCCTCTCATCTCTCATTCTTTGCCTCCCCTCCCCTCTCATCTCTCAATCTTTGCCTCCCCTCAACACCCCTCTCTCATTCTTTGCCTCCACTCCCCTCCCCTCTCTCATTCTTTGCCTCCACTCCCCTCCCCTCTCTCATTCTTTGCCTCCCCTCCCCTCCCCTCTCTCATTCTTTGCCTCCCCTCCCCTCTCATTCTTTGTCTCCCCTCCCCTCTCATTCTTCACCTCCCCTCCCCTCTCTTTCTTCGCCTCCCCTCCCCTCTCTTTCTTCGCCTCCCCTCCCCTCTCTTTCTTCGCCTCCCTTCCCCTCTCTTTCTTCGCCTCCCCTCCCCTCTCTTTCTTCGCCTCCCCTCCCCTCTCTTTCTTCGCCTCCCCTACCCTCTCTTTCTTCGCCTCCCCTACCCTCTCTTTCTTCGCCTCCCCTACCGTCTCATTCTTCGCCTCCCCTACCCTCTCATTCTTCGCCTCCCCTACCCTCTCATTCTTCGCCTCCCCTCCCCTGTCATTCTTCGCCTCCCCTCCCCTGTCATTCTTCGCCTCCCCTCCCCTGTCATTCTTCGCCTCCCCTCCCCTGTCATTCTTCGCCTCCCCTCCCCTGTCATTCTTCGCCTCCCCTCCCCTGTCATTCTTCGCCTCCCCTCCCCTGTCTTTCTTCGCCTCCCCTACCCTCTCATCTCTCATTCTTCGCCTCCCCTACCCTCTCATCTCTCATTCTTCGCCTCCCCTACCCTCTCATCTCTCATTCTTCGCCTCCCCTACCCTCTCATCTCTCATTCTTTGCCTCCCCTCCCCTCTCTCATTCTTTGCCTCCCCTCCCCTCTCTCATTCTTTGCCTCCCCTCCCCTCTCTCATTCTTTGCCTCCCCTCCCCTCTCTCATTCTTCGCCTCCCCTCCCCTGTCATTCTTCGCCTCCCCTCCCCTGTCATTATTCGCCTCCCCTCCCCTGTCATTCTTCGCCTCCCCTCCCCTGTCATTCTTCGCCTCCCCTCCCCTGTCATTCTTCGCCTCCCCTCCCCTGTCATTCTTCGCCTCCCCTCCCCTGTCTTTCTTCGCCTCCCCTACCCTCTCATCTCTCATTCTTCGCCTCCCCTACCCTCTCATCTCTCATTCTTCGCCTCCCCTACCCTCTCATCTCTCATTCTTTGCCTCCCCTACCCTCTCATCTCTCATTATTTGCCTCCCCTCCCCTCTCTCATTCTTTGCCTCCCCTCCCCTCTCTCATTCTTCGCCTCCCCTCCCCTGTCATTCTTCGCCTCCCCTCCCCTGTCATTCTTCGCCTCCCCTCCCCTGTCATTCTTAGCCTCCCCTCCCCTGTCATTCTTCGCCTCCCCTCCCCTGTCATTCTTCGCCTCCCCTCCCCTGTCTTTCTTCGCCTCCCCTACCCTCTCATCTCTCATTCTTCGCCTCCCCTACCCTCTCATTTCTCATTCTTCGTTTCCCCTCCCCTCTCATCCTTCTCCTCCCCTTCCCTCTATTTCTTCACCTCCCCTACCCTCTCTTTCTTCGCCTCCCCTACCCTCTCTTTCTTCACCTCCCCTCCCCTGTCTTTCTTCGCCTCCCCTACCCTCTCATCTCTCATTCTTCGCCTCCCTACCCTCTCTTTCTTTGCCTCCCCTACCCTCTCTTTCTTTGCCTCCCCTACCCTCTCTTTCTTTGCCTCCCCTACCCTCTCTTTCTTTGCCTCCCCTACCCTCTCTTTCTTTGCCTCCCCTACCCTCTCTTTCTTTGCCTCCCCTACCCTCTCATCTCTCATTCTTCGCCTCCTCTCCCCTCTCATTCTTCGCCTCCTCTCCCCTCTCATTCTTCGCCTCCTCTCCCCTCTCATTCTTCGCCTCCTCTCCCCTCTCATTCTTCGCCTCCTCTCCCCTCTCATTCTTCGCCTCCTCTCCCCTCTCATTCTTCGCCTCCTCTCCCCTCTCATTCTTCGCCTCCCCTCCCCTCTCATTCTTCGCCTCCCCTCCCCTCTCATTCTTCGCCTCCCCTCCCCTCTCCTTCTTCGCCTCCCCTCCCCTGTCTTTCTTCGCCTCCCCTCCCCTGTCATTCTTCGCCTCCCCTCCCCTGTCATTCTTCGCCTCCCCTCCCCTGTCATTCTTCGCCTCCCCTCCCCTGTCATTCTTCGCCTCCACTCCCTGTCATTCTTCGCCTCCCCTCCCCTGTCATTCTTCGCCTCCCCTCCCCTGTCATTCTTTGCCTCCCCTCCCCTGTCATTCTTCGCCTCCCCTCCCCTGTCATTCTTCGCCTCCCCTCCCCTGTCATTCTTCGCCTCCCCTCCCCTGTCATTCTTCGCCTCCCCTCCCCTGTCATTCTTCGCCTCCCCTCCCCTGTCATTCTTCGCCTCCCCTCCCCTGTCATTCTTCGCCTCCCCACCCCTGTCATTCTTCGCCTCCCCTCCCCTGTCATTCTTCGCCTCCCCTCCCTGTCATTCTTCGCCTCCCCTCCCCTGTCTTTCTTCGCCTCCCCTACCCTCTCATCTCTCATTCTTCGCCTCCCCTACCCTCTCATATCTCATTCTTCGTTTCCCCTCCCCTCTCATCCTTCGCCTCCCCTTCCCTCTATTTCTTCGCCTCCCCTCCCCTCTCTCATTCTTTGCCTCCCCTCCCCTCTCATTCTTCGCCTCCCCTCCCCTCTCTTTCTTCGCCTCCCCTACCCTCTCATTCTTCGCCTCCTTTCCCCTGTCATTCTTCGCCTCCCCTCCCCTGTCATTCTTCGCCTCCCCTCCCCTGTCATTCTTCGCCTTCCCTCCCCTGTCATTCTTCGCCTCCCCTCCCCTGTCATTCTTCGCCTCCCCTCCCCTGTCTTTCTTCGAATCCCCTACCCTCTCATCTCTCATTCTTCGCCTCCCCTACCCTCTCATCTCTCATTCTTCGCCTCCCCTACCCTCTCATCTCTCATTATTCGTTTCCCCTCCCCTCTCATCCTTCGCCTCCCCTTCCCTCTATTTCTTCACCTCCCCTACCCTCTCTTTCTTTGCCTCCCCTACCCTCTCTTTCTTTGCCTCCCCTACCCTCTCTTTCTTTGCCTCCCCTACCCTCTCTTTCTTTGCCTCCCCTACCGTCTCTTTCTTTGCCTCCCCTACCCTCTCTTTCTTTGCCTCCCCTACCCTCTCTTTCTTTGCCTCCCCTACCCTCTCTTTCTTCGCCTCCCCTACCCTCTCATCTCTCTTTCTTCGCCTCCCCTACCCTCTCATCTCTCATTCTTCGCCTCCCCTCTCATCTCTCATTCTTCGCCTCCCCTCTCATCTCTCATTCTTCGCCTCCCCTCTCATCTCTCATTCTTCGCCTCCCCTCTCATCTCTCATTCTTCGCCTCCCCTCCCCTCTCATTCTTCGCCTCCTCTCCCCTCTCATTCTTCGCCTCCTCACCCCTCTCATTCTTCGCCTCCTCTCCCCTCTCATTCTTCGCCTCCTCTCCCCTCTCATTCTTCGCCTCCTCTCCCCTCTCATTCTTCGCCTCCCCTCCCCTCTCATTCTTCGCCTCCCCTCCCCTCTCATTCTTCGCCTCCCCTCCCCTCTCATTCTTCGCCTCCCCTCCCCTCTCATTCTTCGCCTCCCCTCCCCTCTCATTCTTCGCCTCCCCTCCCCTCTCATTCTTCGCCTCCCCTCCCCTGTCTTTCTTCGCCTCCCCTCCCCTGTCTTTCTTCGCCTCCCCTCCCCTGTCATTCTTCGCCTCCCCTCCCCTGTCATTCTTCGCCTCCCCTCCCCTGTCATTCTTCGCCTCCCCTCCCCTGTCATTCTTCGCCTCCCCTCCCCTGTCATTCTTCGCCTCCCCTCCCCTGTCATTCTTCGCCTCCCCTCCCCTGTCATTCTTCGCCTCCCCTCCCCTGTCATTCTTCGCCTCCCCTCCCCTGTCATTCTTCGCCTCCCCTCCCCTGTCATTCTTCGCCTCCCCTCCCCTGTCATTCTTCGCCTCCCCTACCCTGTCTTTCTTCGCCTCCCCTACCCTCTCATCTCTCATTCTTCGCCTCCCCTACCCTCTCATATCTCATTCTTCGTTTCCCCTCCCCTCTCATCCTTCGCCTCCCCTTCCCTCTATTTCTTCGCCTCCCCTCCCCTCTCTCATTCTTTGCCTCCCCTCCCCTCTCATTCTTCGCCTCCCCTCCCCTCTCTTTCTTCGCCTCCCCTACCCTCTCATTCTTCGCCTCCTTTCCCCTGTCATTCTTCGCCTCCCCTCCCCTGTCATTCTTCGCCTCCCCTCCCCTGTCATTCTTCGCCTCCCCTCCCCTGTCATTCTTCGCCTCCCCTACCCTCTCATCTCTCATTCTTCGCCTCCCCTACCCTCTCATCTCTCATTCTTCGCCTCCCCTACCCTCTCATCTCTCATTATTCGTTTCCCCTCCCCTCTCATCCTTCGCCTCCCCTTCCCTCTATTTCTTCACCTCCCCTACCCTCTCTTTCTTTGCCTCCCCTACCCTCTCTTTCTTTGCCTCCCCTACCCTCTCTTTCTTTGCCTCCCCTACCGTCTCTTTCTTTGCCTCCCCTACCCTCTCTTTCTTTGCCTCCCCTACCCTCTCTTTCTTTGCCTCCCCTACCCTCTCTTTCTTCGCCTCCCCTACCCTCTCATCTCTCTTTCTTCGCCTCCCCTACCCTCTCATCTCTCTTTCTTCGCCTCCCCTACCCTCTCATCTCTCATTCTTCGCCTCCCCTCTCATCTCTCATTCTTCGCCTCCCCTCTCATCTCTCATTCTTCGCCTCCCCTCTCATCTCTCATTCTTCGTCTCCCCTCCCCTCTCATTCTTCGCCTCCCCTCTCATCTCTCATTCTTCGCCTCCTCTCCCCTCTCATTCTTCGCCTCCTCTCCCCTCTCATTCTTCGCCTCCTCTCCCCTCTCATTCTTCGCCTCCTCTCCCCTCTCATTCTTCGCCTCCTCTCCCCTCTCATTCTTCGCCTCCCCTCCCCTGTCATTCTTCGCCTCCCCTCCCCTGTCATTCTTCGCCTTCCCTCCCCTGTCATTCTTCGCCTCCCCTCCCCTGTCATTCTTCGCCTCCCCTCCCCTGTCATTCTTCGCCTCCCCTCCCCTCTCATTCTTCGCCTCCCCTCCCCTCTCATTCTTCGCCTCCCCTCCCCTGTCATTCTTCGCCTCCCCTCCCCTGTCATTCTTCGCCTCCCCTCCCCTGTCATTCTTCGCCTCCCCTCCCCTCTCTCATTCTTCGCCTCCCCTCCCCTCTCTCATTCTTCGCCTCCCCTCCCCTCTCATTCTTCGCCTCCCCTCCCCTCTCTTTCTTCGCCTCCCCTCCCCTCTCTTTCTTCGCCTCCCCTACCCTCTCTTTCTTCGCCTCCCCTACCCTCTCTTTCTTCGCCTCCCCTACCCTCTCTTTCTTCGCCTCCCCTACCCTCTCTTTCTTCGCCTCCCCTACCCTCTCTTTCTTCGCCTCCCCTCCCCTGTCATTCTTCGCCTCCCCTACCCTCTCTTTCTTCGCCTCCCCTCCCCTGTCATTCTTCGCCTCCCCTACCCTCCCATTCTTCGCCTCCCCTCCCCTGTCATTCTTCGCCTCCCCTCCCCTGTCATTCTTCGCCTCCCCTCCCCTGTCATTCTTCGCCTCCCCTACCCTTTCATCTCTCATTCTTCACCTCCCCTACCATCTCATCTCTCATTCTTTGCCTCCCCTCCCCTCTCTTTCTTCGCCTCCCCTCCCCTCTCTTTCTTCGCCTCCCCTCCCCTCTCTTTCTTCGCCTCCCCTACCCTCTCTTTCTTCGCCTCCCCTACCCTCTCTTTCTTCGCCTCCCCTACCCTCTCTTTCTTCGCCTCCCCTACCCTCTCTTTCTTCGCCTCCCCTACCCTCTCTTTCTTCGCCTCCCCTACCCTCTCTTTCTTCGCCTCCCCTACCGTCTCTTTCTTCGCCTCCCCTACCCTCTCTCCGACAATACCTTCCCTGCCCTTCTGTCCGTCTACTCCTCCCTCTCACTCCTATATATGTAAACATAAGTGCCAGGTTTCATGGTCACCGGAAAACGGTGTCGAAGTCACAAGGTATACTCCGCCATGCTAAATTCGCTGGCTTGCACATTATAAAAAATCTCCTTCGTGAAAACATACTTTGTGCAGACTTCCTTGGTGACCAGTTGCAACGTACCCTCCGCCATGCACTTCGGAGTCTCACGATAGGTGGCCCATGTATTAATTCGGGGTATAAGCTATCCACATTCCACATTTCATTCAATTCCCTCCAGCTGTTTCAGTGTAAAGAGCAAGAAACGTGTTAATCCACTGTAAGGTACCCTCCGCCACGCACCATACGGTTTTAATCACGGTCTAAGCTACCCATGTCCAAAATTTCTTTCATATTCGTCCAGCCATTTCAGTGTGAAAACACGAATCAAGCAACTGTAAAGTACCGTCCGCCATACAGCATAGGAAGTTAGTTTTAGTATGCCTATAACCTTCGCGCGAGAGCAGGCAATGAGTTGCCAAAGTTTTATAGGAATCGGATGTACGGTATGGCTATGTACAAACTACGAGCAAACATTCATTTTTATATATTAGATTTATGTATTTTCAAATTCGCATTAAAACAAACGTTGGTAAATAATTCCTTCTGCTGGTGGTTTTCACCCCAATTATTCAGTACGCTTCGTATGCATCAAAGCCGACAGCCAACAAACCGTCATTTAAATATCTGAATAAAGTATGCTTTCCACTGATGCATATTTTAAAAATATTTTCTTACTTTAAATTGCTTACACAAATTCACATGGTGTGAACAATATTTGTTTTACATGTTTCTTTGGTGTTTATCACCATGAAAAATGTAACGTAACTTTCAGAGAGAGCTGCTACAATTTGCAGAAATTTTTTGATTTGAAATTTCGCTGATATCTGAAAATTAACTGTTTAGTCACGTTAATTAATTGAAATGATTGTAGGTAATCTGAATACATTATGCACTGGTAAACTGAATTATTCAATCATATTCGAGAAATTTCATTAAGGATGACGTTTGCGCTGGGGCCTGTCTTCCTCGTTGGCCTCGTCCTGAACGTCGTAAGCAGTTCTTATCCCTACGTCAATTGTTACCTCATAGAAGTAACTTGTGTACCAAATTTGACTGAAATCGGTTCAGTGGTTTAGAAGCATGATTTAGCACTTTCTCGAGTATTTCATTGTTCATTACGTCATATCTCTTAAACTACTTGTCTTGCAGTCATTTAATGGTGGCTATGACCATCGCGAAAGTGCAAGTAATATGTTGACAAAGTTTCATCACAATCGGTTGAACTGTGCGGCCGCGCATAAAATACGAACGCACATTCATTTTTATATATTAGATTTAGGAGATAATCTGAGTAGCTCTGTAGGACTTATCACTTATCGGTTAGTAAAGTCTCCAGAAGATGAAAAGCAACTGCAGAATGATTTAGGTAAGATATATGCATGATGAAAAATTGGCAATTGACCTGTAATAATGATAAATGTGAGGTCATCGATATCGCTACTAAAAGAAATCTGTTGAACTTCAGTTACACGATAAGTCACTCAGACGTATAGGCCGTCAATTCTACTAAATACCTACGAGTAACAATTAGGAGCAACGTAAATTTGGAACTACATAAAGAAAATATTGTAGGGAAGGCGAACAAAAAACTAAGTTTCATTGGCAGAACACTTTGGAGATGCTACAGTTATTCTAAAACTGGCTACATTACACTTGTACGTCCTGTTTTTGAATATTACTGCGCATTGTGGGATCCACACCAGGTGGAACTGACAGATGGTTTAGAGAAAGTACAGAGAAGAGCAGCTCGCTTTGTACTATCGCGATATGGGGGGAGAGATTGTGACAAATGATGCACCAGTTGGGGGTGGAAATCATTGAAAGAAAGGCGTTATTTGTTGCGACGAGATCTATTTTCGAAATTTCGTTCACAAACACTATTTCCGGAATGCGAACATAATTTATTAGCACCCACCTACATGAAAGTAAAATAAGATATATCAGATGAGATTTATGTGTTTTTCCCGCGAGCTATTGGAGAATGGAACTGTAGAGAAAGATTAGTGACCTAGGTGCCATATCATCATCTCTATGTTCCCGTTAGAGTGGGATGTTTACTCGTATGCTTGTGTAAGCAAACAGGTGCCATGCCAGGGACTCGTGCTTCCTACTGCAAACTGAGCGAGTTTGACTGGTGTGGACGTCTCGAGAATTGCCACAGGAGTAGGACGTTCTGCGCCATCTGTAACGATGCTGACTGCAATGGTGACGTGTTCTCACATCCGTAGACGAGGATCTGAACGCCAGCGCAGCACAGTGTCCGCCAAAATGGTTGAACTGTAAGGGCAACAGTAGTAGATACACAGTTCCAGATGCGACGTGTTGTCCCTGATGAGGTATACGCCCATTTTCCGTTTTAGTTGCTAGACAGGGCTAATAAGGATGCTGTAGGAATATAAAGGCCACGGGTGGCGAGCCGTACTGGCTCGAGTTTCGTTGCTTTTCCTCTCCTGTACCCTAGCGCCAGTTACCAGTCGTTCATACTCGTTTATCGATATCTCTTCATTACATCACCGCGCCGCTAGCTTTTCGTTAGTCACTTGTCTCGCAGGTGCCGCTAGTTGCCGGGATTCACGACTAGATCTCGCGGCGCCTGCGGCCGGTGGGAAAGTTCTGCCCAAGGACGTTAGATTAGGGTAAGATGGCCTTAACGCCACAGAAGTGAAGCCGTTATCGCCGTATTGCGAAGCCAATAACATTGGTGGTGGCGAGGAGTGTGTAGTCATTGCATTCTGATTTCAAAGTAGTACTTGACCTAAAAATCAGGTAAAAAAAAAATTAAAAATATTACTTGGACTACCTATGGATGCAGAATAAGAAACTCGTCTGCTGCTTTACACAGTAAAATTTTTTATTGCTAAATGAATACCTACTATTCGTGTTCTTCCGTCAATGACTTAAAATTTTTCACTTAAACGTAAAACGAATGCCTTGAAATTTTGAAAGACCTAGTGGTACAGAATTTTAGTATGAATATTTAATGATGTGGGACCTGTACAAAGAATTTTCGTATGTATTCAACATAAAAATCGTCTCATCGGGAGTGGAGGGATGTCGTCGAAGGACGTTAGACTTCTTTCGCTTCCTGACTCGTAGGCACTGTGTACTACCAAGAGCACAGTGCCTGATATTAAGCAGTACAGCTTCCGAATATCGGAGCGAGATTTCGTAGTCGTGGTCCATCCCACATTCCCTAAACCTCACGGGCGATCACGGATCAGTGACTACCGGCCCATCACCCTTATCAATAGTGACTTGAAGATATTCTCCCGCTTGTTAGCAACTCGACTCAAGAAGGCAGCACCGTAAGTCACGTCCCACGACCAGACTTCCCTGGGTGGAGCCAACAATGTTTGTACGGCCCTTTGCCGTTACAGGGACATGATTGCTCTCGCCAAGCTCCGGCACCTGCCTGGTGCACTGGCTTCGCTTGACTTCAGTCAGGCATTCGATCGTGTAGATCACACTTCCTGGTGACGGTCCTGCAACACATGGGCCTTCCTGCACAAATAATAAGTTTGGTAAAGTGCCTTTTGATTGGCGTAACTTACAGAGTACTCTATAATGGACGCCTCACTGCGCCTCTTACGATTGCACGGTCTGTTAGAAGAGGTTGCCCACTTTATATATTTTTGTTTGCATTTGTCCTAGAGCCCCTGCTTCAAGGACTTCGCCAACATCTGACGGGCATGTCTTTACACGGACGCCGTTTCTTCTGTGTGGTATACGCTGACGATCTCATGCTCTTCCTACGCAGGGAAGACGGCGTTCGTGCTCCTCTGACATGGATAACATATGGCGAAGCATCGGGTAGTTTTCTCAACGTTCCTAAATCGAAGGTTCTGCTCATTGGAGAGGCTCTACCTGCTAGATGCGTTCCCACCCAGATTGTGACAACCACCGTCCGCTACTTAGGCATTGACTTCACAAAAGATCTTCGTCGTTCGATCTTAAATGCCAGGCGTTTGCTCCAAACGATCCGGGGAAGCCTCTTTCAACACCGATTTAGATACCTGGATGTGATTCAACGTGCGCGATAAGTGAAAGTCTATCACGCCTCTCGCATCTCCATGTGGTACAAGTGTTCCCGATACCCCTTGCCCGTCGCATGATGGCGATGGGATCCTTTTTCAGTGCTGGACTGTTAAAGGCCCCACGGGATCGTGGTGGGGTCGGTCTATTCCACGTCCCACAAAAAGTTACGGCATTGCTTGTTAGCTCCCAATTGAAAATATGACGACACTGCCCAACGAGCATGACCGGACTGCTTTTACGCGAATATGCACCGGTCTCTAAAACATCCCCAGTCAAGTTATGACATTCCAGGCCCTTTTTACTACATCCGACATTTCTTTTTGGAATTAAGCTACATTTACCAATCTTTACTAGTTTCTCGAGTACTACGGGCAAAAACTGTCTATGAGGCCCTCCAACTACATCAGCCCCCCAATCCTATTTATCAAAAGTTTCCCCAAATTATATAGCGTCGTGCATGGAAAGCAGTACATGCAGTTTTCCTCGATTCGAGCGTTCAATTCGCCTGCTATATCACCGTCAACGGCAAACAAGTCAACCGTTTTCGCCTGTACCGTATCCAAATCGCTGATACGCCCCTATGTATTCACTGCGGTGTGGATGTCACAACCACCGGTCCGAACGTAGTCCGTCCTCCGACGTCTGAAGACTCACACAACGTATTTTTGCTTTCGTCACCAGACGTACACCTATAGCTCTCATTCCAGACGCTGCTATTCCCGGACACGATTTATTACCCGGCCACGAAAACTAACGTTGTGAACTGGATACGCGGCCACACCGTCCGCTACCTTTTCGACCGCGACGAGAAATCGGAACTGGATTACTGGACGTATCTCAATGATTGCTATTGCGCAATCGTTCTTAACCCCAAATCCAATAGTGCTTGACAAATTTTTAATGCCGCGTCTTTAATATTTCGCCTCCCAGCTGGAACGTTCAAACTATGGGAAGTTAATGTGATGTTCTTGTTGATACGAGTCCTGAACGCACTGAAAAAGGAACTTCTACAAAAATTATCGACAAGACAAGTTTGGATGTTTCCCTACTGAAGGTGTGTAAAGAACTGCATAGGAAGAACAAACTTAAATAAATAAATCTAAAAAATAAAAATAAATAGATAAATAATAGCAAATACTCCTTCCCATTCCCTACATTTTCCTCCATCCCTTGGTGTATCTAGGTTAGTTTGATTTGGGATAGGTATAGACAGGAGCCAAAGCCTGGCGAGGAACAGTTCATTTTTTTCTTGGGGCAAAAGTGGCGGTGGCACGTAGGACCCTTGATTTATGTTTCGGTAGTAAAATTTTCCAGACCATGGGGAGAGGAAAAAAAATACCACCTCAAGCAGTTCTGCCAAGTCTGGACCACCTCAGTTAGCATAGACAAGTACGCACAAGTACTAAAGGCCTAAAAGACTCCAGAAAGCTGTGTGTGTTGTAATTAGTGCCGGAGCGTAACTAATTATGGCTGGCTTACCTTATTCTCCCAGAACAAGAACTATCAGTACCAGTTGAAATCTCAGAATGCACTCTGAAATTTGTAAAACTTCCCAAGTCCACGAATCGGCTAAACAAGCAAATCTCCACGTCCATACCCAAAGAGCACGAAGCGAATTCCGCCTAACACACGGTCTGCCGAAAAAGACCGCCCGGAAAACGCCGTTTTTCCAGAAAGCCAATCAGAATCAAGCTTCGTAACACTGGCCAGTGAAATTTCACATGTGCTTGGCCGATTTCGAGAATCTGAAGCTCCACCCAGCAGCTAATCAGGGACGGCTACGCCTTCCCTTAACTCTTTGGGAGCGATTCTCACGCTTTCCATAGCCATTCGTTGGGTCTGCTCCCAGACCGTGCTGCGCAGGATTTTTTCCGTTAGCAAAAGCCTGCTTGACCTCGCTGTGTGGCCTGCTTCCTAGACCTGTCGTTTCTTAGGAAACAAGATTTATATGCTCGTCGCTCGAGAGAACAGAGGGGACGTCCCATCGTGGTGTTACCTTTTCTCAAAATCCGCGAGACCAGTTCTTTAGGAGCTCACACAATATCCTACTTCCTCCTTCCACAATTTGGAAAGCTCGGCGGACATTTTTAAAAGCTCTGGTCTCAAGGCCTCTGCTGTGCCTCAGCGTGTACACAACCCGCGGAACCCTGGGGCAGCGAGCCAGCAGGTAAGGAACGCCGAAGAATTCCACACGCTAGGTCGTCATCCTGTACCGAACCAGCCAAACACAACTCCCTATTCTCAAATTAAACCGCCCTGCTCCAATATTCCATCAACAGCAACAGAAAAATATGCGACATGAACTAATTACATGATTATTTCTACATTGAATAAATAAAGATGAGGTGGGCTGCCATATCTCACAGTTTGTGCTTTATATACGACCTCTATATATTCCTTCCACCCTTCAGCATTCCTTTCTTTGCTTAGTACTAGTTTCTGAGTTCTTGATATTCATACCGCTGCTTTTGTTGTCTCCAAAAGTCTTATTTTCCTGAAGGCGGTATCTATCTTTACCGTAGTTAAACATTCTTCTATGTTCTTGTATTTTGCCTCAAGCCACTCTACTTAGCTAGTCGGCACTTCCTGTTGTAGTGGGACGGGTTATTGACTCCGCTACTACCTCCTGTCAGCTCAGTTTCTGCAGAATAATCGGTTAATATTTATGTTATTAAATGATTTTAATGTAAATATTTTTATGTGATTCTTAAAATTTTTTGTGTGTGTTTCTTATATTTCATGTGCTGTGCTGGCGATTCAACCTATGAGAGCAACATCTTCGAAGCTGGCCACTTCAAGTCGCGGGTCGACGGCCACGAGGCAAGAAGATGCTGGTCTCTGCGGTTATCGTCGAGGATATTGACATTATAAAAAGTTTCATGAAAAATCAACAAGGGTTAAATATCAATTCTGTTTTAACTTTTGTTGAGTCACGATCTGTACTCTGACGTTCATGTGTTGAAAAGTATCGAGTGTTACAGACAATTAATTCTGATATTTATTTACAAGAAATAGTATATTAATAGAAGAGAAAGTAGTTTCAAACCCTTTTACAATTTTAACGATGAAATTTATGAAACAATTATTCTGTGCGAAAGATCCATTAAGAAGAATTAAATTAATTTGTAATACTTGATTTAATAGATCGAACATATCGATCTATCAGTATATAAAGGAACTTTATATCATCTGTGACTATAGCAACGTGTAAAACACGTACATCCTTTTGACAGTTTGAACTAGAATGAACTTTGAAATATTTTATTAAGAGTGACAATTTAAAGAAGCTATAGCATCACATGCTTCTTCCATCTACCCAAGAATGTTTTTTGAAATTTCATAATACAGGAAGTTTTACCTGAATTTTATTTTATTTATTTAATTTTATTAAATTTTATTTATTTATTTTGTAGACGAGGCAACGATTTTCGGATTACGAAGTCTTACACAGCCACATCAAAGTTGTTACTCAGTTCTACTAACGCAAGACGTAGTAGTACCGCCGCACTATCACATTTTTCAGACGTTTGTACTCCCTTTTGCCTGTTTCACTTGATTCGTCTTTATATTTTCTTCCTACATCAATTGAATTCAGTATCTTTTGTGTTATCCAAGGATTTCTATTAGGTCTTGACCTCCTGCCTATACGATTCTCTCTCTCTCTCTCTCTCTCTCTCTCTCTCTCTCTCTCTCTCTCTCTCTCTCTCTCTCTCTCTCTCTCTCAGCTACTACCCATTCTTCTACTGTAGTACTTCCCCCGTTTCTACGTTTTTGTAGTCTCAAGTTCCAATCTGTGGTTCATAACGTGTGGTCAGAGGTTCATTACGTGCGTGACGAGCACTTGGCCCCGAGCTAATGCAGTCTTTCTTCCTTTTCTTCCCAGACTACATTTCCTTTCCCCCTCCACTCCTTATCTATCCTCAAGCCTTCCCCTCCCCACTGGCGGCTGATAAGCTTAGCAGTTTAGTATCCCTATCCCAACCAACCAACCAAAATGTAAATAGTAATGTTACGGGTTGTTGCAGTAGACATATCTCCTAAAGTGGTAGAACCACTAGCTCTGCTTTGTACTCTCCTATACTGCTGGTAGACTGAACTGTCATGGCTGTATGCGCCGGCAAATCCAGCCATCTTCTTATTGGCCGGAACAAGAAGCAAGGCAGAGGTAACGATGACCGGAGGAGCCCAATCGTCTGAAGCACCGTGGGACTGCATGCGGAAATCAACGTGCTGTGCAAGATGTGCAGCATTTTCTTGCCCAGCATGATTTGCGAACTAGTCTACAGTCGAACATCTCTGCGATGCAATTGGACAACTGGAACGTGTGACTCACCAACGCACAGCTCTTGAAGATGAGAGTGTACAGGTCAAGCAGGAGTGAACTAATTTCTTTGGAGACGGTATTCGACATCTGTATGATGTAATGGATGCCGGCAACATTGATGATCATGGTAGCTGCACCACATGTGGCTGTTCCAGCATGGGTTGACCCCTGATAGTCCACGCAGGAAAAGGTGGACGATGTGCAGAGACGTGTTTTCGTCCAAAGCGCCGTGCGAGTGCGTTCCTTCATTCAGAAAGGGAGGCCGCGTTAATGCACATCTGACTGCTGGGCAGTGAGCTGCGCACTTCCCCTCCAGCGGACGCTCGCTGCTCTGGCCGCTACCCCCACCACTACCGCTCTCCCTACACTTGCCCTACCGTCTGCGTATCTAACGGCCAATTTATTCTGCGTGCAGTGTACCTCAGTACCTCTTCAGCTACTCATGTGAAAATGTAATCATTTCATGTACTCCAATGTTGATACAATTTTCCGTCTGTGTAGCGTGCAGTTTGCGCAACTCAGCATGTACAGCTCTAGCGAGAGTAGCTTGAACGAGGAGATAAAATGGGGCACATGTTAATGTGGTCAAATTGTGAAAAGCAGTTTAGTTCTATATTTCAGTCAATAGGGACAGGGATAGCTAGTATGTCGACGACTGTAGCGTCAATCGATGATGTGCATTCTTCTGAGAGTATCGTGTGGACCTCGGTCATCAGCCAAAAAATGTTCAAATGTTTGTAAAGCTTATGGGACTTAACTACAGGGTCATCAGTCCCTAAACTTACTACTTATGAAATAACTAAGACTAAGGTCGGCAGAAATGTCCATGCCCGAGGGGGGATTCGAACCCCCGACCGTAGTGGCCGTGCAGACCGTGACTGGAGCCCCTCAGTCCCCTCAGTCCCCTCGGCCACCGCGGCCGGCCGGTCATCAACCACATTCGGGACAGATCACTTGAAACAGACATCGCTATTTTAGTTGTGGCTCGGTATTTAAATGGCTTAGGTTGTAACCAGTTTAGTTCTTGCCAATTATTGGATAATAACAGCGATATAACTGTTACTTTCTGCTATAGTGCTTCTTGTTGTTTTTTTAATAACTAACAGAAAAATTAAAAACTAGTTATATTTACTCCTAAAATTTTACTTGCTGTGATATATTACGTTCGCGCACAAACTAGAAAATGCGTTCAGTGATACATTAAGAACAATCCAGCATCACAAACAAATGCATGGCATAAGAATTGGTACAGCTGTTACCGAGGCATCTGTGCACCTTTCCTTGTGGCGTGGCCTATTACGCAGGTGCAGTGTGCAATACGTGCCTTCGCCTGACCGTACAACAGTTTCTCTCTGTCGTAGTCAGATGTTGGTCGTGTTTTGAATGGCACCGTCTCAACTTTCGAGTACTTCCTATTTGCCTGCCATTTATATGAAATATCAGATAAAGGATGTGATTTCAATGGTAATGAATCACAAACTACAGAATTCGTTCCTAGTTCATAACAAAAATCAGGTATTAAAAACAATGAAGGTTGGAAAAATCTAATTAAAATGACAACTTGGAGATGATTTTCTTAACGTGATAGCCAAATAAATGTGCCAAAAGAGGCCATTTTAATAAATGTATGTTTTGTCAACTATATTCTATTTACTATTTAATCATAAAGAACAGGCTCCTGTTTGTTACCTACATCTCACGTTGGTTAAAACTCCAAATAGGGAAAGGCTGATATGTTGCCTGTGTTTACATTATATGCCAGTATCTATCTGTAGTTGACCGTTTCTAAAAGGTGAAATTTGTCGACCTTATTTTTCACCCGTAAATCCGTCCTGGCTCCAGTTCGTGTCTCCCGAGCACGTTATCGCCTCTAGGATCCGATCACGTGGTGTCGTTGCCCTCACGCTCGCATTGTCGGTCGATGGTGGCGCTTCCCAATCTGTTGCTTATCGATATGAGAGAAGTGAAAGAACGATATTTGCTCTGCGGGAGGTGCAGAGTATGCAGTCAGTCTTGGGACTGTGCGTTGGTTCGCCTTTCATGGGCTCGGTACGGTTGAGTGCTCCGTGGCGTGTAACGAGGACAGCCGGCACATCCAGTAAGGAAGAACCCTAGGGGCCCTATGTGTGGCTCACACGGGTCCCCGAGTTATTGTGGCCTTCATTCCTACTCTCCCAGGCCGCATTACACTCAGTTTCCCCGTTTCCCATTCCTCCCCGCTACCCCTCTCCAACCCCTTCTCTACACGTTTTCATTTTGACGGCCTGGGTGTTTCCATGATACTGATAGTTCTGAAACTCTGTTTTTGCTTTCCTCTTCCACCAGATTCGGCCCAGTTTGCTTCCCCTCGGGGTTTGAAATGCATTCAAATTTCCATTTTAGTGTGAGCCATTTGGAGAAGAACTCCCAACCTAACCCATACAGCGTGGATTCCCATCATTACCTTCCCAATTCCTTCCTCGCCATAGCCCGCTCCCCCTGCCAGGCCACAAACACATGTAGCCAGACTGTGGTGTGGCTATTACATACCTCATGGTTGAGTCCCCTGAAACACACTGCCTATGCCTGAGCTGCAACCTCCTCATGAATGCCAAGGAGTAGATGCTTGTCATGGTCGAGCATGAGGACTCCCAGCGACAGTAATATCGCTAAGAGACGTTGCAATGGCTGGTTGGCGCCCATGAGGAGAGACCCTGTTCTGGAGTGGGTGGCATCAGGGCAGACTTCTTGCAACGAAGAGGAATAAACCCTCGGTAAATCATGGCGGTAAGTCAGGTGTGTGTAAGCATGGCAAGTTTCACATTACTGCTGAAATATGACACCATCTCCTTCGGTAACTCCATCATAAGGAGGGGGGGACGTGGACGTGGGGCCACAAAGCAGACTGAGCCATACTCACCAAGATATCTAGTCCATACAAGAATGAATGGGGAATCTCTCCAGGCCACTAAGGGCTCATTATTCATCGTCGACTACCTCAAGGACAAGTTTGAAGAATCTGCTGGCATGTAAAAAATGGGTGATGGTTTGGTCCTGATGCAGGCGGAGTCCTCTGCTCAGTCATGGAATCTGCTAGGATGTGACCACTTAAACTACATTCCTGTCTCGATAAAGCTTGTGAGAATTTACAACAATGTGGTGTCCAGTTTGTTCGTCACATCTTCCGGGGTCAGAAAGATAATTACGGGGCCATTGGCGCCTTCATATGGCCTTTGAACGTGACACTCTACCCGAAAAGATGCAGGTGATTATGTATTGCGTTGACGTTCGACCATACTTCCCCCCTCCAATGCGCAGTTTCAAATGTTGGCGTTTCGGGCACATGTACTCTTGTTGTGATGCTGCCACAACCATCTGGGGCTGTAGACATCCCTTATATCTGGACGCTGCTGGTGACGCTTTCCCTTACCATGTAAACTGTAGTGGTTACCACTCTCCGTGCTATGTACCCTTTCCACTGATGCCTCCAAAGAAATCGGACACGAGCCAGCGGTTGAAGGACACTTGGTTAGAAAGCCGTTTGGCTCCTGAGTCTTCCCACGCTCCTGGAGTCCCTTCCTATATGACGCTCACGGAACAGTGGGAAGACGAGAGAAAAGAAAGAACAGCCAGGAAAGTGCAAGGAGGCACTGACGGTCCTGGTGCCCCAAGCCATTGCGCCTGATGCACCCAAGGATGTCAGTCTTCTAGTGACACCTGAAGACTTGGCCATCGCCGATCTCGGCAATGCCATGGAAACATAGAATCAGACCTCACAGCCAGAGACAAGTGCTCATACCATACCTGTACTATCCTCATGCACTCTCGAGCAGGAGACAGCTTGCTCCTGCAATCGAATTGCGGAGGTCTTTTCTGTCACTTGGCTGAATTGCGTCAGCTTTTAACCTCCTTTCCAGTTCTTTGTCTTGCTCTCAAGGAAACTTGGTTTCCTTGTCATCAGACCTCCACCCTTTGGAGCTACCGGGGGTGCTACAATACCCACACAGTTTACAAAGGGCATTGGGTTGGGTATGTCTGCATGTACAGCCGAATGCCTACAGTTCACCAGTGACACTTTGCCTTAAAGGCTGTCACTGTCAGGGTCTGGACACTACAGGACGTTACCATCTGATTCCTTTATCTCCCCACTGATGCAGATGTGGCACCTGCCGACCTTGCAGTGCTGATTGCTAAACTCCCTTCACCCTGTATTATTTTGGAAGATTTTAACGCCCATCACCCCCTGTGAGGGGCAAGATGACTACAGGACATAGTCGAGACATAGAGCTGGTTTTTAACCAGCTTGACTCTAACCAATTTTAGTGTGGCCCATGGTACCTTTCCAGCCATAGACCTTTCTGGTTGTAGTCCAGGCTCACGTCCTTAATTGGTGGGAACACAATGACATTTGTGGAAGCGCCCAATTTCCCAACTCCCTTTCGCTTCCACACCGCCAACCTCACACACCCCTACACCGCTGCTCCTTCCACAAGGCCGACTGGGTAGCATAACTTAAACTGCAATGCTGGATACTCCTCTCCCTGCTGATGCAACTATGGAAGCTCACCATATCACTTCTGTTGTTGTCTCTGCCACTGAGTCCACAATACCATTCTCTTCTGGCTTACCCCAGTAAAGGCTAGTGCCCTGGTGGTCACCGGAGACAGAAGCAGCCATTCACAATAGCCACAGATCTCTGAAGCAGTACTGGTGCCACACCATAGTAGACTACCTGATTGCTTTCGAACGTCTTCAGGCTAAGATGCGGCGAGTCACCCGGCAGCGCAATTAGGCATGCTGGGAAGAACGTTTCCGTCATTGGACCCCATGTTTCTTCTACTCAGATATGGATAAAGATTCCCCACATACCAGGCTACCATTCAACGTTGGCGGTTGCGGGTATCTCCATCCACGATACTCACCATACCGACCAGACTATCATTACAGAATATTTTGGCATGTACTTTGCTCTCAATCCTGCTTCCATCGCCTACCCCTTCCCCCCATCTGACTTTACTACCTTGAAAGAGTGAGCTGCTGGGAAAGCGTTCAGTGTTTCCCACAAACTGCTGGGAGCCATACAATCCCCATTTAGCGAGTGGTGGTTGCACAGTGCTCTTCCCAGATGCCCCAATATATCTCCAGGACCAGACGGGATCCACTACCATTTGAAACATCTTTCTGTAAAGCATACCCATCCATCTATTGAAGCCACGTGCAGATGCACTGAAGGTTGATGGTTACCGCCCCTATGTCTCACCAACGTTCTATGTAAGCACTTTGAACGCTGGGTGAGTCGGTAGGTGCTGTGGCTTCTTGAGTCTCTGCGTCTACTCGCTCCACAACAAGATGCAATCCCATACACGGGCACTGCCATTGACAACCACCTCCTCTTGTGAATCGGCGATCTCCACCACTTTCGCCCAACATAAACACCTCGTTGCTATCTTTTTCAACCTACAGAAAGCATATGACACTGAATAGCATAATCAAATCCATGCATTGCTACACGGATAGGGTTTCTGTAGCTTCCTACCACTTCATATCCATAACTTTTTACTTTCTCGCCGTTTCCAAGTTGGTACCTCTTTCAGTTTCCCTGTTGATGGAGGTCGTTGGATGACGACTGCAGGCAGCCATTCATGGGGCACAGAATTGGGCTTCTGCCTGTGATATTCAATTTTTCCCTGCAAATCTAGAATGATGCATTTTTGTCGCCATCGTATGGTTCATCCTCATTTGGAGCTCTACTGTGATGGTGAGCTCCTTCCGGTTGTAGACACTAAACACTTGCTGGGTTTCCTTTTCGATTTCGCAGGCTATGCTTTCCACTAGAAGTCGTTCGTTTGCCACAGAGGTGACCCCGGTCAAGACTCCCGATAGTGGCATGGGTCCAACCATTCCTTTCGCCCTCGACTCCTTCACTCTTAATCCCTCCATCCGCTCCATTTCCTATACCCCCCTCCCCACAGAACATTCCTCGACCGCTGATCTGGCTAGATCTCTTCTGCGACCCGGAGACACCCACTTCTACTGTGGTCCACTAGCAACAGTTCTTTGCCCTGCTTATCAGGTTTGCGACTCCTATATGAATGTCGATTATGTTGAGCAACGCTCTTTACTACCTGGCTGCAGCGTCTTTATTGCTAAACTGGTAGCAATGTATCGCACCATCAAACACGTCCGTACCTGTCTTGGGAACACTTTCCTCATAATGCCATGACTCACTGAGCAGCTCACAGAGCCTTGACCAGTGTTATCTCTCTCATCCATTGGTCAGGGCCACCGAGGAGTCGCTACAGGCTCTTGATGCCTCTGGTCGCTCGGTGACGTTCATTTGGACCTGGGCCAGCTGCTGTGCGGTAAAATAAAAGAACTATGGAACGCTGAATGGTCTACTCTGGTTGTGCCCAATAAGCTGCGAACCATCAAGGGGACATCAGTATGTAAGTCGTCACAGCTGGGAACCTGTAGGGACTCCGTGACCCCCTGCCGTCTTCACATTGAACCACACGCGGCTGACACATGGTTACCACTTCCGGCGAGAGGATCCGCCCGTGTGCCAATGTGGTGCTCCATTGACGATGGCCCATCTTCTCCTTTACTATTCTATTTTAGCTCCCCTATGGCATTCTTTCAAGCTCTGAAACACGCTCCATTTGGTGCTGGATGACGATGCCCCTGGCTGATTCCGTTTCACGATTTCTTTGTGCAGGTGTTTTTTTCCAGTTCCTACAGGTTTTATGGTTGGTCTTTCAGTTCATAATGTGTATTGTCCTTGTCATGTCTTCTGACTAGAAGTTTTCTTGCTTAGGCCATGTGCCTGGGTTTTCCCCTTTTATCCTCATAGTTTGTCAACCACACTCATTGACTCTGTTGCTTTATCCCCTTTTTCACTGACATATGTTCTCCTGTGATCAGCTTCTCTTTTATTGTCTCTTGTTGACGTTGTCAATACTTGATTGACAATGGGTTCCTTTTATCCCACACTATTTAAATACATTTCAGGTGCTTTAATCAATGACTATGCTTTTGGACATGACGCCTAATGATGCAATGGGGGACTGATGGCTATAGTAGTTTAGCCCCCCTAAAACCACCAAGCAAACCAAAAATGTACAAAATAAATTAATAAGAGGTGATGATACCCCTTGGTACACACAACATGTCAGGGCACTTTCACCAAAACAGAAAAGTCATACCAAATTTAAAAGAACACTAAATCCCCAAGACTGGCGATGCTACACTGAAGCTGGAAATTCAGTAAGCACTTCAACGCGAGATGCGTACAATACCTCTCTCAACGAAACTCGTTCTCGAAATATGACTGAAAGCCCAGAAAGATTTTGGTCACATCTCAAATGTACTAGAGGCAAAACCAAACAATACCCTCACTATGCGCTATAAATTGCGATTCCGCCGATGATAATGCTACTAAAGCAGAGTTACTAAACACAGCTTTTCTAAACTCATTCCCCGAAGAAGAAGAAACCAATATTCCCGACTTTGAATTGCGAAAAGAGGCCAGAATGAATAACGTAGTAGATATCATCGGAGTAGTGAAGCAACTCAAATCACAAGTCTTCTGGTTCGTATCGTATACACATTAGATTTCTCTTTGATAATGATGATGCTAAATCGGCTTACCTAACAGCCATATATCACAGGTCGCTCAAGGAAGGATCTGTACCAAAAGACAGGAAAATTGCACAGGTCACACCTATGTTCAAGAAAGGCAATAGGAGTAACCCACTCAACTACAGGCCTATTTCTTTGCAGCAAGGTCTTGGAACATATCCTTTATTCAAATATTATGAATTATCTCGAACAGTATTATCTATTGACTCAAGGGCAACACGGATTAAGAAAATACCGTTCATGTGAAACACAAGTAGCTCTTTACTCATACGAAGTGATAATTGCTATCGACAAGGGATTCAAATTGATTCCGAATTTCTTGATTTCCAGAAGGCTTTTGACACCGTATGTCTTTTAATCAAACTGTGTGGTTATGGTAGCTATATCATCCCAAATTTACGACTGGATAGGGGATTTCCTATCAAGGGCAGTTATTAGTAATCGATGGTAAGGCATCGACTAAAACAGATGTGATATCGGACGGTCCACAGGGTAGTGTTGTTGGTCCTCTGCTGTTCCTTATTTAGATAAATGATTTGGGAGAAAATCGAAGTAGCTCTCCTAGGTTGTTCTCCTAGGTTGTTTGCAGATGACGCCGTCATTTACCGTCTAGTAAAATCATCTGATGATCAAAGCCAACTGCATAAGGAACTAAATGAGACCTCACTATGGTGTAAAATTGACAATTGACGGTAAATAATTGTGTAGTGCACATGAGTACGAAAAGAAGTCCGTTAAACTTTGTGTTCAAGATAAATCAATCGAATGTGGAGACCGTAAACTCCACCAAATACCTAGGATTTACTATTACTTCAGACTTAAATTGGAAAGAACATGTAGATAATATCGTGGGAAAGGGGAACCAGACACTGCGTTTTATTGGCAGAACCCTTAAAAGATGCAACAGAACTACTAAAGAAACTTCATACACTACGCTTGTCTTTCCTTTTTTATAGTATTGATGCCAATTGTGGGATCCTTAAGTGGGCTTGACGGAAGACATCGAAAGAGTCCAAAGAAGGACAGCCTCACTGAAATCATAGAGGATCTGGGATGGGAATCATTAAAACAACGGCGTTTATCTATTTACGAAACTCCTATCGCCAACTTTGTCCTTCGAATTCGAAAATATATTGTTGACTTCCACTTACATAGGTAGAAGTGATCATCAGAATAAAATAGAAGAAATCAGAGATCGGAGAGATTCAGGTATTGGTTTTCTCCCAAGCGCTACTCAAGAATGAGATGTAAATAGTCTAAAGGTGGTTCGATGAACCCTCTGTCAGGCAATTCAATTTGATTTTCATAGTATCCCATGTGGCTGTAGACCGACCTGTGGAGGAATACTTACCGAGCGATCAGCTGTGTGTGCTTGTTGTGCGGGAACGGTCGTCATTGGACTGCACTGAGCGGGAGGTCAGTTTTCGAAGCTATCTTGGCGCCGTATCCGCACAATGGAGGAAAATTGTTGCCTAGAGAGCGATTGGCGCTTGCTTAATAGTGAGGGGGTAGCCTTGCGTTTTGCGAACAGAACGCGGAGCAGTGCTCCAGAAGGGACTTCGTTTTAGATGGCCATTTTTCATATATTTCAAATGGATATTTGAATGTCAAGAGGCCCACAAGTCTTTTAGGGCACACTTTAGTAATTGTTAGGAGGGGTCTGCCATCCACCCCCTTCCTTGTGCCCTCCATTCCCCACATATCTGCACCTCCCAAATCACCCAACCCGACCAACAACGCTCCTAACTTTACAGTGTTTATCAGTTCAATGTTTTAATGTTTATCTGAGCTGGCCATGCAATTAGTTCATGTTGTATTTATTTTATTCTGACAGTTGAATGTTGTTTAACTGCATTATAGCAATCTAATTAATCTTCTGAGTTGTAAGTGGTTAAAAATTGATTTTGTTTCAAACTTACGCCCATGAAATTCCTCAGGTTAGTGTTGTGTGCTACGAATTTTGGCTTTAACTGGTTATTCCATAACTTTCAATAACCATTCCGTCGTGTGATTATAGTTGTCATATGAACTACTATCAGTGGATAAAATTAAGTACTTGCAGTTTGAGGTTTAAAGTTTGTGTGTGAACTTGCTTATGGCAATTAATAAAATATTCTCGGGTTATAAGCCGCGTCATGTGGTTTACTGCCAAAGGGAAGAAGATATTATGGTCAGCTTCGATATGGTCTTCTTTTTCACGTCTGTTCCCATCACAGACACTATTGACTTACTGGCCTAGTTGTTTGACGTCACCATCGTGGATTTATTTAAGCACACCCTGACGTCGTCATACTCCTTATGCGGTGGAGATTATTATAACCAGATAGACGGCGTTGCAATGGGAAGCCCTTTAGCTCCAGTTATAGCCAACCTTTTCATGGAGCATTTCGAAGAAATGGGCTTGGACACGGCTCCTGCAAAGCCTAGCTGCTTTTATCGTTACATCGACGATACCTTCATCTGGTCTCATGGACAGAAAAAACTAGAAGAGTTCCTGGAGCACATAAACAGTATCCATGACCACCTCCGTCGTAAGCCCGATGGAAGTCTCGGTCACAGCGTTTACCGCAAGCCCACTCACATGGACCGGTATTTGTACACAACCAGCTACCATCACCCAGCACAGAAACAATCTGTTCTGAAGACAGTACACAGAGCCGTAACCGTATCAGATGCTGATAACCTGTCAACGGAGCTTAGCAACGTTTTCAAGGATAACGGCTACAGCAAGAGACAAATTTCTCAGGCAGTGTTACTTAAAGCACGAAATCAGAAGACATCTGAAGAAGAAGTCTAGAAGACCGCATTTCTGCCGTTGTGTGGCTCCACAACAGGGAAAATCAGCCGGCTCCTGAAGAGACATAAAATTGACACAATCTTCAGACCTCCAGCAAGATCCGACAACTAATGAAGCCTGTGAAAGATGATGTAGGTCTCAGAACACCAGGCATTTATAAAATTCCGAGTGAGTGTGGGCAATTTTATGTCGGCCAGACTGTTTGCACTATTGAACAGCGACGCATAGAACACGAGCGGTGCTTTCGATTACGCTATCCTGAAAAATCAGCCGTGGTGGAACATGCTTTAGAAAACGGACACCGAATTGCTTTCGACGAGACATCTATTATTAAACGGACCAACAGCTTCTGGGACAGCGTAATAACAGAGGTAGTAGATAAAAATTTCAGAAAGCACCCTGAATAAAGCCGGCGGTTTGCAGCTCTGTACGGCTTGGGATCCCGTAATTGCGGAGTTGAAGCGGGCGTGGCATACGCGCGACCAAATCATTGCCTTATATGGTCACGGAACTAAGCACCAGTGACGTCACTGGCGGCGGCGCGGCTATATAAGCACGACAGCGGCCGGGAATTGACAGTCATCCACTTGACAATGGCAGAGTAGTTCTGTCGAAAGCTCGTGGGCAGTAAACCATGACGCGGTCCCCCCAGGGAGCCCACAGCTCTTTCGTAGGTACGTGTGTGGCGCACACGGGGCCCCGAGCCGAAGCAGCCTTTCTTCTGCCCCAGGCTGCTTCACGTTCCCTCCCGGTTTATGCCTTCGACCGGAGACGGGCGTCCTTTGTGAGTCAAGGTGGTTTCTTGTCCTAGTTTCTCTTTTTCCTAAGTTTATCCCTTTCCTAACCTTTGCTTCTGTCTTTCTCTCCTTGCTGTACTTTCCTAGCCTTCCTCTTCTCCTCATTAGTCTCCGCTTTGGCGTTTGAGACACTTCTTTCTCTTCACTTCCTCTATTCTTCTTCTTTCCTCCCTGTGCATGTCTGAAGGCCGACCCATGCATTATCATGCGTAGCAGGTGACGGGGTAACGCGTAATTCCCTGCCCCGGGTAGACAAGTAGGGCACGTACGTACCCCCAGGTAAAGGCCAGGCACAGGGAGGGGTGATTCCCGAGCTGGTACCTTCTGAAGATGCCGATTGGTCCCTTCGTCCGTTCTCGGGAGGTGTAACCTGTGGTGTGAAAAATCACCTAAGGTGGGCTAGCCCTCAGGTGGGCTAGCCCTCAGGTGGGCTAGCCCTCAGGTGGGCTAGCCCTCAGGTGGGCTAGCCCTCAGGTGGGCTAGCCCTCAGGTGGGCTAGCCCTCAGGTGGGCTAGCCCTCAGGTGGGCTAGCCCTCAGGTGGGCTAGCCCTCAGGTGGGCTAGCCCTCAGGTGGGCTAGCCCTCAGGTGGGCTAGCCCTCAGGTGGGCTAGCCCTCAGGTGGGCTAGCCCTCAGGTGGGCTAGCCCTCAGGTGGGCTAGCCCTCAGGTGGGCTAGCCCTCAGGTGGGCTAGCCCTCAGGTGGGCTAGCCCTCAGGTGGGCTAGCCCTCAGGTGGGGCCCCCACTAGGAAGGAGTGCGCCATCGGAACGCCGGTAATCACGAGGGTCATTTCCGCAATGACTTCCTTCTCTTCTACTGTGACTCTGATCCAAAAAAGAAACATCGATTAGTTTTCACGAGATCCCTTGACGGGCTGTCTGATGAAGAAATACAAACCTACATGTCCAATCAGGGTGTAACAGCCGTGCATAGGGT
This sequence comes from Locusta migratoria, assembly GCA_026315105.1. Classification (NCBI taxonomy): domain Eukaryota; kingdom Metazoa; phylum Arthropoda; class Insecta; order Orthoptera; family Acrididae; genus Locusta; species Locusta migratoria. Next base: position 253,470,057 of record CM048745.1, on the reverse strand, counting down.
GTTGAAAAAGGTAGATAACCAGCTGACACCAACTCGTACTTTGTTTTTGACTTTCGACAGAGGTGAACTCCCGTCCAAGGTCAAAGCAGGGTATGAAGTTATCTCCGTCCACCCTTATGTACCAAACCCAACGCGCTGTTTCCAATGCCATAGATACAACCACACCCGTCAATCTTGCCCTAATACAGCAAAATGTGTCACTTGTGGTAAGGATGCCCATGAGGGGGATTGCCCACCTCAGTCCCCTCACTGCCTTAATTACAACGGTGACTATGCCGCTTCCTCTCGGGACTGTCCTGTTTATGTGGATGAAAAGGTCATTCAGCAAATTCGGGTTACGGAAAAGGTATAAACATCTGCCGCTCGAAAGTTGTTGGCGAGTCGAAAGCCCACTGTTCTCCCAGCGGGCACATACAGTAAGGTCCTCACCTCCACTCGGCCTACTAAGGATGCAGGTACACAGACCTGTGACTTCACTTTCGCTGACACAGTTGTGCGATCAGCCAGCTCGAAGATTGTCCGTTCTACATCCCCGCTTCCTCCTCCTGCTTCTAAAGTTGTCTTCTTCAACCTCTAATAAACTGCGTGCACCTAAACAAGATGCCCAGACTTTGAAACAGGAACCCATCTGTGAAGATTTTCTACGTACTCAGGCTTCTCAACCTTCAACTGCCTCTTCTTACCGTCACTCTTCCAGAAGAGCCAACAAAAAAGAGTTCCTCTCCTTCCCCACCGAGGCGTGACCCATCCGTCATGCCGCCAGCAATAGTCGCCCCCGATCATCTGCTGTCTCGCTCGGACGCACTACTGTTAGCCGGGCAACCGGCATTTTACTGGCGGCGGAAGCTGCCCCTCCTGATAAAGTCGATAAAGTGGCAGATGCATCAGTTGAACCTATGGAACACGTATCTCTGCCTCTAGATAGCGATAGTAGTGCTCCCTCGAAGTCTGGTCCTCAGCGGCCTTTGAGGTGACCCCACCTACTTGTTCTTTTTTATCTTCTTTTCTTCTCACATTTTTTATCATGGCGCTCCTTCAATGGAATATTGGCGCCTTTCTTTCCAATCGGGAGGAATTAAAACTACTCCTTCGATTGCACTGCCCGCTTCTAGTTTGTCACCAAGAAACTAAGTTATGTCCAAGTGATCGTGCAGACTCCCCCCCCCCCCAAACCTCTGTGTGTTTCGACCTGCCACCTGTGGAAGGTGCCCCAGCCCATGGAGGGGTTCTGATGCTCATTCGGGACGACGTCTATCACCACCCCATTACATTGCATACTAACCTACAGGCACTTGCCATCTGCATCACTCTATCCACCTTTTCGTTTTCCCTCTGTAATATCTGTTTGCCATCGTCATCCGCCCTTATTAGGGCAGATATGCTGCACCTCATTGACCAGCTCTCTTCACCCTCTGTGTTGGTAGGCGGCTTTAATGCCCACTACCCACTATGGGACTCTATGGCACCTTGTCAAAGAGGCTCCCTTTTGGTGGAGCTTTTCTTGTCTGTTTCAACACCAGTGCACTGAACTTCCTTTCTGACAAAACACATACTTATTTGCATATAGACCTCGCGATATGCACTCCTCAGCTTGCCCGTCGGTTTGAATGGTATGCACTTTCTGACACATACTCGAGTGACTATTTTCCTTGTCAACAACTTCCTGCATCATTCCCCATCTCCTCGCCCCACCAGGTGGAACAGCCTCGAAAGCCGACTGGGGGCTTTATTCTTCTATGGCTGTTTTGCACGATCAGCATTTTTCCTGCTGTGACAGTCAGGTCGAATACCTCACAGAGGTTATTCTCACAGCTGCTGAACATTCCATACCTAGTACATCCTCTTCTCCACGTCGCGTCTCGGTCCCCTGGTGGACTGCAGCCTGCTGTGACGTTCTTAGAGCCCCGCGACGCGCTTTACCCACCTTCCACCGCCACCCAACGATGGAGAATAGTATTAACAATCAACGACTGCGAGCGCAATGTCGTCGTGTTATAAACGACAGTAAATAAGTTTGCTGGATTGCTTTTACCAGTTCGTTTAACCGGCATCAAGGACCACTCCCCGATTTCTGGCCAGACCATTGAGAACTCAGTTCTTGTGGACCTCGCTGATGTTTCCAACGCATTTGGCTGTTTCTTTGCGGAGGTTTCGAGCTCTTCACATTATCACCCTGACTTCCACGCTCGCAAACAGGCAGAGGAGGCACGACCGCCTTCTTTCCACTCTTTTAATCGTGAAAGTTGTCTCCTTCACCATGCAGGAGCTAAACCGTGCTCTCGCCCTGTCCCAATCTTCTGCTCCTGGGCCCGATTCCATCCATATTGAGATGCTGAAGAACCTTTCTCCTGCGGGCAAGTGTTTCCTTCTTAGCACCTATAATCGCATATTGAATGAAGGTCAGGTTCCCACAAGTTAGCGTAAAGCCATTGTTGTCCCCATCCCCAAACCAGGGAAGTACAAACATCTTCCATCCAGTTATCGCCCCATTTCTCTTACTAGCTGTGTCTTTAAGGTGATGGAACGCATGGTTAACGCTCGGTTGGTCTGGCTCCTCGAATCTCGACGCCTCCTAACTAATGTTCACTGTGGTTTTCGTAGACACCACTCTGCTGCTTATCATCTCGTCACCTTGTCGACCTATCGTTATAAATACCTTTCTAAAGAAGCGTCAAACGGTAGCAGTGTTCTTCGACTTGGAGAAGGCATACGATACCTGTTGGAGGGTGGGCATTCTCCTCAGATTGCACACATGGGGCCTTTGGGGACACCTCCCTCTATTTATTCAAGCGTTTTTGCGGATCACAAGTTCCAGGTACGGGTGGGTTCTGTTTTCAGATACCTTTCGCCAGGAGAATGGGGTGCCACAGGGCTCTGCCTTGAGCGTGGCTCTTTTTGCCATTGCAATTAATCCGATCGTAGACTGCCTTTCAGCCGACGTATCCGGATCCCTTCTTGTAGATGATTTTGCAATTTATTGCAGTGCCCAGCGGACGTGTCTCTTGGAGCGTTGTCTTCAACACTGTCTTGACCGCCTATATTCCTGGAGCATTGCGAACGGCTTCCGCTTCTCCACTGAGAAAACGGTGTGTATAAACTTCTGGAGATACAAAGAATTTCTTCCATCTTCTCTACGTCTCGGCCCCATTGCTCTCCCTTTCGTGGAGACAACAAAATTCTTTGGGCTAATGTTGAATCGTAAACTTTGCTGGTCCCCACACGTGTCTTACCTGGCTGCCCATTGTGCCCAATCCCTAAATGTTCTTAGTGTCCTCAGTGGCACATCATGGGGAGCGGATCGTATCGACCTGCTTCAACTATACCAGGTCATTGTTTAGTCGAAGCTGGACTACGGAAGCCTTGTATACTCGTCTGCACGACCGTCGCTTCTCCGCCGTCTCAACTCCATTCGCCATCGGGGATTGCGCCTGGCGACTGGTGCATTTTATACCAGCCCTATTGAAAGTCTGTATGCCGAAGCTGCTGTATTACCCTTGACCACTTGGCATGACATACTCTTGTGTTGGTATGCACGTCGTCTGCGGTCAATGTCCAACAATCCAACTTATCTATTATTTTTTGACGACTCATTCGATCGCCAATATTAGTTGTCTGCGGTAACCTTGCTTCCACCTGGAGTTCGGTTTCGCCGCCTGTTTCAGCGGCTCGATTTTACTCTTCCTTCCACGTTTAGGTTAAGCGGGAGCCCATTGCCACCGTGGCATCAGGCCCAGGTTCACACCCACCTTGAACTTAGTTCGCTGCCCAAGGAGAGCACCCCAGATTTGGTATATCGCTCGAGGCTTGTCGAACTCCGTTTGCGGCACGATAATGCCATATTTATCTACACTGATGGTTCCAAGAGCACTGACGGTGTCGGATCTGACTTCGTCATCGGGGACAACCGTTTCCAATACAAGCTCCCTGACCGGTGCTCGAATTTCACGGCTGAGCTTTTTGCCCTCCACCAGGCCGTCTTGTATACCTGCCGCCACCGCCAACCTTTCTATGCCATCTTTTCGGACTCCCTTAGTGCCCTGCAGAGTCTTAAGGACCCTTTTTCGACACATGCTCTCGTGTATCAGATCCAACGCTCCCTCCAGTTGCTAGCAGATAACAGCTGTCACGTTTCTTTTCTGTGGGTCCCTGGCCACGTGGGTGTGCCCGGGAATGAGACCGCCAACATAGCAGCCAAGTTCGCAGCTCTTTTACCTCGCATGGCAACTTTTTGCGTCCCATCAGACGATGTTCAACGGGCTCTTCGCCGTAGTATTGTGTCGTTCTGGCACAGTGCGTGGTTCTCACTCCACGACAATAAATTGACAACTGTAAAACCGATCCTGACCACTTGGAGGACCTCCTCACGCCCCTCTCGGCGAGAGGTCATCCTGGCCCGGTTGCGGATCGGGCACTGCCGTTTCAGCCACCGTAATTTGCTATCCGCCGACCCTGCACCGCTGTGCTCCTGCGGTGAATTGCTGACGGTGCGACATGTTTTACTGTCCTGTGTTAATTTTAATCATCTCAGTGTAACCCCTCACTTTCCATCTACTCTGGAGGAACTTTTAGCTGATGACACACGAGCAACTACTCGAGTTTTGCGTTTTATCAACATGGCCAATTTATGAATGGATATTTAACCCTTTGAATTGTTTTTATCTTTCGTGTTTTGCCTTCTTTTGATACTCTATCTGGTAGTTATAAATTTTTTCGAGATCTAGCGAATCTCTGTTCCGATCTGGGCGCTAATGACCTTAGAATTGTGCGCCCTAAAACAAACAAAAAAAAAAAAAACACACAACACATAACGCGGCTTGTATCCAGATAAGATTTTAGTAATGGATATCGCCGCGAAAACATGTACTTTCTTATGGTAGTTTGTTACCAGAGCTGGCCATACAATTACTTTGTCGTATTTATTGAATTCTGCCAACTGAGTTCTTAAAAACTACACACTCGGGATTTGTGATTTAATTATTGTTCAAATCGTTATTGATACTGTCATCTACCCTTTTCAAGTTTCTCTAATACCACTACGTTGCTTGTAGTGGCTATTTGACCAGAAGCTGTATACCATGTATTATGACTGTAGTGTTTTTTAAGAAAACGCTTTTTGGTTCTGCAAGTGAAGGGCTTTTATTTTTACAATTCACTCATTCGCATTTCAAATTTTTTTTTCAAGGCATCATCAGTGGGTGTCAGCAGTTTCTACTCCGTATCACCCTTTTTCCGGCAAATAGGTCGAAAAACTTCGCATTTTCATAGTTCCACTGCAATGTACTGACATAAATGAACAGTGTACTCATTTACGGCAGTAAATGGCAATGGAACTCTGAAAATGTGACGTTTTTCGGAAAATGAAAGAACTTTTCGACCTGGTTGCCAGAAAAATGGTGATACAGTGCTGACACTCATTGATGATTCCTTGAGAAAAAGGTGAAACGCGTATTGGTGAATTGTAAAGAGAATCACCATTTATTTGAAGTGACAAAAGGCGTTTTGTTTAGAAAATACTAAAGTTAAAATACTTGATCAAATATTACTACCTGTGTGCAGAACAGGTCAATTTTGGCAATTTTCGGTTCACTATTATGGCCTCAATAAATTGTTAGATGGGGACCTTGACCTCTATTTCTACCTTACACTTGTTACTTGTGGCAGTATTGTTAATTACTGAGTGCCCACGATTACTATTTAACAAGCGGTGCCTTGGTATTACCTGGCGCATTATTTTGGGACCCTGATTTGCATTGTTGACACTGGTCCTGTAATTCTTTGTCGGTGGTTTATATGGTATTGGAGTATTGCTTCACACATTAAAGTTTAATTTGCTCCCACTGGTGTTCTTTTATATTTAATAGCCCAATCTGTTAAAATTGGGTTTCCTAGCAGTTAATCGTTAGATCATTGTTCAAGCAATAAATGAGGAGCTACTTTTCAAAACGCATTATGTTCCAAAAAGTAAATTTTTCAGGAGAAGCAAAAAACGTATACAGCAAAAAATATTCGATTAATTTTTCCGAATTTTGCACCACATACTCAGGTAGGGCTTTTGATCCAAATGTGTTTAATAGAAGAAAATTGCTTTTTATACTTTCAAACTATGAACACTTTAGTGATGGACAAAGTGCGTTTTGTTGGGTTCTGTTGCACAATCTGCCCTTTTTGATTTTCTCTTCATTCGTTTTCTCGTTCCACGATTCATTTCCTCTCCAACAGTTACACATTCACTCGCCATAATACTCTCCATCTTAGCGCAACAACGATTTTACGCCTGACTTCCTAACAGACAGATTGATAAACGTTTATACACAACAGTGGCGTAATACTGAAAACGAATATTAATTGATCATTGTTGGTCAGTTAAATGGTTTCACTTTAGTCCACGAGTCTCACATTGCAGCCAACATAGCTTAATAAAACAAAATAAAGGCAAATCTTGGACTTAATGCAGTTTGATTCAGTCATACTAGAGGACGAAATGCTATTTGTTGCATCTGCTATTTTTCAGCGCTCTTTTTGAAGGTGTTAAAATGCATTTTGACACAATCTGATCGCAGGAGTGTGTGGAGCGGGTAATAAAATACCGGATTCCATATCAAACTCAATTTTGTCCACCAGTGGACATAATGCGTTTTGAAAAGTTGCTCCTCAAATGGTTGGTTCACGTTTGATGGGCCTGCCATTCCACGTCTTATTCTAGTTTGTGTGGTCCCTGCAATTAACATACGAATTGGTAGCAGAACATGGTGTACCTCCTTAATCGGAGCGTTTGGTGGCTTTGCTAACCATTTATCGTTTGCACTGCCTTGCTGAAATATGATTACTTTAGTTGTGAAATATTCTAAGGAACTTTATCTTTTCAGCGTTCTTTGTACTGACGATGGGTCGCCGTCAATGCCGTGGAATCAAGCACTTGCGGAAGGATTTTCTGCAGTATGAACTTGCCATACGCCGCCTGCCAACGGAAGGAGCAGTTCCTGAGTTGACGAAGAGGCTGCGTGCTGGATTGGACATGCCTGTTGCTGTGTCGCCTGAAATTATTGGAGATGTAGCAGCTGCATCTCAAAACATTATCATAGATTTGTTTGAGCTCGAAAGGAATGTCAGCCTTTTTGAAGTTAATCATCCCACTTCTACACAGTTTGATAGGGTCCGGGCTCAATTAACCCATCTGAAAAATCATCTCTCTGATTTGAAGTGTCTTGAGCTTGATAATGCACTGAGCCAATCCGTCGATGAATTAATAGACTGTGCAAGTATACTACAGATTAGGGCAGTCTCGATTAGGCATTTCTCATTATGGCTACATAGTGAGAAAGAGAGCACCGAAAGTGATGGATTGGGTCCTCGTCCTGGGAGTACTGAAGTCTGCACCAACGATTCTCATTCGTCATTCCCACAGTACAGTCATTTTGCCAAGCTCCCTGATTCTATTTCGTGCTTGTTGAATGGCATTACTGAGTTATCGGCGAGTAGCGTCAATTGTATTCAACATTTCTTGTGGTTACTCGTACGCTTTGAGCAACTCACCATTGAACTTCAGATTCCCCATAATGTGGCCTTGTCATTGTTACTCCCTCTGGCAGTTGGCGACTTGCGCTCCTTGTTATCTGATGCTTTGGCGGAAGGGTTTTCGATAGAGCTGTTTAGGCAAATAGTCATAGCGAGGAAGTTGTCACCTTGTATGCGGAATGAACTGGAGAAGCATTTCTTCTGGAGGGTTCAGGGACCACAAGAGAGTTTAAACGAATATGTCGAACGCATTTGGACTGTGGTATTGGCGATCGTTATCAACATCTCGGAGGGTGAAATCATTTCTCACATTTTGCAGGGCATGCGCCCTGATTACCAGTCTCGTCTTACTCTTTTCGACCGTCCTTCCACAGCGGAAGAATTGGAGCTGGTTGTCGAATCCCTAGAGGCTTTGGCCATTGTAGACAGTCAACGTCAGGAAGTCTAGGGCGCGCCTTACTCGGCATTTAATTAACGACCCGGCGTTATATTTCGCCAGGAACCGACTAGCCAACTGGCCTCAAGTAATTCCATCACGTTATGAAATTATGACCGGTACCTGAAGTTGGTGCATTTCACTAAATTGTCCCCACTCCATGATGGTCCACAGAGATGTTGTTTAGCCAATGGGCAGGTGTTGCCTCTGGTGGATTGGATGCAGGGTTATCTCTCCATTGGGAATTATTCGTGGTGTAATAATAGGGTATACTTTCACCGATAAAATTCTGTCAATAGTTCATAAAATATGTAGTTATCTGTGACGTGTCACAGATACATTTCATGTATTGACATTCATTTTTGTTTCGGTAACCCTGTAGAAACACATGAAGCTAGCACCCTGTTCGTTTTTGATAGGGTTAACATCTCTATGCACTTACACTTCTTTTGTAATTTTTACGGTACCCAGCAACGGTAATATTCTTGTCATAAAGGTATATGTGTGCTTTATTGCTTTCTTTTATTAATAAATCCTCCGATTCTGTCTTTAAAATTCAGTTTGAGTTTTATTCGTAGTTTGATTCCTACCATCTCCCTGTGACGCTTTTTTCAACCATATTGGACTGCTCCAACAATGGATGGTTTAGTTTTCGTGTTAAATAAGCCGTAATATCGCGTGTAGCCCTTATCTTCATATTCACATTACATGTGTGTGTTGTTCAATAGTCAGTACAACCTGCAGTCATTTACCAGTAGTTTTGTGGTCCGATTTACAAGTATTACAAAATTTTAATGTCCGTCTTTCTTTAAAATTCCAATATTTTACACAGTCAGCTACAGGGGAAACACTGTAATAATACCAAACTATACCATCCACTGTCGGCGAGTAGTTACTTCTATCAAAATTTTTTATAGCCTACCAGGAAAAACTTCGATGCAGAGCTGTAAAGGTAACGATTCATCAAATTCTTTTTTATACATTGCCTGCATTACCTCCCAACGTTAAATAGTCTGCAAATAGTTATCATTCATTTAAAGATTTTTCCCAAACTTTTTCGATTTTTTCACAGTAATTCTTGCATGGCTTTCAACTTCAAATTTTTCCCCTTTGCCATTTTTAACGACTAACTTAGTCAGGCAGTGACATTAAAGTGGCCAATAGAAATTACACTGGTTAAGAACTTGACAGTCACATTTTTATTACGATGTGGCTTTATTATGAAGATCGGATTGGTACTTGATTTAACGGGTCATCATTTCTTCTTTACGTTTTCTCGTAATTGCCTAGTGTACGCGTCATTAGCCTTTTGCCACCCTGTCCGTTAATTGAAGTGGCAGTTGTTTTGTTGTGGCCCATCATCAATTCGTCCAATTCATCCAGTTTATGAATTACTCAATTAGTTTCCAGATTCGTTTGCTGATAGCGTGGGCAGGCTGATGTTATTAAGCACCGCATCCGTCCGATGATATTGCAGTCAGGCAATCGCCATACCGGATCTCTTCCTCTAAACTGAGGGTCGCCTGGCAGAAGCTCCATAAGATGGAGAGTGTCATTCGGGCTTCCACATCTCCTTACGCATGTCAAATATTTTTGGTCCCCAATGCTCAGATGCAGGGTTTACGACCGGTTAGACATTGTCTCCTTAGTAAGTAGGTTATACTGGCGTCTCGACCTCTACCTGACTTGCATAATTCATTCACTTGGTTTTTAGTGTTGGAACCTAAACCAAGCGTATTATCAAATAGCCCTCACTGAGGAATGCCAGCATGTGCTAGCTTTTTGCACCGATTGGTATCTTTATGAATCGAATATTCCTTTCGTTTTGGTGATGGAAGCCTCCGTTTCGTCAGAGTTACTGAACCATATACTAGGCTACCTGAAATTCTCTTGTGTCTTAGACTATTTGGATGATGTTGCATTCTTAGTAAGAGTTTTGAAGAGCTTGTAAGCCACCTTAACAAGTTCTCAAGAAGTTTGGGTCATATAGTATCAGCAGAGGAGATCAGGAGCGGACTAGAGCATTAAGAAAATTTTCCATCCGTTTTGGGGTTCCTGATTTTAGAATGAGGTATGTCGTAAAAACCAACGGCTCTCATCTCATTCTGGTATATCTGCGGCCCTTCTCCATGGGCATCAGGGTCAGAGGCAACCTTTAGCTTACACCTCTCGCAGATTATCTGGAACCAAGGAGGTATTTGGTATAAGAGAGCGAGGACTTGGCCATTGTTTTGGCCTTGGATAAATTCCGGTTCTGCCTTCAACATCACGAATTTGATTTGGAAACGGACAATCAGACACTTAGCTGGGTTTTTGCTAGGCCCCGCAAAACTGGGCGTATTGCCAGGTGGATAGTACAAATGTCAGCCTTTCAATTTAAGGTTCTGCACATCAAAGGAACTGATGACCCCACCGATGCTCTTAGCTGTATATTCCAAGAATTGGAAGTTCATATGGTGGAGAGTCAGCATTTTCAGATCCAGGCAACAAGTTCCATGTCAGGGGATATTCGTCAAGATTTTTCGATATTGGCACTAAGCAGGACCAGGATGCCCAATGAAGGCCATTACGACAACAGTTATTTGGTGGGGTTCCTTAGGGTCCTTAGGGTGTTCTTTGTAAGAGGGTAGGGCGCTCAGAGGAGTTGAGAAATTGTCTTCCCAGGGAGCTCGTGGAACCCATGTTCCAGTACTACTACGATTCGATGGTCTGGTCATTTAGGGTTGCAGAAGCCCCTGGTAAAAATCAAGGCTCACCTCTCGTGGCCCACCCTTTATAAGGAAATCAAACGATAGCAGGCGCTAAACAGAATAATTAGCCTCCAAGATGATTGTTAAGCTCCGAGCTGGAGATTAACCTCCTGGACAAGCTGTTTGTTGAATGTGGGCCCCTTCCCTGATTTACCAAAGGCAACAGGTATATCCTCGTTGTGGCTGGAGCCTTCAGCAGATTTTCGTGGTTGACTCCTATCCGTAATATTACTGCTAAAACTGCTGTTGGGCACTTTACTAACACTTTTGGATAATTCGACCCATCTCAAAAGTTTCAGAGGGATAACGCCCCAGCTTTCATTTTGGCACCTTTAAGGAATTATGCTTTTGGAATGCGATCATACATATAACTATCACATCCTATTACCTCAGGTATCCCTTGAAGAGAGGGTGAATCACAACCTGACGTTTTTTCTCATGGTTTACCATCATGGGTGACTGGGTCATTGGGACACTATCTTACCATGGCTGAATTTTGCCTTTAATTCTGCCAAACGTGAAGCCCACTCTGGCTTCCCTCCTATTCCCCTACACGATTAATTCACTGCTATAAAACTTATAGAAGATATCTTTCCGTCAGCCATTACCTTGCAGATTCTTAGGGAAAACTGGCGGCAGGCCAGGGCTAATATTGCTTTGGCACACCATAAGCAAGCCAAGCTGTACGACACGAATCGGAGAATCTTTGAAGGAGAGGTGGGCGATGAGGTGTTCATCTGCAATTAACCTGTTAGGTAGTCATGTCGATGGTGTCAGATTAGGTTTACTCGTCGCTTTTTCAACCCATGATCTATAGAAATAATTTTGGGGCCTGTTCATTAATTCGTTAAGGAAAAGGCGAGCGGGGAAACTCCTCAAGGTTCATCTGTCAGATTAAGCCCTCTCGTAACCTACATCTCAGGCTTTTGCAACCTGTTTCAATGGAGTAGTTTCGGTTTGTGGCGGCGAGATGACCCGTCCTGGCTCCAGTCTGTTTCCTGCGCCTGTTACCGCCTCTTGGTGCCAATTGCACGATGTCATTGCCTACTTGTCTCGGGTTCGGTCACTGATGGCGCTTCGCACTCTCATTTGGTTATCGATATCGGATAAGCCAATGGCGAAGCCACAACACTTCACACATACGTGTACACCTGGCGAGCACTGACCCGTAGTGTCAGAAATACTGGCGCGCAAATCAAAGCCAATTTGTTGGTCAGTTTGTGCAATATGTTGATCTTGCAAGAGGAATGTGACGCGTTGTTGCAAAACGATAATGTTCGTCCACACACTGCGCGCAGAAATCAATGTGCTATGCAAGATGTGAAGTGGTTTTCTTGCCCAGCATGATCTCCGAACTTGTCTACAATCGAACATCTCTGGGATACAATTGGACAATTGGAATGTGCTACTCATCAATGCAAAACTCTTGAAGATCAAAGTGAATGGTTCAAGCAGGAGTGAATTAATTTGTATGGAGACAGTATTCGTCATCTGTATGATGGAATGGATGCTGGCAACATTGCTGCCCATGGCGGCTGCGCCACTTGTGGCTGTTCCAGCATGGGTTGACCCCTGGTAGAGTCCGCATAGGAAAAGGTGGACGATGGGAAGATACGAATTTGCGTCCAAAGCGCCGTGCCTGTCCGTTCCTTCATTCAAAAGGGGAGGTCGCGTTAGTGCAGATCTGCCTGACGGGCATTGAGCTGCGCACTTCCCCTCCAATGGTCGCTCGCTGCTCCGGCAGCTACCCCCATCACTACTTCTCTCCCTAAACTTGCCCTACCATCTGTGCGTTTAACGGCCAATTTATTCCGCATGCAGTGTCCGTCAGTACCGGTTGAGCTACTGATACGAAAATGTAATCATTTAATGTACCGCAATGTTGATACTATGTTTAAGAATCCAAACTTCGAGACGTGAAAAGCTCGAAGAGGGTGTACTACGTTTTATTCCGTCAGTGTAGTGTGGAGGTTGCACCACTCAGCATATACAGCTTTAGCGAGAGTAGCTTGAACTGGGAGATGAAAATGGCGCACATGTTTATGTCATCAGTTTCTAAAGAGCAGCGAGGTGAAGCTCTGTATTCGTCAATCAACTGTGACATGTATGTCCACGACTGTAGCGTCAATCGATGATCCGCATTTTTCAGAGGGCCGTGTAGACCTCGATCATCAGCCACGCTCGAGATAGAAAAAACGACAGCTGAAAACCGACACCGCTATTTGTTTTCAATGGCATGTTTTTGTCGGTATTTATTTGGTGTCGGTTGTAACCAGTTTAGTTATTGCCAATTACTGGCTAAGAACAGCGGTACAACTACGTTACTTTCTTCAGTAATGCTTATTAATGTTTTCAATACATAACAAACAAAATAAAAACATCGATATTGCATGGCATAAGAATTGATACAGATGTTACCGAGCCATCTGTACACCTTTTGCCTTGTGGCGTGGCCTATTACGCATGTGCAGTGTGCAAAACTTGCCTCCGCCTGGTCGTACGACAGTTTCTCTCTGTCGTCGTCAGATGTTGGTCGTGTTTTGAATGGAACCATCTCTACTTTTGAGTACTTCGTTTTTGCCTGCCATTTATATGAAATATCAGATAAAGGATGTTATTTCAACAGTAATAAATCAGAAACTTCAGAATTCGTTCCTAGTTCATAATAACAAAAATCTAATTAAAATGGCAAGTTGGAACTGATTTTCTTAATCTGATGGCCGAATAAATGTACCGAAAGCGGCCATTTTAATAAACGGATATTTTGTCAACTATACGCTCTTAGCTATTGGATCATAATGAACAGGGTCGTTTTTGTAACCTCCATCTAACGTTGGTTAAAACTACAAACAGGGAAAGGCTGATTTCCGTTGCCTGTGTCTACATTATATGCCAGTATCTGTCTGTAGTTGACCGTTTCGAAACGCCGAAATTCGTCGACCTTACTTTCACCCGTAGAGCCGTTGTGGCTCCAGTTCATTTTCCCTTGCCCATTATCGCCTCCATATTCCGATCGCGCAATGTCGTTTCCCTCAAGCTCGCGGGGTTAGCCGCTCTGTTGCTTATCGATATGGGAGAAGTGAACGAACGATATTTGCCCTGGCGGGAAGTATGAGGTAGGCATTCAGTTTTACGTTGGTTCGCCGGGGCCGTGGGTTCGGTACGGTGGAGTGCTCCATGGCGTCCAACGAGGACAGCCTGCTCGTCCAGATACAGAGAGCTGTTGACGGGGCATAAGACTGCTCGACTGGATTTCGTCGTCGCTGTCTACAGAAGCTCCTCAGTGGCTTTCTGTTCTGTTCTACTACGCCTGGATTACTCTCCTGGCCACGTTTATATTTGACGCTTTAGTGACAAGCTAATGTGTTCCTTTCCCGTTGAACCTGGCGTAGCCGTGCGGGAGTAGCCAAGTGGTCTGAAACGCCATGTTCCGAATCGCGCGGCCTCCCGCGTCGGAGGTTCATATTATACCTCATGCATAGATGCCCCCCAGGGGGCCCACAGCTGTTTTGTGGGTACATGTGTGGCGCGCACGGTTCCCCAAGCCATTGCGGCCTTCCTTCCTGTTTCCTAGGCCGCTTTTCCTCACCCGAGTTCCCTCCCCTCCCTAATTCTTCTTCCCCTCTACCCTTCTCCAACCACGTCTCTAGTCGTTCTCGTGATAATGGCCCGGCTACTTCCTCGATACTGTTGGTTTCGCAGTTGTCTTTGTTTGCCGTTTTCATTGATTTCGGCCCAGTTAGGTCCCCCTTGGGGTTTGGCCTCCACCAAAATTTCAGAGTAAGTGTGAGCCATGGGCGCCCTTGAGGAGACCCCTGTTTCAGGCTGGGTGGCATCGGAGCGGACATTCCGCAATGAAGAGGAAACAAACCTCTGAAAATCCTAGCTCTAAGTCAGGTGTCTCAAAGTGTGGTAAATTGAATTTCAATGCTGCAAGATACGACCCCAAATCGTTTCCTTTCCAGACTCCATCAAGGGGGGAATGTGGGCCCACAAAGCAGACTGAGCCATATTCACCAAGATACTTAGTGTGTACCAGACAGGATGGGGAATCTTTCCAGGCAACTAAGCCTTCCTTCTTCGTTGACCTCTTCGAAGAAAGGTTTGGAGAGGTTGCCAGGATGTCTAAACTGCTCAGTCACGAAACCTAACGTGTGACCATTTAGGTGACATTGCTGTCTCAGTAATGCCCCACAAATCCTTAAATAAGGTACAGGGGGTCATATATCATGGAGACCTTTTGGTTCAGACAGATGAGGAGTTACATGACAATCTATGACGACACAGAGTCCATTTTGTCAGATGCGTTTTTTCGGGGACCAAAAGATAATAAGGTGGCCACTGGCACATTTGTCTTGGTCTTTGAGGGTGACAATCTGCCCGAAAAGGTCAAAGTCATGATGTATCGATGTGACGTCCGACCGCACATCCCCCCTCCAGTGCGATGTTTTAAGTGTTGGCGTTTTAGGCACACGTCCTCCCGTTGCAACGCTGCTGCAACCTGTCAGGACTGTGGCCGTCCCTTACATTCGGGCACTGACTGTGTCTCCCAACTCCTAATTGCTTCAACTGCAGCGGTCACCACTCTCCCTGTTCACAGGACTGTCCTGCTCTACATAAAGAGCGGAAGATAGTCGAGTACAAGACCCTGGACGCCTATAATACTCAGAGGCACGCAGGAAATATGAAAAGCTTTATCCTGTCTCATTACTAACATCCTATGCTGCAGCTACAATGATGGTGTCACCACCAGTGGCCACTTCTCGACCTGCTCTACCTCCCTCTGTGGACCCTATGGGCCGCCCTTCTACCTCAGCCTCCCAGACATCTGGGGGCACATCATCTCCTGCGGGGCCTGTACTGCCTCCGCACGTCAGGAGTGGTTACCCCCGCTCCCTAGCCAGAAAAGGATTCCCTTCTCTGGCTTCTTCTTCTGGGGAGGGAAACTCCCCTTCCAACCATGTCACCCCAGAAATCAGATACTAGCCAGCGGCTGAAGGACCCTCGGCCAGACAGCCATATAGCTCCTCAGTCTTCCCACACTACTCAAGCCCCTCTGGAGAAACCCCCCTCCTCCAGTAGGCCCAAGGAACTATAGGGAGACAAGAAAGATACAACCGTAAAGCTCTAGGAGATGCTGGCGGCCTCGGTGCCCCCCAGCCATTGAAAATGCGCCTGAAGATGTTGTCCTCCTCGCGATGCCTGAAGATTTGGCCTTCGCCGATCTCAGGGATGCCGTGGACACCAAGGAACAGACATCACAGCCAGAGACCAGTGCTCACGCCATCGCTCTTCCATCTTCGTCATCCTCCTCGCGATGCCTGAAGATTTGGCCTTCGCCGATCTCAGGCATGCCGTGGACACCAAGGAACAGACATCACAGCCAGAGACCAGTGCTCACTCCATCGCTCTTCCATCTTCGTCATCCTCCTCGCGATGCCTGAAGATTTGGCCTTCGCCGATCTCAGGGATGCCGTGGACACCAAGGATCAGACATCACAGCCAAAGACCAGTGCTCACGCCATCGCTTTTCCATCTTCGTCATCCTCATGCACCATCAATCAGGAGACAGCCTTATCCTCCAATGGAATTGTGGAGGTTTTTTCTGTCACTTGGCTGAATTGCGTCAGCTGTTGAGATCCTACCCAACTCTTTACGTTGCTCTTCAGGAAACCTGGCTTCCTGGTGATCGGACCCCCACCCTACGGGGCTATCGGAGATACTTCAATAACCGCATAGGGTGTTGGATGGTGTATGTCTATATGTACATACCTCTGTCTACAGTTCCCCAGTGCCACTTCAAACAGCACTGGAGGCTGTCGCTGTCAGGGTTCGGGCATCACGGGACATTACCATCTGTTCCCTTTATCTCCCTCCTGATGCAGATGTGGCACCAGCTGACCTAGCAGCCCTGATGGCTCAACTTCCTTCAACATTTCTTCTTTTAGGAGATTTTTACACAATCACCCCATGTGGGGGAGCAACGTGACTACAGGACGTGGTCGAGACTTTGAACTACTTTTTAACCAGCTTGACCTTTGTATCCTTGATCTTTGTGGAAGCGACCACCACCAACGCCATGCACGCATACCCCGCTGGTCCTTCCACAGGGCCGACTGGGCAGCATACACTTCAGCTGTAATGCTGGATACCCCTCTCCCTGCTGATTTGACAATGCCAGTACACCATATTTCCGTTGTCGTTTCTTCCACTGAGACCACAATACCATATTCTTCTGCCTTGCCCCGGCGAAAACCAGTGCCCTGGTGGTCGCTGGAGATAGCAGCAGCTATTCGCAATCGCCCCAGAGCTCTGCAGCAGTATTGGGGCCACCACCACCATTGACCACCTGGTTGCCTTTAAATGTCTTCGGGCCCAATGCGGCGGCTCATCCGGCAGCGGAAGCAGGCATGCTGGGAAGAATACGTTTCCACAATTGGACACCGTGTCTCTTCTACCAAGATTTGAACAAAGTTTGCAGTATATCAGGCTATCACCCACCGGCAAGGGTTGTGGGTCTCTCTATCCATGGTACTATCCATACCGACCCGACCATCATTGCCGAGTATTTTGCAGTGCACTTTGCTCTCAATTCGGCATCCACTGCCTACACCCAAGGTTCTTGTACTTTGAAAGAGCGGGCTGAGCGAAAGCAGTTGGTATTTCGCACAAACCGCCAGGAGCCCTACAATGCGCCATTTACCGAGTGGGAATTTCAAAGCATTCTTGCCAGTTGCCCCAATATATCTCCAGGACCGGACCGATTCCACTGTGAAATGCTAAAACATCTTTCTGTAAACTCGCAACGCCATCTTTTGTATTTTTTCAATCGTCTCTGGATCGAGGAGGCATACCCGCCCCAATGGCAGGAGAGTATCGTTATCCCTGTGTTGAAAACAGATGCAGATACATTGAATGTTGATAGTTACCATCCCATAAGTCTCATAAACGTTCTTTGTAAGCTTTTTGAACGTTTTGTGAGCCGGAGACTGCTGTGGGTTCTCGAGTATCAGGGTGTGCTCGCCCCACAACAACGTGCTTTCCGGCAGGGTCGCTCTGCCATTGATAAACTCCTCTCTTTGGAGTCGGCGATCCTCACCGCTTTCGCCCGATGTCGCCACGTCGTCGCCATCTTTTTCAACCTCCAAAAAGCATATGACACAGCATGGCGTCATTACATCCCTGCCACGCTACATGGATGGGGTCTCTGTGGCTCCCTCCCACTTTTTATTCAGAATATTTCACTTTCGCGCCGCTTCAGAGTTCGCGTTGGCACCTCCTTCAGTTCCCTCCATATCAAAGAGAATGGGGTACCAAAAGGGCCCATCCTTAGTGTACCGCTTTTCTGGTGAACATTAATGGCCTAGTGGCTGCAGTAGGGCCATCAGTTTCTTGCTCTCTCTCTCTCTCTCTCTCTCTCTCTCTCTCTCTCTCTCTCTCTCTCTCTCTCTCTCTCTCTCTCTCTCTCTCTATGCGGACGGCTTTTGCCTGTACTATTCTACCGCTAGTACAAGTGTAACTGAACGACGACTGCAGGCAGCCATTCATCGGGTGCAAAATTGGGCTTCTGCCTGTGGTTTTCAATTTTCCCCTGCAAAAACTAGGGTGATGCACTTTTGTCGTCAATGGACGGTACATCTGCATCCGGAGCTCTACCTTGATGGCGAGCTCCTTCAGGTTGTGGACACACACCGCTTCCTGGGTCTCCTTTTTGACTCGCGTTTGACATGGCTCCCTCATCTGCGCCCGCTTAAACAACGGTGCTCACGACATCTGGACGTCCTTCGTTGCCTCAGCCATACCTCCGGTCGTATAACGCTCTGGTGCAGTCATATATGGACTATGGAAGCCAGGTCTATGGCTCAGCCTCTGCAGTGATAGTTCTCGACCTAGTCCACCATACCAGCATCCGTCTGGCCACTGGAACCTTTCATGTGAGCTGTGTCATGAGTCTTCTCGCAGAGACGGAGTTGCCCCATTGCGATACCGGCGTCAACAACTACTCGCACAGTATGCTGCCAGAGTCCACTGTACCCCTGAGCATACAAATAAGAGACTACTTTTCCCAGGGGAGGTCATTCGTTTGGCGCAGAGGTGACCCCAGTCAGGACCTAGGATAGCAGCACGGGTCCAATCACTTCTTTCCACTCTTGACTCCTTCCCTCTTAACCCCCGTTTCTGCTCCACTTACCATGCTCCTCCCTGGACCATTCCACCACCACGGTTGGATCTTTCCCATGAGCCAAAGATCTCCAGCTCTCCTCTGGTCCTACAGCAACAGTTTTATGCCCTGCTTCTTGAGTTACATAACTTCAAGTTCATTTATATAGATGGTTCTTTGAATAGCGACCACACTGAATATGCCTCCATTCATGGCGCTTATGTTGAGCAACGCTCTTTACCACCTGGCAGCAGCGTCTTCACTGCAGAACTGGTGGCTATATACCGCGCCCTTAAACACACCCGCAGCTGCCCCAGGACCTCCTTCCTGATATGTAGCGACTCACTTAGTGGTTTGCAGGCCATTGCTCAGTGTTACCCCCGTCATACTTTGGTCAGGGCCATCCAGGAGTCGATACTGGCTCTTGATGACTCTGGTCACTCTGTGACATTCATTTGGATCTTGGGCCATGTTGGCATTCTTGGCAATGAGAGTGACGACCAGGTAGCCAAACAGGCTACCACTCGCCACAATCTGGCGATAGGCCTCCCAGCAGCAGACTTCCACCCGCTGCTTCGGAATAAAATAAGAGAACTGTGGAATGCCGAATGGTCTGACCTGGACGGGCCCAATAATCCGCAAACGATCAAGGACACATCTGTCTGGAAGTCCTCGCAGCTGGGGGTCTGGTCAGGACGATGCCTCTGTGGCTAATATTGTTTTACGATTTCTTCGTGCGGGGGGCATTTATCAGTTGCTATGAGTCATCTGGTTGGTCTTTTAGATCATTATCTATGTTCCACTTGACGTGTCTTTCGACTACAGCTTTTCTTGTGTAAGCTATGTGATTGGCTTTCCCCATTTTATACTCATGGTCGGTCAACCACATTATTTGGCTCTGTCATTTTATCCTATTTTTATCTCCTATCTGTTGCTGTGTGTTTGGCGTCTTTTGTATCGTCTCTTGCTGACTCTGTCAATATTTGATTGACAGTGAGTTCTTTTCTTCTGCACTATTTTAAATCCAGCTCAGGCGCATTTATCGACGATTAAGTTTTCCTGTGTGTCGCCGAGCTATGAAATGGGGGGACTGATGGCCATAGTAGCGTATTCCCCCATAAACCCCTATACCAACCAACCAACCAACCAACCAACCAACCATGCATGGATGTGTGTGTTGTTGATAGGTTAGTTTTAGTTCAAGTAGTGTGTAAGAATAGGGACTGATGACCAACGTAGTATGGTCCAATATTATTGCATACATTTGGACATTTTGAACCCACTGTACATGCAGTTATTCGAAGCCTGCATTACATGTCCTTCGTGGTTCCTTCTGTGACTGCCGGCAGATTAAATAGCCTGTTGCTTCAGTCTTCGGTGTCATATATTTGAATGCCTCAAGTGACTCGTTTCTTCAGAGTAACACGCCTACTTATGGTGTACTGTAACTGTTGTATTATTGGTTTGCGTATTGTATCACCACTCGCTATTGCCATTGTGTTTAACGGAATCCTTGGTGTTCTTTCCGCCTTGTTTACCGATACAGATATACCTAAAGGAGCTGAAGTCTCTGATTCTCGTGGTTAACCCTAGCAGTTACCTACTTCAGCAGTTATGTTGTTCATTTCTTGTCTTCATTTGGAGCATTATGTACGTACCGTTGGGTGTGCCCCGTATGTGGGAGTGACACTCTTGATATCGGTGGGTATCTATACCACGGTCAGGCTGTTGAAAGCCTGTAATGTTTTATGTTAAACATCAGCTCTGACATGAATTTCATTTCTGTACCTAAGGTGGGACTGGGCGTTTGCTTGACTTTGTCCAATAATTGAGGAGCCTTGTAGTTGCGTTCGACGTAGGGGTATTTGTCTGGTGTATTAATTGCTGAAGGTTATTAAATTTTTGCGAGCAACAGTATTATTTTATGTTGAGCCTAAACTGCTAATTTGATAATTTTAATGTAGAAAGACGTCAAGAACTGCCCGACAAATTTTAATATTTTACGGGTTATTGATCCTTTCATTTGTATGAGTTCCATGGGGAAGCCAAGCCAGCGAATCCTGTCCATTTCTAAAGCGCATCTGGGTGGCACCAGAGGGAGAGGTGCCGAGACTGAAAAGAGCCTTCGGAGAGGGACCCGTCTATTACTCGTACACAGAGGACCTCTCGGTGGCGACATGCTGACATCGTTGCATTGGTACTTGGGGCAAGAACCTTGGGCTGGGGAGCATGGTGCCAGTGTGGCGAGCACCAAGGGGCGTTGAAATCTGCGTCGTGCTCGCCCCAGGAACAGGAGAGCCATACCAAGACGTTCCGTGAGGTTCAGGCCAGTGGCCGGTCCGCGGAGGAATACTTACCGCGCAAACGGCTGTGTGGGCGTGTTGCGCGGGAACGGTCGTCAGTGGACAGCACTGTGTGGGAGGACTGTTTTTCGAAGTCATCTTGGCTCCGTGTCCGCGGAAAATTGGAGGAAAATTGGCGCCTAGATTGTGATTGGCTCTTGCTTTCTCGTGAGGGCAAAGTGCGGAGTAACGCTCCAGAAGGGACTCCGTCTTAAGACGCCGACAAGTGCTGTCGGCTTGATTTAGGTGCTTACCTGTGTGTTTGAGACTTTGGTTATTTTCCACCTGTTGCGTGGACTTGAAGCCTCAGATTCCCTTTCATTCATTGTCTTTCGACCTGAATATCATAGAGGGGTGACTAGGCTCTGTCACTTTTAATCAGCAGCGCCGACGCTCTGATAACGTTATTCCTAGCTCTGGTGTCAATTGCGCATTCGACAATCTTGTCTGGTACACACACAGTCTCAATTGGCGAGACATAGCCGTGCCTGTGGTTTCATTACACACTGTGTGCTTTCTCTTTGGTGAGTACGTGCTTGGCTACGAAAGGGCCCTAGCCTTTGCAGTTTTCCTTCCTTTCCGTCCTGCATCTCTCCCACTTTTTTCCCCGTTCTTGGGGACTGAGTGTGGCACCTCCTCCGAGAAACCGGAGGTATCTAGTATCGTTAAATTCCCTGGATTTTTCTTAGAAACTTTTTATCTTCTTCTTCCTCATCTTGTGTATTCTTTCCTCCACTTCAGCGTTTGAGGTCCCTCTTCTTCTCTTCTTTCTTTCTTCCTCCCTGTGCGTTCCTGAAGACTGCCCATGCGTTTGTCGTGTAAATGATGACTTTGATAACACGTATGTGCCAGCCCCAGTTTGGCAAGTAGGATTAGTGCATACCCGCTGGTTAAAGCCAAGGCCTGGGAGTGGTGATTGCCTGAGCTGTAACCTTCCTGATGTGCCGATTGGTCCCTCTATCCGGAGTTCGGAAGATGTGACCTGAGGTGTGGACAATCACCTAAGGCCGGTGTGCTCCCTTAGCAGGGAGCTCCCAGTAGGAAGGAGCGCTATCCGAAACGCTGGCAATCATGGGGATTTCTTCGCAATGGGTTCACAAAAAAGAAAATTTGTGGGTATGAAAGTGTCTCAGGATTTCCAAAATTCTCTACTCCACCGGCTGCACCTCGATACCTTAAAGTGACACGTACCGAAGATGGTCAAAGCTATTTGACAGTTTTCTGATCATTATCCAGAAAGGCGTTGATGCAATAGTAGGCCCAGTGAAGTCCTACAAACGTTTGTGCAACGGAACATTATTGATTGAATTGGACAAAGCATTGCAGGCTCAGCGATTACTAAAGGCCACCTTTCTCCAGGGTTACCCGATGCAAGTGGAAACCTAATGTACTCTGAACTACTCTCGCGGGATTGTCTACAGTAGTTTGCATGATTGTTAGACCGAGCAAATAATCAAGGATTACCTCTCTCATCAGGGCGTCACAGCGGGGCATAGGGGAATAGGATGAACAAAGAATAGGATGAACAGTGAATTGGTCTAAACCTGCACTGTTTTCTTAACTTTTGAACGAGTGACTCTGCCTCCGAAGATCAAAGCAGGTTATGAGGTCCTTAACATCCGACCTTATATCTGCCAACCCCACCCGCTGCTACCAGTGTCAGCGTTATAACTATACCAGGCAGTCGTGTAAAAATCCAGCTAAATGCGTCACATGCGGCAGGGATGCTCTTGGGGTGATTGTCCACCTCCTTCCTGTCGCTGCCTAAACCGCATGGGTAGCCACACTCCCTCCCCCCTTGACTATCCCATTTATTGTAACGAGCGAACAATTCAAGAAATACTGGTAAGGTACTGGTAGGTACCGACATAGGTCGCAAGAAAATTTGTGCCAGTCCTAAACCGAGTACGTTAGCATCTGGGACTTCCATCTCAGTTGTTGCTACTGCATGACAACAGAGGGAAGCATCTACGCAGACATGCGACCTAGAATTCAGTGATGTTGTTGTAACACCACCTACTTCCATAATTGCATCTCGTCAACTCCTGCCAAGAGTACACGCCGTCCTACGAAATCTCAGCTTGCACCTATTAAATTTCTTGTGCCACAGACACACACATGGAAATCCAAGGATTATACCCTTGAAGACTTACTTTGCCCATCTAGCTCATATCTGTCCAGGTCCTCAACTGATACCCGCCACTTTTCAAAGAAGTCGACCAGGTGGAAGAAACCTTCACCTTCTCTCTCCCGACTATGCTCTTGCACAAGGTCATTTAGCGATCTCTCCAACAGACGACCTCTGTGTCGCCAGGGTGCACTGCCGATGGTCGATCAAGTGGCCGATCTCAGGCTGGCTCCGAAGACACTGTCGAATTAATGGACCAAGATCCTCCCCTCATATCCAACTAATTGTGAGCATTCGCATTGTGGTCCTCCGCAGTCACAGGGGTGACTGAACGGAACTACAACTTCTCTTGCAAACCTACTCCCCACTACTTGTTTGCCTTCAAGAAATGAAACTACATCCTCACACTCGCTTTAACCACATTGCTCGTCAGTTCGCTTCGACCTTCCCCCAATAGCATAGATTCCAGCTCATGGGAGCGTCATCCTTTTTTTTAACAGAAGATATCCATTTCCAAATCATTCCTTTACAATCCCAGCTTCAAGCAGTAGCAGTTACTGTTCTTTCCTGGTTTCAGCTTCTTGTGTAATGACTACACACTGTCATCCGCTCTTGTCTCCAGGTGTGACCTTCACCTTCTTCACCATCTTTCTCCTTTATTGTTGGTCGGCGATTTCAACGCCCACCATCCTCGGAGTTCTCTGCGCCTTGTCCAAGGGGCTCTATGCTGGATGATCACCTCTTTCACACACACACACACACACACACACACACACACACACACACACACACGCACACACACACTCGAGTGACCCTTTTCCATGTCATTTGTCTACTGACGCCATTCCAGTTCGTCCATCCAACTGGCAGGTTTCCAAAGCTGAAAAAATTTTCAAATGTTTGTAAAGCTTATGGGACTTAACTACGGGGTCACCAGTCCATAAACTTACAAACTACTTATGAACTACTTACGAACTAGGACGGCACAAATATCCATGCCCGAGGGGGGATTCGAACCCCCGACCGTAGTAGCCGTGCTGACCGTGACTGGAGCGCCTCAGTCACCTCAGCCACCGCGGCTGGCTCCAAAGCTGAGTGGCAGCTTTATTCTTCCTTAGCCATTTTCCATGAACGTCCTTTTCCCAGTATTTATCACTGGGTCGACTATCTTACTACTGTAATCCTCACAGCCGCTAAACATTCTATTCTTCCCACCTCTTCCTTGCCACAACGGCCCCTGGTTCCCTGTTGGACTGAGGAATATCATGAAACTAGAAGACATGCTCTGAGTCTTTAAACGCTATTCCACAAAGGAAAAATGTGTTCATACAAACGGTTGTGTGCACAATGCCGCCGCCTTTTTCGGGGAAAAAAACGAGGTAGTTGACTTCCCTTCACTAGTTCAACAGTCTTAGCCCCTCTTCTGTTGATTGGAATGAACTGTGCAGACATTAGGGGACATTCTCACCCCCGTGATCCTGGGTTTAACCATAGCCAATGATATTATAGTGGATCCCACTGACATCTCCAACACTCTGGGCCGGTTTTTCCAATGTTTCTAGTTCCTCACACTACCATCCCTCGCCAGCCGTGGTGGCCGAGGGGACTGAGGCGCTCCAGTCACGGTCAGCACGGCCACTACGGTCGGGGGTTCGAATCCCCCCTCGGGCATGGATATTTGTGCCGTCCTAGTTCGTAAGTAGTTCATAAGTAGTTTGTAAGTTTAGGGACTGATGACCCCGTAGTTAAGTCCCATAAGCTTAACAAACATTTGAACATTTTCAGAATCGAGAATGCTACAACGCAGACTTACTAGTAGCGAGCTTCAACATACTCTCTCCTCATCACGGTCCTCCGCTCCAGGACCCGACAGCATTCATGTACAGATGTTGAAACATACAACCGCATTTGGATGGAAGGCACATTTCCTCGGTGTTGGCGTGAAGTCATCGTGATTCCTCTACCTAAACCTGGAAATTACAAACATTTATATACCAGCTACCGCCCGATTTTCCTTACCAGCAGCATTTGCAAGGTGATGAAGCCTATGATTAATGATCGTTGGTACGGTGACACGAATCTCGTCCTCACCAATGCTCAATGCGGTTTTTGTAAGCACCGTTCCACAGTAGATCATCTAGCCACCCTATAAATTCATATTATGAACAATTTTCTGCAAAAGCTCCAACCAAGGGCAGGTTTTTGGGATTTGGAAACGGCGTATGTCACCTGCTGGAAGATGGGTATCCTTCGCACTCTGGACAAATGGGGTTTCTAGGGTCGCCAAGTCCGTGTTTTTTTGTGCTTGTGGGTTCCTTCCTTTCGAACAGTTTCTGCAGGAGAACAGTGTATCTCAAGGCTCAGTGTTGAGTGTCGCACTATTTGCTATAGCAATTAATCCTATTATGAACTGTCTCACACTGGGGGACTCCGCTTGTCTCTTCGTTTATGACTTTGCAATTTACTGCAGCTCTCAACGGACCTGTCTTCTTGAACGGCGTCTTCAGCAGTGTTTCGACCGTCTTTACACCTGGAACATCAACAACGGCTTTCGCTATTCCACAGACAAGACGGTCGTTATGAACATCTGGCGGCGTATGGAATTTCTCCCTCCTTCCCTTGGACCAGCTGTTCTTCCGTTCATAGACACTACACAATTCTTGTGGTTAACACTCGATAGGAAACTTAGTTGGTCCTCCCATGTCTCCCACTTGACAGCTCGCTGTAACCACTCACTTAATGTTTTCAGAGTGTTGTGCAGTACTTCATGAGGAGCTGATAGGACCACCATTTTTCGCTTGTACTGATCCCTAGTCCGCTCGAAATTAGATTACAGATGCATTGTCTATACATCAGCCCGGCCATCTATCTTACGCCGCCTTAACACAATCCACAACCAAGGGATCTGTTGAGCGACTGGGGCTTTCTACACTAGCCCTCCTGAATTGCCACTGTCCTACTGGAGAGAAGTCCCTCAGTCCTCAGACGCGAGTCGTTTGTCAGCCATACGCGGCCACCCATCCTTGAAAGACCACCGTTAATTGTAAAATATATTCTAGCTGAGGGGAGCCATTTAAAAGCTTACTTTCAACATATAATTCTGGCCGTAAAAAACCAGCTAAAGGATTCGCGTGAACTACTAACTACTCCCTGCAACAGAATCTAGTTCCCTGGCCCCAGAATTTAGCAGGACTCAAAATTTACTTTAGCAGCAGGAAGATAGAGATGGTGGCCAACGCATCGTAGATCACGAGAATTACGCACAATCATTTATATACTAGCCACCCCCAACTAAACCATTTCATGAACATGGCTGTGAGAAAGTTTATGGTGCAACAGAATTAAAAATGTGATAATATGCATCTGCATTTGTTCTCAGAACTGGTGAAAACAACATTAAGTAAAAGGGGAAGGTATTAATTAGCCAATATACCAAAGTAGGATGAAATTTCACTTACAATTAATTATTTATTCAGTTCAAATATGAGCAAAGGGGGGACCAATTATGTTAAACAATAAAAGTGCATTCCATTTAAGAACTAATGTAAAGTAATCTGAACTGAACATCGTCGGAGGGATTTACAATCAACAAGCATTCAACCACTCACACGCGCGAAGCAAAGCAAAACTCGCCCAACTCAGCGTGCTGATAAGAAGCAGAAGCAGGCGCCGCTATCGTAGGTGAAATTCAGCGAATGAGGATGTACCACACAAGACAAGAAAATAAACTTCGTAGACGGGTCTGCTCTGTCTTTCTTTACTTGAGATGGTACGCGATAATAGCGAGATTAATTTCCATTTGAATCAAACCGTGAGTATGCAGACTTACTGAGACACGGCACGTGTCTGGTACATTATATATTCGCACCCCACTGAAGGCGAAGTGCTTAAACGTCGTACTTAATTCAACAAAAATCAACCGAATCATAGATTACTAAGGAATAATGCACAATAGTAAGGCAATGGTATATGAGCAGTGGCGAGAACTCAAGTGTCTAGCTACAAACCCTTGAAATCGGATTTCGGTACTATGTGGTTCCGAAAACCAGTGAAAAATACAAAAATTCAATTTCCGAAAAATAAAGAATAATAGCTACGGCATGCAACCCTTAGAAATGCGTAGGACGTCATAAGGAAGCTAAAGAGATATAGTTAGACGCGATTGGAAAGGTTTTACACGGATGGACGAAGTCCAGTATTCAAAAACCTGAAATAATGGAATAAATTCAAAGTCGGAGTAAATCAATGGCTTGCAGTCTCTAGAAATACGTAGTATTTAATTAGCAAGCTAATAAAGGGGTTGTACAATGCTAGAAGAGAATTTACCGGCGGAGTCTGAGTGCAAAGTTGCAAGTGCGGAAACGAAACAATAATTTAAAAATAGTTATGATTTCCCTTAGTACCTCGCCATCTCCTCTCCATCTAAAAATAGGAGAGGAGATGGCGAGGTACTAAGGGAAATCAGAAGGATACATGCAGAATTTCTTACCTGAAGGGCATAAAACAGACACAGGGGTAGCTGCAGGCTTTGTTCTAAGAACATACCATGTGGAGTATATATCACTCGTGGAAGGAGAAAACGGAAAAGAATATTTCACATGTACTGCACAGAATAAAAAGATTCCCGCACATTAGTTGCATCCAAAAATGTTGAAAAGAAATTAAACAGAGTTCGTACACCGCCACCTAGTCTCACAAAGGTTACCGATTCTCAGCTGTTATCAAACCAAATGAGTTACATATTCACCGCGCTTACCTATGCAAAATCACCGAAATGAAATTGAATACACTTCCGTTCATAGTCTAAGAAATTAATTCCGAAAAATGAACCTAAGTTCTGAGGTCTAACTTGAATACCAGACATAGAATCGCTACCATCTCTAGGGAGGACAGAAAATCAGAACGTCTTACCAGCTCGAAGTGCAGCCACCGAGTGTCCAAGTCGGCAAGCCAGTCCCCGAAACCACCGGAAATCAGTAAAAACCCAAGAAAAGCGAGGTGGTGGGGAGAGCGTACACTCGCGCGTCCTACCGAGGCTCGCTACTGGGCATTTCCAACCCATATTGTAACCGAATGGTGGAGAAACCTCTTTGGTAGCATCAAAACCAGAGTTTGCTAACTACTACCTATCCATATGAAGGCACAGAAACACTAGTAGCGAGCAGCCAACAGCCGACGACGAGAATTCTCATACATACACTGACTCCCATGCTAGAAGTTTCTCATTGATACACATACTGAATAAAGCAAGTACACATTCTCATAGGGACAGCGGCGTCACGGAGAAACCGTTCATATTGCCACATTCATAGACACAATGATAAATTATTAGCGTAATAAAATCCCAGCAATATTACAGAAACTAACATTTAAAAACATGAAATGAAATACAATGCTGTTCCTCATGCCTCCGAATGGAAGGGGTTCTCGTTAAGCAAAAAAGCCCCTCTAGTCAACTTACAAAAATTACTAAGTTAAAAACCTAGGGAAGACGGCAGAAAGCCGTCTTTCATCCTATACAGCTTTTGTTTTGATGATTCACTAGATCGTCAATGTGCAGCGAGTCCCAGAGTCCGTTTTCACAAACTTCTTCGGCTACTTGACTTCATGCTCCTTGCCATATTCCCGACGGGAGCGAATTCTTCCCAGCCATGGCTCTGTCAATCTTGACCTCCATTCACTTCCCGAAGAATCTACCACTGACCTCATCTACCACAGCATGGTTGTCGCTTTTCGCTCACAGCATGCAGACAGTATCTTCACCTATATTGATGGTTCCAAGACTGACCATGGTGTCGGATGTGCTTTTGTGCTTGGTGACACTTCTTTTCAGTATAGTCTCCCAGACTACCAGACTACTGCTAGATCTTTACTTTGGAGCTCTTCGCCATTTATCAGGCCATGCAGTACATCAGGCGACACCAGCATTCTAAATTTTCAGACTTCCTGAGTGCACCCAGAACCTATGTGTGTTGTATTCTGTCCACCCCCTAGTGCAACAAATCCAACAGTGCCTCTCCAGGGGACACCATCTTGACGAAGCACGGTCTGTGTGGGTGCAGAGGCTTGAACATCCGTGGGAAGCTGAGGGCTGTACTGAAGGTAGAGATCCTATTGCCGGAAAGACCTAAGCTGATGCATGAGACTAAGTGTGTCCCACAACATCCCGTCTTTCTTATCCTCTCCCATTCCTTTCCCATTTGCCTTCCCAACCCAAGATGTGATGCGATCCATGCTGAGAGGTGCTTGGTACATGGGTGGATGTGTCTCGAACAGAGCCTCTGGGATACCGGTCGACCTCCCTGCACCGCACGGGGTTATCGTGGTGTGGACCACATAAATCCGCAAATCTCGTGAGACTAAGATCAACACGGAGAAAGAAAGTATTTTAAAAGAATCTGAGGGGCAATCTGAGACCTCAGATACTCAGACATCGGGATCAGGACCGATGGAGTGCACTTCTACTTCTCAGTCGGGGTCTAGACCTGAGCAAGAAGTGGGAACTGTAACAGAGAAGTTGGACCACATTAGGATTAAGGCCTTGTCTGGGGCTCACAGGAGGAAACTTCTCAAGGAACAGAAGCAAAAGGAAGGAAAAAATGGCTTCCTAAACATAAGTGGAGGGAATCAAAAGGGCTTGAGCCCAAGACCCCAAAAAGAAACTGCCTCAGGTTGAAGGGGATACACAGACCCCCTCGACGTCAAAGACAGGTGGCAAGAGGATTAGGGAGGAATCTAAGACTCCCTCCTCTCTGGATAACAAGCGTGATCCTAAAAGGCTAAGGCAGGAAATAAACAGACCTATAGTACTGCAGTCTCGGTCTTTAGAATGGCGGTTGTCCAAGGAGGATAACCACTGGTGAGCATCACCTCACAGCAGGAGGAGCTCGTGCAGATGGCCCTCTTTGAAGAGATTGGGGGGGAGGAAGCTGATCAAGGACCCAAATTCAGAAGGTTCTATCTAGATTGCGGTGCCCTCATATTTGTCTGCGAGGGGGAGCACTCAGCAGAATGGCTTAAGGACAAGGTGCCCATGATATCCCTGTGGGAGAATGCAAAGCTGCTGGTCAAGACAGCAACCGAACTCCTGAAGACCGCAAAGGTATCAATATGGGTACCAAAGTTCCTTAAGGATGTCTCTCCAAAGACTCTCTTAGAGAAAATAAGGGTCCAGTATCCAAAAGTCTCGACAGAGGATTGGAGGGTAATTAACCAAAAGGTCGTTCCAGAAGGACGAATTCTGCTGGTGGAGGTCGGAGAGAAGTCCCTGAAGGCATTGCGAGAGCAAGGCCTGAAACTGTTTTTAGGGTTCTCGTAGGTCGTTGTCAGGGTAATCAAGGCCTTAAAGGCAATAATGGCAGCAAGATG
Organism: Locusta migratoria; assembly: GCA_026315105.1. Classification (NCBI taxonomy): domain Eukaryota; kingdom Metazoa; phylum Arthropoda; class Insecta; order Orthoptera; family Acrididae; genus Locusta; species Locusta migratoria. Next base: position 253,439,357 of record CM048745.1, on the reverse strand, counting down.
GGGACTTGAAGTGCTGCAGATAAACCTGCAGCACAGTAAAGGGGCCACTGCTGCCCTGAGCGGTCGCCTGGGGAGACAGGTGGTGGACGTGGCCCTGATACAAGAACACTATTTACACAATGGGGGTCTGTCGGGCCTCAGTGGTACTGGAGGTAAGCTGATTTATGCTAGAAATTTAAAAAACTCCAGAACATGCATTTATGTTAGAAATGGGATCCCTTTCATACCAATGATGGATTTTTGTTCCAGGGACCTGGTGACCATCAGGATGCAGCAACGTGAGGAAGGTATCGCGAGGGAAATTTTTTTGGCCTCAGCATACCTTCCTTACGAAGACAGCTCTCCTCCTCCTTTGGAAGTGAGGAGACTGACGGAAGCCTGCCATCGGCAAGGTGACGAACTGGTGGTGAGATGTGATGCCAATGCCCACAATCTATCGTGGGGCAGCAACGACACCAACATTAGAGGTGAGCACCTTCTTGAATTTCTCCTATCTAACAACTTGGAAATCCTGAATAGGGGTGATGAACCTACATTTAGGAATAGTAGAAGGGAAGAAATAACTGACATAACTTTTAGTTCCATGATGATGGGAAGTTACGTAAAACAGTGGCATGTGGTCCTGGAGCCATCCTCATTAGATCACATGTATATTAAATTCAAAGTTGAAATGGGAACCAGACAGACCATGGCCTATAGCAATCCCAGAAAAACGGACTGGGAGACATATAGGAAAGACCTTGACTTCAGCCTGTCGGAAATTAAAACTTCGATAAGGAATCCAGCAGAGTTTGAGGAAGTAGCAGAGGCCATAACCTTATACCAGGACAACTGCTTAATCACCAAGAAGTGCACAAATAGGAGTGTGCCTTGGCGGATAATAGCCTGGAAATGCAAAGGAAACAGGTACGAAGACTGTTTAACCTTGTGAGGCGCAAAGGAGAATGGGCAAAGTATCGTGAGGCCCTTGTCAATTACAACCTTGCCATCAGACAGGCAAAGGAGGCATCCTGGAAGGTATTCTGTGAGGATGTGGAGGGCACGGCTGCTCAAGCAAGACTTCATAAAATCGTCACTAGGGTACCAACTAATCCAGGAGGAACATTGAGGAAGGAGGATGGGGAGTATACAAAGACAGCACATGAAATGCTGGAACTGCTCCTCAAGACTCAATATACTCTGGGGGATAACTCAGACCAGAATGCGATTCCTGAGAGACAACGGTTCTCAGGTATTCGCAAAGAGGACTGGGATTTGGTAAGGAGTGTGTCGATCTCAGTAAGGTCTGATGGGCGGAACATTCAACCGTTCAAGTCACCTGGCCCCGATGGAATCTTTCCAGCTCTCCTGCAACAAGTGGGAGAAAATCTTATTAGATTCCCATGCAGGTTATTCAGGGTTAGCCTAGCAGCAGGAATCATTCCCAATGCCTGGAGGGCAGTGAAGGTTGTCTTCATTCCTATACCAGGGAGAATTGATCATACCAAGGCCAAGGATATGAGACCAATCAGCCTGTCCTTCATTCATAAGACATTGGAAAAGCTGGTTAATGTGCATGTTGGAGAAAGGAGGTTAAGTAGGGCTCCTCTACATTCAAACCAACATGCATATCAGCCAGATAAATCATGTGAGACAGCTCCCCACCAACTCGTTGGGAAGGTGGAGAAAGCACTACACTTTCAGGAAATAGTCCTCTGTATCGTCCTGGACATCGAGGGGGCTTTTAGCAACACGACCTTCGATTCCATGGTTAGGGCAGCAGAGGTGCATGACCTAGGGACCACTATATGTAGGTGGACTAGGACCATCCTTAGTGGAAGAAAGGTAGAAGCCACCATGATGATTGAAAAAGTGGTAATCAACACCACTAGGGATTGCCCGCAAGGAGGTGTTCTTTCCCATTTATTGTGGAATCTAGTGGTGAATGATCTCATTGGGGAATTAAACTCTAGGCAGTACTTTTGCCAAGGATTCGCAGATGATCTTGTCATAGTAATACTTGGCAAATTTGCTGACACAGTAATCTATGTGGCACAAGGTACTTTGGACATTGTGCAAGACTGGTGCAGAAAACAGGATCTGGGGGTTACTCCTAAGAAGACTGTTGTTGTACCATTCACAAAGAAGCATATACAACACTCAAGTTGGAATCTAAAGCTTTTCAATGAAGCGCTACCTGTGAAGGGGATAGTGAAATATCTAGGGGTTACCCTAGATGAGAAACTGACATGGACCCCTCACATCAGGAATATTTGCTCCAAGGCAAAAGGTACTCTAGTAAGTACCAGGAGAGCTTGTAGCAAAAATTATGGCCTGAGCCCCAAGGGTATGCACTGCTACAAAGATCGTAGCATCTATATCTATTCAGACAGCCAGGCAGCCCTGAGATCAGTGGCAGCTCCTGCAACAAGGTCTAAAATTATTGCAGAATGTCACAGGGTTCTGGTGGAGCTAGGGGAAAGCAATAGAGTAAACCTATTGTGGGTCCCTGGCCACTCGGGGATCAGTGGCAACGAACATGCCGACAGATTAGCAGAGACTCCATTTATTGGACCGTAACCTGCCCTGACAATCACCAAGGAAATGATCAAATTGGAGCTACGTAACTGGTTCAGAAGACAGCATGTAGAATATTGGACCACAGTCTATCAACAAAAACATTGCAAGGTAATGATGCTAAAGCCATGTTTTAAAAGAAGCTCTGCAATCCTGGGCCTGAACAGGAGAGAGATTAGACTCATGGTTGGATTGCTGACAGGCCATGGGAATTTCAAAAAACACCTACATACAATGAGAATAACAGAAGAAGACCCTAAACATATGATCTGTGATGACGGTGATGAAACTGCATCACATCTAACCTTCGAATGCATTGCATTGGAGAGTAAAAGGCACAGAACGTTTGGGACAACCAGACCCAAAGAAATTGTCTAATAAAGAACTGGTAAAGGGACTCCTTGCACTGTTCAAGGGCAGTGGTTGGCTTTACTAGATATACAGGGAGTGATACCACACAATAAACTTAGTTTCGGTGCGGGCAGTGGCGGGTTGGACCAAGACTGTTTTGGCTTCCCTGGAAAAATCAAATCAAATCAAACCAACTGTGCCTTCACTCACTTATTGCCAATGGAGTCACTGTTCTGTTACTTTGGCTTCCCAGGTCATGTTGGTGTGTCAGGGAATAAGGCTGCCGCAAAGGATGTAGCCCTCCTGCTTCGTCCTGCTTAGTATTCTGTCCCTTCATCTGACGTTGGTTGCATCTGTTATGGACGTGTGGTCTCACTGCACATTGGTCCTTCCTTCACGGAAATAAAATTAGGGAGATTAAGCCTCTCCCTACTGCCTAATCGACCTCCTCTCTGCCCTCCTGCCGTGAGGTGGTCATTCTCGCCCAGCTGTGCATATGCCACTGTCGATTCAGCCACCACCACTTACTAAGTGGTGACCCTGCTACTATTTGTGGTCAGTGTTTCCAACAATTGACTGTACGCCATCTTCTGGTGGAAAGCCCATTTTTACTAGTCTACGCCACAGGCTGTGTTTCCTGTCAGATTTGACTGATATCTAAGCAGTTGACACGCGGTCTACAGATTGCATTTTAGTTTTTATCCGCCATAGCAATATGGCAAATGAAATTTAACATTCATCAGCAGGGGAATCCGGCCATGTTTCTACAGTACACAAAAATTTACTTGGGGATCGCCTGTTTTTTTAACCTATTCCTTTTAGAAAGTTGGCTGACTGCATAGTTTCTTCTGGCTTTGCCTTTATCGTCATGTATTTTAACTTTGTGACTTGGACGCTTATGACCTCAGTAGTTTTGTGCCCTAAAACCATAAAAACAGAGACTGACAGTAGTGCATTCAGGCTTCTAAGTTTTTCTTTTTAATCGGACTGCAATTTGCAGCACTCAAAAACGCACTGCCGTCGCCGACCTAGTTCCAGCGACGCCGGCTCCAGCAGCGTTTAGTTGAGTATTGCTTGCAACTGCTTATCTTGGCGAGAGTTAGGATTCTTCGTTTCGACGGTATTCTTCAACATGGTTTTGTGTGGAAAGCGCTAATAACTATAGCACGCTCGCTTTGTCTTTTTCGTGTCGTGAGCTACTTGCCTAATCTGAAATTGTTCCTACTTTCGTCAGTGGATCTTATCCTGATAGTGAAATAAAGTATATTTTTTACTGAACCCGGGCCTGATTCACTATATTTTGATGGGTATTTGAATGTCAAAAGGCCAGGTCTTTTAGGGCACATTTCAGTAATTGTTAGGAGGGGTCTGCCATCCACCGCCTTCATTGTGCCACCAATTTCCCACATATCTGCACCTCCCAAATCACCCAACACGACCAACAACGCTCCTAACTTCACAATGTTTATCGGTTTAATTGCCATACAGTTAGTTCATGTTGGAGTTATTGGATTCTGCCAGCTGAATGTCGTTTAAATTCATTGTAGCAATCTAATTAATCTTCTGCGTTTTGAGTGGTCAAAACTGATTTTGTTTAAAACTTACTGCCGATTTCATAATTTTAAATAATCATTCCGTTTTGGGATTAAGGTTGCCATATAAAGTATTACCAATGCATAAAGTTACTTGCAGTTCCATGTGTTTTTGTTCGTGTGATCTTGTTCATGGTAGTTACTGTTATCTGGGCTGACCATACACTTAGTTTGATGTCAGATTCATTGAATTCTGCTGACTAAGTTCTTAAAATAAACTATAGGCAAGGGATAAGCGATTTAATTATTGTTTGAATCGTTATTGATACTGCAATCTACCCTTTTCAAGTTAATCTAAAATTACTACCTGTGCACAGAACTGTTGAATTTTGTCAATATTCGGTTTACTATTGTGTGCCCTTATTTAAATCTGTTACATGGGGGCCTTGATCTCTATTTCTACTGACCCCCAGGGGGCCCACAGCTCTTTTGTGGGTACGTGTGTGGCGCGCACGGGTCCCTGAGCCATTGCAGCCTTTTTTCCCGCTTTCCCCAGGGTGCTTTACCCCTCTTAATTCCCCCTCCTTCCCATCCCAATCGCTCCTTCCCACCCTCTCCAACCCCGTCTCTTGGCGTTTCTCTAGATGACGGCTTGGCTATCCCATGGTACCGATTGTCCTGCAATTTTGGTTTTGTCTGCTGTGTACACCGGTTTTCGGCCCAGTTTGGTCCCCCGCCCCTTCGGGTTGACCTTCCATAACAAAATTTTCCGATAACGTGTGAGCCAATTGGGGAAGAACTCCCGACCTAGTCCCTACAGCGCGGGTCTTATCCTTCCCTTTCCGCTTCCTTTCCTCGCTGTAGCCCCCATCCCACGCTAGGTCCCCAGCATGTGTAGCCAGTCCGTGTGGAGGGGGCAGTTATGTACCCTTTGGCTGAGCCCCCTGACACCACAGGGATCACACTACTGGTGTCTGAGCTGCGACCTCTCCATGCAAGCCAAGGAGTTGTTGCCTGTCCTCTAGGGTATCAGAAATCCTGGCAATGGCCATCGTGCCAGGTGGCCTTTGCTGAGGCTGGGTGGCGCCCATGGAGCGCCCCTGTTTCGGAGTGGGTGACACCAGGGCGGACGTCTAGCACTATGAAAAGAGTTAAGACTCCAAAATGGTCGTTCATCGGCCGCCTCTCAAGACAGAGGTCTTTTAATGCTGCTACTGTGGATACGAAGATGTTTCCCTCCCTTGCTACCCCTTGAGAGGAAGGTCAGGCTTGCCGGTAAGGAGCAAAACCCTTTCCTCGCTACCTGGTTTGCACAAGGACTAATGGAGGAACTTTTACTACCACCAAACCGCTGTTCTTTGTTGAGACCATAGAGGACGAGTTTGGTGAAGTGGAATCTATGAGTAAACTTAGATCTGGCTCATTACTCATTAAAACAATGTCGGCAGCCCAGTCTGAAGCTTTGCTCGCCTGCACCACCCTTGACAACATTCCAGTAACAATACTCCCGCACAAATCCTTGAATAAGGTAAAGGATGTGATATTCCACCGGGACGTCCTCCTTCAAACTGATGAGGAGCTGAGGGCCAATCTCGAGCGGCGTGGTGTAAATTTTGTTCGCTTCGTTCAGAGGGGACCTAAAGACAACCGCGACAATACTGGGGCCTTTATCTTGGCCTTTGAGGGGGACACACACACCCAGAGAAGGTCAAGATGATGATATATCGATGTGAAGTGAAGCCCTACTTTCCACTTCCCATGCGCTGTTTTCGATGTATGAGATTTGGTCATATGTCCTCTCGCTGTACAGCAGTCCCAGTATGCGGTGATTGTGGACGCCCACTACATGAGGGGAGCCCCTGTGTTCCTCCGCCAGTGTGCGTCAGCCATCATCAACACCACTCTTCACGGTCGCTAGATTGCCCTATGTTCAAGAAAAGAAAAGAAGATACAAGAGTACAAATCACTGGAGCGTTTGACGTACCCTGAGGCCTGCAGTAAGTATGAATGTCTGCATCCTGTGCAGATGGCGACAACCTTCGCTACGACATTATCTTCTAACCTTTCACCCTCCCCTTCCCACTCCCATCTCCCCCCTACATCCCATTCCCACCCCTCCCTCACATCTCCCTCTCCTGTAGCTCCTGTCGCCCTCCCTTTGTGTTCCACCCCTTCCCAGCTGGAGAAGTGCACCCCTTCTCCGTCGCCTGCTGGTGACAGTGCCCCATCTCAGGGCCTTGCGTCCCGGCGTTCCCCAGATCGGAGATCTTCGACCTCCAGTCGGCCATCGGACTCCCAGTCGGTCAATTCAAAGGTCGCCCAATCTTCGTCAGTACCAGACCTAATTGACAAAAGTTCTCTCTCTGGGGCGGGTCCTGCCCGTCCCACGAGAGAGAGAGAGAGAGAGAGAGAGAGAGAGAGAGAGAGAGAGAGAGAGAGAGAGAGAGAGAGAGAGAGAGAGAGAGAGAGAGAGAGAGGGGGGGGGGGGAGGAGGAGGAGAAGAAGAAGAAACCAAAGTTAAAAGATGAAGCTCCTGCGGTACCACCGGAGGCGCCGACTGTGCTTTCGCAACTCACTCATCCCATTGATGCTGATCAGCTATCTATGGATGTTGTCCCTTCTTCACGCTGATAAAGCAGTGTGACTGGCGTTACCCCATTCGCTTCCCACCTAGATCCTCGTAATGTGATCATCCAATGGAATTGTAATGGTTACTACAGTCACCTCTTGGAGATGAAACAGCTAATCTCTCTTTCTTCTGCGGCCTGTGTCGTCCTGCAGGAATCGAGGTTTATGAATGCACATTCACCGACCCTCCGTGGGTTCTGTGCCCTTTGTTGGAACCGGGTTGGTCCTCTCCAGGCGTCTGGTGGGGTTTGTACTTTGGTCGGGACAGATATTGTCAGTACCTAGATTCCTCTCCAAACTCCATTGGAAATGGTTGCTGTCCGGGTTCACTTGGACACTCCATTAACCATTTGCAACCTCTACCTTCCTCCTGACAGGCCAACTACACTAGCGTCCCTAGTTACCCTCTTTCAGCAACTCCCCCCTCCTTACCTCATCCTTGCGGACTTCAATGCCCACCATCCTTTGTGGGGCAGTGCTTATACATCTAGCCGGGGCCGCCTCATAGAACAGTTTATTGCTGACCACAATCTGTGCCTTCTCAACGATGGTTCCCCAACTCATTTTAGTGCCGCTCACGGCACCTTTTCTGCCATAGACCTCTCTCTCCTTCCTTTATTTCACTGGTCAGCGTATGATGGCCTCTGCGATAGCGACCACTTTCTGTTGATCCTTTCACTTCCCTCACACCTACCACAAGCCAGGGTACCCCGCTGGGTTTTCCATCGTGCTAATTGGCTGCTATATACATCCCAGGTTGTTTTTCCATCTTTCCTCTCAGACTGTATAGATGATATTATAAGCCAAATGACCAACATGATTACCCAAGCTGCCAACACCGCTGTTGCCTGGTCGACGGGCCCTCCTACTCGCCGGCCAGTCCCTTGGTGGAATGCAACTGTTGCCGCAGCCATTCGCGAGCGCCATAGGGCCTTGTAACGTTTTAAGCGCCACCCATCCCTCGCTGCTCTCATAAATGTCAAACGTCTGCATGCCAGAGCTCGTTACTTAATCAAAGTAAGCGGACATGCTGGGAGCATTTTGTCTCCTCTTTGGGCCTTGCTGTCCCTCTGACAAGAGTGTGGGCTATGCTCCGATCTATCCATGGTAGCTGGCGGCCGTCTTCCATCCCTAGCCTTGCCTGCCTGATGGGGTCTGTACAGAGCCAGCTGTCGTTGCAGAACATCTTGCAACTCACTGCGACAATGTATCAGCGACTTCATATCCGGCGACCTTTCTCCTTAACAAACACCAGGCCGAAAAATTCAAATTAGGCTTTACTTCTTACCAGGTGCAACCATATAACGAACCTTTTATTGACTGGGAACTATCGCTGGCCCTCTCCTCTTCTCGTGATTCAGCACCTGTCCCTGACAATATCCATAATCAATTGCTGAAACACCTCAACCCCTCACAACGACAATTTCTCCTAAACGTTTTTAACCATATTTGGCTTCAAGGGGTCTTCGCCTCCCAGTGGAGGGAGAGTATTGTGGTCCCTGCCCTCAAGCCTGGCATGGACCTGTCGTTTCCGGACAATAAGCCAATAAGCCTGACAAATGTCCCCTGTAAATTACTTGAAAGGATGATAGCCCGCAGAATATGCAGGGGTCTTGAATCCTGGGGACTTCTCTCACCTTACCGGTGTGGGTTCCTGGAGGGACGATCCCCTATTGACCGTTTACTTCAACTGGAGACGGCGATCAAACAGGCCTCTAAATGACAACATCTCGTTGCAGTCTTCTTCAATCTTCATAAGGCATACGACACTGCTTGGCGTCATATTTTACGTTCTGGGGCCTCAGAGGCTCCTTACCAATTTTTATCCGTCAGTTATTATCCCACCGCCTGTTCCGTGTTGGCTCTTCATTCAGCTCCCCTCGAATACAGGAGAACGGCGTACCCCAGGGCTCAGTGTTGAGTGTTACACTTTTTCTAATCGCCATCAATGGGTTGGTGAGCTCTGTTGGGTCGCTGGTAACCCCGGCATTGTATGTCGACGACTTTTGCATATGGTACAGCTCCTACTCAGTAGCCTCTGCTGAACGTGAGCTCCAGAGCGCCGTTCGGCGGGCTTCAATGTGGGCTACGTCCCATGGTTTCCAGTTTTCCTCGTCATAAACGAGGGTGATGCATTTTTGTCGTCGTACTACAGTTCACCCTGATCCAGAACTGTTTTTGGGTAATCAGCGCCTTGAAATTGTAGCACAGCATCGTTTTCTGGGTCTTCTCTTTGACAAAAAATTGACTTGGTTGCCCCATATTCGCCACCTAAAGATTTGTTGTATGAGGAAACTTATTGCCCTACGTTTCCTTGCTCATTCATTTTGGGGTGCAGACCGAACAACTAACCTTCATATCTATCAGGCTCTAATCTTGTCCTGATTGGACTATGGTTGTCAAGTTTATGGCTCGGCAGCTCTTTCTGCCCTCAAAAATTATTAGATCCGGTTCACCATTATGGTGTACGCTTGGCTACAGGTGCGTTCCCGACTAGCCCGGTCGACAGTCTCCTTGTTGAGGCTGTAATCTGCACTCTTCAGGTCAGGCGGCATCAGCTTCTGGCGTCTTATGCCATCGCCATCCGGCAATATCCTGCTCATCCCGCTTACCAGGTTCTTTTTGCATATGAAGGGCTTTGACCCCCTGATACCCGGCCGCGGGCGGGATTTCCCGTCGGACTGCGGCTTGCCTCTCTTTGCCGAGATTTCCACATCCCTTCACTAGATTGCGCCCCCCCCCCCCCCCATTTCACTGCCCACACACCCCCGTGGATGGTGCCACGGCCACTAATTCGGGCGGATCTCTTCCAGGGCCCAAAAGCTTTAATTTCCCCCATGGTCTATCGGCGTTTGGTGCACCCAGTACTAGAAGAGTTTCAGGGAGCTTCTATTTTCTACGCTGATGGCTCTAAAACTGCGGGCCACTCCGGATATGCTTTTACATCTCCTGTTGGCGCGGAATGCCATTCTCTGCCAGAGGCAAGCAGTGTGTTCTTGGCAGAGCTGATGGCGATTTATAGAGCCCTCTGTTTTATTAAACAGACTGCCGTGGAACGTGGTTTAATCTGTGCTGACTCCATGAGCAGTCTGCAGGCCATTGATCGATGTTTCCCCTCCCATCCTTTAGTTATTTCCATCCACGATCTCCTTGCTGACCTTCATCGTGCTGCCTGCTCTGTTACCTTTCCTTGGGTGCCAAGCCATGTTGGTATTACAGGGAATGAAGACGCTGACCTGTTGGCTAGATCGGCAATTACTCGCTGCCCACCTCCCTTTCTAATTCCAGGTGCAGATCTGCGGGTGCAGATCAGATCTTGGCTTCACTCCTCATGGGATAGCAGTTGGAAAGCTACTGCCCATTCGAATAAACTCCGCACCATCAAAGATACGACTGCAGCTTGGAGTTCATCTTTACGCCCTTCCCGTAGAGAATCAATTGTCCACTGTCGCCTCCAGATTGGACATTGCAGGCTGACCCATGGATTTCTTTTACGAAATGACAATCCACCACATTTTGATTGTGGAGCCGTACAATCCGTGACTCATATTCTGACTGAATGTCCTCTCCATTTAACACTTTGTGGTGACTACGGCCTACCGCCTTCGTTGCCTGTAGTTTTGGCGGATGACCCATGGACTGTTGATCGCATCCTTGCCTTTCTCCGTGAAAGTAGATTTTATTCTCAGCTCTATGACTCGCTTGGTCGGGGTGAGTGGGTTTGTGACTCTTGGCTGTTTGTGGGGATTTACAGCCTTCTCCCCCCCAGTCCCCCACTCTTTTACTTTTTAACGTAGTTTTATTTCTCCCTACTCTGAAGCTGTGATATGTTGACCACTGTGCCATTAGTAACTTGTGGTTTAAGGTTGTAGTCGCTTCCAGAGCTATGGGAGCGGACACTGTAGCTTTCGCTACCCTAAGTTGGTTTCAGTCTTGTTGGTTAGATGATTTTAATTCCTAGTGTAATGGTCTTTTAGCTTTCCCCCATTTTTCGTTGGGTTCTGTAGCATATACAATTTGGAGTTAAAGGGACTGAAGACCTCGTTGTTTGGTCCCTCATGTCCACCACCACCACCACCACCACCACCACCACCTAATTCTACTGAATATTTGTTGCTTGTGCCAGTATTGTTCATTGAGTGCCCACGATTATTATTGAACAAATGGGCATTGGTATTATCTTGTGCATTATTTTAGGACCCAGATTTCCATATCTGACACTAGTCCAGTAATGTCTGTAGTTTGTGTGTTACTGGAGTATTACTTCTGACATTCAAGTGTAATTGCCCCCACTGGTGTGTTTTAATTGCCCAATCTGTTAAAATAGTTTCTTTAAATATATCTTCAAGCAATAAATGGTTAGTTCATATTTGACGGGCTTGCGCTTCCACGTCCTATCTTAGTTTGTGTGTTCCCTGCAATTACCGTATCAATTGGTAACTGATAATGGTTTTGTTCCTCGTTCACCATCGTGTTTGGTGGGTTTGCTAACCGTTTGTTTTCACTGCCTTGCTTGATTATGGTTACTTCAGTTGTGAAATATTCGCATTTTATTTTTTCAGTGTCCATTGTACTGGCCATGGATCCCCGTCGATACCCTGGAATCAAGACCCATAGTTGTATCACCCGAAACTGTTGGAGATGTAACAGCTGCAGCTCAAAACATTACCACAGCATTGTATGATGTCTAAAGGGTTGTTGGCCGTCTTGAAGTCAATCATCCCACTCTTTCACAGACCAGAAGGATCTATACTCAGTTGACCCATATGGTAAATCGTCTCACTGATTTGAAGTGTGTTCAGCTTGATAATGCACTGAGCGAATCTGTCGATCGATTAATACACTATGGCAATCAACTGCAGATTAGGTCAGACTCATTGGGGTTGGATAGAGAGGAAGAGAGCGCCGGAAGTGATGGATTTGGGACTCTTCCTGGGAGTGGTGATGTCTGCGCCAACGTTTCTCATTCGTCATCCCCACAGCCGAGTCTTTTTCCAAGCTCCCTGAGTCAATTATGTGCTTGTTGAATGGGATTACTGAGTTATCGGCGAGTGGCATTAATTGTATTCAACAATTATAGTGGTTACTCGTACACTTTGAGCAACACACCATTCCCCATAATGTGGTCTTGTCATTGTTATTCCCTCTGGCAGTGGGCGACTTGTGCTTCTTCTTGTCTGAGGCTTTGAAGGAAGGATTTTCGTTAGAGCAGTTTAGGCAAATCGTCATAGCGAGGAAGTTGTCACCTTGTATGCGGAATGAAATGGAGCAGCGTTTCTTCTGGAGGGTTCAGGGTCCACAAGAGAGCTTGAGCAAATAGATCGAGCCGGCCGCGGTGGCCGAGGGGACTGAGGCGCTCTAGTCACGGTCTGCACGGCCACTACGGTCGGTGGTTCGAATCCCACCTCGGGCATGGATATTTGTGCTGTCCTTAGTATAAGGTAGTTGATAAGTAGTTTGTAAGTTTAGGGACTGATTACCCCGAAGTTAAATCCCATAAGCTTAACAAACATTTGAACACTTTTTTTTTACAATGCATTCGAAGATTAGATGTGGTGCAGTTTCATCACCGTCATCACAGATCCTACATTTAGGATCCTCTTCTGCTATTCCCATTGTGACGTAGGTGTTTTTTGAAATTCCCATGGCCTGTCAGCAATCCAACCATGAGTCTAATCTCTCTCCTGTTCAGACCCAGGATTTCAGAGCTTCTTTTAAAACATGGCTTTGGCATCATTACCTTGCCATGTTTTTGTTGATGGACTTTGGTCCAATATTCTACGTGCTGTCTTCTGAGCCAGTTACGTAGCTCCAATTTGATCATTACCTTATGATTGTCAGGACAGGTTCCGGTCCAATAAATGGACTCTCTGCCCCCATCCTTGTTAATCTGTCGGCATGTTCGTTGCCACTGATCCCCGAGTGGCCAGGGACCCACAATAGGTTTACTCTATTGCTTTCCCCTAGCTCCACCAGAACTCTGTGGCAATCTCCAACAATTTTAGACCTTGTTGCAGGAGCTGCCAGTGATCTCAGGGCTGCCTGACTGTCTGAATAGATATAGGTGCTAAGATTTTTGTAGAACCTACGCAAATTCTCCTCCCCACACGCCCTGATGGCAGTGATTTCGGCCTGGAATACTGAGGCCAGTTTTCCTAGAGAGATGACGCCCTCCAGTCTTGGCTGCACCCCATATACCCCGGCCCCAACACCAACCCGTCAGTGAACTAGACAATATCCCCCGTACGGTGTCGAACTATTTTCTCCCACTGCTCCCTACTTCCAATTGTTATATTGAAAGGCTTGTTGAAGCATTTTGGGGTTATAATATAGTCGGCTGGCATTTCCCCAACCTTTGCTATATTTACCTCACTCACTATTTTAGTGTGTGATTCTGGATATCCCAAAGAGTTCCAGTTGTTGCCAGATTTGAGTCTGTATGCACCAGCTGCTGCCTCCATCTTGAACTAAAGGTGTAATGGGGGCATATCCAGCATGGTTTCCATCCCAGCAGTTGGTGTGCTGCTAATTCCGCCTGTTATGGCTAAGCAGGCTGATCTCTGCACCTTACTAAGCTCCTTAGCAGCAACCTGCTGTTCTACCTTCTTCCACCACACGACCACCCCGTAGGTGATCCTGGGTCTAATCACTGTGGTGTATATCCAGTGCATACCCTTGGGGCTCAGGCCGCAATTTTTTCCACAAGCTCTCCTGGTACTTACTAAAGTACCTTTTGCCTTGGAGCAAATATTCCTAATGTGAGGGGTTCATGTCAGTTTCTCATCTAGGGTAACCCCTAGATATTTCACTGTCCCCTTCACAGGTAGTGTATCATTGAAAAGCTTTAGATTCCAACTTGAATGTTGTATATGCTTCTTTGTAAATGGTACAACAACAGTCTTCTTAGGAGTAACCCCCAGATCCTGTTTTCTGCACCAGTCTTGCACAATGTCCAAAGCACCTTGTGCCATATTCTTTACTATGTCAGCAAATTTGCCAAGTATTACTATGACAAGATCACCTGCGTAACCTTGGCAAAAGTACTGCCTAGAGTTTAATTCTCCAATGAGATCAATCACCACTAGATTCCACAATAAAGGGGGGGGGGGGAAAGAACTCCTCCTTGCGGGCAACCCCTAGTGGTGTTGATTACCATTTTTTCATTCATTATGGTAGCTTCTACCTTTCTTCCACTGAGCATGGCCCTAGTCCACCTACATATTGTGGTCCCTAGGTCATGCACCTCTGCTGCCCTAACCATGGAATCGAAGGTCGTGATGCTAAAAGCCCCCTCAATGTCCAGGAAGATACAGAGGGCTGTTTCCTGAAAGTGTAGTGCTTTCTCCACCTTCCCAACGAGTTAGTGGAGAACTGTCCCACATGATTTACCTGGCTGATATGCATGTTGGTTTGAATGTAGAGGAGCCCTACTTAACCTCCTTTCTCCAACATGCACATTAACCAGCTTTTCCAATGTCTTAAGAATGGAGGAGGACAGGCTGATTGGTCTCATAGCCTTGGCATGATCAATTCTCCCTGGTTTAGGAATGAAGAACAGGACCCTCATTATCGCCAGTTTCAGTGGTGCAACAGGTTCCCCATGTCGTGTTGTCCTGTGCCAGATTGGCGAGCCTATTTGTGTCTTACTGGCCTTGAGTAGTTGTATCACCTTGTTCGTACATCTCACCAAATTGTCTCTACTACGTGATTGTAAACAGAGATGTCATTTCGCGAATGGGTAGGTGTTGCCTCTGGTGGATCAGGTGCAGTGCAGTCTTTCCAGTGCGAACTTTTTGTGGCTAGTCGATATTGCCCTGGTTAAAAATTCGTCAGTCATACTTCCTATTATGTGACTTTATTATGAAGACCGGACTGGTACTTGATTTTGTGTGTCGTGTTTTCTTATTCGTTTCGCCTGATGACAATATTGGGTTGTGCACATATGGTTATCATTTCGCCACGCAGTCCGTTAATTGCGGTGTCAGTCGTTTGGTTGTTGTGCATCTTCAGTGCACCCAACTCACCTGGTTGTCTGAATTGTTCAACCCCTATCCGGAAGTGTTTGCTGATAGGCTGGGGGAGACTGATGTTACTAACCGTAGCTTAGTAACGTCCGTCAAAATGACGGCTATGTTCTAATTGTTGGTGAGCTGTGACGTTTTGAGGAACAATTTTTGATCAAGTGTACACGGGTAGAGAGTTGGTTTGGAATCACACTCGCCGAATTGACGGGTTAGTAGCCAAAGTTCAAAACCCCCTGAAAGATAGGTGTTAGTAGCGAGCGTTTAAACCAGATTATTGTAACGCAGGATTAAGTAATACCAGTTCCACCAGTTATGACGCTCTCTCATTTTACTGAGAGGTTTGATTAAGCATCTGATTAAGCTATATCTACGGTCCTTCTTCAGTGGCATCAAGGACAGAGACAACCTTTAGCGTACACCTCTCGCTGATTAAATGGAGCCGAGGAGCTATTAGGTATAAGGGTGCGTGGACTTGGCCTTTGTTTTCGCCTTGGATAAATTCCGGTTCTGCCTTGAGCATCTTCAATTTGATTTGGAAACGGACAGTCGGACATTTAGCTGGATTTTTGCTATCCCTCAGAAGACTGGGCGTCGGCCTTTCATTTTGAGGTTCGACACAGTAAAGGAACTGA
Organism: Locusta migratoria; assembly: GCA_026315105.1. Taxonomy (NCBI): domain Eukaryota; kingdom Metazoa; phylum Arthropoda; class Insecta; order Orthoptera; family Acrididae; genus Locusta; species Locusta migratoria. The sequence continues at coordinate 253,423,634 of CM048745.1, read as the reverse complement.
TAACCTTGTGGTCGATGCTCTTAGCTGCATGTTCGAAGAACCGCAGGTTCTATTGGTGTAGAGTCGCCATTATCAAATCCAGACAACATTTTCCTTCTCAGGGGAGATTCCTCAATTTTTGACGATATTGGTACTAAGCAGGACCAGTATGCCCATTGAAGGCCATTACTACAACAGTGGGTGACAATTCGTAGATTAGGTCCGGAGAGTGTTCTTCGTAAGACGGTAATGCTATTAAGATTCGGTGGTCGGAGTAATCTTAGGGTTGGATAAGACTCTCGTGGCCCACCCTTTAAAAGGAAATCAATTGCATGATGGGCCACTGCCAATTTTCATAACGTGATAAACCAACTAATTCTCCTCTTAAAGGATTTTTAAGCTCTGAGCGGTAAAGTAACCCGACTTATAAGGGGTTCGCTGACCGTGGGGCCCCTTCCCCGATCTAGGAAAGGCAACAGGTATATCCTCGTTGTAGTTGACGCCTTCAGCAGAATTTTGTGGTTGATTCCTGGCCGTAATATTACTGCTAAAACTACAGTCGGTCACTTTACTAATATTTTTGGATTACTTGGCCCACATGAACAGCTTGAAGGCGATAACGCCTCAGCTTTCATTTCGGCCCCGTTTAAGGAATTATGCTTTCGGAATGCGATCACACACATAACGACCATTCCTTATTATCCCCAGGTTTCCGTGAAGACAGGGTAAATCGCAAACTGAAGAGGACTCTCATCATTGAAATACACCTCGCTCATCAGCAAATGCTTCGGAGAACTGTTTAATAATGAGGCAGCGCGAGAATAAAATTATGATCGCATATCACATGTGGTGTATTCCCTATAAAAATAATAGTGAGCGTCTTTAAGGCCAGATAGCCAACAGCTTCTTGCTAAAAAATTAAGATGCATAAAAAAAAGATAAATCTTACATATGATGGGGAATGATGGATCAACAGAGGCTCAAGCCAAATTGATTTATTAAACAAGTGGCACATTATACAAAGGGATTCAAAATCTCTATACTTATAAAACGCATTTGTTGTTTGTCTGTCTGTTCTCTTATAACTAAAGATCCAGGCAATCAAATAACGTGAAATTTGGTACACGTACACAAAATTACGTGGGGATAGATTCTTAAACAGGCTTCGTTCCAGTTTTTGGAAAAGCAACCGGAAAATTTGAGAAAAGATGAAAGTGCGTTTTCAATGTGTCCTTGTAAATAAATATCTTCGCACTGATCTTGATGAAACTTTGCATAACTGGCCTTCAAAACAAGAGAAAGGGCACTGTGTACATAAAATTTCGCTCAGTGCTTGGTGGAGGGTACTTACTTCGCCAAAAGCCACAGTTTTGCTCCGATCTTAATGAAATTTTGTACACTTGACCTTGGAAACAAGATGAATGCCTATCATTCCTCCAGACAACATCATACAATTCAAGAGAATACAATTCCCATTGAAACTGTGTTTTACCATAACACGCCACTGGGCCAGTCTCAAGGGATTGCTGATATAGACTTGCAGACACGATGCTTCTCCATGGACAGTTGCATGTGGCCTGCTCCAGAATGGGCAAAGACGAAAATCTTTTTGCACATACTCCAAATGGAACTGCCAAAAATGTTATCACATTGCTTTAACATAAATGTACCCTTTTATTACATGCAAGTAAACTGTTTTTTACGCATCTACAGGAAACCCGGGCAAAGCCGGGTACTTGCAGCAATTTATAATAATCCTATAATTATATGTGGTGTCAGACCAGCCCTTAGCCGAAGGATATTAAAGTGCAATGTAAATCATATACTGATGACACAAAAGGAAAAAGAGAACACACATTTCTTCGATGCAGTTGGCAAACCTTCGGTAATGATTGGGTTCGTAGTGACTGCTGTCACTGTGAACTGGAGGGTAGTGATAATCACTGCTGGACGGTGAATAGTTGTATTAAATCGACTTAGCTTGATGAAGGGGAAACAGCCCAATAGTTACAATGCCGGTGAAAATATACGTTATTGATCTAACTTGTCACTTGCAGAGAGAGAGAGAGAGAGAGAGAGAGAGAGAGAGAGAGAGAGAGAGACAGCAGACACAGGTCAGTGAATAGGTGGTTGAGCAACATGGAAGCTGCGTACTGTTTGTTCACTGCGAATGTGAACAAGTGAATTGTAGCCTCGACTATCTGGACAGACGATTCTTCAAATACTCCTCCATAAAATATGCAAATACACGATACCGGAATTACATCTCCATCCAAGCTTACTATACTGTCTGAGCACACACTCAGCGAAAACTGCTCTAAAAACCCCCACTAGCCACGAAACGGTAAGAAGTATTTCGCTTTTCCTGCACGTCGGCAGATGTCGATATAAATCAGAAGTGAACAGTTTCTGGACACTATTTCAATTTACTATCAGGATCGAAATGCACAAATAAGACGAAACACTGATCAAGCAAAATCTCCTGAGTAGTCACCTAAGCGACTGCCCAAGGAGAGATTCGTCAGACGACTGCATTCGGCAGAGGCTCTCCAGCGCTAGCTGGCTCGAAAACTATGAAACAGTGCTCCTCCTCCCCAATCTATCTGCACATCAATCACCGACAGTCATTTCAAAGGTTAGCCTATGGGTGTCAGAGATCGCTGCCTCCACGTCCTATGGGGAGTGGTACATGGCGCTATTCGGTCTATAACTGTCAGCAAATAGATTTCCTCAGTGTCATACTGTGTGTTAGGTTGTTCATCTGTTTCGCTCACGGCTTGGCTGCGGCGTGTGTTTGCGTAAGCAGTCCACCTCGCCGGTGACGGTTGGCGTGCAACGGCCATTATGTGACTGCTGGGCGGTCTCCCGTCGAGTTCGATGAAGGGCGGCTGCGGCTTAGAGCAGCAAGCGGGCTCCCTGCTGTCACCCTCGCTCCCTACCACCAAGTCGAGCGAATATTCCCCTGATTGATATTACGGCAAAGTTACCGTCCAGCAATGACCGTTTGTATGCAATTACTAGAGGTACATATACTGGGAGGTATGTATACTGGGAGGTACATATACTGGGAGCGGTTGGGAAGGGGTGAGTGCTCACTCCAAGTTGGCAGGCACCTTACAACCTTTACCATCTAGGGTCACCAGGTAGTTGAGACACTATCTTACCATGGCCGAATTTTGCCATTGATTCAGCCAAACCTGAAGTCCACTCTGGCTTCCTTCCTATTCGCCTACTCGATTAATTCACCGCTATCCAACTTATGGAAGATAGGGGACCTCTTGCCCTGTATATTCTTCGGGAGAACTGATGGTAGGCCAGGGCTATCATTGCCTTGGCACACCATCAGCAAGCTAACCAGGACGACCAGAGGCCCTTCAAAGAAAAGGCGAACGATGGGCTGTTCATCGGCAATTAGCCTGGCAGGGAGTCGGGTAGAGGCCATCTGTGTAAGTTTACCCCTCGTTTTATCGGGCCATGTTCTATTGAAATAATTTTGGGGCCTGTTTATTTATTTATTACTTAAGGAAAAGTTGAGTGGGAAACTCCTCAGAGAGCTGTTAACGTTGCGCTCCTGCCGAAGTAGGCATCCTGCAATCGCTCTGCGTGACGTTGGCGGCAGATGTGCTGCAGTCCAGTCGCTCGCACTCTTCGTCTTACTGAGCTCGAGCCGGGATTTCGCGATGACGCAATAAGGCATGACGTAATAGTGCGTGGTCGCGTTAGACCCTGATAGGTTTAAAAGGGACATATATACATTGCCGGGATTTAATCGTTACCTTGCTATATATCTTCAATGAGTTAGCTTAGTAATGTCAAAGTATCTCGCAGGTCTTCGCCTGTGGAGGTAGGCTCTACACAACCGCTCTGTGTGAATACGCTCTGCATGAATATGGTGCCTTTGACAACCTCTGGTGGCTTTTGCTCTTCTCTCGACTCCGAGAGACTGAGTGTCCAGGGCCGCTTTATGGATGTCTCAGGGACTACTATGTCAGAAGGGAGGTCCGGCTATTATCGCCTAGCAAAATCATGTGTAAAGGTGATCACCAAGGGGTGCCCTCAGAGCTCTGTCTTGGGGCCGCTCTTTTGGGACATAAATATGGAGCCTTTGCTCCATGAAATGTAAAACAGCCCAGATGTGCTACAGGTAATAGACCACCTCTTGATGGTTGGCGGCAAGGGCCGAGAGGATCTCCAACCGCGAATCTCTAGGGCAGTTAACATCCGTACCTCATGGTGTCAAAGAACAAAACTGTCAATAGCAGCAAAGTCCACATATCTACTTCTAAAAGGGAGTTCGATCAGGAACCCCACAGTAAGAATAAATGATGTACCAGTCATTTGCAGAAGTCAGGCCAGATATCTGGGCGTGATTCTTGACGAGCTCTGGAATTTCACTGCTCATATCGACATGGTGGCTGATCGGGCAATGGTAGCCTTGAACAGGATTCCTGGGATTGGGCATTGGAGATTTCATCTTCAGTCCAACCTTATCAAAATCTCTCACAAAAGCGCAATGACGTCGATAATGGGCTATGGATCTGGCAGCTGGGCTCATAGGCTCACCAGGGTGGCGCCTGCCATGGCAGTCAAAAGGATACAAAGAAGTATTCTGCTGCTCTCCATTGGAGCATACCGTACCTCCCCAGGCAGCTCTCTCCTGCTATTTATGGAACTCTGTCCCATTGATATCAGAATAAGGGAGCTGGCTGCTGGGTACTGGATCAAGAAAGGGGACGTGCAGAAGGCGGAGGAAATCTTGGGGACACAGGCAGAAGGGAAAGCAGCAGTAAAACAAAGAGATCTTCAGCTGTGGCAATAACTCTGGGATCAGGAGGAGATGGGGAGAACTCACCGTTTCCTGCCAGGTGTCAGGGATAGGCTGCAGATGAAGTATTTCAATCCAACCCGAGGACTTACACATTTCTTCACTGGCCATGGCCCATACCTGACGTACCTATGTTGGTTTGAGAAACGGACAACTCCTCAGTGTGACTGTGGTAATCCAGAGGGTACACCAGAACACGTCGTCTTTGAGTGCCCCACATATGACAGCCTGGTATCAGCACACAGACAACTGCCACATACAGCCATAACTCAACTACTAAAATCTGAAGAAACATTTAACATCCTTAATGAAAAGACCAATTAGAGATGAATTCCTGAACCGAGTCTAGACTTTTCCAGGATGTGAAGGCTGCACCAGAGCCGTGCCGCCGGGGTGTGGAACGGCCGCCAGCAATGCCCGGAATCCGCCGCACCCTGGATCACGAGGACTGAATGCGGCAAACCGAATATGACGCTAGTTTCAAGTTAGATATCAGTTAGATGTAGAAAGACAAACAGGACAAAAACACAAGGTACTGCAGTGTAAAGGGCCAGCCCGGTGCCAGAGGCATGATCGTCGGATTTAGTTGGGTGAACACCGGCTATACAACAGTAGGTTTGTATCTTCTGGCACACATGTAAACACTGCAGATGAAGGGGACAAGCGTAAACACACCAAGCAGAGTACCTCCAACATAAAGGATACCAACAACACAGGCACAGGATAATGTAAACAACAGAAAACAACACCAAACTAGGTTAAGTCAGTAATTAATGTATAATGAAGTTGATTAAACAAAGTAGAATAGAATTGTATTAAATAGGACCCATTTAGTCATAGACAATAGATTATTGTATCAATAAAGAATAAAGATTTTTTTAAAGTCTCACAAATATGATTGGTAGTGTAGGAGTACTAAATTGTAACGTCATGTTGAATAAAACAGTTTTACTGTATAAACAGTTGAAAAGCTGCAAGCGATTAACTTCTTTCCATTAACCATTTTCCTAGGGTTGACAGCGAGAAAAAGTTTCGTTAAGGTCTGAAAATGTATGATAAGTTTGTTGCAAGTCGTTCAGTGTTCTCATTCTCAAATACTGGATGAATATAGTTACGTGGTATGATGGGGGCATTTGTATTGTGTATGACGTCATATGTTATAAAATTTGATTTCACCTACCGTAGCGGTACTTTCATTACGGTAAAGAATATTTGTACTAAATGTAATTGAAATCTGTCCATTAGGTTGGGACATGTGGAACGTTGTCGGATGAAGCGGCAATTTTTTTCGTGAATTTAATCGTTTATGGCGTCATGTCCTCGGAATTTACAGCGATTGCCGTCACACAGTAAAATGACTATAATGGTCACACAAAATTAGATTTACTTTAACTTTAATATTCTATTTCTTAACCTTGTATAATCTTACAACATGTAGAGAGATTTTAGCAAAGGATTATTCCGTTAATTTTTCAATTAGCATTCTCTAATGTATGTTATTTTCAGACAACACGGTACACGAGTGGTTCGCATTTTTATTTTTTACTAGGAGGCCGACACCTCATCTGTCGGTTGCGATTGACAGCTAGTCGATCGACTCGACAGGTGAGAAAAGACGATAACAGCCCGACAGCTCGTCCGAATGAGTGACAATTTTTCCCCTCTACTCGCGTCGTTTATTAATATCGCGATATTCCTAATCTCGCGATCTTGTGTTTTGTACGCCTCGTCACCATGTACATGGAGAAGTCCCCGCCGACTGATCAATATTTAAATTGCGTGACCTGTACAATATGTTTCCTCTGCCATGAATCAACCAACAAGATGAACAGAATGCATTAATTCGTCCTATTTAAATTTGAGCAATTACATACGTAATAATTAATTGAACAATTCATAATTACGTTGATTGAGAGTTGAAAAAGGATTGGGTTTGACGGAAGGCCCAAGCCCCAAGTAACAACATCTGCCAGATTGAGAACAATTTATTTGAAGGACACCTAAATAGCTCATTCTATAAACAAATCTCAACAATAGAGAATCAAGCAGAATAGGCAGATGGGATAAGTACGATTAACAAACAACCCCAAGACAAGATAGATTTTGCTAATAGACAGATCAACCTTTACAAGCCTTTTATTTTTACATAGAAGGAAAATTAGCAAAACTTAATGAAAGAAACTGCAAATATATATAACTGGAACAATAAGAACAATTTAAAACAGTGATGATTTACACTTAAAAACAATGAAAATTCTCGCGAGCACCCATAAAAAAAAAAAGAAATGAACTTACAAATGCAACTTAAGAAAACCAGTATTTACAGGGCAAGAATTTAACTTGAGCCCGTAAAGAGAAAGCTATCGCGAAACCAATTACAGATACTAGGTTTCAACACTAAGTGCAGGAACCCGCACACCACTGGAATGGAAACCTAACCGGGCCCTGTCCGCTGGGTCCGGCCGCCAGACTACAAATCTTTAACCTCAATGCACAACTGGAATATACAAATATAAAGGAAACAATTACTAAAATGTTCATAAATCAACAACTTACAAGTAATCAAATACACTACACTAAAGGTTTGAAATATTACGGGACAATAATTATCGTTAATCAAAATGTGGAAGAAAATGCGCCAACATAGGCATTTGCACCCCGCGTTAAACAGTCTCCTACACTTAAGGACCACGGAAAGGGAGCGCAGAGAGCCAGTAATGAATAAATATCAAATATAAGCGCTCACAAAATCGGTGCACATAAAATATAAAATAGTATCACAGACATAAATTATACGTTCAAGAGCGCTATTATCACCAAATAACCCTACAGATCTTGTGACAACTTACTGGAAATATTACTTCAATCTTACCAACTTGTAACCAGTTTGTTACCAAGTGCATCACCAACTAACTAGTGCCGTATTCAGGTGAGGCGTCACGGTTCTATGCCAGCCACACACTATCAAACGGCAATAACAACAGGCATCTCCATCCACGACGAACAAATTATTTGCGAGACACTTGGCGACTTAAATAATACACAACACTTCTGAAACAGACAGATGTATTACAGTACAGCACTCAAACATCCTCTGGTGTCACACTCAGATACCAAACTTAACTTCCACATTCCCTTCCTAGAGAACCGGCCCACGGGAGGTACTGCCCCCTGGTGCGTGCTACGTCTCCAACCGCCACACGACTTCCCCGAAAATCACCACACTTCCCACTCGGGGTAACATAGATATATCGGCGGAAATGGCAACGATAATCGCAATTCCACGGAGCCGAACTCGAAAAATCGAACCTCACGGTTCAAAAGTTTTCATATAAAGCATTTGGTGGCATAAAGCGTTCATGCAAATGGCACAATGTAAACAGAATTTATACTCATTTCATATGTTAGTGACGTTTGTCCCTGAAAGCACACACATTTAATTGGAGGACATCACACTGTGTAGTCATGGTTGTAATCTGTAAATAACTAGCTTTTTGCCCTACTTGCATGCATTAAGTTAGTGAGGCTCGTTGTTTATTTATTCTTACTCTCTAGAAGAAGGACTGTATTTCCACTTGTATTTTAGATTGTGTACTGTATATTATCAGCAGAGAAGTTTTGTTGCTTGTTGGCATATTGGATAAGTGAGTAATGTAGGGAATATACAGCAGGGCTTCGGCTCGTAACGAGGGAGGGTGAGTGGTTAATTACCTAGACAGTCATTGCATTGCGGTTTCATGCGTGCCTTATTTGTGCCTGTGAGCTGTTGTGGCTATTGACTCGGCTTGGCCTTGGTCACTTGTAATGCTAGCCTGTGTCGCCTACTGGCATACTGCAGTCCGTGTGTTGACTTGTCGTTCTGCGCTACGTTCATTTCCCTCGGGGCTCATTTCAGCAAGATGAATTTCTACGCTCTTCCTATCTTGAGCGAAAGTAGCCTCAGTAAGGTTCTTTAAGATGAGTTGTAAGCTATTAAGTTAACCCTTGTCAAATCGCTGTTGCCTTGCACATGTAATAAAGTTAATGACGTAACAAGTTTTAGTCTCTATTGTTTATAAGTTGTTGATGAAGTTAGTCTTGTTTCAACGTAATTGCTGCTTCGCGTTCAGTGCATTCTTTACAAATTTGAGTCCTAACTTAGTATCTTGTACTACTCAACCGGTATTAGATTTTTGTGCCATTCCCTTATTAAAACTGTCTCAATATATTAATTATTGAAAGGCAAGGAAGTTTTTTTATTTAATTCAGTCCAGTGTATGAAGTTTCATCAGCTTAAATACTACTACATTAGGCATTCATTAATTGTTGTTCAAAGAGGCAACATATTTTTTTTTTTACACAGTACAGTGTTTCAATGTCATCACATTGTAATTTTAATTGTTGTTAAAGCAATGTATTTTCATTAATTTAGTGTAATGTCTAAAATTAATATTTGAATAATGCATCATTTTGTGTTTACTGGTATTTGAATTTATGTCAATAAATGATGTTAACTTGGCAGCCCTCCTGTCATTTTTAGTACAATGTGCCTACACCTTTTCGTTCCTGTATTTTAGTCTCCTCGTCTCGAGAATGTTATGAGCTTTCCACCGACTAGCTGCAGAAAGGGCGTGAAAAGTTGTCTGTCCACCCTCCCCTACAAGCACCGATCGTTGAAAAGTCGCCTCCATCTGGAAAACTTCGTGTAGACTGCATTATATGTAAGGACTGCCACCCTCGTGACCCACGTGTTTAAACAATGTAAGTGCCTAACGAGTTGCTTATATGTTTCAATAGAAAATCAATTATTAACAGTAACGGTATTTATATTTGAGTTATGCTGTATGAGACACGATCACAGATGTTTACTAAATGTTTTGATTGTCACTATTAAGCATTGGAAGATGACTGTATATGCAATACGATTTCAGAATCCATGTAATTTCCGTCTATAAATTTATACCGCTGAATCTGATCGGTATGAACAACACATGCTTATCAATTACTAGTACTAGTAGTACAACAACGAAATATTCTTAGCTAAATTGTACTTGAGTCGTGATAGAATCCAGAAACTAACTGCTTCTTAATGGTATACTGTCCCTGTTCAGTAAAAAACAAATTTGCTGAGAGACAGCAATATCTGAAGATGTTCAAAGTTTAAGTAATACAGTAGATCTTAAAAAATTGCTGACTCAGAAATTTCGTTCGTTACTGACCAGCGGAAGTATTCTCGACGTGTTGGCGAAAGTACGTTCTTAAATGCGGACGTACGCACAAAACATCGTCCGAAATTATGCTCAACGCACACAAATCATGCTAGAACACTTTTGGTGAAACGGCAAAGAAAGCATCACAAATTTAACGAACATCAAAAACCCGATTACATAGAAGATCGAAATTCATCGAGGACTTCAAAGTGAAGTTCGTGCAGTAGTTTCCACAACGAACTTTGAATTTCGACAGAAAACCCAAAGAGATTCGTTCATAAAAAAGACGCAAACAGTACGTTCACTTTGCTATAGTAATGTCGATGTTGCCGATGCGAGTGCTACTAAAGAAGACGAAATAAATATTGTAGATTTCCAATGAGTAACAGCTAGCACCATTAATAATGTAGAAGCAGATCTCCTCGGAATAGTAAATCGATTAATAAAACTACGTCTTTAGGTCAGGACTATGCCGAGTAGATTCCTATCAGTGTGTGCTGATGGGATATTTTCATATAACCTCTCGCTCAACGTAGAATCTATACCCAAAGACGAGAAACTTGGCAGGTCACACTGACATTAAAGAATGGCAACAGGAGTAACCTACGAAATTACAGGTTTATAATACTGACATCGATTTGCAGCAGGGTTCTGGAAGATATCCTGTGTTTAAACATTATGAACTACGTCGAACAGAACGATCTACTGAACCAAGGTCAACACGAATTTAGATTATGTCGTACTTGCGCAGCACAATTAGCTCTTCACTCACATGTCGTGATGGATGTTATCTACAAAGGAGTTCAAATTGATTCCATGTTTTTAGATATCGCTAGATGTGAGTAATGGCGATCCTTCCGATGATAGCACTACAAAAGCAGAGTTACTAAACATAGATTTTAGAAACTCGTTCACCAAAGACGATGAAACCAATATTCCAGATTTCGAATTACAAACAGAGGCCAGAATTAGTAACGTTGAAGTAGATATACTCGGAGTACTGAAGCAACTTAAATCATTTAACAAGAAAGTCTTTTGGTTCGGACTGTATACCCATTAGATTTCTATCTAATTACGCTGAAGAGATAGTTCCTTACTTAACAGCCATATACAACTGCTCTCTCAAAAAAAGGATCTGTACCAAAAGATTGGAAAGTTGCAAAGGTTACACCTACATTCATAAGTCAGTAGGAGTAACCCACTAAACTACAGGCCTATTCCATGGACGTCAATTTTCAGCAGGGTCTTGGAACATATCATTTATTCAAATGTTATGAATTATCTCGAACAGAATGATCTACTGACCCAAGGTCAATACTGATTTAGAAAATATCGTTCATGCGAAACACAACTAGCTCTTTACTCACACGAAGTGTTGGGAGCTATCGACAAGGGTTCTCAAATTGATTCCGTATTTCTTGATTTCCAGAAGGTTTTTGATACCGTACCTCACAAACGGCTTTTAATCAAATTGCGTGGTTATGGTATATCACCCCAAATTTTCGACTGGATAGGGGATTTCCTGTCAGAGAGGACACAGTTTGTAGTAATCGATGGTAAGGCATCAACTAAAACAGAGGTGATTTCGGGCGTTCCACAGGGTAGTGTCATTGGTACTCTGCTGTTCCTTATTTACATAAACGATTTGGGAAAAATCTAAGTAGCTCTCTTAGGTTGTTTGCAGATGACGCTGTCATTTACCGTGTAGTAAATCATCTGAAGATCAAAGCCAACTGCAGAATGATCTAAATATCACTGTGGTGTAATAATTGGCGAATGACTCTAAATAATGCGAAGTGTGAAGTCGTCCACATGAGTACGAAAAGAAATCCGTTAAACTTTGTTAACAAGATAAATCAATTAAACGTGAAGGCCGTAAACTCCACAAAATATCTAAGAATTACTACTACTTCAGACTTAAACTGGAAAGAGCACGTAGATAATGTCGTGGGGAAGACGAACCAGAGACTGCGTTTTATTGGCAGAACCATTAAAAGATACAACAGAACTACTGAAAAGACTGCATACACGACGTTTGTCCGTCCTTTTCTGGAGAATTTCTGCACAGTGTGGGATCCTTATCAGATGTGTTCGACGTAGAACATCGAAAGAGTTCAGAGAAGGGCAGCTCGTTTTGTATTGTCACGACCCAGAGCGGACAGCGTCACGGAAATGATACAGGATCTGGGATGGGAATCATTACAGCAACGGCGCTTATCGCTGCGGCGTGGTCTACTTACGAAAATCCAATCACCAACGTTCTTCTTCGAATCCGAAAATATCTTCTTAATAGAAGCGACTTATTTTCATTTCGTGTGTGCTTCCTTTTGCAGCTCTTTATACTTTAGTGTGCTCGCGTGTTTATTTATTAAGAATCGCGTTTAGGTGTCAATTCAGTTTTTGATCTTTTGATTTATTACCTCGCGTATATATTTTTCAGATTCACCGGTAATAAACAGTTTAGTGTTAGCTTCATATTTTTCGAGGGTCACTGTTTATCAAACTTCGGTGTCCTCAGACGTACTTACTTGGAACAATGATAGGTTTTTAGAATGGCTAGGAACTGTGACAGCTGCGAACGGATGGAGGCAGAGTTGGTGACTCTTTGCTAGCAGCTTCAGGCGGCGTGGCGACTCGCTGGCAACGCTTGAGACTGCAGTGGGTGGGCGTCGCTGTTGTGGGCCGCTCGCGGGGGTGCAGCAGACGCCCTGTGCGTCTGTTGTGCCCTCCGATCGGCCTGCGGCTGTGGCCAGCCCGCTCACTGCCCGCGAGGAGGTCGCCTCCCAATCCGTGGTGGATTGGGAGGTATCCTCAGCGCATGTCAGGCGGCGTAAGACTTCCTGGGGGACCGAAGCGGAGGCCTCCCTGGTTAGTCTTGCCAACAGATTCGAGGCCCTGTCTGTGGCAGGTGATGTTCCTGACGCAGATAGTATCGCTTGTCCTGTACTCGGCCCCTCTGCCTTCAAGATCCTGGCACTCACGGAGGGTGGGTATGTTAGTAGTTGGGAGCTCTAACGTTAGCGGGTAATGGAGCCCCCTTAGGAAAATGGCTGCTAGTGAGGGGAAGAAATCCAATGTGCACTCTGTGTGCATACCGGGGGGGAGTCATTCCAGATGTGGAACGGGTCCTTCCGGATGCCATGAAGAGCACAGGGTGCAGCCAGCTGCAGGTGGTGGCTCATGTCAGGACCAATGATGTGTGTCGCTTTGGATCGGGAGAGATCCTCTCTGGTTTTGAGCGGCTATCAGAAGTGGTAAAGACTGCCAGTCATGCTTGCAAGATGAATGCGGAGCTCACTATCTGCAGCATTGTCGACAGGACTGACTCAACACCTATGGTTCAGAGCCGAGTGGAGGGTATAAATCAGAGGCTCAGACGGTTCTGAGACCGTGTGGGCTGCAGATTCCTCGACTTGCGTCAAAGAGTGGTGGGTTTTCGGGTTCCGCTAAATAGGTCAGGAGTCCACTATACTCAGGAAGCGGCTACACGGATAGCGGGGATGTGTGGCGTGGACTGGGCGGTTTTTTTTAGGTTAGAGGGCTTTGGGAATACACAAAATGGGTTTCAGCCTCAAAGGGGGCAGATCAGACACGGAACGAAAGCAGACCTAGAAACCATTGGTGTAACAGTTGTAAATTGTCATAGCTGTATTGGGAAAGTTCCAGAGCTCCAAGCGCTGATAGAAAGTACTGAGGCACAAATCGTTATAGGTTCTGAAAGCTGGCTGACACCTGAGATAAGTTCAGCCGAATTTTTTTCAAAGGGCCAAATGGTCTTCAGGAAGGATAGAATAAATAAAAATGTTGGTGGCGTGTTTGCGCATTGGTCGAGTATTCTATGTCTTCCTTTAAACTGATCTGCTGCGGGTCCCAAACACTTGAGCAATATTCAAGACGTGGTCGTACAAACGTTTTATACGCGGTATCCTTTACAGATGAAGTACATATTCCCAAAATTTTCCCAATAAACCGAAGTCGGCTGTCCACCTTACTCACAACTGTCCTTACATGTTCGTTCCATTTCATATTGCTCTGCAATGTTACGCCTAGATATTTGAACGACGCGACAACATCAAGAAGCGCACTACTAATGCTGTATTCGAACATTATGGGATTGTTCTTCCTACTCATGCGCATCACCTTACATTTTTCTACATTGAGAGCTAGCTGCCATTCTTCGCACCAACTAGAAATTTTTTCTAAGTCATCTTGTAGGCTGTTACAGTTAACGACGATACCCTCCCATACACCACAGAATCATCAGCAAACAGCCGCAAATTACAAGTTACTCTGTCCATAAGATAATTTATATAGACAGAAAATAATAGCGGTCCTATCACACTCCCCTGGGGCACGCCTGACGATACACTCGTCTCTGATGAACACTCGCCGTCGAGAACAACGTACTGCGTTCTATTACTTAGGACGTATTCCAGCCAGTCACAAATCTGTGAACCTATTCCATAAGGTCGTACCTTCGTTAGCAGTCTGCAGTGTGGCAGCGCATCGAACGCCTTTTTGAAGTCGAGAAAAACACAATCCGCCTGCTGCCCTTCATCCATGGCTCGCAAGATGTCATGTAAGAAAAGGGCAGGCTGAGTTTCACATGAACGATGTTTCCTAAGCCCGTGCTGATTCATGGAAAGAAGCTTTTTCGTTTCAAGGAAAATTACTACATTCGAACTGAGAATATGCTCCAAAATTCTACATGAAACTGATGTCAACGATATTGGCCTGTGATTGTGTGTGTCAGTTCTCTTTCCTTTCTTATAAACGGGAGTCACCTGCGCTTTTTTCCAATCACTAGGAACTTAGCGCTGAATTAAAGATTCGCGATTAATGCAAGCTACGTAGGGGGCCAATGCCGCAGAATAGTCTTTGTAAAACCGAACTGGTATTCCATCCGGACCAGCAGACGTTATCGTATTTAGCTCTCTCAGCTGCTTCTCTAGACCGGAAATACCTATTACTGTGTCCTCCATTTCGGAATTAGTACGTTCATCAAATGATGGTACATTTGTGCGGCCCTCCTGCCTGAAGGCTTTCTTAAAGGTTAAATTTAGAACTTCAGCTTTCCGCTTTCTTCTATTTCTGCCCTGGAATGTTCAACGAGTGACGGGACAGTGGGCTTTGACCCGCTTATCGATTTTACGTAGGACCAGAATTTTTTCGAATTCTCGGAAAGATCTTTTGCTAAGGTATGGCTGTGGTAATTATTGTATGATTCGCGCATCGATCTTTTTATAGACGCACGAATCTCAACTAACTTTTGCCTGTCATCATTTGCGTGTTGTTTTTTGAATCGAGAGTGCAACAGTCTTTGCTTTCTCAGCAGCTTTCTAACATTATTATTATACCACGGTGGATCTTTTCCATCCTTAATCGTCTTTACTGGGACATATTCTAATCCTTCATTTACAATGCACTTAAATTTAGTCCACAATTCCTCTTCATCCATAGTCCCGGAATTAAACGATGCCCATTCATTTTCTAAGTGCGAACGTAACATTTGCTTATCGGCTCTTCCCAACAAAAAACACGCTCCTAGCCTTCTTGATTGGTTTATGAACTTGGTCACCATCGACGCTATAAAGATATCATGGTCACTAATTCCTGTCTGTACACAGACATCGTTAATAAGGTCAGGCCTGTTCGTGGCTATAAGGTCTGAAATATTTCCATCGCGCGTGGCTTGCCGGTTTAACTGCTCAAGACCGTTTTCGGAGACTGTGTCCAAAAGTACCTCGCAATACTGCTTGTCTGTATCGCCTGAAATGTAAATAGCGAGGTCCCAATCTATACTCTTCAGGTTAAAGTCTCCTCCGACTAATATTACATGGCCCGGATACCTATGCACTACCTGGTGTAGACTTTCTTTGAATGATTCTAAAACTGCTACAGCAGCACTGGGGGGCTGGTAAAAACACCCAACTATTAACTTTACTTCTTTTAGACCTGTTATACGTGCCCAGATAACTTCACAGTTACTTTCAACCTCGATCTCAGTAGAAACAATATCTTTGTCCACAGCGATGAACACTCCTCCTCCAGTTGTATCCGATCTGTCTTTCCGATATACATTCCACGCCTCAGAAACAGCGCTGGCAAGGATTATATGGCTGAGCATACACTTTGGTGGACATGTCAACAAGCGCCCCCCGTCGAGAAAAGCTCTGCAGTGAAGCGGTGGTAGACGCTGCGACCCAGTTAACAGGGTCAGTGTAAGAACTCTTGTCATAGCAGCATGGAGCAACGGGTTAATATCAAATTTTGTTTCAAAAACGGTGACGGGAACCCATGGGATGTTAGTGCAAGTGTGTGGTGTTAAAGCATTGAGTAAAAGTGTTTGAGTGGCTGTAGAGGTCCAACAACGCGTGACAGTTTTTTTGAGCGATTCCACAAGAGGCGATTGCTGACAGTTTCCAACAATCCGAGTATTCATGTTAGATTGTTTGTAGACAATGCTGTCATTTATTGATAGAAAACTACTCCGTAGATGAAGACCAGCTGCAGAACGATTTCGATATATGCTTGATGCGTAAATAACTTCCCCTAAATGATGAAACGTGTGAATAAGTCCACATGAGAACTAAAAGGGCCCACGAAGATTCGTCTATGAGATGAAGCAATGAAATCTGAAGATCACAAATTGAACTAAATACCTAGGAATTGCTATTGCTAGTCTTAAAAAGGAAATAATAAATGCTTTTATCAGCAGAACACTTATAATACGCAACAGAAGTGCTTATAGGGCCCAGTAGGATTGTTCGTCCCCTTTTCGTCTAAACACAGTGACTTTTCAAATGTATTTATAACAGTGATACTGCGGTGTAATGATTTTATATGTTTCAGCCAATTATCAGCCGAATTTAATAATTAAAAATGCTATAGAAATTTACTGACTGAAGGATATTACGTTGAGTTAAAGGTTTAACACGATAAGAAAAATGTTGAAGTTACAAACTAGAGGCAGCTGAAGTCATGCCATACAAATTAATCACGCAATGTACATGCATTATATGATAGTAGGGGCATTTAGTGATTTCCACCAACCTTTCAAATGTTTGTAAATCTATCGGACCAAACTGCGTGGTCATCAGTCCGTACCTTACAAACTACTTAAACATAGGTAAACTAACCTAAGGACACACACCAATGCCCCAGGGAGGACTCGAACCTCCACGGCGAGCAAACGCGCGCTCCGCAGCGAGACGCTTTAGACCGCTCGGCTACTCCACCGCGGCTCACCAACCTTTACGCACAATTTCAGATCCTTAGAAAACTTATCCTCATTGTGACTTCCAACGAAATAATTCATTACTTACATACTACTATTTTTAGTGTCAAGACATTCTGCAGACAATGCCTGAATATTACTTCAGGAAATTTGACGCCATAAATATTAATATACGTTGTAAATTTAAATATCTTCAAGCAATGAATTTTTAAAATCACATATAAGGACAGTGAGTCGCTTGTAGGCACTTTTTATATTAAAATTGACACTTTTCGATCTTTTAAATGACCACTTACAGACCAATACAAACAACGCTGGGAAATGGCTCTTTGATGAAAAGGAGCAGCTGGAAGAGTGATATCGCCTGCTCAACGATTTACGTGATTAAAAGTCGTCGAGTTAAAAAGAAAAAGAGAAAAAGGACTAGACTGTTCTTTCATGAGTACACCTCACCTGAGGCGTATTCAGAAATAAAGAGCGGTGTGGGCTCCAAACTGAAAGACAGCCTTCAGATTTTCAACAAGAAATCATACGTTTGTTTCCTCATGGGGAATGCATGGCGAGGATGGGCAGTGGGACGCGAGAAGGTAGCTCAAGTAACCCCAGGCCCACCTCGAAGGAGAAGGGAAAATCGAAAGATACAGTGATTGAAAAATATTTATTATATACACCAGAAGGCGCAAATTTCGACTGAACCTTATTATTATATTTCACTACCGGCTTCGATAATCCTTTTGCATCGTCTTCAGGCATTGTACAAGTACAGTTACACATCAGTTCCGTAACCATTACATCACGTTCTACTTCTGTCATACAAAAAGTCAACCGGCCGCGGTGGCCGAGGGGACCGCGGCGCGCCATTCACGGTCTGCACGGCCACTACGGTCGGGAGCTCGAATCACCCCTCGGGCATGAATATTTGTGCCGTCCTTAGTGTCAGCTATCTCATAAGTAGTTTGTAAGTTTAGGGACTGATGACCCCATAGTTAAGTCCCATAAGCTATACAAACATTTGAATTTGAACAAAAAGTAAAGAATAAGCAGTACATATTGCATAAGTAAAAATAACTAGTATTGAACTAAAATAATAAGACCTAATGAATGACGCATTGAAAATATATTTAAAAAAATGTATAAATGATGCAAAGAAAGTATCCGAAAGATATTACATCTGATATCAATGGTGATTGCATGTTGCCATTATCTTTTCTATACATTTTTATCATGGAATATATCACGTATTAATCCATAGCTGTCTAAAGTTTAAAAGTAAACAAGGATTAATACATAAAATAATAGTGTAAGAGGATTGGTGCTTGTGTGATGACTAAATGAACTATCGATAAAGTACAACTCTTCGGGACTCATAATGCAATTGACCAATAAGTTGTCATTTCAGGAAGAGTTAACAGGACTTACGTTAGCGGATAACGATCATCAAATAATAAAATGAAATAACAGGAACTGTAATGAAGTACTTAACAAACGCTGGAGAGAACATGTGGGAGAGTCGTGTGGTATACATGTCAACAGAATGGCCGAAAAATTGTAAAGCCACAGTTCAAGTCGTCCATTGAAATATTACAGCAAGTGAATCGTAATATTATGTAAGGAGAATTATGGCCGAAACCTGGTCAACGACATTGTCGGCATATTTATCAACCTCATTTAACGTTATCCACAGAATAGTAACATGTAATAACATAAGTTAATTTCATGAAATATTAAGATACTGCACTACAGCGAAACAAAATGGTTGTAAAAGAAAGCCCGTAGGGAAATAATATTTAGACAGCTCCAACAAATTTACTAAAATATTAAAAATAAAACAGATGTGATCGAGATTTTACAGTCGTAAAAAAAAACGCTGGTTGAGAGGTGCCATGCAAAAGCAGTTAATAAATCACAAATGGAAATTTTTTTATGTGAGTGCACACCCTGAAACTAAAACCGCAAGGAGGCGTTCCATGGTAGTTTTATGTGTCCTGAAGATAATTAAACCTAGTTCAGGCAGTACAAATTACTGTACTATAATCAAGTTTTAATTAATTATTATATATATACATGTTCAGATTTATGATGGAGGTAATTGGTGAGTTATTGAGGATCAGTTACTAACAAGATACAGTAACTTGATATTAGGGCATATGAACATTAAACTGGTGATTACAATGATCCATAGATAAACAAATTATGGAACATGTATTGAAAAAAGAGTCGATAATCAGAGTAATTCAAGCAGGAATCTCAGCGGAGAATATAAACGGCACTGAAGTAAAGCAAAAATGTAAGAAACTCAAAGCGAGATTAGCAGTGGGCCTGTATACAGCCTGTGAAACTTCATGGGGCCAAAATATAAGTACTCATAAAATAAAGAATTGTATGATGCGCCGGGCTTTGTAGACGTTGCCTTTGGACGGAGGCGTGGTCGCTGGTACAGGTCGCGCTGGCGCCTTGTTCGCAACAGCTGTCCCATCCAGCTACTCCTTTGACCCCTGAGGTCCCACTCCTGGAAGTCACTGCTACTGGTAGTTTGGGCATCGATCATCTCATTCCTACATGAAGACAGTTTACTGATATTCTTGGCGCTGAACAGACATGGGAACCAGGAGATCCTGACATCGTCCTCGACTTTGGGCATGCAACACTCCGTGATGCAGTGTTGTAGGAAGAGAACCAGAGTCACCATCAGCGAGTAGCAAGAGACATCAGTATCCGCCCTCTCGACTAGAGACCCAAATCTCTAATCTACTGCCTGTTCTGGATCATCTAGGAACCGTCTCCTTGTAACATAGGCATAGAATCGAGTGCGGTACATGCGCCTCCCATTGATCGCTATGACCACGGGCCCTCAATCTGCAAGAGTTGGGGTATTTAAATAAACTAGCAAGGAGCTTGGTTTGTAATGACCAAACCCGTACTAGTTATTTTTGCTTTGTACGCTTGAGAGCCTGTTTTCTTTCTGTTTCAGTCTCCACTTCGTGTTCTTGTGTAAGAGTCACGTGAAGTTACAAAATGTCTGGCGAGGCAACGCGCATCGTCGTCTCGCTTCCTCTGGTCTTCTGTCGCAGTCATCTGTCGACTGAGTCTGACTTTCCTCGTCCGAATGTTTAAATGAAAATCATGACACTATATTATTTTATGACTGTTTTATTAGGACCCTATTTAATTACACATTTGCAAATCGGAACATGTTTTTCTCTAAGCAGCCATTTACGAATAAAAGGATTACCATGGCCATTTATTTGCTTCGTTGTAACTAATACGTATCTACGTAAACCTGAAAAACTGATGCACTCTTTCAATTCATGACTGAGCAATGACGTAGGTTTGGTTCAAAATGTTCAAATGTTTATCTAGCATATGGGACTTAACTATGGGGTCATCAGTCCCTAAACTTACAACTACATATGGACTAGCTAATACTAAGGATGGCAAAAATATCCATGCCCGAGGGGGGATTCGAACCCCCGACTGTAGTGGCCGTGCAGACCGTGACTGGAGCGCTTCAGTCCCCTCGGCCACCGCAGCCGGCAGGTTTGGTAATAAACTGATAAACTGTGAGGGAGCAAAATCATATAGAAGTCTTCGAAGGACATGAGACTGTTATCAATTTTTTAAAATCACTATTATGATTGCGATAGTATAAGCCTTTTTCCTATACCACCAAAATAATTTTAAATTGTCAAATCACCATACAATTAGTTTTATAAAATTGGTTGTCAAGTTACATAACTGAGCATAATGGAAAAGGTACTGTGTCAGTGCACAGAAACTAAACATAACGGCAAACTAAAATTTATTTCATGCCCAGCACACTGTTATGACCATGTTTTGATTTCATTCACACATCGAGTAGCATTACCACTTACAGTAACAAAAGACGAAATAATGATTGTGAATTAAAAAGTAACTATTAGAAAGTCAAATATCTTTGAAAAATATATTTTCGAATATATAGCGATTTGCGTGTTATTGGTTAAACATGAACCTAAGAGGACACGGCGAGTGAAACGAGTTCCAACGAAAGTCGTATTTTCCACAACACAAATCGTCGTCTGTTTGTTTACGATTATGTTATTGCCTTGGTAGCGCCAAAGATCTTCAGCGGAAATATACGTATACTGTGAATTTATGTTACAGCTAATAAGGAAACTTACGTAGAGTGCGGGCGATATCGACCTCCTTCCTCCTCTCAGCAAATTTGTCTTGCAATATCATCTTTGACTTTCATTATAGCTTCGTTTGACAGTTGCTGTCAGTTGTGTGAGGAGCGCACGTGTATGTCCAGAAGGTGCGTTTGAGCCGCATTATTTACATTTTTGTGTTTTTGTTAAAATTGTTTCATCGCAAATTATAACGTTTCTGTTTATTTCAGTAACGAATTCCGGGTAATACGGCCACATTGACAGTACTTGTGACTGAGCGCACGTCGTTGGCAAGTGAATGTACTTCACTCTTTGATACAGTTACCTTATTAGATTTAACTTAATTCATACAGTATGTTCAAAAGTAGATTTACCCTTTTTCTTCTCTCTTCATTCGAAACCTATTACCTACCAATCCATGTACTGATCTAATGTTGAAATTTTGTTTTTATTGCTCTTATTGTGATTAGGTTGCCCTGATTGACTGTATTTGTCATACTGATTAGTGCTAAAACATTTCACAACCTACTAAAGATTGCAATAATTCCTTGAGTTGCATCGTATTTTAGTGTATACATAACGTGGATGTGTATACCGTCGCACCCCTCCCCTACATACTTTCTGCAGTTAAATTGTGTACGTTTCTCGCCGGGCTCCAGTGGGTATGTTGGCACAAATGGTTAATGGCGGCCACTCACATAAGCAACAAATGATTTGTCTTGACAAGTTTAATTCAAACGAAAATTCTTTTTCTGATCGGACAAGCGTACATTCAAGACCCTGCCAACTATAGAGCAGGCACAGTATTAATTTTGCTGCGAGTGAAACGAGCAGAAATAACATTTACTCTGTAGGTAGTGAAAAATATTTACGCAATTCTACATTTCGTTGTTGATCTGTTGCCAACATAATCATTGGAGACCGGCGAGAAGCGTCAAGTTTTACCCTATCTGCACCTACTCTACGACATACACAGTCTGATTCATGTTTTATTTGGTATACGTATCTCTTTAGTGGACATCACATTTAGATTGATATGGTTTACTGGAATGTAGACAAATATTACCTAGGAACCGTTTATAAGCTTGAAAGTACAATATGGGTCCAACATGTAACTGCCTTGCCTTCACTATTAAGATCGTTTACTCCTAGAATTGATACTAACCCACACCCGTTCACGTCATTAGAATTAGATCAGTTGAAACAACCGATTCTCCCCACTGTGACGCCTTTCTCATGACGTCCACTTGTGTTGTAACGTCATTGTTGCATTGAAATTTTGTCTGTTTACAGTGTGTGTGTGTGTGTGTGTGTGTGTGTGTGTGTGTGTGTGTGTGTGTGTGTGTGTGTGTGTGTGTGTGTGAATTTTTTTTTCACTGTAATGGGAATTACAGCGGCATAAACGTAGTGTGTGATGGTTAGCAGCATATGATATGACTTGTAGGTGGTGTGAGTATTGCTTTCGGAAAAGTCGAAGTATGTGAAGAGCATGAAACTGGTTGTGCTGACATCTGTGACCTCAAGGCCTGGGTTATGTTGGCGGCAAGTTCGGGTAAAAGTGCAGTATGATTCCGCGAGTTGTGGTTCATGGCGTAGACGTTGGTAACGGCGCGATGAATGAGACAGGTGAAGGCGGCCAATCAGATTCCGCATTTCATGTGTTGTGAATTTGGCCTTTCTTCACATGCTTTTGCGTTCAGATTTAATAATTTCTTGCAGTGTAAATTCAATTAAGCGTTTCTGAAGTAATTCGGCTGACAATTTTTCTAGTAAATTGCATTATGTGAATAATGAACGTTATTAAAATCAGTTTTCACTTCCCTAAGGGAAAAAAAAAGTTGGTTAATTTGGAAGTATCCGTGTATCTCGAAGTTCCGGTTCTGAACCGGAGATTCGGGCGCTACGCGCCCTCACGTACTAAAGAAAAAAATTTCTTGTTTAACCTATACCTGACCATCTCAAGGCTGCGCTACAGATCCCTTTCTTAAATTAAAGGATGTTACACTTTCAGACTAGGCCTACTCTTTAACACGCTATTGATAACTTCAAAAATAACAGGTCAGCGTAGCCTTAAGGTTAGGTAAAAAGGTTACACAAGAAGTTTTGTCTCGTAGTAGCGCCTGAATATTCGGCTCAGAACCACTCAGTATAAGTAATTGCGCTCGTAAAGGCTGCGAAAGTCATGCAATCACCACAACTAAAATCACTGGTGAAAATAATTTTGACTACATAGTACAGCTAGTACGTTCAAGCTCCATTACAGGACGTAAATATAAATCCCACATCTATTGCAATGCAATATGTTGATCTAAAGATCTTTACATCGACTACGCCGATTTGTTTACAAACCATAAAGAGAAAGCTATTTGTAATTGGCCGCGCGAACGCGACTGCTGATTGGCTCCGGCGCCGTTGCCAACGTCCAAACATGAAACGCCACTCGCGGACTCATAAACTGCACTTCAGCCCTAGTTCGGTGGTTGGCGAAGCCAAGGAATGTGAAAGAAAAAAATTAGCTGTGGTTAAAATTGTTAGAATGGAGCATTTGGGTAAAATTTTACGACGCTTCTTGTCAGGCTCCAGTGCTTATGTTGGCAACAGATGAACAAATAAGTGTAGAAATGCGTTAATATTTTTCATGAGCTACAGAGTAAATGTACTTCAGCTCGTTTCACTCGAAGCAAAATTAATACTGTACCTGCTCTATGGTTGACAGGTTGTTGTATGTACCCTTGTCCGTCTAGAAAAAAATCGTTTTAATTGAAGTTGTCACCAAAATAAACATTTGTTGATCTGAGGTCATTACCATTGGTGCCAACATAACCACTGCAGCCCGGGGAGAAGCGTCGTACATTTTAACCGAGCATTTGAAATGATGTAAAATGTTTGACTGTTTGTTGCTGGAGACGGTCAGACTGATTTGGTATCGCTGTCTTTGAGGTGTTCTATAGGTCAGTTCAATATTGTCAGATATACTGGCCCATTGATGGTCTCGCATTTGAATTTCTCATATTTTTATTTCAATTCTGCTTGTATTCTCGCCTGACATTCCAGTTTATTCTTCCGATTAGCGACTTTTCAATACGTATTGCATAAATTGCCTTTCATATTGTGATCATTGGCCTTGGTCTTATACGCCCTGACATGATTATATTTTGACTGCAACTGACCAATTAGCCGTGTCATACGTCTGATTATAGATACATACTTGAACGAACTTAGGCTTTCGCGGTCATTATTGTTGACGTTAAAATTTTTGAGATATAATTGCCGCATCATAAAATATTTCCAACGTTTCGGATCTGTTGCAGCACTCTTCCTCAGTATTTCCTGAGGAAGGCTTCTGTAACGGATCCGAAACATCGGAAAGATTTTCATGAGGAGGCAAATAGCTCAGAATTTTAACAGATACGTACTTATTAATCAAAGGGGTCAACTAAGTCAGCGGTACGAACCGTCGGCTTTGACCAATGACGTCATGAGTTTGTTTACAAGAACATACATTATAGATTACGATTTTGTTTAAAATGTTATCTGTAGGCTGTAGCTTCTGATGGTTAGGTATAGATTAACAGGGGGCTCATTTTGTTCAACGTGTGAGCGCCGAAGGAGCGAATTTTTGGACTGAGATCTGTGACTGATGGTTCATTGTGGCATAACTGTAGACTGGGATACCACCCGTCTGCTTTGATCCATGACGTCATCAAGATGTCGGAAAACCAGTATACGGGATATCTTAATACTCATGCATTGCAGATACAAATAATCTGTAGTTACTATAGATAACAGAAGGTACCATCGATTGCAGGCCTTGGGCAAAATATTTGCGCCTTCGGCGCTCATGTACGAAAATAAAATCTGTTAATCTACACCTAATCATGAGAGAAAAGTTACAGATCACTTTTTAAACACAAAATATTGTTTTGTTTGTAAATAAACTATCGTCTTTAACTCAACCACCACATAATCACTCAAGTCTTCTACAAACTCGCACGAACCTTAAAACTACCACGCTGCGATGACGTCTCGGGTCAGAGCTGACGGGCGGTATCCCCGTCTGCAGGTGAGCCCATTCTGTCATCTGTAATTTACGAGGTTAACTACAGTTTTATTATCTACAATAAGATAAGTATTAACATATCCCGTATACGAATTTTCAGATTTGATGTCAGAGGTCAAAGCTGACGTGTGGTATCCCAGTCTTCAGTTATGCGGGGTTTTACGAAATTTACGTGTAGCTTCTTCTGACATTTACTTTATATCAAATGGTATGTTTTACATTTTATATCCCATTATTACAAATATTGTTCCCCGTGGGTTACATGTTATCTGTAATTACCTGTTTCCGCTGGAGTCACTTGTTTTAATACGTCATACATTAATACCTCATAAGATGAACTTATTACCTGTTACTATCGTTACTATTCTGAAAAAATTCGAGGTTGCTAAGTAAACCCACGATGTTGTTAACCATTTCTGTGCGTTAATTCTCCTTACATAGTATGATACTTCAATTGCTGTAAGTCATTGGACTACTTGAACTGTGGATTTCCAATTCCTTGGACAGTTTGCTGTCTGTGGTATACGACATAACTCAGTAGTCCCAGTGTTTGTTAGTTATTTCATTCAATTTTATTTGTTATTTGATTGTTGCTAAAATGACAGCTTACTGCCTAAATACATCGTCTTTAAAAGGTTCTATTTTATTGTGACTTTGATCCAGTCAATTCCGTACACTACATTTTATGTATTTCACCTACTCATTTTAAACTTCCGATATAGGTAAAGGTGCAGTTTTGAGTCTGCAATGGCGGGCGCATAAACTGCATTTATGCCCTAATATATCCTAGGATTACAAAAGTAATTCTTTTCGGATAATTTCTCTGCACCATTTATACATTTTTATATTTTTAATAAACTCGTACCATTAATTAGTCGTTATTATATTCAATAACATTTATATAGTGCTTATTCTTCACATTTTATTACACAATGTAAAACATTAAATGGATGCGATAGTACTGGTTTTTAGTTGGTTTTATACAGGGCTTGATGAACTTTACGGCTGGTATGGCAGTTGATGCAGTAAGCCATGTAGCGTCGGTTGAGATAGGTGGCTCGGAACGGAAAAAAGTGATGCATTTCGGCCGAGATTTCAGGTCGGAATTGCTTTGCTGATGTCGATTCGGCCATATCTGGCGCCGACCGACCAACCTGTTGGTGCACTAGCGGAACGGCGACGGACGATAAATATTATAATTAAAACAGTTCATGCTCAAGTCTGGGACGCTTTGTATATTATATGTTCAAAATTTTATGATCATTCTCCTATGTTACCAAAAATAATTTAACTAACGTAAAATATTCATCACAATAAGACATTAACAAATTAATCTAACGTCAGTCGATCGTATAATAGATAGGTACTGTACGGTTTAAGTAACTGGAGTAACAAAACGTTCGTTTTGCTGTTAGGTTCTATCTTCGTAATAAATGTAGGAGCGATAAAAAAAGGTTTACTCTTCGTGCTGACAGTCGGTAGTGAATTACTTTTTCTACGGAAACTTCGGACTGCAGATACAAAATGGAGATCCCATTCTGCCTTCAGAATCATACGCCAGGGTCAACAGCGACTCTCAAGGTGATGAACAGAGGCAGAGCATGCAATGGCCACCTCCAGAAACGAATATTTCTGAAAATTTCTTGCTCTTCATTCAATGCCGGTGCCAGAGTTACTCTTGAGCTTCTGTGTTCTGTGAATGCGTCTGTCGTAAACCCAGACTAAAAGACGATATGTTCTTCAGTAAAAATGAGTTACCCTTTCATAGGACATCATTTGTGTAAGTATCGAGGGCTTTGTTGGTTGTCTTATCTGTAGGAATAGACCACAAACAGTCACGAACTCTAGAACGCCCGTCAGCACATCGCGTGTTGTCTGCGAGTATTTTCAGGAGGAGGTGCAGTCGCCGCTGCCGCACTGCAGTGAGAATATCCATCAGTAATCCATAGCCGGGCAACAGCATTCGTACCTGTTGGTGCTTCGGTAAGAGCCGACGCGTTTCATAGTTGAAGGCCCATTTTTAGACAGTGAATCTGTCGATTGCAAAATGAACCGAACTAACCCACGGATATTACTATAAATCATGTATTTTTATAAGCTATAAAGCATTAGTTTTGTGTGTTTTGAAAGTTTAATCAGTATATAAAAATTAATGTTTGTTCGTATTTTATGTCCGACTGTACCGTTCTCCCGATTGTGATGACTTTACCAACATATCACTTGGACTTTCGTATACCATTATATGACTGTACGACAAATAGTTCTACAGGTATGACGTAATTATAAAAATTTTGAACATAGCTGCTATTGTCAGCGACCGTTACAACGTCAAAGGATAAAAATACAGCCCTTGGTCGCAAAATGTGCTGCATCATTTGACGTCTGCTTCTAAACCACTGTACCGATTTCAACCAAATTTTCATCAAAATATACAGGGTATCAGAGATAAAGTTAATGAAATGCTTATTGACACTGATTCTGACATTATTGGAATTTCAGAGCACTCTTTAAGTGGTGTGACAATTAAGAAACTTCCTTTGCCAGGATACAGGTTAGCTGCCTTCTACTCTAGGAGTTCCTTGCAGTGTGGGGGAGTGGCCATGTATGTAAAAAACGATTTTTCATCGGAGTCAATCGATTTTTCTAAACACTGCACAGAACAGATATTTGAATGTTGTGCAGGAGTTGTTAATGTTAATGGAACTAAACTAGTAATTGTTATTTATAGATCCTCTGACTCAGATTTTAAAATGTTTCTGCCCAAGCTGGAATTGGTTCTGGGTTCTCTGTATAGGAAGTATAAAAATTTAATTGTGTGTGGAGATTTCAACATTAATTGTGTAGGTGATAGATCAAGGAAAAGTCAGCTGTTAGATCTATTTAATTCCTATAACATGATGCAAACAGTATTTTTTCCAACAAGAGTGCAAGGAAATAGCAGTTCTACCATTGACAATATTTTTGTTCATTCTTCATTATTAGAGGGGCACTCTGTCAGCAGAATAGTAAATGGCCTATCAGACCACGATGCCCAACTTTTAATTCTAAAAAGTATTTGTTCTCAAACAAATGTTAAACATAAATATCAACTACTCAGAAAAGTTAATCCAGTTGCAATTGAGACCTTTTTAAGCCTAATTAAGGAACAAGAATGGCAGGATGTTTATAGTGCTGATAATGCAGATGATAAATATAATGCTTTTCTGAACACATTTATTATGCTGTTTGAAAGTTGCTTTCCGCTAGAACGCTCAAAACAGGGTACTTTCAGTAACAGACAGCCAGGGTGGCTGACAAAGGGGATAAGAGTATCATGTAGAACTAAGCGGGAGTTGTATCAAAATGTTAGAAGCAGTCAGAATGAAGATGCAGTAGCTCATTACAAACAGTACTGTAAGGTTCTGAAAAAAGTCATTAAGATTGCAAAAAGTATGTGGTATGCAAAAAGAATAGCAAACTCTCGGGATAAAATTAAAACTATCTGGTCAGTCGTGAAGGAAGTGTCTGGTCAGGAGCAGCAGGTAGAAGATATAACGTCAGTGCGTAGTAGGAATGTTTCTGTTACTGACAAGTTAGATATATGTGCAATATTCAATAATCACTTTCTGAATATAGTAGAGGAACTAAACAAAATTCTAGTTTCTACAGGTAATCATATAACGTTTTTAGAAAATGCGTTTCCGAGGCTGTTACCTGAAATGATCCTTCATGATACTTCCATAGGTGAGATTGAGTCAATAATTAAATCACTAAAGACTAAGGACTCTTGTGGATATGATGGGGTATCTAGCAGAATTCTAAAGTACTGTTCTCCATATGTTAGCCCAGTACTAAGCCATATTTGTAATTTTTCCTTTCAGAATGGCCAGTTTCCTAACAGATTAAAGTACTCAGTAGTGAAACCGCTTTATAAAAAAGGAGAAAGGGATAATGTAGACAACTATAGACCTATTTCTATGCCATCGGTTTTTTCCAAAGTTATTGAAAAGGCCGTATATTCAAGAGTAATTGATCATTTCAGTTCACATAATTTCCTGTCAAACGTACAGTTTGGTTTTAGAAGTGGTTTAACGACTGAAAACGCTATATTTTCGTTTCTCTGTGAGGCACTTGATGGGTTAAATAAGAGGCTACGGACATTAGGCGTCTTCTTTGATTTAACAAAAGCGTTTGATTGTGTTGCTCACAAAATATTGTTGCAGAAGTTGGAACATTATGGAATACGGGGAGTAGCCCACAACTGGTTCACCTCTTACTTTAATAATAGACAACAGAAGGTAATTCTCCGCAGTGTAGAAAATGTCTATGACGTGCAATCCCAATGGGGCACAATTAAGTATGGGGTGCCCCAGGGGTCTGTTTTGGGACCATTGCTGTTTCTTATTTATATAAATGATATGCCTTCGAGTATAACAGGTGATTGTAAAATATTTTTGTTTGCTGATGATACCAGCTTGGTAGTGAAGGATGTTGCTCGTAATATTGACACAGTATCAAATAATGCAGTTCAAGAGATAAGTTCATGGCTAATAGAAAACAAGTTGATGTTAAATCACAGTAAAACTCAGTTTTTACAATTTCAAAATAGTTTCTAAATAATTTGACGAAATCTGACATTATGATTACACATAATGGGCATGTGATAAGTGAGACTGAACAGTTCAAATTTCTAGGTGTTCATATAGACAGTAAGCTGTCATGGAAAGCCCATGTTCAGGATCTTGTTCCAAAACTAAATTCTGCTATATTTACCATTAGAACAATATCTAAGTGATTTTTCAACACGAAAAGTAGTCTATTTCGCTTACTTTCACTCACTTATGACGTACGGCATTGTTTTTTGGGGTAACTCGCCTGATGCAAAAAGGATATTTCTGGCTCAAAAACGGGCGGTTAGAGCAATATCTGGTGTAAGTTCGCGAACGTCATGTCGACCCCTTTTCAGTAGTCTGGGAATTTTGACTCTGGCGTCACAATACGTTTTTTCTTTAATGTCTTTTGTTGTTAATAATATCAGCTGATTCACACGAATTAGTAGCTTTCACTCGGTGAATACTAGACAGATGTCTAATCTACATTTGCACCACACCACCTTAACACTTGTGCAGAAAGGGGTGCAGTATTCTGCGGCATCCATTTTCAATAAGCTGCCACAAGAACTAAAGAATCTTAGCACTAATCCACATGCTTTCAAATCTAAATTGAAGAGTTACCTCGTGGCTCACTCCTTTTATTCTGTCGAGGAGCTCCTAGGAAAGTTAAACAATTAAGCTAATTCATTTTTTCTTTATTGATTCTTTCATTTTGTCTTAAGATTGTCGTGTGCAAAGGACTACTTAAAATTTTTCTATTACCATTCTTGTGTAACAATGTATTGACTTGTTCCATGACCATGGAGTCTTACTCCTCAAGTGGGTCCTATGGAACAGAAAAAACAAATAAATAAATAAATACACATATTCCTTCCATAAGGTAACAATTGACATACGGTTAATAACTGTGTACGACATAGAGTTGAGGGGAGATGTCATAGCCGGCCGCGGTGGCCGAGGGGACTGAGGCGCGTCATCACGGTCTGCACGGCCACTATGGTCGGGGGTTCGAATCCCCCCTCGGGCATGGATATTTGTGCGGTCCTTAGTGTTAGCTAGTTAATAAGTAGTTTGTAAGTTTAGGGACTGATGACCCCGTAGTTAAGTCCCATAAGTTATACAAACATTTAAACATTTGAGAGATGTAATAAACAATTAGGATTTAAAACCTGTGGCATCATGCGACATGCAAATAACAGTTAATTCATCTTAAAATCTTCGTGACATTTTGGACACTTGACCTTCAAAACGAGAGAAAGGTCACTGTCAAACAAATTTGGATGGTGCATGACGGAGGATACTTTACACATGCACTTCGTCAGATTGCACAGTTGTATTCCAAAAATGTTCAAATGTTTGTATAGCTTATGGGACTTAACTACGGGGTCATCAGTCCCTAAACTTACAAACTACTTATGAACTAACTAATGCTAAGGACGGCACAAATATCCATGCCCGAGGGGGGATTCGAACCCCCGACCGTAGTGGCCGTGCAGACCGTGACTGGAGCGCCTCAGTCCCCTCAGCCACCGCGGCCGGCGAGTTGTATTCCATTCCTGACTAAATTTTTAAATATTATTGCACAATCCAGTTATCAGTGCAGTATTAATATATTCAGATTACCTACAGTCATTTCAATTAACGTAACTAAAGTTATTTTTTCAGAATTCGGCCTACTTTGGAATGAAATAAAATTTCTGAAATTTCTAGCAGCTCTCCGGAAGTTACATTCTTCAGGGAGATAATCGTGAAATAAACCTATAAAACATATTGTTCGTACCACGTGAATTTTAAGTAAGCAATGTAAAGTAAGAATTTTTTTAAATGTTGCAGTGGAAAGCATTCTTCATAAAGATTACAAGCGACGGTTTTTTAGCTGTCAGCTTTGATGCATACAAAGCGTACTACCAGCAGAAGGAATGTGATGTTACCAACGTATGGTTTTTATGCTAATTTGAAAATAAATCTAATATATGAAAATATGTTTTTGTTCTTATTTTATGCACGGTCAGACCGTACATCCGATTCCAATAAAACTTTGTCAACTCATTGCTTGCACTCGCGGGAAGGTTACAGGCATACTAAAATTCTTATGCTGCAAAGTGGAGAATACTTTACAATTAATTCGTTTCTTGCGCATTGACGCTGTAATGGCTTTACGGATATGAATGACATTTGGAACAGAGTTAGCTTATAGCCTGATTAATACATGGGTTATCTTTATAAGCCACAATGTGGTGCGTGGCGTAGCGTACCATGCAATGGGTTAATAAGGCTGTTTCTCATCACGCTGTGATAACTGGACGGAATTGAATGAAATATGCAATGAAGATAGCTTATACCCCGAATTAATCCATAGGCTACTTTAAGCCTCTGTAGGTGCATGGCGGAGGTTACGTTACAATACACATCCAAATTGTTTGACTGGTCACCATGAAAGGCAGCACGTGAATGTATGTTTTCATGAAGGAGATTTTTACAATCTGCAAGCCAGTTAATTTAACATGGTGGAGGGTATCTTCCGACTTCGACACCGTTTGACCGTCACCCTGAAACTTTTCGCGTATCTGTATGTTTTCATATATAGGAGACGAACAGAGAGGAGATAGAGGAACAGAGATAGGGGAGAGGAGGAGAATGAGAGGAAGGGAGATGGTGACACAGGTGAAAGGAGAGGAACAGAGGAAGGGGGAGCAGCAAATAGACTGAGAAAGGGGCAGGGAGAGGTGGTGAAGAGAGATATACTAATTCAAGACTTGAATAAATAAGTAAAGCAACAAATACCCGGGCAACGCCGGGTTTTCAGCTAATAATTTCTATAGTATGACATAGATTTTATTAGGGTTTATAGCGTCTGTTCATGAAAGCCGTCGTAAAAATATTTTTTGGATCATATAACTAAAGCATAATGTATGGTAATAAACTTTTATATGGCGATAGTAATTTTCTTTTATATTTTTTCATCACACACAGTTTGGCCGCAATTTTCGTGCTAGTTCAAGATGTAAATTTTCAGAGAAATTTCTCAGTACGATCCTGCATAATTCTGGGATGCGTCACTGTTCATACTATTTGTGACCTCGAAATAATTGTTATTGGTTTATTACCAGTACTATAGTGGTAGTATAATATATATTTAAATTAGTAACAATAAAGCAATTAGCTTATTATTTGTATGTAGTGTACAATGTCAACTAGATTTTTTTAGTCGGGCAATTCAAAGGCATTGTGTTGCTAAAGTTTGGCTACAGCGGATAAATTTGGCCACTGAAACTACAGATATACTGTATGAATAATCATTGAAGACTGATAACGCCTTTCAGCGTTAAGTCTAGAGCATGGTATCCCTAATAAGAATCCCACATGTGCCCCTATTCAATGCCAACATTGACGTCTCGTCCGATGTGAAGCGTGTTACTTCCGTCTTGCATTGACGGAATGCAACTACCTTCTCCTTGGTCTGCCTCGATTCCTCTTGCCCTTTACTGCCGAATACATAACCGTCTTAGGTAACCTTGCTTCCCATACGTGTAACATCAGCACATTATCTCAATCTGTTCCACTACCTATCTCCTCTACGTTGCTCATTCGCACTTGGACCCCCCAGGGGGCCCACAGCTCTTTTGTGGATACGTGTGTGGCGCGCACGCCGGCCGGCCGCGGTGGCCGAGGGGACTGAGGCGCTCCAGTCACGGTCTGCACGGCCACTACGGTCGGGGGTTCGAATCCCCCCTCGGGCATGGATATTTGTGCCGTCCTTAGTACTAGTTAGTTCATAAGTAGTTTGTAAGTTTAGGGACTGATGACCCCGTAGTTAAGTCCCATAAGCTATACAAACATTTGAATTTGTGGCGCGCACGGGGCCCTGAGCCGAAGCGACGTTTCTTCCATCCCAGGCCGCTTCCCTCCCCCCCCCTCCCTCCCCGGTTTGTGCCTTCGCCCGGAGACGGGCGTTTTTAGTCAGTCCAAGGTTTCTCTTTTCGTTTCCTCTTACTTCCTCTTCTTGGTCCTCTTCCTCTCCTGTTCTTTAGCCTTCCTCCCTTTCTCCTTTGTCCTCGAACCGCCCTTTTAATCTACGCCTCGCTGTTTGAGATTCTCCCTCTTTCATCCCTTTCTCTTCTTCCTCTCTTCTTTCCTCCTTGTGCGTGTCTGAAGGTCAACCCACGCTCTGCGTAGCCGATGAACGGGGTAAGGCGTAACTCCCCGCCACGGGTAGACATGTAGGGCACGTACGTACCCCCTGGTAAAGGCCGGGCCCAGGGAGGGGTGATTACCCGAGCTGATACCTTCCGAACATGCCGATTGGTCACTCCGTCAGGTCTCGGGAGGTGTGACTTGAGGTGTGAACAATCACCTAAGGCAGGTAAGCCCGCAGAGGGCCCCCACAAGGAAGGAGCGCGCCATCGGAGACGCTGGTAATCATGGGGGACACCTATGCTATGAAACCTTCCAAATCTTCTCTAACCTTGACATATAAGCGGAAACATTATTCTCAGCCACAAAAAGTCTTCCCTACCATTCCTAAGTTCCTGGTGGTATCGAGTACAGACGACTTTTCTGCTGTAAATCCGTTTATCATTCAGAAGGTTGTTGATACGATCGCCGGTCCCTTGAAGACCTGCTCCAGACAGCGCAATGGGACCTTGTTGCTTGAGATTGAGAATTACTTAGGGCTACACTTGTGCATACTTTCCCAGTAAAAGTGGAGGCTCACCGCACCCTCAACTCTACGGGGGGGTAGTCTTCACGAGATCCCTGGATGGGTTATCCGATGAGGAAATACTCAACTATATGTCTGATCAGGGAGTTACAGCTGTTCATCGCATAATGAAAAAGGTTAACAACGACCTCGTGCCAACTCATACTGTCTTCTTGACTTCCGACAGGGTTGACCTACCATCTAAGGTGAAAGCGGGCTATGAAGTCATCTCCGTTCGCCCATATATACCCAACCCTACGCGCTTCCATTGCCAGAGATATAACCATACCATTAAGTCTTGTCCAAATGCAGCCAAGTGCGCCACTTGCGGCAGGGACGCCCATGAGGGTGAATGTCTACCTCCATCCTCTCACTGCATTAATTGCATGGGTGACCATGCTGGTTCTTCACGGGACTGCCCTGTCTATAAAAAAGAGCGGGTCATCCAGGAGATATGCGTCAAGGAAAATGTCTCAACCTATGCCGCTCGGAAGTTGTTACCGAGTAGGAAGCCTGCTGTACTCCCATCAGGTTCAAATGTTTGTTAAGCTTAAGGGACTTAACTACGGGGTCATCAGTCCCTAAACTTATAAACTACTTATTAACTACCTACAACTAAGGACGGCACAAATATCCATGCCCGAGGGGGGATTCGAACCCCCGACCGAAGTGGCCGTGCAGACCGTGACTGAAGCGCCTCAGTCCCTCGGCCACCGCGGCCGGCTCCCATCAGGTACTTACAGCCAGGTCCTCACCTCACCTCGACCAACTAAGGAGGTAGGCATTCAGACCTGCGATTTAACATTCTGTGACACTATTGTCAGGTCGGCTAGCCACAAAATTGCTCGTTCCACCTCTCCGATCCCTTCTGCCCGTTCAACAGTACATTCGTCGGCCAGTTCCCACACATCCCGGGCACCTAAATCCGCTAACCGCAGTTCAAAAAACGAACCTGTTCGTGAAGACTTCCTCAAGACTGTCTTCTCCATCGTCAACCGCTTCCTCTGCCCGTCATTCCTCTAAGGAGGCTCACAAAAAGAATAGCCCCCCCTCCTTCCCTGCCGCGGCGTGACTCGTCAGTCACGCCATCCAACAGTTGCTGGCCTCGGCCGTCTTCTGTTAACCAGGACGCTCCGTCTGCAGGGCACCCGGCCCTTTACCAGTGGTGGAAACTGCCCCTCCTGATCAACTCAGGGAGGTGGCAGGAGCGTTGGTTTAACCTATGGACCACGACCATTTGCCCATGGACAGCAATAGCAGTGCTCCATCGAAATCCTGTCCTCAGCGGCCGTCAAGGTGACCCCGCTTGCTTGTTCGTTTTATCTTTTCTTATCTCATTTTTTATCATGACGCTCCTTCAATGGAATATTCGCGGCATCACATTCCAATCGGGAGGAGTTAAAACTACTCCATCGATTGCACTTCCCGCTTCTAGTCTGTCTCCAAGAAACTAAGTTACGTCCAAGTGATCGTGCAGACTTACCCCACTACACTTCTGTGCGTTTCGACCTGCCATCTGTGTAAGGTACCCCAGCCCATGGAGGGGTTCTGATGCTCATTCGAGACGACTATTACCATCCCATTTCATTGCATCCCTATAGGCAGTTGCCGTCTGCATCACTCTATCCACATTTACCTTTTCCCTCTGTAATATCTATTCGCCATAATCATCTGCCCTTACTTGGGCAGATATGCTACACCTCACTGACCAGCTCCCTTCACCTTTCGTGTTGGTAGGCGACTTTAATGCTCACCACCCCCTATGGGGCTCTACAGCACCTAGTCAGAGGGGCTCGCTTTTGGTGGACGTTCTCCAACACCTCAATCTTGTCTGCCTCAACACCGGTGCACCGACCTTCCTTTCAGACACGACACACACCTATTCCCATTTAGACCTCGCGATTTGCACTCATCTTGCCGGTCGGTTTCAGTGGTATGCACATTCTGACACGTACTGAAGTGACCATTTTCCTTGTCATCCACTTTCTGCATCATTCCCCATCTCCTCGTCCCACCAGTTGGAACATTTCTAAAGCTGAATTTGGGCTTTATTCTTCCATGGCAATTTTTTACAATCAGGACTTTTTAAGCTGTGACAGTCAGGTCTAATACCTCAAAGAGGTTATTCTCACATCTGCCGAACATTCCATACCTCGTACATCCTCTCCTCCACGTTGTGTCTCGGTCCCCTGGTGGACTGCAGCCTGTCGTGGCACTCTTAGAGCCCGGCGCCGTGCTTTACGCACCTTCCGCCGCCACCCAAATTTGGAGAATTGCATACTTTTTAAACGTATGAAAGCGCAATGTCGTCGTATCATAAACGACAGCAAGAAAGCTTTCTGGACTGCTTTTACTACTCCTTGTGGGGTGGCCTACGCCGTTTATCCGGCATCAAGGTCCACTCCCCGATTCCTGGCCTGACCGTGGAGAACGCAATCCTCGTGGTCCCCGCTGATGTTTCCAACGCATTGGGCCGTTTCTTTGCGGAGGTTTCGAGCTCGGCCCATTATCACCCTGCCTTTCTCCCTCGCAAACAGGTAGAGGAGCCACGGCCGCCTTCTTCCTACTCTGCCTTCACCATGCAGGAGCTAGACCGTGCTCTCGCCGTGTCCCGATCTTCTGCTCCCGGGCCCGATTATTTTCATATTGAGATGCTGAAGAACCTCTCTCCTGCGGGCAAGTGCTTTCTTCTTAGTACCTACAATCGCATATGGACTGAAGGTCATGTTCCCACAAGTTGGCGTGAAGCCATTGTTGTCCCCATCCCCAAACCAGGGAAGGACAAACAACTTCCTTCCAGTTTTCGCCCCATTTCTCTGACGAGCTGCGTCTGTAAGGTGATGGAACGCATGGTTAACGCACGGTTGGTCTGGCTCCTCGAATCTTGCCGCCTCCTGACTAATATCCAATGCGGTTTTCGTCGGCATGGCTCTGCTGCTGATCACCTCGTTACGTTGTCGACCTTCATTATTAATAACTTTCTAAAGAAGCGTCAAACAGTAGCAGTGTTCTTAGACTTGGAGAAGGCATACGATTCCTGTTGGAGAGCGGGCATTCTCCACACATTGCATACATGGTGCCCTCAGAGCCGCCTGCCTCTCTTTATTCAATCGTTTTTGGCGGATCGCAAGTTCCGGATACGGGTGAGCTCTGTTTTGTCAGACACCTTTTGCCAGGAGAATGGAGTGCCACAGGGCTCCGTCTTGAGTGTGGCTCTTTGCTATCGCAATCAATCCTATTATAGATTGCCTTTCAGCCGACGTTTCTGGATCCCTTTTTGTAGACGATTTCGCAATTTATTGCAGCGGCCAGAGGACGTGTCTCCTAGATAGTCGTCTTCAATGCTGTCTTGAGCGCCTATATTCCTCGAGCATTGCGAACGGCTTCCGATTCTCCACTGAGAAAACGGTATGTATAAACTTTTCGAGATACAAGGAATTTATTCCACCACCTCTCCGCCTCGGCCCTGTTGCTCTCCCATTCGTGGAGACAGCAAAATTGTTGGGGCTAATGTTGGATCGGCAACTTTGCTGGTCCACACACATGTCCTACCTGGCTGCCCGTTGTGCCCGATCCCTTAATGTTCTTCGTGTCCTCAGCGGCACGTCATGGGGTGGGGATCGTACCACCCTGCGTCACCTTTACCAGGCCATTGTTCAGTCGAAGCTAGACTACGAAAGCCTTGTATACTCTTCTGCACGGCCGTCGATTCTCCGCGGTCTCAACTCATTCCACCATCGGGGATTACGTCTGGCGACTGGTGCATTTTATACCAGCCCTGTTGAAAGTCTGTATGCCGCGACTGCTGTATTACCCTTGACCACTTGGCGTGACATACTCTTCTGTCGGTATGCATGCCGCTTGCGGTCGATGCCCAACCATCCATGTTACCGATTATTCTTTGACGACTCACTCGATCGCCAATATCAGTTGTCTGCGATAGCCCTGCTTCCACCTGGAGTTCGGTTTCGCCGCCTGCCTCAGCGGCTCGATTTTACCTTTCCTTCCACCTTTCGGTTGAGCGACAGCCCATTGCCACTGTGGCATCAGGCCCAGGTTCACACTCACCTTGAACTTAGTTCGCTCCCCAAGGAGAGCACTCCGGATTTGGTATACCGCTCGAGGCTTGTCGAACTCCGTTTGCGGTTCGATAATGCCATATTTATTTACACTGATAGTTCCAAGAGCACTGTCGGTGTCGGATCTGCCTTCGTCGTCGGGGACAACCGTTTACAATACAAGCTCCCTCACCGGTGCTCGAATTTCATGACTGAGCTTTTTCCCTCCGCTAGGCCGTTTTGTATACCTGCCCCACCGCCAACCTTTCTATGCCATATGTTCGGACTCCCTTAGTGCCCTGCAGAGTCTTAAGGATTATTTCTCGAACCATCCTCTCGTGTATCGGATCCAACGCTCCCTCCAGTTGCTAGCAGATGACAGCTGTCACGTTTCTTTCCTGTGGGTCCCTGGCCATGTGGGTGTGCGCGGGAATGAGACCGCCGACATAGCAGCCAAGTCCGCAGCTCTTTTGCCTCGCATGGCTACCTGTTGCGTCCCATCGGACGATGTACAATGGGCTCTTCGCCGGAGTATCGTGTCGTCATGGCACAGTGCGTGGTTTTCACTGTACAACAATAAATTGCGAACTGTAAAGCCGATCCCGACCGCTTGGAGAACCTCCTCACGCCCCTCTCGGCGGGAGGAGGTCATCCTGGCCCGGTTGCGGATCGGTCATTGCCGTTTCAGCCACCGTCACTTGCTATCCGCCGACCCTCCACCGCTGTGCTCCTGCGGTGAACTGCTGACAGTGCGACATGTTTTACTGTCTTGTTTTCAATCATCTCCGTGTAGCCCTTCACTTTCCGTTTACTCTGGAGGAAATTTTAGCTGATGACACACGAGCAGCTGCTAGAGTTTTGCGTTTTATCAACTTGGCCAACTTATCGAAGGATATTTAACCCTTTTAGTTGTCTTATCTTTAGTTTTTAGCCTCTTCTTGATGTTCTAACTGGCAGTTACCAATGTTTTTTGATCTAGCGAATCTCTGTTCTTGTCTGGGCGCTAATGATCGTAGAAGTTGTGCGCCCTAAAACAAAAAAAAACAAAAAAAAAAAATTAATAAATAAAATAAATAAATAAATAAATAAATCGTCATCCGCCCTATCTAGGGCAGATGTGCTACACCTTGTGGACCAGCTCCCTCCACCTTTCGTGTTGGTAGGCGACTTAAAAGCCCACCAACCCCTATGGGGCTCTCTGACACCTTGCCGGATAGTCCCTTTTGGTGGACCTTTTCCAACACCTCAATCTTGTCTGCCTCTACACCTTTCCGACACAACACATACTTATTCCAATATAGACCTCGTGATATGAATTCCTCAGCTTGCCGGTCGGTTTGAGTGGTATGCACTTTCTGAGACGTAATCGAGTGACCATTTCTCTTGTCATCCACTTTCTGCATCATTCCCCATCTCCTTGTCCCACCAGTTAGAACATCTCTAAAGCTGACTGGGGGCTTTATTCTTCCACGGCTGTTTTTCACGATCTGAATTTTTCCAGCTGTGACAGTCAGGTCGAATACCTCACAGAGGTTATTCTCACAGCTGTCGAACATTCGATACCTCGTACATCCTCTTCTCCACTTCGCGTCCCTGTTCCTTGGTGGACTGCAGCCTCCGCGGCGCTCTTAGATCCCGGCGACGTGCTTTACGCACCTTCCACCGCCACCCAACGTTGAAGAATAGTATCAATTATCAACGACTGCGAGTGCAATGTCGTCTTGTTATAAACGACAGCAAAAAAGCTTCCTGGACTACTTTTACCAGTAGTTTCAACCGCCTTACTCCCTCCTCGGCTGTCTGGGGGTGGCCTACGCCATTTATCCGGCATCACGGTCCAATGCCCGATTTCTGGCCTGACCGTCGATAACGCAGTCCTTGTGGACCCCGCAGATGTTTCAACGCATTGGGCCGTTCTTTTGCGGAGGTTGTGAGACGGGGCTGTAATTAGTCTATTTTTCATACTAACCTTGTGTTACTGTACCTTTCTCTTTACGCTAATTATTGAAATCTGTAACATTTTTCTTTGTAGATCTTTAGTTATTTTGATTTCTGTACCTTTGGCGACACATCAGGGGTGATGGGCTCCTGGTATTGTAGTACATTATATGTTTATATGAAAATGTCGGGATTTTAATGTTTATTGGCGCAGCTAGGTTGCTAAAAAGTGGTTTTCCATGTTGGGTACGGTCTGGCCACACATTGCAGAGACGCTCGTGTAGGTCTCCCTCTCCCACCAACTTTCGCTCGCCTTTGGGGAAGGA
This sequence comes from Locusta migratoria, assembly GCA_026315105.1. NCBI lineage: Eukaryota > Metazoa > Arthropoda > Insecta > Orthoptera > Acrididae > Locusta > Locusta migratoria. Next base: position 253,382,583 of record CM048745.1, on the reverse strand, counting down.
CGAGAGGGGCTGGCTTGACCTGTTTGACGCCACGCTACGTCCGGGGTGCGGAGTATACCTGGCAGACTTTATTAGTGTGTGGGACGCTTTACACAATGCTGGCCCGCGGTTTACGGTGGGCGATATCAGGCACTGCCTTTTTAGTCATTTGGGCGTTTTGCAAGAGAGGAATTTGCCGGATACAAACAATAGCAGTGTGCTCTGAGCCCCGGGCAGTTTATGGAGACGTATTGCCCTTAGGTGTTATCTAAAAAACACTTCCTAGAGAGCACCTGAGTTTGAACACAGTGTGACAAATAGTTATTTTGAGAGGAAAGCTTTCTGCGCCGGCCGCGGTGGCCGAGGGGACTGAGGCGCTCCAGTCACGGTCTGCACGTCCACTACAGTCAGGGGTTCGAATCCCCCCTCGGGCATGGATATTTGTGCCGTCCTTACTCTTAGCTAGTTCATAAGTAGTTTGAAAGCTTAGAGACTGATGACCCCGTAGTTAAGTCCCATAAGTTCTACAAACATTTGAACATTGGAAAGCTTTCTGCCCGTCCGGCGCCCTAGGGGTTTTCTCCAGCGGCTATATATGTAGCACAACGTTAACATTTTTAGGTCGTGTGACCGTAGCTAGGGGAAAGCTGAAATTCCTTACAGGGCATTCACCCTGGGACCGGTAAAATACGCGGGAAGCTTTGGTGACGTGGGCGGAGCCTCTTGGCAGCCACAGAACGCGTCCTGATTCGGCAAATTATTTTAGAATGACAGATAAACTATTTGTCAACGGCGCTACGCCATCCGATTGGTTTGACTATTAGCCGTTAGCAGATATTTTTGCGTCTCTTCGCGCGTGGGTGTGGCCGCCCTGCACTTGCCGTGAGCTGCGGCAGAGGGCGAGGGGGCACGAGGACTCCTGTTTGTGCGTCCGAGGGGTACGGACCTCGGGAGACTCCTGTCTGAGCGTCCGAAGTGTGCTGACCTCGGAAGACACGCAATACTCGGTTTAGATTTGCGGGGAGGACATTGTTTTAAACAGTCCTCTGGTTAGACTTGTTTGATTCCAAAGATTCGGACCTTGTAGAACTTGTGTTTACTTCACGGACGTTACATTATCCGGTGGTTACGCTGTGAGCGGCCACAGTTTAGTTTTCGTTTTGCAAGGAGTCTCTATTTGAGCATTGCACCTTTGCGAATCGATATTGCTACGCAAGTGACTGATAGATTTGTGCCAAGTGGCCTTTGTGTCACCTATGCAAAATATTGATTAATCTACTAGCTTGATTGCATCGCACAACTGCCTATTGACGCCGACGCCATTGACGCTGTGTTAATTTACATGTCGACTGTGCTTAACAGGTCGCAGCAATTACGGTCGGATAAAAAATTTCAGCTCATCAGCCTCCCACCGCCTGTTGCCTGCGAGCCTGAGACGCTGCCGTCAGTAATCATCTGTGTGGGTAAGGTGACGCATTTGCTGGAGTGTTATATGAATCAGACTTATTGGATTCTGTCCCTTATTTTATTCTTTTGAGTTCTGCCTATTTACTCTGGGGAGCTTAGGGCTAACGATAATTTCAACCCCATGTGTAGCCAATCTAACAGCATTCTGTTTTGCAAAACCTGCGACCTTTGACTCAACCAGTCATTTTAGTGACTCAATATTTTAACATGTATAAAAAAATTGTTTGAATAGCATTATCTGTTTTACATGATAGGATGTCATCTAATGTATTTTTTATGTTCAAATTATAAAAAAATTGATTTTGAGCAGATCGTCTTTCATTTAAGAACATCCCTTTTCACTATTTTGGAGGGGAAACAGAATAGTTAAATTCCACAGTTCACCAATAATTTTTCAAGTACATTTTTTTGTCTCGTACAACTGATACATTGCAATAGACTAGGAATATTTATTATATGTTTGAAAATATAATCACATCATAGCTGATCAGTAACATTTTAATTTTCCATATTTTGGAGAAATATGGTGGCAACCGGAGATAATTGCTGTCCTTATATATATAATTCATAACTAACGACATAGTTTACACTTGGCAATTCCTGCCATAGGAAAAGGACATAGTTCACAAGGTTTCGAGCTCTGCCCATTACCACCCTGCCATTCTCCCTCGCAAACAGGTAGAGGAGGCACAGCCGTTTTCTTTCCACTCATTTAATTGTGAAATTTATAATGTCTCCTTCACCATGCAGGAGCTAGTCCGTGCTCTCACCCCGTCCCTATCGTCTGCTCCCGGGCCCGATTTTATCCCTGTTGAGATGCTGAAGAACCTCTCTCTTGCGGGCAAGTGTTTCCTTCTTAACTCCTATAATCACATATGGACTGAATGTCAGGTTCCCACAAGTTGGCGTGGAAGGACAAACATATTCCTTCCAGTTATCGCCCCATTTCTCTGAAGAGCTGCGTCTGTAAGCTGATGGTATGCATGGTTAACGCTCGGTTGGTATGGCTCCTCGAATCTCGACGCGTCTTCACTAAAGTTCAATGTGGTTTTCGCAGACACCGCTCTGCTGCTGATCACCTTGTCACCTTCTCGACCTTCGTTCTGAATACCTTCCTAAGGAAGCGTCAAATGGTAGCAGTATTCTTCAACTTAGAGAAGGCTTACGATACCTGTTGGAGAGCGGGCATTCTCCACTCATTGCACACATTGAGCCTTCGTGGCCGCCTCCCTCTCTTTATTCAAACGTTTTTGGCGGAACACAAGTTCTGGGTATGGGTGGGCTTTGATTTGTCAGATACCGTTCGGCAGTAGAATGGGGTACCACAGGGCTCCGTCTTGAGCGTGGCTCTTTTTGCCATTGCAATCAATCCGATCGTAGACTGCCTTCAGCCGACGTTTCCGGATCCCTTTTTGTAGATGATTTTGCAATTTATTGCAGCGCTCTGTGGACGTGTCTCTTGGAGCGTTGTCTTCAACACTGTCTTGACCGCCTATATTCCAGGAGCATTGCGAACGGCTTCTGGTTCTCCACTGAGAAAACGGTGTTTATAAACTTCTGGAGATGCAACGAATTTCTTCTACCATCTCTACGTCTTGGCCCCGTTCCTCTCCCATTCATGGAGACAACAAAATTCTTGGGGCTAATGTTGGATCGTAAGCTTTGCTGGTCCCCACACGGGTCTTACCTGGCTGCCCGTAGTGCCGATCCCTGAATCTTCTCCGTGTCCTTAGTGGCACATCATGGGGAGTGTATCATACCGTCCTACTTCACCTTTACCAGGACGTTGTCCAGTCAAAGCACAACTACGGAAGCCTTGTATATCCTTCTGCATGGCCGTCGCTTCTCCGCCGTCTCAACTCTATTCACCATCGGGGAATACGCCTGGCGACCGATGCCTTTTATACCAGCCCTGATGAAAGCCTTTATGCCAAAGCTGCTGTATTACCCTTGACCACTCGGCATGACATACCCTTGTGTTGGTATGCATGTCGTCTGCGATCAATGCCCAACCATCCATCTTACCGATTATTTTTTGACGACTCACTCGATCGCCAATATCGGTTGTCTGCAATAGCCTTGCTTCCACCTGGAGTTCGGTCTCGCCGCCTGGTACAGCGGCTTGATTTTACCCATCCTTCCACCTTTCGGTTGAGCGACAGCCCACTGCCACCGTGGCATCAGGCCCAGGTTCACACTCCCCTTAAACTTAGTTCGCTCACCAAGGAGAGCACTCCGGATTTGGTATACCGCTCGAGGCTTGTCGAATTCTGTTCGCGGTTCGATAATGCCATATTTATTTACACTGATGGTTCCAAGAGCACTGCCGGTATCGGATCTGCCTTCGTCGGGACAACCGTTTCCAATACAAGCTCCCTGACCGGTGCTCGAATTTCACGGCTGAGCTTTTTGCCCTCCACCAGGCTGTTTTGTATACCTGCCGCCGCCGCCAACAACCTTTCTATGCCTTCTGTTCGGACTCCCTTAGTGCCCTACAGAGTCTTAAGGACACTTTCTCGAAACATCCTCTCGTGTATCGGATCCAACTCTCCCTCCAGTTGCTAGCAGACAATGGCTGTCACATTTGTTTTCTGTGGGTCCCTGGTCACGTGGGTGTGCCAGGAATGAGACCACCGACATTGCACTCAAGGCAGAAGCTCTTTTGCCTCGCATAGCTACTTTTTGCGTGCCGTCAGATGATGTTAGAGTTCTTCGCCGGTGTATTGTGTCGTCCTGGCACAGTTCATGGTTTTCACTCCATGACAATAAATTGATAACCGTAAAACCGATCCCGACCGCTTGGAGAACCCCTCACGCCCCTCCCAGCGAGAAGTCATCCTGGCCCGGTTGCGGATCGGTCACAGCCGATTCAGCCACCGTCATTTGCTAACCGCTGACCCTGCACCTCTATGCTCCTGTGGTGAATTGCTGACGGTACGACACGGTTTACTGTCTTGTTTTCATTTTAATCATCTCCGTGTAGCCCTTAACTTGCCGTTTACTCTGGAGGAACTTTCAGCTGATGACACACGAGCCGCTGCTACAGTTTTGCGTTTTATCAACATGGCCAATTTATCAAAGGATATTTAACTCTTCTAATTGTATTCTCTCTCGTATTTAGCTTTCCCTTGATACTCTGTCAGTTATAAATTTTTTCGAGATCTAACGAATCTCTGTTCCGATCTGGACGCTAATGACCTGAGAAGTTGTGCGCCCTAAAATCACAGAACAAAAACAAGTAGTTTGTAAGTTTAGGGACTGATGACCCCGTATTTAAGTCCCTTAAGCTCTACAAACATTTGAACATTTTACCATACAAGCGTATTATGTAACTGCATCCGTTATTTCCTAGACATGGGCCGATGCTTTCTGATTAAGATTCATTAGCTACAGACAAAAGCAAAGTCAAGTTTATTGCAGCCAAATTTGATGTTGTTCTTACTTTTAAAATTTATTCATGATCTGGAAAATACGGTGCGCACACGTGTACGAGTTGCTTTTAGCAACATATTTAATTCACCATACGTAATGACCTTATTAACAAAAAGTATATTTACTATTTATTCTCACATAATTTAGTTCATTGACTGTAGTCCTTCCCGGAGAGCTTCACGGATTCCTTTGCGGTGTTCCACAGTCTGCGCCGTGCAGCTTTCTAAACGTGAAAGCCAGTCCTTGATGACGGGTATTTCTTAGCGTTAAGTCCTGCAGCCTTTGAAGCGAGCTCAAAGGTTTAAGTTCCAGAAGCTAAGCGGCAATTAAACAACTGCTTAATGTTTGATGTACCGTAGTAATTCTCGGTTAAAGTTACGGCACTCAATATTCTGTTAAATCACAATGCACAATAAACGCCAATAATACGCTATGATATATGTGTAAATCAAGAACACAGCAGTGGTGTTTGTAGCCACTTACTTCTGACTTTGGAATGTGAAACGTTATTGTACCTCAACTGCGGCCAGAGACGTGGCTACAGCCTAGTCTGCACTGCATGCAGAACCGTAATCAATGCCGAAGACATTGGTAGAATTCCAGGTGTTATAACTTTTTGTTTGTGATTAGGGTTCTTCAAAACGCTTTTAGCTGCATGCAGTGCAGTCAGTATACATCTCGTCATACAACCACTCTTCGTCTTCTTCCTAATATTCTTTAGTGCGCGACGTGCTGCATTCATATCTTGACGGAATCCCAAACAGAGCTTAATTATAGCACGCATGGTTTTATCAACTGCAAGTGCTGCAAGACGTTGACCAATGCCGAGATCCTTCCTCTGGCGTATTCCTTTAGCTTTATCAGCTAAAATTCGATCGCTATTCGATGAATACGCGATGTCGTGTTCTTTGCAGGCCTCGTCGAGCAGGTTAATCCCCGTGTCACCTTGTGCTAGACGTTTTTGAAGCTTCGTTCCAGGTCCACAGCAGTTGTATCCAGGAATGTGAAGCTCGACTGGTAGTTTGTCGAGAAGACTTCCCGCTCTTTTCACACGTCTCCTACCGCGCGTGGTATGATATTGACGTACGTGCGGTCCATGCATATAATTATATAGCAAATCGTTGGTGGTAGTCCAACTATTGTCAGAGCCATTTAACAAGAACTCTATTCCCACGACGTCTTATAACCTTCTACACGAGAAACACGTTAGGTTCTGAGCTCTTCTGCAGTTCCTCCGTATAGAAACTTCCAGCGATTTCGTCCCCCTTGCTGTCCTTTCAGATATGTCCTGGGATTCATTCTTTGAACCTTGGACACTGTAAATATTTCTGTTGACCGGTTTGGGAGGTATGATTTCTCAATAGTAGTCTTATACTTTGATATACGCACCAAGTTCCCCACGTTAAACGTTTGCTTACGCATGTCTGACATCTTAATTCTGAAGTAGACTGTGTGAAAGGGGAACCAGAGAGACTGCGTTTAATTGGCAGAACCCTTAAGCGATGCAACAGAACTACTAAAGAAACTTCGTAAACTACGCTTGTCCGTCCCGTCTTTTGGATTATTGCTGCCCAGTGTGGGATCCTTAACAGGTGGGTTTGACGGAAGAAATCGAGAGTGCATTGTCACGATACAGGGTAGACGCCGTCACGGAAATAATGCAGGATCTGGGATTGGAATCATTACAACAACGGCATTTATCTATTTACGAAACTTCTATCGCCAACATTGTTCTTAGAATGAGAAAAAATATTGTGAATTCCACTTACATAGGTAGAAACGATCATCACAATGAAATACGAGAAATCAGACATCGGGAGATTCAGGTGTTTTTCTCCCAAGCGTTATTTAAGAATGTGAGATAAATAATACAAAGTCTGTTCAATGAACCCTCTCGAGGCACTTAACTTTGATTTTCAGGGTACCCCATGTGGCTGTAGCCCACCCTGTGGAGGAATACTTACCTCGCGATCAGCTATGTGTGCTTGTTGTGTGCGAACGGTCGTCATTGGACTACACTGAGCGGGAGGACAGTTTTTCGAAGCTATCTTGGCGCCGTATCCGCGCAATGGAGGAAAATTGTTGTCTAGAGAGCGATTGGCGCTTGCTTTGTATTGAGGGGGTAGGCTTGCGTTTTGCGAGCAGTGTGTGGAGCAGTGCTCCAGAAGGGACTTCGTTTTAGACGGCCTTTGTTCATTATGTTTTAAATGGGTATTTCAATGTCAAAAGGCCAACAGGTCTTTTAGGGCACATTTCAGTAATTGTTAGGAGGGGTCTGCCATCCACCCCCTTCCTTGTGCCCCCCATTTCCCACATATCTGCACCTCCCAAATCACCCAACCCGACCAACAACGCTACTTACTTTACAGTGTTTATCAGTTTGATGTTTTAATGCTTATCTGAACTGGCCATACAATTAATTCATGTTGTATTTATTTTATTCTGCCGGTTGAATGTTGTTGTGTGCTTCGAATTTTGATTTTAACTGTTGATTCCATAACTTTAATCACAAAACGGAATGATTATTTAAAGTTGTCATGTAAACTGTTACCAGTACATAAAATTAAGTACTTGCAGTTTCAGGTTTAAAGTTTGTGCGAACTTGTTTATGGTAGTTACTGTTATCTGAGCTGACCATAAACTTAGTTTGTCAGATTTAATGAATTCTGATGACTAATTTCTAAAAAACTACACGCTTAGGATAATTTTTGATTCAATTATTGTTCAAATCATTATTGATACTGTAATCTACCCTTCTGAAGTTACTCTAACATTAATACGTTGCTTATGGTGGCTATTTGAGCAGCAGCTATATACCATGTATTTTCACTGTAGTGGTTTTTAAAGAAAACGCCTTTTGGTACTGCAAATGAAGGGTTTTTATTTTTACGATTCACCCATTCGCGTTTCACATTTTTCTCAAGGCATCATCAGTGGGTGTCAGCATTTTCTACTACGTATCACCGTTTTTCCGGAAAACAGGTCGAAACGTTCCACTATTTTTCGAAAAACTTTGCATTTTCATAGTTCCACTGCAATCTACCGCCATAAATGGACAGTGGGCAGAGTTATGGCAGTAGATAGCAATGGAACTATGAAAATATGAAGTTTTTTTGAAAATAGAAATTTTTAGACTTCTTTGCCAGACGAATGGTGATACGGAGTAGAATCTGCTGACACCCACTGATAATTCCTTGAGAAAAATGTGAAATGCGTAAGGGTGAATTGTAAAAATACACCATTTATTTGCAGTTACAAAAGGCGTTTTGTTTAGAAAATACTACAGTGAAAATACGTAATTACGACGTGTGCGCAGAACAGGTCAGTTTTGGCAATTTTCGGTTCACTATTGTGGCCTCAATTAAATCTGTTAGATGGGACCTTGACCTCTATTTCTATCTCACACTTGTTACTTGTGGCAGTATTGTTCATTACTGAGTGCCCACGATTATTATTTAACAAGCGGTGCTGAATTGCATTGCTGATACTGGTCCTGTAATACTTTGTCGGTGGTTTATATGGTGTTGGAGTATTACTTCAGACATTAAAGTTTAATTTCCTCCCATTTGGGTTTTTTATATTAAGAGCCCAATCTCCTAAAATTGAGTTTCCTTGCCGTTGATTGTTAGATCAATGTTCAAGCAATAAATGGTTAGTTCACGTTTGATGGTCCTGTCCTTCCACGTCCTTTTCTAGTTTGTGTGATCCCTGCAATTAAATTACCAATTGGTGGTGTAACTCATTTATCGGCGCGTTTGCTGGCTTTACTAACCATTTATTGCTTGCTCTGCCTTGCTGAAATATGGTTACTTTAGTTGTGAATATTCTAAGTAACTTTATCTTTTCAGTGTTCTTTGTACTGACGATGGATCGCCGTCGATGCACTGGAATCAAGAACATGCGGAAGGATTTTCTGCAGTATGAACTTGCCATACGCCGTCTCCCAACGGAAGGAGCAGTTCCTGAGTTGAAGGAGAGGCTGCGAGATGGATTGGACAGCCCTGTTGTTGTGTCACCTGAAATTATTGGAGATGTAGCAGCTACAGTTCAAAACATATCCAAAACATTGTGTGAGCTCGAAAGGGATGTCAAATTTTTGGAAATTAGTAATTCAAATTCTAAACAGTTTGACAGGGTCCGGGATCAATTAAACCATCTGAAAATTCGTCTCATTGATTTGATGTGTCTTGAGCTTGATAATGCACTGAGCCAATCAGTCGATAAATTAATAGACGATGCTAATATACTGCAGATCAGGGCACTCAAGATAAGGAGAATCTCATTAAGGCTGGTTAGAGAGAAAAAGAGCGCCGGAAGTGATGGATTGGGTACTCGTCCCGAGAGTGGTGAGCTTGATAATGCACTGAGCCAATCTGTCGATCGATTAATAGACGATGCCAATATACTGCAGATTAGGGAAGACTCATTGGTAATGGATAGAACGGAAGAGAGCGCCAGAAGTGGTGGATTGGGTACTCGTCCTGGGATTGGTGAGCTTGCACTGAGCCAATCTGTCGATAATTTAAAAGACTATGGCAATCTAATGCAGGTTAGGGCAGACTCATTGCGAATGGATAGAGAGGAAGACAGCGCCGAAAGTGATGTATCGGGTACTCGTCCTGGGAGTAGTGAGCCTGATGATGCACTCAGCCAATCTGTCGATCATTTAAAAGACTATGGCAATATACTGCAGATTAGGGCAGACTCATTGGGAATGGAAAGAGAGGAAGACAGCGCCGAAAGTGATGAATCGGGTACTCGTCCTGGGAGTAGTGATGTCTGCGCCAACGTTTCTCATTCGTCATCCCCACAGTACGATCATTTTGCCAAGCTCCCTGATTCTATTATGTGCTTGTTGAATGGCATTACTGAGTTATCGGCGAGTAGCGTCAATTGTATTCAACAATTATTGTGGTTACTCGTACGCTTCGAGCAACAAACCATTGAAGTTGAGATTCCCCATGATGTGTTCTTGTCATTGTTACTTCCTTTGACAGTTGACGACTTGCGCTCCTTGTTGTCTGATGCCTTGAAGGAAGGGTTTTCCATAGAGCAGTTCAGGCAAATCGTCATAGCGAAGAAGTTGTCACCTTGTATGCGGAATGAATTGGAGCAGCGTTTCTTCTGGAGGGTTCAGGAACCGCAAGAGAGTTTGAGCGACTATGTCGAACGCATTTGGACTGTGGTATTGGCGATCGTTATGAACATCTCGGAGGGTGAAATCATTTCTCACATTTTGGAGGGCATGCACCCTGATTACCAGTCTCGTCTTGCTCTTTTCGACCGTCCTTCCACATTGAAAGAATTACAACGGGTTGTGGAATCCATAGAGGCTTTGGCTATTACAGACCGTCAACGTCAGGAAGCCGAGAGCGCCTCTTAATCGCCATTTAATTAAGGACCCGGCATTTCATCTCGTCAGGAACCAACTAGCCAACTGGCCTAAAGTAATTCGATAACCTTATTAAATTATGACCGGTACCTGGAATTCGTGCATCTCACTAAATTGTCCACACTCCGATGGTCGACAGAGATGATGTTTAGCCAATGGGCAGGTTTTGTCTCTGGTGGATAGGGTGCAGGGTAGTCTTTCCATTGCGAAATATTCGTGCCCAGTCGACATTATCCTGGTTAAGAACTTGACAGTCACCGTTTTACTACGATGTGACCACATTATGAATACCGGATGTGTACTTGATTTAGCGCGTTAGCTTCTTTAACTTTTCCCCTGATGACAGAATTGGATTGTGCGCGCGTTATTAGCCTTTCGTCACCCAGTCCCTTCATTATTTATTGAAGTGCCAGTTGTTTAGTTGTGGCCCATCTTCAGTGCACCCAATTCACCCCCTTGTGGCCGATGTTCTTACCTGCATGTTCCAAGAACCGGAGGTTCATAGGGGGTAGTCAGCATTACCAAATCGAGTCAACATGTTCCATGTCAGGGGAGATTCCTCAAATTTTCTCGATTTCGGTACTAAGCAGGAACAGGATCCACAGTGAAGGCCAATACGGCAACAATTACTTAGTGGAGGACAACTTGCAGATTAGGTGTCCTTTGAAAGAGGGTGGGATGCACAGTGTGAAAACTGTCTGCCGAGGGAGCTCGTGGAACCCATGGTCCAGTACTACTAAGATTCGATGGTCGGGGTCATTTACGGTTGCACAAGCCCCTGGTAAAAATTAACGCTCACCTCTCGTGGCCCACCATTTATAAGGAAATCAAGCGTTTGATGCCCCAGTGCTGATTTTGCAAAACCTCTGAAGAGTATATCGCCTCTAAAACGATTGTTAAACTCCGAGCCGGATATTAGCCTCATGGTCAAGCTGTTCGTTGACTGTGGGGTCCCTTCCCGATCTAGGAAAGGCAACAGGTATATTCCCGTTGTGGTTCGCGCCTTCAGCAGATTTTCCTTGTTGATTCCTATCCGTAACATAACTGCTAAAACTACCGTCGCTCACTTTACTAACATTTTTGGATTATTCGGATCACCTCTAGAGGTTGAGATGGGTAACGCCTTAGCTTTCATTTAGTCACGCTTTAAGGAATTAAGATTTTGGAATACAATGTTACATATCACCACCACACCCTATTACCTGGGTTTCTCTTGGAGAGGGTGCATGACAACATGAAGTCCGCTCTCATGAAGGGTCACCAGGCAGTTACCATGGCTACATTTTGCCTTTAATTCTGCCAAACGTGAAGCCCCTCCTATTCGTCTACTCAATTAATTCATCGCTATCAAAGTTATGGCAGATAGGAAACATTTCCGTCAGCCATTAGCCTGCATATTCTTAGGGAGAACTGGCGATGGGCAAGGGCTAACATAGCGTTAGATCACCATCAACAAGCCAACCTCTACGACATGAATAGGAAGCTCTTCGAAGGAAAGGTGGGCGATTTGTTCATCTGCGATTAACGCCACCTTGTCCCTAGATGGCGTTGGTATAACGTAGCGAGAGGGGACAGGATTGTATAACAGATAGTTACAAGCGCGGAAAGCATGCGACAATAATGTCATCTATATCTATAAATGCGTCATGGAAATGTTGCATGAATTGGGGTGGAAATCATTAAGAGAAAAACGTTATTCATTGTGGCGTGATCTGTTTGCTAAGTTTCAATCACCGACTTTTGGTTCCAAATATGAAAATACTTTTGCTAGCACCCACCTACTTAGGGAGACATGACCATCCCAATAAAGTAAGAGAAATCAGATCGAAAACGGAACGATTTAGGTTTTCTTTCTTCCCGCGCGCTATTAGAGAATGGAACGGTAGAGAAAAGTTATGAAAGTGGTTAATGAACCCTCTGCCAGGCACTTGAATATGATTTGCAGAGTATCTATGTAGATGTAGAATGTCTGTTCGGTGTAAGCTTATCACGTCCCAACGACAAGACGCAGAGACTTAAATATTTTTAGTTACTAATTTATACCCGAGGAATGTTTTAGGCGTGGTTTTATAGCGATCTGATAGATATTTAGTAATTTTAAGAATATAACTCTAAATGCCGAACAGTAATGACTCTTTGAAAATTATGTTTACTCTTTGAAAATGGTTTTATTGGTTGCATTGTTGCTTGTGGGTTGATAATGATAAACGAGTGGACTATATTGGGATGGCAAGTTATCGGTGTATATAAAATTCTACGTGTATGTTTGAGTGTTAATATTTTGGTCTGCAACGAAAACTACAGAACACAAACGAATGGTCTGTTGTCCGAAATCTCCCATTGTACACCATAGCATTTCAATGCCGATAGCTATAAGGGGGTGTAAGATATGGTGGTTGAAAGTCGTCAAATTAAAAAAAAAGTCGGACTGAAGGCCAACAATGATGTTTGCGTCTCTATAGAAAGGTTACTGTAAGATTACTGTAAGATTACTGTAAGATTACTGTAAGATTACTGTAAGATTACTGTAAGATTACTGTAAGATTACTGTAAGATTACTGTAAGATTACTGTAAGATTACTGTAAGATTACTGTAAGATTACTGTAAGATTACTGTAAGATTACTGTAAGATTACCGTCCAATAGAAATATTGGTAATTAATAGCATTTGATAATTAAACAGTATGAAGTTCACTGCAAGCATTGACCATGCCAATGCACTAAATGTTACACAATTTTAATCTTGTTAATTATGGTAGCAATGTATGTACACAGTTGGGTGACAACATTTATAGTTAGGCCATAGGTAAAAATTCTCCACGTTGAGATTTGCTGTGTGCTTGTAGGTGACGGGAGGCCAGTGAGCAGGCCGACGTTGGTGGCTTGTTCCAGCTTAGGATTTTCGGATTTTCCAGTTCGTTTCCGGTGAGGGGAGAGAGGGACAATGGCGAGTGCCAGGCACAGTGCAGTGCACAGCGTGAAATAAAATATTCTAATACTACTGGCATATGAAGTAATATGATGGAGTTAGGAACTTTTAAGGCTCTCATTACAAAATAGCCTGTTGACAAACAATACATTAGCTGATATAGTCACATCTGACGTAATATGTTTAATTGACAATGAAAAGTAATAAATTACCAATGAATACAAGACAGTTACACAACTAGCATGGCAATGTTTGTTTATAAAAATAACATTAACTATTTCTCATTTTATTTTCAATTAATCTTGTGTATTTTACCTTGAAATATTCAGTTAAATCCCTTATCTGTGATATAATAAATAGTACAAAGGATGTTTATACTAATATAAAAACGTAAGAAAATATTTGTTTAATGTGTAGTTTAATTATTTTGATTTTAAGTTTTAGAAATGTATTGGCTGAGCGCTGTACATTGGCAAATCGGTTAGAACAGCTCACATGGGGAAGTTGATGACGTAGGGGAAAAAACCCCGGCAGTTGAGCAAATGAGGAGTCGGGAGCACGTGGGGTGGCTGGCCGGGCGGCGTCGCTCTGCATCAGTCGGCATGTGGACCTCGAGGTGGAGGTTATAGATTTGTGTGTGGCAATCGCCAAGTGTGGTTGCTCGTCGTAGACTGCACAAAGTTGAATCAAGTGCTACTGTGTGTTGTGAATATTTAGCTGGTGGAACAAGGTGTGCATCGCATTGATTTAAAGTGACTGTGATTTGTTAATGTAACACGTGTCGTTCATAGGCATGAACATAAACGGTGTTTGAGACAGCCAAATGGTGTGAAAACAATTTGCGACAAATATTCATTTTGTCTGGGGCTCACGAGCTATAACTTTGTTTGATAAATGTGTCGATGTACAGACGTATCAGCCACAGGGTTCTAATATTGTGAAATAAACAACATAAAGTGAACTTTCACGTGTTTTCAAAAATAGTAGTTAGTACACCCTTTTCTCTCATGAACTTTATTATGAATTTTTTTGTTAATCATATGCAGGGAAGGAAAGCTGCAAACTAGTGATATCATCCCCTAGAAAACGAGTCAAACAGTAGTAATCACAGATCCAGTGTTTTTTTCATGTTTCGGAATTTGGTTCGCAGTTGGTGGTTGTGAGTTTTAAAAATTAATCTTTCCCAATTTTAAACTCTCACCCCGACCTTACTCTCGCATTACATACAGCGAAACGTGATACCACAGACCATATCTTTGTTCTATGCGTGCTGCAATGTCTTCAGCTCTGTCTCTGTAAGGATAAGCATGCGAATAAGGAAATATAACAAATAAATATAGCAGTAAGAAAAACTTCTTTTAATACATCTCTTCAAAAAAAATCGATTTGACATTTTGCGCATTACAGCAAGTGATCGATCCGTGATATTATTAAAATAATTATTGTTGAATTTCGTGATTGGATTCATCGAAACGAGTGCATTTTTACGTGTGATTCCTTATACATTCTCTGATAAATGTAACATGTTTTTAGAAAAAAGGGGAGAGAGAGAGAGAGAGAGAGAGAGAGAGAGAGAGAGAGAGAGAGAGAGAGAGAGAGAGAGAGAGAGAGAGAGAGAGAGAGAGAGGGAGGGAGAGGGAGAGGATAGGAAAAGTACTAACTCAAGGCTCGAATAAATAAATAAATACCCGGGCAACGCCGGGTTTGCAGCTAGTACTTCATAAAATTTTTACAGACTTCCAGGTCATGTCAGCAGCTAACAGTCTGCATACAGACTTCCTTCAACGTTAATTCACAGTGGTAAAGTTAGCAACACAGGTTTCGACATGAAAAGTCTGACCACTTCCTTGTTAGATGCGTTTTCGCTAGGCCCCGCAAGACTGGGCATATTGCTAGGTAGGTAGTGCGAATGTCCCCCCCAGGGGGCCCACAGTTCTTTTGTGGGTACGTGTGTGGCGCGCACGGGGCCCCGAGCCGGAGCAGCCTTTCTTCTGCCCCAGGCTGCTTCACTTTCCCTCCCGGTTTAGGCCTTCGCCCGGAGACGGGCATATTTCGTGAGATACGGTGGTTCTTGTTGTGGTTTTCTTCCTTCGTTCCTTCCTTTCCTACCCTTCGTTTTCTGTCTTTCCCTCCTTGTACTCTCCTAGCCTTCTTCTCCTCATTAGTCTCCGCCTCGGCGTTTGAGACACTTCTTTTCTTTCCTTCTTTCTCTTCCTTTCCTATCCTCTTCTTCTTTTCCTCCCTGTGCGTGTCTGAAGGCCGACCCACGCATTATCATGCGTAGCAGGTGACGGGGTAACGCGTAATTCCCCGCCCCGGGTAGACAAGTAGGGCACGTACGTACCCCCTGGTAAAGGCCAGGCCCAGGGAGGGGTGATTACCCGAGCTGGTACCTTCCGAACATGCCAATTGGTCCCTCCGTCAGTTCTCGGGAGGTGTGACCTGAGGTGTGAACAATCACCTAAGGCGGGTAAGCCCTCGGAGAGGGCCCCCACTAGGAAGGAGCGCGCCATCGGAGACGCCGGTAATCACGGGGGACACTTCCGCAATGACTTCCTTCTCTTCTTCACTGACATTGACCCAGAAACGTAAGATAGACTCGCCTCAGCAAAAGAAGACTCTGCCTAATTTGCCGAAATTTCTTGTTGTGTCGCGCACCGACGGAAAAGACTTCAATTCTGTCAATCCTTTCGTTATACAGAAAGGTGTTGATGCAATTGCTGGCCCTGTTAAAACCTGTTCGCGTCAGCGCAATGGCACATTGTTGCTGGAAGTGGAAAGTGCCTTCCAAGCCCAAAAACTGATACGTACTACGTTGTTGCACACGTTTCCAGTTAAGGTAGAAGCGCACCGCACACTCAACTCGTCACGGGGGGTAGTTTTTACGAGATCCCTTGACGGGTTGTCTGATGACGACATCCGGTCCTATATGTCCGATCAGGGTGTGACAGCCGTCCACAGGGTGATGAAAAAGGTAGATAACCAGCTGACACCGACTCGTACTGTGTTTTTGACATTCGACAGAGTTGACCTCCCGTCGAAGGTCAAAGCAGGGTACGAAGTTATCTCAGTCCGCCCTTATATTCCAAACCCAACGCGCTGCTACCAATGCCACAGGTACAACCATACCCGTGAACATTGCCCACATGCAGCAAAATGTGTCACTTGTGGTAGGGACGCCCATGAGGGGGATTGCCCACCTCCGTCCCCTCACTGCCTTAACTGCAACGGCGACCATGCGGCTTCCTCTCGCGACTGCCCTGTATATAAGGATGAAAAAATCATTCAGCAAATTCGGGTCACGGAGAAGGTATCAACATCTGCCGCTCGAAAGTTGTTGGCGAGTCGAAAGCCCACTGTCCTCCCAGCGGGTACATACAGTAAGGTCCTCACCTCAACTCGACCTACTAAGGATTCCAGTACCCAGACTTGTGATTTCACTTTCGCTGACACAGTTGTGCGATCCGCCAGCCCGAAGATTGCCCGATCCACGTCCCCGCTTCCTCCTGCTGCTTCTAAGGTACAGTCTTCGTCAACATCTAGTAAACCGCGGGCACCTAAACAAGATGCCCGGACCTTGAAAAAGGAACCCGTCCGTGAGGATTTTCTGCGTTCTCAGGCTTCCCAACCGTCAACTGCCTCTTCCCGCCGTCACTCTTCCAGAAGAGCTGACAAGAAAAAGAGTTCCTCTCCTTCCCCGCCGAGGCGTGACCCATCTGTCGCGCCGTCCAACAGTTGCCGGCCTCGGCCGTCTTCTGTTTCACCGGGACGCTCCGTTTGCCGGGCGCCCGGCCCTTTACCGGCGGTGGAAACTGCCCCTCCTGATCAACTCAGGGAGGTGGCAGGCGCGTCGGTCGAACCTATGGACCACGACCCTTTGCCCCTGGACAGCGATAGCAGTGCTCCCTCGAAATCCGGTCCTCAGCGGCCGTCGAGGTAACCCCGCTCGCTACTTGGTTTTTATCCTTATTTCTTCTCTCATTTTTATCATGGCGCTCCTTCAATGGAACATTCGCGGCATTCGTTCTAATCGGGAGGAGTTAAAACTACTCCTTCGATTGCACTGCCCGCTTCTAGTCTGCCTCCAGGAAACTAAGTTGCGTCCACGTGATCGTGCAGACTTTCCACACTACACCTCTGTGCGGTTCGACCTGCCACCCGTGGAAGGTGTCCCAGCCCATGGAGGGGTTCTGATGCTCCTTCGAGACGATGTCTATTTCCATCCCATTTCCTTGCATACTCACCTACAGGCAGTTGCCGTCCGCATCACTTTATCCACATTTACCTTCTCCCTCTGTAATATATATTCGCCATCGTCATCTGCCCTTACTAGGGCAGATGTGCTAAACCTTGTTGACCAGCTCCCTTCACCTTTCGTGTTGGTAGGCGACTTTAATGCCCACCACCCCCTATGGGGCTCTCCGGCACCTTGTCCGAGAGGCTCCCTTTTGGTGGACCTTCTCCAACACCTCGATCTTGTCTGCCTCAACACCGGTGCACCGACCTTCCTTTCTGACACAACACACACTTATTCCCATATAGACCTCGCAATATGCACTCCTCAGCTTGCCGGTCGGTTTGAGTGGTATGCACTTTCTGACACGTACTCGAGTGACCATTTCCCTTGTATCATCCACTTCCTACATCACTCCCCATCTCCACGTCCCACCAGTTGGAACATTTCTAAAGCCGACTGGGGGCTTTATTCTTCCATGGCTGTTTTTCACAATCAGCATTTTCCCAACTGTGACAGTCAGGTCGAATACCTCACAGAGGTTATTCTCACTGCTGCTGAACGTTCCATACCTCGTACATCCTCTTCTCCACGTCGTGTGCAGGTCCCTTGGTGGACTGCAGCCTGCCGCGACGCGCTTCGAGCCCGACGCCGTGCCTTACGCACCTTCCGCCGCCACCCAACTTTGGAGAATTGCATCAATTACAAACGTATGAGAGCGCAGTGCCGTCGTATCATAAACGACAGCAAGAAAGCTTGCTGGACAGCTTTTACTAGTTCTTTTAACCGTTTTACTCCCTCCACGGTTGTCTGGGGTGGCCTACGCCGTTTGTCCGGCATCAAGGTCCACTCCCCGATTCCTGGCCTGACCGTGGAGAACGCGGTCCTCGTGGACCCAGCTGATGTTTCAAACGCATTGGGTCGTTTCTTTGCGGAGGTTTCGAGCTCTGCCCATTACCACCCTGCCTTTCTCCCTCGCAAACAGGTAGAGGAGGCACGGCCGCCTTCTTTCCGCTCTTTTAATCGTGAAAACTATAACGTCGCCTTCACCATGCAGGAGCTAGACCGTGCTCTCGCCGTGTCCCGATCTTCTGCTCCCGGGCCCGATTATTTTCATATTGAGATGCTGAAGAACCTCTCTCCTGCGGGCAAGTGCTTTCTTCTTAGTACCTACAATCGCATATGGACTGAAGGTCATGTTCCCACAAGTTGGCGTGAAGCCATTGTTGTCCCCATCCCCAAACCAGGGAAGGACAAACACCTTCCTTCCAGTTATCGTCCCATTTCTCTGACGAGCTGCGTCTGTAAGGTGATGGAACGCATGGTTAACGCTCGGTTGGTCTGGCTCCTCGAATCTCGCCGCCTCCTGACTAATATACAACGCGGTTTTCGTCGACACCGCTCTGCTGCTGACCACCTCGTTACGTTGTCGACCTTCATTATGAACAACTTTCTAAAGAAGCGTCAAACAGTAGCCGTGTTCTTCGACTTGGAGAAGGCATACGATACCTGTTGGAGAGCGGGTATTCTCCGCACATTACACACATGGGGCCTTCGGGGCCGCCTTCCTCTTTTTATTCAAGCGTTTTTGGCGGATCGCAAGTTCCGGGTACGGGTGGGCTCTGTTTTGTCAGATACCTTTTGCCAGGAGAATGGGGTACCACAGGGCTCCGTCTTGAGTGTGGCGCTCTTTGCCATTGCAATCAATCCGATCGTAGATTGCCTTTCAGCCGACGTCTCCGGATCTCTTTTTGTTGACGATTTCGCAATTTATTGTAGCGCCCAGCGGACGTGTCTCTTGGAGCGTTCTCTCCAACGCTGTCTTGACCGTCTATATTCCTGGAGCATCGCAAACGGCTTCCGATTCTCCACTGAGAAAACTGTGTGTATCAATTTCTGGAGATACAAGGAATTTCTTCCACCTTCTCTACGTCTCAGCCCTGTTGCTCTCCCTTTCGTGGAGACTACAAAATTCTTGGGACTCATGTTGGATCGGAAACTTTGCTGGTCCACACATGTGTCCTACCTGGCTGCCCGTTGTGCCCGATCCCTTAACGTTCTTCGTGTCCTCAGTGGCACGTCATGGGGAGCGGATCGTACCGTCCTGCTTCACCTTTACCAGGCCATTGTTCAGTCGAAGCTCGACTATGGAAGCCTTGTATACTCATCAGCACGGCCGTCGATTCTCCGCCGTCTCAACTCTATCCACCATCGTGGATTACGTCTGGCGATCGGTGCATTTTATACCAGCCCTGTTGAAAGTCTGTATGCCGAGGCTGCTGTATTACCCTTGACCACTCGACGTGACATACTCTTGTGTCGGTACGCATGCCGCCTACGGTCGATGCCCAACCATCCATCTTACAGATTATTTTTTGACGACTCACTCGATCGCCAATATCAGTTGTCTGCGATTGCCTTGCTTCCACCGGGAGTTCGGTTTCGCCGCCTGCTACAGCGGCTCGATTTTACCCTTCCTTCCACCCTTCGGTTGAGCGAAAGCCCATTGCCACCGTGGCATCAGGCCCAGGTTCACACACACCTCGAACTTAGTTCGCTCCCCAAGGAGAGCACTCCGGATTTGGTATACCGCTCGAGGCTTGTCGAACTCCGTTCGCGGTTCGATAATGCCGTATTTATTTACACTGATGGTTCCAAGAGCACTGCCGGTGTCGGATCTGCCTTCGTCGTCGGGGACAACCGGTTCCAATACAAGCTCCCTGACCGGTGCTCGACCTTCACGGCTGAGCTTTTCGCCCTCCACCAGGCCGTTTTGTATACCTGCCGCCACCGCCAACCTTTCTATGCCATATGTTCTGACTCCCTTAGTGCCCTGCAGAGTCTTAAGGACCCTTTCTCGAACCATCCTCTCGTGTATCGGATCCAACGCTCCCTCCAGTTGCTGGCGGATGACAGCTGTCACGTTTCTTTCCTGTGGGTCCCTGGCCATGTGGGTGTGCCCGGGAATGAGGCCGCCGACACAGCAGCCAAGGCAGCAGCTCTTTTACCTCGCATGGCTACCTTTTGCGTCCCATCGGACGATGTTCAACGGGCTCTTCGCCGGAGTATCGTGTCGCAATGGCACAGTGTGTGGCTTTCACTGTACAACAATAAATTGCGAACTGTCAAACCGATCCCGACCGCTTGGAGGACATCCTCACGCCCCTCTCGGCGGGAGGAGGTCATCCTGGCTCGGTTGCGGATCGGTCATTGCCGTTTCAGCCACCGTCACTTGCTATCCGCCGACCCTCCACCGCTGTGCTCCTGCGGTGAACTGTTGACAGTGCGACATGTTTTACTGACTTGTATTCATTTTAATCATCTCCGTGTAGCCCTTCACTTTCCGTCTACTCTGGAGGAAATTTTAGCTGATGACACACGAGCAGCTGCTCGGGTTTTGCGTTTTATCAATTTGGCCAACTTATCCAAGGATATTTAACCCTTTTAATTGTCTTTTCTTTCGTTTTTAGCCTCTTGCTGATGTTCTGACAGTCACCATTTTTTTGAGATCATAGCGAATCAATGTTCTTAGCTGGGCGCTAATGACCATAGAAGTTGTGCGCCCTAAAACCACAAAAAAAAAAAGACTTGTACTGTGTTTTTGACGTTCGACAGGGTTGAACTCCCATCGAAGGTCAAAGCAGGGTATGAAGGTATCTCTGTCCGCCTTTATATTCCAAACCCAACGCGCTGTTTCCAATGCCACAGATACAACCATACCCGTGAATCTTGCCCAAATGCAGCAAAATGTCTCTTGGGGTAGGGACGCCCATGAGGGGGATTGCCCACCTCCGCCCCTCACTGCCTTAACTGCAACGGTGACCATGCGGCTTCCTCTCGCGACTGCCCTGTATACAAGGATGAAAAGGTCATCCAGCAAATTCGGGTTACCGAAAAGGTTTCAACATCTGCCGCTCGAAAGTTGTTGGCGAGTCGAAAGCCCGCTGTCCTCCCAGCGGGCACATACAGTAAGGTCCTCACCTCCACTCGACCTACTAAAGATTCAAGTACCCAGACCTGTGATTTTACCTTCGCTGACACAGTTGTGCGATCCGCCAGCCCGAAGATTGCCCGTTCCACGTCCCCGCTTCCTCCTGCTGCTACTAAAGTAGTCTTAGTCAACCTCTGGTAAACCGCGGGCACCTAAACAAGATGCCCGGACTTGAAAAAGGAACCCGTACGTGAGGATTTTCTGCATTCACAGGCTTCCCAACCGTCGACTGCCTCTTCTCACCGTCACTCTTCGAGAAGAGCCAACAAGAAAAAGAGTTCCTCTCCTTCCCCGCCGAGGCGTGACCCATTCGTCACGCCGCCCAACAGTTGCCGGCCTCGGCCGTCTTCTGTTTCACCGGGACGCTCCGTCTGCCGGGCACTTGGCCCTTTACCGGCGGTGGAAACTGCCCCTCCAGATCAACTCAGGGAGGTGGCAGGCGCGTCGGTCGAACCTATGGACCACGACCCTTTGCCCCTAGACATCGATAGCAGTGCTCCCTCGAAATCCGGTCCTCAGCGGCCGTCGAGGTGACCCCGCTTGCATGTTCGTTTTTATCCCCAATTCTTCTCATTTTTTTCATGGCACTCCTTCAATGGAATATTCGCGCCTTTCGTTCTAATCGGGAGGAGTTAAAACTACTCCTTCGATTGCACTGCCCGCTTCTAGTCTGTCTCCATGAAACTAAGTTGCGTCCAAGTGATCGTGCAGACTTTCCCCACTACACCTCTGTGCGTTTCGACCTGCCACCCGTGGAAGGTACGCCAGCCCATGGAGGGGTTCTGATGTTCATTCGAGACGACGTCTATTACCATCCCATTACATTGCATATTACCCTACAGGCAGTTGCCGTCCGCATCACTCTATCCACATTTACCTTTTCCCTCTGTAATATCTATTGGCCATCGTCATCTGCCCTTACTAGGGCAGATGTGCTACACCTCGTCGACCAGCTCCCTCCACCTTTCGTGTTGGTAGGCGACTTCAATGCCCACCACCCGCTATGGGGCTCTCCGGCGCCTTGTCCGAGAGGCTCCCTTTTGGTGGACCTTCTCCAACACCTCAATCTTGTCTGCCTCAACACAGGTGCACCGACCTTTCTTTCTGACACAACTCATACTTCCTCCCACATAGACCTTGCGATATGCAGTCCTCAGCTTGCCGGTCGGTTTGAGTGGTATGCACTTTGACATGTACTCGAGTGACCATTTCCCTTGTATCATCCACTTCCTGCATCATTCCCCATCTCCTCGTCCCACCAGTTGGAACATTTATAAAGCTGACTGGGGGCTTTATTCTTCCATGGCTGTTTTTAACGATCAGAATTTTCCCAACTGTGACAGGTCGACTACCTCACAGAGGTTATTCTCACCGCTGCCGAACATTCCATACCGCGTACATCATCTTCTCCACGTCGTGTGCCGGTCCCTTGGTGGACTGCAGCCTGCCGCGACGCGCTTAGAGCCCGGCGCCGTGCTTTACGCACCTTCCGCCGCCACCCAACTATGGAGAATTGCATCAGTTATAAACGTATGAGAGCGCAATGTCGTCGTATCATAAACGACAGCAAGAAAGCTTGCTGGACTGCTTTTACTAGTTCTTTTAACCGTTTTACTCCCTCCACGGTTGTTTGGAGTGGCCTCCGCCGTTTATCCGGCATTAAGGTCCACTTCCCGATTCCTGGCCTGACCGTGGAGAACACAGTCCTAGTGGACCCCACTGATGTTTCCAACGCATTGGGCCGTTTCTTTGCGGAGGTTTCGAGCTCTGCCCATTACCACCCTGCCTTTCTCCCTCGCAAACAGGTAGAGGCGGCACGGCCGCCTTCTTTCCACTCTTTTAATCGTGAAAATTATAACGTCGCCTTCACCATGCAGGAGCTAGACCGTGCTCTCGCCCTGTCCCGATCTTCTGCTCCCGGGCCCGATTCCATTCATATTGAGATACTGAAGAACCTCTCCCCTGCGGGCAAGTGTTTGCTTCTTAGTACCTACAATCGCATATGGACTGAAGGTCATGTTCCCACAAGTTGGCGTGAAGCCATTGTTGTCCCCATCCCCAAACCAGGGAAGGACAAACACCTTCCTTCCAGTTATCGCCCCATTTCTCTGACGAGCTGCGTCTGTAAGGTGATGGAACGCATGGTTAACGCTCGGTTGGTCTGGCTCCTCGAATCTCGCCGCCTCCTGACTAATATCCAATGCGGTTTTCGTCGACACCGCTCTGCTGCTGATCACCTCGTTACGTTGTCGACCTTCATTATTAATAACTTTCTAAAGAAGCGTCAAACAGTAGCAGTGTTCTTAGACTTGGAGAAGGCATACGATTCCTGTTGGAGAGCGGGCATTCTCCACACATTGCACACATGGTGCCCTCAGAGCCGCCTGCCTCTCTTTATTCAATCGTTTTTCGCGGATCGCAAGTTCCGGGTACGGGTGAGCTCTGTTTTGTCAGACACCTTTTGCCAGGAGAATGGGGTACCACAGGGCTCCGTCTTGAGAGTGGCTCTCTTTGCCATTGCAATCAATCCGATCGTAGATTGCCTTTCAGCCGACGTCTCCGGCTCTCTTTTTGTTGATGATTTCGCAATTTATTGCAGCGCCCAGCGGGCGTGTCTCTTGGACCGTTCTCTTCAACGCTGTCTTGACCGTCTATATTCCTGGAGCATCTCAAACGGCTTCCGATTCTCTACTGAGAAAACGGTATGTATAAACTTCTGGAGATACAAGGCATTTCTTCCACCTTCTCTACATCTCGGCCCTGTTGCTCTGCCTTTCGTGGAGACTACGAAATTCTTGGGACTCATGTTGGATCGTAAACTTTGCTGGTCCACACACGTGTCTTACCTGGCTGCCCGTTGTGCCCGATCCCTTAATGTTCTTCGTGTCCTCAGTGGCGGCACGTCATGGGGAGCGGATCGTACCGTCCTGCTTCACCTTTACCAGGCCATTGTTCAGTCGAAGCTCGACTATGGAAGCCTTGTATACTCTTCTGCACGGCCGTCGATTCTCCGCCGTCTCAACTCATTCCACCATCGGGGATTACATCTTGCGACCGCTGCATTTTATACCAGCCCTGTTGAAAGTCTGTATGCCGAAGGCTGCTGTATTACCCTTGATCACTCGGCGTGACATACTCTTGTGTCGGTACGCATGCCAGTTGCGGTTGATGCCCAACCATCCACCTTACCGATTATTTTTTGACGACTCACTCGATCGGCAATATCAGTTGTCTGCGATTGTCTTGCTTCCACCTGGAGTTCGGTACGCTGTCTACTACAGCGGCTCGATTTTACCCTTCCTTCCACCTTTCGGTTGAGCGAAAGCCCATTGCCACCGTGGCATCAGGCCCAGGTCACTGTCACCTTGAACTTAGTTCGCTCCCCAAGGAGAGCACTCCGGATTTGGTATACCGCTCGAGGCTTGTCGAACTCCGTTCGCGGTTCGATAATGCCATATTTATTTACACTGATGGTTCCAAGAGCACTGCCGGTGTCGGATCTGCCTTCGTCGTCGGGGACAACCGGTTCCATTACAAGCTCCCTGACCGGTGCTCGAATGTCACGGCTGAGCTTTTTGCCCTCCACCAACCGTTTTATACACCTGCCGCCACTGCCAACCTTTCTATGCCATACGTTCTGACTCCCTTAGTGCCCTGCAGAGTCTTAAGGACCCTTTCTCGAACCATCCTCTCGTGTATCGGATCCAACGCTCCCTCCAGTTGCTAGCAGATGACAGCTGTCACGTTTCTTTCCTGTGAGTCCCTGGCCATGTGGGTGTGCGCGGGAATGAGACCGCCGACATAGCAGCCAAGTCCGCAGCTCTTTTGCCTCGCATGGCTACCTGTTGCGTCCCATCGGACGATGTACAATGGGCTCTTCGCCGGAGTATCGTGTCGTCATGGCACAGTGCGTGGTTTTCACTGTACAACAATAAATTGCGAACTGTAAAGCCGATCCCGACCGCTTGGAGAACCTCCTCACGCCCCTCTCGGCCGGAGGAGGTCATCCTGGCCCGGTTGAGGATCGGTCATTGCCGTTTCAGCCACCGTCACTTGCTATCCGCCGACCCTCCACCGCTGTGCTCCTGCGGTGAACTGCTGACAGTGCGACATGTTTTACTGTCTTGTTTTCAATCATCTCCGTGTAGCCCTTCACTTTCCGTCTACTCTGGAGGAAATTTTAGCTGAATACACACGAGCAGCTTGCCGAGTTTTGCGTTTTATCAACTTGGCCAACTTATCTAAGGATATTTAACCCTTTTAATTGTCTTTTATCTTTCGTTTTTAGCCTCTTCTTGATGTTCTGACAGTCACCAATTTTTTTTATTTTGAGATCTAGCGAATCTATGCTCTAGTCTGGGCGCTAATGACCGTAGAAGTTGTGCGCCCTAAAACCACAAAAAAAAAAAAACCACCAGTCCAGCTAACCACCTTACCTCCAGCGTCCTCCTCGGCAGAATCCCCAAACAATGGAGTGCTCTGGGCTACCAGTGGCGAGCGAGTTTATCGTGGTGGGGAGGGAGGGGGAGAGTTTGTCCAGTGGTCGCGCCTTCCCCAGACAGCTGGAAGGGGAGGGTTAGCCTTGTTACACTCAGTGTGCTCAATGACATCGTAGCCAGCAATCGCGCAGTCTCCTCTTCGACGTCCTGCTTGCATACCCACGGTATCGAGTTTGGATTTACGAACAACTTGGTGTTCAAGGACTTTGAACTTGTATTTAAAACGTTTTATTGTACACGGGCTGTCAGTTAGAACCGACGCATAGTATTGAAAAATTCGATTTAATCACCCTTAGCTTGTTAAAGGAATACAGCGCCATTTGACTGAAATGTTATTTCCACGACCAGGTTTCGGCTTTGGACCGTTATCAAGTACTCTGCATAACATTATTAAAAACAGTATTGAAATTATTAAAAGGCAATATAAATTTCAGATTTAGGGTACATTACAAGTAGATTTGGTTGTTTACATGAAAACTCTTCATACAGGTTTTTTCCAAGTCATTGTCTTGGTAATAAATTCGTTGGGACAAGTTGATATGTCCATCTCACTAACACTGAATAGGTACCACATTTGTACCCGCATGTTTGTTTAAAATAAATAGACAGAATGTGTGTTCGTTATAACGTTACAAATGATTAAAAGCGACTGGAACAACGCGAGGCGCAGCCGGGGCTGAGTGTGGAGTACTCTGCCAGTTGCTGACAGCTCCGACGCTTGGCGAGGGACGGACGCGGTGTATCACGGCAGCTAGGAACGCGACCACATAGCCGGGAGACGAGGTAAACAACCCGCGCCGAGGTGCTGTAATAACCTCACAGAAAAGCCCCTCCGGACCAACCTCTTCAGCTCACGACATGCGTGGCTTTCGCCAACACGAACGGCTCCTTTATCAAAATAACTCGACCCTGGCGATGCCCTGGAATGTATCAAATCCCTGTGTTATACCCTCTCTATCCTCGCAACGACTCTCTCTCTCTCTCTCTCTCTCAACTGACAGGAAAACACCAGTCAGAAGACAATTGAAGCGCGATAAATCAAACAGAGCCACGAGCGGTGCAAGTACAGAGAGATCGACGGAAATTGTGCCAGTAACTAAATCACGGACAGGATCAATCGAAGAATCAAGAGCCGGGACGACTCGTATGTGGAAATGATAAACTATAAAATGCTGATAAATATTTTTTAATATTTCTTAAGTTTTTAATATATTTTGTCCGAAATATTTACAAAAAACATAAGGCTACTGGAAAACCTAAAGTGGTGTGTTAAACACGTCATTTTGTAATAACTTATTTGTTTATAAGAAGGTGTTTTCCAGAAATAAATTGATCCCTAGGTGAAATAGCAACCTTACGCCACTCTTTGAACTTCCATTAAATGACTTAGCGTAGAAGACTGTGATGGTACAGACATTTTATTATATGTTTATACTGTGGTGTCGCATAAGTCCAAAGTGCGCGCCACCTACTTTCGCCGCACGCCGTCATGCACGCACGGCGCGGCGTTCTTACGACGTCAGCCACGAGCGCCATCTGCTGCAACTCCGCTCGTGGCCACCACTGAACGACGTCGTTCACTTGGAACTGAGATAGGAACCAGCGAACACTTCGGAATCAGATAGGCACCAGTGAAGACTTGGCTATCGGACAGGCACTAGGCAGGCCTCTAGCTCAACTATGTATAAGCATTCTGCAGTACTGAGCTATGTAAAAGTTAAGTATTGTATAAATTCTGTGCAATATATATATCTCGTTCTAATTTACTCTAGGGTTTCTAGTTTCTGGCTGCTCCCCTCCGTACCTGCACCAGCGTGCTATCTTTATTCCTGTGTCGGTCTCATTCCACTCGGCCACCGACACCTACGACTGAAGCGAGACACAAAAGCGGCGACGAGGCTGGGACGCAAAAGTGGCGACGAGGATGGGATACAAAATATACATATGTACCAACATAGTCAAAGTATCAAAATAATTCGAACTAAAGTTACTCGATATTCTGAACAAATTGAATATTTTTCAATCCGATGGATAATAGCGCTAATGCGGTTATTCCGCCAGAGAGTAGATACGCCCGCTGGCGGCCAACAGACATCTGCAAAAATTGGTGACGATTGGTTGACCAGCGTGTCCGACAAAATATCATTAATTAAAATTTTTGGCGAAGAGATCTAGTCCATCTGTAATATTGCCTTCTCTTGAGTTTCCGTTGCCCGCCGTAAGCAACGAAACTTCAGGAGATAAAACTTCTACAGAAGTTTTGATTAATGAAGATGCAGGCTGTGAAAGCCCAAAGTTGGAACATGTTGAGACTGTGTCAAATCGCCGTTATTTTTTGTAACTCAAAATGGTGTGTGACATGGATAAGGTTACCAACCGTCTGGTTTTCCGGACATATCCGCCTTTTCGATGCTTTTTCAAATGACAGGCCGAAATTTTTGTGTCTACGATAATGTCAGGCGTTTTGTTAACGAATGGCTGTATACTTCATCGCTGAAAATCACGTGATTGATTCAGAAACGTTTCATTAGTAGTCGACGTATACGATGTTTTGAGTCGAGATATTTTAGATTGCATAGCACTTTCTCGATGTTTTCACAGACGAAGTAAACGGTATCTCGAGAGTTTTGTGCGCCCAGAGCGACCGTAAACTTTTCTATTTTGGATTGCTTCCATAAGCCACAGCGTCGAGTGTCAACATAGTTTAACTAGTAGCATTGGCACGTGTTTCTCTCTCTGAAACAAACACTTGTTACAGTTATTTAGTGTCAGATTTCAAGTGCGTAGGATTCTTCCTCAAATAGTGGTGACATCAGAATAAGACAGTGCAAGTTCACAGATAAGTTAAAAGCAAAATACCAATGCTTTTCCTATTTTTCTTTGCGATTACTGGTAGCATGAATCTACTGAACAAGTGTTTTATCTCATAGCTGCTCAATGGCAAAAAATAGAGGAACAGTTTGTTGAGAGATTCAATGAAAGGTACTGGTAAAGTGCAATTTCAAAGATATATCTTGAGAATTTCTAGAACTATATTCTTAAAGAAAATAATTCATATCTTCACGCAGCAAAACATTTCACTGAAAAATAAACTTTCAAATGAAACAATAGAAAAAAATGCTGAAAAGTATTGTTTTAATTATTAAATACGATTTTTTTAAGTGTAACAGACTTGCAACGCAATGACGGCAGATTGCAGCACTGTACTATTTAATCTAAATAACTGTCATGTGTAAGGAGCTGTACTCTGCCGTCTGTCCAATGTATCTCTACCGCAAGTCCCCAGAGAATGCACCCAAAATCGACGGATGCGTTGTACCTCTCGCCTATATGGGGGTCATTTAGGTCTTCACCTAGCAATATCAGTCAAAACAATTTGATGAACGAATCGGAGTCAAAGGACAAGATCCGTTGGTTGTGGTGTGAAATTTTTGTTTAGCTTGATTTACCCTAAAACGATATAGAGGTCGGTCTGTTGCATTGTAAGTTTTTCCTGCCTCTGCTCAATTTTTTCGTGTTGTTGGTTGCGAATATAAGCAATCGATGATTAGTCTTCTCTAGACAGACCATTTACCCTCTGGTGGCGTGATGTTGATCCTTGAGAATTCTGTTGGTGTCGTAAGATACCTTATACTGCTTCTGTAGTGTTATTTACTTGCACTGATGAATCTGTAGTCGACGATATTCCTTAAAATAAGTTACAGTCTGCCTTCTACAAGGTTAAACTAACTTGGTCTATATGGTTAATAATATCGTAGACTGTTGTTACTATGGATGTGTTCTGTAAGGTGTGTGTATACGAGGCATGTAACAACAAAGACAGTGTTGTCTATCCATTTTGTGTTTTTACCGGGTTCTGAGGTGTATTGTGTGGTCGTTTACGTCTGCATTGCCTTCTATTTGGATAACAGTCGTAACTAGAGGCGTTTATATGCTATATTATCAGCTATGTTTCTTCCTCTATACCCTGCTCTAATATTCATAGGAAAGCCTGATAAGCTACATCAATGCTATTGCATGTTTTGCTTATCTGTGTGGGGTCAAAATGTCTGATCTATTGATTCGATTTCCTCTTAAACTTCGTTAGTTGCAGAAGTCGTACAACCTCGCGATGTGTCTGGATTTAAATTCTTCTTAAGCTACGATATTATGGGTCTATTTCCCTTCTGTTGTTTTCTTTCCGAAGCTCTGTGGGTTTTCCTCGATGCAGGATGTGGCATATAAAGAACATAGATCAAGAGCTGCTCTAAACTTTACTTGTGTGTATAAATTACATAATAAAACGTTACTTGTTTGCTGTACAACATAAGACGAATGGCACTGGGTCTGTTGTGTAAACAGATTGGTAGAATATGAGGTTCTTCGTATAGAATAATCATTCAAAAAGCACATTTGGAGCAACATTTGTGTGTCTTACTAGGTGTGGTTTGTTTTGTCCTATAAAGGGTTAGAGGTGGGTGTGCTTTGTTGTACGCCTATGCTTTTGATGTGAAAATCATAGATCTGGGGGTTCCTTTGCCCTAAAAAGGGTTGGAGTTCGATCTGATGTGATGTAAGATGTTGTAGTACAGTATATTTTTCATTATATGGGAATAGTTAGACGCATTGTAGGTTTCTTTCCTCCGTAGAACGAGCCTTTTACTCTTCTGTGGTGTATATAGAGCAACCTTACGAGGTGCTTGCTGTAGGTCCTAAGATGTGAAGGTGGATCAAGTGTGTTGAACACTCAAATGTCGATGTGAATACCTAAAATATGTAATAGTCTGCAACAGCTATTTGTTTTTAAGACACATGGCTTTTCGTGAAGAACGTTTAGGTTTTACAGGTCCATGGATCTAGGAGAAAATACCGGAAGACCTGTCAGAAGAGTAGTTCTTCGATTTGTAGAGACTATGTTGGTTAGTTGTGTGTGTGTGTCTGTGTCTGTGTTTGGAGACAAACTGTGTGTTGATGTTGCATTAAGAGCGATGGTGCAGCTGTGATGAATCGATAGTCTTATTCATATGCCTCTTAACAGAAGTAATTCTATCTTCGTAAACTTAGGTCTCGTGTATTTGTAATCTTGTGTGTATAATGTATCTTGGCTTGTGCAAAATACCAATGTCGATCTGTTCAGTCATACGGTTCGTTGCAACGTAGAGGTGTTCTACATTTGTGATTTACATATTGATACTTAGTAGTATGGTTATGTGTTAGGGCTGTGGGGTATTTATCTCGTCTTTTAGTGATGTTTACGCTTGGACGCCTTTCGGTAGCGTAGTGGGTTCGCTTGCGGTGGTAAATTGTTCTTCGGTCGAGAAGCATCGATTTTAAAAAACCTTGGGGTTACATGATTTAAAGCTGGGTCGTTACTTTGTTGGGAGGCGTGTTTAATCTTTTTTTCAGTCTCTAAAGGACTGCTCTTGGCGTTCCATAAAATTTTCAGCTGTTGTATTAGTTCTAAACGGTATAGACTATTTGTTTCTTTGTTGGTTTTAAGGAATACATATATGTATATGAGCTTGTTGTTTATCTGGATAATTTCTCGTTAGCTGTTCTACGTGTGTCAGTCATTTATAAGATGTAATTGTGTGTGTTACAAATGTTTATCAGGAGTATTGATTTGTTAGAAGGGAGATAGAATGACTGTGCTCGAGTGATTGTTAAACGTATGTGGTATGTCGTCTAGTGACTGACGGAAAACTTTTCAGAAATACCGTGTGTTGAGTATGCAATGAAGAAAGATGTATGAACAATCGGTTAGATGTTGGAGAGGGATCCACCAACTATGCAGAAATACCGAGATTGTCGCTTGCTAGTTAGTTTAGAACTTTAGTAGAAAAGAGCTGGAATGGTTAGATCCTTTTGTTGTAGTTCAGTCTTGGGTTACAGACGGTGGTTGTTACATAGTGTCACAGGCTAGTTCAGATAGATTTGAAGTAAAAAGTGTTTGAAATACTCGAAAATATGAGAAGTGTTTGTTTCCATTTGTGGATGATGTTGTACAAGCGATAGACCTCGAAAGTACTAGATTTAGGATATGTTCTTGTGGTAGTAAAAACCTTGTTTGATCATGTGATTAACTAATGACTGGTGCGTGATGTTTGCGGTGTAAATTATTTCTCATCTTTTAATCTATACACGAGTAGTAAATTAGACAAGTTCGTCATTACAGACCATGAAGATAAGGCGAGGTTACAATTTATCCTGCATGGCGGCAGTGTTGTGAGAGCACTTGTGAAACTGGAGAGAAAATGGCAAGGAAGCACTGGAGAACATCCAGCAAATCGTTTGGCTGTACCTTATAAAGTGGGGCTATCCGATGTTAAACTAAGTGTTGTAATGGAGGAACTCCAATCGTCAGATTCCTGTAGGTAGCTTTTATCTCCTAGATTTGGGCAACCCCCCAAGATTTCGCTGGGATATTTTTTTTTAACAAACTGGAAATGTGCGAGTGCCTAGTATTCACCCACAACTTTCGCCTGGAAGGAGGCTGCGTAGGGACCAGCAACGTGATAGAGCAGTTGGAATTGATTGTTTAATGTGGATGACAACGAATACATTTGTCGAATCACAAGAGTTCTGCTGTCAATGAAATTACCGGTAGTCACGTTGTCGATTTTATAACAGAGGTTTCGGGCTGGGGGCTACAATATACACTTACAGACTAGATCAGTATACTGTTTAAACGATGATAGCCAATATTTACTGTGAGGCCTCGGCTAACAAATTTCTTAGAGTAGTTTTGGTTTTTAGAAAATTTCTTGCTGGGCTAATAAAAACATTGAAAATTAATTGGTGTTTCCTTAAATCTAGCGAACCCTGGGACGTTTTCGGACTTAAGGATTAGTTCATTGGTACATTACGTTTGCATGCTAAGTGGTAAAATACATGTAGAGACACGATAATGGATGTATGCATATCTGTCACGTTTTCTTGCATTGTGATGACCTTGTTTGCGATCATTACTTTACACGCATGCAGATGTGCTATAACCAAAAAAGAATAGACACATCGTGTTCGATGCTTGCTTATCTGATTCTTCTCACAGTGAGGTGTCGTTTTGGAGAACTACTATCGTCTTTTTGTTAGTTTAAACGTTTTTGGTTGTGTAATACTATTCTAAGAAGAGGATGACAGTTCAGACGACCTCCCCCTCAGGGGCTTAGCATTAATTTGCTGAGTACTGGCTTGGCGGATCCAGGGTCCTGAGCTTGGGACTGGTAAGCGCCACCAGTCCTCTAGACACCGTAACCTCTGTGCATGCTTTTGCGACCACCGTGTGGTGCGGCGGTGGAATGTTGTGTGTACTGGGGAATGTTGATCTTGGCTTGACTGCCCGAGCCGCGAGGAATGAAATACCTCTATAAAAAAAACCTCAATCTTAAGGTGTGCTATATGCTGATGGGATGCAAGGCTGTTGAGGTGGAACAGTCGCTAGCGAGCAACCTCTGGGGATACGGCCGCACCTCAGTTGTATAAGGCTTACCTGGGTACGTGGGGCCATGTCTAAGCGGACACGTACTTCCCTAGCTACTCGTGGCACCGAGATGGATCCTTTGAGGAATTTTAAACCTCCTGGTGGGATGGGTGTACCACTAGGGGTACCAACACCCAATCGAATAAGAGGGCTCGGGTAACCAGTCCTCAGTGTTCATCAAAACGAAGTTCGGTCTTTAGTAATAGAGCACATGCTGCTACACAGAATATGTTCTTAATTATTAAAAGGAAAGAGAGCTTTCTTAAAAAGATTTCGCCATTTTATATCCAGAAGGGTTTGGAGGGGATTGCTGCCAGTTCAAAATCCGTCAAACGGCCGTGCAATGGGACGTTACTGATAAAAATATAAAGTTCCCAGAAGGTAGTAACTTGTAGACAGCGATATAATTGGTGAATTTGCAATTGAAACTGTGTTCCACTCCACCTTAAACTACACCAAAGGTGTCGTGACATGCAGGGATCTGGTAGACATTCCAAAAGAACTGAAGAGTGAGTGGGCTTCTGAAGGCATTGTGGATGTGCAAAACATAACGAAAAGCGTGGATGGGGAGTTGGTCAAATCTGACTTTTATCCTGACCTTTAACAGTCCGACGCTTCCAGAACCTGTCAAGGCAGGCTTCCTGCACCTGAACGTCACACCATATTTCCCAAACCCAATGCGCAGTTTTAAGTGCCAGTGCTGTAGGTTGTAAGTGTGAGGCAATGTGTGGCAAATGTGATAAGACTGTCCATGAAGTGAATGTACACCATCTTCCAAGTGTCAACTATTCTGGGGACCACCCAGTCTGGAGTAGGGACTGCCGGCCGCGGTGGCCGAGGGGACTGAGACGCTCCAGTCAAGGTCTGCACGGCCACTACGGTGTATCTCGAGGAGAAGGTTCAGGAAATAAATACGTCAAGGAGCATCTCATACACTGTAGCGAAAAAGATCTTAATGGCATGCAACCACTTGTATTTTCAGCTTCTCTCTCGCCAGTCCTAAAAAAACCAGTTGATAAAGTTGAGGCCTCTGTTAGCACCAACACCTGTACTTGCCATTGTAGTTGTCAGGCAGCGGTAGCTTCAGGGCCTACAGAACCATTGACATCCGACAAACCTATGGATACCACTATTATGGAACCCATGGTTCCTTCCCTAGTAGAGGCTGCAAGAAAAAAAAAAAAAAAAAAAAAAAAAAAAAAAAAAACCAACAGTCGCCGTTACTACTTCTACTGCCCCAACTGCCAAACCATCTAAAGTTAAAAAAAGCTACTGACCAGTTGCAGACAAACATGAAATTGGATAGTAAGCCTTCAGTACCCTCCAGTGTTGCATCAGCTACTTCTTCCGATTCCACTCCAGACCTCATGGAGTTGGACGTCTGTCTGAGGCAACCATCTCGCTCCCAGACCGACCCACCATTCGGGCCAACATCTCGCCCCAACAGTGAACCTCCACGTCGTTCATGGTCTCCAGTTAAGAAGAAAGAGTCAAGATCCAACCTCCGTGATAGATGGCCCCAATATTGCAGTGGAACTTGCAAGGGTTGTCGGACGCATGTTGAACTACGTTTACTGATTCAGGGTCGACGTGTGTGATATTATATATATATATAGCCGCGAGGCACCACGTACACGGCGTGGCGTAGGGGATAACGTCACCGACTGCAGTGCTGAAGGTCGCTGGATCAATCCCGCCCATCGGCAAAAATATATTTCTTAGTAATTAACAATTCTAGAAGTTTCTACATATTTATTATTAACTTACCTGTAAATTCTACTTCTTATGCTAACTGTTCTTCTAATTTCTGGTACATTCTGTCTGTGTATATATAGCAGAGCACTCTGCCCGAGAGGCAGTTAGTGCTGTGTATATGTTCGTAATAAACGTGCTTTCAGTATAAGTGCTGTTTTCAGTTGCCTTCGAAGTCAAGCCTGCTTTCATTTCTACGCGACATTGTTTGGTGGAGGCGCCGGGTATCCTGTGCAACAGATGCATCACTGTGGCTCCGGTTAGGCAACGTAAAAGCCGTCGCTTACACGGACTAGAACCGGAATACAAGGGATTTATCGAGTACATCCTTCCAAAAGTCCGTATCGTCAGAAGAACCATGGACACGAAACTAGCGGTAGGCCATCGGTGTTCTCTGGAGACGCTGGACAGGACCCCCACAAATAGCTAAAAGGGTTCGACCGAGTTGCCAAATACAACAGGTGGGATCATACGATGTGCTTGGCCAACGTTTACTTCTACCTGGACGGAACAGCCCGGCAATAGTTTGAAAACAACGAAGAGAAGTTGAATTCCAGGAGGACGTTTGGAGACCGCCAGCGACAAATCCGCTCGGCGGATGAAAAACTGAAGAACCAACCCGGCCCAACGACATGGTGAGCCAACAGAGTCGTACATACAGAATGTTTTGGCCCTGTATAACATAGTGAATCCGAATATGACTGAGGCCGACAAAATCACGCACCTGATGAAGGGTATAGGAGAAGACATGTACCAAGCTCTTCTGATAAGACGTCGCTACGACGGAAGAGTTCATCAAGTGGTGCCAACTTATTGAAGAGATGCAACAAAGGATTGTTGGCCGAAAGAAGCATGACAGACTCCCCAATGTAGTCCCTATGGCCGTTGTGGAAGACCAGCATGACTTCGCTTCTCTCATACGACAAATTGTGAGAGAAGAATTACAACTATTTATAGCAGCCGGTACTATTAGACCAAGCGAGCATGGATGGCTATGGATGTAAGCCCTGTAAGTGACGAGGGAGCCTTCGACGCTGAGGAAGAGATATTTCAGACAATAGCTCCTGTTTGCCCCGCCAATCGCATCCGACGTGAAGAATGGCGTCGCCCTGCTATGACGTACGCTGCAGCCGCCAAACGGCAGCCCATGAACCGGCCGACGCGACCACAGTCAGCTCCCCCGGCAACTATGACGCCCCGCAGAGGAACAGACGTCTGGAGGACAGAAGACAACACAGCACTGTTTTTCCACTGTGGGCGCCTTGGACATTTCTTATGCTGCTGCAGGGAGAGAAGGCGAGTATTCGACGATTATTTTGCCGCAAGACGCCAGTCATCAGAGCAGCCATCACCTGCTCTGATGAGTTCAGTCGACCTATGGGAAGAAGCCCATCGCCGTATCCTAGACGTGTTCGCTCCCCGACGCGCCGCAGCCGTTCACCGTCGCCGTACAGAGATGCGAGCCGCTCCCCTAGCCGCCGCGCCCAGGAAAACTAAGCGAGGCGACCATCTAAGGAAGTGAGGCCGCCGCAGATGAAAATCCTCCATGGACGACAGTCGCTAAGATATCGGGAAGTTTCATCGACGTCATAATCGACGGTCAACCTGTCCGGGCACCTGTTGATTCAGGAGCTTATTTTTCTGTATTATCGGATGATTACGCCGTACAATAAAGAAGACAATGTTCTGTGATACTGGGACAACTGTGCTGAAGGTCGCAAATGGAAAGTACGTCCAGCCAGCAGGAACTTGTCACAAGGATAACCATCAACAACAGGTCCCAGCCGTTTGAATTTGTCGTGTTAACAGAATGTAGTCAGAATGTCATCCTCAGATGGGACTTCCTTCAGGCATCCCAAGCTATCATTGACTGTGGAAGATCTGAGCTGCAAATTGAAGTTGTTCCGACGTGTACACGTAATACAGAATTTTCTGGAACGTTATTTGCTGTTGACAATGTGACGATCCCGTCGTTGGCGACGAGAAGAGTTGCAGTCACAAACACAGATGAGCGA
Organism: Locusta migratoria; assembly: GCA_026315105.1. Lineage (NCBI taxonomy): Eukaryota > Metazoa > Arthropoda > Insecta > Orthoptera > Acrididae > Locusta > Locusta migratoria. Next base: position 253,345,434 of record CM048745.1, on the reverse strand, counting down.
TTAAAGTGTGAAGTTCTCGTAGATAGTAAAAGGTTTATCAGGCTCACAAAAGATATTTACATACCAACGGCTATCACGAGAATTACCGGTGGTCAAGGAGAGATTTTGATCACAAATTGTCACGAGCAGTCACAACTTATCCCCATGGGAATGTATATTGGGACAGCTGAACCAATTCAGGACGGTGAGCAGAACGTCATCAATGAAGACCCATGCCCTGCAGTTAGTACAGACAACACGCTGGAGGAAACGAATTTGGAATTGCCAATAGGGCCTGGACTGACCAAGGAACAACGCCAGCAGGTGTTAAGTATACTACGCCAATTTTCGGGTGCATTCGCACCTCAGCAGGGGAAAAGTCAGACGAAACGGCCCACAATAAAGCACCGTATCAATACTGGGGATCATCCGCCAATTAGCCAGCGTTCGTATATAGAGTGTCGCCAGCTGAAAGACGGATAATTCGGGAGGAAGTGGAGAAGATGTTGCGAGATGACGTTATTCAACCTTCGGAGAGTCCTTGGTCGTCTTCGATGGTCCTCGTAAAGAAGGATGGCACATGACGATTCTGTGTTGACTATCGGCGGCTGAACAAAAAGATGCCTAACAACTGCCACGCATTGACGACACCTTAGACTGCTTGAAAGGAGCTACATACTTCTCAACTATGAACATGCAGACAGGTTACTGGCAAATCGAGGTTGACGAAGAAGACGGCTTTTATTACACCTGACGGCCTCTATGAATTCAAAGTAATGCCATATTGGATTATGTAAAGCTCCGGCCACATTCGAATGCATGATGGACAACTTGCTTCGACACCTTAAGTGGACGACGTGTCTACGCTATTTAGATGACATTGTCGTTTTCTCGAAAACATTTGAAGAACATCTGAGTCGCCTGTCAACTGTGTTGAAGTGTGTTCAGACTGCAGGACTCCGCCTCAATCCAAAGACGTACCTCTTCGTCGCCAAGGAGACAAAAATCCTGGGGCACCTAGTCAACGGAGATGGTGTCCGTCCTGATCCAGATAAAGTAAGAGCAGTCACAGAATTTCCAACTCCTCAGCACATCCGTGATTTGAGAAGTTTTCTCGGGCTGTGCTCATACTACCGACGTTTCATAAAAGGATTTTGTAACAAGGCACGCCCATTACAAGAACTTCTCCAGGCAGACGCCAAGTTTTACTGGGATGAGGCAAAATAAAGCGCTTTCTGGGCACTTAAGGAGGCTCTAACTTCCGCACCATTGCTAGCATTGTACGACGAGAATGCAGAAATGGATCTTCACACAGACGCTAGTGGTTATGGGATTGGTGCAGTGCTCGTACAAGTTCAGGAAGGTGCTGAAAAAGTGATAGCCTATGCGTCAAGAGTACTCTCAAAGTCCGAGATAAACTACACTACAACTGAGAATGTCTCGCAGTTATTTAGGCTATCAACACGTTCCGACCGTATTTATTCGGCAAACCATTCACCGTCCTGACAGACCATCATTCTTTGTGTTGGCTACTAGCTTGAAGGATCCATCAGGTTGACTAGCAAGATGGCAACTAAGACTCCAAGAGTACGATGTCACAGTGGTATTCAAGAATGGGCACAAACACAAGGATGCCGACTGCCTTTCGAGGAATCCATTAGTGGAACACAAGAGCACGAATGAAATTTCAGCCCTCATTGAATTAGGTGATAATACAGCTGAACTGCGGGAACATCCAGTACTATTAGAACGATAGAGGCCTTGAAGAAAGGAGAACCGACCAATGGAGAGAACCAACTGATAAACGAAACATTGTATAAGAGCAGCTACGATCCATTGGGCCCCAAATGACTTCTGGTCGTACCAGCTCATCTCCAGCCAGCTATTCTCAAATATTTCCACGATGCTCCAACATCTGGTCATCTGGAATTCGTGAAGACCCTAGACAGAATCAGACGCAGGTATTACTGGAAAGGTCTCTACCGATCTGTCAAGCACTACATGAGTCACTGTAAAGAGTGCCAGCGACGGAAGCATGTGCCGCAGTTACCTCCATGGCATCTCGTACCGATTCCGCTGACAGCAGCTCCATTCCACCGAGTTGGGATCTATCTTTTAGGGAGGTTCCCGAAGTCGACAGCCGGTAACCGCTGGGTAATAGTCTGCACTGACTACCTCACACGCTACGATGTCACCAAACCTGTGCCGTCTGCAGAAGCTCCAGAGATAACAAAATTCCTTGTAGAAGACATTATTTTGAAGCATGGAGCACCACCTGTCGTTATATCTGATCGTGGAAAAGTATTTCAGTCAAAACTAGTATCAGAGGTAATGTCACGGTGCAACATTGTTCACAGAATGACAACTGCATACCATCCTCAGACAAATGGTCTTATCGAACGTTTTAACAAGACGCTAGCCGATATTCTGTCAATGTACGTCGATGATATTTGCTTACAATACCGCAAGACAAGACACCACACGATTTTTCCTGCTCCATGGCCGTGAAGCTGAGACAATGGGTATGCTGTTCCCGTTCCAACCGGACGACACTCAGGATGACTATGTTAAACAGCTCATCACCAGGGTCGAAGAAGCAAGACACTGGACGCCCAGGAGAAGGACCGTCAGCGGTATAACGACAAGCACCGACCTGTTGCATACAGGATTTTTACACCTGTACGGAAGGTTGGACTGTCAGAAAAGCGATACTTTGGTCCGTAACGTGTTGTACGCCGCCTGTTGAGGATTATGAGCCGTCGTAGAAACGTCAAAAACGAAGAGACATTGTTCACGTACTGCGTATGAAGACTTACTACGATCCTGAAGAGCAGGTAGACGACAATGGCTTCTTGTTCAAATCTCTAAGGACGGTAACGTTACTGATGGAGCCACGACAGGAACGTCTGTCGTCGATAATCGCGCAGAAGGGAAAGATTCTCCAGAACTGACATACAGAGGACCCATGACAAGGTCAAGATCCAGGACATTGCAGCTGGCTCCACAGGGAATATAATGGCGGGTCGCAGTTTTCCACGTACACCGACTGCCGGCGTGATGCAGGGGATAGCGTCTCCGACTGCGGTGCTGAAGGTCGCCGGTTAAATCCAGCCCATCGGCAATTTATTTGTAATTAACAATTCCAGAAGGTTCTACATCTTTCTTATGTTCACTTGTAAATTCTACTTGTTTCTTATGTTAGCTGTTCTTATAATTTCTGGTAAATTCTGTCTGTGTATAAATAGCAGAGCACTCTGCCTGAGAGGCAGCCAGTGTTGCGTGTATGTTGAGTTCGTAATGAACGTGCTTTGAGTGTAAGTGCTGTGTTCAGTTGCCTTCGAAGTCAAACCTGCTTCCCTTTCAACGCGACAGTATGAACGCCGACTGGACAGTTTTGTTTTTCTTTTAAAACTAAACGTAAACCTTCATAGTTACACTGGGTAGGGTATATGAGCATTACAATAAAACATGAAAAATACACAACACAAAGAGATCAATGTTAAACCTAGCAACACAGTTGACATGCGGGCGTGTCTGGTGAGACCATAAAATTAGGAGAAAAGAAGAAAATCAAGAATAAAATCAATAACAATGAAGAACACACAAACAACTGACGAACACAACACAACACAACACAACACAGCAGAGCAAGACAATGTATAGAATATTCATTAGCCTCTCATTTTTAATAGAAAATTGCCTTGTGGATGAATTGATGAAATTTTGCAAAATGCACTTATAGAGCTGAAACTAGGTCAGACATCATTCAAATGTTCTTTCAGCAAGGTTCATAGTTACTGAGAAAATAAGAAAAATGTCATTTCCGCAGCCCCCTGGGCTGTATCAAAGTCTGAAATATATAAAACTTTTTTGTGGGTAGTTTGAACACGTCTCAACTAGCGAGTTCGTGCACGTTTTTAATAGCGACGTGAGAGGTAATATGCATACATGATGGTCCACAGACCGCACGTCTCCACACCCAAAGGACAATGATTTAAATAAAATGCACGAAAACGAACCGAAACCTATAAAAACAGTGCTTGAAAATACTCATGAACTGAAATGTCTAATAAAGATTTGTAAATAGCAATAATAACATACGAGACTGAAGAACAATTTTAATATATAAGCCTCTGTAAGAGAGTTTTCAAACAATTCTTCCTATGGCGAAAATTTTCTGTAAATACAAGTATGTAGCCACTAAGTAACAACTCAGCTGATTGACTCATTACAGTACAATAAGAAGGATCACATGTGCGATGCACGTTATCTGATACAAAGCGATACTGATCGACTGTCGAGTTCTGTATATTTATTAAGAGACTATTTTAAACAAGATTTTGCTTATAAATAGTTAGTTTAGATGGAGTTCATGGACAGAGGTTATTTCAAATAATTCATTTCTTAGTTATAGGAGGCGTACGATCATATCAGTACGCGTACTAAATTTACTTTCCACCCAACAGAAAGCACATATTAAACTTCACCTTACAAGTATTTTGTCAATACACACAATTTTTACAGTAACCAGACAGACTCATACGATCAGTGTGTGATTGAATGGAATAATGAAAAGTGCATTCTCTTCCAGGAAGAATTAATTATCTGTAATCAACAAAAGCTTTGCCAATTCTATGCCATGAGCGAAAACGGATGTAAAAAGAGGGAGAGACGGAGGAGTGAACGGGCGACGATCTGGTACGTGACCGGCTACCGCTGACGTACACGTGCACCGTCCCTCGCCGCCGCCGCGGCGCCCATCATTGCCAACCTCAATATAGCAAACCAGCGATGCCACTACTGAAATTACATGTAAAGCAACTATTTGGTAACAGATTGATAAAGTGATGTGATGGAAAGGACTTTATTCACTGATGTAATGATAATTTTATGTGTATTTGTCATTATTTTATTTATCAACTTTGTAGCTTATTGTAATCTATGAAAACAGTATTCTTCTCGGGTTTCCTAGCGGATACATACGTCATCTGGACACAACATTACATACGTCTATTGCAAAACTATGTAGTGAGCCATGCCGCAAGCGCCGACGAGCGCGTAAAACTGTGCAACGGCAACGGGTTTGGGACAAGCAAAATGACTATGTACAGTGCAATCCTGTAGTGAACTTAGTGCCTTCTGAAACTTCTCCTTGTAAAAGTGCCCAGTACTGTGTAGCTAGTGACAGTAGAATTGATGTAGCTACTCAACAGTTTAGTGCCATAGTTAGTGAATCTGTAGTAGCCTCGCAATGCGCGGACGCCGATCCGGCGGTAGTGCCATCTAGTGACAGTGTTGTTAATCCGCGGTGTGCCGATTCTGCGCCGCTTACTTCACTACGCGGCCCGCGCATGCGCCACTGCAGCAAACAAACCATAGCAGACGTTGCCCACATTCGCGCACCTGTCGAGCGCCACAAGCAAAAACTTTTTGTCACTCTTTCAATAGAAAATAGGACTGTGCAATTTCAGCTTGATACTGGTTCCGCTGTCACATTAATGAATAAAGACACTTATGAATTTCTGGGTTCACAAAAACTGTCGCCGTCTCAACAAGTGCTGACAGTGTACTCAGGTCAAAATATTCCCGTGCTAGGAACGTGTAGCCTGCCTGCTTCTTTTCAAGGTGTAACAAAAACAGTTTCTTTTGTAGTTCTTCAGGTCAAATCTGTACAGAACATTTTTGGACTAGATGCATTTGACTTGTTTGGGTTATCACTTCAAAGAGATGTGCTTCAAATTTCGTCAGTAGTGCCTCAGGACAAAATTAATGCATTGTGTGAAAAATACAGTGACTTGTTTTCGCCGGAACTAGGTTGTGCAAAAGACTTCGTGGCACATGTAACTTTAAAAGAATATGCAGTTCCAAAATTTCGTAAAGCTAGACCAGTGCCTATCGCAATGCGTGATACAGTTGCCGAAGAACTTAAACGTTGGCAAGATAGTGGGGAGATTTCTCCTGTTTCTGCGAGTCAGTGGGCCTCGCCTTTAGTAATTATAACCAAGCCGACAGGAAAACTTCGTCTCTGTGCGGACTTCAAATCAACAGTGAACAGTCAAACAATTGTAGACACTTATCCCCTGCCCACACCTGACGAACTAATGGACAAATCTTTTCCAAGATTGATTTAGCAGAGGCATACTTACAGATTCCGCTTGATGACGAGTCTAAAAAGTTTTTCGTCATTAATACTCACATGGGCCTTTTTCAGTTTCAACGCCTACCCTTTGGCAGTTCTTCCGCCCCCTCTATTTTTCAGCGTTTCCTGGAACAGCTGACAGTTCTGGTACCGTGTTGCTCGAACTATTTAGATGATATTGTGGTCTCAGGATGCACAGTTGAACATTTATCAAACCTGGAGTGCCTTTTCAAAGTGTTGACTGCAGCAGGTCTACGTTGCAATAAAGCAAAGTGTTCGTTTTTTCAAACTGAAATAGAGTACCTAGGCCATGTGATTAATGCCCAAGGAATTCATCCCTTACAGTCACATCTTAGAGCAATCAAAGACTTGCCTCCTCCTAAGAATGTGCAGGAATTGCAAGCAGTAATGGGAAAGCTTAAATATTATTTCAGATTTATTCCCAATGCCTCTCAGATTGCAGCTCCACTGCATCACTTACGTAGGAAGAATGTTCCTTTTGTATGGTCTGAAGACTGTCAGGTTGCCTTTGACAAATTAAAATCTGCACTACTCAGTGATGCATGTTTGATTCCCTTCGACCCACAGAAGCCTGTAGTGTTAGCAGTTGATGCCTCGTCGTACGGTCTGGGTGTAGTATTGTCGCATCGTATTCGTTCTCACGATCGACCTATTGCCTTTGCATCCAAGCTACTGACTCCAACGCAACAGAATTACAGTCAGATAGAAAAGGAGGCCTTAGCAATCATTTACGGCGTCACAAAGTTTCATCATTATCTCTATGGCAGAAAATTCTATTTGTTGACAGACCATAAGCCTCTCATGTCGTTGTTCTCACCCACAAAGCCGATTCCGCCACGAACGGCACAAAAGCTCCAGAGATGGTCCTTGATATTGTCTAATTATCAGTATAAGATTTTGTATCGACCTACCACTCAACATGCCAACGCGGACACACTTTCCGGTCTTCCGGTTGGCTAGGATGTGTCGTTTGATTCTTCAGAAGTGGCATGTTGTCAGATAGACTCCAGAGATGCTTCCGCTATCGCAGACTTCCCTTTGAACTCTCGTTGGGTTGCACAGGAAACAGCTGCGGATGCGGACCTAAGTGTGGTAGCACGTTTTGTTCGCTTTGGTTGGCCTGTCAGAGCCAAAGACATTGATCGGCCTCTGGTTCGACGTTATTTTGCACAACGTCATGCATTGTCTTTAAGTCAGGGTGTTCTGTTGTTACATACCGACAACGACCAAACAAGAGTGAGTGTTCCTCGTTCCCTGCAACGAGAGGTGTTATGCCTCCTGCATCAAGGACATTGGGGTATTGTTAGGACAAAGCAATTGGCCAGACGTCATTGTACCTGGGTTGGTATGGACGCCCAGATAGAGAGCATGACATCACAGTGTACTGTTTGTGCGGACCATCAGGCGGCTCCTCCGCAACGTTTCTCAGGCTGGCCACGCCCCAAGGGACCATGGCAACGTTTACATATTGACTTTGCCGGACCTTTCTGGAATACGCGCTGGTTAATTGTTGTAGACGCTTTCAGCAAGTTTCCTTTCGTGATTGCCATGAACTCAACGACAGCGTCTAGTACAATCAGTGCCTTAACAACAGTGTTTTGCATCGAAGATTTGCCTGAAACTATCGTCAGTGACAATGGACCTCAGTTTGTTAGTGCGGAATTTCAACAGTTTTTTCGTGTGAATGGCATTCAGCATATCACCACTGCACCTTTTAACCTTCAGTCCAATGGTGAAGCAGAACGTTTCGTTCGAACACTCAAGTCTCACATGGAAAAGATGAAAGGTCAGCACTCCAGTTAGCAAGCTCTTCAAATTTTCCTGTCTACGTATCGGTGTATGCCACGTGACGGCCCATCTCCTGCCGAGCTGCTACACGGCCGCCGTCACCGCACTCTCCGTCACCTGCTGCAGCCTCCCACGCACCGAGTTGGTTCGTATGGCGTTTCGCGTTTTCAGGTTTCTACGCCGGTGCTGTACAGGTTATTTGCTGGCAACAAGACAAGATGGACGCCGGGCACCATTCAACGAGTGCTCGGTCGCAATATGTATGTTGTACGTTCTTTCACAGGGTCGGAGCTGCGGCGCCACGCAAACCAATTGCGCTTGTACAGACCGCTCGATCCTGTCTCCGGTTTCCTGATTCCAGACCCAGTTCACCGCCAGGGAGCACAGCCACATCGTTCGCCAACGTGTCCAGCGTTCCCGGAGTACGAGATCGTCCCGATGGACATCGACGCGACTCCGCCGCTGTCGCCGCCGCCGATGACAGTGTCACCGAGAGGAACTCCGGGACCGTGCGTGCCCCCGCCGCCTGGGCCACGCACCTCAGAAGAAGACCTGCTCCCTCTGGGCGGAGGCGTGCGCCCTTCCCCAGGTTTTGGTGGGTTTCCCGGGGGATCGCAAGGTGGATGCCGGGGTGCGGACGGCGTCTCGATCCCAGCCTCAGCTACGACTCCCGTCCCACCAGTAACGCCCCCGCCCCGGCCCTCCTCCCAGTGTCGTCGCCATGGCCCTCAGCCCTACGCCACGACGACGCGGCGGTTTGGGGGGGGGGGAGGGGTGTGGTGTCGCACAAGTCTAAAGTGCGCGCCACCTACTTTCGCCGCGCGCCGCCATGCACTCACGGTGCTGCGTTCTTACGACGTCAGCCACGAGCGCCCTCTGCTACAACTCCGCTCGTGGCCACCACTGAACGACATCGTTCACTTTGGACTGAGATAGGAACCAGTTAACACTTCGGAATCAAATAGGCACCAGTAAAGACTTCGCTATCGGATAGACACTAGGCAGGCCTCTAGCTCAACTATGTATCAGCATTCTGCAGTACTGAGCTATGTAAAAGTTAAGTATTACTAAGTCTCTAAGAAATATGTATCTCGTTCTAATTTACTGTAGTGTTTCTAGTTTCTGCTGTCCCACTGGCTGGTCACCTCCTACCTGCACAAGTGTGCATCCTTTATTCCTATGTCGGACTTTCTACTCGGTCACCGACACCTACGACGGATACGAGACACAAAAGCGGCGACGAGGCTGGGACACAAAATTATTAATTCTGTTTGATCTCTGTCTGTTCCTTGTGCCCGAACCCGAGGTTAGCTTGAGGGAAGCCGAACTCATCGAACGGTGGGCCGCACGGAGTTTTCGGTCGAGGTGTGGGGCGCTTGCAGCCGCCTGGGTTTCCTATAAGTTAAGTTTCCCTCCTCCGTATGGGTACCGTCCGCGGCGTTCGGACAACCGTGCTCAGAGTTAATAAGAAAAGGGTTTTCGTTAGCGGTCAAATCATGTAAAGGTTCTTAAAACCCTGTCATCTCGGAACAGAATTTGTACGTTACCTTTAAATCCTATTTATCAGACGGGTATATTCTGACTTTGAATTTTGGCAATTACTATTGACTTTTCTGTCCTTTTAAATTGTTAGATGGTCAGTGATTTAGAAAGCTGCTAATGGTAAACGTTGTGCCAAAGTTTAAGAGTGTGTCAAAATGTTAAGGCGTCTTTACACGGATATCTTTGAGAAGCGGTAAATTGTATGTTTCCTTTGAAAACTAGATTCCATAGCTGGTGAAAATTTAAAATATCTGCATTAACTGTGATGGCCTTTATTGTAGATTTTCCTGAGAGTAAGTTCAAATTTCAAATTTTAAAATGCCTGTCTCAGGAAATAAAATTGTTTCATTATTGTATCGTTGTTCAACGCAAAATATAAAATAAACATATAAAAAATAAACGCAAACACGTGGTGATAGGTGAGCCCTCCGCTTCCTGAAGTTAGTAAATTTCTTTAACCCTAACCACCAACCTCCAGTGATAACTGCATTTTGTAGAAGGAGGGTACTTATGGCTGCGGATCTAAACGCCAAATCCCCCCGGTGGAACAGTCAAGGGTGAAAAGCGGAAGAAGTTATCATGGCTCTTCAGTTGGTCATTGCTAATAGATCAGGAAACCCACCCTCCTACACAGGTGGTGGAGGGGAGGGAACGAACATAGACGTCATCTTGGCGACGCCAAACATCATTGGTGCGTGATTTGGTAGTGCAAGCAATACTGGCTCCAAAACTACAGAGAGTTAAAGGACCTATTCTTCAAAGAACTACAAAGAACAATACTGAATAGTTGGGAGCAGTATGTTAAGACTCCACTTGCCACTGACTCCTGGGGCATGCCCTACAAGTTGGTCAAGGACAAAATCAAGTCGCCCATGGTTTTGACAAACATCAGGAATGGGGACCGGTGCACGGACACTTGGCAGGAAACTGCCGAGATCCTGCTGCAGACTCTACTCCCTGACGACAAACAAGCAACTGACACCCAACAACAAGGTCAGATCAGAGCCAGTTATCTCCAACATTACGAGAACAACACCTTGGTCTACCCCTTCTCGGAAGAGGTGGTGACAGATCAATCCAATTTCCGAAGATAGGAAAAGCCCCAGGACCAGACCAGATTACCTCCGATGTGGTGCAGTATATCGCCCCCGGATCGTTTCTCAAGTGACGAAACTATACAACGAGTGTCTTTGGCAGTGGAAGGCCAAGGGCCTGATAAGGATCCGGCGCTTGCCAAGTCCTTTCGTTGCATATGCCTCCTCGATGTACTAGGGAAGTCACTTGAGAGTTCTAGTTGGGAGACTGGAAGCACACCGAATTTTGTGTGGTGTAACAGAAAATTCGGCTTTTGTGCAGGGCGTTCTGTATGTGACATGATCGCCCTGGCAGCTGAGGTCTGCAGCTCCACCCCCCCACAAATATGTAGTTGGCATCATTGTAGATATCAGGGGGTGCCTTTGACAACATCTGGTGGCCTTTGCTCTTCTCTCCACTCCGAGCAATTGAGTGACCAGGGCCGCTTTATATTTGTCTCAGGGACTACTGTGTCGGAAGGGAGGTCCGGCTATTATCGCCTAGGGAATTCATGTGTAAGGAGAGCCTTCAGGGCTCTGTCCTGGGGATGCTCTTTTGGGACATAAATATGGAGCCTTTGCTCCATGAAATGCAAAATAGTCCAGATGTGCTACAGGTAATAGCCTACACAGACGACCTCCTCTTGATGGTTGGCGGCAAGAGCCGAGAGGATCTCGAATCGCGAATCTCTAGGACAGTCAACATCCTTACCTCATGGTGTCAAAGAACACCAGCAAAGTCCACATATTTACTTCTCAAAGGGAGTTTGATCAGGAACCCCACAGTAAGAATAAATGATGTACCAGTCATTCGCAGAAGTCAGGCCAGATATCTGGGCGTGATTCTCAACGAGCGCTGTTATTTCACTGCTCATATCGATGCGGTGGCTGATCCAGCAATGGTAGCCTTGAATAGACTTGCTGGGATTGAACATCTGAGATTTCATCTTCAGCCCAACCTAATCGAACTCTATCACAAAAGCATACTGACGTCGATAATGGGCTACGGATCTGGCAGCTGGGCTCACAGGCTCAGCAGGGTGGCGCAATGAGAAGGGTGTAAATAAGTATCCTGCTGCTCTCCATTGGAGTCTACTGTACATCCCCAGGCAGCTCTCTCCTGCTATTGATGGGACTCTGTCCCATTGATATCAGAATAAGGGGGGGGGGGCTGCAGGGTTCAAGAAAGGAAACATGCAGAAGGTGGAGGAAATCTTGGGGACACAGGCAGAAAGGAAAGCAGCAGTAAAAGAAAGAGAACTTCAGCTGTGGCAAGAACTCTGGGATCAGGAGGAGATGGGGAGAACAACTCAGTTTCCTGCCAGATGCCAGGGAGAGGCTGCAGATGTACTTCAATCCAACCTGAGGACATACATTTCTTCACTGGCCATGGCCCATACCCGACATACCTATGTCGGTTTGGGAAACGGGCGACTCCTCAGTGTGACTTTGGTAATCTAGAGGGTACTCCAGACCATGTCGTGTTTGAGTGCCCAACATATGACAGCCTGGTATCAGCACACAGACAATAACTGCCACATACGGACGTAACTCAAATACTAAAATCTGAAGAAACATTTAACATCCTTAATGAAATAACAAATCAGAGATGAATTTCCAGGATGCGACAGCTGCACCAGAGCCATTCGCAGGGGTGTGGAACGGTTGCCAACAATGCCCGGAATATAAGTTAGATGTCGAAAGACAAACAGGACAGAAACACGAGGTACTGCAGTGTAAAGGGCCAGCCCGGAGCCAGGGGCATGTTCGTCGGATTTAGATCGGCGAACACCGGCCATACAATAGTTGGTTTGTATCTTCTGGCACACCTGTGAACACTGCAGATGAGGGGGACATGCGCAAACACACACACATCATCACCACCACCACCACCACCACCACCACCACCACCAACAACAACAACAACAAAGTGGACTCAACACCAAGCAGAGTACCTCCAACACAAAGGATCCCAACATCAACAAAACAGGTACAGGATAATGAAAATAACAGAAAACAACACCAAACTAGGTCAAGTCAGTAATTAATCTTTCATAAAGTTGATTAAACAAAGTAGAATAGAATTGCATTAAATAGGACCCATTTACTCACAGGCAATGGATTATTGTATCAATAAAGAATAAAGATTTCTTTTTAAAATCTCACGAATATCATTAGTAGTGTAGGAGTACTAAAGTGTAACGTCATGTTGAATAAGATAGTTTTACTGTATAAACAGTGGAAAAGCAGCAAGCGATGAACTTCTTTCCATTAACCATTTCACTAGGGTTGTCAGCGAAAAAAAGTTTCGTAAAGGTCTAAAACTTTGTGATACGTTTGTTGCAAGTCGTTTAGTGCTCTCATTCTCAAATAGTGGATGAATATAGTTACGTGGCATGATGGGGGCACTTGTATTATATTGCGTATGACGTCATATCTTATAAATTTTGATTTTACCCCCATAGAGGTTTTTACATTACGAATAATTGTACTAAATCTAATTGAAATCTGTCCATTAGGTTAGGAGGACATGTGGAACATTGTCGGATGATGCGCCACTTTTTCGTGAATTTCATCGTTTATGACGCCAAGTCCCCGGAGTTACCAATCGTAGATGATTCGTACTCCTACAGCGATTGCCGTCAGACAGAAAAATGACTATAATGGTCACACAAAATAAATTTTGTTTTAGCTTTAATATTCTATTTCTGTACTTTGCATAATGTTAGAACATGTAGAAGTGATATTTTAGTATAGGATTATTCCGCATATTTTTTAATTAACATCTTCCTATTAGTATGTTATTTTCAAACTACAGGGTACACGAGAGATTCGCTTTTTTATTTTTTTTTTTTTTTTTTAAATTAGGAGGCCGGTACCTCATCTGTCGGTTGCGATTGACAGCTAGTCGATCGACTCGGCAGGTGAGAAAAGACGATAACAGAACGACAGGTCCGTATGGGTGGCACTTTCTCCCCTCTACTCGCGTCCTTTATTAATATCGCGATACTCCCAATCTCGCAATTTCATGTAGTGTACGTCTCGTCGCACGTCACCAGCTACATGGTGGAGAAGCCCCGTCGGCTGATCAACACTTAAATTGCGTTACCTGTACAGTACGTCTTTCCTCTGCCATGAATCAACCAACAAGAAGAACAGAATGCATTAATTCGTCCTGTTTAAACATGAACAATTAAATACATAGTAATTAGTTGAACAATTCATAATTACGTTGATTGAGAGGTTTCATATAAAGTCTCTGGTGGCATAAAGCGTATACGCAAGTGGCACAATGTAAACAGAATTTCACACTCACTTTATATCATGTTAGTGAAGTTTGTCACTGAAAGAACACTTATTTAATTAGAGGACATCACACTGTGTAGTCATGGTTGTAATCTGTAGATAATTAGCTTGTTTCCTTACTTGCATGCATTAAATTATTGAGGCCCGTCGTTTTTTATTCTTACTCTCTAAAAGAAGAAATGTATTGCCACTTGAATTTTAGATTCTGTACTATATATTAAACTTGTCTCGATTAATCAGCAGATAAGTCTTGTTGGTTGTTGGCATATTGGATAAGTGTGTAATGTAGGAAAATATATAGCAGGTGTTCGGCTTGTTACGAGGGAGGGTGAGTGGTTAATTACGTAGACAGTAGTTGCATTGCGGTTTCATGCGTGCCTTATTTGTGCCTGTGAGCTGTTGTGGCTATTGACTCGGCTTGGCCTTGGTCACTTGCAATGCTAGCCTGCGTCGCCTACTGGCATACTGCAGTCCGTGTGTTGACTTGTTCAGCGCTACGTTGATTATCCTTGGGGCTCTTTTCAGCAACTTTCTACGCTCCTCCTATCTTAATCGAAACTAGCCTCAGGAAAGTTCTTTAAGATGGGTTGAAAGCTATTAAGTTATCCCTTGTCAAATCGCTATTGCCTTTCACATGAAATAAAGTGAATGACTTATCAAGTTTTCGTCTTTATTGTTTATAAGTTGTTAATCAAGTTAGTCAGGTTTCAACATAATTGCTGCTTTGCGCTCTGTGCATTCTTTACAAATTTGAGTTCTAACTTAGTATCTTGTACTACTGAACTGGTATTAGATTTTTGTGTCATTCCCTTATTAAAACTGTCTCAATATAATCATTATTGACAGGCAAGGAAGTTTTTTATTTAATTCACTCCCGTGTCTAAAGTTTCATCAGCTTAAATACTACTACATTAGGCATTCATTAATTGTTGTTCAAAGAGGCAACATATTCTTTTACTCAGTCGAGTATTTCAACGTCATCACATTGTGAATTATTGTTAAAAACAATGTATTTCCATTAATTTAGTATAGTGTCTAATATCAATATTTGAGTAATGCATCATTCTGTGATTACTGGTATTTGAATTTATGTCAATAAAAGATGTTACCTCGGTAGCCCTCCAGTCATTTCCAGTACAATGTGCCTACACCTTTCCGTTCCTGTATTTTAGTTTCCCTGTCTCGAGAATGTTATGAGCCTTCCACCGACTAATTACAGAAAGGGCGTGAGATGTAGTCTGTCCGTCCTCCCCTACAAGCACCGATCGTTGAAAAGTCGCCTCCATCTGGAAAACTTCGTGTAGACTGCGTTATATGTAAGAGCTGCCACCCTCGTGACCCACGAGTAAGTGCCTAACGAGTTGCTGTTATCTGTTTCAATAGATAATTAATTAATAACAGTAAAGGTATTTATATTTGAGTTATGCTGTATGAGACACGATCACAGATGTTTACTAAATGCTTTGATTGTCACTATTAAGCATTGGAAGATGGCTATCTATGCAATAAAATTTGAGAATCAATGTAACTTCTGTGCATAAATTTATACCGCAGCATCTGATCGGTATGAATCACACATTATTATCAATTACTAGTACTAGTACTAAAATAACGAAATATTCTCAGCTAATTGTAGTTAGGTCTCGATCGAATCCAGAAACTAATATTAACTGTTTCTTAAGGGTATACTGTCCCTCTTCAGTAGAAAACAAATTTACTGAGTGACAGCAATATTTGAAGATGTACGAAAGTTTAAGTAATAGAAGAGATCATAAAAAAAATTGCTGCTTCCGAAATTTCGTTCGTTACTGACCAGTGGAAGTATTCTCGGAGTGTTGGAGAAAGTATGTTCTTAAATGCGGACGTAAGCACAAAACATCGTCCAAAAGTGTGCTTAACGCATTAGCCAATGGCACACAAATCAGGCCAGAACACTTTTGGAGAAACGGCAAAGAAAGCACCATAAAGTTAACGAACACCAAAAACCCAATTACATAGAAGATCGAAATTCATCGAGGACTTCAAAGTGAGGTTCGTGCAGTAGTTTCCACAACGAACTTTGAATTTCGACAGAAAACCCAAAGATATTCGTTCATAACAAAGAGCAAACAGTACGTTCACTTTGCTATAGTAATGTTGATGTTTGCCGATGCGAGTGCTACTAAGGCAGACGAAATAAATATTGTAAATTTCCAATGAATAACAGCTACCATCATTAATAATGTACAAGCAGATTTCCTCGGAGTAGTAATCGATTAATATAACTACGTGTTTAGGTCAGGACTATGCCGAGTAGATTCCTATCAGTGTGTGCTGATGGGATATTTTCATACAATCTCTCGCTCAACATACAATCTATACCCAAAGACGAGAAAGTTGCGCATGTCACACCGACATCAAGAATGGCAACAGGAGTAACCTACTAAATTACAGGTTTATATGACTGACATCGATTTGCGGCAGGGTACTGGAAGATATCCTGTGTTTAAACATTATGAACTACGTCGAACAGAACGATTTATTAAACCAAGGTCAACACGAATTTAGATAATGTCGTACTTGTGAACCACAACTAGCTCTTTACTCACATGACGTGATGGATACTATATACAAAGGAGTTCAAATTGGTTCCATATTTTTAGATTTTCACTTAGTTTTTGACATCAGACCTCACAAACTGCCTTTAATCAATTTCCGTGGTTATGGAACATTGTCTTATGCTTGGAATAAGGATTTCCTGTCAGAGAGGACACAGTTCGTAATACTTGACAGAAAAAATCGATTAAAACAAGATAGATATCTGGCGTACCACAGAGTAGTTTTATTGGTCCTCTGTTATTCCTTATCTACAAGGTGCGTCTGGAAAGTTCGGTGAACGGTCCCACATTTCAGAAACAGTGCTGGCGAGGATTATATGGCCTCGCATACAAGTTGAGAAACATGTCAACAACCGCCCCCTATCGAGCAAAGCACTGCAGTGAAGCGGTGGTAGACGCTGGGACCCCGTTAACAGGGCCAGTTTGAGAAATCTCGACATTGCAGCATGGAGCACAAAATGGGGCAATGCGTTAATATCAAATTTTGCTTAAAAACCGGTGACGGAAACCCAAAGGATGTTAGTTAAAGTGTATGGTGTTAAAGCACTGAGTAAAAGTGTTTGAGTGGCTGTAGAGATCCAACAACGCGTGATCTCAGTTTTTTTGAGCGATTCCACAAGAAGCGTTTGCTGACTGTTTCCAACAATCCGAGCAATCATGTTTGGTTGTTTGTAGACAATGATGTCATTTATTGGTAGAAAACTACTCTGTAGATGAAGAACAGCTGCAGAATGATTTCGATATATGTATGATGCGAAAATAATGTTTGTATGATGAGAAAATAATTGACCCTAAATGATGAAATGTGTGAATAATTCAACATAAGAACTAAAAGGGCCCTCTAAGATTCGTCTATGAGATGAAGCAATGAAATCCGAAGATCGGAAATTCAAGTAAACACCTAGGAATTTCTATTACTAGAATCTTACAAAGGAAATAATAAATGCGTTTATCGGCAGATCTCTTAGAATATGCAAGAGATCTGCTAAAAGAAACTGCTTATAGGGCCTAGTCGATTGTTCGTCCCCTTTACGTCTAAACATAGAGCCTTTCAAATGTATTTATAACAGTGATACAGCTGTGTAATGATTTTGTGTGTTTCAGCCATTATCTGCTGAATTTAATAATTAAAAACGCTTTAGAAATTTACTGACTGAGGGATATTACGTTGTGTGAATCGCTTGTAGGCACTTTTTATATTAAAAGAAACACTTGTCGACCATTTAAATGAGCACTTACAGGCCAATACAAATAACGCTGGCAAATGGCTGTATCCTGAAGAGGCGCAGCTGGAAGAGTAATGCCGTCTGCTCAACGATTTAAATGAACAAACGAGGTCAAGTTAAAAAAAAAAAAAAAAAAAAAGGACTAGACTTTTCTTTCATGAGTACACCCCACCTGAGGCGTAGTCAGGAAGAAAGAGCGGTGTGGGCTCCAAACTGAAAGACAGCCTTCAGATTTTCAACAAGAAACCATACGTTTGTTTCCTCATGGGGAATGCATGGCGAGTATTGGCAGTGGGACAAGAGAAGGTAGTCCAAGTAACCCCAGGCCCACCTCGAAGGAGAAGGGAAAATCTAAAGATACAGTGATTGAAAAATATTTATTATATACCCTAGAAAGCCCAAATAAATTATATTTCGCTACCGGCTTCGATAATCCTTTGGTATCGGCTTAAGGCATTGTACAAATACAATTACAAATAAGTATCGTAACCATTACATCACGTTCTACTTGTGTCTTACAAAATGTCAAGAACAAGCTGTACGTATTGCATAAATAAACATAACTAGTATTGAACTAACATAATAAGGCCTAATGAATCACGTATTAAAAATATAAAAAAGTATAAATGATGCAAACAAAGTATCCGAAAGATATTACATCTACAGTCAATGGTGATTGCATGCTGCCATGAACTTTTCTATACATCTCTTATCCTCGAATATATCACGTACTTGTACATAGCTGTCAAAAGTTTAATAGTAACACAAGGATAAGTATATAAAATAATAGTGTAAGAGGATTGGTACTGGTGTGATGACTAGGTGAACTATCGATAAAATACAACTCTTTGGGACCCATAATGCAGTTAACCAGTAAGGTGTCATTTCAGGAAGAGTTAGCAGGACTTACGTTAGCGGATAACGAACATCAAATAATAAAATGAAATAACGAGATCTGTAATGAAGTACCTAACAAACACTAGAGAGAACATGTGGGAGAGTCGTATGGTATCGTATCAGCAGGATGACCAAAAAACTGTAAAGCCACATTTCGTCAAGTCGTCCATTGAAAAATTACAGCAAGCGAATCATAATAGTATGCAAGGAGAATTATGGCCGAAAACTGGTCAACGACATCGTCGCCGGCAGATTGATCAACCTCGTTTAACGTTACCCACAGAATAGTAACATGTAATAACATAAGTTCATGTCATGAAATATTAAGATACTACACTAAATTAAATGTTACAACGAGTGAATCCAGCGAAACAAAATGGTTGTAAAAGAAAGCCCATAGGGAAATAATATTTAGACAGCTCCAACAAATTTACTAAAATATTAAAAATAAAACAGATGTGATCGAGAAAAAATAATATATAACTCCATTTGGTAAAAACTAAATATCCGAAGAAGATATAGGTATTTCGTAAAAAAAAAAAAAAAAAAAAAAAAAAAAAAAAAAAAAAAAAAAAAAAAAAAAAAAAAAAAACCATTGACTGGGAGGAACCATGCGAAATCATTTAATAAATCACAATTAACTTCTGGAAATAAATTTTTATGTGAGTGTACACTCTGAAGCTAAAACCGCAAGGAGGCCTTCCATGGTTGTCTTGTGTGTCCTGAAGGTAATTAAACCTAGTGCAGGCAGTACAAAGCAAACTACTGTACTATAATCAAGTTTGAATTAATTAGTATATATCCATGTTCAGATTTATGATGGAGGTAATTGGTGAGTTATTGAGGATCAGTTACTAACAAGTTACAGTAGCTTGATATTAGGGCATATGAACATTAAGCTGGTAATTATCCACGATCACTATGATAAACAAAATATGGAACATGTATTGAAAAAAGGAGTCGATAATCAGAATAATCTAAGCAGGAGTTTCAGCGGAGAATATAAACGGCACTGAAATAAGGCAAAAAAATGAAAGAAACTCAAAACGAGATTTGCAGTGGGCCTGTATACAGCCTGTGAAACTTCATGGGGCCAAAATATAAGTACTCATCAAATAAAGAATTGTATGATGCGCCGGGCTTTGTAGACGTCGCCTTTGGCGCTAAGAAAACATTGGTGAAAACGAACATCTGTTGATTATCGATAAATACAGTTCTCACCTGGATACTCGACAGCTTCGGCTAGCCTTCAACACTGCAGCGTTCAGGATTCCTGCAGACGTCGCACACTGTCAGAAAGCCGTGACGTCACGGTACCGCCTGTGCCTCAGGCTTCACCAATACTCCTAGAGACAAGGCCTCACAACAGCCCGTGTCACGTCACAGCGACCAGGACGCGACCGCCAGCTGTTTGTTTGGCTGATACGAGACAGTGGGCGGTGTTCCCCAACGGCCAGCCAGTCAGCTGGTAGTCGTGGCTTGATCGGTGTGACGTGACGTGGTCTGTTGGAGGCCTTATATCTGGGTGGAGTTGGTTTGGCAGCGTATGCTGAAGATGGAGGCGTGGTCGCTGGTACAGGTCGCGCTGGCGCCTTGTTCACAACAGCTGTCTGGGTTTAGCGGTCCCATCCAGCTACTCCTTTGACCCCTAAGATCCCACTCCTGGAAGTCACTGCTACTGGTAGTTTGGGCATCGATCATCTCCTTTCTACATGAAGACAGTTTACTGAGATTCCTGGCGCTGAACAGGTATGGGAACCAGGAGCTCCTGCCATCGTCCTCGACTTTGGGCATGCAACCCTCCGTGATGCCGTGTTTTAGGAAGAGAACCAGAATCACCATGAGCGAGTAGCAAGAGACATCAGTATCTGCCCTCTCGACTAGACCGAAATATCTAATTTTCTGCCTGTTCTGGATCATCAAGAAACCAGCTCATTGTAACATAGGCATAGAATCGAGTGCGGTACATGCACCTGCCATTGATCTCTATGACCACGTGCCCTCAATCTGCAAGAGTTGGGGTATTTAAATAAACTAGCAAGGAGCTCGGTTTGCAATGACCAAACCCGTACTAGTTATTTTTGCTTTGTCCGCTTGAGAGCGTGTTTTTTCTGTTTCAGTCTCATCTTCGTGTTCTTGCGTAAGAGTCGCGTAAAGTTACAAAATGTCTGGCGAAGCAACGCGCATCGTCGTCTCGCTTCCTCTGGTCTTCTGTCGCAGTCACCTCTCCACTGAGTCTGACTTTCCTCGTCCGAATGTTGAAATGAAAATCATGACAATATACTATTTTAAGACTGTTTTCTTAGGATCCTGTTTAATTTTACATTTGCAAATCGGAACATGGCTTTCTATAAGCAGCCAGTTATGACTGAAAGGAGTACCATGGACATTTATGTGCTCCCTTGTAACTAATGCATATCTATGTAACGCTGAAAAAATGACGCACTCTGTCCAGTCGTGACTGAACAATGACGTAGATTTGGTAATGAACTGATAAATTGTGAGGGACCAAAATCATGCAGAATTCTTCGAAGGACAAGAGACCGTTCTAAATTTTTTAAGATCACTATTATGACTGCGATAGTATAAGCCTTTTTCCTATACCACCATAATAATTTGAAATTGTGAGACATCAAATCACCATAGAATTAGTTTTATAAAACTAGTTGTTAAGTTCCATAACTGAGCATAATGGAAAATGTACTGTCAGTGCACAGAAACTAAACAACGGTAAAGTAAAATTTCTTTCATGCCCGGCACACTGTTATGACCACGTTTTGATTTCATTCACACATCGAGGAGAATTACCACTTACAGTAACGAAAGCCGAAATCATGACTGTGAATTAAAAAGTAACTATTAGAGAGTCAAATTCCTTTGAAAAATATAGTTTCGAATATATAGCGATTTCCGAGTTATTGGGTAAACATGAACCTAAGAGGACACGGCGAGTGAAACGAGTTCCAACGAAAGTCGTATTGTCCACAACACATATCGTCGTCTGTTTGTTTACGATTATGTTATTGTCTAAGTAACGCCAAAGCTCTTCAGCGGATGTATATGTATACTACGAATTTTTGTTTGACCTAATAAGGTAACTTACGTAGAGTGCGGGCGATATATCGACCTCCTTCCTCCTCTCACATTGATCTCTATACTCTCTGGATGTTGAACTTCAGTTTCCCTAGCGTGCCAGCCATAGATATTCATATTTAGTTTCTTGCCAAATTCAAACATGGCCTCTAAGAAGCATTTAAAGAAAAAGAGAAGAAAATATGTTTCGATTCCGTTCCCATATCAGCCTACAACATCGAATATTGAATTAAATTCCAAGTCAAGAGGTAAGCAAGCAATTCTTTGTCACGTAATAACTGATGGAAACTCGTTTGCCAAATTTAAACATGGCGGACAATGCGAAATCGTGTGCAAAACATTTGAATGTGCAGGCACGCTGCAATTCAATGATCAGACACCAGAGTTATACATCCAGTTTGTATAGAGATCACTGTCCTCTCATCATGTTTGTCTTGCAATATCATCTTTGACTTGTATTATAGCTTCGTTTGACAGTTGCTGTCAGTTGTACGAGACGCACTCATGTATGTCTAGGAGGTGCGTATGAGCCGCGTTATTTGCGGTTTGGTGTTTTGTTAAAATTATTGTTTCATTGCACATTGTAACGTTTCTGTTTATTTCAGTAACGAATTCCGGGAAATACGGCCACATTGACAGTACTTGTGACTGGGCGGACGTCGTTGGTATGTGAATGTACTTCCCCCTTTTATACAGTCCCTTATTAGATTTAATTCATACAGTATGTTCAAAAGTAGATATCCCACTTTTTATTCTCTCTTCATTCGAAACCTATTACTTACCAATCCATGTACTAATAATATTATGTTGAAATTTTGTTTTTGTTGCTCTTATTGTGATTAGGTTGCCCTGATCGACTGTATTTGTCATACTGATCAGTGGTGCTAAATATTTAACAACCTACTAAAGATTGCGGTAATTTCCTAGACCTCGTGTACATTGAAGAAAACGGCGTTGCGATCGATATATACTGAATGTTCGATTCTTACGCCATGGTCGATGTGGTGACAGATGGAAGCGCTGGTTTTGAATCTTATCTTGTGTAGTGTTTACCGAGTGATATTTCGTTGTGCTATTCATGCTGTACTCTTAGGTTCCTGCCTAACCACATCCTTTATAATCCTGAGAAAGTTTTAACAAATGGATTCGCTACCATTGATAATTTAGTGTTTCTGAACCAGAGATTCGGGCGCTACGCGCCCTCACGTTCTATAAAATAATTTCTTGTTTAACGTATACCTAACCTTCTTAATGTTACGCTACATATCACTGTTTTAAAGTAAAAGGTAGGTTAGCTATAGGTTAAACAAGTATTTTTTTCTTTTAGTATGTGAGGGCGTAGCGCCCTAATCTCCGGTTCAGAAATACTAAATTGAACGTAAACACCATATCGAACATTCGATATATATCGATCGCAACGCCGTTTTCTTCGAAGTACACGAGGTCTAGGAAATTTTCAAGATTGCAATAATTCCTTGAGTTGCCTCGTATTTTAGTGTATACATAACATGGAAGTTTATACCGTCGCACCCCTCCCCTACATACTTTTTGCGGTTCAATTGTATACGCTTCTCGTCGGGCTCCAGTGGTTATGTTGGCACAAATGGTTAATGGCAGCCACTCAGATGACCAATAAATGTTTTGTCTCCACAACTTGAATTGAAACGAAAATTTCCTTGTGATCGGGCAAGGGTACATCCAAGACCCTGCCAACTATAGAGCAGGCATAGTATTAATTTTGCTGCCAGTGAAAAATATTTACGCAATTCTACCCTTCATTGTTCATCTGTTGCCAACATAAGCATTGGAGCCCGGCGAGTAGCATCAAGTTTTACTCTATCTGCAACTACTCTATAAGACATATATAGTCTGATTCATGTTTTGTGTCGTATACGTATTCTGCACTGAATGGTAGAGGCGTTATGTCTAGTTAACATTTCAATTCATTTAATGACGAATGCTAATATTTTATATTTGACCATATCGGAGGAATTTCTCCATTACTGAATTTTAATGATTTAGATTCCCATCTCTTTTGATGCTTTGGACTGTCACTTAAATACAAATCTCCCCACTCTGAGGTCACGTGAAGTTTCGCAGACTATGTACTGGCTCACTGATACTCTCACATTTGAGATCCTCACGTTTTTACTTGAATGTCGCTTGTTTTCTGGCCTGACATTCCGGCCATATCTTCCGATTAGCGACTTTTCAATACGTTCTGCATAAATTGCTTTTCATATTGTGACATCGGCCTTATTTTTATATGCCATGATATCAGGTTACTATATTACTGAGGAATTAACTTACCAATTATCCCCAATATAATTCTGATAATGGATGCATATTAATCTAAGGGGTCAACTCAAGTCCGCGGTACGAACCGTCGGCTTTGACCAATGACATCAAGAGTCTGTTTACAAGCAGAACTTATATTATAGATTACGATTTTGTTTAAAATGTGATCTGTAGGCTGTAGCATCTCTCTGATGGTTAGGTATAGATTAAAAGAGTTTTCTTTTTCCACATGTAAGCTCCGAAGGAGCTAAATTTTGGGCTGAGACCTGTGATTGGTCATACATTCTGTGGCAGGACTGTAGACTGCGATACCACCCGTCTGCTGTGACCCATGACGTCAAGCTGTAGGAAAACCAGAATACGGGATATTCTGTATTGCAGATACAAATAATCTGCCTAAATACATCGTCTTTAAAAGGTTCTAGTTTGTTACTTTGATCCAGCAATCCGGTACACTACATTCTATGTATTTCACTTACTCACATTCCCCCCAGGGGGCCCACAGCTCTTTTGTGGGTACGTGTATGGCGCACACGGGGCCCCGAGCTGAAGTAGCCGTTCTTACTCCCCAGGCTGCTTCACACTCCCCCCCCCCCCCCCCGGTTCGTGCCATTGCCCGGAGACGGGTGTCTAACTGTAGATCATCTCCTTTTCTACGCTTTCCTTTTCCAAACGTCCTTCCTTCCTTTCTCTTGCTTTTTCCGCTCATTCTTCTTACTCTGTTATTCCTACCTTGGAGCCATCCATACCATTTCTGCTTCGACATTTGAGATTCTCCCTTTTCTCACTTTTCTGTCTCCCTCTCTCCATCCTCTATTTTTCTTCCTTTCTCCCTGTGCGTGTCTGAAGGCCGACCCACGCATCCCCATGCGTAGCAGGTGACGGGGTAACGCGTAATTCCCCGCCCCAGGTAGACAAGTAGGGCACGTACGTACCCCCTGGTAGAGGCCAGGCCCAGGGAGGAGTGATTACCCGAGCTGGTACCTTCCGACCATGCCGACTGGTCCCTCAATCCGTTTCTCGGGAGGTGTGATATGAGGTGTGAACAATAACCTCAGTGAGGGTCCTCATTAGGAAGGAGCGCACCATCGGAGACGCCGGTAATCACAGAGGACACTTCCGCAATTACTTCTTTCTCTTCTTCAGTGACTTTGACCCAGAAACGAAAGATAAATTCCCCTCAGCAAAAGGAAAAGCTGCCTAATCTACCGAAATTCCTTGTTGTTTCTCGAACCGACGGTAAAGATTTCACTTTCGTAAATCCTTTCGTCATTCAGAAAGGTGTTGATGCAATTGCTGGCCCTGTTAAAACCTGTTCGCGTCAGCGCGTTGGTACATTGTTGCTGGAAGCGGACAGTGCCTTCCAGGCCCAAAAACTAATCCGGATTACGTTGTTACACACGTTTCCTGTCAAGGTAGAAGTGCATCGCACACTCAACTCGTCACGGGGGGTAGTCTTCACGAGATCCCTTGACGGGTTGTCTGACGAAGACATACCAACCTATATGTCCGATCAGGGTGTAACGGCATAGGGTGTTGAAAAAGGTAGATAACCAGCTGACACAAACTCGTACTGTGTTCTTGACGTTCGACAGAGTTGAACTCCTGTCCAAGGTCAAAGCAGGGTATGAAGTTATCTCCGCCCGCCCTTATATACCAAACCCAACGCGCTGTTACCAATGTCACAGATACAACCATACCCGTCAATCTTGCCCGAATGCCGCAAAATGTCACTTGCGGTAGGGACGCCCATGAGGGGGATTGCCCACCTCCGTCCCCTCACTGCCTTAACTGCAACAGTGACTCTGCGGCTTCCTCTCGGGACTGCCCTGTATATAAGGATAAAAAGGTCATCCAGCAAATTCGGGTTACGGAAAAGGTATCAACATCTGCCGCTCGAAAGTTGAGGCGAGTCGAAAGCCCACTATCCCCCCAGCGGGCACATACAGTAAGTTCCTCACCTCCACTCGAGCTACTAAGGATGCAGGTACGCAGACCTGTGATTTCACTTTCACTGACACAATTGTGCAATCGGCCAACCCGAAGATTGCCCGTTCCACGTTCCCGCTTCTTCCTGCTGCTTCTAAAGTTCAGTCTTCGTCAACCTCTAATAAACCGTGGGCACCTAAACAAGATGCCCGGACTTTGAAAAAGGAACCCATCCGTAAAGATTTTCTGCGTTCTCAGGCTTACCAACCATCAACTGCCTCTTCTCACCGTCACTCTTCCAGAAGAGCCAACAAGGAAAAGAGTTCCTCTCTTTCCCCGCCGAGGCGTGACCCATCCGTAACGCCGTCCAACAGTAGTCGGCCCCGACCACCTTCTGTCTCGCCGGGACGCACTACTGTTAGCCGGGCAACCGACATTTTACCGGCGATGGAAGCTGCCCATCCTGATAAAGTCGGAAGGTGGCAGATGAATCGTTTGAACCTAGGGAACATGACTCTCAGCCTCTAGATGGCGAAGTCCGGTCCTCAGCGGCCGTCGAGGTGACCCCACATGCTTGTTCCTTTTTATCTTCCCTTCTTCTCTTATTTCTTTATCATGGCGCTCCTTCAATGGAATATTTGTGGCTATCGTTCCAATCCGGAGGAATTAAAACTACTCCTTCGATTGCACTGCCCACTTCTAGTTTGTCTCCAAGAAACTAAGTTACGTCCAAGTGATCGTGCAGACTTACCCCACTACACCTCTGTGTGTTTCGACCTGCCATCTGTGGAAGGTACCCCAGCCCAAGGAGGGGTTCTGATGCTCATTCGGGACGACGTCTATCACCATCCCATTACATTGCATACTCAACTACAGGCAGTTGCCGTCCGCATCACTCTATCCAACTTTTCCTTTTCCCTCTGTAATATCTATTCGTCATCGTCATCCGCTCATACTAGGGCAGATGTGCTATACATTGTTGACCAGCTCCCTTCACCTTCATTGTTGGTAGGCGACTTTAATGCCCACCACCCTCTATGGGACTCTCCGGCACCTTGTCCAAGGGGCTCCCTTTTGGTGGACATTCTCCAACACCTCAATCTTGTCACGTGCACCGACCTTCCTTTCTGACACAACACATGCTTATTCCCATATAGACCTCGTGATATGCACTCCTCAGCTTGCTGGTCGGTTTGAGTGGTATGCACTTTCTGACACGTACTCGAGTGACCATTTCCCTTGTATCATCCACTTCCTGCATCATTCCCCATCTCCTTGTCCCACCAGTTGGAACATTTCTAAAGCTGACTGGGGGCTTTATTCCTCCATGGCTGTTTTTCACGATCAGAATTTTCCCACCTGTGATAGGTCGAATACCTCACAGAGGTTATTCTCACAGCTGCCGAACATTCCATACCTCATACATCCTCTTCTCCACGTCGTGTCCCGGTCCCTTGGTGGACCGTAGCCTGCCGCGACGCTCTTAGAGGCCGGCGACGTGCTTTACGAACCTTCCACCGCCACCCGACGTCTGAGAATTGTATAAATTATGAACCACTGCGAGTGCAATGTCGTCGTGTTACCAACGTCAGCAAAGAAACTTTCTGGAATGCTTTTACTAGTTCTTTTAACCGTTTTACTCCGTCCACGGTTGTTTGGGTTGGCCTACGCGCGTTTATCCGACATCAAGGTCCACTCCCTGATCTCTGGACTGACCGTCGAGAACGCAGTCCTTGTGGACCCTGTTGATGTTTCTAACGCACTGGGCCGTTCCTTTGCGGAGGTTTCGAGCTCTGCCCATTACCACCCTGCCTTTCTACCTCGCAAACAGGCAGAGGAGGCACGGTCGCCTTTTTTCCACTCTTTTAATCGTGAAAATTATAATGTTTTCTTTACCATGCAGGAGCTAGACCATGCTCTCGCCCTGTCCCGATCTTCTGCTCCTGGCCCCGATTCGATCCATATTGAGATGCTGAAGAACCTTTCTCCTGCGGGCAAGTGTTTCCTTCTTAGTACCTATAATCACATATGGACTGAAGGTCATGTTCCCACAAGTTGGCGTGATGCCATTGTTGTCCCCATCCCCAAAGCAGGGAAGGACAAACATCTTCCTTCCAGTTATCGTCCCATTTCTCTGACGAGCTGCGTCTGTAAGGTGATGAAACGCATGGTTAACGCTCGGTTGGTCTGGCTCCTCGAATCTCGTGGCCTCCTAGCAAATGTCCAATGTAGTTTTCGTTGACACTGCTCTGCTGCTGATCACCTCGTTACGTTGTCGACCTTCATTATGAATAACTTTCTAAAGAAGGGTCAAACAGTAGAATTGTTCTTCAACTTGGAGAAAGCATATGATACCTGTTGGAGAGCGGGCATTCTCTGCACATTGCACACATGGGGCCCTCAGAGCCGCCTCCCTCTTTTTATTCAAGCGCTTTTGGTGGATCGCAAGTTCCGGGTATGGGTGGGCTCTGTTTTGTCAGATACCTTTCGCCAGGAGAATGGCGTACCGCAGGGATCCGTCTTGAGTGGGCTCTGTTTTCCATTGCAATCAATCCGATCGTAGATTGCGTTTAGGCCGACGTTTCCGGATCCCTTTTTTAGACGATTTCGCATTTTTTTGCAGCGCCCGGCAGACGTGTCTCTTGGAGCGTTGTCTTCAATGCTGTCTTGACCGTCTATATTCCTGGAGCATCGCTAACGGCTTCCGCTTCTCCACTGAGAAAACGGTGTGTATAAACTTCTGGAGATACAAGGAATTTCCTCCACCATCCCTACGTCTCGGCCCCCGTTGCTCTTCCTTTCATGGAGATGACAAAATTCCTGGGGCTAATGTTGGATCAGAAACTTTTCTGGTCCACACACGTGTCCTACCCGGCTGCCCGTTGTACCCGATCCCTTAATGTTCTTCGTGTCCTCAGTGGCACGTCATGGGGAGCAGATCGTACCGTCCTGCTTCACCTTTACCAGGCCATTGTTCAGTAGAAGCTCGACTATGGAAGCCTTGTATACTGTTCTGCACAGCCGTCGATTGTCTGCCGTCTCAACTCTATTCACCATGCATTTTATACCAGCCCTGTTGAAAGTCTGTATGCCGAGGCTGCTGTATTATCCTTGACCACACAGCATGATATACTCTTGTGTCGGTATGCATGCCGCCTGGGGTCGATGCCCAACCATCCATCTTACCGATTATTTTTTGATGACTCACTCGATCGCCAATATTAGTTGTCTGCAATAGCCTTGCTTCCACCTGGAGTTCGGTTTCCCCACCTGCTTCAGCAGCTCGATTTTACCGTTCCTTCCACCTTTCGGTTGAGCGACAGCCCATTGCCACCGTGGCATCAGGCCCAGGTTCACACTCACCTTGAACTTAGTTCGCTCCCCAAGGAGAGCACTCCGGATTTGGTATACCGCTCAATGCTTGTCGATCTACGTTCGCGGTTTGATAACGTTATATATTTACACTGATGGTTCCAAAAGAACTGACGGTGTAAGATCTGCCTTCGTTGTCGGGAACAACCGTTTCCAATACAAGCTCCCTGACCGGGGCTCGAATTTCACGGCTGAGCTTTTTGCCCTCCACCAGGCCGTTTTGTGTACCTGCCGCCACCGCCAACCTTTCTATGCCATGTGTTCAGACTCCCTTAGTGCCCTGCAGAGTCTTAAGTACCCTTTCTCGACCCATCCTCTCATGTATCGGATCCAACGCTGCCTCCAGTTGCTAGCAGATGACAGCTGTCACGTTACTTTTCTGTGGGTCCCTGGCCACGTGGGTGTGCCGGGGAAGAAGACTGCAAAAATAGCAGCTAAGGCAGCAGCTCTTTTGCCTCGCATGGCTACCTTCTGCGTCCAATCGGACGATGTTCAACGTGCTCTTCACCAGAGTATCGTGTCGTCCTGGCACAGTGCGTGGTTTTCACTGTACGACAATAAATTGAGAACTGTAAAACCGATCCCGACCGCTTGGAGGACCTCCTCACGCCCCTCTCGGCGAGAGGTCATCCTGGCCCTGTTGCGGGTCGGTCACTGCCGTTTCAGCCACCGTCATTTGCTAATCGCCGATCCTGCACCGCTGTGCTCCTGTGGTGAATTGCTGACGGTGCGACATGTTTTACTGTCTTGTGTTAATTTTGATCATCTCCGTATAGCCCTTCACTTTCCGTCTACTCTGGAGGAAATTTTAGCTGATGACACACGGGCAGCTGCTCGAGTTTTGCGTTTTATCAACTTGTCCAATTTATCAAAGGATATTTAACCCTTTTAATAGTTTTTTATCTTTCGTTTTTAGCCTTCTCTTGATATTCTAACTGGCAGTTTTGAGATCTAGCGAATCTCTGGTCTTGTCTGGGCGCTAATGACCTTAGCAGTTGTGCGCCCTAAAACAAAAAAACAAAAAAAAATAATTGTCGCCGTCAGATGTCACATTCTCATCCAGAGCTCTACTGTGATGGCAAGCTCCTTCACGTTGTGGACACTCACCACTTCCTGGGTTTCCTTTTCGATTCTCGTTTGACTTGGCTATCTCATCTGCACCAAGTAATGGTGCACATGTCATCTTGACAGCATCCTTTGCCTAAGCCTACAGTCAAAGGGATAGCATGGCCTAGCCACCTGTATAATGCTCTGGTGCAGTCATGTCTCGACTATGAGAGCCTGATCTGACTCAGCCTCCCCCCTGCACTGAGTTCTCCACCCACACCACATTGCTGGCATCTGGCCACAGGAGCCTTTCGTACGAGTCCTGTCACTAATATCCTTGCAGAGGCTGGATCGCCCCATTGAAATTCTGGCTTCAACAACTGAACGCCAATTATGATGCCAGAGTCCACTGTTACCCTCAGCATCCAACTCGCGGGCTACTCTTTCCTCGATAAGTTATCTGTTTAGCACAGAGGAGACCCCGGTCAGGATTCCCGATAGCGGCATGGGTCCAGTAACTCCTTTCGCAGTCAACTCCTTCTTTCTAATTCCCTCCTTCCACTCCATTTCCTAAGCCCCTCTCCCCCCAACAGTGAACCATTCCTGGACCGCCGTTCCGGCTAGATCTTTCCTGCGACCCAAAGACACCCACTTCTTCTGTGGTCCACTAGCAACAGTTTTTGGCCTGCTTAGCAGGTTTGCAACTCATATATGCATGTCGATTATGTTGAGCAACGCTCTTAACTACCTTGCAGCAGTGTCTTTATTGCTAAACTGGTAGAAACGCGAAAGAACACGTAGATAATGTCGTGGGAAAGGGGAACCAGAAACTGCGTTTTATTGGCAGAACCCTTAAAAGATGCAACACAGCCACTAAAGAAACTTCATACACTAGGCCTGCCCGTCCCTTTTTTTTGGATTATTGCTGCCCAGTGTGGAATCCTTATAAAGTGGGCTTGGAGAGAGTCCAAAGGAGGACAGCCCCACGGAAATGGTACAGGATCTTGGATGGGAATCATTAAACAATGGCGTATATCTATTTACGAAACTCCAATCGCTAACATTGTCTTTCGAATGCGAAAATATATTACATAGGTAGAAATGGTATCAAAATAAAATACGAGAAATCCCCTCAGGGGCTCAGCATTAACGTGCTGAGTACGGGCTTGGCGAATCCGGGGTCCTGAGCCTTGGGCTGTGTCACGCCAACAGTCAGCTAAACCGTAAGCTCTGTGCGTGCTTCGGCGCGAAGGTGGAACATTGTACGTTTCAGAGGCCGGGATCTTGGCTTAATCGCCCTGGTTGCGAGAACGGTACAAACCTCTATACAAATCCCTCAATCTCAAGGTGTGCTACGTGCCGAGGAGATGCATGTCTGTTGAGGTTCAACAGCCGCTAGCGAGGAACCCTTTGAGGAACCTGCCGCACCTCAGTTGTATAAGGCTTAACCAGGCAAGCGGGCTCTGCCTGGGTGGACGTTTAGTTCCCTAGCTGCTCGTGGGACCAGAATGAAACGAGCAAACAATAGCATCGCCACACGCAAACCTGACTTCTCAAAGCGTGGTAAAACGGAATTTGATAAACTGCTTACGATCCTAAGACGTTCCCTTCCCTTGGCATCCGTTGGGAGGAATGTAGAGGAAGTCGCCGATCCAAACCATACTCGCCACGATATCTAGTGTGTGCCCGTTCTGATGAGTCCTTTATGCCCACTAAGCCACAGTTCTTTGTCGAACATCTAGAAGAAAAGTTTGGCGAAGTGGAGTTGTTTTCCAAGATGAAAAGTGGGGTGGAACTGATACAGACGGCATCCCCAGCCCAATCGCGAGCATTGTGATAAGCTGGGTGAGATCCCGGTGAGTGTCACACCCCACAAGTCGTTAAACATGGTCCAGGGTATAATCTACCATAGAGATCTGTTGTCCCAGACCGATGAAGAGTTGCGAGCAACCTGAAGTGTCGAGGTGTTCATATCATCCGTCAAGTGTACAGGGGACCTAAGGAAAACAGGGTTACCATCAGTGCTTTTATCTTCGCCTTCGAAGGCGATACACTGCCTGAGACGGTCAAGATAATGATATACTCGTGTAATGTAAAGCCATATGTCCCTCCCCCTAAGCGGTGTTTCCGGTGCTGGAAGTTCGGACACGTCATCCTGATGTACTTCCAGCCGGAACTGCAGGGGATGTGGGCGGCCATCACACCCGGACACCCCATGTACCCCACCTCCCATTTGTGTAAACTGCAGGCAACGTCATCTGCCATGCTCGCCGACCTGTACTGTTCTTCACTGGGAAAGAAAAATAATGGAAATAAAGACCCTCGACTGGCTCACTTTCTCTGAGCCACGTAAAAATATGAGCGGGTCCATCCTGTAAAGATGACATCTTTTGCTGCAGTCACAGCAGCGCCGGTTTCTTTGCAATCGACCGTTCCAGTGACCTCTCCATCTGTGGGCTCTATGGGCCGACAACTTCCTACTGCCCCCTCTATGGGTGGGGGACCATGTTCGTCCATTGCTCCCCCAAAACTTGTGTGGGAGCCATACCCACCCTACCATCGGGGACTCCAGTCCCCACCCCCCAGCCAGGGAAGCAACAGTCTTCCCTGGCCCCTCTCGCGCGGAAGGGGTCCCTTGTGGCACCCACTCCCGATGCTTCCAAGAGTGGATTGGAGGAACCCAGCCACAGGCTGCAGGCTCCATCTGCCCCCAGGTGATGGGTTTCCCGATCGACATCGGGCCCGGAAACCACTTGAGAAGTCCTCCCGGCCCTTAAGACCGAAAGGGCAGCGAAAGGCTAAGAAGAAAAAGCTTAAGAAGAAAGTCTCCTCGGTGACTTCAAAGTAAATTCCTACGTCATCTGCTGCAGAAGATGAGGTGCAGATCTTCGTGTCTCTCGATGATCTGGCCCTCACTAAAACACTTGAGCCAATGGTCCTAGATGATGTAGCTGCACAACGCCTAACAGACCGCAAATCTGAGCTGCAGCAATTGTTGTACCGCTTCCCAGTGCTGTGTTTCCTGCTCAGCAGACCCCAGCCCTTCGTTGCTTTCGGGGCTACTTCAACAACTGTGCCGACTGTGACAGAGCCTCTGGCGGTGTCTGTATATATACCCTTGCCACTGTCCCCAGTATTGCTGTGCCTCTCCACACACCTATTGAGGCTGTTGCTGTTAGCCTTCGGGCTATGCAAGAATTCACTGTCTGTTCTATATACCTTTCTCCAGACAGGGATGTTTCGCCCATTGATCTTGCTGCTCTGGTAGCACAGTTGCCCCCACCGTTTCTTCTTTTGGGGGCTTTAACGCCCATCACCCTTTATGGGGCGGAACACAAACGACTCGACGTGATAGGGATGTTGAAACTCTTCTTGCACAGCAAATCTGCCTTCTAAATACTGGTTCCCCTACGCACTTCACTGTTGTGCATGGCACTTCATCAGCCCTAGATCTCTTGGTCTGTAGTCCGATCCTTCTTCCACACCTCACTTGGAGGGCCCACGATGACCTCTGCGAGAGCGACCGTTTTCCTATCTGTTTGTCGCTCCCACAGTCTCAATAGGTGGAACACCTGCCCTGATAGTCCCTCCATAGAGCTGACTGGCAGTGTTACACCTCTGCTGTTGTCATTCCTACCCAACTGCCAGCTGATATGGATATGGCGGTCAAACAGGTGACTGTCGCCATAGTTTCTGCTGCTGAGGCCACCGTTCCAACCACATCGGGGTCCCCTCGGCGCAATCTGTGCCTTTGTGGTCTAAAAAAATCGCTGAAGCCATTCGGGATCGGCGTAGGGCACTTCAGCGCTACCGGTGACATCCCACCATCGATCACCTGATTGCTTTTAAACGGTTCCGGACCGGAGCTCGACGGCTTATACGGCAAAGTAAGCAAGATTGTTGGGAGAGGTACGTTGCCTCTATTGGATCTTGTGCCTCACCTTCTCGTATGTGGACCCAGGTTTGACGTCTTTTCGGGTACCGCCCACCAGCGGGAATCACCTGTCTTCGCTTACAGGGTACTGTCTGCTCTGACCCACTTGCTGTCGCCGAGCACATGGCACAGTTTTATGCAGGCATCAGTTCGACTGCAGCTTACAGTGAAGCCTACTGCACCAAAAAAGAACGAGTTGAGCGGAAGCCACTGTCATTTTACACGTGTCGCCAGGAGCCGTACAATGTACCCTTTAGCGAGTGGGAGTTTCAATGTGCCCTTGCAGCAAGCCCCGATACTTATCCAGGATCAGATCGTATCCATACCCAGTTTCTTCGACATCTTCCTGTGGACCCTCAGAACCAACTGCTCGCCTTGTTTAACCGTCTCTGGGCAGAAGGTGTTTTTCCCTCACAGTGGCGGGAAAGCACCATCATCCCAGTGATAAAACCTGGCGCTGAGCCACAGGTGGCTGACACTTACCGTCCGATCAGTCTCACGAACCTTCTATGCAAGCTCGTTGAACGTATGGTGAGTCGGTGGCTTATGTGGAACCTCAAAGACCAGAGAATCTTGGTTGCATAACAAGGGGGTTTCCGTCAGGGTCGCTCCACAATTGATAATCTTGTGTTATTGGAGTCATCCATTCGTACAGCCTTTACACGACGTGAGCACCTTGTTGCTTTTTTCGATATCCGGAAAGCGTACGACACAACCTGGCGCCACCACATAATGGCTACATTGTACGACTGGGGCTTATGGGGCCAACTTCCGGTCTTTATCGGGGATTTTCTCTCCCACCGCTCTTATAGGGTTAGGGTGGTTACCACTCTTAGGTCCTCACACATCCAAGAGAACGGTGTCCCACAGGGATCCATCCTCAGTGTGCTTCTGTTTTTAATTGCCATAAACGGGCTTGCCATGGCTTGCCTGTCTGTTCTAGCTTGTTTGCTGATGACTTTTGTCTGTATTTTAGTTCGGGTAGTATTAGCGTTGCTGAGTGGCGACTAAGGGTGCTATCCGAAAAACTGAATCATGGGCCTCTACCCATGGCTTTCAGTTTTCAGCGCAGAAAACCCGCGTGATACATTCCTGTCGCTGGCAGGCAGTTCACATGGATCCAGAGTTATATCTGGGTGCTGAATTGCTCGTCGTCGAAGAGACGCATCGGTTTCTTGGCATGGTATTAGACAACAAACTTACTTGGGTGCCACATCTGCATCAGCTGCGACAAAAATGCTCACGACATCTTAACATTCTCCGCTGCTTGAGCCATACTGCTTGGGGCGCTGCTCGTTCCATCCTCCTCCAGCTGTAAAAGTCCTTGATACAATCAAAGCTTGACTATGGGTGCCTGGTATACGACTCGGCAGCACCATCTGCCTTGAGGATACTTGACCCCATCGACCATAGTGGTATGTGGCTGGCGACTGGGGCCTTCTGCACCAGCGCTGTGCCAAGTCTTCTTGCTAAAGCAGGGATTCCTACTTTACACTTTCGCCGGCTGCAGCTTCTCGCTAGCTATGTTGCTCGAGTCCATGCCACGCCACACCATCCAAATCGCAGGCTTTTGTTTCTGACTGTTACCCCTCGTTTGCCACCACGTCGACCTAGATCAGGTCTTCTAATTGCAATCCTGGTTCCTACACTCCTTTCCTCACTTCATTCCCTACCACTCCCTGACGCTTTTTCCTGCCCATCCCGTCTTCCTCCTTGGTTCATCCCCCGTTTGAAGCTCCACCTGCAATTGTCCTGCGATACAAAGGCATTAGTTACACCACTGACACTCCGTTGCAAGTTTCTGGCACTCCTTGCTTCTCATCGTGATGCAGAGCCAGTTACGCTTTTGTTCATGGCGACCAAACAGAACAACGGTCCCTGCCACCTGGCTGTAGTATTTTTACAGCTGAACTGATCGCCATTTCTCGTGCTCTTGATCACCTCAAAACATGCGCGCGGAAGTCGTATTTCGCATGCAGCGACTTCCTTAGTGGCCTGCAAGCCCTTTTCAACTATTACTCTTCCCATCCGTTGGTGCAATCCATTCAAATCGCCACCGCTTCACTCGGCAAGTCTGGCTGTTTGGTGGACTTTATTTGGACCCCCGGAGACATTGGCATCCCGGGGGACGAGCGAGTCGATCAGCTGGCTAAACTCGCCACCACCGCTCCTCCCATGGATATTGGTATCCTAGAACGGGATATCCGATTGGATTTGCGCCACAAGGTTTTCGAGGCTTGGAACATACAATGGGCAACGCTGAGCACTCCCAACAAGCTCTGAGCGATCAAGTCCTCTACGGCGGTCTGGAAGTCGTATTTCCGGCCTTCCCGTAGAGACTCTGGTGTCCTGTGTCGCTTATGTATTGGCCACACGTGGTTGACACAAAGCTACCTTTTACATAAATAGGACCCACCGAATTGCCGTTGTGGAAGTTTGTTGACAGTGGTCCACATCCTGTCGGAATGTCCGCTTTTAGCCGCCTTGTGGCAGTCTTTTAATCTACTTACTGCGCCGGCCTTGATTTTATCCGACAATGCCTCAATGGCTGTCAGAGTTTAGGGTTTTATACGTGCAGCTGGATTTAGTGGTGGGCTTGTGCCTGGTGTCTCAGGCTCCCATCTCTCATATTTTACTCTGATGTTTTACTTGCTTCTACCCTGTTTTTTAGCTCAGAAATATAGTCTGTGCAGAGTGACTGGCTCATCCTGTATTTGTTTGTGATCAGACAGCCACTGTTGCATGCTTTATTTTAGTTCAACACTTGGTCTCTCTTAGTCCTGTCTTCTTCAGTGTTGTTGAGAGTATCAAGTTCATTGGCACTGTGTGCCCCTAACTCCTCTCTTCTGGGTGTTGAGCTATATTTTACTTTTTGCGACTTGGATGTCTTGTCTTCGCTAGGAACAAGGGACTGATAACCATGTAGTTTAGTCCCCTCTAAACCCCCAACAACAACAACAACAACAAATACGAGAAATCAGAGATCGGAGGATTCAGGTGTTTTTCTCCCAAGCGCTATTCAAGAATGGGATATAAATAGTATAAAGGTGGTTCGATTAACCCTCTGCCAGGCAATTAAATGGGATTTTCAGAGTATCCCATGTGGCTGTAGACCGACCTGTGGAGGAACACTCACCACACGATCAGCTGTGTGTGCGTGTTGCGCGGGAACGGTCGTCATTGGACTGCACTGTGCGGGAAGACAGTTTTTCGAAGCTATCTTGGCGCCGTTTCCACGCAATGGAGGAAAATTGTCGCCTAGCGAGCGATTGGCGCTTGCTTTGCAGTGAGGGGATAGCCTTGCGTTTTGCGAATAGAATGCGGAGCAGTGCTCCAGAAGGGACTTCGTTTTAGACGGCCATTTTCCATTATATTTTAAAGGGATATTTGAATGTTAAGAGGCCAGCAGGTCTTTTAGGGCACATTTCCTTGTGCTCCCCCCATTTCCCACATATCTGCGCCTCCCAAATCACCCAACCCGACCAACAACGCTACTTACT
This sequence comes from Locusta migratoria, assembly GCA_026315105.1. NCBI lineage: Eukaryota > Metazoa > Arthropoda > Insecta > Orthoptera > Acrididae > Locusta > Locusta migratoria. The sequence continues at coordinate 253,307,693 of CM048745.1, read as the reverse complement.
TTACAATGTTTATCAGTTTCATGTTTTTAATGTTTATCTGAACTGGCCGTACAATTATTGCACGTTGTATTTATTGGATTCTGCCAGTTGAATGTAGTTGTGTGCTACGAATTTTGGCTTTAACTGGTGATTCCATAACTTGAAATAACAATTTCCGTCCTGTGATTAAAGTTGTCATATAAGCTATTACCAGTGCATAAAATTAAGTACTTGCAGTTTCAGGTTTAAAGTTTGTGCGTAATGGTTGATGGTACTTAATAGCTGGCCATACCAATACTTTGTCAGATTTATTGAATTCTGCTGACTACGTTCTTAATCAACACGCTCGGGATTTGTGATATAATTATTGTTCAAATCGTTAGTGATACTGTAATCTACCCTTTTCAAGTTACTCTAATATTAATAAGTTGCTTATAGTAGCTATCTGAGCAGCAGCTATATACCATATATTTTCACTGTAGTGTTTTTTTTACAAGAAAACGCTTTTTGGTACTGCAAATGAAGGGTTTTTATTTTTACAATTCACCCATTCACGTTTCACCTTTGTCTCAAGGCATCATCAGTGGGTGTCAGCATTTTCTACTACGTATCACAATTTTTCCAGCAAACAAGTCGAAAAGTTACACTATTTTCAAAAAAAAAATCGCATTTTCATAGTTCCACTGCAATCTCCTGCCATAAATAGACAGTGGACAGAGTTATGGCAGTAGATGGCAATGGAAATATGAAAATGCGAAGTTTTTCGGAAAAAGGAAGTACTTGTCGACCTAGTAGCCAGAAAAAAGGTGATACTGAGTAGAAAGTGCTGACACTCGCTATTGATTCCTTGAGAAAAAAATGAAACGCGTATGGGTGAACTATAAAAATAAGCAGAATTTATTTGCAGTAACAAAAAACGTTTTCTTTAGAAAATAGTACAGTGAAAATGCATCATCAAAAATTACTACCTCTGCGCAGAACAGGTCAATTTTGGCAATCTTCGATTCACTATTGTGGCCTCAATTAAATCTGTTAGATGGGGACTTTGAGCTCTATTTTTACCTTACACTTGTTACTTGTGGCAGTATTCATTATTGACTGTCCACGATTATTATTTAACAATTGCCTTGGTATTACCTGATGCATTATTTTTGGACTCTGAATTGCATTGCTGACACTGGTCCTGTAGTTCTTTGTCGGTGGTTTGTATGGTATTGGAGTATTACTTCACACGTTCAAGTGTATTTTCCTGCTATTGGTGTTTTTTATATTTAATAGCCCAATCTCTTAAAATTGAGGTGCCTAGCAGTTGATCGTTAGATCAATGTTCAAGCAATAAATGGTTAGTTCACGTTTGATAGGCGTGCCATTCCACGTCCTATTTTAGTTTGTGTGGTCCCTGCAATTAACACACCAATAGGTAGCAAAACATGGTGTACCTCGTTTATCGGCGCGTTTGGTGGCTTTGCTAACCATTTATTGTTTGCACTGCCTTGCTGAAATATGGTTACTTTAGTTGTGAAATATTCTAAGTAACTTTATCTTTTCAGTGTTCTGTGTGCTGACGATGGATCGCCGTCCATACCCTGGAATCAAGTACTTGAGGAAGGATTTTCTGCAGTATGAACTTGCCATACGCCGCCTGCCAACGGAAGGAGCAGTTCCTGAGTTGACGAAGAGGCTGCGTGCTGGATTGGACAGCCCTGTTGTTGTGTCACCTGAAATTATTGGAGATGTAGCAGATGCAGCTCAAAACATCTTCATAGCATTGAATGAGGTCGAAAGGAATGTCAGCTTTCTTGAAGTCGGTCATCCCTCTTTTGAACAGACCAGTAGGGTCCATACTTATTTCACCCATCTGAAAAATCGTCTCTCTGATTTGAAGTGTCTTGAGCTTGATAATGCACTGAGCCAATCAATCGATCGATTAACAGACTTTGCCAATAAACTGCAGATTAGAGCATTTTCGACGAGGAAATTCTCATTGAGGCTGGATAGAGAGAAAGACAGTGCCGGAAGTGATGGACTGGGTACTCGTCCTGGGAGTTGTGAGCCTGATAATGCACTCAGTCAATCTGACGATCATTCAAAACACCATGGCAATATACTGCAGGTTAGGGCAGACTCATTGGGAACGGATAGAGAGGAAGAGAGCGCCGGTAGTGATGGATTGGTTACTCGTACTTGGAGTAGTGATGTCTTCGCCAACGTTTCTCATTCGTCATCCCCTCAGCTGAGTCATTTTTCCGAGCTCCCTGATTCTATTATGTGCTTGTTGAATGGCATTACTGAATTATCGGTGAGTAGTGTTAATTGTATTCAACAATTATTGTGGTTACTCGTACGCTTCGAGCAACACACCATTGAACTTCAGATTCCCCATAATGTGGTCTTGTCATTGTTACTCCCTTTGGCAGTGGGCTATTTGCGCTCCTTGTTGTCTGAGGCTTTGAAGGAAGGGTTTTCGATAGAGCTGTTTAGGCAAATCGTCATAGCGAGGAAGTTGACCCCTTGTATGCGGAATGAACTGGAGAAGCATTTCTTCTGGAGGGTTCAGGGACCACAAGAGAGTTTAAACGAATATGTCGAACGCATTTGGACTGTGGTATTGGCGATCGTTATCAACATCTCGGAGGGTGAAATCATTTCTCACATTTTGCAGGGCATGCGCCCTGATTACCAGTCTCGTCTCTTTTCGACCGTCCTTCCGGAAGAATTGGAGCTGGTTATCGAATCCATAGAGGCTTTGGCCATTGCAGACCGTCAACGTCAGGATGCCCAGGGCGCGCCTTTCTCGGCATTTAATTAAGGACCCGGCGTTACATTTCGCCAGGAACCGACTAGCCAACTGGCCTAAAGTAGTTCCATTACATTATGAAATTATGACCGGTACCTGGAATTCATGTATCTCACTAAATTGTCCCCTCTCCATGATGGTCCACAGAGACGTTGTTTAGCTAATTGGCAGGTATTGCCTGTGGTGGATCGGGTGCAGTGTTGTCTCTCCATATGGAAATATTCGTGGTGTAAAATAGGCTATCCTCTCACCGTTAATATGATATGGATAGTTCATATAATTTGTAGTTATCTGCGACGTGTCACAGATAAATTTTATGTATTGACATTCATTTTTCTGTTTCGTTAACCCTGTAGAAACATATAGTTTTTGATTCGATTAACATCTCTATGCTCTTACGCTGCTTTTGTAATTTTTAATGGTACCCAGCAACGCCCATATTCTTTCCTCATTGCTTTCTTTTATTAATAAATCCCCACATTCTCTCTTTAAAATGAAGTTTGAGTTTTAATCGTAGTTAGATTCCATCCATCTCCCTATGATGCTTTTTTTGAGCCATGTTGGATCGCTCCAACAATGGTTTGGTTTTCGTGTTAAATAAGCGGTAATATCGCGTGTAGCCCTCCTTCAAATTTACATTACGGATGTGTATTATTCAATAGTCAGTATAATCTGTAGTCATTTACCCGTAGTTTTTTTCGTGGTACCATTTACGGGTATTACAAAATTTCAATGCCCATCTTCCTTTAAAATTGCAATATTTTACGCGGTCAGCTACAGAGGAAACTCTTTAATAACACCAAACTATACCATCCACCGTCGGCGAGTAGTTACTTCTATCAAATCTTTAACTCTCAGCCTACGAGGAAAACCTTCGATGCAGAGCTGTAAAGGTAACTATTCGTCATATTCTTGTTAATACATTGCCCGCATCACCTACTACCGTTAAATAGTCTGTTAATCCGTTATCTTTCGTTTAAGTATTTTTTCAACTTTTTGATTTTTCAAAGTAATTTTTGCATGGTTTCCAACATTAAATTGTCCCCTTTCCCATTTTAACGATTAACTTAGTGAGGCAGTGACATTAAAGTGGCCAGTCAAAATTACCCTGGTGAAGAACATGTCAGTCACGTTTTTAGCACGATGTGGCTTCATTATGAAGACCGGATTTGTACTTGATTGAGCGCGTCATGTTATTTTCTTTAAATTTCCCCTGATGACGGAATGGGATTTTGCGCGTGCGTTATTAGCCACCGTTTTGCCACCAGTCCAGTGATTGCCGTGTCAGTTGTTTGGACGTGACGCATCAATTCATCCAACTCACCCAGTTGTCTGAATTACTCATTTAGTTTCCGGATTGGTTTGCTGATAGGCTGGGGAGACAGATGTTATTAACCACCATATCAATCTGATGATATTCCAGTAAGGCAGTCGTCGTACCGGCTCTTCTCCTAAACTGAGGGTCCTCTGGAAGGAAGCTCGATAAGATGTTGAAGGAGGGAGGAACTTACTACCATTGGTTTCTAATAACAGATATAAAAGTCAGTTCCTTTTCTTCCCTTCCTTTTTCAATACTTCGGTAATACTTACTTTGACAAAATTATCTCCTTTCAAAGATATATTTGGGCAATGTAATTAAGGCTCCTTCAATTACAAAATATGTTACGTTTATTTTTACATAACCTTAAATTTCAGTGATATTACTCTCCTCGAAGCAAAAATTATTATTACATCTCTCTCAACCGATAACTTGTGAATAAAATAGTGCCGGCCGCGGTGGCCGAGGGGACTAAGGCGCTCCAGTCACGGTCTGCACGGCCACTACGGTCGGGGGTTCGAATCCCCCCTCGGGCATGGATATTTGTGCCGTCCTAGTTCGTAAGTAGTTCATAAGTAGTTTGTAAGTTTAGGGACTGATGACCCCGTAGTTAAGTCCCATAGACTATACAAACATTTGAACATTTTGAATAAAATAGGCTTTCTTTTAAACCGATTCTTATAATTATTTCTTTAAACATTTTCTATGACTTTACAACCTTTTCCTTCACAGATCGTTACCCTTCAATGCCTGCTGTTTTTGAAAGAAACCTTTATTACTAATATTTATCTCCGTTTACCAAAGATGTTATTGATTTATGATCCGTTTTGATCATTTCCTGCAGATCGATATCTCATTCGATTTTTAAATCTCTTTGAATGACTTGCAACCTACTGAAATAGGAAAAAATAATCCAATTTACTTTTATTCTCTGCCTTCAGGCTTAGTATTTCGTTTTATTGGAAATTCTTTCATTTCAGTTGCAGATCTTAGAATTCGAGTGACTCTTATACGCTATTCCCTCTATATTTTTAAGGTGAGTAAAAAAGAAGAAAAAAATCAGCTTGGAGCCTTCTTCAGGTGTTGACTTTTACATGACTCTACAGAATTAGAATTTACCCACCATGCTTAAGTCATTCTTGTGGTGTCGCACAGGTCTAAAGTGCGCGCCACCTACTTTCGCCGCGCACCGCCATTCACGCACGCCGTGGGCGTTCTTACGTCAGCCACGAGCGCCCTCTGCTGCAACTCCGCTCGTGGCAACCACTGAACGACATCGTTCACTTGGGACTGAGATAGGAACCAGCTAACACTTCAGAATCAGATAAGCACCAGTGAAGACTTGTCTATCGGACAGGCACTAGGCAGGCCTCTAGCTCAACTATGTATCAGCATTCTGCAGTACTGAGCTATGTAAAAGTTAAGTATTACTAAGTCTCTAAGAAATATATATCTCGTTCTAATTTTCTCTAGTGTTTCTAGTTTCTGCTGTCCCACTGGCTGCTCACCTCCGTACCTGCACAAGCGTGCATCCTTCATTCCTGTGTCGGTCTTCCTACTCGGCCACCGACACCTACGACGGAAAGGGGACACAAAAGCGGCGACGAGGCTGGGACACAAAAATTCTTAGCTGTTTTTTGGGTTACTTGAGAGATCTCCATATAGATTTGTTAGTTCCAAACCCTATTTATGCGTTTAATCCGTCGCTGTCACAACTTTGGTTGGTTGTCGGATAATTAGCTCGTTTACTACTATTTGTATTAACTCTTGTTCAAATGTTGGTAAATCTATCTGACCAAACTGCGTGGTCATTAGTCCGTAGCTTACAAACTACTTAAACTAAGGTAAACTAACCTGAGGACACACACACACGCACACGCACACACACGCCCCAGGGAGGACTCGAATCTCCGACGGCGAACAACCGCGCGCTCGCAGCTAGGTGTCTTAGACCGCTCGGCTACGCCACCTCGGTATAGTAACTCTCGGAACACTTAGTAACAACTTGACCACAGGGCCAGTGAAAATATAACAAATGGATTCACGTCTCATACGTGATCCAAACGAACTCCCACAGGACTCGTTTCAATACCAATAAACTGCTCTGGTAAATTGTAACGTCAACTCCGCTCGGTACTGACACACACACACCATAAACCAAAGAAACACGTTCCTTAATTGAATTACTCTTTGCTGTTACACAGCAAATATTCCGAGTACACTGAAAATATTGTCAATATCCTTTCGGAAAAACCAAATTACAATTTCAAAGGACCAGCGTTTCTACTTCCGACAAATCAGTGCAAACTTACGCAGTTGTCAGTATAACCAATGTAAATTACGTAGTCTTCAATCCTAACCGTGTAATAAAATTTCACTCACCGCACCTAACCTTCTAAACAAGGTATATCTGCATTTAAGTCTCTTCAAAATTATTCCCAATACTTTTTATAACGAGAATTAATTATTTCCGATTCCTAAAAGGAGTTTAAACAGTTTGTGGTATATTATTTTACACAATCACTATTCCGTAATGATCTGCCTATCCAAGCTCACATATCGAACTCTCACTAGTAATACCCTCAAGCAATTAACTGCGTAAACCCTTATGAACCAACACATTTCACCTTAGAATAATTTTAATATTCTTTTCTTGTCCACACTCTTCATAATTCTTTGCTGGTAAATACAATCTCTGATGTCAAGCCCAGAGTACCATACTAACTTCTTTTTCTTCAGTGCAGTAAAATATAGAAAATATTACAAACAAAATACATTGTAATTTTACCAATATTACATACATGTTTAATTTAATGGAAATTTCAGAAATAATTATCAATAAACATAGTTACATAATAAATTGAACATAATAAATTGAACAAATTCCCGGAAATCATCATCAAAACTAGCCTAAAAAATATAGCAGTCTTGGTTAGCAGGCAGAAAAAATGTTATTTCGTAAACAATGCCACTATCTCTGCGGCTACTCTCGTCCCTGTTCACTTGTTCAATGTTGATTCGTCTACAAAACTCGACAGCAGTCGATAAGTATGCTGCTACCCAAGGAGATTAGAATACAGGGAGACGCTGAGAAAGTGAACCTGTCTCCGCCCTACTGTTAAGTTTTGGAGAAGGTTCGTATTCTAGAGATCATGTTGTATCACACTTAAAACAGTAATAAAACGTCTGTTTTGTCATGTTGTCAACGTGTTAAAAAGAGCGCAAACTAACCGTTAAAATTAAGTTTGCAAATATAATATGATGAGTATTTATTACTATTTATTCAAGGAAGTATATTGTTTGAAAGTACATACTTTCCATTGACTATCAGCTGCAAGCTTTAACAGTAAGAGGGTAAACGTAACGCATAGTTTTAACGCAGAAATAGCATTCCAAAACTGACCAATATGGCGAACAGGCTTCAACTCACATATGTGCTCGGCATGGATGATGCCATCTCCCTTTTTTCTAACCTCCTTGCTTACGCATAATGAAAAATAGAGCAGACAGCCGTCTTTCCTCACCCTGTCGTTCATGTAAGAATTTGGAGCAAGATTGGTTCCATGATATGAACGCAGACTGGACAATTTTGTTCTTTCTAAAACTGAACATAAATAGTTATAGTTACAGTGGGCAGGGTATATCAGCATTACAATAAAACACGAAAAATACACAACATAAAGAGATCAACGTTAAACCTAGCAACACAGTGGACATGCGGACGTGGCTGGTGAGACCATTAAATTAGGAGAAAAGAAGAAAATCAAGAATAAAATCAATAACAATGAAGAACACGCAAGTAACTCACGAACACAACACAGCAGAGCATGACAATACTGAAATGACAATGTGTAGAATATTGATTAGCCTCTCATTTTTAAAAGAAAATTGACTGGTGGTTCAATTGATGAAATTTTGCAAGATACACTTATTCAGCTGAAACTAGGCAGACATTCAAATGTTCTTTCAACAAGGTTCATAGTTACTGATGAAAATAAGAAAAATATGTCCGCAGCCCACTGGGCTGTATCAAAGTCTGAAATATATAAAACTTTTTTGTGGGTAGTTTGATCACGTCTGAACTAGTGAGTTGGTGCACGTTTTTAATAGCGACGTGAGAGGTAATATGCATACATGATGCTCCACAGACCGCATGTCTCCGCGCCCAACGGGCAATGGTTTAAATAAAATGCACGAAAACGAACCCAAACCTATAAAAACAGTGCTTGAAAATACTCATGAACTGAAATGTCTAATAAAGATTTGTAAATAGCAATAATAACAAAAGAGACTCATGATCAATTTTAATATATAAGCCTTACTAAGAGTGTTTTCAAACAATTCTTCCTATGGCGAAAATTTTCTGTAGATACAAGTATGTAGCCACTAAGTAACAACTCAGCTGATTGACTCATTGGAGTACAATAAGAAGGATCACATGTGCGATGCACGTTATCTGATACAAAGCGATACTGATCGACAGTCTATTTCTGTATATTTTTTCAGAGACTATTTTATGCAAGATTTTGCTTATAAACAGTTAACTTAGATGGAGTTCATGGACATGGGTTATTTAAATTAATGCAAATAGCTCATTTCATAAGTATAGGAGGCGTACGTTCATATCAGTTCGCGTACTACATTTACTTTCCACCTAACAAAGCACATATTCACCTTCACCTGACAAGTATTTTCTCAATACAACAAACTGTACAGTAACCAGACAGAGACTCATACGATGTCAGTGTGTGAATGAAAGGAGTAATGAAAAGTGCATTCTCTTCCAGGATGAATTAATTATCTGTAATCAACAAAAGCTTTGCTAATTCCATGCCACGAGCGAAAACGGATGTAAAAAGAGGGAGAGACGGAGGAGTCAACGGGCGACGATCTGGTACGTGACCGGCTACCGCTGACGTACACGTGCACCGTCCCTGCGTAGCATTGGAGGCCGACCTCGCCGCCGCCGCGACGCCCATCATTGCCAACCTCAACATAGCAAACCAGCGATGCCACTACTAAAATTACATGTATAGCAACTATTTGGTAACAGATTGATAAAGTGATGTGATGGAATGAACTTAATTCGCTGATGTAATGAGAATTTTATGTGTATTTGTCATTTTATTTATGAACTTTGTAACTCATTGTAATCTATGAAAATCAATTTTCCACAGTGGTAATATTCTTCTCGGGTTTCCTGCCGGATAAATACGTCATCTGGACACAACATTTCGGCGGACCACCGGGCAGCCATTCTCAGGTGACAGTGTTGGTACACCAACTCGCCGAGACTGAGTACAAGCCGCGAGCGGAGGCCCCTATATACGCCGCGGAATGCCGAGGGCGCTAGCGCAGAGTGAACAGTTCTGCCCTTTACGTTTCAGCGCCGCCAGTCGTAGCAGCCGGCGTAAACGAGAGATCATTACTCAGCAGAGACCGTTGTTTTTTTTTTATGTCAAACAATAGTGTTACACATTTTACTCAAAGAAAATACGTTGGCTTTCCTACCGTTTGCTGGAAACATTTCTTCAAAAATAGGAAGAATTTTGAAAAGATATGAAATCCAATGTATTTTTCGTCCACCTGCCAAGATTAGAGCGATCCTGGGCTCAGTAAAAGATGACTTAGAATTGAGGAAACACGGCTAATACAAAATTCCTTGTCACCGTGAAAACGTTTACATGGATCAGACAATCCGAACCATTCAAGATCGATGTACTGAACACCATCGACATACAAGATTACTTCAGCCAGAGAAATCTGTAGTAGCTGAGCACTGTCTTACTGAGGAACATAAAATAAAGTATGACGAGACACAAATGGTTGCCTCTGCGTCTCGCTATTGGGACTTCATTTTAAAGAATCGATCGCATTTCGTTTTTCTGACAAAATTATAAAGAGAGACAAGGGCTTTCTTTTAAGTAAAATGTGGAACCCTGTATTGTTTGACATAAGAAAACAACGGTCTCTGCTGAGTAGCGATCTATCGTTTACGCCGGCTTCCACCACTGGCGGCGCTGAAACGTAGAGGGCAGAACTGTCAATTTTTGCGCACGCGCCCTCGGCCTTCCGCGGCGTTTACAGGGGCCTGCGCTCGCGGATTGTACTCAGTCTCGACAAGTCGGTGTAAAAGCACTGTCACCTGAGGATGGCGGCCAGGTGGACCGCCGAAATATTGTGTCCAGATGACGTAATTATCCGGCAGGAAACCCGAGAAGAATATTGTCAATGATTACGCCGGGAAAGCCCACGTAGTTACAATTTTCCACAATAATTTCCGTGGCTCACGGGCCATTTCAAGTACCATTCGCACATGTCAAAGGTGGCGATTTAAGATTACCATTCTGAAGAAACCCAGAAAATAAATTTATACAACACAAATAATAATTTTCTAAAATGTAAGACAGTTTTCGTAACGCAAAATCAATTTTTTACGGTAATACTTTGTAATCCTTATCCAACGTAATTATTTTACTTTGATATATCAAAGAGAACTTGTAATTACTACCTTCATTCATTTCTTCCTGCGTAGGAAGGAAAACAAGCGCTTATGTTCTTCATTTCTGTTTCTTATGCCAGGGTGAGAACAGGTCGATGAATTTTGATCTGTCCATTATTATAATCTTTGTAGCCGATGTATCACTGAAATGTAAATTCAGGTAAAGATGAAATCTATTTGCTTTCTGTTTCTCATTAATAAAACCCCGAGTCAATTTCAGTTCTACATTGTTCAATTTAACCAATTCCTCGCAGTATCCAGGAATCTTTTTTCAGTTTTGTCGAACTATTACGTTTCAATGGTTCGGATGGATGGATGGATAGGTGGGTGGATGATTGGATGGATGGATATGATGTTATGGGCGCACGACAACTAGGTCTTTAGCGCCCGTACAAGGTAATAAGGCGATACGTGTGACCTGAATAGAATGAAATGAACACAAATAGGGAACACAAAGGAAAGTAACCAACCTAGCCTCATGGTTCGGGATTTGATTGTATTGAACTGTGTATCTCTTGTATCTTGCCAATCCATTTTCTAAATTTTATTCCGTATTTTTCATCATTTAATTGGCACAGCATCTGAAATCATTTTTTTCCTCGTAATTTTTTAAGTCCAATTGTTTGTAAACGTCCATCTTTCACTGTCAGTCTTCAACAAATAATTCCGCCTATAATTAAATTATTACACGACCATCCAATGCCGGCGAGTAATTAAGCGGTTTACAAATAACTTTATTTCAACTTAACTACGAGATCTTCGGCAATGCCGCAAAAGGCAACCATAAAAATACGAATTCGGTGTGTTGATTGTTCTGCAAAATATTTTACTTTCAAAGTGTTTGCCATTTCATTTATTTTCGTGACCTCCCATTTAAAAGAGTTTTGAAACACTTCAGTACGGCGTTTTTCCACCCAAAAGCCAGACAACCAATATCACTACATGACGGACGTTTGGAGAGTTAAATAAAGTGATTTATACATGAATAAAGTATTATTTAGACTTGAGACGGTACTGTATTGAATATATTGACCCAACTCCGCCATCTCATGTCAGTGTTATTTCGAAATACGACGTTATTTCACTGAAATTATTGAGAGTTAACCATGTTGTCAATTCTGATCTTCAATATTGCGGTGAACAGATTGTGTCACTCTTGGTGCAAGAGTTGATTCAAAATTTAGAAAATGCATTGTTTTATTTGTAACTATGTCAGTCTTGCAGGAACGTATTTTTATATTCTTTAAGACAATACTAGGCCCATACCTCATATTGCGTTTCCGTTCTAATTTCTTTCAGTAGATCGCCATGTCTTCTCGAAGAGAATTGTTGGTTTCGTTAGCTGTAGCTGCAAACGAGCAGGCTGCTGATAATACGTCAGATGTCACAAATTCAGGTCAGCAAGAGGATACTGTAAACAAACTCCGCATGTGAAACGCGAGGAGGAGGATTTGGTGTGTATATTTTTAATAGTAATTACAAAATGGCTTTAGTTTTAAACATTGTTATTGGCAAACCAATGTCGCATCACAAAGATACTGGGCATTAGGAGACCTGAATAGAGAGAGCGTATATCAATTCCATTGAAACTATTACGTCACAATATCGTTATACTCGAGTTGGGATACCCCAGACCCAAGGCAACATAACAATGCATTCTATTTCAATAGAAATAACGAGAAAATCAGTCTGCAAGGTATTTTTTCAGAAATACATTAGACAATAATGACCACCCAATTCGAACAGTTCAGATCAAACGAAAAAAGGTGGTTGGTGCAGTAATTGAACCGGATCTTAGGGGAAAACATGGGATGCACACACGTCTTGATCCAGCTATACGTGAATGAGTTCGGAAACATATTGACTAGATTGCAAAAGTAGAGAGCCATTATACTCGTGCAAATACAACAAGGCAGTTTATAGATGGTAGTAAATCACTTGCAGATATACACAGGGATTACAAAGTTACTTGTGAAGAGAATGAGCCATTTACAACCTATGAAATATTTCAACAGATTTTTACTCAAGAGCAGAATATTTCGTTCTTTACCCCCAAAAAGGATAAGTGTTTAACGTGTGTTGCCTACGATAATTCAAATGACGGAGATAAGGAACACTTCTAAATTAATTATGCTCAACGTTTGGAAGAAAAACAGTTACGTAGAACTGAAAAGATGTATGACAAAGAGAACTTTGAAGGCATTGTGGCAGGGTATGATCTACAAGCCATAATAAAAATACCCAAAGGAAATGCTTCTATTTTCTTTCACACTTCGAAGCTGAATGTATTTAACTTTACAATTCATGACCCGAAGAAGAAATTTTCCGAATTTTTTCTATGGGATGAATCCCATGAGTACTGAGTGGTTTATGATTTGGATACGTGTGTGTTTGTTCTTATTTGAAGAAGAAAGCTACTGCAAACGACACAGAAGTATTTTTTTACCCTGATTAATGTGCTGGCCAACAAAAAAATTAATGTTGGCCCTCTGTCTATGCAGTACGGTGTTTTGGTATCAAGTCGATCACTCACAAATATCTGACTGTCATATATAAAATGAAGGCGACTTGGCCCATTCGGTATTTGAAAAGCAGCAGCTCAAGGGTGGGCCATTATACGCCCCAGAGAGGTATATTTCTGCCATTAGAGGTGCTACAGAACATGGCGAACCCTTCCACGTTAATGAACTATGCTATGAGGACTTATACGATCTGAAATAACTTGCTTCTACCATTGGTCCTATTTACCTGGCGTCTTCTGTAAAATGGTCAGATGTAAAATCACTGAAACTGGAAAAAGAGTCTCCGTCATCCATTTCATTCCAAAGTCTCTCCAACACGAGTTTGGAAAGATAACTGTAATTTTTTTAAAATGTAGAAACTTCTTGAGCAGTCGACCGTAAGTCGTTCAGGACGATTGACTGGTGATATATTTTCATTTGGGCCTGACTTCGTTTGTGACGTAAATTGAATGTTACTTGGCCAACAATACGATACATACCAAGAAAAAAAATTATACCACGATATCAGTATAATTTTGGCGTCACGCCACAGTGGTGTCTGCAGGAAGTTAGGATAGATAGTGGCGTTATGGTAGGCAAACCCACATAACAACCAACCCGCAACGAACCTCTGTATCCATCGCAAATTGTTTTCTAGTTTGAATTTTTAACGGTGTATTTTACTTTCTGATCTATTTTGTAAAGTTATTAATTTTTATTTTTACTTTTCCTAAGATACTTCTCGTTCAAAGTTTTACACAGGAGTTTCAGAAAATTGGGGACAAGTAATAAACGACGTAAAGAATCTATTAAACAGGAAAATAGTTTCATATAACAACACGAAGAAAAAACAGTAATTGAAAGAAAATCACTTCCACTTATGTATATACGCCTTAATTTCAAAACGTCAATAAATATACACAAGAATGAAAATGTATTGACAATATATACATGTGTTGTTGTGGTCTTCAGTCCGGAGACTGGTTTGATGCAGCTCTCCACAATACCCTATCCTGAGCAAGCCTCTTCATCTCCACATAATAACGACAACCTACATCTGTCTGAATCTACTTACTATATCCATCTCTTGGTCTTCCCCTGCGATTTTTTCCCCACACACTTCCCTCCAACGCTAAATTCACAATTCCTTGATGTCTAAGAATGTGTCCTACCAATCTATCTCTTCTTTTAGTCAAGGTATGCCAGAAATTCCTTTTCTCCGCAATTCTGTTCAGTACCTCCTCATTAGTTACGCGATCCACCCACCTAATCTTCAGCATTCTTCTGTAGCACCAAATTTCAAAAGCCTCAATCCTCTTCCTGTCCGCAATAATTTATCTAAACGCACAAAACCAAAGAAACAGAATTATAGTATAGGACATCCAAGTGCAGGACGTAGCCAGATGTGTTTCGACCTCTTCCCAATTTCGTCAAAAGACCAGGTCCAGGGAACCTATGAAAAAAATCTTCGATATGTCCTTGGGAGATTGGTCTTATGAGATAACTTACCATTTAGAAATAAAGGTATCCAAATGGTGAAGTAATAAAGATGAATATTCGAAGAGATGGATAACATCATTTGACATTTGAACTCGCGGACGAACGAGCCTTTGACAGACAACAGTCTACTGAGGACCTGACGAGAGTTTTCATTTTAACCTGCAAGCCGGATCGAGCCTACGAGCATGGTCACGTGAAACTTCTGTGACGCCACATTGGCGTTAGATTAGGTTACATTAATACTTGCTCCATAGATAATGAATACGACACTTCGTAATGATATGTAACATGTCAGGTTAATTACGTGTCTGTACAAGACGTTACATTCACAAAATATTACATGACAAAATTTATTTTTTATTTTATTTTTTATATTTACTAATTTATATTTAAAAACTCATACAATGAGCACATAGAGTTGTCATTCAGAAAGTAATTTATTTTCAAATGCTACTTGGCTATCTATCAGGCTTCTGATGCTGCTTGGTCGATGACCATAACTTTTGTGGCAGCATAATTTACCCGTTTCTGTGCCAAATTCAGATTTAGTCCTGTCTCCTGGTGTTATAGGTGTGCACACTGCTATGAACTCGGTTGGATTATTAACAACAAATTTCATGAGTGAATATACCGGGTGATCAAAAAGTCAATATAAATTTGAAAACTGGATAAGTAACGGAATAAGGTAGATAGAGAGTTAAAAATTGACACACATGCTTGGAATGTCATGGGATTTTATTAGAAAAAATAAAAAAATGTCCGACAGATGGCGTGTGATTCTGGTTTTGTAATAAAGCTGTGTATAGGAAAAGTACGGCCAGCCTGCCAGCGGCAGCCATGCTGGGCCTATTCCGCTGCTGCTTGCACACCGACCGCTACAACGTTCCCAGCGCTTAACAATACTTATCAACCGATTTGAAGAAAAATATTCAATGAAAAAAATTAACTCTTTCACGTGTTATAGTGTGATATATTCGCTCAATAATCTGATTTTCTATTCATTATTATTTATAGTTCCGCGATACATCAAATTAAATAAACTACTGCACAAAATTTTGAAAAGTTTGCAGAGGAAAAATCGCACTGCGTAGACTTTACGTATGGTTGATTTTAGCAAATACAATGCTGCAGACGAAATGTAGGTGAGATATCGAAAGGTTGAGAGCAGAAAGAGAACTCTTTTCATTCTCGAGATACAGGTTGTTTAGTCCGACGGAGACACTCGGGAACTTCGCGTAGTTCTGTCCATGTGGACCTGGCGGCCCTACGAAATACTTATGGTCCGATTTTAAGAGATGTGTTTGGTTGAGGCTCCAGATCTAAAGAGTTCACCTACAAATTCAGACTGACCTGTACCGTAGCCAAATATTCGAATAGACTGCGAACATGTCATCGGAGAATAGGGTAGAAAACTATTCAGATTATGGATAACTCTTTGATGAGTATATTCTTGCGTATTATGTTCTTGTTACATGACCCCACTACATGCCTTTACAACGCCAATTACATTTCACCGTCTAATATTTGTCTTGTTTCAATTCTTTGTTTCCTGTAATGAGCCGGCCGCGGTAGCCGAGCGGCCTGCGGCGCGCCAGTCACAGTCTGCGCGGCCGCTACGGTCGGGGATTCGAATGCCCCTTCGGACATGGATGTGTGTGTCGTCTTTAGTATAAGGTAGTTCACAAGTAATTTGTAAGTTTAGGGACTGATGACCCCGCAGTTAAGTCCCTTAAGCTTAACAAACATTTAAACATTTTAATCCTGTAATGATACACTTAACAAACGAATGAGAAAAGGTTGCTTCAGGAACTATATATTAATTTAACATCTAAACGAGAATCTAGTTCAGTCACTAATATGTCAAAAATTTGTGTGTTTTCCGCAACTACCTGGAGATAAAACCAACGGCGCGTGAATAATTTAACCTCAAGACATTAAGCAGGAATTTTCTTCTGACTTTAATCAGTCAGACTGTTCATCTTCTTGCATTTCTGATACCTAATGGAAGTACTACAGTGTTTACCTCCCTTCTGCGCTTCTTAAGAACACCGAAAAGTGCAACACTGTGATATTATTCAAACCCAAATATACGAAAATTCACAAGACTTCTCATGGCAGCAAAGCAACGTATAGGACCAAGATGGCGGGAATAAGCATGTGACTCGATTTCAGCCAATCACGAGCTGCAGACGGCGGCCATACTTTTAGTATACAGAGCTTTAGTAATGTAAAAGGTGTGTGACAGTACTATAAAGACGGAAGAAAAGGTGGTGCGATGTAAAAGATGGAAAAGCGCGCCAAGTGGCGCGTTGCTGTAGTACAAAGACTAGAGGGAGGAGAGAGTGCGAGTTTGACCACCAGTGTGAGAGGACATAATGAGCTGGCTTTGTGTTTCCAAAATTGGCTAAAGAGGCTACTTTTATCTCCAAGAAGGCTTTTAAAATGCCTTGGATGTAATATATGTATTACAGCCGCCCCATTGGTTGTAATTTTGTGGCATTCGGCTGTTTATAGCGACTCCAAGAAGATTGTATTTTGCCACTAGTAGCCGGAATCAACATTTCTGCATTCTGGAAGCCCATCTCTTACTTCACAGGTTTTGTAGGAAACGGTTGTTTTTTATTTGTACAGCCACGAACCTCGCATGTGTGTGTGTGTGTGTTGCATAATTTTAATAATGACCAGAATGAATTTTACCTGATGTTAACCTGGTTATTTTCCAAAATCACAACCAGGACCAGGGTCCTACTCCTTAAATAGTGAAGTTTCCCAGAATCACCTGAACATTTTAATAGTCTGGTTTCATAAATTTTGCAATGACAGAACTAGTTACTTTTTTGCTGCTCAGTGACAGAATTTTGCGTAATAATTATAGTAAATCAAGTAAATTTTAAAGTGCATTCAAATTATAAGTAAGAACTTAACTAGATGTGCTAATTTAGTTCTTACCTTATTGCATACAAGTTTAAATAAAAATAAAAATGAAAGGTACTTTGATTGCAATATGCTTTATGACATAAACATTCAGAGTAGTTTAGTTCTTTTCGTGAACAGTAACTTAAAGATGAGCTGCAATTAATTAAAATTCAGAGCTTTGCTTACTGAAAAAGATAAACAACCACACTAAACAGAATCTGATGAAAATTAGTTAATAAGTTCTCATATAAGTACAATATTTATCTTTTCAGTGTATATTTTGTGTAAACATTATGAAATAGAAAGTGAAGACATTGTGCATGGTAGCATCACTTTCAGAACTTACAGACTGAATAAGATTTAGTGCCCTATTAAATTTCCTGTGTTTCAAAGAAAAAGTTGGTAGATGTTGGCAACAGACCATTTTCACTCATCTATTGTTTCAATTATTTTATTAATTACAAATAAAGACAGTGTAGGCGTAACAATTTACGGTCTTATCTGCATTATGTAATTGTTTTAGAAACTTTTGAGCAGTGGTTTTGTGTCAGTTTAGCAATCTTAGTTCAATAATTTTTTCTGAGAGCACTGACACTGCAAGTAAATTTTCACTTAGATTGACAGTTGATTTACATCAAGTATAAATGATTAGTCACTATAATCACTTCAAAGTTAAACAATACTGAGTACTGTTTGTTGTGAAGTTTGTCTGCTTATAGTTAAATGCCAGTTGTGTTTCATATGTGTGTTGCTCGGTTTAATGACCACTCGTGAGTGCCGCTATAGCTGCTTCCGTTAGAATTGAGGATTGCATTTTACTCTTTCTTTTGCTTGACTGGTTTTTACATTCAGTGTAACCAACAACTATTTCTTTTATGTCCTGTTGGGCTGGCGACCACCAAAATTTCATACTAGTACAATTGACTATTAGTTTAAACAGTGTTAAATCCAATTCCTGTGACTTTATGGTGTTTATTTACCGAATATTACATATCTGAGGAAACGAAGGGGAACATCTTATGCCATACCTGCTAGGTATACACACGGTCATTGTAAATCCTCGCAGAAGGGCACACGACTATGTTAGTTTTGTGAAGTACTATTTTGATGTGGTCGGAACTGCACGGTAGACGTAATTTTCCGTTACCTTCATTGTATTACTGACCTGCACTAGCATGAGTAGGAGTATTGCACACTCTTTAATGGATCAACAAAAAAATCCCAAGTGATAATTTGCTTTCCCTTGTCTGACAGATAGCACAATGCATCCAAGTTTTCTAGAAAAAGCTGAACTATACACTGTTAGAATTATGAAAGTGCCCTCATTTAGTTTACGTACAGTGACACATGCTTCTATACTTTGCTCTACACAGAACTTTTTTTGTTTTCCTATAAATGTCCTACGTTGTGGAAACTTTTGACATATATGGCCACTCTTATTCTTACCATATTGTCTGTACTTACATGTGCAGCTAATTTGTACCCATTGAAATTTACCTTTTTCATATCAGTGACAATCTGATGCTCAGACAGGCATAGTACATCTATTACATTATTAGTTTCTAAATCTTCTAAACAAACCAATAGCTCATCAACTTTTTTTCTTTAATCCCCCAATATTTTGATAAAGTACACATTGTTTCTCACTTTACTTTTGTATCTTGAAATTTTTAAATATCTTTAGTACCAACCTGCCTGAGTTTCTCAATGGACACTGATCTTAAGCTAAGAAAGAGTTTCTAACATGAGTTCTAGTTCCTCCCCCTTTAATTTTCCTGCTATAAGCCCAGCCAGTTTACCCTTTCCTTTCCTGTTGAGGTGGAGGCCATGCCTACTATAATCCCACCGAAAGCTAAAATCAACAGGAATCACATCAACGCACCAGATCCAAGCACCTGGTCCAGCTCCAGATTAACTCTCCTGACAGAGGAGTTCAAGTGAGGCTGGTCATGGGCCCTCCAGAACTGACACTGATCTACATCTACATCCACATACATACTCCGCAATTCACCGTAAGGTGCGTGGCGGAGGGTACACTGTACCACTATTAGGCATTTCCTTTCCTATTCCACTCCCAAATTGAACGAGGAAAAAAGAATGCCTATATGCCTCCGTACGAGCCCTAATTTCTCTTATCTTGTCTTTGTGATCTTTACGCGAAATGTAAGTAGGCGGCAGCAAGATCGTACTACACTCAGCTTCAAATTCCGGCCCTCTAAATTTACTTAACAGAAATTCACGAAAAGAACGTCGTTTTTCTTCCAGCGATCCCCAATTGAGTTTCCGGAGCATTTCCGTGACACTCGCGCATTGGTCGAACCTACCGGTAACAAATCTAGCTGCTCGCCTCTGAACCGCCTCTATGTCTTCCTTCAAACCGATCTGCTGCGGGTCCCAAATACTTGAGCAATACTCAAGACGTGGTCGTACAAGCGTTTTATACGCGGTCTCCTTTACATGTGAAGTACATCTTCCCAAAATTCTCCCAATAAACCGAAGTCGGCTGTCTGCCTTACTCACAACTGTCCTTACATGCTCGTTCCATTTCATATCGCTCTGCAATGTTACGCCTAGATATTTGAACGACGCGACCGCATCAAGAAGCTCACTACTGATGCTATATTCGAACATTACAGGATTGTTTTTTCTACTCATGTGCATCACCTTACATTTTTCTACATTGAGAGCTAGCTGCCATTCTTCGCACCAACTAGAAATTTTGTCTAAGTCATCCCGTAAGCTATTACAGTCAGTTACAGACGACACCCTCCCATACACCACAGCATCATCAGCAAACAGCCGCAAATTACAACTTACTCTGTCCATCAGATCATTTATATAGATAGAAAATAATAGCGGTCCTATCACACTCCCCTGGGGCACGCCTGACGATACACTCGTCTCTGATGAGCACTCGCCGTCGAGAACAACGTACTGCGTTCTATTACTTAGGAAGTCTTCCAGCCAGTCACAAATCTGTGAACCTATTCCATAAGCTCGTATCTTCGTTAGCAGTCTGCAGTGTGGCACCGTGTCGAACGCCTTTTTGAAGTCGAGAAAAACACAATCCGCCTGTTGCCCTTCGTCCATGGCTCGCAAGATGTCATGTGAGAAAAGGGCAAGCTGAGTTTCACATGAACGATGTTTCCTAAACCCGTGCTGATTCATGGAAAGAAGCTTTTCCGTTTCAAGGAAATTTACTATATTCGAACAGAGAATATGCTCCAAAATTCTACATGAAACCGATGTCAACGATATTGGCCTGTAATTGTATGGGTCAGTTCTCTTTCCTTTCTTATACACGGGAGTCACCTGCGCTTTTTTCCAATCACTAGGAACTTTGCGCTGAATTAAAGATTCGCTATAAATGCAAGCTAAGTAGGGGGCCAATGCCGCAGAATAGTCTTTGTAAAACCGAACTGGTATTCCATCCGGACCAGCAGACTTTTTCGTATTTAGCTCTCTCAGCTGGTTCTCTACACCGGAAATACCTATTGCTATGTCCCCCATTTCGGAATTAGTACGTTGATCAAATGATGGTATATTTGTGCGGTCCTTCTGCGTGAAAGATTTCTTAAAGGTTAAATTTAGAACTTCAGCTTTCCGTTTGCTTTCTTCTATTACTGCCCCGGAATGAGCAACTAGTGACTGGACAGTGGGCTTTGTCCCGCTTATCCATTTTACATAGGACCAGAATTTTTTCGGGTTCTCGGAAAGATCTTTTGCTAAGGTATGGCTGTGATAATTATTGTATGCTTCACGCATCGATCTTTTTATAGACGCACGAATCTCTACTAACTTTTGCCTGACATCATTTGCGTGTTCTTTTTTGAATCGAGAGTGCAACAGCCTTTGCTTTCTCAGCAGCTTTCTAACATTATTATTATACCACGGTGGATCTTTTCCATCCTTAATCGTCTTTACTGGCACATATTTCTCTAACCCTTCATTAACAATGCATTTAAATTTAGTCCACAAGTCCTCTACATCCATAGTCCCAGAATTAAACGATGCCCATTCATTTTCTAAGTGCGATCGTAACATTTGCTTGTCGGCTTTTCCCAACAAAAACACGCTCCTAGCCTTCTTGACTGGTTTATGAACTTTGGTCACCATCGACACTATGACGATATCATGATCACTAATTCCTGTCTCTACACAGACATCGTTAATAAGGTCAGGCCTGTTTGTGGCTATAAGGTCTAGAATATTTCCATTGCGCGTGGGTTGCCGGTTTAACTGCTCAAGACAGTTTTCGGAGAATGTGTCCAAAAGTAGCTCGCAAGACTGCTTGTCTGTACCGCCTGAAATGTAGCTAGCGAGGTCCCAATCTATACTCTTAAGGTTGAAGTCACCTCCGACTAATATTGCATGGCCCGGATACCTATGCACTACCTGGTGTAGACTTTCCTTGAATGATTCTAAAACTGCTACAGCAGCACTGGGGGGCCGGTAGAAACACCCAACTATTAACTTTACTTCTTTTAGACCTGTTATGCGTGCCCAGATAACTTCACAGTTACTTTCAACCTCGTTCTCAGTATAAACAATATCTTTGTCCACAGCGATGAACACTCCTCCTCCAGTTGTATCAGATCTATCTTTCCGATATACATTCCACGCTTCGCTAAATATTTCTGAACTTACCACATCATCATTTAGCCAGCTTTCGGTGCCTAAAACTATCTGAGCGCCATAGCTTCCATGCAGCGCTGCAAATTCGGGAACTTTGTTTCTAATACTCTGTAAGTTCGCGGCTAATATTTTCGAATTTTTGTTCCGAACGTGGCCTGAATTCGCTGTTTGAATGCTGACAGGCGAGTGCTCATCAGAGTTAGCGCCTAGCCTAAAAAAACCCATGTGCACTCCACAAGTACTCTGCTACCCGAGTAGCTGCTTCCTTAGTGTAGTGCACCCCTGATCTATCTAGGGGCACCCTACAATTCCCCACCCGATAACGCAGATCCAGAAATCTGCAGCCATGACTGTCACAGAGTCGGCGAAGCCTCTGGTTCAGACCCTCCACTCGGCTCCAAACCAAAGGACCCCGATCAACCCTGGGAACAATGCTGCAAATCGACAGCTCTGCCTGCACTCCGCGTGCGAAGGCAGCAGCCTTCACCAATTCCGCCAGCCGCTCGTAGGACCTGAGGATGTCCTCAGAACCCAAGCGACAAGCGTCATTGGTGCCGACGTGAGCTACGACTTGCAGTCGACTGCACCCCGCACCCTCGATAGCCGCCGGCAAGGCCGCCTTCACATCTCGGATGAGGCCCCCCGGCAAACACACCGTGTCCACGTTGGAATTCCTTCCAGATCTGGACGCTATCTGCCTAAGGGGCTCCATCACGCGCCTGACATTGGAGCTCCCAATAACTAATAATCCCCTCCCCCCGTGCACCTGCTCGGACCCTGCTGAAGGAGTGGCCACGCCTTCACTCACAGGACGAACGGGCGCGGACGGACGTCCAGCCTCCACATTGGCCTTCCGCCTCGAGCGACGCGAACGCCGTACAACCCGCCACTCCCCTTGCGGAGAAGGCGGCTCGACGACGTCCGGTACACCTGAAGGTGCCTCGGTAGCAGGGACAGAGAGCGTAGCGTGAGACACCAGACTCCCCACCATCGCTGCACCCCGAGACAGCAGCCTGAAGACGGCTGACCGTAGCCAACAGCACGCTCAGCTGTTCGCGAACCGCAGCCAACTCCTCCTGCGTCCGCACACAGCAGGCACACATCCTATCCATCCTATCGATACAATTAACAGCAATTAACAACTTTAAAGAAGCCTAGTACTCTAATGAAGGCGGCTGGCTGCTGACTTAACTGTGGTCAGTGGTAACTACACTGTCGAATCAACAAAACTGAGTCCGGCAGCTTTAGCGCTGTTAACTCTGCGGCACTCGTGGCAGCTGGCGCTGGACTGACTGATAACGAGCTTAGTAACGGTCTCTGACTTGTTTTGAAATACACCGGTCAAAGACGAAGACTAAAAACGACGGTATTTATCAAATACGATAGAATTGACTGGTATGATTCGATGCTGAAGTAATCTTTGCCAGGTCACCCCGGATCTTTGTCAATACTATTGCTCAGCCCACCGACAATAACCACAGTGTCTTCTTAGTTAACAGAGCCATCAGAGCTACCATCATCGCTCAGCTATCCAACGAACATTGGAATGTCATTGAACTCCACACCCTGGCTGGAACAGTGATCATAGTGAACTTGTACTTCCAGTACGGGGAAGAGATCGACAGACTACTCGATCATTTGGTCATGGTGATAACGGCATTGCCTGGAAGGAGGGTAGTTGTGGCTGCGGATCTAAACTCCAAATCCTCCCTGTGGAACAATCGCTCTCGAAATGAGAAGGGTGCAAAAGCGGAAGAAGCTATCATGGCTGTTCAGTTGGTCATTGCTAACAGACCAGGAAACCCACCCACCTACACAGGTGGTGGAGGGGAGGGAACGAACATAGACGTCACCTAGGCGACGCCAAACATCATTGGTAATATTACAAGCTCAAGGGTCCATGATAAGCTAACCACTAGCGATCACATCCTCATTACTTTTAATATTGGAGGGCACAAGGGCGGCTGGGAAGCAGGATGGAAATGGCAGCCAAAATTATAACAAGACTGATCGGCAGTGTCTGGAGAGAGAATGTCTGGTGCTGATATTCCTGGTGACCTGGACGTCGATAGTTGCGCTCAGGATCTGGTTGCCGGTATAACCCGTGCTATGGACTTGACCATACCACTCAGGAGGACGGCCTTTGCGGCCTCCCCCTCGCCGTGGTCTGCCGAGCTGCAGAGGTTGCAGCAGTCTGTGAGACAGGCGAGAAGATACTACCAGAGGCGCGTGATCTGGCAGTGCAAGCAATACTGGCTCCAAAACTACAGAGAGTTAAAGGACCTATTCTTCAAAGAACTACAAAGAACAAGACTGAATAGTAGGGAGCAGCATGTTAATACTCAACTTGCCACTGACACTGGACATGCCCTCTATAGGTTGGTCAAGGAAAAAATCAAGTCGCCTATGGCTTTGACAAACATCAGGGATAGGGACCAGTGCACGGACCCTTGGCAGGAGACTGCCGAGATCTTGCTCCAGACTCTACTCCCTGACGAAAAACAATCAACTGATACTCAACTACAAGGTCAGATCAGAGCCAGTGGTATCCAACCTTATGAGAACAACACCTTGGTCTACCCCTTCTCAGAGGAGTAGGTGGCAGACCAACTCCAATATCTGAAGAGAGGAAAAGCCCCAGGGCCAGACCGGATTACGACTGACATGGTGCAGTATATCGCACCCCAGACCTTTCCTCAAGTGACGAAACTATACAACGAGTGTCTTCAGCTGGGGAGGTTTCCCGCCCCCTCTGGAAGAAGGCCAACCTAGTCATCATTAAGAAAGGGCCTGATAAGGATCCAGCGCTCACCAAGTCCTATCGGCCCATATGCCTCCTCGATGTACTGGGGAAGTCACTTGAGAGTTCTGGCTGGGAGACCAGAAGCACACCGAATTTTGTGTGGTGTGAGTAACAGACATTTCGGCTTTTGCACAGGGCATTCTGCGTGTGACGCGATCGCCCTGGCAGCTGAGGTCTGCAGCTCCACAACCCACAAATATGTAGTTGGCACCATGGTAGATATCAGTAGTGACTTTGACAACCTCTGGTGGCCTCTGCTCTCCTCTCGACTCTGAGAGATGGAGTGACCAGGGCCACTTTATGGTTGTCTCAGGGACTACTGTGTCAGAAGGGAGGTACAGCTATTATCGCCTAGCGAAGCCATGTGTAAGCTGATGATCAAGGGGTTCCCTCAGGGCTCTGTCCTGGGGCTGCTCTTTTGGGACATAAATATAGAGCCTTTGCTCCATGACATGCAAAACAACCCAGATGTGGTAGAGGTAATTGCCTACACAGACGACCTCCTCTTGATGGTTGGTGGCAAGAGCCGAGAGGATATCGAACCACGAATCTCTAGGGCACTCAACATCCTTCCTTAATAGTGTCAAAGAACACCAGCAAAGTCCACATATCTACCTCTCAAAGGGAGTTTGATCAGGAACCCCACAGTAAGAATAAATGATGTACCAGTCATTCACAGAAGTCAGGCCAGATATCTGGGCGTGATTCTCGACGAGCGCTGGGATTTCAATAATCATATCGATGCGGTGGCTGATCAGGCAATGGTAGCCTTGAATAGACTTGCTGGGATTTGGCATCAGCGATTTCATCTCCCACCCAAAATTATCAAACTCTATCACAAAAGCATACTGACGTCGATAATGGGCTACAGATCTGGCAGCTAGGCTCACAGGCTCAGCAGTGTGGCGCTGGCCATGGCAGTGAGAAGGGTACAAAGAAATATTCTGCTGCTCTCCATTGGAGCATACTGTACCTCCCCAGGCAGCTCTCTCCTGGTATTGATGGGACTTTGCCCCATTGATATCAGAATAAAGGGGCTGGCTGCTGGGTACTTGATCAAGAGAGGAAACTTGTAGAAGGAGGAGGAAATCTTGGGGACACTGGCAGAAGGGAAAGCAGCAGAAAACAAAGAACTTCAGCTGTGGCGATAACTCTGGGATCGAGAGGAGATGGGGAGAAGAACTCACCGTTTCCTGCCAGATATCAGGGAGAGGCTGCTGATGACGTATTTCAATCCAGCCCAAGGACTTATACATTTCCTCACTGGCCATGGCCCATACCTGACATACATATGTCGCTTTGGGAAACGGGCGACTCCTCGGTGTGCCTGTGGTAATCCAGAGGGTACACCAGAACATGTCGTGTATGTGTGACCTACGTATGACAGCCTGGTATCAGCACACAGCCTATAACTGCCACATACAGACATAACTCAACTACTAAAATCTGAAGAAACATTTAACATCCTTAATAAAAAGACAAATCTGAGATGAATGTCTGAACCGAGTCTAGTCTTTTCCAGGATGCGACAGCTGCACCAGAGCCGTACCATTGTGGTGTGGAACGGCCGCCAGCAATACCCGAAATACACCGCACCCTGGATCAGGAGGACTGGATGCGGCAAACCGGATATGACGCTAGTCTTAAGTTAGACGTAGAAACACAAACAGGACTCAAACACAAGGTACTTCAGTGTAAAGGGCCAGTTCAGTGCCAGGGGCATGTTCGTCGGAACAACAACAACAAAGTGGACACAACACCAAGCAGAGTACCTCCAGCACAAAGGATCCCAACATCAACAAAACAGGCACAGGATATTGAAAACAACAGAAACCATTTCCAAAGTAGGTTAAGACAATAATTAATGTATAATAAAGTTTACTAAACAAAGTAGAATAGAATTGTATTAAATAGGCCCCATTTAGTCATAGACAATGGATTATTGTATCAATTAAGAATAAAGATTTTTTTTTTTTAAAAAGCTTCACGAATATGATTGGTAGTGTAGGAGTACTAAACTGTAACGTCATGTTGAATAAGATAGTTTTACTGTATAAACAGTGGAAAAGCAGCAAGCGATGAACTTCTTTCCACTAACCATTTTCCTAGGGTTGTCAGAGAGAAAAAGTTTAGTAAAGGTCTGAAAATGTGTGATAAGTTTGTTGCAAGTCGTTTAGTGCTCTCATTCTCAAATACTGGATGAATATAGTTACGTGGCATGATGGGGGCACTTGTTTTATATTGTGTATGACGGCATATCTTATAAAATTTGAGTTTACCCCCATAGCGGTTTTTTCATTATGGTAAAGAATATTTGTACCAAATCTAATTGAAATCTGTCCATTAGGTTAGGAGGACATGTGGAACATTGTTGGATGATGCGGCACTTTTTTCGTGAATTTCATCATTTATAACGTCAAGACACCGGAATTATCAGTCGTAGATGATTCATACTCCTACAGACAGCAAAATGACTATAATCGTCACACAAAATAAATTTTATTTTATCTTTAATTTCTGTTTCTTAACCTTTCATTATCTTAGAACATGTAGACGTGCTATTTTAGTATAATATTATTCCGCTCATTTTTCAATTAACATCTCCCTATTAGTATGTTATTTTCAAACCATAGCGTACAGAGAGATTCACATTTTTATTTTTTTATTAGGAGGCCTATACCTCATCTGTCGGTTGCGATTGACAGATAGTCGATCGACTCGGCAGGTGAGAAAGGACGATAACAGCCCGACAGGTCGTTCGAATGAGTGACACTTTTTCCCCTCTACTCGCGTCGTTTATTAATATCGTGATATTCCCAATCTCGCATTTTCGTGTCGTGTACGCCGCGTCACGTGTCACCATGTACATGGAGAAGTCCCCGGCGACTGATCAGTATTTAATTGGGTGAGCTGCACAGTATGTCTTTCCTGCCATGAAGCAACCAACAAGAAGAACAGAGTGCATTAATTCGTCCTATTTACACATGAACAATTACATACATAATAATTAGTTAAGCAATTCATAATTACATTGATTGAGAGGTTTCATATAAAGTCTCTAGTGGTATAAGACGTACACGCAAGTGACACAATGTAAACAGAATTTCACACTCATTTCCATTATGTTAGTGAAGTTTGTCACTGAAAGAACACATATTTAATTAGAAGAAATCACACTGTATATTCATGGTTGAAATCTGTAGATAATTAGCTTGTTTCCCTATTTGCATGCATTAAGTTATTGAGGCCCGTCGTTTATTTATTCTTACTCTCTAGAAGGAGGAATGTATTTCCAGTTGTATTTTAGATTCTGTACTGTGTATTATCAGCAGATAAGTCTTGTTGGTTGTTGGCATATTGGATAAGTGTTTAATGTAGGGAAATATATAGCTGGGGTTCGGCTCGTAACGAGGGATAGTGTATGGTTAATTACCTAGACAGTCATTGCATTGCGGTTTCATGCGTGCCTTATTTGTGCCTGTGAGCTGTTGTGGCTATTGACTCGGCTTGGCCTTGGTCACTTGTAATGCTAACCTGTGTCGCCTACTGGCATACTGCAGACCGTGTGTTGACTTGTTCTGCGCTACGTTGATTATCTTCGGGACTCTTTTCAGCAACTTTCTACGCTGCTCCTATCATAATCAAAACTAGCCTCTGTGGTGTCGCACAAGTATGAAGTGCGCG
Source organism: Locusta migratoria (assembly GCA_026315105.1). Lineage (NCBI taxonomy): Eukaryota > Metazoa > Arthropoda > Insecta > Orthoptera > Acrididae > Locusta > Locusta migratoria. The sequence continues at coordinate 253,279,058 of CM048745.1, read as the reverse complement.
CCACGTACTTACGCCACGCGCCGCCATGCACGCACGGCGCAGCGTTCTTACGACGTCAGCCACGAGCGCCCTCTGCTGCAACTCCGCTCGTGGCCACCATGAACGACATCGTTCACTTGGGACTGAGATAGGAACCAGTTAACACTTGGGAATCAGATAGGCACCAGTAAAGACATGGCTATCGGATAGGCACTAGGAATTATCAGTAGGCAGGCCTCTATATAATCTATGTATCAGCATTCTGAAGTCAAGAACTATGTAAAAGTTAAGTATTACTAAGTCTCTATGAAATATATATCTCGTTCTAATTTACTCTAGTGTTTCTAGTTTCTGCTGTCTCACTGACTGGTCACCTCCGTACCTGCACACGCGTGCACCCTTTATTCCTGTGTCGGTCTCTTCCTACTCGGCCACCGACACCTACGACAACCGGCGGACGAGACACAAAAGCCTCAGGAAAGTTCTTTAAGATAGGTTGTTAGCTATTACGTTATCCCTTGTGAAATCGCTGTTGCCTTGCACATGTAATTAAGTGAATGACTTACCAAGTTTTAGTCTTTATTGTTTATAAGTTGTTGATCAAGTTAGTCTGGTTTCAAAATAATTGCTGCTTCGCGCTCAGTGCATTCTTTACAAATTTGAGTCCTAACTTAGTATCTTGTACTACTCAACTGGTATTAGATTTTTGTTCCATTCCCTTATTAAAAACTGTCTCAATGTAATCAATATTGAAAGGCAAGGAAGTTTTTTATTTAATTCAGTCTAGTGTCTAAAGTTTCATCTTAAATACTACTACATTAGGCATTCATTAATTGTTGTTCGAAGAGGCAACATATTTTTTTCTGAGTCGAGTGTTTCAATGTCATCACATTGTGAATTTAATTATTGTTAAAAACAATGTATTTTCATTAATTTAGTATAGTGTCTAATATTAATATTTGTCTAATGCATCATTTTGTGATTACTGGTATTTGTTTCTTACTGTACAGGGAAATATTCTCGACGTGTTGGCGAACGTATATCCTTAAATTCGGACGTAAGCTCAAAACATCGTTCGAAATTGTGCTCAACGCATTACCCAATGGCACACAAATCAAGCCAGAACACTTTTTCAGAAACGACAAAGAAAGCACGACAAATTTTAAAGAACAGTGAAAACCCGATTACATAGAAGATAGAAATTCATCGAGGAGTTAAAAGTGAGGTCCGTGCAATAGTTTCCACAACGTACTTTGAATTTCGGCAGAAAACCCAAAGAGATTCGTTCATAACAAAGACACAAACAGTACGTTCACTTGGCTGTAGCAATGTTGATGTTGCCGATGTGAGGTATACTGAAGCAGACGAAGGAAATATTGTAGATTTCCAATGAATAACAGCTACCAAAATTAATAATGCAGAATTAGATCTCCTCGGATTAGTAAATCGATTAATAAAACTATGTCTTTAGGTCAAGACTATGCCGAGTAGATTCCTATCAGTGTGTGCTGATGGGATATTTTCATACAACCTCTCGCTCAACGTAGAATGTATACCCAAAGACGAGAAAGTTGCGCATGTCACACCGACATTCAAGAATGGCAACAGGAGTAAGCTACTAAATTGCAGGCTTATATGACTGACATCGATTTGCAAGGGTACTGGAAGATATCCTGTGTTTAAACATTATAAACTACATCGAACAGAACGATCTATTGAACCAAGGCCAACACGAATTTAGATAATGTCGTACTTGCGAAGCACAACTAGCTCTTCACTCACATGTCGTGATGGATACTATATACAAAGGAGTTCAAATTGATTCCATATTTTTAGATTTTCAGGTAGTTTTTGACATCAGACCTCACAAACGGCCTTTAATCAATTTCCGTGGTTATGGAACATTGTCTTATACCTGGATTAAGGATTTCCTGTCAGAGAGGACACAGTTCGTAATACTTGATAGAAAAAAAATCGATTAAAACAAGATAGATATCTGGCGTACCACAGAGTAGTTTTATTGGTCCTCTGTTGTTCCTTATCTACAAGGTGCGTCTGAAAAGTCGGCGAAAGGTCCCACATTTCAGAAACACCACTGGCGAGGATTATATGGCCACGCATACAAGTTGAGGAACATGTCAACAAGAGACCCCTATCGAGCAAAGCACTGCAGTGAAGCGGTGGTAGACGCTGCGACCCAGCTAACAGGGTCAGTGTGAGAAATCGCGTTATTGCAGCATGGAGCGCAAAATGGAGCGACGCGTTAATATCAGATTTTTTTTTTCAAAATTGGTTACGGAAGCCCATGGGATTTTAGTGAAAGTGTATGGTGTTAAAGCACTGAGTAAAAGTGTTTGAGTGGCTCCAGAGATCCAACATCGCGTGACTTCAGCTTTTTGAGCGACTCCACAAGAAGCATTTGCTGACAGTTTCCAACAATCCGAGCAATCATGTTAGGTTGTTTGTAGAAAATGCTGTCATTTATTGATAGAAAACTACTCTGTAGATGAAGACAAGCTGCAAAACGATTACGATATCTGTATGATGCGATAATAATTGACCATAAATGATGAAACGTGTGAATACGTCTACATGAGAAGTAAAAGGGCCCGCTAAGATTCGTCTATGAGATTGAAGCAATGAAATCTGAAGGTCGCAAATTCAACTATTTAGTTGAATTTAGGAATTGCTATTACTAGTCTTAAAAAGGAAATAATAGATGCTTTTATCGACAGAACACTAGAATATGCAACATAACTGCTAAAAGAAACTGCTTATAGGGCCTAGTACGATTGTTCGCCCTCTTTTCGTCTAAACATTTGACTTTTCAAATGTATTTATAACAGTGATACAGCGGTGTAATGATTTTATATCTTGCAGCCATTATCCGCTGAATTTAATAATGAAACACGCTTTAGAAATTTAATGACTGAGGGATATTACGTTGAGTTAAAGGTTTAACACGATAATAAAAATGTTGAAGTTACAAACAAGACGCAGATGAAGTCATGACATACAAATTTGGGCCTAATCACGCCCTGTACATGCATTACTTGACAGTAAGGGGATTTAGTGATTTCCATCAACCTATACGCATAATTTCAAATCCTTAGAAAACTTTTCCATATTGTGACTTCCTACAAAACAATATTCATTACTTACATTCTATTACTTTTATTGTCAAGACATTCTGCAGACAGTGCTTGAATATACACTTATTTAAGGAAATTTGACGCCGTAAACATTTAGATACATCATAAACTTAAATATCTTCAAGCAATGAGTTTTTAAAATCACACAAAAGGACAGTGAATCGCTTTTAGGCACTTTTTTAAAATAAAAAGTGACACTTTTCTATCATTTAAATGACCACTTACAGACCAATACAAACAACGCTGGCAAAGGCTGTATGATGAAAAGAAGCAGCTGGAAGAGTGATGTCGCCTGCTCAACGATTTAAAGGATCAAACGTGGTCAAGTTAAAAAAAAAAAGGACTAGACTTTTCTTTCATCAGTACACCCGACCTGAGGCGTAGTCAGGAATAAAGAGCGGTGTGGGCTCCAAACTGAAAGACAGCCTTCAGATTTTCAACAAGAAACCATACGTTTGTTTCCTCATGGGGAATGCATGGCGAGTATTGGCAGTGGGACAAGAGAAGGTAGTCCAAGTAACCCCAGGCCCACCTCGAAGGAGAAGGGAAAATCTAAAGATACAGTGATTGAAAAATATTTATTATATACCCTAGAAAGCCCAAATAAATTATATTTCGCTACCGGCTTCGATAATCCTTTGGTATTGTCTTCGGGCATTGTATAAATACAATTACACATCAGTATCGTAACCATTACATCACGTTCTACTTGTCTCACAAAATGTCAAGAATAAGCAGTACATATTGGTTAAGTAAAAATAACTAGTATTGAACTAACATAATAACGCCTAATGAATCATATATTAAAAATATTTTAAATAATGTATAAATGGTGCAAAGAAAGTATCCGAAATATATTACATCTAAAGGCAATGGTGACTGCATGCTGCCATGAACTTTTCTATACATCTTTTATCCTCGAATATATCACGTACTAGTACATAGCTATCAAAAGTTTAATAGTAAAACAAGGATAACTGCATTAATAATAGTGTAAAGGGATTGGTACTGGTGTGATGAGTAGGTGAACTATCGATAAAATACAACTCTTTGGGACTCATAATGCAGTTAACCAGTAAGGTGTCATTTCAGGAAGAGTTAGCAGGACTTACGTTAACGGATAACAAACATCAAATAATGAAATGAAATAACAAGAACTGTAATGAAGTACGTAACAAACGCTGGAGAGAACATGTGGGAGAGTTGTGTGGTATTCGTGTCAACAGAATGGCCAAAAAATTGTAAAGCCACAATTCGTCAAGTCGTCCCCTGAAAAATTACAGCAAGCGAATCATAAATTTATGCAAGGAGAATTATGCTCGAAAACTGGTCAACGACATCGTCGTCGGCATATTGATCAACCTCATTTAACGTTATCCACAGAATAGTACCAGGTAATAACATAAGTTCATGTCATGAAATATTAAGATACAACACTACATGAAGCGTTAAAACAAGTGATTCCAGTGAAAACAAATGGTTGTAAAAGAAAGTCCGTAGGGAAAAAATATTTAGACAACACCAACAAATTTACAAAATATTAAAAGAATAAAACAGAGGTGATGGAGAAACAATAATAAATAACACCATTTGACAAAATTTTTATGTGAGTGCACACTCTGAAACTAAAGCCGCAAGGAGGCCTTTCATGGTTGCTTCGTGTGTCCTTAACGTAATTAAACCTAGTTCAGGCAGTGCAAAGCAAACTAGTGTACTGTAATCAAGTTTGAATTAAGTAGTATATATCCATGTTCAGATTTATGATGGAGGAAATTGGTGAGTTTTTGAGGATTAGTTACTAACAAGATACAGTAACTTGATATTAGGGCACATAAACATTAAGCTGGTAATGATAAACAAATTATGGAACATGCATTGAAAATGGAGTCGATAATCAGAATAATCTAAGCAGGAATTTCAGCGCATCGTCGTCTCGCTTCCTCTGGTCTTCTGTTGCAGTCACCTCTTCACTGAGTCTGACTTTCCTCATCCGAATGTTGAAATGAAAATCATGACAATATACTATTTTAAGACTGTTTTCTTACGACCTTATTTAATTACACATTTGCAAATCGGAACATGTTTTTCTCTAAGCAGCCATTTATGAATGAAAGGAGTACCATGGATGTTTATGTGCTTCCTTGTAACTAATACGTGTCTATGTAACCCTGAAAAATTGACGCACTCTGTCCAGTCATGACTGAACAATCACGTAGGTTTCGTTATAAACTGATAAACTGTGAGGGACCAAAACCATATACAATTCTTAAAAACACTATTATGATTGCGATAGTATAAGCCTTTTTCCTATACCACCAAAATAATTTTCAATTGTCTGGCATCAAATCACCACACAATTATATTGCGGCGAGACACTATGTAAACCGACTGCCGGCGTGGCGCAGGGGATAGCGGCACCAACTGCGGTGCTGGAGGTCAATGGTTCAATCCCGACCAGCGGCAAAAATTTATTTCTTTGTAATTAACAATTCCAGAATGTTCTCTATCTTTCTTATGTTCACTTGTAAATTCTACTTGTTTCTTATGTTAACTACTCTTCTAATTTCTGGTACATTCTGTCTGTGTGTCAATAGCAGAGCACTCTGCCCGAGAGGCAGTCAGTGCTGCGTGTATGTTAAGTTCGTAATAAACGTGCTTTCAGTATAAGTGCTGTGTTTAGTTGTCTTTGAAGTCAAGCCTGCTTCCTTAGCATCGCGACAATATAAAATTGGTTGTCAAATTCCATAACTGAGCATAATGGAAAAGGTACTGTGTCAGTAACGGTAAAGTAAAATTAATTTCATGCACAGCACACTGTTATGACAACGTTTTGATTTCATTCACACATCGAGTAGCATTACCACTTACAGTAACAAAAGCCGAAATCATTATTGTGAATTAAAAAGTAACTATTAGAGAGTCAAATTGCTTTGAAAAATATATTTTAGACTATATAGCAATTTCAAAGTTATTGGTTAAACATGAAGCTAAGAGGACACGGCGAGTGAAACGAGTTCCAACGAAAGTCGTATTCTCCACAACACAAATCGTCGTCTGTTTGTTTACGATTATGTTATTGTGTAGGTAGGGCCAAAGGTCTTCAGCGGAAATATACGTCTACTATGAATTTATGTTACACCGCATAAGGTAACTTATGTAGGGCGCGGGCGATATATCGACCTCCTTCCTCCTCACAGCATGTTTGTCTTGCAATATCATCTTTGACTTTCATTATAGCTTCGTTTGACAGTTGCTGTCAGTTGTGTGAGGAGCGCACATGTATGTCGAGGAGGTGCGTATGAGTTGCGTTATTTACAGTTAAGTGTTTTTGTTAAAATTGTTGTTTCATTGCATATTATAACGTTTCTGTTTATTTCAGTAAATAATTCCGAGAAATACGACCACATTGACAGTACTTGTGACTGAGCGGACGTCGTTGGTAAGTGAATGTACTTCAATCTTTGATACAGTTACCTTATTAGATTTTACTTAATTCATACAGTATGTTCAAAAGTAGATATTCCCCTTTATCTTCTCTCTTCTTTCGAAACCCATTACCTACCAATCCATGTACTAATGATCTAATATTGAAATTTTGTTTTTATTGCACTTATTGTGATTATATTGCCCTGATGGACTGTATTTGTCATACTGATCAGTAGTGCTAAAACATTAAACAACCTACTAAAGATTGCAATAATTCCTGGAGTTGCCTCGTATAAATAACATGAAAGTTTATACCGTTGCACCCCTCCCCTACATACTCTCTGCGGTTCAATTGTATACGATTCTAGCCGGGCTCCAGTGGTTATGTTGGCACAAATGGTTCATGGCGACCACTCAGATGACCAATAAATTTGTCTTGACAACTGTAATTTAATCGAAAAAATTTTTCTGATCGGACTAGGGTACATTCAAGCTCCTGCCAACCACAGAACAGGTACAGTATTAATTTTGCTGCGAGTGAAACGAGCAGAAATAACATTTAGTCTGTAGGTAGTGAAAAATATATACGCAATTCTACACTTCATTTATCTGTTGCCAACATAAGCACTGAAGCCCGGCGAGAAGCGTCAAGTTTTACCCTATCTGCACCTACTCTAAGACATATAGTCTGATTCATGTTTTATTTGGTGTCGTATACGTATTTCTTTAGTGGACATCACATTTAGATTGATGTGGTTTACTGGAATGTGGTCAAATATTAGCTAGGAACCGTTAATAAGCTTCACTATTAAGAACGTTTACTTCTAGAATTGATACTAATCCCAACCACTTCTACCCCCCCCCCCCCTCCTCCCCGGTACACGTAATAAGGATTGGATCAGTTGAAACAACAGATTCCGCCGCGTCGGCTTTCTCATGACGTCAGCTTGTGTTGTAACGTCATTGTTACATTGTAATTTGGTAATTGTGAAGAACGCTTGCACGAGCGCCTGTTTCGATAAATCTCGGACGCGCGACCACACTTCGATATATGGTGCATTTCGATATGTTCCAAGACGGCGGGAGAATCTGAAATTCTTTTTAAACCTATACCTAACCTAAATTTTACTTAAAATGAAAAATGATCACTGTTTTCTACATCAACAAATCAGATTCTCCCACAAACTTCGAACATATCGAAATGCACCATATATCTAAGTGCAGTCTCGATTTCGAGATTTATCGAAACGGGCGTCCGTGCAAGCGTTCTTCACAATTACGGTAATTTTGTCTGTTTACAGGTTGTGTGTGAATTTTTTGTTTTAGTAGTGCAGTTTTATTGTGCTGGTGGTAATACAGGATGTTTGCGTAAGGTACAAATCACTGTAACGGGATTTATTGAGGCATAAACGTAGTGTGTGAAGGTTGGTGTGGTGTGATTATTGCTTTCGGAAAAGCCAACGTATGTGAAAAGCAAGTAACTGGATGTGCAGACAGATCTGTGGCGTAACTCAAGACCTGGGTTAGGTCGGGGGCAAGTTTGGTGAAAGAACAAAATTAGCTGTGGTTTAAATTGTTAGAATAGAGCATTTGATGTATAGTGTTTGACTATTTGTTTGTTGCTGGAGACTTATTTGGTATCGCTGTCTTTGAGGTGTTCTATAGGTCAGTTCAACTATTGTCATATATATTGTCTCGCATTTGAGTTTCTCAAATTTTTACTAAAATGCTGCTTGAATTCTCGCCTAACATTCCAGCTTATTCTTCCGACTAATGACTTCTCAATACGTATTGCATAAAATACCTTACATATTTTGATCATTGGCCTTACGTTTATACGCTCTGATATGATTATATTTTGATAGTAACTGACCAATTAGCTGTGTCATGCGTCTGATAAGGTACATACTTGTACGAATCTAGGCTTTCGCGGTCATTACTGTTAACGTTAAAATTCTTGCAAGATAATTGCCACGTCATAATAAAATATTTCTAACGTTTCGGATCCGTTGTAGGATCCTGCAACGGATCCGAAACGTTGGACAGATTTTACGACGCGGCAAATAGCTCGGGGTCAATTGAAGTCCGCTGTACGAACCGTCGGCTTTGACCAATGACGTTGTGAGTTTACAAGCAGAACATACATTATAGACTACGATTAGCCGCTGTGGAGTAGCCGAGCGGTCTAAAGCGTCTCGCTGCGGAGCGCGCGGTTGCTCGCCGTGGAGGTTCGAGTCCTCCTAAGGTTTAAGGTAAACCTTTGGTTAGTTTACCTAGGTTTAAGTAATTTGTAAGCTACGGACTGATGACCACGCAGTTTGGTCCGACAGATTTACAAACATTTGAACATTTTGAGATTACGATTTCGTTTAAAATGTGGTCTGTGGGCTGTAGCTTCTGATGGTTAGGTATAGATTAACAAAGGTTTTTTTTTTTCTTCCACATGTGAGCGCCGAAGGCGCGAATTTTTTGCCTAGGATCTGTGATTGACGGTACATTCTGTGGCATAATTGTAAACTGCGATACCACCCGTCTGCTGTGGCCCATGACGTCAAGATGTCGGAAAACCAGTATACGGGATATCTTAATACTTCTGTATTGTAGATACAAATAATGTGTAGTTACTATAGATAACAGAAGGTACCATCGATCACAGATCTTAGCCCAAAAGTTCACGCCCTCGGCGCTCATGTACGAAAAAACAAAATTTCTCGCTTAACCTACACCTAACCATCAGAGAGAAGCTACACAACTTTTTAAACACAAAATATTAATCTGTTTTGTTTGTAAACAAACTATCGTCTTTAACTGAATCACCACATAATCACTCACGCCTTCTACAAACACGCACGCGCCTCAAAACTACCGCGCTGCGATGACGTCACGGGTCTAAGCTAATGGGCGATATCGCCGTCTGCAGGTGAGCCCATTCTGTTATCTGTAATTTACGAGGTTAACTACAGATTATTTATTATCTACAGTAAGAGAAGTATTAACATATCCCTTATACGGGTTTTCCGACTTGCTGACGTCAGGGGTCAAAACTGACGCGTTGTATCCCAGTCTTCAGTAATGCCGGGGTTTTTGCGAAATTTACGTGTAGCTTCTTCTGACATTTACTTTATATCAAAAGGTGTGATTTACTTTTTATATCCCTATATTAGGTAAAAGTGCAGTTTGAGTCCGCGAGTTGTGGTTCATGCGTAGACGTTGGTAACGGCGCGATGAATGACGCAGGTTAAGGCGGCCAATCAGATTCCGCGTTTCATGTGTTGTGAATTTGACCTTTCTTCACATGCTTTTTCCTTCAGATTTAATAATTTCTTGCAGTGTAAAATAAGTTGTTTTTCAAGTAATACGACTAACAATTTTTCCAGTGAATTGCAATACGTGAATAATGAACGTTATTAAAATTAGTGTTCACTTCCCTAAGAAAGAAAATCGCACTGACGTGTTTTACGGCCCACTTCAGAGTTGTAGTTTTAGAAGTTTCTGCAAACATTTTGGACCAAAATAATAATCTAAATTAATAAGTGTCTGAAACTTTTTTAGGAAAAAAATTACGTAGTGACGGGTTTCGAACCACCGACCTTTCACGTCACAGTCCAGCACCTTGCCCACTACGCTACGGCTATAAATAAAAAAAATCTCAAATCTCATATTATTGATGGCCGTTGTTAACTGATGTTAATATGCCATTTGTAGACATTTGATTATCATTTATCGTACGAAGAACGATGTGTTTCCATTCCTGAGTGTGCCGTTGCTTTGAAATGACAACGTGTAAGTTACAATAAGAAAATCATCAAATACGCGCGGAATGTCACGTGATATCTCGGAACGGCTGGTTTTCGTTAATTCAATGGAGGGTGTCAAATCGCCGTTATTTTTGCAAATATGTCTCAAACGATGAAAAAACATAAGGGAGCCAAATTGTAGAGAAATTTTCTCTACCAATTAGGTTATTCAATTTTCGTGTCAGATGAACGGTTCGTTTGCAATTACAATTACATTAAAAACAGCTTGTTTTGGTTTTACTACCGTATTTTTTGTCCGAAAAATTTGAAAAAGGGAGGTTCTGGTCTCTGGCGGCCTACAATCATGTCTGTAAAATTTGGTAGGCCTACTGATCGGTGGAACGGTTTGTCTTAAAAACAGGGAACACGTTATGTACAGATGGGCGGACAGACATACATACATCCCAAAATCGCCTTTATTTTTGCAAATATCTTTGAAACGCTACGAGATATGAAAAAAAGAGCAAAGTTGTAGAGAATTTTCTCCTCTACACATTCGGTTATTAAATTTTCGTGTCAGATGAATAGTTAAGCCGTTATTTTCATTTAAATTTCGATCTGTCAAAAGACGATCGCAAAGGCCCACTTTTAGTGTTACTACCGTAACCTAAAGTGGGCCAAAACAGTTGTTGGTTAATTTAGTAGAATCCGTGTATCTCGAAGTTCCGGTTCTGAACCGGAGATTCGGGTGCTACGCGCCCTCACGTACTAAGAGGATTTCTTGTTTAACCTATACCTAACCATCTGAAGGCTACGCTACAGATCACTTTTTTAACACACTACTCTTTAACACACCACCGACAACTTCAAAAACAGACCAGCGCAGCCATAAGGTTAGGTACATACGTTACACAAGAAGTTCTGTCTCGTAGTAGCGCCTGAATATCCGGTTCAGAACCGCTCAGTATAAGTAATTGCGCTCGTAAAGGCTGCGAAAGTCATGCAATCACCACAACTAAAATCACTGGTGAAAATAGACTACATAGTACAGCCAGTATGCTCAATCTTCATTACAGAACGTAAATATAAATCCCACATCTATTGCAATGCAATATGTTGATCTAAAGATCTTTACATCCACTACGCCGATTTGTTTACAAACCAGAAAGAGAAAGTTATTTGTCATTGGCCGCGCGACCGCCACTGCTGATAGGCTCCGGCGCCGTTGCCAACGTCCAAACATGAAACGCCGCTCGCGGACTCATAAACTGCACTTCAGCCCTTTATTACATCTAATAGTTTTTGTCTAAGTATTTTTCCGCATGGGTTACCTGTTATCTTGAATAACCTGTTTTCACTGGGTTCACTTGTACCTGTTACATTCGTTACTATTCTGACAAAATTCGAGGTTGCTAAGTAAACCTATGATCTTGTTAGCCACGTTTGTGCGTTAATTCTCCTTACATAGTATGATACTTCACTTGCTGTAGTTCATTGGATGACTTGAACTGGATTTCCAGGTCCATGGACATTTTGCTGACTGTGGTGTAAGACATAACTCAGTAGTCTCCAGAGTTCGTTAGTTATTTCATTCAATTTTATTTATTTTATTGTTGCTGAAATGACAGCTTTCTTCCTAATTACATCGTCTTTATAAGGTTCTTTAATATTACTTTGATTCAGTCAATCCCGTACACTACATTTTATGTATTTACCTACTCACATTTTGAACGTTTGGCACCTATGTACTACTGATACAGGTAAAGTGCAGTTTGCGTCTGCTATGGCCGACGCATAGATTGCACTTCTGCCCTGATATATGCTAAGAATACAGAAGTGGAGAAAAGTTACCGACAGCCTGCAGTCAACACCTTTGATTTTGGAAGTAATTCTTTTCGGATAATTTCTCTGCACCATTTATACACTTTTATATTTTAAATATACTATTTATATAGTGCTTATTCTTCACATTTACTATACACCGTAAAACATTAAATGGATGCGATAGTTCTGGTTTTCAATTGGTTTTATACACAGCTTGATATCAATGTAGTCTTGAAACCGGTAGCGAAATAAAATAATGTTCTGTCGAACTTTACGGCTGGTATGGCAGCTGATCCAGTAAGTCATGTAGTGTCGGTTGAGGTAGGTGGCTCGGTACGAAAAAACAAGCCCCCCCCTCCCCCCCAGGGGCCCATAGCTCTTTTGTGGGTACGTGTGTGGCGCGCACAGGGCCCTGAGCCGAAGCAACCTTTCTTCCGCCCCAGGCTGCTTCACTTTCCCTCCTGGTCCATGCCTTCGCCCGGAGACAGGCGTCATTTGCGAATCAAGGGTGTTTCTTTTCCTAGTTTCTCTTATTCCTTGGTTTCTTCGTATCCTAACCTTTGCTTCTCTCTCCTTGCTGTACTTTCCTAGCCTTCCTCTCCTCCGCATTAGTCTCCGCATCGGCGTTTGAGACACTTCTTTCTCTTCATTTCCTCTATTCTTTTTCTTCTTCTTTCCTCCCTGTGCGTGTCTGAAGACCGACCCACGCATTATCATGCGTAGCAGGTGACGGGGAAACGCGTAATTCCCCGCCTCGGGTAGACAAGTAGGGCACGTACATACCCCCTGGTAAAGGCCAGGCCCAGGGAGGGGTGATTACCCGAGCTGGTACCTTCCGAACATGCCGATTGGTCGCTCCGTCAGTTCTCGGGAGGTGTGACCTGAGGTGTGAACAATCACCTAAGGCGGGTAAGCTCTCGGAGAGGGTCCCCACTAGAAAGGAGCGCGCCACCGGAGACGCCGGTAATCACGGGGGACACTTCTGCAATGACTTCCTTCTCTTCTTCAGTGACGTTAACCCAGAAACGAAAGATATTCGCCTCAGCAAAAGAAGACTCTGCCTAATCTACTGAAATTTCTTATTGTCTCGCACCGACGGTAAAGATTTCAATTCTGTAAATCCTTTCGTCATTCAGAAAGGTGTTGATGAAATTGCTGGCCCTGTTAAAACCTGTTCGCGTCAGCGCAATGGCACATTGTTGCTGGAAGCGGACAGTGTCTTCCAGCTCCTAAAACTGATACGGACTACATTGTTACACACGTTTCCAGTCCAGGTACAAGCGCACCGCACACTCAACTCGTCATGAGGGGTAGTTTTTACGAGATCCTTTGACGGGTTGTCTGACGAAGACATACAAACCTGTATGTCCGATCAGGATGTAACAGCCGTCCATAGGGTGTTAAGGTGGATAGCCAGCTGATACCGACTCATAGTGTGTTTTTGACGTTCGACAGAGTTGAACTCCCGTCAAGAAAAAGAGTTCCTTTCCTTCCCCGCCGAGGCGTGACTCATTAGTCACGCCGTCCAACATTAGTCGGCCCCGGTCATCTTTTGACTGGCCGGGATGCATTACTATTAGTCGGGCAACCGGCAGTTTACCAGCGGCGGAAGCTCCCCTTCCTGATAAACTCGGGAAGGTGGCAGATGACTCGTTTGAACCTATGGAACATGACACTCTGCCTCTAGATGGCGACAGTAGTGCTCCCTCGAAGTCCGGTCCTCAGCGGCCGTCGAGGTGACCCCACCTCCTTGTTCCTTTTCATCTTCTTTTCTTCTCACATTTTTTATCATGGCAGTCCTTCAATTGAATATTCGAGGCTTTTGTTCCAGTCGGGAGTTATTAAAACTACTCCGATTGCACTGCCCGCTTCTAGTCTGTCTCCAAGAAACTAAGTTACATCCATGTGATCGTGCAGACTTTCCCACTATACCTCTGTGCGTTTCGACCTGCCACCTGTGGAAGGTACCCCAGCCCATGGAGGGGTTCTGATGCTCATTCGGGACGACGTCTATCACCATCCCATTACATTGTATACTCACCTACAGGCAGTTGCCGTCCGCATCACTCTATCCACACTTTCCTTTTCCCTCTGTAATATCTATTCGCCATCGTCAGCCGCCCTTACTAGGGCAGATGTGCTACACCTCGTTGACCAGCTCCCTTCACCTTTCGTGTTGGTAGGCGACTTTAATGCCCACAACCCCCTATGGGGCTCTCCGGCACCTTGTCCGAGAGGCTCCCTTTTGGTGGACTTTATCCAACACCTCAATCTTGTCTGCCTCAACACCGGTGCACCGACCTTCCTTTCCGACACGACACACATATTCCCAAACCTCGCGATATGCACTCCTCAGCTTGCCGGTCGGTTTGAGTGGTATGCACCTTCTGACACTTACTCGAGTGACCATTTCCCTTGTGTCATCCACTTCCTGCAGCATTCCCCATCTCCTCGTCCCACCAGTTGGAACATTTCTAAAGCTGATTGGGGGCTTTATTCTTCATGGCTGTTTTTCACGATCACAATTTTGCCAGCTGTGACAGTCAGGTCGAAGAACTCAGAGGTTATTTTCACAGCTGCCGAACATTCCATACCTAGTACATCCTCTTCTCCACGTCGTGTCCCGGTCCCTTGGTGGACTGCAGCCTGCCGTGGCGCTCTTAAAGCCCGGCGACGTGCTTTAATCACCTTCCACCGCCACCCGACGTTGGAGAATTGTATAAATTACAAACGACTGCAAGCGCAATGTCGTAAAGTTATAAACGACAGAAAAAAGCTTGCTGGACTGCTTTTACTAGTTCTTTTAACCGTTTTACTCCCTCCACGGTTGTTTGGGGTGGTCTACGCCGTTTATCTGGCATCAAGGTCCACTCCACTATTTCTGGCCTGACCGTCGAGGACGCAGTCCTTGTGGACCCTGTTGATGTTTCCAACGAACTGGGCCGTTACTTTGCGGAGGTTTCGAGCTCTGCCCAGTACCACCCTGCCTTCCTCCCTCGCAAACAGGCAGAGGAGGCACGACCGCCTTCTTTCCACTCTTTTAATCGTGAAAGTTATGATGTCTCCTCCACCATGCAGGAGATAGACCGTGCTCTCGCCCTGTCCCGATCTTCTGCTGAAGAACCTCTCTCCTGCAGGCAAGTGTTTCCTTCTTAGTACGTATAATCGCATATGGACTGAAGGTCATGTTCCCACAAGTTGGTGTGAAGCCATTTTTGTCCCCATCCCCAAACCAGGGAAGGACAAACATCTTCCTTCCAGTTATCGTCCCATTTCTCTGACGAGCTGCGTCTGTAAGGTGATGGAACGCATGGTTAACGCTCGGTTGGTCTGGCTCCTCGAATCTCGCCGCCTCCTGACTAATATCCAATGCGGGTTTCGTCGACACCGCTCTGCTGCTGACCACCTCGTTACGTTGTCGACCTTCATTATGAACAACTTTCTAAAGAAGCGTCAAACAGTAGCGGTGTTCTTCGACTTGGAGAAGGCATACGATACCTGTTGGAGAGCGGGCATTGTCCGCACATTGTACACATGGGGCCTTCGGGGCCACCTCCCTCTTTTCATTCAAGTGTTTTTGGCGGATCGCAAGTTTCGGGTACTGGTGGGCTCTGTTTTGTCAAACACCTTTCGCCAGGAGAATGGGGTGCCACATAGCTCCGTCTTGAGTGTGGCTCTCTTTGCCATCGCAATCAATCCGATCGAAGATTGCCTTTCAGCCGACGTTTCTGGATCTATTTTTGTAGACGATTTCGCAATTTCTTGCAGCGCCCAGCGGATGTGTGCCTTGGAGCGTTGTCTTCAACGCTGTCTTCACCGTCTATATTCCTGGAGCATCGCGAACGGCTTCCGAGTCTCCACTGAGAAAACGGTGTGTATAAACTTCTGGAGGTACAAGGAATTTCTTCAACCTTCTCTACGTGTCGGCCCCGTTGCTCTCCCTTTCATGGAAACTACGAAATTCTTGGCACACATGTTAGATCGGAAACTTTGCTGGTCCACACACGTGTGCTACTTGGCTGCCCGTTGTGCCCGATCCCTAAATGTTCTTCGTGTCCTCAGTGGCACGTCATGGGGAGCGGATCTTACCGTCCTGCTTCACCTTCACCAGGCCATTGTTCAGTCGAAGCTCGACTATGGAAGCCCTGTAAACTCTTCTGCACGGCCGTCGATTCTCCGCCGTCTCAACTCTATTCACCATTGGGGTTTACGTCTGGCGACCGGTGCATTTTATACCAGCCCTGTTCAAAGTATGTATGCAGAGGCTGTTGTATTACCCTTGACCACTCGGCGTGACATACTCTTGTATCAGTATCCATGCCGCCTGCGGTTGATGCCCAACCATCCATCTTACCGATTATTTTCTGACGACTCACTCGGTCGCCAATATCAGTTGTCTGCGATAGCCTTGCTTCATCCTGGAGTTCGGTTTCGCCGCCTGCTTCAGCGGCTCGATTTTACCCTTCCTTCCACCTTTCGGTTGAGCGAAAGCCCATTGCCACCGTGGCATCAGGCCCAGGTTCACACTCACCTTGAACTTAGTTCGCTCCCCAAGGAGAGCACTCCGGATTTGGTATACCGTTCGAGGCTTGTCGAACTCCGTTCGCGATTCGATAATGCCATATTTATTTACACTGATGGTTCCAAGAGCACTGACAGTGTCGGATCTGCCTTTGTCGTCGGGGACAACCGTTTCCAATACAAGCTCCCTGACCGGTGCTCGAATTTCACGGCTGAGCTTTTTGCCTTCCACCAGGCCGTTTTGTATACCTGCCGCCACCGCCAACCTTTCTATGCCATATGTTCGGACTCCCTTAGTGCCCTGCAGAGTCTTAAGGATTATTTCTCGAACCATCCTCTCGTGTATCGGATCCAACGCTCCCTCCAGTTGCTAGCAGATGACAGCTGTCACGTTTCCTTCCTGTGGGTCACTGACCACGTAGGTGTGCCCGGGAATAAGACCGCCGACATAGCGGCCAAGGCCGCAGCTCTTTTGCATCGCGTGGCTACATTTTGCGTCCCATCGGACGATGTTCAACGGGCTCTCCGACGGAGTATCGTGTCGCAATGGCACAGTGCGTGGTTTTCAATGTCCAACAATAAATTGCGAACTGTAAAACCGATCCCGACCGCTTGGAGGACCTCCTCACGCCCCTCTCGGCGGGAGGTGGTCATCCTGGCCCGGTTGCGGATCGGTCACTGCCGTTTCAGCCACCGTCACTTGCTGTCCGCCGACCCTGCACCGCTGTGCTCCTGCGGTGAACTGCTGACGGTGCGACATGTTTTACTGTCTTGTGTTAATTTTAATCATCTCCGTGTAGCCCTTCACTTTCCGCCTACTCTGGAGGAAATTTTAGCTGATGACACACGAGCAGCTGCTAGTTTTGCGTTTTATCAACTTGGCCAACTTCTCCAAGGATATTTAACCCTTTTAATTGTCTTTTATCTTTCGGTTTTAGCCTCTTGTTGATGTTCTGACAGTCACCATTTTTTTATTTTTTGAGATCATAGCGAATCTTTTATGGCTGGGCGCTAATGACCATAGAAGTTGTGCGCCCTAAAACAAAAACAAAAAAAAAACAAAAATTTCGGCCGAGATTTCGAGTTTGAATTAGAACAAATCACTTTATACAGCGGTCTGATGTGACTGGCGGGGCAGCTTTACTGATGACTATTCGGCCAATTCCGCCGCTAACCGACCAGCTGTTGGTGCACTAGCGAAACCTCGACGGGTGATAAATTTTAATATTAAAACAGTTAATGCTCAAGTCGGGGACGCTTTGTATATTATATGTTCAAAATTTTATGATCATACTATGCTACCGAAAACAATTTACGTAAAATATTCAGCCAGAGAAGACATTCGCAGATTAATCTAACGTCAGTCTGTCGTATAATAGATGTGCACTGTACGATTTAACTGGAGTAACAAAACGTTGATTTTGCTTTTAGGCTCTGTCTTCGTAATAAATGTAGGAGTTATAAAACAAGCTTTACTCTTCGTGCTGACAAGCGGTAGTGAATTAAGATTTCTACGGAAACTTCGGACTGCAGATACAAAATTGAGATCCCATTCTGCCTTTAGAATCATACGCCAGGGTCAACTGCGACTCTCAAGCTTCTGAAAAGAGGGAGAGCATGCAATGGGCACCTCCAGAAACGAATATTCCTCAAACGTTTTTACTCTTCGTTTAATGCTGGTGGCAGAGTTACTCGTGAGCTTCTGTGTTCTGTGAGTGCGTCTGTCGTAAACCCAGACTAAAGACGTTATGTTCTTCGGTAAAAATGAATTACCCTTTAATAGGACATCACTTGTGTAAGTATCGAGGGTTTGTGGGTTATCTTATCTGTAGGAATAGACAACACATAGTCACGAAATCTAGAACGCCCGACAGCACATCACATGTTTCCTGCGAGTATTTTCAGGAGGAAGTGCAGTCGCCGCTGCCGCACTGCAGTGAGAACATCCATCAGTAGACTACTGCCGGGCACTAGCGTCCCTACCTGTTGGTGCTTCGGTAAGAGCCGACGCGTTTCATAGTTGAAGGCCCATTTTAAGACAGTGGATCTGTCGATTGCAAAACGAACCAAACTAACCCAGCGACTGTGATACTACTATAAATCATCTGTTGTTCTTACAAGCTATAAAGTTTTAGAGTTTTGTGGGTTTTGAAAGATTATTCTAATATATAAAAATTAACATGTGTTCGTATACCCGACTGTACCGTTCATCAGATTGTGATGAAACTTTGTCAACATATCACTTGGACATTCGCTGTGGTCGTAGGTACCATTATATGACAGCACGATAAATATTTCCTGAGATATGGCGTATTAATTATAAAATTTTGAACATAGCTGCTATTGTCAGAGACCGTTACAACCGAGGGCTGAATTTTTATACTTAGCAATAAACAATGAAGTGCGAGGAAAATGCTGCATCATGCGGCGTCTACTTCTAAACCACTCCACCGATTTCAATCAAATGTGGTATAAATATTCCTTCCATGAGGTAACAATTGGATAAGAACTGTTTACGACATATAGTTCAGAGGATACGACGTCATAAAGAATTATATGGTTTAAATCCTGTGGCATCATGTGACATGTAAATAACTCTTTATTCATCCTAAAATCTTCCTGACATTTTGGACACTTGACCTTCAAAATAAGAGAAAAGTCATTGTCACACACAATTTTGAATGGTGCATGACGGAGGATACTTTACATATACACTTCTCAGATTGCACAGTTGTATTCCGATCATCATGAAATTCTTAAATATGATTGAAGAATTCAGTTTATCAGTGCAGTATTAATATATTCAGATTACCTACATGCATTTTAATTAACGTGACCAAACAGTTATTCTGCAGATTTCGTCGACGTTTCGAATGAAATAAAATTTCTGAAAATTCTAGCAGCTCTCCGGAAGTTACATTCTTCAGGGTGATAATCGTCAAAGAAACCTTTGAACATATTGTTCATACCTTGTGAATTTTATGTAAGAATTTTTTTAAATTGTACAGAGGAAAGCATTCTTCATTTAGATTTTTAAGCGACGGTTTTTTGGCTGTCAGCTTGAAGCATACCAAGCGTACCGAATCATTGGAGTGAAAACCACCAGCATAAGGAATCTGTTTCTTACCAACTCATGGTTTTAATGCGAATTTGAAAATAAATCTAATATATAACGAATTTGTTTTTTGTTCGTATTTTATGCACGGTCAGACCGTACATCCCCAGGCACCCTCAGGGGCTCAGCATGAATTTGATGGGTACGGGCTTGGCGAACCCGGGGTCATGAGCTGTGGGCTGTGTCGCGCCAACAGTCCGCTACACCGTATGCTCTGTGAGTGCCTCAACGACCATCGTTCGGCGCGACGGTGGAACGTTGTACGTTTCAGAGCCCGGGGATCTTGGCTTAATCGCCTGGGTCGCGAGGACGGTACAAACCTCTATAAAAAAAACCTCAATATCAAGGTATGCTACGTGCCGAGGAGATGCATGGCTGTTGAGATTGAACAGCCACTAGCGAGCAAACTCTGAGGAACCTGCCGTACCTCAGTTGTACAAGGCTTACCCAGGCAAGCGGGGCTCTCCGTGGGTGGACCTCTTTTCCCTAGCTGCTCGTGGGACGGAAATGAAACGAGCAATAAATAGCGTGGGCGGTCGCAAAAACGCCATTTCTAAGCGTGGAAGATCAGAGTATAATGCTACAGCATATGATCCTAAGTCGTTCCCTTCCATGGCAACGCCATGGGAAGAACGCCAAGCTTTACGCTGTTCGGATCCATATTCACCGCGATACCTTGTTTTTTCCCGGACTGATGGAGACTCTTTCTTGTCCACCAAGCCGCAGTTCTTCGTTGACCATCTCGAGGACAAGTATGGTGAGGTGGAGTCTTTCTCGAAAATGAGAAGTGGGGCTGTTCTGATACAGACGGCATCCCCAGCCCAGTCCAGGGCATTATTGGCCTGTGACAAGCTGGGTGATATACCTGTCAGTGTCACGCCCCACAAGACCCTCAGTATGGTCCAAGGCCGTATTTACCATTGAGACCTATTGTCACAATCTGATGAAGAGCTACGTACCAACCTGGAATGCAGAGGTGTTCACTTTGTCCGACGTGTTTATAGGGGACCAAGACATAACAATGTTGCCACCGGTGCATTCGTCCTGGCCTTCGAAGACGATTCTCTGCCTGAGAAGGTCAAGGTAATGATCTACCGGTGCGACGTTACACCATACGTCCCACCCCTATGAGGTGCTTCAGGTGCTGGAAGTTGGGGCATATGTCCTCCCAGTGCACTTCTAGCCCTGTGTGCAGGGATTGTGGACGTCCATCTCATCCGGACGCTCCCTGCACCCCACCTCCTGTCTGTGTGAACTGCAACCAGCTGCAGCCACCGTGCTCTCCAGACTGTAAAGTTCTACATAAACAACGGAAGATAATGGAAATAAAGACCTTGGACCGGCTATCGTACAATGAGGCAAGAAAGAAATACGAGTGTATCCATCCAGTGAACATGGCTACCTCGTTCGCAGTTGTATCGTCATCCCCGCACATTATGGGTACGACTCACAACAAGGTATCGCCTCCTTCTGTAGGCCCTAGAGGCCATAAAAGTACCACTGCGCCCTCATCAGATGGGGGCAACACTCCATCTGCTGCTAAAGCACCTGTTGTGGGGGAAACCTCCCCACAACCATCGGGGACACCAGTCCCCAACCCCCAGCCGGAGAAGCAACAGCTTCCTCCGGCACCTCTCCCTCGGAAGGGGTCCTTTGGGACGCTCCCTTCTGGGGAGTCCCAGGGTGCGCCAGGGGATCTCAGCTTTTGGCTGAAGGATCCAAAACCTGCCGGTCGAAGGACTTCTGGCTCTGACGGTCGCTGATGCCACTTCTGGGAAGCCCTCCCAGCCCTTGACACCAAAGGGCCAGCGACAGGGCAAAAAGCCGAAGAAAAAGGACGTGAAGGAAGCATCATCAGTGCCTCGGAAGGAATGCTCTATCACCTCTTCGGCCTCTGAAGACGAGGTGGAGATCCTCGCGTCACCTGAGGATCTCGCCATACTTGGATCACCTCAACCGATGGTTCTGGATCCTGCAGAGTTGGCAGCAGGTGCTCCTGATGAATGACCATTTACCAACTTAAATTATGGGTATTCAGCAGACTGCAAACGAAATCTTGCAGTGGAATTGCGGCGGTTGTTTCTGCCACCTGGCTGAGCTGCGGCAATTACTCTGCCGCTTCCCTGCCATCTGTCTTGCCTTGCAGGAAACGTGGTTTCCCGTCGAGAGGAGCCCAGCCCTACGAGGCTATCGGTGCTATTTTAAAAACCGAACCATCTACGACAGGGTTTCTGGCGGCCTCTGTGTTTATGTCCACGCCTCTGTCCCCAGTGCTGCTGTGCCTCTTCAAACGTCTCTAGAGGCAGTCGCTGTTCGACTTCAGGTAGTTCAAGATTTTACCGTCTGCTCTGTTTACCTTCCACCTGATGAGGCCATCTCTCCCACAGACCTCACTGCCTTGGTCACCCAACTTCCCCCACCCTTTCTTCATTTGGGGGACTTCAACGCCCACCACCCTCTGTGGGGTGGCATACAGACCTTGGCCTGGGGTAGGGATGTTGAGTCTCTCCTGTCAGAGCAGAATCTCTGCCTTCTTAACACCGGTGCTCCTACCCACTTTAGCACAGCACATGGTTCGTTTTCTACCATAGACCTGTCTGTCTGCAGCCCTAACCTCCTTCCGCATCTCACCTAGAGGGTCCATGACGACCTGTGTGGCAGCGGCCATTTTCCGATCTTCCTGTCGCTCCCACAGTGTTCACCTGCTGACCGTCCGCCTCGCTGGTCCCTCCGTAGGGCTGACTGGCCAGCTTATTCTTCAGATGCTGTGATTTCCTCTCCGCTTCCAGCTGATGTTAATGCCACCGTTCAGCAGGTCACACAGGCCATTGTTTCTGCAGCCAAAAACTCTGTTCCCACCACATCCGGTTCGCTCCATCGTCCATCGGTGCCCTGGTGGACACCGGAGATTGCTGAGGCCATCCGGGAACTTCGGCGAGCACTACAGTGCCACCAACGTCACCCTTCAGTCGAACATCTTGTAGCCTTCAAGCGCCTCCAGGCACGGGCCCGGCGACTGATAAAAGATAGTAAGAGGGCCTCGTGGGAGAGGTACGTCGCGTTCATTGGTTCCTCCGCTTGTCCTTCCAAGGTGTGGTCACAAGTTCGACGCCTCTTCGGGCACCGCCCACCAGCGGGAATTCCATGCTCCAGCGTCCAGGGTATGCTGTGTACTGACCCTGTCGCTGTCGCTGAACACCTGGCAGATCATTTTGCATGTACATCGGAGACTGCTGCCTATAGTGCAGAATTTCGCGCCGTTAAAGAGCGGGCAGAGAGCCAGCAGATTTCATTCCGAACACGACGTCGTGAATCATATAACGTCCCATTTACTGAGTGGGAGTTGGAAAGTGCCCTTGCTGCATGCCCAGACACCTCCCCTGGACCCAATCGCAATCACAGCCAGTTTTCCGACACCTATCAGCGGACTCTAAGAGCCAATTTCTCGCCCTGTTTAATCGCATATGGCTTGAGGGTGTTTTTCCGTCCTCCTGGCGGGATAGCATTATCATTCCAGTGATTAAGCCTGGGGCAGATCCGCAGGTGGCTGATAGTTACCGCCCGATCAGCCTCACCAACGTTCATGCAAGCTTCTCGGATGGTTGGTGAGTCGGAGACTCATGTGAATCCTCAAGGACCGAGGACTCTTGGCGCCTCAACAGGGCGGGTTCCGTCAAGGCCGCACAAGCCCTGTGACAAGCCTCATTGTCGAAGCTGGAGTCCTCTTGCTGCGGTTCCGCAGGCAACACCTGCTGGCTTCATATGTTGCCCATGTTCAGGCCTCGCCCCTCCATCCGAACCGCACACTCATTTTTCCAGAAGCTGCGGTTCCTATTCCTCCATGACGGCCTAGGTCGGGTTACCCGATCTCAGTCCGTGCTCGTTCCCTTCTTTCGTCCCTCGCGTCCTCTCCACTCCCTACCACGTTCCACTATTCCTTTCGAAATCCTCCTTGGTCTCTTCCTCGATTGCAGCTCCGTCTGGATCTGTCATGTACGTCGAAGGACTCGGTTTCCGCTAGACATCTCCGTCACCAGTTTCTACAACTCCTAGATTCGTTCCATGCCGCAAAACCCGTCTACACAGATGGTTCCGTAGTAGATGGCCATGCTGGGTATGCGTTTCTTCATGACGATCATGTGGAACAGCATTCTCTGCCAGGTGAGAGTACCATTTTCTCTGCCGAACTGGTCGCCATTCTAAGGGCTCTGCAACACCTCAAATCGTGCGGCAGGGGGTCATTTGTCATCTGTTCTGACTCCCTGAGTGGCTTACAAGCGATAGACCAGTGTTTTTCTCGCCAGCCATTGGTACGGTCGATCCAGGATACTGTTCACTCTCTAAGCCGATCAGGCCGTTCTGTGGTCTTTGTGTTGACCCCGGGCCACGTTGGCATCCCAGGGAATGAACAAGTAGATCGCTTAGCCAACCAGGCCGCTATGGAACCACCGCTAGATATTGGCGTCATGGAGCCTGATCTGAAATTGGTGTTGCACCGGAAGGTGCGCGAGGCTTGGAGGGCCGAGTGGGCTATGGCGAATGCGCCAAACAAGCTTCGGGCAGTGAAGCTGTCCACAGCCCTGTGGAAGTCTTCACTGTGGCCGATTCGCCGAGAGGCGGTTGTCCTCTGCCGCCTCCGTATTGGGCACACGTGGTTAAGCTACGGGTATCCCCTTCGCCGCGAGTCCTCGCCTGTGTGTCGATGTGTTGTCGTAATGACAGTGGCGCATCTTTTGATGGACTATCCGATTTTAGCCAACCTGCGGCACTCTTTTAATCTTCCAGACGCACTACCCTTAGTTTTAGGTGATGACGCCTCTATGGCTAACAGTGTTGTAAGTTTTATCCGTGCTGCTGGTTTTTATGTTTCTACCTAACCGTGGGTGTTGTAGCCTGATATCTTAGGCCACCACCAACCCAGCTTTTTACCTTTTCACGCCCTTAGGGGTTCTTAGTGTGTCCAGTGTGGCTGGCTCATCCTGTTTTTTCTTTGTGATCAGCCAGCCAAGGTACTCTGCTATCCTGTTTTATTCGTGACTTTCTTTTACCGATTCTGTGTGTCTTCGTTTTGTAGTGTCCGCAGGGCTCCCTCCTGGCAGATATACTGAACCTCCTTCAGCTCATCTGCCTTAACACTGGTTAACCAACTTATCTTTCGGGCTCCACAAACACTTTCAGCCATATAGATCTAGCTATCTGCACTGCTCAGCTGTCACGGCGTCTGAATGGTCTGTTCTCTCAGACACACATTCGAGCGGTCATTTTCCATGTGTAATTCACGTAATGACGCCTGACACCCTGAGCATGCACACCGCTGGCAGATAACCAACCGCCCAGGGGGCCCACAGCTCTTTTGTGGGTACGTGTGTGGCGCGCACGGGTCTTTGAGCCATTGCTGCCTTCCTTCCTGTTTCCCAGGCCGCTTTTCCTCACCCCGGTCCCCTCCCATCCCTAATCCTGCTTCCCACCCTACCCTTCTCCAACCCTGTCTCTAGGTGTTCTCGTGATGATGGCCTGGCTATTTCCATGGTACTGCTGGTTTTGCAATTGTGTCCTTGTTTGCTGTGTTCACTGATTTTGGCCCATTCAGGTCCCCATTGTGGTTTACCCTCCATCAAAATTTCTGAGTAAGTGTGAGCCATTTGGGGAAGAACTTTCAACCTAGCCCCTACAGCGCGGATTCCTACCCTTTCCTTCCAAATTCCCTTCCTCGCCGTTGCTCCCTGCCCCGCTAGGTCACCAGCACGGTAGCCAGTCTGTGTGGTGGGGCTGATATGTACCCTAATGTTTGAGCCCCCTGAGTTGCACAGGGATCACACTGCCGATGCCTGAGTTGTGACCACCTCATGCATGATTGTCTTTGCGGGGCATCAGGACTCCCAGCAACGGCCATCCTGCCAGGTGGCGTTGCTGTAGCTGGATGGCGCCCTTGAGGAGAGCTCGTTTCGGAGTGGGTGGCATCGGGGCGGACATTCCGCAATGAAGAGGAAACAAGCCTTGGAAAATCCTGGCTCTAAGTCAGGTGTCTCTAAGTGTGGAAGATTTAATTTCAATAGATACGACCCCAAATCGTTTCCTTCCCTAACTCCATCTTGGGGGGGGGGGGGGGGTACGTGGGTCCCCAAAGCAGACTGAGACATGTTCACCAAGATACTTAGTGTGTACCAGACAGGATGGGGAATCTTTCCAGGCAACTAAGCCTTGCTTCTTCGTCGAACACCTCGAAGAAAGGTTTGGCGAAGTTGCCGGAATGTCAAAACTGTGCGACGGTTCGGTCTTGATACAGGCCGAGACCCCTGCTCAGTCATGGAGCCTCTTAAAGTGTGACCACTTAGGCGATATTCCAGTCACAATATCGTTAAATAGGGTACAGGGGGTGATATATCATAGAGACCTTTTGCTACAGACAGATGAGGAGTTACACGAGCACCTACAACGGTGCGGAATCCATTTTGTCCGGCGCGTATTTCGAGGACCCAAGGATAATAAGGTGTCCACTGGCGCATTTGTCTTGGCCTTTGAGGGTGACAATCTGTATCGCTGTGACGTCTAGCCATACATCCCTCCTCCAATGTGATGTTTCAAGTATTGGCGTTTCGGGCACATATCCTGTCGTTGCAACACTGCTGCAACCTGTCGGGACTGTGGCTGTCCCTCCCATCCGGACACTACCTGTGCCCCTCCTCCTTATTGTGTCAATTGCGGCGGCGGTCACCACTCTCCCTGTTTGCAGGACTGTCCCGCTCTACAAAAATAGCGTAAAATAATCGAGTACAAGACCTTGGACCGACTCACATACTCAGAGGCTCGGAGGAAGTACAAGAAGCTGCATCCGGTCTCTCTACTTACGTCCTATGCTGCAGCTACGACGATGGCGCCACCACCAGTGGCCACTTCTCGCCCTGCTCTACCTCCATCTGTGGGCCCTATGGGCCGCCCCTCTACCTCTGCCTCCCAGACATCTGGAGGCACACCATCTTCTGTGGAGCAGGTACTGCCCCCCCACGTTGGGAGTGGCTAACCCTGCTCCCCAGCCAGAAAAGGGTTTCCGTTCTCTGGCTTCTGTTTCTGGGAAGGGAATCCGTTCTTCCCTTCCAACCATGTCCCCCAAGACATCCCACACTAGCCAGCGGCTGAAGGACCCTCGGCCAGAAAGCCGTCTGGCTCCTCAGTCTTCCCACACTGCTCAAGCCCCTCCGGAGAAATCCCTAGCCTCTGGAAGGCCTAAGGAATGACGGGAAGACAAGAAAGAAAAGAAAGAAAAGACGGTAAAGCGCAAGGAGACACTGGCGGCCTTGGTGCCCCCAGCCTTTGCACCTGACGCGCCTGAGGATGATGTAATCCTTCTCGCGACGCCAGATTTAGCCTTTGCCGATCTCGGGGATGCCATGGACATGGAGGATAAGGCTTCACAGCCAGAGACGAGTGCTCATGCCACTCCTCTTCCATTTTCATCTTCATGCACCATCAATCAGGAGACAGTCTGATCCTCCAATGGAATTGCGGAGGTTTTTTCGGTCACTTGGCTGAATTGTGTCAGTTGTTAAGCTCTTTTCCACCTCTTTGTGTTGCTCTCCAGGAAACCTGGTTTCCTGGTGATCGGACTACCGGGGGTACTTCAATAACCACACCATCTACAATAGGGCGTCGGGCGGGGTATGTCTATATGTACATACCTCTGCCTACAGTTCCCCAGTGCCACTTCACAAAGCCCTGGAGGCTGTCTCTGTCAGGGTTCGAGCATCACGGGATATTACTATCTGTTCCCTTTATCTCCCTCCTGATGCAGAAGTGGCACCAGCTGACCTAGCAGCTTTGACCGCTCAACTTCCTTCACCATTTCTTATTTTAACCGATTTTAACGCACATCACCCCATATGGGGGAGCAACGTGACTACAGGACTTGGTCGAGACTTTGAACTAGTTTTCAACCAACTTGACCTTTGTATTCTTAATGCAGGAGCTCCTACCCATTTTAGTGTGGCCCATGGCACATTTTCCGCCATAGAACATTCTGTGTGTAGTCCAGGCTTACGTCCACTCCTTAACTGGTGGGTCCATGATGGCCTTTGTGGAAGCGACCACTTTTGCTTCCCCACCACCTACGCCATGCACGTCTACCCCACTGGTCCTACCATAGGGCCGGCTGGGCAGCATCACTTCAGCTGCAACTCTGGGTACCCCTCTCCATGCTGATGCAACAATGGCAGTCGACCAGATTATTTTTGTTGTCGTTTCTGCCGCTGAGTCCATGATACCATCTTCTGCCTTATCCCGGCGAAGACCAGTACCCCGGTGGTCACCAGAGTTAGCAGCAGCAATTCGCAATCGCTGCAGAGCTTTGCAGCAGTATCAGCGCCACCCCACTGTTGACCACCTGGTTGCCTTTAAACGTCTTCAGGCCCAGACACGCCGGCTTATCTGGCAGCGGAAGCAGGCATGCTGGGAGGAATATTTATCCACAATTGGACCCCGTGTCTCTTCTAGCCAGATTTGGACGAAGATTCGCCGTATATCAGGCTACCGTCCACCAGCAGGGATCGTGGGTCTCTCTATCCATGGAACTATTCATACCAACCCGACTATCATTGCCGAGTCTTTTGCAGCGCACTTTGCTCTTAATTCGGCGTCCACTGCCTACAGCCAAGGTTTTTGTATCTTAAAAGAGCGGGCTGAG
The DNA here is from genome assembly GCA_026315105.1 of Locusta migratoria. Lineage (NCBI taxonomy): Eukaryota > Metazoa > Arthropoda > Insecta > Orthoptera > Acrididae > Locusta > Locusta migratoria. Next base: position 253,250,627 of record CM048745.1, on the reverse strand, counting down.
CGAAGTTGGCATTTCGCACCAACCGCCAGGAGCTGTACAATGCGCCATTTACTGAGTGGGAATTTCAAACTATTCTTGCTAGTTGCCCCAATACGTCTGCAGGACCGGAACAAATCCACTGTCAAATGCTAAAACATCTTTCAGAAAACTCGCAACGCCATCTTTTGGATTTCTGCAATCGTCTCTGGATCGAGGGAGCATACCTGTCCCAATGGCAGGAGAGTATCGTTATCCCTCTGTTGAAACCAGGTGCGGATCCATTGAACGTTGACTGTTACCGTCCCATAAGTCTCACAAACGTTCTTTGTAAGCTTTTTGAACGTTTGGTGAGCCGGCAACTTCTGTGGGTTCTCTAGTATCGGGGCCTGCTCGCCCCGCAGCAAGGTGCTTTCCGGTAAGGTCGCTCTGCCATTGATAACCTCCTCTCTTTGGAGTCGGCGATCCGTACTGCTTTCGCCCGACGTCACCGCCTCGTCGCCATCTTTTTCGACCTCCGGAAAGCATATGACACGGCATGGCACCATCACATCCTTGCCACACTACATGGGTGGGGTCTCCGTGGCTCCCTCCCAATTTTTATTCAGAATGTTTTACTTTTACGCCGCTTTAGAGTCCGCGTTGGCACCTCCTTCAGTTCCTCCCATATCCAAGAGAATGGGGTACCACAAGGGTCCGTCCTAAGTGCACCCCTCTTCTTAGTGGCCATTAATGGCCTAGTGGCTGCAGTGGGGCCATCGGTTTCTTCCTCCCTCTATGCAGACGACTTTTGCCTGTACTATTCCACCGCTAGTACAAGTGTAGCTGAACGACGACTGCAGGCAGCCATCCATCGAGCGCAGAATTGGGCTTCTGCCCATGGTTTTAAATTTTCCCTTGCAAAAACTAGGGTGATGCACTTTTGTTGCCAACAGACGGTACATCCGCATCTGGAGCTCTACCTTGATGGTGAGCTCCTTCAGGTTGTGGACACACACCGCTTCCTGGGTCTCCTTTTCGACTCACGATTGACATGGCTCCCTCATCTGCGCCAGCTGAAGCAACAGTGCTCACGACATGTGGACCCTTAGTTGCCTCAGCCATACTGTCTGGGGGGAAGCACACCCTATCCTCCTCTGGCTGTATAATGCTCTTGTGCAGTCTCGTCTGGACTATGGGAGCCAGGTCTATGGGTCGGCCTCTCCATCTGCACTGAGAGTTCTCGACCCAATCCTCCATACTGGTGTCCGTCTGGCCACTGGAGCATTTCGTACGAGCCCGGTCATGAGTCTTCTTGCAGAGGCTGGAGTCTCCCCATTGCGATACCGGCGACAATACCTCCTCGCCCAGTATGCTGCCAGAGTCCACTGTACCCTCCATGACAAACTCCTTTTCCCAGAGGAGGTCATTCGTTCGCCGCAAAGGCGACCCCGGTCGGGACTCCCGATAGAGGTCTCTAGCTCTTCACACTACACTGACGCTTTCCTCGCTAGGAAACGGACGGTGGAGGCGACTCCATTGCCCTTTACCTCTCAGAACCGTGAATGCTACAATACCGAGTTTACTGTATGAGAGCCCCACCACGCACTCTCGTCTTCGCAGTCCTCCGCTCCAGGACCAGATGGCATTCACGTAGCGATGTTGCAACACCTTTCACCGACGACCTTGGACTTTCTACTGGCCACCTACAACAGCATATGGATAGAAGACACGTTTCCGCGACACTGGCCTGAAGCCATAGTCATTCCCATACCAAAGCCTGGGAAGGACAAATTTCTCCCTTCCAGCTACCGCCATATTTCCCTCACCAGTAGTGTGTGGAAGGTGATGGAACGTATGATTCACAGGTGCCTGGTATGGTGGCTTGAAACTCGACATCTACTTTCAAATATCCAATGTGGGTGTCGCAAGCACGGTTCTGTGATGGATAATTTCGTTGCCCTATCTACTTCAGTAATGAATACTTTTTATGGAAGTGCCAGACAGTAGCGGTGTTCATTGATCTGGAAAAAGCATACAACACCTGCTGGAGGATGGGCATCCTCCGCACTCTGCATACATGGGGTTTTCGGGGTCGTCTACAAATTTTTATCCGGGAATTTTTAACAGACCGTGTTTTTAAAGTGCGTGTTGGTTCGGTTTTATCGATCACTTTTATTCAGGAGAACGGGGTCCCCCAGTGCTTGGTCCTGAGCGTCCTTTTATTTGCAGTGGCAATCAATTCTATAGCCGATCATCTACCACCGCGAGTGTCGGCGTCCCTGTTTGTCGACGACTTCGCGATCTACAGCAGCTCTGAGCAAACGAGTCTCCTTGAGCGGCGCCTTCAGCCGTGCCTAGACACTCTCCACACGTGGAGTATGGACACTGGCTTTCGATTCTCGGCCGACAAGACAGTCTGCATGAACTTCTGGCGGCGGAAGGAGTTCCTTCCCCCGTCCCTGGACTATGGAAGCATGGTTTATTCTTTGGCTCGAACGTCCATACTGCGCCGCCTTAACACAATCCACCACCAAGCGATCCGTCTGGCGATGGGAGCTTTTTAAACTAGCCCCGTTGAGAGCCTGTATGCTGAGGCCGCTGAACTACCCCTTTCTTATCGTCCGGAACTCCTGCTTAGCCGTTATGCTAGCCGTTTGTCATCCATACGAGGACACCCAACGTACGCAGTTTTCTTTGATGACTCACTTGACGGTCTCTCTGCTATGCGCCTGTCTGCTCTGCTACCACTGGGAGTACGCTTGCGTTCGCTACTTGGCCAGTTCGGCGTTACAACGCCTGCTATCTTCTCGACTGGAGAGAGCACCTCTCCACCGTGGCTAAGCCCCAAAGTCCGTGTTAGCTTGGACCTTCATTCTCTTCCAAAGGACTTCACACCCAGTTACGTTTCCCTGAGAGAATTTCTCGCACTCCGGTTCAAATTTTATGACAATTTGTTCATCTACACTGATGGCTCAAAGACAGATCAGGGTGTTGGGTGTGCCTTTATACTTGGCAACGCCTTGTTTAAATATCGTCACTCTGAGTGGAGTTCCAGAGTTACAGCTGAGTTGTATGCATTATATCAAGCCACCCAATACGTCCGGCGAAACTTGCTCAATAAGATTGTCATGTGCTCGGACAGTCTTAGTGCCCTTTTGAGCCTTCGCAGCGAGCGGAAATACTGTGACGTTTCTGTGGGCTCCTGGCCACGTGGGAGTGTTGGGGAATGAGTCTGCGGATACGGTTGCCAAGGAGGCAGTTCTCCTTTCTAGGCTATCTACCTTTTATACTAGATTTGTTAACCTTCGCTCTGGTGTCTCCCGGCGTATCTTCTCCTGTTGGTTTTTACATTGGTCATCCCTGTCAGGGAACAAATTGCGGGCCATTGTGCCATTGTGCCTGATCTTTGGGTAACGTCTTCTCGACCCTCTCGTCGAGAGGAGATTGTTCTTGCCCGGCTTCGTATTGGCCACTGCAGTTTTAGCCACTTGTATTTACTTTGCGGTGATCCTGCTCCCTTATTGTGAGCACTCTGATGAACCTTTTGCTGTGTATAACCTTTTAGTGCAATGTCCGTTTTTTAATCGTCTACGTCATGCTCTATGTTTACCATTTGAAATGTCTGATATTTTAGCTGATGATCTGCATTCTAACAGGTTTTTAACTTTTTATACATCGTGAAACTATGGCGAAAGCCATTTAAGTTCCATCCCCTGATCGATTTTCATCTACATCTTCATAGATACTATGCAAATCACATTCAAGTGCCTGGCAAGGGTTTCATTAACCACTTTGATAACTTTTCTCTACCGTTCCATTCTCTTATAGCGCGCGGGAAGAAAGAACACCTAAATCGTTCCGTTTTCGATCTGATTTCTGTTATTTTATTGGGATGGTCATGTCTCCCTAAGTAGGTGGGTGCTAGCAAAATATTTTCACATTCAGAAGTAAAAGTCGGTGATTGAAACTACGGAAACAGATCACGCCGCAATGAATAACGTCTTTCTTTTAATGAGTTCCACCCCTATTCTTGCAACATTTCCGTGACGCTTCCCCCCACCCCCGTAACGTGATGGAACAAAACGAGCTGCCCTTCTCTGAACCTTCTCAATGTCTTCCGTCAGTCCGACCTGGTACTCCAGGAAAGGACGCGCAAGTGTGATGTAGGCAGTCCCTTTGGTGGAGCTGTTGCATCTTCGAAGCGTTCTGCCGATGAAACGTAACCTTTGGTTGGCCTTCCCCACAATATTTTCTGTGTGTTCTCTCCAGTCAAAGTTGTTCGTAATTGTAATTCCTAGGTATTTGGTAGAATTTACGACCTTAAGGTTTGACTGATTTATCGCGTAATTAAAATTCAGCGGATTTCTTTTAGTGGTCATGCGTATTACTTCACACTTTTCTTTATTTAGTGTCAATTGCCAATTTTCGCACCATGCTGAAATTTTGTCTAAATCGCTTTGCAGTTGCTTTTGATCCTCAATTGACTTCACTAACCGATAAACGACAGCATCATCCGCCAAAAGCCTAAGGGAGCTATTCAGATGGTCTCCTAAATCGTCTATAAACACGAGCAAGAGTAGGGGACCTATAACGCTTCCCCGTGGAACGCCAGATATCACTTCCGTTTTACTCGATGACTTACCGTCAATTACAACGAACTGTGTTCTTTCTGATAGGAAATCGTGAATCCAGTCGCACAATTGGGGAGATATTCCATAAGCACGCAATTTCATAAGAAGCCGCTTGTGGGGTACAGTGTCAAAAGCCTTCCTGAAATCCAGAAATATGGAACCGATTTGAAATCCCTTGTCGATGGCACTTAACACTTCATGTGAATAAAGGGCAAGCTGTGTTTCGCAACAGTGATAATTTCTGAATCCGTGTTGACTACTGGTTAATAGGTCGTTCTCGTCGAGGTAGTTCATAATAATTGAACAAAGTATATGTTCCAAAATCCTACTGCAAATCGACGTCAATGAGATGCTGGCAGCTGTTCTTGGATTGAATACTGGAGTGTTCACTTCGTCTTCTTTGGTGAAAGAATTTCGGAAAGCTGTGTTTAGTAATTCTGCCTGAGCAGTACTGTCATCGGTAGTATTACCATTGCTATCACGTATTGAAGGTATTGTGTTTTGCCGCTAGTGTACTTCACATATGACCAGAATTTCTTCGCATTTTCTGCAAGATTACGAGACAGGATTTCGTTGTGGTAACTACTATAAGCTTCTCGCATTGAATTCCGCGCTAGGTTAAGAGTTTCAGTAAAAGATTGCCAGTCTTGTGAATTCTGTGTCTTTTTAAATTTTGCATGCGTTTTTCTTTGTTTCTGCAACAGTGATCTGACCTGTTTTGTGTACCACGGGGGTCAGCCCCGTCTTTTATTAATTTGGTATAAATCTCTCGATTGATACTGATATGTCTTTGAAAGTAAGCCACAACTGATCTACATTCGGATTTTTAGTTCTGAAAGACTGGAGACTATCACTCAGGAAAGCGTGGAGCGAATTTGTATCTCCTTTATTGAATAGATACATTTTTCGTTTATTTTTGGTGCATTTGGGCATTTAGACATTCAGTGTCGCTACTACAACTCGATGTCCTCCCAGGGGACCCACAGCTATGTGGGTACGTGTGTGGCGCGCACGGGGCCCCGAGCCGAAGCAGCCTTTCTTCCGCCCCAAGCTACTTCACTTTCCCTCCCAGTTCATGCCTTCGCCCGGAGACGGGCGTCCTTTGCGCGTTAAGGTGGTTTCTTGTAGTAGTTTCTCTCATTCCTTGGTTTTTTCCTTTCCTAACCTTTGCTTCTGTCTTTCTCTCCTTGCTGTATTCTCCTAGCCTTTCTCTCCTCCTCATTAGTCTCCGCTCCGGCGTTTGAGACACTTCTTTCTCTTCATTTGCTCTATTCTTCTTCTTCTTCTTCTTCTTCTTCTTCTTCTTCTTCTTCTTCTTCTTCTTTCCTCCCTTTGCGTGTCTGAAGGCCGACCCACGCATTATCATGCGTAGCTGGTGACGGGGTAACGCGTAATTCCCTGCCCCGGGTAGACAAGTAGGGCACGTACGTACCCCCTGGTAAAGGCAGGGCCCAGGGAGGGGTGATTACCCGAGCTGGTACCTTCCGAACATGCCGATTGGTCCCTCCGTCAGTTCTTGGGAGGTGTGACCTGAGGTGTGAACAATTACCTAAGGCGGGTAAGCCCTCGGAGAGGGCCCCCACTAGGAAGGAGCGCGCCATCGTAGACGCCGGTAATCACCGGGGGACACCTCCGCGATGACTTCCTTCTCTTCTTCTGTGACGTTGACCCAGAAACGTAAGATAGATTCGCCTCAGCAAAAAAAGACTGTCTAATTTACCGAAATTTCTTGTTGTGTCTCGCATTGACGGAAAAGATTTCAATTCTGTCAATCCTTTCGTCATACAGAAAGGTGTTGATGCAATTGCTGGCCCTGTTAAAACCTGTTCGCGTCAGCGCAATGGCACATTGTTGGTGGAAGCGGACAGTGCTTTCCAAGCCCAGAAACTAATCCGGACTACGTTATTACACACGTTTCCAGTCAAGGTAGAAGCGCATCGCACGCTCAACTCGTCATGCGGGGGTAGTTTTTACGAGATCCCTTGACGGGTTGTTTGACGAAGACATACAAACGTATATGTCCGATCAGGGTGTAACAGCCGTCCATAGGGCGATGAAAAAGGTAGATAACCAGCTGACACCGACTCGTACTGTGTTTTTGACGTTCGACAGAGTTGAACTCCCGTCGAAGGTCAAAGCAGGGTATGAAGTCATCTCCGTCCGCCCTTATGTACCTAACCCAACGCGCTGTTTCCAATGCCACCGATACAACCACACCCGTCAATCTTGCCCTAGTGTTGCCAGTGTTGGGCGCTAATGACCTCAGCAGTTGTGCGCCCTAAAACCACAAAAAAGGGTGCTTTTATCAATGACTATGCTTTTCGACATGTCGCCTAGTGATGTAATGGACTGATGGCTATAGTATTTTATTCCCCCCTAAAACCCTCAAGCCAACCGAAATATTCAAATTCAAAGAAGTGGTATCGACAGCAGTTGAGTTTTATACAAAGTAAATTAATAAGAGGTGGTGATCCCCTTGGTACACAAAACAGAACACTTTTGCAAAAACATAAGTCATGAATAAGTTAAAAGAACACATAATCCCCAGAACTGGCGATCCTACACTGAAGCTGGAAATTTAGCGAGCACTTCAATGCGAGATGCGTACAATACTTGTCACAACGAAACACTCTCGAAATATGACTCAAAACCCAGAGAGATTTTGGTCACATGTCAAATGTACTGGAGGCAAAACACAAACAATACCCTCACTACGCGCTATAAATTTCGATCCTACCGATGTTAGCGCTAGTAAAGCAGAGTTACTAAACACAGCTTTTCGAAACTCATTCCACAAAGACGAAACCAATATTCCCGATTTTGTATTACGAACAGAGGCTGGAATGAATACAGTAGAAGTAGATCTCATCGAAGTAGTGATGCAACTGAAATCACTGAACAAGTCTTCTGGTTCGTATTGTATACCCATTAGGTTTCTCTTTGATAATGCTGATGCTACAGCGGCTTACTTGACAGCCATATCTAACAGCTCGCTCAAGGAAGGATCTGTACCAAAAGACTGGAACGTTGAATAGGTCACACCTATATTCAAGAAAGACAATAGGAGTAACTCACTCAACTACAGGTCTATTTCATTGACGTCAATTTGCAGCAAGCTCTTGGAACATATCATTTATTCAAATATGATTTATCTCGAACAGAATTATCTATTAACCCGAGGGCAAACACGGCTTTCGAAAATATCGTTCTTGTGAAACACAACTAGCTCTTTACTCTCACGAAGTGATAAGTGCTATCGAGAAGGGTTTCAAATTGTTTCCGTATTTCTTGATTTCCAGAAGGCTTTTGACACCATATCTCTTTTAATCAAACTGCGTGGTTATGGTACGTATATCATCCCAAATTTGCGGCTTGACAGAGGATTTCCTATCAGGGGACAGTTCGTAGTAATCGATGGCAAGGGATCGACTAAAACAGAGGTGATATCGGGCGTTCTACAAGGTAGTGTTATTGGTTCATTGCTGTGTCTTATGTGCATAAACGATTTTAAGGGAAATCTAAGCAGCTCATAGGTTGTTTGCAGATTACGCCGTCATTTACCGTCTAGTAAGATCATCTGATAATGAAAGCCAACTGCAGAACGATCTAAATGAGATCACTATTGTGTAAAAATTTACAATTGACGGTAAATAATTAGAAGTGTGAAGTCGTCCACATGAATACGAAAAGAAATAAGTTAAACTTTGTTTACAAGATAAGTCAATTGTGAAGGCCGTAAACTCCACTAAATACCTAGGAATCATCATTACTTCAGAGTTAAACTCGAAAGAACACGTAGATAATGTCGTGGGAAGGGGAACCAGAGACTGCGTTTTAATGGCAAAACACTTAAAAGATGCAACAGAACAACTAAAGAAACTTCATACAGTAGGCTTGTGCTTCCTATTTTGGAATATTTCGGCATAGTGTGGGATCCTTAAGTGGGCTTGACGGAAGACATCGAAAGAGACCAAAGGAGGACATCCTCACGGAAATCGTACAGGATCTGGGATGGGAATCATTAAAGCAACGGCGTTTATCTAATTACGAACCTCCAATCGCCAACATTGTCCTTCGAATGCTAAAATATATTGTTGACTTCCACTTACATAGGTAGAAATGATATCAGAATAAAATACCGGAAATCAGAGATCGGAGAGATTCAGGTGTTCTTCTCCCAAGCGCTATTCAAGAATGAGATATAAATAGTTTCAAAGTGGTTCGATGAATCTTCTGCCAGGGACGTAATTTTGGTTTTCAGAGTATCCCATGTGGCTGTAGACCACCCTGTGGAGGAATACTTACCTCGCGATCAGCTGTGTGTGCTTGTTGTGCGGCAACGGTCTTCATTGGACTACACTGAGCGGGAGGACAGTTTTTCGGAGCTATCTTGGCACCGTATCCGCGCAATGGAGGAAAATTGGTTCCTTGAGAGCTATTGGCGCTTGCTTTATAGTGAGCGGGTAGCTTTGCGCTTTGCGAGCAGTGTGTGGAGCAGTGCTCCAGAAGAGACTTCTTCTTCGCCGTCCATTATTCACTATTTCTTAAATGGGTATTTGAATGTCAAGAAGCTAACAGGTCTTTTGGGGCATATTTCAGTAATTGTTATGAGGGGTTTGCCATCAACCCCCTTCCTTGTGCTCCCCATTTCCCACATATCTGCACCCACAAATCACCCAACCCGACCAAAAACGATTCTAACTTTAGACTGTGTATAGGTTTAATTGGCATACAATTATTTCATGTTGTATTTATTGGATTCTGCCAGTTGAATGTTGTTCAATATTATTATAGCAGTCTAATTAATCTTCTGAGTTCTGAGTGGTTGAAATTTGATTTTGTTTCAAACTTACGCCCATGAAATTACTCAGGTTTTTGTTGCGTGCTACGAATTTTGGCTGTAACAGATGATTCCATAACTTGAAATAATTATTCCGTCCTGTGATTAAAGTTGTCATACACACTATTACCAGTACACAAAACTAAGTAGTTGCAGTTTCACGTTTTAAAGTTTGTGTGAACTTGTTTATGGTAGTTAATGTTACCATAGCTGGCCATACAATTACTTTGTCATATTTATTGAATTCTGCCAACTAAGTTCTTAAAAAAATACACGCTTGGTATTTGTGATTTAATTATTTTTCAAATCGATATTGATACTGTAATCTACCCTTTTCAAGTTACCATAATATTACGTTGCTTATAGTGGCTATTTGAGCAGCACCTATATACCATGTGTTTTCACTGTAGTGTTTTTTTAATGTAAACGCCTCTTAGTACTGCAAATGAGGTGTTTTTGTTTTTAAAATTCATCCATTCGCGGTTCACCTTTGTCTCAAGGCATCATCAGTGGGCGTCAGCATTTTCTACTACGTGTCACCCTTTTTCCGGCAAACAGGTCGAAACGTTCCACTATTTTCCAAAAAACTTGGTATTTTCATAGTTCCACTCCAATCTACTGCCATAAATGGAAAGTGGACACAGTTATGGTAGTAGATGGCAATGAAACTATGAAAATGTGAAGTTTTTTGAAAATAGTAATTTTCGACCTGTTTGCCAGAGAAATGGTGATACGGAATAGAAACTGCTGACACCCACTGAGAAAAAGGTGAAATGCGTAAGCGTGAATTGTAAAAAATAATCATTTATTTGCAGCAACAAAAGGCGTTTTGTTTAGAAATAATAGAGTGAAAATACATAATCAAAAATTACTAGCTGTGCGCAGAACAGGTCAATTTAGTAAATTTACTATTTTGGCCTCAATTAATTCTGTTAGATGGGGACCTTGACCTCTACTTTTACTTTACTCTTGTTACTTGTGGCAGTATTCATTAGTATCCACGATTATTATTTAGCAAGTGGTGCCTTGGTATTACTTGATGCATTATTTTGGGACCCTGAATTGAATTACTGACACTGCTCCTGTTATTCTTTGTCGGTGGTTTATATGCTATTGGAGTATTACGTCACACATTCAAGTGTAATCTGTTCCCACTGGTGTCTCTTTATATTTAATAGCCCAATCTGCTAAAATTGAGTTGCATAGTAGTTGATCGTTAGATCAATGTTCAAGCAATAAATGGTTAGTACACGTTTGATGGGCCTGATCTTCCACGTCCTATTCCATTTTCTGTGGTCCCTGCAGTTACCATACCGATTGCTAACATAACATGGTGGTGTACCTCGTTTATCGGCGCGTTTAGTGGCTTTGCTAACCATTTATTGTTTGCACTGCCTTGCCTGAAATATGGTTACTTTAGTTGTGAAATATTCTAAGGAACTTTATCTTTTCAGTGTTCTCTGTACTGGCAATGAGTCGCCGTCCATGCCCTGGAATCGTAGACTTGCGGAAGGAGTTTCTGCAGTATGAACTTGCCATACGCCGCTTGCCAACGGAAGGAAAAGCTGATGAGTTGAAGGACAGGCTACGTGCTGGATTGGACAGCCCTGTTGTAGTGTCACCTGAAATTATTGGAGATGTAGCAGTTGCAGCTCAAAACATTACCATAGCATTGGATGAGATCGAAAAAAATGTCAGATTCCTTGAAGTTAGTCATCCCACTTTAAGACAGTTTGATAGGATCCGGGGTCAATTAACCCATCTGAAGAATCGTCTCTCTGATTTGAATCTTCTTGAGCTTGATAATACACTCAGGCAATCAGTTGATCGATTAATAGACTATGCCAATAAACTGCAGATTAGGGCACTTAAAATAAAGGAATTATCATTGAGGCTGGATAGTGAGGGCCAGAGCGCCGGAAGTGATGGACTGGGTACTCGTCCTGGGATTGGTGAGCTTGCAGTGAGCCAATCTGTCGATCGATTAATAGACAATGACGATCTACTGCAGGTTAGGGCAGACTCATTGGGAATAGGAAGAGAGGAACAGAGCGCCGGAAGTGATGGCCTGGGTACTCGTCCTGGGAGTGGTGAGCCTGATAATGCACTCAGCCAATCTGACGATCATTTAAAAGAGTATGGCAATCTACTACATTTTATGGCAGACCCATGTGGAATAGAAATAGAGCAACAGAGCGCCGGAAGTGATGGACTGAGTACTCTTTCTTGGAGTAGTGATGTCTGCGCCAGCGTTTCTCATTCGTCATCCCCACAGTTGAGTTATTTTGCCAACCTTCCTGATTCTATCAAGAGCTTTTTGAATGGCATTACTGAGTTATCGGCGAGTAGCGTTGATTGTATTCAACAATTATTGTGGTTATTCGTGCACTTCGAGCAACTCGCCACTGAACTTCAGATTCCCCATAATGTAGTCTTGTCATTGTTACTGCCTTTGGCAGTGGGCGACTTGCGCTCCTTGTTGTCTGAGGCCTTAATGCAAGGTTTTTCCATAGAGTAGTTCAGGCAAATCGTCATAGCGAGGAAGTTGTCACCTTGTATGCGGAACGAACTGGAGCAGCGTTTCTTCTGGAGGGTTCAGGGACCGCAAGAGAGTTTGACCGAATATGTCGATCGCATTTCGGCTGTGGTATTGGCGCTCGTTATGAACATCTCGGAGGGTGAAATCGTTTCTCACGTTTTGCAGGGCATGCGCCCTGATTACCAATCTCGTCTAACTCTTTTCGACCGTCCTTCCACATTGGTAGAATTACAGTGGGTGGTGGAATCTATAGAGGCTTTGGCAATTGCAAACCGTCAACGTCAGGAAGCCGAGGGAGCGCCTTTTTCGGCACTGAATTAAGGACCCGTCCTTAAATCTCGCCAAGAACCATCTAGCCAACTAGCCTCAAGTGGTTCCATCACCTTATTAAATTATGGCCGGTACTTGGGGTTCGTGCATCTCACTAATTTGTCTCCACTAAATGATCGTGCACAGAGATGTTGTTTAGCCAATGGGCAGGTGTTGTCTCCGGTGGATCGGATGCAGGGTAGTCTGTCCATTGCGAAATATTCGTGCCCAGTCGACATTACCCTGGTTAAAAATTATTCAGTCGCCTTTTTACTACGATGTGACTACATTATTAATACCGGATATGTACTTGATTTTGCGCGTCATGTTATCCTCTTTAACTTTTCTCCTGATGGCAGAATTGGATTTTATGCGCGTTATTAGCCTTTTGTCAACCAGTCCCTAAATTGAAGTATTAGTTTTTTCTTTGTGGCCCATCTTCATTACACCATATTTACCCGGTTGTGTAAATAACTCAACCAGTTTCCGGATATGTTTGCTGATTGGTTGCGGGAGACGTTATTAAGTACCACATCCGTCTGATGATATTCCAGTCAGACAGTCTTCATGCCGGCTCTCTTCCCCTAAACTGAGGGTCCTCTGGCAGAAGCTCGATAAGATGGTGAAGGAGAGTGTCATTCGGGCTTCCACATCTTCTTACGCCTGTCAAATTTTTTTGGGCCCCAAGGTCAAGAGGCAGGATTTCCGACCGGTCAGACATTGTCTCCTTAACAAGTAGGTTATACTGGCGTCAGTCCGTCTTCCTGATTTGGATAATTCATTCACATGCGTTGAAGGTGCTAATTTGTTTCGTGTTAAACCTGAACCGAGCGTATTATCAAATACATCTCACCGAGGAATGCCAGCATGTGCTCGCATTTTGCTCCAATTAGTATTAAACTGTTCTAATGTTTATTAAATTTAAGGGACTTCACTGCGGGTCATCAGTACCTACACTTACAAACTACTTACGAACTACCTTATACTAAAGACGACACAAACATCCATGCCCGAGAGGGGATTCGAATCCCCGACCGTAGCGCCCTTGCAGACTGTGACTGGCGTTCCGCAGTCCGTTTGGCCACCGCGGCCGGCGATTGGTATCTTTATGAAGTCAAAATTCCTTTTGGTTTGGCGATAGGAGCCGCCGTTACTGGACCATACACTAAGCGATCTGAAATTCTCTTGTATTAAACTATTTGGATGATGTTGCATTCTATAATAAGAGTTTTGAAGAGCATGTAAGCCATCTCAAACAAGTTCGCGAGAAGTCTGGGTCTTTTGGTATCAGTGGAGGAGATCTGCATCGATCAGGAGTGGACTAGAAACTTTGCGTTCTCGGTTCAAGAAGGGCATTGCATGATTAATTGGCATGGCCAGCTTGTGGTAGACGCATCGAAGTCTGGAAAAATGATGAATGATAACGTTACACTTTTCATGCGTCATGCTTTTCTAGATTCGTGGTCAGGTCATAAGTTCTGATTCATTAAAAGCTGTATTTTGAGCTCACCCTGACAAAGAAGTAGAGATACTTCAGATTCCGCCCGCCATGACGAACTTAATTCAAACGTTAGACAGAGAATTTTTCCGCCAGTGGAAGGCATTTTACAGAAAACTAACAAAGAAAATTATTGTGTGCAAATCACTGCAGTATCCTGTCTATCACCGTGGCAATATTCTCAAGTTGCAATCAGTCGTATATTATCAGTTTTACTCACCATGGTTTCAAAATGTGATTAAATATGCATGGCACGCCTCGAAATATACTGATATTAGGCCTGATTCCTTCCTAAAACCGGCCGAGTTTTGTCTACGGACGTCTAACAACGTCTGTGATTCGCAGGGCTGTCATACGTCGTCTTTGCTTGTATGTTCTTGGATCACAAAAATACCTATGTTTTGAACATTGTATCAGTATTTCGCAATTTTGCGGTAATTACAAGAAATAAAAGTTTGACGTGTTCTAAATCGCATAAGTATTTGTGTCTATTTCATAGCTATTTGGAAAGAATGTTGTAGATATTATATCAGTTACATTCTTCAACGAATTTATCATATTTATTAATTATCGTACTATCGCTTTCACTGGGCCAATCACCTCTCACTGCTGTGGCAGGAGAGCGGCGCGTAGCTAACGCCACCTTTTCCCCAGATGGCGTTGGTATAACATAGCGAGAGAGGTCAGGGTTGTACAACAGGCAGTTATAAGCGCGGGAACCATGCGAAAATGTCATTTAATAAAGTTTTTACAGACTTCCAGGTCATGTCAGCTGCTAAAAATCTGCATACAGACTTCCTTCACTGTTAACTCACAGGTTTCGACATAATTCTGACCATTCCCTTGTTAGCTGGGTTTTTGCTAGGTCCCGCAAGACTGGGAATATTGGTAGGTGGGTGGTATGAATGTCGGCCTTTCATTTTAAGGTTCGACACATCAAAACAACCAATGACCTTGTGGCCGATGCTCTTACCTTCATGTTCCGAGAACCGGAGGTTCATATGGTGTAGTCAGCATTATCAAATCCAGTCAACATGTTCCATGTCAGGGGAGATTCAAGTTTTCTCGATATTGGTCTTAAGCAGGGACATGATGTCCAGTGAAGGCCATTATGGCAACAGTTACTCAGTGGGGGACAAATAGCAGATTAGGTCCTTAGGGTGTCTTTTGAAAGAGGGTAGGATGCACAGAGGAGTTTGGAAACTGTCTGCTGAGGGAGCTCGTGGAACCCATGGTCCAGATTCGTTGGTCATGGTCATTTGGGGTTGCTCAACCCTCTGGTAAAAATTAAGGCTCACTTTACGTGGCTCATCCTTTATAAGGAAATCAAGCGTTTTATGTGCCAGCTAAACAGAGTAATTCGCCTCTAAAAGAATTGTTCGAGCGGGATATTAACCTCATTGTCAGCTGTTCGTTGACTGTGGGGGCCCTTCCCCGATCTAGTGAAGGCAACAGGTATATCCCCGTTGTGGTTCGCGCTTCCAGCAGATTTTCATTGTTGTTTCCTATCCGTAATATTATTGCTAAAACTAGCGTCTCACACTTTACTAACATTTTTGGATTAGCCGGCTTACCTCAACAGGCTGAGAGGGATAACGCCACAGCTTTCATTTCGGCATGCTTTAAGGAATTACGATTTTGGTATACAATCTTACATATCACCACCACACCCTCTTACC
The DNA here is from genome assembly GCA_026315105.1 of Locusta migratoria. Lineage (NCBI taxonomy): Eukaryota > Metazoa > Arthropoda > Insecta > Orthoptera > Acrididae > Locusta > Locusta migratoria. The sequence continues at coordinate 253,235,173 of CM048745.1, read as the reverse complement.
CAGCTTTCCCTTGAAGAGAGGGTGAATCACAACATGAAGTCCGCTGTCATGAAGGGTCACTGGGTAGTTACCATGGCTGAATTTTGCCTTTAATTCTGCCAAACGTGAAGCCCACTCTGGCTTCCCTCCTCTTCGTCTACTCGATTAATTCACCGCTATCAAATTTATGGAAGACAGGGAACCTCTTTCCGTCAGTTATTACTCTGCAGATTCTTAGGGAGAACTGGGGGCAGGCCAGGGCTAACATTGCGTTAGCACACCATCAGCAAGCCATCCTCTACGACCGGAATAGGAGGCTCTTTGAAAGAAAGGTGGGCGATGAGGTGTTCTTCTGCAATTAGCCCGGCTGGGAGTCAGGTCGCCGGTGTATGTTTACTCCTCGTTGTATCAGGCCATGTTCTATTGAAATAATTTTGTGGCCTGTTCATTTATTAGTTATAGAAGTGTAGTTAATTTTTGACGGAGGTCTGAAATCCGATTTGATTTTGCCTGTGTTCAGCAGGCGGCCTATCTTGCCTGACACAGAGCCACATAATGGCAAGGAAGATAATTTCTTCTCCTGTTCCTCGTCCCTCTTCTTACTTCCTTATCTGAAAACACATTTATTTCATGGTGACTGTATAAATCGTCCCTGGACACTTTGTGTAGACGTTTAACTTCGTGGAGCAGTTTGTTGGCATACATATTTTTCTTTCACGATGCACCAGTGTTTGTAATACCATGCGCTTCTGTGCCGTGTGGTGGTGGCACGATGCACCAGTGTTTGTAATACCGCGCACTTCTGTGCCGGGTGGTGATGGCTATTGGCGTGCAAATACGGATCTGTGTGAGTGGCTTTTCTGTAGGCGCTGTGACCAAGGAATCCATTTCGTTTCCGACAGTGAAAGACATCGAGGAAGAGCAGTGTGTTGCCTTTTTCTACCTCCATGGATGATTTTGTTAATATTGTTTAGATGCCCCAAGAACTCTCCAAGCTTCTCCTGTGAGGCCAAATCACGAACGTGTCGTCAACGTATAGGAAGAAACACCTAGGTTTTAATGGTGCCGTTTCTATGGCAACATCCTCGAAATTCTCCATGAAGAGGTTTGCAATAGTTGGAGCCAACGGGCGTTCCATCGCAACACCGTCAGTCTGATGGTAATACTGGCCATTGTATACAAAATAGGGAGACGTAAGAGGGTGCTTAAACAGCTCGACCACGTCACTGACAGAGCTGGAATACAGGGTCCAAAGGAGTCCTCGAGAGGCACATTGGTACAAAGTGACACCACATCCAAACTGACCATAATGTTACTTGTACAAGTCGACGGAGCAGCACACTACGCCCGTCCACCGCCCGTAATCGTAATTGTAAACAAGGTCTTATTTTGTGTTATCAGGGATCGTCGCTTCTATTCAGGTAATCTTAAAAATAGGTTTTATTCTTCTCACATATTTGTATCCTTCGGTGGTGTGTGTAGATGCTCATTGAGAATTCTGTTAGTGTTGTAAGATACCTTATACTGCTTCTGTAGTGTTATTTATGTGCACTGATGTATCTGTAGTCGACGATATTACCTAAAATAAGTTACAGTCTGCCTTCTACAAGGTTAAACTAACTTGGTCTAAATGGTTAATAATATTGTAGACTCTTGTTATATGGATGTGTTCTATAAGGTGCGATATATGTAAAAAGAGTTGAATAACGAATACAGTGTTCTGTCTCTCCATTTTGTGTTTTTACCGGGTTCTTAGATGTATTATGTGGCCGCTAACGTCTGCATAGCCTTCTACTTGGATAACAAAGTCAATAACTAGAGGCGTTTATTTTCTATATTATCAGCACTCTTTCTTCCTCTATACCCTGATCTAATATTCATAGGAAAGCCTGGTAAGATACATTGTTGTTGCATTTTGTGCTTATCTGTGTGGGGTCAAAATGTCTGATCTATTGATACGATTTCCTCTCACACTTAGCTATGCAACCACCTGTATTTTCAGCTTCTTTCTCATCAGTCCTACAAAAACCAGTTGCTAAAGTTGAGGCCTCTACTCAGACGGAGGTTGTTACTGGTAGTACCAACACCTGTACTTGCCAGTGTACCTGCCAGGCAGCGGTACCTTCAGGGCCAACAGCAAATCGACAACCGGCAAAGCTACGAAAACCACTATTATGGAACTCATGGTTTCGTCCCTAGTAAAGGCTGCCAAAAAACCTACAGTTGCCGCTACCACTTCTACTACCCCCAACTGCCAAGCCATCTAAAGTTAAAAATGCTACTGACCAGTTGCAAATAAAGGTGAAATTGTATTGTAAGCCTTCAGTACCCGCCACTGTTGCATCAGCTGCTTCTTCCGATTCCACTCCAGAGCTCATGGAGTTGAACATCGATCTGGGCAACCATCTCGCTCCCTGACCAACCCACCATTGGGGCCAACATCTCGCCTCAACAGTGACTTGCCATCGTCCATTGTCTCCAGTTAAGAAGAGAGTCAAGATCCAACCTCTGTGAAAGATGGCGCCAATATTGCAATGTAACTTGCATGGTTATCGGACGCATGTGGAGGAACTATGTTTACTGACTCATGGTCTACCGATATGTATATGTCTACAAGAGACAAATTTCAAATCCTCACATCAACCTGAGCTATGTGGCTATATTGTCCATAAGAAGGACGACGTCAGAGGAGAGCGAGCTAGAGGCAGAGTGGCTATTTTTACTAATACAGCCTATCAGTCAGAGCCCCTCACTCGCACCACACATTTACAAGTTTTTGCGTCACCAATTGACAGTGTGCCCCCCTGTATCTGCCTCCCCGTCACACATTTAATATAGAAGCTCCCCCACCGTACATCCTTCATGGTGATTCTCACACACACAATGTGCTTTGGGGCTCTGCCAGTACCTGCCCCAGGGGCAGGCCTTTGTTGTTGTCAAACGCACACTTATTAAACACAGGACAGCACACACTTTTTTTACAGCAACGGGGTCGTTCTCTACCGTAGATCTTTCACTTTTTTCGCCGGCCTTCACCCACATTACTCACTGGTAAGTAGTCGATGGTCTGCATGGCAGCGACCACTTCCCCATCTGTATTCACCTACCAGACAGAGCCTTAAGCAGACCACCTCCAGGGGTGATCAGTAAAGCCAACTGGACGCTGTTCAGCCAACTCGCTGAGCTGGAAACACACACAATGTCCAGAATGGGTGGACTGTGTCACTGAAGGGATCCATACGACTGCTGCAGCATCTATGCCACTGTCCCTCGGTGGACTGCAGAGTGCCGATCTCCAATTAGGGCCAGGAATGCAGCTCTGCGGCGGTTTAAGTGCTGGCCTTCTGTGGACAACCTGGCAGCCTTTCGGGTGGTGAGGGCAAAAATGTTGTCAAATAATACGAGAGAGCAGGAAGAGATCTTGGCAACAGTTCCTCATTACCATTAACCGTTCCACTAAAAGTTCCACAATATTGGAGACCATACGGAGGATCTCTGGGAAGGGATGGAGGGGTCCAGTGGCTGCTGTAATGGAAAATTGCAGTTTCCACAACAGTCTTTGAAACATTGCCCAAACCATGGTTGCCTATTTTGCGAATGTTAGAGCCACAGCCCTTCAGGATCCAGCATTCCAGCATCACAGAGTGGTTGCTGAGAGGAGAAATTTGGATTTCAGGTCCACTGGCCATCAGAACTGTAACTGTCCCTTCACACTGTGGGAGCTGGATTCTGCAATGTGCACGATGTGTGATACATCTACTGGCAATGATAGAATCCACTACAGTATGCTGTGGGACCTCACACTGAGGAATAAAAAAAACCTCCTCAGCCCTTTTAATGGCATTTGGTCGTCAGGTTACTTTCTTCAACCATGGAGAGAAGCAATTTTAATCCCTCTTTTAAAACTGGGGAAAGATCACGCATGCCCAAGCAGTTATCATAGTGTTGCCCTCACTAGTTGTGTGGGAAAGACCTTGGAGCGGATGGTCAACCGCCACCTTGTTTCGATGTTGGAATCCAGGCTCCTTAGTCGCTTCCAGTGTGGGTTCAGGAGATATCTTTCCACCTCCGATAACATGGCCTTTCTTGAGGCAGCTATAGAACAGGTTTTCCTGCGCCGTCACCACCTTCTGGGGGTATTTTTGATATCGAGAAGGTGTACGATACTATTTGGAGGCATCTTATACTCGGGCAGCTTTACGAATGGGGATTTCGTGCTTGTCTTCCCATTTTTATCCGGTCCTTCCTTTCTCCACGTTTTTTTAGATATCGGGTTGGTGGCGTGCTCTCGGACCCCTTTGAGCAGGAAAACGGTGTCCCTCAAGATACCGTTTTAAGTGTGACGTTGTTTGCTGTAGCTATTAACGGTATTACTTCTGTTGTGAGAAGTCCTGTCAAGCGTTCACTGTTTGCTGATGACTTCTGTCTTCTGTTTTTCCTCCAGCCTTGAAACGACAACTCGTCAGTTACAGCTAACTCTCCGACGGCTGGACGAATGGGCACAGAAGACCGGTTTTAAATTTTCAACCGAGATGTCGGTCTATGTTCCTTTTAACCGTTCACATTGTATTTTTACCTGCCCTGAACTGCGGCAGAGGGACACTGTTCTGAATTTTAAAGGAAGGAAGGAAACGCAGGGTTTAATGTCCCGTCGACAGCTTGGTCATTAGAGACGGAGCTAACGCTTGGAGTTTTGGGTAGGAATGGGGAATGAAAGCGGCCGTGCCCTTTGAAATGAACCATCCCAGAATTGCCTGGAATTTTAAAGACACTGTGCATTTTCTGGGTCTCCCATTTGACCCTAGACGTAACTGGTTACGGCATCTTAAATACCTGAAGAGATCGTGCCTCAAAGCAGTATTTTAAAGTGTCTTAGTCACACTTCATGGGGAACTGACAGGACTCGTCTGCTCCAGTTTTATAGAGCCTTTGTACGATCCCAACTTGATTATGACTGACGGTGTGTGGTTCTGCACGACAGTCCTATCTTAAAATGCTGGCCCTGGTGCACAATAAGGGAATCGGTTGGCTACTGGGGCATTTGAACCAGCCCTATACCAAGCCTTTGCGCTGAGGCTGCTGGGCCACCACTACACATACGGCGACAGCTCCTCATGGTGCGCCAAGCGTATATCACTTTGTCGTCCCCCCAGGGGGCCCACAGCTCTTTTGTGGGTATGCGTGCGGCGCACACGGGGCCCCGAGATGAAGTAGCCTTTCTTACTCCCCAGGCTGCTTCACACTCCCCCCCCCCCCCCCAGTTCGTGCCTTTGCCCGGAGACGGGTGTCTGAGTAACTGCAGGTCATCTCCTTTTCTACGCTTTCCTTTTCCTAAGGTCCTTCCTTCCTCTCACTCGTTTTTTCCGCTCCTTCTTCTTACTCTGTTGTTCCTACCTTCTAGCCATCTATACCATCTCCGCTTCGGCGTTTGAGATTCTCCCTTTTCTCACTTTCCTATCTCCCTCTTCCTATCCTCTATTCTTCTTCCTTCCTCCCTGTGCGTGTCTGAAGGCTGACCCACGCATTCCCCATGCGTAGCAGGTGACGGGGTAACGCGTAATTCCCCGACCCGGGTAGACAAGTAGGGCACGTATGTACCCCCTGGTAAAGGCCAGGCCCAGGGACGGGTGATTACCCAAGCTGTAACCTTCCGACCGTGCCGATTGGTCCCTCCGTCCGTTTCTCGAGAGGTGTGACCTGAGGTGTCGACAATCACCTAAGGCGGGTGAGCCCTCAGTGAGGGTTCGCCATTAGGAAGGAGCGCGCCATCGGAGATGCCAGTAATCATGGGGGACACTTCCGCTATGACCTCTCTCTCTTCCCTTCTGACTTTCGTTTTGGGTCAAAGTTGGATGCCCCTCAAACTAAGAAAATACTACCTAACGTTCCTAAGTTTCTCATTGTTACCTGTACTGATGGTCATGATTTCTCCAACGTCAATCCCTTCATAATTCAGAAGGGTGTAGATGTCATTGCCGGTCCATTGAAGAAATGTTCTCGTCAACGTAATGGGAGTTTGCTGTTAGAAACAGATAATGGCTTTCAGGCTCAAAAACTGATCCGAGCTACGCTTTTGCACACCTTCCAGGTAAAAGTCGAAGCCCACCGTACCCTTAACTCGTTACATGCGGTGGTCTATTCTCGATCCCTCGACGGGTTATTGGACGAAGAGATAAAGGACTATCTGACTGATCAGGGCGTCATAGCTGTCCATAGAGTAATGAAAAAGGCTGATACAGGTTTGATACCAACCCAAACTGTATTTTTGACTTTTGACAAGGTGGATCTCCCTTCCAAAATCAAAGCAGGCTGCGAAATTATATCAGTTCGCCTCTATATTCCGAATCCCACACGTTGTTACCAGTGCCACAGATATAATCATACCCGTGAGTCTTGCCCTCATGCGGCCAAATGCGTCACCTGCGGCAAGGACGCTCATGAGGGGGACTGTCCGCCTCCATCCCCTCACTGCATTAACTGCATGGGCGACCATGCTGCTTCATCTAGGGACTGCCCTGTTTACAAGGAGGAGCGGGTCATCCAAGAAACAAGAGTACGCGAAAATGTTTCGACCTCTGCTGCGCGGAAGATATTAGCTAGTCGAAAGCCCGCTGAGCTCCCAGCGGGTAAATACAGCGCTGTCGTTGCCTCCCCTCGTCCTACTAAGGAGGTTGCCACACAGACATGTGACATTACTTTTAGCGACACGGTTGTCTGATCGGCCAGTCCAAAGATTGCCCGATCAACCTCTCCACTCACTTCCTCTCATCAAAAAACACAGCCATCAGCAGCTCCTCCTAAAACACGGTCGTCTAAATCGGATGCCCGGACTTCCAAGAAAAAGCCTGTCTGTGAAGATTTTTTGAGATCTGAGCCTGCACAACCTACATCTGCGCACACAACTCTTAGTCATTCCTTCAAGAGGGCACACTCGCTTTTCTTCTCTATCTTCTCACCTTATGGATCTCCTTCAATGGAATATTCGCGGCATTCATTCCAACAGAGATGAATTGAAACTCCTACTCAGACTGCACCGTCCATTTGTGGTCGGTCTTCAAGAAACGAAGTTATGCCCACGCGACGACATTGTTTTTTACAATATACCTCAGTGCGTTTTGACCTGCCACCTGTGGAGGGTATTGCAGCCCATGGAGGGGTTATGTTGCTCATTAGAGATGACATATACTATTATCCTATTTCACTGCACACTCAACTACAGTCAGTTGCCGTCTGCATCATTTTTCCAACCTTTTCCTTTTCTCTTTGTAACATCTATACCCCATCGCCTTCTGCCTTTACTAGGGCAGATGTGCTGCACCTTGTTGCCCAACTTCCTTCCCCCTTTTTGTTGATAGGCGATTTCAACACCTACCACCCCCTATGGGGTTCTCAGGCTCCTTGCCAGAGAGGCTCTCTTTTAGCGGACATTGTCAACCATCTTAATCTTGTCTGCCTAAACACAGGTGCACCAACCTTTCTTTCAGATACAACGCATACCTACTCTCACTTGAACCTCTCGATATGTACTGCTCAACTTGAGCGTCGGTTTGAGTGGTATGCTCTCTCTGATACATACTCGAGCGACCATTTCCCCTGCATAACACATCTCCTTCATTATGCCCTACCTCCAGGTTCCACTAGTTGGAACATGTCGAAAGCTGACTGGGGACTGTTCTCCTCTATGGTGGTTTTCCATGATGGGAACTTCCCCACCTGTGACAGTCAGGTTGAATACCTCACGGAAGTCATTCTCAATGCTGCCGAATATTCCATTCCACGCACTTCGTCTTCTCCAAGTCGAGTCCCAGTCCCCTAGTGGACTGCGGCATGTCGCAATGCTGTTAGAGCCTGAAGACGTGCTCTACACACCTTTCGCCGCCACCCAACGTTGGCGAACTGTATCAATTACAAACGTCTACGAGCGCATTGCAGTCGAGTCATCAAGGAAAGCAAACGGGCCTGCTGGATTGCTTTTACTAGTTCAGTTAACAGACTTACCCCTTTTTCTGTTGTCTGGGGGGGGGCTGCGCCGGTTATCTGGCACAAAAGTCCACTCCCCAATTCCTGGCTTGACCGTCGCAAATGAGTCTTCGTAGACCCAGCCGCTATATCCAACGCGTTACGTCAATCTTTTGCAGCAGTCTCGAGCTCAACACACTATCACCCCGCCTTTCTCCCTAGAAAACAGATGGAAGAGGCACGGCCACCTTCCTTCCAATCTCTCAATCGGGAAAGTTACAATACCATCTTCACTATGCAGGAACTTGAACGTGCTCTCTCTGTGTCCCGATCTTCTGCTCCGGGGCCTGATACAATTCATATACAGATGCTGAAAAACCCTTCTCTTGCGGGTAAATGTTTTCTCCTCCGCACTTAAAATCGCATATGGATTGAAGGTCAGGTCCCCACATGCTGGCGTGAAGCAATTGTTGTTCCCATACCAAAACCAGGGAAGGACAAACACCTTCCTTCGAGTTATCGCCCCATTTCTCTCACCAGCTGCGTTTGCAAGGCGATGGAACGCATGGTGTGTCGCCAATGGCTTCCGGTTCTCCAGTGAGAAGACAGTCTGTATCAATTTCTGGAGATACAAAGAGTTCCCTCCACTGTCTTTCCATCTTGGCCCCGTTACTCTGTCCTTCTTAGAGACGACGAAATTTTAGGGCTTATATTGGACAGGAAACTCTGCTGGTCCCCGCATGTGTCCTATCTGGCTGGCCGGTGTATTCGTTCCCTTAACGTCCTCGCTATTCTTAGCGGCACGTCATGGGGAGCGGATCGAACCATCCTACGTCACCTCTACCGGTCCACTGTCCGCTCGAAATTGGATTACGGGAGCTTCATTTACTCTTCCGCACGGCCATCCTTTTTACGCCGCCTAAACTCGATTTACCATCAGGGGTTACGCCTGGCGATAGGAGCTTTTTACACAAGCCCTGTTGACAGCCTCTATGTCGATGCTGCCGAATTAACCTATCGACGCGACATATTACTGTGTCGGTATGCATGCCCTTTGCTTTCGATGCCTCACCATCCTTCTCATCCATCGTTCTTTAACGACTCCCTTGATAGCCAATATGGGCTGTCTGCGATTGCCCCGCTCCCTCCTGGAGTCCGCTTTCGACGCTTGCTTCGGCAGCTCGATTTTACTCTCCCTTCCACATTTCAAATAGGTGATAGCCTGGTGCCACCTTGGCTTCAGGCTCAAGTTCGCGTTCACCTCGAACTTGCCTCACTCACGAAGGAGATGCTTTATACTGCTCGCGGTTCCTTGAACTTTGTGCACGGCTCGAAAACTCAGTTTTCATATTTACGGATGGCTCAAAGACCAATGACGGTGTCGGATGTGCGTTTTTCGGGGGAGATGACTGTTACCAGTACAGGCTTAATGCCCACTGCTCGAATTTCACAGCAGAGCTTTTTGCCCTCTATCAGACTGTACACCGTTCTCCTTCTTATGTTATCTGCTCTGACTCCCTCAGCGCCATCCATAGTCTGAGCGACCCCTTTTCAGCCCATCCTATTGTGCACCGAATCAACCGCTCCCTTCAGTTATTAGCTTCTGACGCCCCTCGCGTTCACCTCTGTGGGTACCTGGCCATGCAGGCGTGCCTGGTAATGAGGCTGCTGATGCTGCTGCCAAGGCTGCGACTTTCTTACGTCGGGCAACTACGTACTGTGTCCCATCGCACGATATTCAAGGGGCTCTTTCTTGGCGCCTTATATCGTCATGGCATAATGTGTGGTCTTCTCTTACTAATAATAAGCTCTGAACCATTAAACCGCTCCCGGTGGCTTGGATGACCTCATCACGCCGCTCGCGACGAGAAGAGATCTTGCCCGGTTGCGGATCGGACATTGCCGGTTCAGCCACTGCCACTTGCTTAGTGGTGACCCCGCACCGTTATGTTCCTGTGGCCACCTGCTGTCGGTGCGCCATGTTTTATTGTCGTGTTCAAATTTTACTCCTGTTCGGCTTGCACTACATCTGCCGGGCACATTGGAAGACATTTTAGCTGATGACATGCGGGCTGTTGCTCGAGTATTGGATTTTATCAATTTGACCAATTTGTCGAGGGACATTTAGCTCTTCGCTTTGTTGTTCTTTATTCTATGTTTTTTAGCTTCTTTTATATAGTCTTATTATTCTTGGGTATATCCGCAGTTTGATTCGGGCGCTAATGACCTTAGTAGTTGTGCCCCTAAAAAAAAAGAGAAAAAAAAACTTTGTCCACTCCATACACACCTGCTTCCGGTACCGTTGCTCGGCCGCATATGGAAAAGCTTTATCGCAATTGGGTTCGAGCTACGATGCTTTTTGTGATTCGTGCTAAGGAATGTTTTTCTAGATATGTGAGTGGCAGGTCTTAATGTTTTACAAAGAGGTTTGAGAAAATGTCCACCTTGGCTCTTCCACAGACCCAGATTACTTTTAGACTTCACACTTTAAGGAGGATTCTACTTCTGATTTTACATTTCAGTCTACATTCTTTAACATCTTAGATGAGCATCGAGATTTTACGGTGGTTTACAAGGATGAGTCCAAACAGGGTGACTGCCTAAACTGCTCCGTAGTGTTCCCAAACAACACCATCAGGATTCGTTTCTCAACAGCATACTCTGTATTCTCAGCAGAGTTACACGCAATCCTGTGGGCAATGGAACAAATTCAGCGTGTTTCTTCTGTGCACAGACTCGCTCAGTGCACTGTAATCTCTACAAACTCTGTGCCCAGCAGATAAGATAGTACAGCTCATACAGGACAAACTGTGCTCCCTCCACCAGTGGAGAAGGCAAATATCATTGTGTTGGGTACTCGGTCATGCCGGCATTTGTGGCAATTAAATGGCTGATAGGGCTGCCAAGGAGGCCTACAGAGGCAGTGTTATAACAGAATGTGCCATTCCCCTGCAGGACATTTTCTTCGTGGTGTGGCAAAGATACTTACATTTGTGGGAGGAATCATGGCAGGCAGTGATGGGCAATATACTGCGGTTGGTTAAACCAACTGTCAGACCATGACGAACCTCGTGTCAGTCATTGAGGCAGCATGAGGTAGCCCTGACAAGTCTACGAAACGCACACTGCCTGTTGACCCAAGGGTTTTTGCTTAGTCCAGAGGATCCCCCGTTTTGTAATGGTTGTCGTGCAACTCACTGTATGCAACATTTTAATTGAATATATTTTACATCATGCTGAGTGGGCGGCAGCAAATCTTGATGGTGCTCTTCCCTCCGTTTTACCTGACGACACAAGTGTGACGACCGTTTTGAAGTTTTGTGATCTTTCTGGGCTCTTGCCTAAGATTTTAGGCTGGAAATTCTGGTGCATTAAAGACTGGCTGGTCCATCGATTTCTATCAGTCAACAGTCCGTAAATCCTGCAGTTGCCTTAAGAGCTCCTTATGACTGTGTCCTTCAGTGGGCCATCTTACATTGCTGACAACCAGTACCTGTTGTGATTGCATCATTACACATGCCACTTGACTAGTTTGGATACGTACAGTCTTAGAAAAAAAAATTGATCGCCGGCCGGCCGACGCAGAATGCTAAGTCCGCCGATGTGCACGATCTGGCAACACTGTAGAATGCGGTACTGTCAGGAGGAAGTGTTATGTCCTTCTCGAGACGTTTCTCTGATATGTGAGCGCGTGGTCTGGCGGTAAGAAGCGCATTTACAAGCGTATGTGTAAGCAGTCGCGAGATCGAATCCACCCACATTCAAATTTTTTTTAAACCGCAAATCGGCTGTCTTCGTTATCAGTGTGGAAGAACCTCAAATATAACAGCGAAAAGTCCCAGAAATATTACACAAAAGAACTCGCTGCTGCATCAAAACTGAACTGTTTACTCTCGGCAGTAATGGGCACCGGCTACGGCGACGCGCCAGCGGCCGCATCGCGGCTGCCGCCTGCGGACTCAGTGACAGCGGCGCGCCGCTATGAGTCTATTTACCGGCTGTTATATCCTTACCTCAAGTTCTGGTACTTATATTACAGTCACGTATTGAATTTTTCTGACATATATGAACGTGATCTAAACGTCGTAAAGTAGAATCGGTATATAGGGTCTTAGGGGTGACTATTACATTTTTCTTGAACGACATCAGGCCGCTCAATTAGGATTCCTACTCACGATTGTTACTAGTAACGAGTTATGATGCTCTCATGCTGACATCTTAAGAAGAAATTAATGACTGAGTACTAAAAGATTTTTATACTCAGCAAAATGCAACCACAACGCTAGGGTGCGCCCATTTTTTGCAAACAACTGAGACACCATTTAGTCACACTGTAAGGACAAACGACCTAAAAAATAACATCATGTGTTAGTACTACAACATAATATTTCCCGTTGATTTCACAAAGAATACATCGAATAGTGTGCTTTGGAAGTCACCGATTCCGCACCTACTCTTTCGATCATATGTCCTCAAATGTTTATCTTTCCTGCCCTACTCGAATAACCTTCGACAAAAATTATTTCCAGACGAAAATACACGTCGAACATCGATCGGCGTCAAAATTAGCCTGGAATCAGTTCGATTCTAACGGGACAGATATGGCAAACTACCAGAAAGTTGTCAGACTTTCGCATAATCTGATAGAACATAGCAAGTAACCACAATAGGTTTCTTGTTGTTTTCGATGTGGATTCGTGCAACTCCTGTCACGGAAACAGCTAAAAAATCCTACTCCAATGAGACCCGAACCAGTGACCAAAGCCACCTCTCCGTGGCAGTCGACGACTTTACCTCAGACCTAGCGAGGAGCTGTGCATGCCTGTTCTTTCCTACTGCCACATACATCAGTAGAACATATAACTCGCAACGTAAGAGAGGAGATTAGTTGGAATTTCGCCGTGTAAACAATTTTCTGGATCCAAAAGCATGAACAAATAGCTTCTGTTGCCTCTCGACGGAGAAACCTGTCAGTTTATGCAATTGACATTACAGGAAACATCAAGTGAATTTATGAGCATAGTTCTGTGCCAACCAGGAAGTAAGACCTCGGTACCAGCGTTGACAGACTTACATTCCAATGTTGCCAAGCTTCAGTCATACTATCAACAGGAAGAATAAGAGCTGAGGTGATTGCCAAGCGAGCTCGACAGAGACTTAGCTCGCGCGTCGCGCGCCTGCTGGGGGCCGAACACCTACAGTATATGTCAATGAGCCATGCTCGCAAGTCCGTAACTAGCTTTAATGAGTCGATCGTTGTCACTAATAAAAATATTCAGATGCACCTACCTCTAAAATAGTAATAAGTGTCTCAATTATTTGCGTATTCTGTCTTAAGCGCAATGACAACAAAAGTCATTCACCAGTGCTGTTTTACATTTCTTCGAGCATTTCCATTGATTATACTGAAAACATTAGATGTAAGAGTCAGTTTCCTTTACAATTATAGACTCAGAAAGTATCTTTCTTGATATCGCTGTCAGAGGCACAAACGAACGAAGAGAGGCAAACAAACGAAGAGAAATCAATGCAGCATTGTTTTCAAGATGTGAACATTTCTGGGAAGGCTTCGTAACATGGTGTGCAAAATAAGAAGAGCTTCTGTTATCCAAACATATAATTAGGGACAGTAATGTATAGATTAATTTATCCGTCATAATCTTCCATGTTGTATGTTACTTTTTTTTCAGGTTGTTTCCAATTTCTTATTTCATCCTCTTTCGATAGCCGCTAACTTTATTACGTTCTTTAATGTGGTTAGTTCAGATTATTTGATTATGTTCCTTTCTAAGTATTTATTTTCTTCTTCGCTCATGCTATTGTTCATTTATTCTTCCAGAAGTATACGAATAATTGTTTCTTTAGCCTTTTATCATTTATTTAATACATATGTCCAACAAAAGGTAACCTCACTTAACCACTCCGACTGATATTGTTTTCCATATTTTTGTAGGTTACATTACTACGGATTTTCCAAATGTCTGTACTTTCTCTTGGACCCATTTTCTTTCTTATAATCCGTCTATTATTCTTTTTGTGTCGTCTGCACATTTGATAAGGTGTATATTTGCAACACTTAAACTAATATTTAATATTCATTCTAGTATTAGCATCACATAATCATAATGTATAAGAATTTATACAATGCTGGCACTTTATAATTTTCAACGTCGTTTGTGCAGTCGTTACCTGTAAGGACATCGATCGGAGTTATGTGCTCAGTATTGTTGCAAACACAGAATATCAAACTGTCCAGTGTTTTTTATACCTCCTAAGGAGACCGTTAGACCCGTAAATCAGTAAGTGGCTTTTCCGACGAAATAGATATTGTTTTTGCGCATCTCCTATAGCATTAACGTGAGCGTTGTTCTGAGATATAGGGTGGTGCTGTGGCTATGGTTTGCGGTTGTCATGCGGGCGTGTGCAGAATGTCGTTATAATATGCAATGGAAAATTATTCAGACATGTGCTTTTGTCGTAGCAGTTGCATTAATAAACAAACTTTCTTCGAATATGAATTATATTTCTGGAAGGTAGTTAGAGTCTCACGTGTGTGGATAACATTTGCTTGAGTATACACTGATAAGGCACTTTTCCATCAAAACTTTGTAGAGAGAAGAAACATAGGCTTTTGCTGTGTAAAATTATACCACGAACTGGTACTCCACTTTACTGGGACGTTTCTTTTTGCAGGCAGGTTGAAGGTTTCACTAAAAATGTATAAAGCAGGCAGCTTGTGTGTGTGTGTGTGTGTGTGTGTGTGTGTGTGTGTGTGTGTGTGTGTGTGTGTGTGTGTGTGCGTGCGTGTGTGCGAGTATGTAAAAGACAAGCAACAATAAAAATGCATAAAATATCAATGTGGAATATTTTAATGACTTCTAAAGCTACAAAATTCAAAATTACCCAAACATTTTCCTATAGATTACATAAAATGTTTGGCAAAGGCAGTGCATTCCGGGTGTAGAGACTCGCAACAAGTGCAGCTGTAAACAGCACCCCACTCCAGTACACGCCAAGACACAAAGAGGAAGACGTCGTCTTGGTTCTGAACGCAGTATGCCGACACTATCTGCACAGGTTTCTCGTAACTAAAATCAGACTCTATTCCGATGTCTCTCTTCTTACCCGCACAGGAAGGCAACCTATGTGAGACCAAAATTCATGCAACACACACGAAAATAATTGAGGAGCTTTCCTGCACTCGATAGTGGTACACAAGTAATAACTTGTTGTGAGAAGCATATAATAAATTTCCTTCTCTCGTATTACAGCCCTTGTGTCAGTGTGAAGTGATAAAATCAATATGCTAGGGTTACGAAGTCTGATATGTTGCCTATCCGTAATAGTAGTCTGGATCGTAAACATCATAAACTCCAGGACTTTCCTTTCTACATAACTACACATCACAACCCTTTATTTATGTAACTGCGGACATCAGATTTTTTCTTGTGACTGAACGATGTGTTTCTTTACTTACTATGACACCAGCTGTACCCGTCCACGCGTTGCTGTGGCTTGTTACAGATTAAGTGGAAAAGAAAGACAAGAGGAACCATACATTTCTTATATACGTAATTTCCTACTGCCTCGTGGAAGAGAATTGGATATACGTTCTACATTCCCACCTCCCCTTATCTCTGTCGCCTCTCTCTCTGCCCCTATCCTCGTCCCCCCCCTCTTTGTCCATAACGTCCTCCTTCCCCACTCCCGTCTCTCTTTGTCTATCCGATCCTCCTCCCTCCTCTTTCTGTGCATCTGCAACTCCTCCCTCTCCCTCTACATCTCATCATTAGGCTTTCCCTGTTCGTCTCCTCACTTCTATTTCCTCTTAGAACTCTTTCTAACCTAGAGCCATGTTTAGTGTTATGTTAAAAATCGTGTATTTCCGAAAGCTTTGAAATGATGACACAACGTTCTAATAAGATATGTGCATGTTTTCATATACCAAATTTTTCAATATGTGTCATATATGAATTTATATAAACTTTGTAATTGGAAAAAGGCTTATACCAAAAATCGCAAAAGTAACGCATTTATAGTTTATATATAATATATCAAGAAATGTGTACCTAAAAACCTACCTGGGCTAGAATGCAACGTTGCGTCAGAATTTCAAAACAATGGGTCAAGAACTTTCGGAGATTAACAGCTATACGCCTAACATTTTATATATAGACGTGGGGACCTAAGACGGGAAGTACACCCGCCCCCTCCTTTCATCGGTGAATATCGCTGCGCATGTATTCGTTGATCACCGACTCACAGTTGCCACAACGATTTACAGAATTAACGCAATTTTCAAATCATTGAGAGACAGGAGATGGACTGTAATAAAACTGACGTTGCTTTCCGAGCCATATTCACCCAAAGATTGAATATTACTTAAATCAGATCCAGCAGTTACACTTGGATAATTCCTATACGTTTAATTTGATAGCTGAAAATGTTCGTTAGTGTGGAGCTGCCTGGAATTTATTTAGAACAAACTCAAGAATCGAGGCATGCTGAAACAAAAATTCTAATCTGTAAAGCGCTTCTCACGTTTCGCGGCAAAGCATCCGCAGCAGTTATATTGTAATCATCGCTATGTTGGACAGTAGAATTTCTATATCAGAAAAGTATGGATGCTTAGAGAGCGACACGGCGTCATGCTGTCTATCGGCTTTACAACGTGGTAGTCCTGGTGGGCTTAATCTAGCGCTGACATCGTAAGTGTCGGTGGTGTCTTCTCTTCTTATGACCATCAGACCATCAAGAACATGCAGAGAATGGAACCAAGAACCCTTAACATTTGAAACAAAACAATCGTTTGTCTGCTCCAGTCCAATATAGGATACACCTGTCTGAATAGGCATAAGAAGAGACAAAAAGTCGTATGGTAAATAATGAATTCTGCAAATAATTGCTTAGGCAAATTACCGTCTGCTACACAGTTGAAATGATAGCCATTACACAAGTTTATAAGTTACAATTAAGTAATCAGAATGCTGCATTATTTCCACTGTTAGGAAATGTATGACCCATTAGTTATTTGAATAAATACACTTCCCACTCCGAGACACAAGTATTTGACATGTTTTGGCCTCTTCACAATCAACGCCTGACGAATGAATACTGTTGAAGTGCCATTACGTTTATTGTCTGACAAACAGTTAAATATCATTCGTGCGTAATAATCAATAATCATAGGAAATTTGCGTCTTCGTCTACAACGAGCTCATCTGAAGAGTAAATTACAATGTCTCTCGTAATTTACAGCATGGAAAACCTATTTTCGTAATTCGTTGTTGTGCCATGGATGAAGATGAAGTGTGAGATGTAGTGATCATGATTGATCAAGTGGCTTATAAAATGTGTATTATACGATGTCACGCGAAAATGAAGAAATTTACACTATCCGTACCCATCTAGGCCATGATTTCAGTCAGGACACATGACGAGACATTTCTTTACGCTAGTGGAAGGCACCACTGGGCATCGATTTCTGTTCTCTCTCATTTTTTTCTTTTTCTAAAGCCTGTGAGAGTTACCTGCGGGTCATCAGTCCCTAAAATTACAAACTACTTATGAACTAGCTTATACTAAAGACGGCACACACATACATGCCCGAGGGAGGATTCGAGCCCCCGACGGGGAACGGCCTCGGCTTTGTAGCATAGCGCCTCAAAGTTCACTCAGTAGCACCGCTTTCCGTCTGAGACTAAAATAGCCTCACTAGAGGGGAGAGTGAACGAAACCGATGCTAAGACAATTTCTTTTACTACGGATGAGAACGCATAAACGCCTAACGATGAGCAAAACGAGCTTGAAATGTGTTGTAGTGTGTCAGGGCGTGCTGAGCTGCCAGCGATGGCTGACGTGTGGGGATGAGTTATGCCTGAGTGACTGTGTGTTTGAATGTATCTCTTTCTGAATAAGGCTGCGGCCTAAAATTTAAATTGTCTGAATGTGAATGTCTTATTTGTGTCTGCCTGTGACTCAGCGTTCGTCTTTAAGGCGAGTGGTTTCCTATCTTTTTTATTTTGTTATTATTATTGCAGAATGTTAAATTTGAGATAGATTAAATAGTAATGCGGCCGAACAATCCCGCCTGGGACGTCCCGGACAATAATGCCGTATGATCACTTCATTTCAATAATTTTAACAGCAGCTTCCTAACTTAGCCTGCACTAAAGAAATGAGAGAATCTTCACAGACCCGACAATATATCACCACCTCCGTACTGCTGCAACTGTAACCATACAGTTAAATCCCACCACAACGTATGTTTACAGCGGGAAGCTTTTACTATTCCTGTATTTTAAATGGGTACGACCGCAACATCAGCTACAAGAATCCTACGAAACACCAGAGTTCGTAATCGTCAGATGACTTATAGAATTCGCCACACTTGCCAGTTACTACTATAATATTGTTTATCTGTTAGATACGAATTTATGTCAGTCATTGAACTGCATTTTGATTGGTGGAGCTGTGAGAATGGAGGCGTTTATGTCTTCAGAATGAAAGTACAATAATCTCTCAAGAAAGAAAAAAAAAAACAAAAAAAAAAAAAAAAAAAAAAACAAAAAAACAATGGAATTGTCCCTGTCCGGGAATGGAGTGTGTGTGAATTAAGGTGTGGTGGACTGCAAAAATCGTTTTTCAATTCCAAAACGAGGTGGCAGACTGCTGCAATACAGAAAATAGAAAAACCGAAAAGATAGTCGCTGCCAGAAAGACACGGTCATATTGCATTTCACTGCGATTAACTGGCATATTATTTGTCTGGTTATGTGTGTGGTACCAGAATGTCAATGCTTATTTACCCGCTACTGCAAAACTCTTTCACGGGCAGAAAATAAGTCCTACAAACCGACGTAGCTAAGTGTCAAGAACTAGTAGCGCATGGATAGTCTCTACAAGATCTGTCTGCCTGTCTGTGCCGTCGTACTAAACGCCTACAATAATCATTTGAATATTGTGACAGGGTGGAGACATCGTTCGTAACTACACCGTGCACCGACTCAGAAGCACTCTATGGAAAATGAGCTCAACGCTAAGCTAGTTGCACGTATTGAAATCTCGGTAAGTCTCTGTTTTGAGCGCAGTGCAAGTTTGAGAGCTCTTTGGCACCGGCGTGACCGCCGAGTTACTTCCGGTATGACACAGAAACATGATAAAGTCACTTAATATTTACCTGTCTGTTTGGTGAATAATCTCAGTTACTTTCTTTAACGGTGCGACGTCGGCGCATTACTTTCTACTTCAAGTGCAAGGAGGTCATACCATGCGTAAATTGGCGATTAGTTGTAACGACCAATGGAACAAGCAGGAAGTGAGACGTAGCAGCGCGTCAGTAGCCCTGAGATGACGTGTCTACGTCTTAAGCGAGGGCTGCTTTAGGTCATGGTACCAGCCCCTCTGTAGATCAGAATTTTAACCCTATTTTAGTAGAGCTACCAGCCATTTAAGAAGATAACATAAAGGCTACAGAATTAGTCACTAATAAC
Source organism: Locusta migratoria (assembly GCA_026315105.1). NCBI lineage: Eukaryota > Metazoa > Arthropoda > Insecta > Orthoptera > Acrididae > Locusta > Locusta migratoria. The sequence continues at coordinate 253,215,743 of CM048745.1, read as the reverse complement.
AGCATTACACTTAATGAGTGAACTAATGACGTTTATGTGCAAACGCAATATGGATTTTGTCGCTTTGAAAGTGTGTATGCAATACTCCTGCTTCCAACTTTTGAATCCTGCCTGACCAGTGACAACGTCGCACGATGTTCAACTCATCATAGTTCATGACTTACGTGAGTTATTGAGTCTTCCTTCATGTGTAAAATCATGAATACCGGAAAGATATTTCTTGAAACGGGAAATCTCTTTTGTGACGTGATTAGCACAAAAGTAATCGCACCATACATACGTTTCGAACTATCTCCACTGCTGTCATACCTATATGAGACTCAGTGACAACATGTTTTGAAACTCTTGAAGCATATTGAATATTATTTGCATTAATAGCCGAGGCGATTCTAGCAGCTCGCTCGGTCCTGAGGAGTGACCGCATCTGTAATTTTTTGTTGTTGTCTTTTTTAAGCGAGGGAAACTGAGATCAATCTTACGAATCAACATAGAACGAAAACTATCCAACGACCGCAGAGAATAGCTCTACTAGGAAAAAGAAAGCAGGGTTCCACTACCACTGCGGTAAAAAATTTTAATATTAGCGCTGTCTACCTGAATTCACTTTCCTGCAACTATCGAGAAGTTCAAAGAATTCGATTAATAAAATGACGTCGTAAAGCCCCTTTAATCAGACTCAAACAACGAATATCATACTGAAAGTGATTGTCAACTCGGTAATAATCGACGGAGTTCCAGGACCTGTAATACTAATGAAATATTCGCAAGTATTATCCCTTCTCTAGTGCAAGTGAAATGCATCAAAACAAAAGTAGGGCCTAAGTAATTCATTTCTGTGAAATCCAAGAATTTGTATTGCAGTGGTCTGTAGGTCAAAAAAGTATTTCCATTAACTGTTATTTCATTTTTATTTATTTGCATACAGGCGCTTTTTATTCGCTTAATTCCACCATTTTTTGGTCTGTGGAACTGAAATCGACACCTCAGATATTAAGACAACTGAATATTACTATTAACGTTGAGTATTCATTTTCAGAACAATAGCAGAATACTGTCGGGAAAACTGACATCAATAGCCCCATTAATGTAGATATAAACCTGTACTTTGAGTCGTGTATTAGGCCTCTGCAGTGGGTGTAGGGGTGAGGGCAGGAAGTGGACGTGAACGAGTAGTGATAGACTCATGCTTGTTGAACACTTTCAGTAAGTAATAACACTGTCGTGAAAGAAATTAAATCGCTCGTAGAAAGATCAAATTATAACATTTAGCTGCATATAAATGGCATCTGATGGGTTCGTGTCGATACTGTCCACTAACTGTTGAGCAACAGAACTTAACAGAACTGTGATATATTCCGAAATAGTGACATTCTGGCGTTATCCATTGGCAGCATAGAGAGTCACTGAAATTTCTATAATAATCTGATCAACTGTTTCATCATATTACGGCCCAATGGTTCTCATATGAATATTGTGGGAGCTTGTATTCATATGAAAACGACTGGGGTAAAATATAATTAAAAATAAAACACGGTGCGACTGCCGCATACAATATCTGCACTGTACTCTGCTTCGTTAACCCATAGTTATTTTGGATTTAGGGGTCTTTCTGCCTGAATGTTCTGCACAGTCATCAAACGGTTTTCAGTATATATGCTGCTCGCTTTTTTTAGGGGATTTGATGGGACTCTATACTATAGGTGATAGTATCATTTTTGCAATATTTTTAGACTGGATGAGAGTTTGGCTTAAAGATAATTTAATCTATACATTTTTATCCCTAATTATATGTTTGGATAACAGAAGCTCTTCTTATTTTGCACACCATGTTACGAAGCCTTCCCAGAAATGTTCACATCTTGAAAACAATGCTGCATTGATTTCTCTTCGTTTGTTTGCCTCTCTTCGTTCGTTTGTGCCTCTGACAGCGATATCAAGAAAGATACTTTCTGAGTCTATAATTGTAAAGGAAACTGACTCTTACATCTAATGTTTTCAGTATAATCAATGGAAATGCTCGAAGAAATGTAAAACAGCACTGGTGAATGACTTTTGTTGTCATTGCGCTTAAGACAGAATACGCAAATAATTGAGACACTTATTACTATTTTAGAGGTAGGTGCATCTGAATATTTTTATTAGTGACAACGATCGACTCATTAAAGCTAGTTACGGACTTGCGAGCATGGCTCATTGACATATACTGTAGGTGTTCGGCCCCCAGCAGGCGCGCGACGCGCGAGCTAAGTCTCTGTCGAGCTCGCTTGGCAATCACCTCAGCTCTTATTCTTCCTGTTGATAGTATGACTGAAGCTTGGCAACATTGGAATGTAAGTCTGTCAACGCTGGTACCGAGGTCTTACTTCCTGGTTGGCACAGAACTATGCTCATAAATTCACTTGATGTTTCCTGTAATGTCAATTGCATAAACTGACAGGTTTCTCCGTCGAGAGGCAACAGAAGCTATTTGTTCATGCTTTTGGATCCAGAAAATTGTTTACACGGCGAAATTCCAACTAATCTCCTCTCTTACGTTGCGAGTTATATGTTCTACTGATGTATGTGGCAGTAGGAAAGAACAGGCATGCACAGCTCCTCGCTAGGTCTGAGGTAAAGTCGTCGACTGCCACGGAGAGGTGGCTTTGGTCACTGGTTCGGGTCTCATTGGAGTAGGATTTTTTAGCTGTTTCCGTGACAGGAGTTGCACGAATCCACATCGAAAACAACAAGAAACCTATTGTGGTTACTTGCTATGTTCTATCAGATTATGCGAAAGTCTGACAACTTTCTGGTAGTTTGCCATATCTGTCCCGTTAGAATCGAACTGATTCCAGGCTAATTTTGACGCCGATCGATGTTCGACGTGTATTTTCGTCTGGAAATAATTTTTGTCGAAGGTTATTCGAGTAGGGCAGGAAAGATAAACATTTGAGGACATATGATCGAAAGAGTAGGTGCGGAATCGGTGACTTCCAAAGCACACTATTCGATGTATTCTTTGTGAAATCAACGGGAAATATTATGTTGTAGTACTAACACATGATGTTATTTTTTAGGTCGTTTGTCCTTACAGTGTGACTAAATGGTGTCTCAGTTGTTTGCAAAAAATGGGCGCACCCTAGCGTTGTGGTTGCATTTTGCTGAGTATAAAAATCTTTTAGTACTC